>CM062352.1:19247996-20734691 GCA_031216105.1 Dalbergia cultrata | reverse complement strand
GTTTTTAGTCCCGCTGGCACTCCCTTGGTGGTTGTTGCCATTTCGCAATCCTCCAGACCCTCTTTGGTGATTGTTGTTACTCCTTTGGCCGTTGTATCTGAATGGCAGCCTTTGGTTTGGTTTGAATTGTGGGTTGCTGGGATTCCTCTGCGGTTGGTGCTGAGGTTGTGACTTGAAAAAGTTATTGTTGTAGGGGGCGTAGTGGCTCCTTAACTGGTTCGGATGCTGAGGCTTAAACCTCGGGGCTTGTGGTCCTAACCCCTTAGCCCTCTCCGTTCTTGCGAGGCTGAGCTTCTTCTGACCTTCCTCCAGAATCCGGCATTTGTTGACGAGTGTTAGGAAATCTCTGATCTCCATGTGGGCAACGGCGAAGTTCAATTCTGCTTTGAGGCTTGCCTCATACTTTACACATTTCCATACTTCGTCGGGGCTCCCTTGGAAAACTCGTGAAAACTTGATGAGTTCCCGAAATTTCGCGGTGTATTGAGCTACAGTAGACCCTCCCTGGGTCAACTGCATGAACTCGATGTCCTTCGCGTTTCTTACGGACTCCGAGAAATACTTCTCGTAGAAGTAAGTCTTGAACAGCTCCCAATCAATGAAGGTTCTAGTAGCTTCCAACAGTCTTCGAGTGCCAGCCCACCAGAACTCGGCGTCAGATTTCAGCACGAAGGCAGCAAAAGTAACCTTCTGCTCCTCCGAGCAAGCAACCACGGAGTAGATTTTCTCCATATCCTTAATCCATTCATCAGCTTTGTCGGGGTCCAGGGCCCCTCTGAACACTGGTGGGTTCGCCTTGCGAAACTCACCGAAGCGGGCTTGCTCGACCACCTCAGCAGCAGGGGGAGCAGGAGCAGCAGGCTCTTGTTGATTCATACAGTCAAACATCCATTCCATGGCTTGCACCATACAACGGACAGCAGCACCAGTCGCATTATCTTAGTTATCTTCAGTCGTAGCCCTATGCTGTCGTCACGGTGGCATTGGTTCCTAAACACATCAGACAGCAAAACACTGAGTTGATCAGGCTCAACATTTCATGTGAAATGAGCTAGTTACCATGGCACATGCAACAACAGCGGTCATGCATGCCTATCCTATAGCTTATCTTTAGCAAGCTTAACACATGACATAACTATCGTTTTATGCCTATTAAGCATAATCAGTCCAATCCTCAGGCTCCATGAGAATCGAACTGCTCTGATACCATAATGTAACACCCTAAATCTTAACCTAACACTACTAGTATGTATTCAGGTTAATCCTTAGAATATTACCTCTTGGTTTCATCTTTTACTTTGAAAATACTTAGCGGAAATATGGGTAAAATTTTTCTTTTTTGAATTAAAACCAAAGTGAAAGCCACACATGATTCTTTGGATGGGGATCCATACAAGTCATATGAGCAAATCATAATAAAACACATAAATAACATGGATACATCAACTGAATATATATATATAGATAATGTGCCTACCAAAAGGCAGGACTATTCGGTACATAGAAGAACGAAATACAACTAAAAAGCAAATACAAGGAAATCATAAAAGCAACACCCATACCCACGTGCACCTAGAATAGACAACCTCATATACAAAAGAAGGTTTGTCCCTAACTATGTGGCGTGTGTGCACTAGCTACTACCCATCCTATGCACCTACTCCTGCTGGTCCGAGTATTGAGGGGTAGAATCGATCCACTGGCGGATCTCGGCGGGAGTGGTCGTGTGGATCATCAGAGCGTGTCCACCGCGGCGAGGGCGGATGGATGGCCTACGAGCCAACCTCGGCTGAACCACCGTCTCCTCACTCCCGGCTCTCATCGGTGGGGGAGCAGGGTTGGAGCTCCAACTGTACATATGCGAGGGCAGGTCCTCTGATGGATCCGTTTCTGAATACTGAGTCCGAGGCGCGTACTCTGGGTAGTCACGTACGACTGACACCTCAGGCTGCATGCGGAGGATCTGCTCTTCGCGTGGTCTTGGTCGCTCAAAAATCGTGTTATGATGGTAGGGGGCAGTCAGGGTGAAGTGGTAGCTCCGTACTGGGTGTGCGAAGGGTCGTCCCATAAACATGAATACTCTGACTGTGCAGCAACCCTCAAAATGATATGACCCGAGTGCTGGGTCATGGTGCAGCTCCCACGTTGGGGTGTCGATGAAGAGTACGAAAGTCGCCATATGAAGATATGACGGAAGAAAAAAGAGGGAATGAGAATCTTCTAAAAGAATTCTCAATAGGGCAATCCCTGACTAAGTGACGTCATCATATCCTCAGGAACCTTGGGTTTTATTTCTAAAAAGGGGTGTATGTATGTAAACTCCTTTTAAGTTAGTTTTCTAAAGCATTAGTTATCCGAGGTCCGTCATATTTTACAATGCGTCTTATGACTAAGCATGGAATATACTAAAACATGGATGCATCATAAGGATAAACTAATCAACAAAATCACAAAAATGTTATAATAGTGGCATAAGTTGACGGGTATAAATCTCATAATAACTTTCTTGGTTTTTCATAGCATATGTGACATTTCAACTTTAACTTTATCTCGTGGGGCCACCCTAAAACATCTCTAAGTTATGAGCTCATACCTTAACTAGTCGTCACTAGCTCTTACTTATCCTATGATAAGCGTAACATACATAATCTCGACTTAAAGTACGGGCTATGGGGCATATTAAGGATCACCTCTTAGGGTCATTTCCTCTTTGAAACGCTCTACTAGCAACTAGTGCACAGTAGTATTGTCCGCTTTGGCAAGCTCTGTGTCAATACCCTCATGGATTTGTTTTCTTGGGGGTGCTCGACTAAACCGGTGTCACCCAAGAAGGCATCTCAGTGTTGTGTCACATTTAAGTTCTCATGATTTTCAAAAAGACATTTTCTAAGTTTTCTCAAATTTGACGGAAATTCGGTAGCACGACGACTGTAAACCGAATTTCCACAAATATGCTTATGCCATGAAAACATATAGGACGTACACAAGCATTATAAAACTTTTTCAGAACATATGCATCGTTACATAATCACATTTAAACAAAACATTCACACAACTCATAAAGCTTATTAGGTTATAAACTTATAGTGTCTTATGCTTCGATCCTTACGAGTCTTTGTAAACTAATTGTTCTAGTATTCCTCCTTAATCTCTCACACACCTATAGGTTCACAACTAATAAGTTTTACTAATTTTATGCTTAAGAACCCATCCAAACAGCACTACGCAGATTTGGACAGTTTTATGTTCATGTGATTACGGGGTTCTAGAAATTTCGATTTAGGCCCTTAAAGTCCTTAACTCACACCCTAGGTTATAAATCATCGTAACTTAAGCTCTCGGGTATCTATAGGTTCATATTTAAGTATTTCTCACCTCACACTATGGCCAAGAATATCTCTAAACCTCAAGGGTGCAGAATTTATAATCCTAATTTTACGGGTACCTAGGAGTCACAGCAATGACCCTTTCTAAGTCTAGTTTGCTCCTAAGGCATCAAGATCAAGTCCTAAACCAATTATGAGTCATTCCTACACATTTAAACTAATTTAGAGCCATGATTATCAAGTCTAAACCTTGCTGGACAGAATACAGAAAATTCAATAATTAAGGGATCTAGAATTCTCAAATTTATTCTTTTCTAGTCTCTAACTTATCCTATCTTTCACATATGAGTCTTAGCATTATTTTTACTCAAACATAAGCATATTATCACCATTAAAACAATACATACAGTGGCAATAAATGGCAAGGCAGAACCGACATATGCATCTCCATAAAAGGCATAGAACACAATTTCTAAAGCACATAGAGTACTAATTTCTCTTGGAACCTTTTTAAAACTTTCAAAACTCATTTATAAACACTTTTATCCTTTAAAATCATAAAAATACTTAAGAGGGCAGTGGCTAAATCATTTTCATCTCAAGAGGTCCTAAATTCATAAAACTTAGTTCTACATATTCCTTATACTCATATAAGCTTAGAAAATTTATGAAACATATTTTTAACACTTGGAAAACTTAAAACCTCTTAGGGCTGAAATCTCAACTATGGAAAATAATTATTTTAGACCTTTGTTCGAGACAACAATGGGCAAATCTTTGAGCTCTAGGTTCATTAAAGTGATGGCATAAAGATAAACATGCTTATGCATTTGTTTTATCTTTTGTTTGAAAGTAAAGTGAGAGCATAAAATAAATATGAGATGCATCATATTATTATCTTTGATATTTAGGTGAGAACTTGAAATATTAACATGATAATGCATAGCTTGAAATATAAACATGATAATGCAAGTTCCTTTATTATCTTGGTACTTAGTGATAGCAAGGAAAATTGTAACATCCCCAAATTTATAACTAAGATAAATATTAATTAGCGATAGCAAAACCAAGAGAATCTGAACAAATGTTATGAAACACAACAAATAGACTACTTAAGTATGTCTAGAGAAAAATGCAAAGAATTACGAAAATGCCATCACTTAGTGAAAATTACGAAAATGCCCTTGCTATGTAAAGGAAATTACCAAACTATCCTTGCCTTATTAAATGACAAAGATACCCTTACTCTATGAATGGAATTACAAAAATACCACTATCATTGTCTAATTACAAAAATATCCTTGTCTTAGTTAAAGAAATTACTACAATGCCATTTGCACAAATCCCTAGACTTGTCTTTAGACAAGAATGAATCTAAGCCATTGGATTAAGATGATAACACAATAATTTAACCACATACATCATACACATTTCTGAATCACATACATGCACTAAAGGTTAGAAAATCTCCACTAACATCTTTGCACAAAACATGGAGCATTTTCATCCAACATGTTTGCATAAAACATGGAAACATATTTGCACAAAACATGGAGCATTTTCATCCAACATGTTTGATAAAACATGGAAACATGTTTGCACAAAACAAGGAGCATTTTTATCCCAAAATTCAGCCAACATGTTTCCATAAATCATGCTCCAAGTGCTTTTCTTCTTTTGTTTTTTTCTCTAATCTTTCCACTATAAATACTCCTCAAACTCTCTTCAATTCAGAAACTCCCTAAGTGTTCTTTCTTTCTTATTCTATCATTCTTCTTAGACTTCTCTTGATCCTCTAAACTTCATCCAAACACTTAAATCCTAAGTCCAAACTTTCACTAGCCCTCACAAGAGTTACAATCTTTAACTCTAGTGAGAAATATTTTCTTAAGCACTCAAGTTCTAGAGCCAAGATTCAAGGAGGGTCATCCACTCCAAGGACTCTTGTTCAAGCTTAAGGAAGAAGAGAAGGACCCTTTTTTAGACCCTACACAAGAGGTAGGAGCTTCATCTTTAATTGTTCAAGCATTGTTGGCTTCTAACCTTGATAGAATGCCTCAAGTTTGAGTTATTGTCAAAAGTTTTAAATGATTATTTGAAAAATATATTTTTAGAAATATGACATGTTCTATTCTGCTATGAGTACCCTTATGATGTTATCAAACTCAAATATAACTTGAAAAGATTGTATGTGAAACCTGATTTAATAAAGGTAACTTAAGACATGAAAATGGTAGGTGCTGGAATTTCTAGTTGTTTCTGGCAGCTGGTACTTCGAAAGATACTGTTCATAAGATATCAAGTATCTCGAAATTAAAATAATTTTAATATAAACTAGACTCATTATAGAACACTCTCAAAAAAGAATCACCCAAAACGGAGTTTTCTAGCTCAAGATATAAATTTTTAAAGTAGAGCCTAAGACTGAAACTTTAAATCTGACCTTGTAGTAGTAAAATAGGTGTAACTCACTCTAGAAAAATGAAAATGGACTGATTTCAACTTTGTTGGAGAGCTAACACATATAGAAATACACCCATGTATGTTATGTATAAAGCTTTGTACCACGTAAATACAGAATGAGAAATAAATTTCGGGATAGTGTACTGTGAAAGTGCAGTTTGGAAAGGTTCTGGCTAAGGAAAGACTTGGTATTTAAGCATGTCCATTGTGACCCACCTCTCTTTCCTGGGAACCCTCCTATGCATGGTTTACAGTTGATTTACACTATTCCAAAGATGTAAATGCTAAAATTTGATGAGTTAGGAATTTGGAACTACCTTTACTAAGCTGAGATAACAAGTATATAGAGAATTATAAACTTTCTTCTAAAAGATGTCAAAACTATAAATAAAAGAATCAAGTCTTGTAAAGAGAGAATTTTAAGAATTTAAGTAGAATAATAATCTTCAAGAGTTATATGAAAGTCATAATAATAATATATAAAGAACCTATAATAATATTTTGAAGTACATTAATGTATTAATGGAATGCTAAGAGTACAAAGAACACTAAGAGAAAAAGATAATACTAAGACATCCATTACCTCTTAGAAACACTAGAAACTCAACTTGATAACTTTGGTTGTTTAATATGAATCATTTATGAAAATGTTTACTATGAGATTTACATGATATTATCCATGTTTCATGAAGTGAATTATAGTAATGTGAATGTGTGGTGATGAGTTATGAAATGATGAGGATGAATGATTGATTGCCCATGATTTATTGTGATTACATGATGATATGCATACATTCATTTTCAAAGGAAATAATTAAAGTAAAAGCCTAGGAAATTAGCAATGAAAGTCTGGAAAAGTGGACTCGAGCTAAGCTCACTCTTAACCATTGAGATTAGGTCAATGGAAAGAAAATAAAAGTAAAGTTTGAAAAAGTAGCAATGAAAGTCTGGAAAAGTGGACTTGAGCTAAACTCATGGCTTAACCCCCTAAACCGTTGAGATCACGGCAACGGAATGAAAACCAAAAAGGTTGTGGCGACGGCCACGGTATGAGCTCATTACCCTTTAGGGTGGTCTAAGGCATTGATGCATTCATCCCGTGAGTAATTAAGAAATATGTTGATGACATAAATGAAAGATAATGATCACTAAACAAGTGAATGTTGAGGATGATTAATCATGAAATGCATGCAGCTCCTAAATGATTATTGCTTATTAGTGGTTTTACATGATATGCTTATATGTATGCTTGATGAAATACTGAATGGATATTTCTGGTAATGTTCAAGATTAGTTTAAAAGTAACTGCACTTCGGCTAATCATGTTTGTGAAAGTTTGATAATTGAATCCTTACCTGTTCACCTTTTTATAATAAACCCGAAGTGACTGGGACGACAACGATGACACTTTTAGTACAAGTAGGAACTCCTACTAAGAAATCATGTATTTCTCACTCCTATGTTTATTTTCCGTTGTCGTTACCAGCGACAGACGTGTCTACCTAAAGCAACGAAGCTGTAGCTGAGGAAGGAGGTAGCACGTGAAGATTTCAAACCGTTCAAGTAGGAGCATTCCGAGCTTTAGTTACATTATAGTTTGTGAGAAAAAAATTAGTAATAGTAGAACTTATATTGTTATTTGTAATAACTTATCAGTATGATATGCCCTGTTGTGACTTATGTATTAAGTGATTATATTCCAGTTTATGTGATAATAGTTCTACACTTAGTCTCTTATTCCGCTTATTTAATTAAGTGCACAATGTAACTTGATTATTATCTATAAAAGCGCTATGTATTTCAGTTCTCGTTACAGGCTTAAGTCTTCAAAAAAATTAATTTATTTAAAAAAAAAAACTTCCACTATTTTTCTAAGTTAATTTCAAAAGAAAATAAATGCAAGGCATAAGTGACAACTAATAGAATCCAAATGTGAACTTAAGCATAATAGGGTTCTATTAGGGTGTTACACTGAGGATGTTGACAATGTAACCCTAGATAGGAGGTACCCTACTGATATTCTTTAGTAAGATTCTCACTCCCTTTTCTTTCTCTCTCTTTCCCGTCACATCTTCAGATCATGGCAACGTTCGTGGTGTTCATCGACACTCCCACCTGGGAGGTGCATTTTGATCCAGACCACGGATCATATCATTTTGAGGGACAATGCTCTATTCGAGTCTTCATGTACATAGGATATCCCTTTGCATATCCTGTACAGAGCTACCGATTCTCCCCGACGTCTCCCTTCAGTGACGACTTGATATTCGAGTGCACCCGCCCCTGTGACGAGCAGACCCGGCGCGCTTGCCCATCCACCTCAGCCGTACGTGACTACCTGCAATATGTGCCTCGATCAATGAGGTTAGAAACGGATCCATCTGAGGACTCACCGTCGCATATCTATTCAGAGAACTCTGCCCCCACTCCCCCATTCAGGCAGGAAGGAGTGAGGAGACGGTGATGCAGCCGAGGTTAGCGAGGAAAGCCAAGATGTGCTGAAATACACATCCAACCGCCCCGCATCCGCTTGTTTACGTCCGAGGAGCTCAAGTGGTTCCCTGTTTACATGCCCCCATCGCCCGAGGATCGCCGCCATCAGTAGTAGGGTTTCTTAGGGAGATCTAGTGCGCACACACCATGTAACACCCTAATTTTTATTCAGAAAATAATTGAGGCTTTAGTAATAAGAATATCAAAATTCTGATGTACATAGAAATGATGAGAACAATATAACGAACGTAAAATATATATATATATATATATAAATAGTGTTTTGCAGACCCTGTAGGCCCGCCGGGACAGCCAAAACCCTAGAACTGGGCCCCAAAAATGTCAAAAATTGAGAAATTATAGGATTAAGATTAGAAATAGGTAGAAATAAAAATTTATAGTTAGCATTAATTTTCGGACAATATTTGATTCCCCGGGTACACTATTTTACCCGTTCAGTAAAACTTCGGTGTGTGATTTTTAACACCGAAAACTAGTTAATCTCTACAAAATAATGCAGCTTATCTCTTTGAATGCCAAATGAATGGCTAAGATTTCATCTTGGAAGGAAGACAAATCTTAGCCATTGAAATTAATTTCTTTAATGAAAAGAATTACACTTTATGTTAAACCAATTATATCACACCTTATAAGATAATCTTAGCTCACCTAACCTCATAATTTCCATCTTCATCTTCTCATACAGCAAGAGGAAACCAGAAACCCCATTTTCTTTCTCACAAATCCTTGATTTCAACCTTAAAAATCATAGACCAAACCTTGCTAAAATCAAAAACCTCCTTAAGTAAACTTGTTCTACACTTCAACCTCTACAATTATAACCGATTAGATTCTCAAAAAATCTCACCTTATTACATCACTCATCTCTGATTAGAGGAGGATTTGAGTGTGTTTCAAGAGCTTTGGGGCGGAGTACATCTATCTTGAAGTATACAAGAGACAAAGAGACATTAGCTTCCAAGAGTAGGGTTTTCTTAGACCTATTCTTTCCAAATTTATGATGATAATTTCTGCTGGGTTTTATCCAAAATTTTTCTTTGATTTGGTTGATGATATATGATTATTGATGTATGAATTTTTATGATGTGTTTGGATGATGACAAAATCCTTTTTGTTAAAAGAAATTTAGAGTTGTGCTGCTGGAATTTCAATTTGGCTGCAAACAGTGAAATCTCATGAATTTTTAGACATATTTGTAGTCATGGTTAGGAGCTGAGAAAAATACATCTTAGAGCTAACATCTTGGACTACTTACACGAAAAATCTTGAGCATTAATTTTAAGCTTTACTCTCTCAAAAAAATCAGAAACCGAAAAGGTAACCTTGCTGTCTGGATTATGGGAACTGAAGCTCCGATTTTGTATGATTTTATTACCATATCAAATGATTTATTTTTCCTTTGAAATTTTTACAGGGTTTTGATAACTTCTTGAAGTTAATTGTGATTTTTCTTTTGAGTTGATTTCACGTTTTCTAGGGTTAAAAATTTAGAGAACTCTGGTCTGGGCTGTGAATAAGTGGTCTTTAACCACTAAACTTGTAAAATTTATTTAACATGGTTAGAGGGCTCTATTTACTATGAAATCTTTACAAGAACTACTAGACATATTGACTTGTCATAGAGAATTTTTGTAGCCATTTAATTGGCCATTGGTTATGGAAAGTAAATATTGTTACCAGAGTGGTAAACTTACCAAGAAGCTGCAAATGAGAGAATGTCTTAAATTGACATCAACATGGCATTTAGTCCACATATATGGTATATGAATGCATGGTAATGGTTTTTAAAAAGTTACTTATAAGGCATAAATGAGACTCTAATGTACCTAAATGCCTATGTGTGATATGAGCTAGCCTTTGAAAAATAAAAGTATATGATGCATTTATATGACAAAAGAGGATATGTGAGATTTAATGATGCATGTTTTAACATATGGAGAAAATAGAAACAAGGCTTATGTGGAGTAAAAAGGGAAGGCAAAAATAAGAACCTCCCAGGAAATTGTATGAGTCGATAGACGTATCGGCTAGGAATAGAACTGTGTGTGATTCGAAAATGGAAAAAAAAAATGAAGTCCGATGATCTCAAATAGGAATAAGCTCATGTCCTAGCAGTCTATGGTCCTCTATGGATTTATCTACTACAGATGTTATCTGATGTGAAATTAAGCCTTCCCTATGTTAATGAAAAGAAACAACTGTATTGAATTGAATTCCAAGAATTATAAGAGAAAAATAGATGATTACTACCATTTTGTCTTTATATTTACTTGTATTATGTACATTAATATTTATGCATATGATTTAGCATGATAATTTCTATATGAATGAATTACTTGTTATATTCTGTTCATATTTGAGGGAATACCCAACTAAGAATTTTAGAATATTCTCAGCCTACGGCTATATTTATTTTGTGTTATTCAGATCCAACAGATGTCGTCACTAGTGTTTTACCTTAACTCGCCACACTGGGTGTGGCACTATGATCCTGCACTAGACTCTCTTTATGTTGTCTGTTACTCGCAAGTTCGTGTTTATGTGTTTTTCGCTCATTCCTTTAGTACTTCTATATTTACAGCTGACTTTGATCCTGCTTTTCCATAAGATGGTGTGCCTCTCCACATGGCACACCCAGTGATATTTGATATTCCGTACGCACCCCAGTACCCCCTCCAACAGATGTTCCTACTTCATCCTCGTCTTCAAACTCAGACCTGAGGGTCTTGATGCCCCTGGCGAAGGTGAGGCCATCATCCCAATGGCCAATGGTTTCATTCAATAGGATGTGGGACCTTCAGGGACTCTTAATGTGTATATAGTTGTAGTTTAGAATTAGATATCCACCCGCCTACGGATTGACTTTGTTAGATATTTTTGGAGTCCATTTATGTGAAAATGAGATTTTGTTAGGCCCTAATACTTGAGCAGGTTAGACTAGACATAGAAGATGTCTTCTTTTATACTGAGTTCCTAAATAGTTCAGTGGTTGATAGTTTTATGTTCCAATGTACTGTACATAGTGCTAACTTACTTATGATGTATATATAAATCTATAAGTTGTTGCAATCCAGGAGCTCATTTTATTATTATCTTTTCATTTCTCCCGACTAATATAAAGTATAAAGTAAGAGTAACACTATTCTAATTACTGTATAAACACTCGAGTAATATATGGTAGTTAGGAGGGTGTTACATATCACATAAAGCTAGGATAAACTTTCTTTTGTTATGAGGTTATCCACTTTAGGTGCATTAGGGTAGGAGTGTTTTATTTACGCTTTCCTTGTATTTACGTTTCTGTTGTATTTCCTTTCCTGTTGTACTTGCACCTTCTTGTACTAAACTAAGGTGGGCATGTTATGAATATTAATGAAGTATCTCCTTTGATGTGTTATTGATTGTTTCATGTTCTTTCATGGCTTGTTATTCCACGATTTTATTTTCTTGTCTTAGAATGTACGCGGCTCTCACTTTGCTTTATGTTTAAAAAAAAATTATCCATATTTTCCACTAAGTAATTTAAAGAAAAATTTTAAAGAGTGAGACTAAGAGGTAATAACCTAATGATTAACCTAAATATATTCTAGGAATATTGGGTTAAAATTAGGACATTACAATAAGAGCTTCATGTCTTTTTAATTGGCTTCCAATTTATCCAAATGTTCAAGGATTTCCCTTTGTTGTGCAGTCGACTGGTGTTGATTTTGTGCGAAACCAGCATCTAGAGTGATAGCAGGATTGGAGGTAGCTATAGTTGGAGTTTGGAGACTTGTTGGCTGTGAGCTTGGTCTGGTTTGCTCATTTTTGGAATATCTCTTAGAAAAGATTTAGACACGAATTCAAAAGTGAAGGAGTCTAAACTTGTTTCTTCTTTTGATTCAGAAATCATACTTGTTTTTTGAGTGAACCCCCATATCTGATGATCACTTATGAATTTTTTCTTTCATCGAAACTATCTTCAATACAATGATTCTTCTTTTTCTCTTTCTTCCTTCATCTAATTCAGCTACTTTCTTTATTGCGACTTCTCTTATCCTTAGATTTCTACTTGAGGCTTTTGTTGTAGTAGCACTAGTTAGTCTTCTTAGAGTTCGAAATGAATTGAAGGTATACACGATGTTTTCCATGTATACATACCACTTGGTTGATGAAGGGTATCTCAGATATTGAAAGATTTTTGTGAGAAGAATGCCATAAGGAATAGAGGCGTTTTTCCTGTTTTAGGAGAGATAACTTGGAGCATGTAATAAAAAATAAGTCTAGGTAAACTTACTTTCCTTTTTGGTAGAAGACAATATAGGAGCATGCAATCCATTCCTACAAGTTGATGTGTAAATTCTCGTCTGGGCAAAAGAGTTGACTGAATCAAGATAAGAGTTTGGCTAGCTCTTAAGTTTAGCATAGAAGAAGTTATAGCGCTAGGATGATGTTTGGGAGAGTTCATAAGACATCTTGACACATCTTCTGCAGGAACTCCAAGAGACATAAACCAGTTCTACTCCGATGAACATCTGAGTCCCTCATTAGGAGCTTATGCAATATTTGAAAAGTCAGTTAGATTAAGTTCCAAGTTCATATTTCTAATGTAGGAGATCAGCACAGAATCAGACATTTGTGCTAGCCTGGAATAGAAGACAATCACTATCTCCATAAAAACCCTGTCAGCAAGGTTTGTAAATTCTTCCTATCCTAAAATGAAATAATTTCCCATAGGGTAAAGACTTGTATCATCACCTCCTTTGGAAGAGTTTTTCCTAGAGATACTGAACCTTGAGCAAAGTTCTCAGCATAGTATTGCTAGTGAATGGGTTCATCGAACATGTGAAGAGCTCCTGTGTCATGAGAATAAGCTTCTCCTTCCACTATTTTTAGCATTTCATAGAAAATATTTGAAGGAGAGAAAAAAGATTGAAGTTTTGAGAAAAGAATAATGAAACTCAAAGAAGTTGAGTGAATTTGATTTCAGCAAAGAAGTTTTAGAAGGCAGAGAACTGAAACGATTTTGGAAACATTTAGAGGAAGACAAGAGTGATAGGAAGGACATGTACAAAGAGGTTGGTTAATAAGTGTTAGGACAAGATAGTTTTAAGCTGAAGCGACATGGGAGAGAGAAAATACTATTTTGAGGAAATTGTTCCCACTCTTTGGACATCTACTCTGAATGAGTAATTTCTGACTCTTTGAATCACTTTCTAAAGGGTTTAATTTCTGATTTTCTTCTAGTACTTTCTATTTCCCAGGAGTGCTGAAAGGTTTTCCCTTAACTAGACATCTTTACAAAGCTTTTCTTCCTTTTGAGATTGTGATGTAAGCTATTTGAGAACCATAAGATGAGCTTTGTCATTCAGGCAAATGTAACTATGTGATCTTCAAATCTTTCATGGAAAGGAGAGTGCCTAGAACCATTTTTGTGTATGAATGCTTATGCAAATTTTTGAAAAGCTTTTCTAAATACATCCAACATGTTTAATCAAAAGAAAATTGGCTTATCACATGGTTAATCAATAGAGAGACATGGATCTGCAGTGATGAATAGGGCTCTTCTAATCATGATCAATATCACTATTTTTATAGAGTTCTTAGAAATACCTTAATGTCTGATGTTTTGTCTGGTTCCTTATCTGCAGCATCTAGGTGTGCTAGATTGCTTCAATTCTCCATTTCCTCCTTGCTATTTTCTTTGTATAGTTAGAAGTCTCTGAATCTTTTAAGAGATGAAGCACCTTGGAATTTCTTAGTTCTCAATAACTGCATTTTATTTTCAAGTATTCAAGCTTTGCATTTTCTCAGTAAGGATTAGATTTTGCAGTGAAGTTTCCACCTAAAGCTTTTGCACATATTTTGCCTCAGAGGTGAAGATGGAAGTACATGTTTTCTAGAATCTTCAGATTGCTTTATTACTTCTTAATTAGAAATGTTTTCTAATTTTCTCTAGAGCTCTTTAGCTTGCTTACTAAAGTTTCTAATTTCTAGAGATTACTTTTTGAGAGTGTCGCTTCCATTCTTTTCAAAGAACAGATATTTCCTTGAGACTTTTTTCCTCAAGACAGCTAGCAAAGTAGTTCTGTTCAACAGCAAATTTAAGTCATTTGGGAATCTAGAAAACCATACTTCTGATTTTCTTTCTTGAGCTGTGAAAGATGTTTGATATAGTACCTGAAAGAAAATTAGTTTTAGTCCTCAGTTTTCTTGAGTCCATCTTGGTTAGTTGTTCAAGAGGGATATTCCCAAACATTTTAAATGAATTTCTCTTTTGAGAGACATTTACCATATGGATATCCCTTCTTGTGAAAGATAGTAAGAGCAGCTGAGAAAATGATGTTTGATGAGACTGCATTTCTCTTATTACTTTCTATTTCCTCTTCATTTCTCTAACTTATTTTCTGAAGCAATGGTCTTTAATATCTAAACACAAGTTTGAGGATAGTAAATCTTTTGTCATTTGACCAGTTCATATATTTTGAAGAGGAAGTAAGCATATTATGTGGCAACTCATCAAATATCCTCAAGAAAATAGGTGAGTTTGAATATTCTTACCTTGCGTGATTTTGTAAGCTATTACTCATGTCCTATGATTTGAGAGGATACATTTTTAGCCTTCATTTTGTCCTTTTCATCTTTGTCCTTTGCAATCGTTGGATTGCTCAACCCTCAGAGGCCTAGCTCCGATACCACTTGTTGGCAAAAGAGTGCACGAGAATGGAGGTTGAATTGTGCTTTCTGAACCCTTCTTTTCAGATCTGAAACATTTAACAAAAAGGATACTATCAAGCATGAAGCTTGAAGTGCAGCGAAGTAGTAGTTAGATGTTTTAGAAAGTAGATATCTGAAGCTAAACAATTATAATGCACTTTAATGATACTTAGTTAATATTCAACACAAAGCGCATAACATAAAAAAAAAAACAAAGGATCAAGGAAGAGAAAATAAACACTAGTATTTTTATACTGGTTCGGCCAACCTGGCTACATCCAGTACTCAACACATGTTGAGATTTCATTAACAACAACTTTCTCAACCTGAGAAAGTAAACGGATAGTCTTTACAATAGTCTTCTAAACTCTCACATTGCATAGTGGCCAACCCTAACTGCAAATTAACCGAGTAGTTCTATACCAACCTCTCTGAGCTGAAACCATGACCTGCAGACAACTTCTACTGTCACGTTATAAGTAGTCTTGAACCATCCTCTCTAAGCTAAATCGTGATGAGCAAATACCTCTGCTTTCACATTGCAAGTAGTTTTACCTTAGCCTCTCCAAGCTACGTCTCACACTGATCACTAACAGATCAAGGTTACAAAGGTTATATATTTGGGTTGCCCCTCAAACTAACCTACACCTATGTTTCCTTAATAATATTTGCTAATATAGACCTAGGAAACATGAACGACTTTTTTCTCACATCTCTTAATGAGAAAAACATAAAAATCATTATAGTGTAAGGAAGGAACATTTTTACACTTCAAAATGATTGATTACATATTATGATGAGCAACAACACAGGAAGTGTGGAGAGATTTTTTTAGAGTTTTTACTCTTATATCTTGAGCTCTCTCATCTTCAACTTCTCCATGACCATTGTCTTTGATCAGATCTCTAAGTGACACATGTAGATTATCAGTTGTGTCTTGGAATGTTACTCTAGAGAGGTAGGTTGATAGACTTGTCAAATCAATTGTAGAAGCCATTGTATTATAGAGGTTTCTGATGTCCTCATTTTCCTTTTACTTTCTAACCATGGTTTCTAAATTTCTCCTTCTAGAAGCTAGGATCATGAATCAATTTAGCAGAAGAGATGACGTACCAGTTATAACACTCGGTCAAATTCGAGATTTGAATTTTGAAATTCAAATTTTCCATCCATTTTCCTTATCATTTTGTTCTCCATAAATAAGTGAGCTTTCTGACGGCATAATCAATCTCTTTGATATTCCTTCGATCTTCCAGTCTTCAATCTTGGCTATTTGATGATAATTTCTTTGCGATTGTAGTGATTGATGACTGAGTAACACATTACTCTTGGACATGAGTTGATTCCTTCATCTTGAGTGTACTTTCTGATGTCCCGTGCTACTTTCTGAAGATCATTTCCTTAGTTTCTTGATCTACTTCATTCCTTAAGCATTTATACTTTCCTTGCACAAGATAATATTCACCTTTTTAAACTTAATCTCTTCCCTTGAGATAAAATATGATTTCTCATGTGTAGTGAAATTATTCCCAATTCAAGTCTGCTTTTATGCCTTCAGTCCGTAAACATGAATACATGTTTTGCTTGAAATAACATTTACTTTCTTTTTAACTTAATCTCTTCCCATGAGATAAATTATGCTTGTGCATGCAAAGTGAAATATTATTCTTGCTTTAAGTCTGTATTATGTTTTAATCTATATTCACGTTCGTTGCTTGACATAATATTCACATTCTGTTTAGCTTAATCTCTTCCCATGAGATAAAACATGTTTGCATATGCAAAGTGAAATATTAATCTTGCTTTAAGTTCGTGTGATACAAAGCAGATTAACCTGTTATGCTTTGTCAAGAAACTCAAGGTAGCCATTAGTCATTCTTCAAAGTATTTTCTTTAAATTGGCTTTGTTGTCATTCAAAACAATGAAGTTGTTACTTTCTGAAGAGTTCTGGAGTTTACACCTACTAGGTGATGTGTTTCTCTAAACGCATAAAAGAATATGAAATCAAACTTTAAATGTGACTTTTCTTCTAAATTATTATCATTTTCTCTAATTAAAACAGAATATTTAAATTTATGAAAATTAAGGCATTTAAATTACATAACTCTGAAAGCGTCTTGATCAAATTTGTTATTCATAAATGGTAAATTGTTCCGCCTTCTAATCATGGTCATCAATTGAAAATTGATTTAAATTCTTCCATTAATACATTTTAGATTCGCTACATAAATCTTTAGGCACGGTCTACATTTCAAATCCATACACAAACTCTGAAAACATATATGGAGATACATGAACTTTGACAATAACTACAATATCTCAAAAATACATGTGTGGCTTGGATCCTACCTGCATATCTACTGGAACCCTTTAAAACTAGCAAAATCCTAAACTAAGCCTTATAGCAATGTAAAGCTCACCAAAGGGTCACGCGGCTATTGGATTAATGAAGAAATGGGATCTGTACCTACAACTATGAGAGGAAGGGAGAAGAGTGAGTCAATGGACTCAGTGAGTAAATTCGCATCCATCACCCACATATGACAACTAAGAAATATACATAATATGATATACATGCAGCAAAAATAGATCATTGGATATTAATATACATACTTAGCTATGAAAACACTTTCCATACTATAAATTCACAAACAAGCATTTCTAAATCATAATCAATCATGAAATCATTTTAACTGAGGGTGCGGCAGAGCATTGGGAAACAGTATGCTGAACATAATAAATACATATATATTAATAAAAGCTGTAAAATCATAACTGGAAGATTGTACTCAGTCACTGGCGAACAAGAGCACCTGTTGAAATCATTATAGTCCTTGTCTGACAAGCTATAGGCACCTAACTAGGTCATGTTTTCTATATATGTTGGGGGCAAAACTGTCCTTTAACAAAGAACTTTGTATCAAGGTTAACGATCTCTTCATAGCCGTTAACTAACCGTCTATTTCCTTTTCTCTACCGGCTAAACTAGTTTGACAAAAATCATAACTAAAAGGTGGGTGCTTAGTCCCTAACGAACATGAGCCCCTAAATTCTTAGTACTCTGAGAGTTCTGGATTCACATAACTCTAACAATCTGACTTTAGCATAATCATGGCTGTGAAAATCAAGCCCAAGGGATCACTACTTGTAGGCATTTCGATTTCAAGCTAGTAGAATATGTATCTGGCAGTTGCTATGAGTCATACTGAATTCTATACCTCTTGGTACCATAAAACTTAAGTTTTAAATCCATATCTTAAGCTAACATCTTTTTCATATACTTGATAAATCTAAAATCATAACGTAAAACACTGGGTGTTCACAATTATAAACTTGGAAATCATATAACATATTTATTCATAAAGCGTCATACTCTTGTTTCACATTCTCTATCATGTATAAATATATTAACTGGACGTACTAAAACATAATTTGAAATCTTAAAACTTGAATATATAGCGATATCAAGAAACCCATAAAAAGATATTTGGTAAAATAGTCATCTTGCTACAATACGTATTTTCTTAACAAAACCATTCTTAACCATGTAAAACATTTTTAATAGCATACAACACAACAATCGTGGTCCCATGGTTTTCTAAAACACATTTCTTTCATGCCATCATCATAAATCATAATTATTCTAGCTCAACATAATCATGTAAAATCATATTCTATATTTTTTCTCATCGCAATTTCATATTTCACAATTTAAATGCAAGAACATACTCATAATGATGAAACTGAGGCTATGAGATCAAATACACTCACCTGGAGGGGAAGAAGTGATGGTGTCAACACCAACGGAGCTCTAAGGAGGAGGGATGACTCTAATATCTGCCATTGAAGTCACAAAACTCTAGATTAAACTCTAACAATCTCTAGAGAGCTCTAATCTAACTCTAACAACATTAGAGGAGTACCCCAACTTAATAACATTGGGAGAAAACAACAACCAAACCTAAGAACATGGAATAAAGAGGAAGGGATGATAAAAACCCATAAAATCTTACCTTTGATCTCTTGGAAAAAGGATTAGAGGTTGGATTGAGTGGAGGAAAGTGGGAAGGGTTTGGAGAAGAAGGGTGTTGAGCGAAAAATCCCGAGTTTAGGGTATATAAAGGGGTAGGGGATCACTCAAGTGAAACGACATCATTTGAACTGTTTCTACCCCACTAACACCTCTATAGTGATCTGTCAAGCCTCACTCAAGCGCATCATTTACGACCAGCGGTCCTCAAACCACAAAACGCCCCCAAAACCCATACTGTGACTGCTGTAGCAGTGACAGTAAACTCTAGTTCAGCACCTTTGGGTTATTCTGGCACCTGGATTGTCTCAATATTCACATATTTACATTTATTATTTACTCTCCATTAACTTTAAAACATGTAAATAAGAAAATACTCCCTATTTGGATTCAAATAAAATATCAAAAAAGTCAATATCTCAACCAATCAAAATTCAAATTTTGAGTTTTAGATTAAATCCGAAAATCTTCACGATTATCTAAACATGTAGGCTAAAAACGAAACGTTTAAAGGTTTCATAAAATTTATTAAAAATCACTCTTTAATTTCTCTTTCTTTTGGAAAGAATTTCTGGGGATTTTAATCCCAAGAATGTGGCTCTATTATGTAGTCCTCCAAGGAGGTGTAGGATCCAGAGTTAGTGAAATTCAGAACTTAGAACGACAGAAAAGGGTAAATGGCACCCTTCCTAGTTCAAAAATAATTTTACAACGTTTTTATTTAAAACTAGGGTATTACAGCGGCATTGCGATCCTGTCGTAGATTTGGCTTCACACTTGCATATCCTCAGATACCTGCAGACTAGGATGCTTGATTTGGATATAACCCTTTTGTACATATTCTTTTGATGGGTCTTACCTTAGAGCAAGTTTATGATTTTCAATTTTGATGTATTTGGACAATCCCTACATGGACTATTTTGATCTATGTACTATGGTATCTAGATGACTGTATAATATATATGTATACTGAGATGGCATGAATATTTAGTTGCATATAAACAAATGTATTGGTGGTCTTGCTATTTTGAGAAAATCTAATGATACTCATTCATATATTATTTTCTCTCTATTCATAAGATCCCAATCATATGTCACCAAATTATAATACTTTATACTACTTAAATATGACAAATAATATATATATATATAATATGGAGAATCTAGAATATAACAAATCGATTATTGTATGGCATATAAATATGATACGTAGTACCATACTCTTAACTACGATGTTAAAGTCTAGGTGAAACACTATGATTAATGGGGTGTTCCCGAAAAGTCCAAACCCGCAGCCACTTTACCGAATTGAACTTTAGTTTTATTACTTTAAAAATATGCATATTGATTCTTAAATTTTTTTTCATTTGCACATTTTTAATATAACAAAATCAAAGTGCACATGAATTAAAATTAAAGGGATATTTTTGGACGTTTTCCTGAACAAAATGTTGACACCTACCCTTCATAGCTGTCTTTACGGTCGTTGCATGGGAAACCCTGTTATATTTGTTGTGTAATCAATATTCTGACCATGTTAAAATCATGAAGAAAAAGCATACAATGACATCTTCTTTGTAGAATGTACTCATGTTTTGTTTGTTTAGTAAATAGTGTTCAGGCTTTGAGATGGGAAGCGAATACATCCCCTAACAATACAGCCAGTGATCCTAGATTGTGTCATAAACACCACCACATCTGTCAACAAGCTAAGGAGCAAGACTTTTCTTTTTTCATTTTTCTAAACCACCAATATTCAAAGTCTATTAAATTCTAACTAATCTTACTCAAGCAGCTTTTTCCATCCACAAAACTGAACCGCTTATATACCAGCATGCGAAGGATCTGAGTTTAATCCCAATTCGCTTTCTAACACGTAAACAACTAAAAATAGATACTGAACATTATTGAAAATGATTGTAAATAATTAGAGAACGAACTGCATTCAAATAATAATACAACTTTTGGCACAAAAATTGTAAAAATAAATGTCTTACACAGCTGCTGTTACAATCATACAAGTATCATGGTTCGCTCACAATGGGAACCTAATCTTTAGCTTTCAGCATTTTGCTCATGGCAATTTACCAAACCCTCGCCACTCATTAAGGAGAAAAGTCTACATAATTAGATGCATGTATGAACTCATTGTCAAATATAAGTTAGGTCTCTGACAACAGAAAATTGCATGTTGAGTATATAGAAGCTGCAGCTGCATTGACAGCTAATTCTTTCTCTGAACCATCTAGTGGTGGTACTCTGCACAGCATAGAATAGCAACATCTTCAAAAAACTTTCATGATTAATTCAGAAATAAGATTTTATACATTGGCGGAAAATACTGTGCATCTACTTGGTTTGTTTCATATTTTCATTTTCCGATATATATATTTTCACTAATAATTACAAAAAATTCATTTTATTTAAACTTTTGTGAATGAAATGATGCAAATATGAAAATGTCACTGTCAACATTTCCTTTAAAAGAATTTGAAAACAAGAAACATAATCAAAACTATTTTTGTAATTATAATATAAAGTATCTACTGAAGATGCAAACGGGAAACAAATCAAAGAAAAGCTTATAATGCATGTCCAAGGTAACACTGATTTGTTGTATGACAACCAAGTTCAATGCCAAAAAAAACCACTGAAGCAGGTAACTGCTCATACGAAAGTAATCGTAATGAAGAACCCAAGGAAAATTCATTTCTCTATTTCGACTGAGAAATGTAACTAATACAAACCGATGAAGTATAGACATTGACTTGGACGCTCAACAAGACACAAACATGGAGCATTTATAGATGTCAAACTACTTATACACATTACTTTCTAGGCCCCTCCCAAAGAAGATTCTAGAGCATTCTTGATGTATGTCATGCTCGTCATTATTTGAAAATTATAAGCCTCTTCCAACATACATGAGGCATCATTTGTATTGACATTTTCAAAACATTTCCTACATATACGTCCTGGTAGAACAAGACATACAAGTACATCTACAAACAACATTAAATGTGAATATATATTAGATTAACTTCATTTCCTTTTCTACAGTTATCTCCTTTATTGACAAAGTACAATCTCCAAGTCTTATTTCTTATTTTGTCGAAAGTGGCTTTAGTTAGGTGGATATTGGGTTGGATTTTTCATCTAAGTTGGTCCATTAAACAAATGCAAAGAGATCAAAAAGAATAAAAAATGTGTTCAAGCCTGTCCAAAATGTTTTTTTAATCAAACACAAGTAGATATGCTTGACACAACATACGTGAGTCTTGAGTGTTGTACATGTGTCTGATGACACGCCTCCATGCTTTCCAAACACAAACAATAGATCAACAAACTAAGGGTCTATTAGTTTTCAGTTTCCAATTTTCATTTTCAGTTTTTGTGAAGGAAATACTGAAAATTGTGAAACCACCAAAATCCAGTTTTCAGTTTTCATTTCTAGTAGAAAATCCTAAAAATTGAAAAACTAAAAATAAAAACTGGAAACTAAAACTAAACAAGCTCTAAAGATACATCATCTTAACCCTAAGCAGCAAATGCTAGGATGAACAAGAGCTAAAATTCCAATCCATTACATAAAAAACTGTGAAATAGAAGATAGAACTGGTAGATTCTTGAAAATGCATAGTTGTTTCAATTCAGCAGCAAAGAACTAGACAATCTCTTCTAGGAATAACTCTAGAGATCAAGAAAATTTCTAAAAGGCGGCCCAATGTATGAGGTTTCCATTTAGTGGGGGCATTAAACCCATGACCTCTTGATCACAACACAATAACCTTAATATTAGGCCAAGACTCTCTCTATCATGAGAATTTCTAGCATAAGAGCAATTATTTAAGTTTATCAGAGTAGTGCTTATCAAGATGAAATTTTTGCATCAGAAGCTATGTGTAACAACTGGTATCTAAAGCATAGAAATAAAGAGATTAGATGTGTAGTGGTATAATCTGAGACTCTGGTTTCAGAGTGAAACCCAGTCCACAATCATGTATATATATGTATCTGTATTATGAACAAGTATGATCATGATGTATGAGAGAGATACAATGGCGAAGGAAAAAGACCCACCCTAGACATAAAAGAAGCCCTTCTGCCTTCTAACTTTCTAGCTCAATTTCTGAATGATTCCCTCCCATGCCAAATCCTTTTATAACTGATCATCCCCCACTAGCCAATCACAAGGCCTTTCCCACTTTCTCCCCCCTCTCTCGTAACAAACTGCTAATCTGTCTCTACTCTTCCCTTGGCCCAGCTGAGGCCCAATTCCCCTCCCTTTCTTACGAGAATGAATTTGTTCAAACCTGGGGTCTCTGCTCCCTAACACTACGTGAATTACTTGTAGCTTTAAAGAAACCTACATCCATGTCTGAAAAATATGGCTATAATCACACAGAAAACCTCTTCTGTTGCAAGAAAACCTCATGAGTTCCTTTCAGAAGATGCACACTCTAGTCACTTATTTAGACAATTTGACTCAACAATCTTTTATTAGGTACTGAACACATTTACCTGGAATCATTTTCTGAGGTTCCCAGCTGTTGCAAACCATAACCCACGCTCCAGTTTACATGTTGCAGGCCCTGGTCACATAGCAGTTGTTTTTCCTTTACCTGATTCAACCAACTTTCCTGTAATTATGAACAAGAGACAGTTTAGATTTAGATGAGGAAAAAGGCACAAACTTCAGTAACTGAATAAAAAATAACAAATAACAAAAATGAACCAAGCAACTTGGAAAATTCTCAAGGAGTCCAATTTCACCAGGGATATGTCTAGTAGCATCCACCCTTATTGTAGGGAGGAAACAGAGTTATCTATCATCATAAACTGAATACTAAGGTTTGCAGATACGAAGCCTCATTAAAATAACATTCTGCCAATTTACTCAACCTCCAGGAATAAGAATATAACTGTCTTTCCAATGAAGATGATTGATTGTTTCCAACAGCATTATTACTTTTCATGTATGTACACCTTGAGTACTCAAATCATACTGCTTTATACTTTCTTGTATATCATAACATTGCAGACCTAACAGAAGAATAAAATAAACCATAAGACCAGGGAAAAAATGTTCTATCCATCCCTTTTGCACTTACAAGTTGTTTTTCCTCTTCTGACAGTGCTTCATCCATGTGATCAAACAATGCAGTCCATCTTGCCCGATGCAAATCTGCTGTTTTCATAACAAAAGGATCATTTTCTTGGTTATTTGTCAATTCCTTCACTATAAGGAAAGGCAACTCAGTTGTGATTACAGCTCGAACCCTCCTCCTACTGCGACGCAAAGCTGTAGATGTAGAAAAGAATACAAAAACCAAATATAAGCAGTTCCACTCTCCAAAATCTGCTCATAAAATAAATATGGCATTACCCGAAAGACGCCCTTTGATGTCTTGATGTAGAAGCTCCAACCATTGGGAAGCAACAGTAGCGGCTGAAAAACACAGAAGCATCAACATCAGCCAAGTGTCAGAGAAGCACATATACCAGCTGAGGCAGTTTTTTGTTAGTATCATAATCTATGTCATACATATTGGACAATCTGAAAGTGATAAAGTGAACAACTGTTAATCCTCAAAATTGCACAATTATCTACACTAGCAGAATGTAAAGAATTTCCTACTGTATCAGTCAATTGCTAGCTTAAAAAAAAAATGAAGACAGAGACTTGATCATCCTTTATTTATGCATTACATGAAATGCTTGAAAGACATGGATAAAGGAGGAAAAAACACATCTAAAACTGAAGAGAAAGAGAGAGTGGCATAAGCACAAGAAGAATAACTACTAGCCTTTCAGGGAAAGAGATGGAACAATGCTGAAGTTCGATGATTCCTCATTAGACAGAGTGGTAGAACTCATCGATGCCTTCATTGAGGATGACAATTTAAGGGCTAAAATATCATCTTCTCTTACACGGGTTGAGTGTGATGTACAACTTTTAAGGCTAAATTTCTCTACAGTACATGTGTCACGATCACAAACTTTACTGTCAAAAATCGGGGTATCATTTGCCATCCCCGGATATTTTCTTGTTTGCCTGCTCCCTGAAGAGCTATAAAGGGTCCCTTCTCCATGAGGAAAGGTAGTCTGATGTTTGCTCCCATCAGCCATATATTCCAATTCCCTTTTGCTAATTTCTGTACTTAAATGCATTCGATGTGCTGCTTGCTTACTCCCTGCACTACTATTTTCATTCTTTTCAGACCTTACAAGAGCTTCAATAATTGAATGGACCTGTTTTCTATTTCTTACATGATTTATAATTCCAGGATTTAACTCATTCAGTAGTCCACTTGGAGCAGCAATCTTTGTAAACCTGTTGACCTGTTCCCTCTTTGCAATTTCCATCTTTTTCTTGAGCATATCACTTTTACTTTTTCTCCCACGTTGTTTCGGCACTGGAATACCTCCATGAGAAGATGAGAGAAAACCATTTTGCTTCATCTCCTTCCATATGCTCATTGGATCTTTTTCTTCCAGAGGTCCAGTACAGCTTCCAGTCTCAGACACATCCTTCGATTTAAAATGACCATGTCCTTTGTGAGAATGCGTTGCTTCCAAATTTATGGAGCTAGTAACATCCTCTGCATTGAGATCCACGTTAATTCCTCTTGAGATTGAGAAATTACTTCGTTGTTCCTTTTCTTGCTTCTCAGGCAACGATAGTTTAGCGAGACTCTCAACACATCCACCACTTTTACCGCCACCAAATGCTTCAGTGTTAAGATCTAGAAGCCTGCCGGCACGATCAACCTCCGCTTCAACCGTGTTCCTTGCAGTTTTCTCTTCTTCAGAAGCCTCCATGTCAAGAGTCACAGGGACCTCAGTGATTTGTGACATCTCTTCTTCGCCAATGGACCACTGAACCCTCAGTTCTTTGTCCGTTGTAAACTCAGTATGATGAGTACCAGTTTCTGCGGCAAAATCACAAATAATGTTTGAAACTAGAGTAACAAACACCCGTAAGAGTAGAACTAAAGGACTCTTACACATGGTTCAAATAAATTATACACAAAGGCCTGCACTCAGTAACTACTTGAACAGTTACAGTTATAACTCAAATTTAAAACGCAATCAAACCAAATTTCATTTCCAAGATTGAATTTCAAAACATAAGTACGTAACGTCCAATCCCATAGTCACATGAAAGTTACAATTTTTCACGTTTAATTTCAAAACTTCAATACTTGACATCCAAAACCAATATTCATATTAAAGTTCAATTCTTTGCTGAAACAAATTGATTACTTTTTTATTTTTTCAGATGTGCAGATTGGATCAAAAATTAAGTTACCAGCAGACTGAACTACGGATTCAAGATCTCTCATTTTGACCCTTTTTCGAGCGTGGTCGTGCTTCTCTCTCAAATGAGCGCTTGCACGCTTCTTGGAGTCTGACTGTTGCAATATTGATATTCCCGAATTGCATTCGTCTTCCATAATAACAATAATAATAATAATATTCTAAAATTCAAAACTTCATTAGACTGGTCAGTGTGTGAATTTTGGGGTCAGCACAGGAGAAGTTGAAAAGGAGGCATGGAATACTGGTGCTTGCTAGAAAGGGGTGTAAAGGTTGAGAAGGTTGGTGGGTTAGGGTTTGTGGGAAAGGAATGGATGATGGATGGATCTTAGAGTGGGAAAGAAGAGAGAGAAAATTAGTTTGAAATAGCGCTGAAGACACAGAGCGCGGTTTCAAATGAGATGTCTGATAAAATCGTCGTCGCGTGCAAAACAATGAAAATCAATTTAAAGACAATGACTGAGGTGGTCTTCCTTTTCAAAATTTTTCAAAATGAAGGCGTTGGAGGGAGAAGGGACGACGGAGTGGAGGTTTTTACTCATAACACTAGTGGCATTAATCTTAAGAAGAATTTATCAATCCACTTTTTTAATTTATTTAATTTATTTTTATAATTTTTTTCAACTCTATGTGTATTAAGGATATTTTAGAAAATAGAAATTTTAGACACTAGATAGACTATTCCCTTTATATATAGTATACATATAGATTCGATAACTAGTGAATTGACATGTACTTGCTTGCTATCAATCCATTTTTTTTATTTTTTTTAACTTATTTAATTTATTTTTATAACTTCCTTCAACTCCCTATGTATTAAGGATATTTTAGGAAATAGAAGTTTTGGACACCAAATAGACTATTCCCTTTATATATAATATAGATATAAATCCAAACATATTGACATAAAACATCACTTTATAAGCGATCATGCTCAAAAGGGCAATGTTGAGCTAAAGTTTGTGAATATTGAAAATCAAGTGTCTAATATATTCGCTAGACCATTGGTTGAGAATTGCTTTTGTTATTTCAAAAAGCTTTTGAATCTTAAAAGTTTTTAAAACCTTCATTACATACATACACAACACTTTCTAGAGTCCCCCAACGAGACTCTAAACTGAGGCCTGTAAAGAAGACTACCAAAACAAAGTTCAGAAACTCAGTTTGTAAGATCAAAAATTGGATCAAAGGTTCAGAAATTGATCAGAGAATGGTAGATTGGTTCAGAAAAGTGAGTCAAAGTTTCATAAGTTTAGAATTTGGTTCAAAAAGTGGGTCAGAAAGTTATATGAGTTCAAAATATGGAAGACAATAGAGAAGATGGCTCATGTAACGCTCCGATTTTCTGTTAGAGTGAAAATGACCAAAATGCCCCTAAGGTCATTTTCGGCCCAGAACTCAAGGATAGCCAACCCGGCAGTCCTTGAGGAGCTAACTGAATGTTTGAAGAGGATTAGTTGACTTTTGTACCTTTCCGGGATCGAAAATCTCGTTTTCTGAGTTTTCGGGTCAAAATGACCAAAATACCCCTATGGTATTTGACCTGATTGCAAGTGTTAGTTGAACCCGAAACTTCTTTAGATGGTTTTAAAAGGCATTTTTATGCATTCTGTGACCTCAGTTTTAGTCCCAGTGGTCCCGAGCGAAGCTTGTGCAAAATTACAATTTTGCCCCTAGTTTCGTGTTTTTAAGTTTAATCGTGTGTTAAGCAAACATAAGTAATATTAGGCTCTAATCGAAGATTAATTAATTTCCATAATTAATCTAGAGTCAAAATAATTTATTAAAGATGATTAGAACCTAAGAATGCTTAATTTAAACTCAAATCTTATTTTAAATTCAAGATTCCTAGTCATAGAATCTTGAATAGTGCTTTCTCTTCCCAATTCCTTAAATCATGAAAATTTGTCTACATAGTTTACTCATAAAATGAATTTTAAACTCTCTAAATGTGTATGAGCACTCCTTAATTGAGTCTTGAAATTCCTAATTACATCCTTAGTTACCAAAACTTGTGCTTAGCGATTCCTAATCTTGCACCTAAACTAATACACACCTAAACACATCTCTAAACTATCATTAAACAAAAGAAACCTCACCTCCTCCCTTCTAGAAGTGCACGACTGCCTCCCCCCCTCCATACCTCAAATTTTTGAAATTCAAATACCATTTCAAGTCCATGACAAGCCTTACTTAGCCCATACTTTGCACCATGCTTAACATCCTTTCAACCATGCTTTGAATGACCACTTTGAGGAGATTTCCCCCCCCCTCCCCCAAATGCTTTGAATGACCACTTTGAGGAGATTTCCCCCCCCCAAATGCTTTGAATAACCACTTTGAGGAGATATTCCCCCAAAGGCTCCAAAATTTTGTGCATCTTCCACCCCATAATTCACCTTCACATTTCAAAATTTAACTCACAATATATATAGCAAAATGTAAAGAAATCCCACACTTTTACCATTTGCTTTTTTGTTTGAGTTTGTGACCAAAAAAGCTTTCTTACTTTCTCTCAACCTCAAGTTCTTCTCCACAACTTAGAAACTCCTTCCACCACCACAAACCACCTCAAACCACCACACCACCATAGATCATCATCTAAACACCAAAGCTTCCTTTCTCAAAAACAAAACTCACATAAAACACCTTTCTTTCCTTTTCCTTGTGCTTGGCCTGATCACCACCACCATTTTGGAGGAGCTTTTCATCTCATTCTCACTTCAAAGAACCAAGCTTTCATCTTCACTCTTGGCAGGGGTTATTGTTTCCAAAAGCTTTTCTTTTGTTTTTGATGTTTAAGATGAAAAAGTGTTGGTTTTTCTCTTTGAACACATTCTTTTCTTCTTTGTTTTATTTTTATTTTGGAACTTGATTCTCAAAAGAAAAACTTGAGCTTAATGATGAGGTTTCAAGATAATGGTCTTGTGATTTTTATTTGAGAAACCTCTAAAGCTTGAAATTTGTTCTTGACTCTTGAAACATTTTAGTTTTTCCTTTGTTTTCCTTGCTCAAGGTTTCGGATTTCCTTTCCTTTTCCTCCTTATATTTTCGATTCTTCTCTTCCTTATTCTTATCTTGATTTTGGTTTTAAAAATAGTGGTGTTATGTGTTTTGATCTTTTGATTCTTTTTCCTTGAGCTTGATGATGAGGTTTTCAAGACAATGATCTTGAGATTCTCATTTGAGAAACCTCTAAAGCTTTAATCTTGATTTTGATCTTGAACCATTTTAGCTTCTCTTTTCTTTTCCTTTCTTTTGGTTTTTGGTTTCTTTTTCTTTGCTTATTTCGGTTCTCATTTCCTTTCCTTTACAAGTTTGATGAAATGTTGTTATTTATTTTAGCTTCTTGGTTCATCTTTCTTGAGCTTGATGATGATGTTCAAGAGCCATGTAGTTTCCTTGAAACTTTGGTTCAAGAACTCTAAAGCTCACTTTGTTGTTCAGATAAGTGTTGGGTTGAGATTTTTGGTTCTCTCTAAAAGTCTTATATGAGCTCTAAGTTAAGATAAAAAGAAGTTGCATCCATATTTATTTTTATGTCATTACTAAATGCTCAAGATAAAAGAATGAACTTGCATCTTCATATTTATATTTATGTTCTCACTAAATCTCCAAGATAATAATGGATTTGCATAGCATATTTATTTTGTGCTCTCACCTCCTAATAAAGACTAAAACAAAGTGCATTACATATTTATTTTTATGTCAATCACTTAAGAGATTTAGAGCTCATGGACTTACCTACTATTATCTCAAACAAAGTTGAAAAATATATGTCTTAAACTCCTTTAATTTTCGGCCTCATGAGGGTTTGTATAATTATAAGTGCTAAAATTTATGTTTTATGATTTTTCTAAGTTTAGATGATCTCAAGAGATGTTGTGAGCAAAGTTTTATATTCTAAAACCCTCTTGAGATTAATTTGAAATAGCTACTGCCCTCATGTGTCTTATGATGGTTTTGATGAAATAAATTGTTTCTAAGTGAGTTTGAAAGTTTTAAAAAGGTTCCAAGAGAAACTAGCAATTTATGTGCTTAGGAAGTAAAGTTTTATGCCTTGTTTGATGGAGATGTTTTCGGTCTTGTTTGGTTCATATGCTCACTATTTTATTCTATTTTGATGATGATAATATGAGTATGATCATGTGTATTTAATGCTAAAATACATTTGAGATAGTTAAAATAAGTTAGTAACTAAAAAGGAATTAAAATACGAGTTCTAGATCCCTTAGAAATATAATTTTCTGGATTTTGTCTAGCAAGGTATAAAATTAGAAATCATGGTTTATAACTAGTTTAAATGTGTAGGAATTGCTCATAATTGGTTTAGGATTTGATCTTTATGCTTTAGGAGTAAACCGAACTCAGAAAGGTCAACGTTGTAACTCCTAGGTATCCATAAAGTATGAATTATAGGTTCTACACTCTTGAGGTTTAGAATTGGTTATAATCATAGATTTGAGTGAGGAATACTTAGATATGAGCCTATAGGTACCCGAGAGCTTAAGTTGTGATGATAGACAACTTAGATTTCCAAGTTCAAAAACCTTAAGGGTCAAAGCATAAGACATTAAGAGATTTTAATGCTATGAATTTATTCATGCAAGCATGATAGGATGATTTATGAGCTATGATGAATGTTTGATTGAGTTGCTATGACTATCATGTTTGTGCAAGTTGAATGAGAAATGCTTATGTGTTATGAGTTTCGTGGCATAAAGTAAATTTGAAGGAAATTCGGTATACAGCTGTTATGCTGCCGAATTTCTGTCAAATCAAAAAGGACTTGAGAATGTTTTTGAGAATCATATGAGAAAGAAAACCATGGGTGACACCGGTTCGGCCGAGTACCCCCAGGAGATTTTATGTGACAAAGCACTGAGACGTGTTTCCTAGGTGACACCGGTTCGGCCGAGCACCCCCAGGAAAAACAAAACCGTGAGGATATTGACATTGAGTTTGCCAAAGCGGACAATATCACTGTGTACTAGTTACCAGTAGAGCGTTTCAAAGAAGGAAAGATCCTATGATAGGGGATCCTTAGAAATGATAAGTTACCCCTTCTTTTGCCCATATTAAATCTAGTGACGACTAGTTAGGATTAAGCTCATTCCTAGGCGATAGGTGAGAGGGAGTTTTTGGTGACCAAGAATAATATCGCCGGGCCGGTATGTTGGTTGGATTTTGGTGAATATGATATGAAGGTGGTCTTGAGAAAAGAACTTAAGAGTTTAAGTATGAGAATGAGTATGATGTTTTAATGTCGCTTTATGCCACTAATATGTTGAGGTTTTCTGATGATTGTGTTCTATCGATTACTTGCATAACATATTAGCATGCATCCATTCAATATCTGTTGCATCCATGTCATTAAGACTCATACTAAAAGACACCAACTTCGGATAAATAGATTTGGAAAGTTTAAAATCAATCCTTATTCATGAACACCTCTTTCATAAATAAAACCGAAGTGGCTGGGGACGATGACGATGACACGTGTGTTATAGTCGAAAATCCTTACTGAGAATCTTGAATGAGTTTCTCATCCCTCTTTCTCTCTTTGCTTCCGTGTCGTCTCCAGATGAAGATGGTGACGTGGTTTGTGACTTCTACTAAGACATGGGCACGAGGCATAAGCTACGAGTCGGATTAGTGGGGTGCAACGGAAGCGTGTAGATGTCGCTTTAGATTTACATATGTGTATTTCTTTTGATGTGACAATGAAACTATGTTAGTAATAATTAATGTATCTATAATGATGTGACTATGTTGTGCTATCATGTAATGAACAACGTTGGTATTTTGTGACAATGAATGTTATGATACCTCTTTTCCGTATGTTGGTTTTCGTTACATCTTACACGGTTCTCACTTTGGTTTTGTGTTTTCAAAAAAAAATTTTACCCATATTTTCCGCTAAGTATTTTAATGAAAGAATGAGACTAAGAAGTAATAATCTAATGATTAACCTAATGTGTTCTAGAGTATTGAGTTAAAAATTAGGATGTTATAGCTCACAAAATGGAATGAAGACTCGGAAACTACACTTCAGGTTCATATACCACTTTCAATTTCTGATGTGTTATTAATGGTGGGATAATTCCCACATTTCAATTTTTTCTCTCTCATGTGTGTGTCAGCTGCCATTTCTTTAGTTACATCAAATTAATAACTTCCCATACCCCACATCCTTCATATAAAAAACCTTCATCTTCAACCCCAAACACTTTTCCAAAACCGTTTCATATTCTCTGCAAACTCTTGCTCCTAAACCTCTCCTCATCACAAACCTTCATACACATACTCTTCTCAAGCTCCAAATCAAATGGCAGAAGGAAAACATCTTGACCGCCTTATTATCAAAAAGGGTGTATTTCATATTGTAGGTTGAAAAGTGCACGAGAATGAGGGTTGAATCATGTTTTCACTTTCTTTTTCTTGTTTATGAAAACTTTAAGCAAATACTATCAAGCGCTAACTTGAAGTGCAGCAAAAATCATTATTAGTAAATATAAAAAATTAACTTGCTGAACTAAGTAGACAATATAAAAACTAGTTAAAGCAAATTTTTATAAATGTTTTGAATCACAATGCAAAATATAAAAGAAATAAAGAGGGACAAGAGATACCGCACAAGGAATTTTATACTGGTTCGGTTAAATCTGCCTACATCCAATTATTAACAACCTATTAAGTTCCACTAAATCAACTATTTCTCAACCTTAAGAAAGTCAAATAGTTTTTCACTAGTCTTCTCAAGCTAATTCACATGACCAGTAGCTTACTCTACTATTGCACCCAAGTAATCTTTAACTAGCCTCTCCAAGCTAAACTCACAATGATCACTATTGGATCAGGGTACAAGGATCTGTGAAGGTTGATTCACTCTAACAAATAAACATTCAAGGTTGAATGACTTCTTTCTAACAATTCTTGTGACATCTCTAATATTCTCTTATCTTAATTACCTTATCCTTATGACTTATTAGAATAAATAATTAATAAATGAGCAAAAGCATAGTTATTAGGAAAAGTCAATAGAAAAGTCGACTCAATTACATAAATGACAAAAAGATAATTTTAAATATTTAATAAATTTTTTAGTTTACAAAATTAAAATTAAAAATAAGATTGTAAATGATAAATAGCACCTCTCAACCAACTAATATTTAAATTAGTAGAGAATATATACAAATTTAAATTTAAGATAATAGCAACATAGGATTTGTGTACAAATCCTTATAAATTATGATCACACTAACTACAAAATATAGTTTCTCTCCAAATCCCTATTTTTTAGATAACAAACAAATAAGAGATCCAAAACTTTAATTGATCTATCTTTTATATATAATGTAACACTCTAACTTTTAACACAGTATGCCTAGGATGCATAATGATTAGTCGTTAGTTGTTGCTCTTTTGTCTTAGATCTTTATTTGATTTTAAACTTTGAAAATAAGTCTATAAAAAATATGACCCAATTTTTTTTTATTGAAAGATCAAGCTATGAGCCGTTCACGTATAAGATATAGCACATAGTATTCATCATATAATACATGATAGTAGTACATCTCATTAATGTATTCTTAACCATCCATCACATAGCATAAATGCAAATCACAACAGAGCATAATATAAACTGAAATCATCATCATAGCATAGCATTGACTTTAAATATCATGTCAGATAATAATAATAATAATAATAATAATAATAATAATAATAATAATAATATAGAAGCATCCCACTAGTATAGCATGTACCGAGCCCACCTATAGAGGTTAAGCATACAATAATTCAAAAGCTAAGCATAACTATGACGTAGCTAAACCTTTCGTGGGTGCACGTCTATCAGAAACTAAGTTATGAGCACGAAGACAAGAAAACTCCTAAGTGTTGGTGAGAAAATGCATGAAAAGAGGGGTTGAATCATGCTTCCTTTTTCAAATCTTCAAACTAAAAACTTTTATAATAAAACTCTATCAAGCTTAGAGTTTGAAATACAGCAGACGATAGGTTAGTTTATTCAGAAAGTAACTTTCTGAATTAAGCAGTTGAGTAAACAGATTAAAAGTAAGACATAATGATGAAGGTATTTATGCATAATCAAAGGCTGTAAAATAAGAGGTTAAGGATGAGAAGATATTGAATCGAGAGTTTTATACTGGTTCAGTCAACACTTGCCTACATCCAGTTTTTAGTAACCATTGAGTTTCACTAAGCTTCCTCAACCCGAGGAGATAACAATATAGGATAGTCTTTATTGTAACCTTCCCAAGCTCTTACTAGTGTTAGTAAACCACACTTACTAGCACAACAATAACAAGTAGTTTTGCAGTAGCCTCTTCAAGCTTTCAACTTCCAATCACTATTGGATTGATGATACAATATATTCAAGATTGATGTTTATTTTGAACAATCTTGCACTCAAGCTTCTCTTCTAATGAATGTGAGATGATGAATCTAAAATAGGTTAAGTGACTTCTTTCAACTGATTCTTTCTTAGAAGAACAGATGAACAATTTGGTATGTAGAAAGAAAATTTTAATATACAAAGAATCTAGCAAATGATTTTTACAGAGAGATTTGGAAAGATTTTCATACCGTTTTTGCTCTATGTCACATCTCTGTTCTTTTGAAGCTTAGTCATCTCTATTTATAGATGATTTTCCTTTGTTACCATTGCCCCTGATCTTTTATCCAACCAGCACGTGTCGAGCATCGAATTGAGTATTGGAAACATAATCTAGAGGAGTAGCTTATCTAGTGTCAGAGTTCTTTTTCAAAAGCCATTGATGGGTTGAGGTTTCTAAACTCTATTAGAAATTGTTTTTCTATTTTCTGAACGTGGTTTTTGAACTCCTTAATAAGTCTTTCTTTTTTTTTTAATCGAGGGTGCTGAAGAGATGATATTCCAGCTAAAAGAGACTGATTTGATTTTTGATTTTGAATTTCAAATATGATTGCTTCCCTATCTTTTTATGATGCGAACTTTCTGAAGAGCGATGCTAGTTCCTTAGCTTATTGATTCATTTGTCTTCTTATCTTCAATCTTGACTTTTTGATAATGAATACTCCATAATTATGATGATTGAAGATTAAGTGACACATTACTTCCAACTTTTGTATATTATCATCATTGTATACCTTTTTCTGAAGTTCAGTGTTACTTTCTGACAGCCATATCCTTGATCCCTTGATTCTTTTTCAATGAGCTTGCTTCTTTGATGCACATGATCACGTTTTGCTTGATAACTTTCACTTCATTTGAATCTTTCCTCTTGTCATGAGAAAAACATATTTGCACATACATAGTGAACTTATTTCCACTTAATTCCGATAGTGCATCTCGAAGTCATCTGTTAAGCTTCGTCAAGAAACTCAAGATAGCCATTAGTCATTATTCAAAGTATTTCCTTTAAATTGGCTTTGTTGTCATTCAAAACAATGAAGCTCTTACTTTCTGAAGGGTTCTGGAGTTTACAATCTCCCGCCTTTTGATGATGACAAACCAATGTGAACAAAATCTTTTGAAGTGAGGTTGAAAGAAATAAGACAAAATATGAATTGATAAATTGCATTTTCTCTCAACATATTGTAATTCTTAAATCTTAGTAAGTCTTTTTCTTAAGGCATGAATAGTTATGTTCAAGAGAATTTTTGAAGCCTTAAGTTGACTTTAATCAAAGCTATTTGGTTCATGATGATATGTTCTGATTTAATCAGACAACTTCTTTAACTTGTATCACAAGGATGCTTAAACGGATGTCATCATTTTAAACTAATTTTCCCAATTAGCTTGATTTTAGTCATAAAATGACTTTCTAACATTTAATTGTGCTAGAATAACTGTCAAGATAAGCATTTTCCCTATTCAGTACTTTGCTTTGGATTATATGATATGCATTGTAGGTAGATACTTAAAGACAGATTCTTAAGCATTTTCCTGAGTAACTCCCCCTCAATTTATACTCCCCCTATCTTTTTTAGCATAAGATTTTCATTTCTCTTCTCCCTCTTTTGTCATCAGCAAAGAGAAGGTGTGCTAGAAGTTAAGAGTAATTTTACTAACACCATTGAAGGTGAAATGCCCATAATTAGCTTGAGTAGTTGAGAAACTCATGAGATTTAAAAAGGCTTTAAATTTAACAGACTTTTTAAAGTATAGAAACATTCTCTAGCTAAAGGTTTAGTGAATATGTCAGACGCTTAGTCTTCAGTGCGTATAAACATTAATTCAACATCTCCTTTATGAACATGATCTCTAATGAAATGATGCTTTATATCAATATGTTTCGATCTGGAGTGCTGAATGAGAGCACTAGTATTATCAAATAAGATTGGGATTTTGGAATACCTTAAGTAATAGTCTTCTAGCTGGTTCTTAATCCATAGCATTTGAGTACAACAATTTGTTTCGATGACGATTTTTCAGTTTGGCTTTTCCATAAGAGTCCAGACTTTATTTTTCTCAAATTGATCCATATCTTCTTGCATGGCCTCTACCCATCCTTTGTCACTTAAAGCTTCTTCAATGCATGCAGGTTCAATGGTGGAGATTAAAGCATAATTTGAAGTATTTCTTAGAGAGGATCGAGTATTCACTCCTTTAGAGATGTCTCCTATAACATAATTTTGAGAGACAATTTTAAGATAAAAAACTCCTTCGTAGTTTTTATGCTTATGATTTTCTTCAGTTTCTTTTTCATCCTCAAGTTGCTCTTCCTCATGTTCAGAATTCTTGCTTTGTAACGGCTTTGGTGTCTTGAGCATGCTTTTTGAAGGATTTGAATCTTGGAGTATACTTTCTAATGTTTTTGTTTGCTTGAATTTTGAGACTTTTATAAGATTTAATCTTTCAAGAGCTTCTTCTAGATCATCTGGGTCATCTTCAAAATCTTTCCTGAGCTCCTTGAACCTGATATGAATCGTTTCTTCTACACATAACATTCTTTTGTTATATACCCTGTAAGCTTTAGAAATAGACAAATACCCTAGAAAGATACCATCGTCAAACTTCGGATCAAACTTGGCAAGTTTGTCCTTATTGTTAAGTATAAAGTATGATGAACCGAATGCATAAAAATATGAAATGTTGAGTTTTCTACCCTTCTATAGCTCATAGGGGGTCTTTTTGAGGATTAGTCTTAAAAAAATTTGATTTTGTATATAACACGAGGTATTTACAACCTCTGCCCAAAATCCTTTAGATAAGCCACTTTCTAAAATCTGTGTTCTGGTCATCTCTTGTAAGCATATGTTTTTCCTTTCAGTAACCCCATTCTATTGGAGAGTTTTGGGTGCAGAGAACTCATGAAAGATGCCATGTTTTTTTTACAAAAATCATTAAATATATGATTTTCAAATTCCCCTCACTGATCAGATCTAATAGAAATGATTTGTGAATTCTTTTAAGTGCAAACACATTTTGCAAAAATTCTGAACCTTTCAAAAACCTCATCCTTAGAGGCTAGGAAGAACACCCAGGAAAACCTTGAGAAGTCATCTACAATGACTAAATAATATCTTTTACCAGCAAGACTAGCTGTTTGGGTTGGACCGAATAAATCCATATGAAGTAATTCTAGTGATTTAGTAGTAGATGCCACATATTTACTTTGGAAAGAAGCTTTAGTTTGCTTGCCTTTTCACAAAAAAATCACAGGTTGAATCTTTATCAAATTTTATCTTTGGCAGTCCTTTAACCAGCTCTTTCTAAAATCATCTACAAGCATGTCTAAGCTTCTTATGCCATAACCACTTTTCATCCATGAAGGATGTCAGACATTTTACATCTTGATCTTCAAGATCATCTACAAGCAGCACATAAGTGTTATCATGCCTTTTGCTAGACAGTATAACACGATCTGAGATAGGACTAACTATTTTGTAATTATGAGCATTAAAAATAATGTTAAATCCTTGATCACAGAATTGACTTATGCTGAGTAGATTGTGAGCCAGACCATCAACAAGTAATACATAAGAAATTTGGTGAAAATCATTCTTACCAATGTTTACAATACCTGTGACTTTCGCTTTACCTCCATCAGTGAATTTTACTGATCCAGAGTTTTTGGGCTTGAGATTTTTGAACCACTTTTCTAGACCCAGACATGTGTCTAGAATAGCCATTATCCATGTACCATTTGTTGTCAGATTCTATGTGTGTTCTCAGGCATACCTGTAGTAAACACATTTTTCAATTTAGGTACCCAGGTTTTCTTGGGTCTTTCTGAGTTCGTATTGTAAAGATAGAGTTTTCCAATTCTTCTGACAAACTTCCTTCTCATGAAACATCTGTTAGGAGGATGTCCCTTTTTACAACAAACAGTGCAGGAGACTTTGTTTCTAGTTTTATTTAGTTGAAATATACTTCTTTTTCCTTTTTCAACTTCTTTATATCCTAACCCAATTTCTGAAAGGTATGGCCTTTGTCCTCCAAGCATCAGTTCAAGATTTTTTTTAGCCATTTACCAATTTTTCTAGATCAGACTATAAAAGAATGACTGTTTTCTCCAGTTTAGACATAGTTTTCTGATTTTCCTCACAATCTTTTGTTAACTTGATTTTAGAGGTGTTGAGTTCATTGTTTTCCTTTTGTAATTCCTTCTTTTCACATTTCAGATTTTCAGCTTCTGTTTTGATCGTTTGAAGTTCTAAAACAACTTTTTGATTTTTTTTTCATTAGATTTAGTAATGAGAGGAAATGGTTTGAGTGTTCTCAAACAATTCTTCATATAAAGCTACTAACTCATCATAGGGTAGATTTTGGTCTAAAATATTTACCCCAAATTCGACCTCCAAGTTATAGTCTGCCATGAAGCATAGGTTGGCTATATCTTCTTGTCCTTCTAGAGTTTCTACTCCCTCGTTTTCTTCATCAGAGTCACTCCATGTTGCTAGCATTTCCTTTATCTTATTCACGAGCTTCTTTTGTGAGCTTTTTAGTTGTGGACATTCACGTTTGAAATGACCTTTTTTCTTCGAAGTTAAAGTAAATAATGTTGTCCGGCTTTATTTTTCCTTTCCTGTCTCTTTTTATGTCTTTTTTCTTTTGAACTTGCCTTTCCAAGCTCTTGACATCCTTTTTACTAACATGGAGATCTCATCTCCATCATCATCTTTAGTGTCATCATCAAATTTGTCCTCTTCATCAGAGGTTTTAGTGATTTTCATTGCTTTTCCTTTGCTTGACTTATGATGGGAAGATTTTAAGGCAATGGACTTGTTTTTCCTTCATGGATTCACCATGCATATCTGCCAAAACTGCCTCATGAGTTTTGACAGATCCAATAAGTGCATCCAGACTCAAAGTTTGAACATCTCTGGCCTCAGTAATGGTCGTTATTTTAGGCAACCATTTTGCAGGGAGGCTTCTTAAGATTTTTCTAACTAGCTCAGAGTTAGAATATCTTTTGTCAAGACCTTTCAATTGATTTATGATATGCATAAATTTTGTAGTCATATCATCAATGCTTTCCTGATCAGTCATTTTAAACATTTCATACTGGTGGACCAACATGCTAATCTTTGTCTTCTTGACTTGATCAGTGTTGGTACGAAAACGCATGAGAAGGGGGGTTGAATCGTGCTTTTGGTAATTTAAACTTCAAACTGAAAAACTTTTTATAGCAAAATCTTATCAAGTTTAGAACTTGAAGAACAATGAAAGTATGGTTAGTGTGTTCAGAAGGTAACTTTTTGAATGAAGCAATTTGAATAGATAAGCTAACAGTGAAAGAAAATAATCTAAATATTTATGCTGAGTTGAAAAAATAAATTCAAAAAAGAGAATGGAAGGACAATACTTGACTCAAAAGATTTATACTGGTTCGGCCAATACCTGCCTATATCTAGTTCTCAGTACTCGTTAAGTTCCAATAAGCTTCCTCACTAAGGAATCACAAATACAGAATAGTCTTTACTGTAGTCTTCCCAAGCTTTTACTTCTATCAGTAAACAACCTTTACTGACTCACAATAACAAGTAGTTTTACAGCAGCCTCTTCAAGCTTTTTTTCTTTTGATCACTACTGGATTAGGATTACAATCAGACAGAGATTGATAATATGATCGTATAGCCTAACACTCAAGTTTTTGAATGTGATTTATGGAAACTGATTCTACTTGAGTGACTCTTTTCCAGTAATTCTTCCTTAGAAGAACAAATAATCAATAGAAAATATAGAAAGAAGATTTTCATATACAAAGGATTCTAGCAATGAATATTTCCAACGAGAAGTTTTTTGTGTAATTTTTTCTCTCGTATATTTCTTGCTCTGTGAAGGCTCAATCATCTCAATTTATAGATTATTTTCCTCTTTTTACTATTGGCCTTTGATCTTCCACTTAATCAACACGTGTTGAACATCTGATTGAGCATTGGAAATGTAATCTAGGTGAGTAGCTCGTCTAGTGTCAGAGTTCCTTTTTCAGAAGTCGTTGATGAGTTGAGATTTTTGAAGTCTATCATAAACTATTTTTCCACTTTCTGATCATGGTTTCTGATCCTTTTGATAAGTCCTTCTGTCATTTGATCGAGGGTGCTTGTAGAGATGATATCTTGACTTCGAGAGACTAATTTGACATTTGATTTGAATTTCAAATATAGCCATTTTTTCCCTCCCATTTTATGAGTTGAATTTTTTGATGAGCACTGCTAGTTCCTTATCGATTTGTTTATCTTCAATCTTGATTTTGATGATAGGAAACCAGTGATTATGATGATTGAAGATTGAGTAATACTTTGCCTCCAGTAGTTTGTATGTTATCGTCATTGTAGCCTTTCTTTCTGAAGCTTGGTATTACTTTCTGACGACCATTTCTTTGATTCTATTTCGTCGGACCGATTTCTTTGATGTATATGTCAATGTCTTGCTTGATGCACTTCTTGCTTCTTCTCATTTTATCTTCTTTTCACGATTAAGACCAGAAGCTTTATGACGTAAGATCACTTTCTCATGCTTTTTGAGAAAAGAAAGAAAGAAAATGTGTAAAATGGAACCAAGTTCTTTTGAGATTAGAATTTATAGAAAAATGAAATATGAAGGAGAGAATTGGAGGGGAAGTGGCCGTGTACTCATGGACCATGGGGGAGAGAAAATATCTCTTCCAAATGGTCATTCAAGAGCATGGTTGGAGGCATAACTAGGTATGGCTCAAGTATGGTCCAAGCATGGTTCTTTGGGTGTGATGCAAATCAATATGTGAAGAATATGGAGGAGGAGTGTTTGGCCATGTGCAGCCAAGGGGGAGGAGATTTGTTTCATCTAATTGTGGTTTAGTGATGTATTTAGGTGTATCTTTGATTAAGCTTTTGATTAGGAGTTTGTAAGTATGTGTTTAGGTAAAGTGATGGGTAATTAAGGATGTTGAGACATGATTAGGAGTGGTTTTGCTTCATTAGTGAAATCAAAACTTATTTTATGATATGATCATGTACAAACATAATTCCTTAATTTAACGAATTGGAGAGAGAAAATACTATTCAAGATTCCATGACATGAAACCTTGATATTTTAAAAAAGATTAAGGTGTATTTAAGCAATCTTAGGTTCTAATCAACCTTAATAAATTATTTTGACTCTAAATTAATTATCAAAATTAATTAATCTTTGATTATAGCCTAATATTGCTTAGGTTCCCTTAATCACGTCATTAGGCCCGTAAAATACTATTCCAGGGGCAAAATGGTAATTTTGCATAAACACTGTCGGGGACCACTCGGACAAAAAAAAATATCATAAAACACATATAATTAATATTCTGAACCCTTGGCAGAAATTTCGGGCTCAAACGACACTGATACCCGCATAGAACGCTATAGGAGTATTTTGGTCATTTTGAGCCGAAAGTTCAGAAAAATGAGATTTTCATCTCTATTATCAATCACAACCTATATAATCCCCTTCAAACATTGAGTTGACCCTTTGAGGATTGCCAGATTGGCCGTCCTCGAATTTCTAGGTAAAAATGACCTCAGGGGCATTTTGGTCATTTGTGTTCAAACAGAAAAACTTGGGCGTTACATTACTCCCCTCCTTAAAAAGAATTATGCGTTCCCTCGCCCCCATGCTACTTTCACCAAAGGTACCATCTTGTTCCTCAACTGCTTGACTCCTTTGTCCATAATCCTCGTAGGCGGCAGGTTAAAGGTCAAGTCCTCCCTTAATTGTACATGTTCCGGCTCTAACACATGACTAGGGTCAGACTGGTATTTTCTTAGTTATGAGACGTGGAAAACATCATGGAGGTTAGACAGATTGGGGGGCAAGGCTATTTTGTATGCTACGAGTCCTACTCTATTGAGAATTTCAAAGGGGGGCCAAGGAATCTAGGGCTCAACTTTTTAACTTTCATGGCTTGTCCTATACCGGTTGTAGAAGTGATCCTAAGGAAAACATGTTCTCCTTCTTGTAATTCCAATGGCTTTCGCCGTTTGTTCGCGTAGCTTTTCTGTCGACTTTGAGCAGTTAGGATCTTATTCTTGATTCTCTTGATTTGCTACGTCGTCTTTCTTACCACTTCGGGTCCCAGCATGCTTTGCTCATTGGGCTCGTACCAACACAAAGGTGATTGGCACTTCCTTCCATGCAACGCCTCGTACGGTGCCATATCGATGCTCGCATGATAACTGTTGTTATATGCGAACTCGATTAGTGGTAGGTACCTATCCCAACTTCCCCTCTTGTCCAATACACATGCCCTCAACATATCTTCCAAGGTTTGGATAGTCCTTTCCGACTAGCCATCTGTTTGAGGGTGGTAGGCCGTGCTTAGGCACAGCCTTGAACCGAACACCTTCTGAAAGGCTCCCCAAAAACATGATGTAAATCGCGAATCTCAATCCGAGATTATCGTCAATGGTACTCCATGTAACCTCACAATCTCTTGGATGAACAACTGGGCTAACTCATCTAAGGAAAATGTTATCTTGATGGGTAAAAAGTGGGCTGACTTGGTCAGTCGATCCACTACCACCCATATAACATTGTGGCCAGCTTGGGTCCTAGGTAGGCTGGTCCCAAAGTCCATGGAGATGCTATCACGCTTCCATTCAGGGATAAACAAAGTTGTAACATTCTAGAGGGCTTTTGGTGCTCAATCTTCACCTTTTGACAGACTAGGCAGTTACTTACCCAAGCGACTATATCCCTTCTTAACACAGGGCACTAGAACATCTTCTTCAAATCTTGATACATCTTGGTGGTACTAGGGTGAATGGTGAAATGGCTCTTATGAGCTTCCTCCAAAATCTACTTTCAGAGGTCACCACATGCCGGTACATAGATCTGGCCTTCAAACTTCCACATCCTATTGGCTCTTAGGTTAAAAACCCTTTAACTTTCCAGCTTTTATTGCCTCTAAGATCCTTTTAAATTCCTCATCTTCTTGCTTGGCTCGAGTGATTTTCTCCTTAAAATCACTCGTCATACTAAGATGACACATCCTTACACTCTCAGTGGTCAAAGCCATCCCTAGTTTCATGTCTCTAAACTTCTCAATTAGCTCCACCTCCTTAACCATCATGCGAGATAGGTGTAATGACTTCCGACTCAAGGCGTCTGCCACCATATTAGCCTTGCTGGGGTGATATTTTAACCCAAAGTCGTAGTCTTTTAGGAACTCCATCCACTTTCTCTATCTCATATTCAATTCCTTCTGATCAAAGAGGTACTTGAGACTTTTGTGATCAGAGAACACCTCGAACTTCACCCCATACAAATGGTGCCTCCACACCTTCAAGGCAAACACTACTACTGCCAACTCTAGGACATGGGTAGAGTAGTTTGCTTCATGAAGCTTAAGTTGTCTGGATGCGTAGGCTACCACTTGCTTATTTTGCATCAACACACACCTTAAACCTTTCCCAGAAGCATTGCAATACACTTCATAAGGCACATTGAGATCGGGTAAAACTAGCATTAAGGTGGTGGTTAACTTCACTTTCAACTCTTGAAAACTCTTTTCACAGTTCGAGGTCCACACAAAGGGGGTATTCTTCCTAGTTAGCTTAGTTAAGGGTAAGGAAATCTGGGAAAATCCTTAGATAAACCTACGGTAATAGTCAACTAAACCCAAAAAGCTCTGTATTTCCATTACGGTGGTCGGTCTCTCCCAACTCATCACTGCTTCAACTTACTAGGATCTATGGCGATACCTCCTTTTGACACTACATGTCCTAAAAACTTTACTTCCTCCATCCAGAATTCACATTTAGACAACTTCGCATACAACTTATTTTCTTTCAAAACCTCCAAAATAGTCCTTAGATATCGCTCATGCTCCTTGTGAGCCTTCGAATAGATGAGTATATCATCTATGAAAACAACCATGAATTTATCTAAATAGGGTCTGAAGATCCTATTCATATAATCCATAAACACAGCAGGAGCATTGGTTAAACCAAATGACATAACTGTGAACTCAAAGTGGCCATACCGAGACCTAAAAGCAGTCTTAGGTATGTCCTCCTCCTTAACTATAATTTGGTGATATCCTGACCTTAAGTCAATCTTGGAGAATACCACCGCTTCTCTCAATTGGTCCATTAGATCATCGATCCTAGGTAAGGGGTACTTATTCTTCACTTTTACTCGGTTTAGTTGCTTATAATCTATGCAAAGTCTCATACTCCTATCCTTCTTCTTGATAAACAAAACCAAGGCTCCCCATAATGAAGCACTTGGCCTCACAATCATCTTCTCCAACAACTCCTCTAACTGAGTCTTCAACTCGGTTAGCTCTAGGGGTGACATACTATAGGGGGCTATGGATATCGGCCTAGTTCCCCGAACTAACTCGATAGAGAACTCAATCTCCCTTTTAGGAGGGAATTCAGGTATCTCGTCGAGAAACACTTCAGGGTAGTCTCTCACTATGGGTATTTCACCTATGTTCAGCTCAAGGTCCACATTGCTAGCAGCTAGGAGAACATATCCCTTACTCTCTTACCTATGACAGTCAACTTCTATGGTGTTTAAATAAAGTTTGAAAGACCTACAAGGCTCACTAGGGATTGGAAGGAAAACAACAGACTTTGTGTAACAATCTAACATCACACGGTTGGCATAAAGCTAATCCATGCCAAGAATTATGTCTAGATTTTTCATGGGCAAACAGACTAAGTCTAATATGAAAGGTCTACCCTTAGCAAGAAAATGACAGTATAAGCAACACTGGAAGGCCTTAACAAGTTTACTGGTGGGTGTAGAAATAGTTAAGTCAAAAAGGAGTTTAGTAACATGAAATTAACATTATCATGTGAGATGAAAGAATGAGTTTCCCCGAAATCATCCATTACAATTAAGGTCCTACCATTCATTTCACACGTACCTTCTATGAGGCTTCTGGACTTTGCCAAATCTTCAGCATTGAGGGTGAAGACTCTCCCTTGGTGTTGTGGGCGAGGGTTTGGGGTCCTCAGATTCTGCTCTATGTACTCCCTTGCATAGTGACTGGACTTCCCGCACTTGAAGCAGGCTTCCTGCCCAGCCAAGCAGAGGCGATCTCCAGGCGGCTTCCCACACCTTAGGCACTCCACAGTAGGTGCGGGCCTGGGGAAAGCGGCAGGGGCTCCTTGAGGCACCTTATTCTTAGATCCACTTGATCCTCCTTGATTATGGTTGTTTCGGGGGTCGTTGTGTCTGAACAGGGGTCATGATTACGGCCTAGATTGCTAGTTGAATTGTGCCCTTTGTTGTTGTTGTTGGTTGTGTTCCGGCTTGAACTGCTAGTGGTATTGGGGGTTGAAGTGAGTTCTTGATTGGTTCTAATGTTGTGGCTTGAACCTCGGGGCTTGAGGTCTTAGCCCTCAGGGGCGTTTCGCCCTTGTGACGCTCAGCTTTTTGTGTCCTTCCTCAATGATGCGGCACTTGTTGACCAGGGTAAGGAAATCCTTGATCTCCATGTATGCAACAGCTACGTTAAGCTCGGCCCTTAGTCTGGCCTATACTTAATGCACTTCCAAATCTCATCGGCATTCCCTTGGAAAACCTGAGAGAATTTGATCAGCTCTTAAAACCTCATCGTGTACTGGGCGATAATTGACCCTCCCTAGGTCAGTTGTATAAACTCTATGTCCTTCGCGCTCCTCACAGACTTAGGGAAGTACTTCTCGTAGAAGTAAGTCTTGAACAGCTCTCAGTCGATGGCACTATCGGAGCCTCTAGCAATCATCGGGTGCCGGTCCATCAGAAATCAGCGTCTAACTCCATCATGTAAGCAGCGAAAGTAACCTTTTGCTCCTCAGAATAGACGACCATAGAGTAAATCTTCTCTAAGTTCTTGATCCATTCGTTAGCTTTGTTCGGGTTCATGGATCCTCTAAAGGTCGAGGGATTCGCCTTGTGAAACTCTCCGAATAGGGTTTGTTCCAATACTTTGGCAGTAGAGGGACTACATCCAACATCTCCTTGTTGATTCATGTGGTCGAACATGTGTTCCATAGCTCTCGCCATCTCCCTCATAGCCGTCACAGTCTCGTTGTCCTAATTCCCTTCGTTGGTAGCCCTATTTTGTCGTCTGGGTGCCATTGGTTCCTAAACACACTAGTCAATAATTGCTGAGGTGATCAGGCTCAACATTTCATGCTAGATAAGCTAGTTACCATGGCACACACAAACAGACAGGGGTCATGCATATCTAATCTATAGCTTGCCTCTATTAGCTAAGCACTACATATGACATAATTATCGCATCATGCTTAAAAAGCATGGTCAGTCCAGGCTCCGTGAGAATCGAACTGCTCTAAAACCAAAATGTAACACCCTAATATTTAACCCAATACGCTTAGGACATATTACAATTAATTATTAGTTATTACTCTTTTGTTTTATCCTTTAACTTCTTTTTATCAAAATACTTAGCGGAAATAAGGGTAAATTTTGTTTTTTGAAAACATAAAACAAAACGTGAGCCTCGTGTGCTAATCATAAACCAAGCATAAAGCACTATCAACATGAATAAGGAACACAAATCATACTTGTACACATCTAGAACATAGCATTTAAGAACATCAACACAAATACATTAATTATCATAATGGAACATAATTCATGATACAACAGAAACATAATAGACGAAGTCATACCCATACTAGATGGGCTGAACTTTCAGTACATAGGAATATAAGTAGTAAATACAAGGAAATAGAAAGTACATGAAACGTCAAAATCACAAGCCAGCTACAGCTCCCTCTTACTAGTCCTACAAATGCCAAACTAAAGATACCCCTAACAAAAGATACAACGTAAAAAGGGATCCTCGTGATGGCTCGAACACTCGGATAGATTCTCCATCGAGATCTACTGGTGGCGCTGATCGTCCGGTGACGGGGGTATGTACCCAATGAACTGCGCAAGCTCCTTAGGTGTATGTAGATGAAACGAGGGACGGACGTGACCTCCGCGGCGTGGACGCATCTCTGGTCGCTGAGCTAGCCAGGGCTGGGTCATCGTATCCTCGCTGGCTCTACCTACGTCCATTGGCACCGTAGGAGCAGAACCCTCCGAGTAGATATGAGTGGGGGAGTCCTCGGACGGATTGGTCTCAGATCGCCTTGAGCGGGGAACATAGTCGGGGTAGTCACGGACTGCTGAAGTGGTTGGGCGAGCATGACAAGTCTACTCATCACGGGGTCGGGTGCGCTCAAAGATGAGGTCATCACCATAGGGAGACGTGGGAGTGAATCTGAAGCTAGAAATCGGGTATGCAAAAGGACGTCCCACGTATGTAAAAATATGTACATCACATCGACCTTCAAAGTGGTATGAACGGTGGTCCGAGTCATAGTGTACCTCCCATACTGGAGTGTCAACAAAAATTATGAACGACGCCATCGGCCTCTGAAGACGTAGTGGAAAGAAAAAAAGACAGAGGGTGTGAGAATCTTGATAAAGAATCTCAGTAGGGAAAACCTCCTATACTAGTGTCATCATCTATGTCTCCAGGAATCTTGGGTTTATTATAAAAAAGTGAGCATGTATAATGTTCATTGTTAGGTTTTTCAAACATATTTATCCAAGGTCCTTTTATTTTAGAATGAATCATGATGTCATGAATGCAGCATATCATAGCATGAATGTATGGCAGATAACTTTATGCAATCATTACTTAAACTAATCATGCTTATATGTATAGTATCAAGAGGGATTGAAACTTTCTTATAAATGCATTCTCTTTCTTTTGCTTATGTGTCATTACTTGCATTATCAGTTTCTCTCATGAGGCCACCCTAATAACATCTAGGTTATGAGCTCATACCTAACTAGTAGTCACTAGTTTTCAGCTTATCCTCAGATAAGTGTAAATATATCCTTACTCCCGGAGTGCGGGTTAGAGGGCTTAAGGATTACCTATCATAACCTTTAATTCGGGGAGTCTATAGGGTCATCTCCTCTTCGAAACACATCTATTGGCATCCAGTGCACAGTGATATTGTCTGCTTCAGCAAGCTCGATGTCCATACCCCCCACGGTTTTGCTTTCTCCTCATCGTAGCAGGAGAAATGCGTTTCGGCATGCTATGCAAGAATGCAACATAAACATATGTTCTTTAATATCATCATGGCATTTCATTCAAATACTTCACGTTCATCAAATCATGCAAATCATCATAGCATGACACAATTTACATAATACACATGTCTCAAACTCATATATTCTCATGCACACATCGACATCACTTTCGCAAAGCAATAAACATGCTCCTACCCAGAATGTTGGAGTAAGGGATTAGGCTCAGCTGATGCAAATGCTATGCTTAGCAAGTCATATAAGTAAACAATCATACACTCGGAATACTAACTCTACTTTGCGTCACCTATCTTATAGTATTTTATGTTTTCGATCCTTATGGGTCTTAAACTTACGATCTAATTAATCTAGCATCCAAGTTAGGTTCTTTATGCACCCAAGGGATCATTACTAATAATTCTCACTAATTTTTATACTTATAATCAACTCCAAACAGCCTTTGACAAGGGCGGAATTTCAATATTTCAATTACGGGTGCCTAGGAGTCATGTCTTTGACCCTTTCTAAGTTTCGACTTTTCCTAAGACACTAAAACTAATTTCTAATACCTTTAGGAACTAATTCTACACATCTAAACCATTCTAAAACAATTTTATCTCTAATTTTACTTACCCTAAAACAGTAGCCATAATTTAGTTTCTAAGGGATCTAGAACTCACATTTTTCATCCTTTCCACTTACTAGTTGTTCCTAACACTCATAAGATAATTTTTGCTTCACTCAAACATAATTTTTACACATTCTAACTCATTAAAACAGCATCATGCAGTAACCATAATATCAAGGCAGTATCCAAAACATATATCTGAAAAAATTACATAAAATCACATTTCAAGTGCATATAAGTTACTAGTTTTCTCTTGGATTCATTTTGGAATCTCAAAACTCTTTTAGAAACCAATTTATTTCATTAAAATCATAAAAATATAATGCTAAGGCAGTAGCTATTTTAAATCACTCTTGAATGAGTTTTAAACCATAAAAAATCATACTCAAAGTATTCTTTGAGCTTTTCTATACTTACGAAAATCTTGAAACATAGTTTGTTGGCTTTTGTGACTAGATGAAACTTATGCTAAGCTTATCCTCATCACAAGGCAGAAAATAGCATTTAGAGAATGCTTCCATTTTCCAAACTTTGCTTGAGATACAAAGGGTAAGTCTTTGAGCTCTAAGATCTTTAGGTGATGACAAAAACTTAAACATGCTATGCCCCTTATTTTATTCTCCATTATAAAGTAAAGTGAGAGCTTTAAAGTAAATATGAGATGCAAGTTCATTATTATCTTTAAAATTTAGGTGATGACTTGAAATATAAACATGAAATACAAAGCTTGAAATTTAAACATGAGAATGCAAGTTCATTTCTTTATTCTTGAGATTTTAGTGATAACAAGGAAAGTAAACATGATGTGCAAAGCATAAACTTAAACATGGATGCAAGTTCATTTTTAACTTTACTAGAGCTCATACAAGACTTTAAAGGAATATAAACCTCAACCCAACACTTATCTTAGCAAGACAAACTAAGCTTTAGAGTTCTTGTACCAAGGTTTCAAATAAACCTTATGGTTTGAACATCATCATCAAGCTCAAGAAAAATGGGTCAAGTACCAAAAAAAATGACAACATTTCTTGAGAACCTAAAGAAAATCAAAGCAAGAGCAAGGAAAAGGGAAAACCGAAACTCTTGTAAAAAGGAAAAGAAAGGAAACCGAAATCATAGCAAGGAAAAAGGAAAGGAAAAATTGAAATATGCTATGATCAAGACCAAGTTTCAAGCTTTAGAGGTTTCTCAAACAATAATTACAAGACTATTATCTTGAAACCTCATCATCAAGCTAAAATTTTTCCTTTCAAAACCAAGCTTCATAACCAAAAATAAAAAAAAGAGGAAAAGAGTTTAAACAAAGAGAAACTACAACTTTTCATATCAAAACATCAACATGAAAGTTAAAGCTTTTGAAAAACAAAACCCCTACCAAGTGATGTTTTTCTTTGGAAGGAAAAAAAGCTTGTTCTTTGCAAGGAAATGAGAAGAAAAACTCTTCTCCAAGAGATGATGATGATTCGGCCAAGTAAGGGAAAAAGGAAGGAAATGTGTTTTGTGTGAGCTTTGTGTTTGAGAATGGAAGCTTTGGTGTTTGATGATGATGATGATGATCTATGGCAATTATGTGGTGGTTTAAGGTTGCAAGAGGGTGGTCTTAGAAGAAGATGAAGAAGATGAGAGGAAAAGAGCTCTAAAGTTCTTTGAGAGAAAAGAAAGAAAACAAGATGAACTTTTAAAACAACAACTAGAAAATGTGTAAAATGGAACCAAGTTCTTTTGAGATTGAAGTTTATAGAAAAATTAAATATGAAGGAGAGAATTGGAGGGGGAGTGGCCGTGTACTCATGGGCTATGGGGGAGAGAAAATATCTTTTCCAAATGGTCATTCAAGAGCATGGTTGGAGGCATGACTAGGTATGGCTCAAGTATGGTCCAAGCATGGTGCAAGCATGGTTCTTTGAGTGTGATGCAAATGAACATGTGAAGAATATGGGGGAAGAGTGTTCGGCCATGTGCAGCCAAGGGGGAGGAGATTTGTTTCATCTAATTTGTTTAGGTATATCTTTGATTAAGCTTTTGATTAGGAGTTTGTAAGTAAGTGTTTAGGTAAAGTGATGGGAAATTAAGGATATTGAGACATGATTAGGAGTGGTCTTGCTTCATTAGTGAAATCAAAACTCATTTTATGATATGATCATATACAAACATAATTCCTTAATTTAAGGAATTGGAGAAAGAAAATACTATTCAAGATTCCATGACATGGAACCTTGATTTTTAGAAAAAGATTAAGGTGTATGTAAGCAATCTTAGGTTCTAATCAACCTTAATAAATTATTTTGACTCTAGATTAATTATCGAAATTAATTAATCTTCGATTAGAGCCTAATATTGCTTAGGTTCCCTTAATCACGTCATTAGGCCCATAAAACACTATTCTAGGGGTAAAATGGTAATTTTGCATAAACACTGTCCGAGACCACCCGGACAAAAAAAAAAAAAATCATAAAACACATATAATTAACATTCCGAACCCTCAGGAGAAATTCCGGGCTCAAACGTCACTGATACTCGCATAGAATGCTATAAGGGTATTTTGCTCATTTTGAGCCGAAAGTTCGAAAAAATGATATTTTCATCTCTGTTATCAATCACAACCTATATAATCCCCTTTAAACATTGAGTTGACTCTTCGAGGACGGCCCTCGAGGGCTGCCGGATTGGCCGTCCTCGAATTTTGGGGTAAAAATGACCTTAGGAGCATTTTGATCATTTGCGCTCAAATAGAAAAACTAGGGCATCACACCTTTCGCTTGTACGAAGAACCTGGCTAAGTTCTTCTTCCTCTAAGTCCTTAGTTTCACTTTCCAGAATAATTAATTTTCTTTTTCATTTAGTTTCTTCCTTTTGAGAAGTTTTTTCAAAAAGACTTATTTAACTTGACTTCTTCTTGTTCGAGGACTTCGTCTGTCTCAGAAACCAGGATATTTGACTTTTTTCTTGAGGTTTTGAAAGATGATGGCGTGAAAATCATTCCTTCAAGATACATATATTTTTCATTGATGAGAGGAAGACCCATATTTTGAAAGAGTGTTGTCAAAAGCATCCTATAAGGAACACCGACAGTTCTTTTCTTTTCCTTTGTAGTGGCATTTATCATGTAGTCCATAATGAGTCTTGGCAAATTCACTTTTCTCTTAGCCATGAGATAGTAGAGAAGCATGTAGTCCATCCCTACTAGTGCATATGTGTTTCCAATTCGGGGTAAAATAGAAAATTGTACTACCGTGTATACTTTTCTTGCCCTAGCACTCAGCATAGCAGTAGATATTTCATTTGGTTTATGAATGATAGAATCAGTAAGATACCTTGAAATATCTCCTTCATTTACTCCAAGAGTCTGAGCCCAGCCAGGATTTGAATTGTAAACTAATCCATCATTTGGAGCTTTGATGATTTTTGACAATCCTAAAGGAGTGATCTTGATTGTGCAATCCCTGATTATAGACTTTATGGAGGACAAGGAGCTTCCTTCTAATTGAGAGTAGAAGGCTTTGACTAACCTAGGATAAACTTGTTAGTTTATTTCTAGGAAATCTTCCCATTTTTGAAAAGTGAATACTTCATTGAGGACAGTGATTTCTTTAAGAAGATCTCTACGTAACGTTTTTCCAGGAGCCGTTTTTCTTGAGGTGTAATTCTTGTCATAACGATCTTGCATGTGTGGATCATCATACATATGAACGGGGGATCCTTCTTCAATGGAAGAAGTTAGTTTCTTGCTTTTGATCATGGTGTAAGAAAAGAGAATGAGGAAGGATTGATTCTTAGGATGATTTTGAGAAAGAAGAAAAACGAATGGTTTGCTTAGAGATGAGAGGCTTTGGAAGAGTTACAGGCAATTTCAGAGACATATGAACAGGTAGAGGATGTGTGTGACAGAAGATAAGAGAAGACTAATAGGCTTTGAAATAGGAGGTTATTTATGAGATGTGACCTGTCAGACAGAGATGAGCCAATCGTGGGAGAGAGAAGGAAAGCAAGGGAGTTTTCCTGCTCTTTCGATTTCACTTAGACTTGGTGAAATAAGAACCTTGAAACACTTTATGAAGGAGTTCTCCTTTAAACCTTCTATCTGAGATTTATCTTTATCCATTTTCTGATCTCTTGATTTTCCCTCTGATTGATTTTTAGTATGCCACTAATTTTTGATTTTGTATGCAAAAAGGCTGATTTCCTTATGGCTAAATGAGATTTTCATTTGGAGAGTTTTAAGAGAGGAAGAACCCAAGAATGTATTATGCATGAATGTTTATGCAGATGTAAAACATTTAGTGCTAGATATTTTTAAAAACAGAGCTAATGGTACTAGTATCATCATGAGGGTGAAATATAGATTTTCAGTGTTGGAAGAGACTTTTCTAATCAAAATCAAATACCACTATTGTTGAGGGGTTCTAGACGTATCTTTTAATCTGATGATTTGTCTGGTTCCTTATCTGCAGCATTTGGGTGCTTGATTGCTTCAATCTTCCATTTTTTTTAATTCTTTTCTGCATAATCAAAAGACTCTGAATCTTTTGGATGCTTTGGAGATTCTCACTTTCCAATAATTTCATTTGATTTTCAAGTAGTCAAGCTTTGTATTTTCCAGTTCAAATCATCATTTGCAAATAGGTCTTCACCTAACCTTAATGGATCAGAGCCTTTTCATGAATTATCTTTATAGGTGAAGATGGAAGTCCAAATTTCCAGAATTTTCAGATTGCTTTAGCTTATTACTCAGAAGTGTCTTTTCTGATCTTCATTGAAATTCCTTAGCATGCTTTCTGAAGTGATAATCTCTGGATATTACTTTCTGGTGATGCATCTTCCATTCCTTTTTGCTACTCAAGAGTTCTTTTTAGACTCCTTTTGGCAAAGTAGTTCTTGAATACTTTTCATTGGCAAAAATAGATTATTTGGAAACCTAGAGACCCCTGCTTCATTTTTGTCTCTTTGATCTTTGACCTTTGCAATCGTAAGATTGCTCAACCCCTAGAGGCTAGGCTCTGATACCACTTGTTGGTAAAAGAGTGCACGAAAAGGGGGGGTTGAATCATGCTTCATTCTTCTGTCAAATGTTTCCACTTTGTGAACCTGTTGAAACAGAGTTCTATCAAGCAGAAGCTTGAAGTGCAGTGGTGAAGTTATTAGTTAGTTCAAAAAGTAAAACTTTAAAGCATAACAACCTAGATATTAATTTAATGAGTACTTACTCAGTAAGAATGATAACGTAAAAATAAAAGTTAAAGGAAGAGAAAAATGGACACAAGAACTTTTATATTGGTTCGACCAACTTGCCTACATCCAGTACTCAACACATGTTGAGATTTCACTAACAACAACTTTCTCAACCTAAGAAAGTAAAATGGATAGTCTTTACAATAGCCTTCCCAAGCTCTAACTTGCAGAGTGGCTAACCCTAACTACGACTTAACCGAGTAGTCTTGAACTAGCCTCTCCAAGCTGAAGCTACACGGTGGACAACCCCAATTGTGACTTAACCAAGTAGTCTTGAACCAACCTTTCTAAGCTGAATTGTAACCTACAAACACCTTCTACTAGCATGTTATAAGTAGTCTTTCAAACAGCCTCTTCAAGCTGAACTGTGAAGTACAAATACCTTTGCACTCACATTGTAAGTAGTTTTTCCAACAGCCTCTTCAAGTTGGACCGTGATTAGCAAATACCTTTGCGAACACGTTGCAAGTAGTTTTACCTTAGCCTCTCCGAGCTATGTCTTACACTAATCACTAATGGATTAAGGTTACAAAGGTTATGTGTTTGGGTTGCCACTCAAACTAACCTATACTCAAGTTTCCTTAAAGATGCTAGCTAATACAGACTGGGAAACTTAGAGCAACTCCTTTCTCTTATCTCTTCACATGAAGAGCATACAAATACAAATACATTTTAAAACAGAGAAATAAGATTTTTACACTTCATGATTGATTACATAAATTGATGAACAACACAGAAAGTGTGGAGAATTTTTTCTAGAGATTTTGCACAAAGGCTTTCAATTCTCTCATAAGCTTTCAAGTTTGGTATCTCCATTTATACAAGTCTATCTTTATGACCGTCACCTCTTTGATTTGATCTCCAACTGACATGTGTATTTCGTTAGATGTGCCTTGGAATGTTAGTCTAGAGAGGTAGGCTGACAACTTATTATCCCATCGTTGTAGAAGCCGTTGTAATGTAGAGGTTTCTGAAGTCCTTATTTTTTTTCTTTTTACTTTTAGCCCATGGCTTCTGAACTCCAACTCCTAGGATCATGAATCATTTAGGAAGGAGAGATGACGTACCAGTTATAACATTAGATTTGATTTGAGATTTGAAATTTGAATTTCGAAACTCCTTCCATTTTTCCTTAGCGTTCTTTGCTCCACCCTTCAATGAGCTTTTTGACGTTGTAATCAATCATGATGATTTTTCTGTGATCTTCCAGTCTTCAATCTTAATTGCTTGATGATGATTTCTCTGCAATTGTAGTGATTAATGACTGAGTAACACGTTGCTCTTGGACATGAATTGATTTCTTCATCATGAGTGTTCTTTTTGATGTCTTGTGCTACTTTCTGAATATCCTTTCCTTGGTTTCTTGATTTCTGACTTGATCAGCTTTAGTTCTCTAGCATTTATGCTTTCTATCCTCGAGATAATATTCACCTTTTTAAGCTTGATCTCCTCTCTTGAGATAAACATGATTTCTCATATGTTGTGAATTTATTCCCGGTTGAAGTTAGCTTCAATGCCTTTGGTCCGTGAACATGAATACATTCTTTGCTTGAAATAACATTCACTTTCTGATTATTTTAATCTCTTCCCATGAGATACATATCATGCTTGTGCACGTATAGTGAAATGTTATTCTTGCATTGAGTCCATATCATACCTTAATCTGTATACACTTACTTCGCTCGACTTCATATTCACTTTTTGATTAATTTAATCTCTTTCCATGAGATATAACATGCTTACACATGCAGAGTGAAATATTAATCTTGCTTAGGTTTGTGTAATACAGGCCGGATCTACCTATTAAACTTTGTCAAGAAACTCAAGGTAGCAATTAGTCATTCTTCAAAACATTTTCTCTAAACTGGCTTTATTGTCATTCAAAACCTTTTAAGCTTCGTACTTTCTAAGTACTTTTTGAAGGATTCTAGAATTTACATCCTTAACCCTACCCTCTACTACTATCCCTCCCAGGAGAAAGGAGTGTAACCAATCTACTGGCGTAGCTCGGAAGGAGGGGCAAAGTGAAGAAACGGCTAGACATGAGCTCCATGGCGTGGTCGCATGGCTGGCCTACATGCTAACACAGGTTGGGTCACTGTGTCTTTTCTACCACCTCCCATCTCCATAGGCACTTTAGGTGCAGAACCCTCTGAAAAGACATGAGTGGCAGAGTCATTCGATGGGTCAGTCTTAGAGTGCATCGAGCGAGGAACATAGTCTGGATAGTCACAAACTATAAAAGCAGTAGGGCGAGCATGACGGATCTGCTCATCACGCAGCTGAGCATGCTTGAACACTAGGTCATCTTTAAAAGGTGAAGCAGGGGAAACACGGAAGTTAGAAACAGGGTATATAAATGGACGTCCCATGTAGACAAAAACGTGAATAGCACAATGACCCTCAAAGTGATAAGAGCGGTGAGCGACGTCGTAGTGCACCTCCCAAGTGGGCATGTCAATGAAGACCACAAACGTCGCCATCAGCCTCTGAAGACAGGATGAAAAGAAAAATAGAGGGCATCGGAAAGAATCTCAGTAGGGAGTCCTCCTATCCTAGTGTCATCATTTACATCCTCAGGAACCTTGGGTTTCATTATGAAAATAGTAAGCATGCATAAAGTTCATTTTATTAAGTTCAAGCTCATTATCCAAGGTTTATGTCTTTTAATATGATTCTTGATGTTATGAATGCATTGCATTATATTATGTGTGCATGTTCATACCATATGCTACATATTATAGAAGCACACTAATAAGCATGGCATAAGGAAACATGATTACATGAATATCATAGAATGGCATGAATCTTTCTTTCATTAATTTAGGTGACTTTGAGTTCCAATAATCTTTCCTCTATGGGGCCACCCTAATACTCTTACCTTTTGAGAATTTCTAGGTTATCAGCTTATACCTAATACTAGTCTATACTTATCCTATGATAAGCAATTTTCCCGACTCCTAGAGCACGGGTTAGGGGGCATAGGAACACATTTGATAACCATTAATTCCTGGAGTTCAAAGGGTCCTTTGGATCACATCTTATAACCATTAATTCCTGGAGTCTAGAGGATCATTTCCATGTGTTTTATGTCACCTTTAAAACTTAGCATGTTATTCAGAGATGCAATCATAATCCATAAATATATTCATCATTTATAACATATCATGTAATATTTCATGCTTGAAAAGCCTCATTAGTTATCCAAGTTTTCAAAGTTGGTGGCAATTTGGCAGCATAATGGCAAGGAACCGAATTTCTCCAAATTTGCTTCATGTCATTCATTAACACAAACCATGCATCTCAATAACTCAACATAATCATAGCATGCCATAAAAGTCACATAGTCATCTCTTATTTTCATACATCTATCAACACATATCATCATCAATTTCATTGAAAGCTAAATATGCTCCTACCCAGTATGCTGGAATCATGGACTAGACTCAGCTAGTGCACATGCTATGCTTATGAGATATACATACAATCAAGGTATTAAAATCATCATTATCAAACACTTTTATGCAATTACCCTCAAGTTGTTTAGGAATTACTCCATGACCTTTTTTCGGTTTAAAACTACACCTGGCGTAACCTAACTTTCCGAAATTAATTCTTTAAGTACCCAAGGGACCTACCCCAAAGATTTTCACTAAGTTAAATCCCATAAACATTTTCAAATGTTGCTGGACCGCTTCGGGCAATGTTTAAAAAAGAACATTTCGGGGTTCTAGAAATCGCATTTTTTAACCCTTTCTAATTACCAATTTTTCCTAGAACGCTGAAATTAATTTTTTACCACCACTAATGGACATTTTTACACTTGAAAACAGTTTCAAACAGAATCCTTATCTAAAAAGAAGTTACCAAGGCAGTAAATATAAAATCTCAATTTTTAGAAGTCTCGAAAACACATTTTTGGTCCTTTCTAGTTTCTAATTTTTCCTCAAGATAAAGAATTGACTAATCTCATCAATTTTTAGTGATCACTACACATTTAAATCATTTAAATCAGTATTTTACAAAAATTAAATAAAAGGGGTAGTAGCCAAAAATCCATTTATTAAAAGTACCTGAAAATTGTTCTTTTGACCCGTTCTCGTTACTAGTTTGTCCTAGGATGCCAAAAACAATTTTCACATCATTTAATTCTAATTCTTACATCCTCTAACTCATCCAAATAGCATCAAACATAAAAGGAAATACCAAAACAGTAGCAAAAAGTTCAGTTCTAAAAACACGTAAAATCACATTTTTTGCTACTTACTAGATACTAGTTTACTTTTGGAATTAACTTAAGACTTAGGAAATACCTTGAAAACTAATTTACCCCTTTGAAAATACAAAGGATGGCTGGCCCTTAGGATAGTAGCAAAACAAAAATTTATTTTAGACAACTTGTGTCCTTAAAAATCATATATTTAGTACCCATAGAGCCTCTAATTCTTGTAAGAATTACAAGACACAAAACTTGAAATCTTAGAACAAAACAAAACTCATTTTTCAAACCCATCATAAAGTGATGGTCGAATTTGCTAATCAAGGAGAACAATCATGAGCAAAACTTTTATTTAAGATACAAGGACAAGTCTTTGAGCTTTAGAAATTTTAGGTAATGGCAAAATCATAAACATGCTATGCAATCTCATTCTTAATCTTCATTATTAGAAGGTGATGGCTTGGAAACATAAATATGATGTGCAAGACTTGAAAATAAACATGAGATGCAAGTTCATTTTAAGTCTTTAAGATTAGGTGTTAACTTGAAAAGCAAACATGAAATGCAAGACTTGAATTTAAACAAGAGAATGCAGGTCCATTTATTTAATCTTCAAGATTTAGAGTGATAGCTTGAAAATAAACACGATGTGCAAAGTATTGAAACTTAAACATGAGTGCAAAGGCTTGAAATATAAATGTGAATGCAAGTTCCTTTCTTTATCTTGCTAGAGCTCATTTAAGACTTTAAAGAATACAACTCTTAACCCCAATCAATCTTAAACAAGATATAATGAACTCTAGAGTCTCAAACCATCTTGGTCCTAAGAACCACACTTTTAGGCTCATTACAAAGTTCAAAAGAAAAACCATTCATGAAACTAACAAGCATTTAACCTTGATGTCTCCTTGAAGCCAAAACCGAACCTTAAGCTCTAGAGGTCCAAGACATGGTGGTTTTTCACAACCACTATTCGGGATCCATCATCCTTAAGCTATGGTTCAAAACTTTTTAAAATTGAAAATGTAAGGAAAGCCATGAAACTTGGGCTGAAAATGAAAGAAGAAAGAATGAATCTTTGAGCTTTAGAGACCTAAACTTGGTGGTACCAAGACCACCATCCAGTGTTCTTGTAACACCCTAATATTTAACCCAACACACCTAGGACGTATTTAAGTTAATTATTAGTTATTACTCTTTTGCTTCATCCTTTAACTTTAAAATACTTAGCAGAAATTATGGATAAAATTTTTTTTTGAAAACATAAAACAAATCGTGAGCCACATGCACTAACATAAACTGAACATTAAGCACAATCAAGGTAAATAGGGAAAGTAGATCATACATTCACATATCTAAAACACATCATCCGTGAACAAGAAACACAATTATATTACATAACATAGTTCATAATACAATAGAAATATAATAAGCCAAGTCACACCCATACATAGTGGGCTGAGCTTTCAATACATAAGAACAACAGAAGGAAATACATAAAAGCAGTAAATACAGGGAAACAGAAAATACATGAAATATAAAAATGCTAGATGCCATCTACAGCTACCTCTCACTAGTCCTACAAGTGTGCAATACTAAAGATACCCTTAACAAAAGATACAACATCAAGAGAGGATCCTTGTGATATCTCGGGCACTCAAACGGGTCCTCCATCGCGATCTACTAGCGGTGCTGATCCTTCAGCAATAGTGGGTATGCACCCAATGAACTGTGCAAGCTCCTCAGGTGTATGCAGGCGGAACAGGGGACAAACATGGCCTCCACGGCGCAGTCGCATCTCGGGTCATCGGTCTAGCCTAGGCTAGGTCACCGTGTCCTTGCTGCCTCTACCTATGTCCTTAGGTGCTGTAAGTGCAAAACCCTTCACGTAGATATGTGTAGGGGAATCCTCCGATGGGTCGGTCTTTGATCGCCTCGAGCGGGGAACATACTTGGGGTAATCGCGAACTGCCGAGGCAGTAAGGCGAGCATGTCGAGTCTGCTCATTGCGGGGCAGAGTGCGCTCAAAGATCATATCATCACCATAGGGGAAGTGGGAATGAACCTGAAGCTGGAAACTGGGTAAGCAAAAGGGCGTCCCATGTATGCAAAAATACGAACTGCACAACAACCCTCAAAGTGGTATTAGTAGTGGTCTGGGTCGTAGTGCACCTCCCACACCGGGGTATCAACGAAGATCATGAACAAAGTCATCGTCCTCTAAAGACGTAACGGAAAGAGAGAAAGAAGGATAGAGGGAGTGAGAATCTTAATAAAGAATCTTACTAGCGAAATCCTCTTATCCTAGTGTCATCATCTACATCTCCAGGAACCATGGGCTTATTATTAAAAGGTGGGCACGCATAGGGTTCATTATTAGGCTTTAAATATATCCAAGGTCCATTCATTTTAGGATGAATCTTGATGTCATAAATGCAACATATCATAGTATGAATGTATGGCAGAACTTATGCAATTATCACTTAAACAAATCATAAGAAACATGCTCATGTATATGGCATCAAGAGGGTTTAAACCTTCATATGAATGCATTCTTTTTCCTTTGCTTATGTGACATTACTTGCATCATTTGTTTATCTCATGGGGTCACCCTAATAACTTTTCTCTTTTGAGAGTCTCTAGGTTATGACCTCATACCTAACTAGTCGTCTCTAGTTTTCAGCTTATCCTAAGATAAGTATAAATATATCTCGACTCCCAGAGTTCGGGTTAGGGGGCTTAAGGATCACCTATGTCTATAGGGTCCTCTTCAAAACACATCTACTGGTATCCAATGCACAGTAATATTGTCTGCTTCGGTAGGGTCGATGTCCATACCCCCATGGTTTTGCTTTCTCCTCACCATAGCAGGAGAAATGCGTCTCGGCATGCTATGCAAGAATGCAACATAAACACATGACCTCAAATATCATCATGACATTTCACTTAATACTTCATGCTCATCAATTTCATGTAAATCATGCATCTCAATCATAGCATGCCACAGTTAACACAGTGCTCATATATCAAGTTCATATATCCATATGCACACATCATTAACACTTTCGCAAAACAGTAAGCAAGCTTCTACCCAGAATGCCAAAGTAAGGGACCGGGCTCAGCTAATGCAAATGCTATGCTTAACATGTCATATAAATAAACAATCATTCACTTGAAATACTAACTCTCGTTGCCTTCTCTATCTTACAGTATCTTATGCTTTTGGTTCTTGTGGGTCTTAATCTTACAATCTAATTAACCTAGCATCCAAATTAGGTCTTTTATGCACCTAAGGGATCATAACTAATAATTGTCACTAATTTTTATACTTATAAATAGTACCAAACAGCATTATGTAGTTTGGACAGGAAAGTTATAATTCAACTATGGGGTTCTAGAAGTTACATTTTTAACCCTTTCTAAGTTTCGGCTAATCCTAGGGTACTAAAATTAATTTCCTCTACCTTTAGGAAATTAAATCTACACTTCTAAACCATTCTAAAACAATGATATCTCTAATTTAATCATTCTAAAACAGTGACCATATTTTTATTTCTAAGGGTTCTAAAACTCACATTTATGGTCCTTCCTAGTTACTAGTTCTTCCTAACACTCATAAAATAATTCATGCTTCACTCAAATATAATTTTCACACATTCTAACATGTTAAAACAGCACCAAACAGCAGCCATATTATCCAGGCAGTAACCAAAAAGATTAAATCAAATCAACACATAAAAACACATATTTAATACATATAAGTTACTAGTTTCTTTTGGAATCATATTAGGACTTCTAAAACTCTTTGGAAACTAAGTTATTTCATGAAAATCATAAAAACATAATGCTAAGGTAGTAGCTATTTTAAAATATTCATGAATGAGTTTTAAATCATAAAAACATACCCTTAGTACTCTTTGAGCTTTCATATGCTTAAGAAAATCTTAGGACATATCTTGTTAGTCCTTGTGATTAGATGAAACTTATGCTAAGTCTATCATCATCACGTGGCCGAATTTGTGCTTTCATAGAATGCTTCCATTGTTCAAACTTTACTTGAGATTAAAAGGGCAAGTCTTTAAGCTCTAGGATCTTTAGGTGATGACAAAAACTTAAACATGCTATGCACTTTATTTTATTCTCCATTATAGAAGTAAAGTGAGAGATTTAAAGTAAATATGAGATGCAAGTTCATTATTATCTTTAGATTTTAGGTGATGACTTGAAATATAAACATGAAATGCAAAACTTGAAATTTAAACATGAGAATGCAGTTCATTTCTTTATTCTTGAGATTTTAGTGGTGACATTCGAAAATAAACATGATCTGCAAAGCATAAACTTAAACATGGATGTAAGTTCATTTTATTCTTTACTAGAGCTCATTCAAGACTTTAAAGGAACATAAACCTCAACCCCAAACTTATCTTAGCAAGACAAAGTGAGCTTTAGAGTTCTTTGTACCAAGGTTTCAAGGAAACCTTATGGTGTGAACATCATCATCAAGCTCAAGGAAAAAGATCAAGAGAACAAACCAAATAACCACATTTCTTTGAGAACTGAAATCAAAGCAAGGGAAAAGGAAACAAAAATCGAAACTACTATAAAGGAAAGAGCAAAGGAAAAACCGAAATCTTTTTAGAGTCAAGACCAAGTTTCAAGCTTTAGAGGTTTCTCAAATGATAACCACAAGATCATTATCTTGAATCCTCATCATCAAGCTAAAATTTTCTTTTCAAAACCAAGCTCCATAGCCAAAAATAAAAAGAGAGGAAATTATTTTGACATGGAATCTTGGCTTCAAGAAAGAGTTTTTAAGTTAATCTAAGCAATCTTGGGATCTAATCAACCTTAATAAATTATTTTGACTCTAGATTAATTATCAAAGTTAATTAATCTTCGATTAAAGCCTAATATTGTTTAGATTCCCTTAATCACGTCATTAAGCCCGTAAAACACTATTCCAGGGGCAAAACGGTAATTTTTCACAAACATTGACCAGGACCACCCGGACTGAAACAATTATCATCAAGCACATATAATTAGCATTCTAAACTTTTGGGAGAGATTTTGGGCTCAAACGGCACTGATACCCGCATAAAACGTTATGTGGGTATTTTGGTCATTTTGAGCCGAAAGTTCAGAAAATGAGATTTTCACCTCTATTATCAATCACAACACATTTAATTCTCTTCAAACATTGAGTTGACCCTCCGAGGATTGCTGTCGGCCATCCTTGAATTCTGGGTAGAAATGACCGTAGGGGCATTTCAGTCATTTACGCTCAAATAGAAAAATTGGGGCATTACAGTTCTCATCGTCAAGCCATAGATCCACCATTTTTCCTCCGACCAAAACCAAAAAAACAAGGAAAAGAAAACTCAAACTAAAGCCATGAAACAATAAAAAGGAAAACTCAAACTAAAACATAAAGAAAGAATACATAGAAAGCTTGTTCAACCTTTCATTACTAAATCTAAAAATGGAGTAAAGAGAAATAAAACTCAACACCCAAAACCAAACATAAAAAGGAAACCAAGCATAGATAGCCAAAAATGAGAAATACACAAGAAGGAAAACTTTGCTCACTTGAATCACACAAAAACCGAAAATATAGAAAAGAAAAGGAGGAAAAGCTTCAAACAAAACCCTACCAAAGATGTTGTTTTTGCAAGAATGAAGGAAGCTTGGTTCTTGTGGTTAAAATGAAAAGACAAAATCTTCTCTTGGGGGCTTGAGGGGTTTCAGCCAAGGGGGAGAAAAAGGAAAGGAATGGCTTTCTTGTGAGGTTGAGCTTGGGGTGGAAAGGTTGTGTGTTTAGGAGGTGGTTTGAAGTGGTGGTGTGGTGGTTTGAGGTAGTGTGTGGTGGTGGTTTTCTCTTGAGAGTGGAGGAGGAAGAAGAACTCAAGATGAGAGAAAATATGAGAGCTTTTTTGGTGACAAACTCTCAACAAAAAAAGTAAATGGTAAGAATGAGGTTTTTTCACTAAGCTTGAATGTATTTCTATGTTGTAAAATAAAATATGAGTGAAAATTTGGGGGGGAGGAGGGGGGAGTGGCCGGTAGCCTTATGGGCATTTGGGGGGAAAATTTTCATTCTATTAGGTGTGATAATTGGGTCTTTAGGGTAATTTCAATAAGGAAGCATAATTAAAAACTTGTGTTTTGGTGTTAGGAATTGTAATTATGTGATTAAAGTTAGAAACCATAGGTTTAACACTGCAAGACAAAATTAGAGTATTGTCATTCTTACTTAGTTTGAATTAAACATGTTTAGTTTGAAATTCAAACTCCAACAAGGTTCCTGATTTTATGGAACATGAGAGAGAAAACACTATTTAGCCATGACATGACATAAAGTCTTGAAAACTCTTTGACTAAGAATGCAAATTTGAAATTCCTTAAATACTTTTAGGCCCTAAACAACCTTAATTAATTATTCAGACTCAAGATTAATAATTAAAATTAAATTACCATTAATTAGAGCCTAATGTTGCTTAGGTTTTCTTAATTGTTTAATTAAGCTCATTAAGCACTAATCTAGGGGTAAAAAGGTTATTTCACATCAAAACTTCTCCGAGACCACCTAGACTCATCCAAATATCTTGCATTATGTAAAAACATCATTTTAAACCCCCAGGAAATCTTTCTAGCTCAGTTGGCACTAAATCTCATGTAAAAACGCCGCAGGGGCATTTTCGTCATTTTGTGCTGAAAGTTCAGAAAATGAGATTTTCACCTCTGTTATTGTTCCTAAGGCATCTAATCCCCTTCAACCATCAAACCAACCCCTCGAGGACGGTCCGGGTCGGTTGTCCTCGAATTCGAGCAAAAATGACCTCAGGGGCATTTTGGTCATTTTTTCACGAGAAAAATCGCGGATCATGTTTTTTGCACGGGTCACTACCTAGCCCTCATAGAGTCTATTCCTAACATAGAAATGACCTTTTGAGGGTGGCCGAAGTTTGTTAGCCTCGATTTCACACAAAAATGACCTAGGGGTATTTTGGTCATTTTTGCTAAGTAGAGAAAACTGGGGCATTACAACAAAAATCAGAGTTGTTTTTATTTCAATTAAGGTTTTTGAAATTAATCAGAGTATTTTTTGAGAGGTATCAGAGTAGTACAAAAAAAAAAAAAAAGATCATTTAAGCTTTCTGAATAAATACAGCTTAATTTTTAGTTAGGTTGACCTTGCTAAAAAACACGATTTTGAATATAGCAAATAATACTTGTGATATTTCCTCTTGATTTGATTTTTTATTTAGCACATCTTTATCCAAACGTATTTTTGAAGCATGATGCAATTTTTGTGCATGAAAACATTTAACACATAGACTTTGCACATAGATGAGGTTTCTGAAACTCAAATAAGAATTGATCTCAGTTGTATAAGAGCATGTAAGAGGTGTTTTTAAAGATCAAAAGAAACTGATCACAACTATATTCAAAGCAAGTTATATAGAGCCCATGAAAAACATTATATATGTGTGACAGAGTATATATGTGTTTTTTTTTTAAAAAAAAACTTTACAAGTGTGTAACATGGCGTACATACCAGAGCACAAAAAAGATATGTGTATCAGATCAAAGAAAGGCAATTGTGCTTGACAGATACGTGCCAGTGCTAATCATAAAAAAGAAAACACATATGTGCTAAGTATCAGAGTATTCTAAGCAATAAAACAGATTAGAACCAATGCTAAAACTTTAAAAGCATACATCTCAATCATGAAATTAGCGAAGCAAGATATATCAAAGCATCGATATGTATCAGAGCTTAAAAGAAACATAGTTAACTTGAACTGGGAAAAAAAAACTGATTATGTAAAATATGTGTTAGAGCTATAGAATCAGAGTTGATTAAAAAAAAAACTGATCATATATCTAGAGCAGTAAACAGTAATAAACAAATGCTAATGTTCTAAAAAAAATGCAAATGCTGAATAAAAAAAGTGAATAACATCTCAGAGCTCCTTCTCAGCATGGTGCTCTTCTTGAGTTACCCAGCACCAAATTTTCTTCTTTTCTCTTTTCTTCTCCCCATTTTTTCATCTACAAAAGTTGGAAACAAGGAAACACTATCATTAACCCTAATGCCTCACTTCTCGAAGGATCTTCTGAGTATTCTAAAGAACCTCAAGCAATAACTCTTCATATCTTCAGGGTTAAAGGCTTTAACACTATCCAACCTTGAGGTTGTATCCCTCTGATTTTGGAAAAGAAACTATATTTGCTGAAAACTTTTTGAAGTCTTGTTCAAAGGCTAGTATGGCAGGTAGGTGGTTGCTGTTGTGGATAGAGGGGCCTTGGGAGTAGGCTCTAATATGTCTAGGGGTATGGTGTCCCTAGACTCTTCAATATCAGCATGCAGAGCAGTAGGTGATGGAGAGGATGGAATATCAGCAGCAGTAGTAGCAGAAGCAGAAGTAGGATCATGAGTAGAAGTAAGGAGGCAGAAGTAGCAGCTTCTTCAGCTTGAGGAGTGAAATTTTTTAGGTCTTATCCTCTTCCTCTTCCATTGGAGTCATAAAAATGGAAGGAAGAGGTTGAGGTGCCATCAGAATGACAACAATTTATAGTTCTTTAGCATCCTCAGTTGGCTCTTCAAATTGGCTCCACAGATGGTTCTTTAATGATAGGCTCCAATGTTTAGAAGAGCTCATTTATGAAGAAATTGAGTTCATCCAGACCTTATTCCTCAAGCTGTGGTTTTAACTCCATGCACTTCTTCATGAATTCCAATATCTGATTAATAGTCATGAAGTCATCACTATCTCCTTGGGAAGCCACCTTAGCCTTAATTATTGCTAGTTTTTCTAGAACAATGGCTGATTTAGTGGTGGAGCATGTCTCAGAGGCCATTTGTCTTCAGGGAGGTGCAAAAAAGACTAGAAATGAGGTAAACTCGTACTACTGAGTCATAGGCCTAGTAGGCTGTTCCTCAATTACTACAAAGGGTTCAGGTACTGCAAGTCATCTTTTTCTTTTATTGGACCTTTGAATCCCTTTAGCCTTTTTCTAGTTTTCTGGCTTCCTCTAGCCTCTTTTCTCTTGAAGAACTCTATGCGCCTTGAGAATCCTTTTGCTTCTTCTCCATCCTTAGAAGATTTAGTATTCCTAGTAGTAGCCCCTGTTTGTTTGGCATCACACATGTCTTTTAAAATAGGTGCTGCTCTAGGCACTCCTTTAGGCAAATTTCTATATTTATGCTCAAAGTGTTTCTGTGAATAGGGAGTTTGTTAGGTTTGCCATAAGGAAAATCACTTTTTGAGATCTCTACCTCAATTTCTAATGGTTTAGAAGGCTTTGGGAGATTCAACTAGCATATGCTTCTTGTTCTGCCTCTTTGTTCAGTTTTAGGAGGAGCTTTTTCAAAAGAGGTTCTTTCTGACATCAGACCTTTTAGAACTGCTTTCTAAAAGGACAATCTTCCTCTTTGTCCTTTCCTTTTTCTGCTTTGTCTTCTTCTTCTTCTTTGCTTCTATGGAAGCTTTTCCTGCTTTAGCATCCCTGATTTGCGAGCTTTGTTTTTTGGAGCTTGTCTTTATAGGTATAGAATTAGTCTTCTTCATTATCCTAAAGGAGAGTATGGTGTAGTCTATGCCAGTGAGGTATTCAAACCACTCTTTAACAATAAGGTATTTGAGGTGCTGGAAAAACTTTGTCAACAATATCCCATAGGGAACCCTAGTAGTTCTCCTTTTTTCCTTAATGATAGCACTAAGCATGTAGTCCATAATCATCTTAGGCGAGTTCACTTTTCTTTTCACTATCAAGTAGAAAAGTAGCATACAATCCATACCCAACAAAACATCAGTGCTTCTTAGCCTAGGAAGAATGGTAAACTAGACTACATTGAATACCTTTCTCACCCTTGCACTTAGCATGGTAGTTGTAATGTCACTCAGCTGGTATCCAGTGAATCAGTGAGATACTTTGAGACTTCCACAGTGCTCACCCTGAGTGAGTTGAACAATTCATCTTGTGCTAGACAGTTGACTCTAGTAGTGGGAGCCGAAACCACTATAGATAAATTAGATAGTCCAATCTCCATATAGGTGTCCCATATAGTGGTTTTGAGGGTGGTATGACTCTTTCCTTCGAAGTAGGAGTAGAAGGCAGTTACCATACCTGGAAATACCGTATTTGAGATGTCCAGAAAGTACTCCTAGCCTTGAAAAGTGAACACTTCCTTGACTATAGGAACTTGGTTTAATAGGGAATTGTTCAATCTTTTCCCAAAGGCTATCTTTCTCTATGAGAAATTTTCTTCATAGAGCTCTTGTATTAATGGTTCGCTATACATGAGAAAAGGTCTCTTCTCAGTAGTAGACAATCAAGTTCTCTTCCCTCAGCCATTGTTGGTAGAGAATGAAAGGATTTGAGACAGAAAAAGGTAAGTTGTAGAGATAAAGGATTTGTAAGCAAGATAATATGAAACGGTTGAAGTCTCAAGTATTACAGGTTGAAAACAAAGGTAGAAGTATGACATGTGAGGAGTAGGAAGTTATTTAAGTTATGGGATGTAATGATTGAAGGTGAAGCGATGTGGGTGAGGGAAACTAAAAAGAGTGGGAATTATTCCTCTCTTTTCATTCTTTCATAGTAAGTGGTTTATGAAACATGGACCCACTTTCTAAATAAAGTTACTTTCTGAGCTCTTCTACCATTTTTTGACCCATCAAAGTATCACAACTTTCACAAAACTCATCCATTTTTTTTTTATTTTGAAGCCTTTGAAACCATACCCCATTTTCTGATCCTCTGTTCTTCTTTCACAAACATTAACTCAACATCTCCTTTCTGAATATGATTCCAAATAAATGATGTTTAACATTGATGTACTTGGATCTAGAGTGGTGAATATGATTCTTAGCAAGATTAATAGAACTAGTATTATAAAAGAAGATAGGAATTTTGGAATACCTCAGGTGATAATCTTCTTACTGGTTCCTTATCTACAACATATAGGTGTAGTAGTTTGTAGTAGCTACATATTCAGCATCAGCCCTAGAGAGTACAATGGTATTCTACTTTTTGCATGACCACGTGATAAGGCTTTTTCTGAAGAAACAGCAGCATCCATTGGTGCTATTTCTCTATACTCTATCTCTAGTGAAGTTAGCATTACAGTAACTTACAATCTCATAAGATGCACCTTTCTCTTACCATAAGCCATGATTATTAGTACTGCATAAATGTCTTAAAATTCTTTTGACATAATTTAAGTGTGATTGCTTTGGGTTAGATTGAAATCTTGTACAAATCCCCATACTTAATTGAATGTTTAGTGTAACACCCTAATATTCGATCTGATACCACTAGTACGTACTTAGGCCAAATATTAGTTATTACCTCTTGTCATAGTTCTATTACTTGACAATAGCTTAAGGAAAGAACGAGCCAAATTTTTTTTTTGAAATCTTGTTAAAATAGGAGCCGCGCGTAACACAATATAGATGGTATAAATAAATGCGGAAACAATAACATAGAAGTGGCTCCAAATCAACATGACATCATCACATCTGAAATACTTCATGCATATACTATGCCTACCCTAAGGGCAGGACTTTTCAAGTACATAAGGAAATGCGAATACAACTGAAACATGAAAATACATAGAAATGGGAATCACGTAACGTAGAAACATAAAAGGAACACCCATTCCCAAGTGCATCTAAAGTGGATAACCTCGATACAAAAGAATGTTTATCCAATCTACGTGACGTGCGTGCACTAAGGACTACCCACAATCCTACATCTAACGCCACGGGTAAGGTGGAAGATAACCAATCCATGGACGAAGCTCGGCTGGGGCAGGCATGCCTGAGAACTGGCCCTATCCTCTATGTCTAGGACGTGGACCGGGCACCGGGGCTCTCCAAGGCTGAGTCACCTTCTCCTTGCTACCCATGGGCATATGCGGGGGAGTGGGGGCAGAATCCTCTCCATACAGGTGGGTAGGGGTGTCCTCTCAGGGATCCTCCTTCGAGTGCTGAGTGCGTGGTACGTACTCTGGTACCGCTCCCGAATTAGTAGAGTGTGTCCGTAAGATCCTCTCCTTAAGCGTACGGGCGCGCTCAAAAATAGTAGCGTCGTCATAAAGAGACGTCAGGGTGAACAGATAACTATCCACAGGATGAGCAAAGGGCCGCCCAAGAAACATGAACACACGTACAGTGCAGAAGCCCTCAAAATGGTATGACCCAAGCTCGGGGTCATGGTGGATCTCCCAGATGGGCATGTCAATGTAGAGCATGAACGTTGCCATCCCGATCTGAAGACGTAAAGGAAAGAAAGAGATAGAGGGAATGAGATTTCTTGCTAAAGAAACTCAGTAGGGTTTTTCCTTCTACCTAGGTGTCATCTTCTACGTCCTCAGGGACCTTGGTTTCTTATTAAAAATCATGGTCATGCAATGGTTCAATTATGAAGTTCGAAAACGTTAACTTCCCAGGCCCATTCTTTTTAATTCTAGAACCTCTTGGTTACATAATCTATAATTCATGAAGCTGGAATCATGATTCATAGGTACTATTGACATGGATCATGACACATAAACTCATAGATCGTGGTACATAAAATCATAGATCATGGAACATAGTACACGGTGCATGGTAACTTAACTTGGTTACTTAGGTGGCATTAAAGTATTATCATTTTCTTCCTGGGGCCACCCTAACTGGTCTCCCTTGGGAGATGTAACTAGGTTATGAGCTCATACCAAGCTAGTCGTCACTAGCATCTGGACTTATCTTTTTGGATAAGTTAAAGGTCCCGACTTAAAGTACGGGTCTAGGGGGCATAGAATCACCTCATCCCCACCCATAATTTGGTGGTTCAAAAGGATCATTTTCTCATAGTTTAAGTCACCTTAAGTCTTAGCATGTTTAATGAAATGCCACTCAAAACATACATGTCACATATCTCATGTTACAACATAGGCATTTCTAAGTTCTTAAAGAACAACCACATGCGATAATAAAACTAGCATTTAGAAATGATAGTTCACATAGCATCATACTAGTCATGGGATAACACAATAATCCATCCTTAGCCAAGAGCTTACAAATCACTCCCTTAAAGAAGAATCCCTAAATCGGGTAACCTCAAACTAGCATATTATGTTCTCATGGGTTTAAGGGATCAATTAACCTTTTCTCCATAATTTATTAAGTCTTAAAACCTAATTAATTATGGCTGGACAGTTTAGGCAGTGTGCTAATTTAGATGAATTACGGTATCCTAAAATGTGCGTTTTAGGTCCTTTCTCACTTCCGACTTTTTCTATGATGTAATAATTAATTCCTAAACCAATTATGAGTCACTTACACTCATCTAGACATCATATAATGTGAATCTAACTACTTTAACAAGGCTGGACAGAATCTAAAATTTTTTGTTTCTATGTAGTTCTAGAATTCACATATCAAGCAAATAAAGTTACTGAGTGTACTTTAAAATGTCTAGAATAATTATCACATACTTGGCAAGGTATTTAAGCTTATTTAGACCACCCAAAATAGAATTTAAGGTGCTGTAAACTATCAAGGTAGAACCGAAAACATGTGTCATTAAATCATAGGAAAACTTCACTTTAATGCATATGGGTTGCTAGTTTCTCTTGGAACACCTTTGGAGCTTCTAAAACTCTTTGGAAACCATTTTATTTTATTAAAGACCATCACAAAACACATGGGGCAGCAGCCATAAAAGGTTCTTTGGAACAAGATTAAACCTTGAAAATGTGTCTAGAGCATGGACTAAGTCCACATAAGCTAGGAAAACCCTTGAGACATAGGTTGTAAGCCTTAGTAACTAAATGAACTCCTTAGGGAGCCATTTTCATCACTTGGACGAATACATATTCAAAGGGATACCCCTTTGGTAAATCTTTTCTCAAGATGAAATGGGCAAGCCTTTTGAGCTCTAGTAGTTTAGGGTGATGACATAAAGTAAACATGCTATGCATTCTATTTTTATAGTTCATTAGAAGGTAAAGTGATAACTCAAAGTAAATATGAAATGCACATTCTTTTTAATCTTTGAGTTTAGTGATGACTTGAAATTAAAACATGAAGTGCAAGTTCATTTCTTTATCTTGGGGATTTAGTGGTAGCATAAAGTAAACATGGATGCAATTCCTTTTACATCTTATCTAGAGCTCATGCAAGACTTTAAAGAACCAAAGTTCCAACCGAAAACTCACCTTCACAAGAAAAGAAAGTTATTAATGCTAAAGTACCAAAAAGAAATCATGATCCTCAAGGAAACATGGGGATGGCCGAAAATGTTTGAAAGGAAAAGAAAAGCTAAACAAATGTTCAAGAGAATCATAAGCTCATTCTTAACTAATGTTTAAAAAGGTCAAGCTTTTCTTTCAAAAACTCAAGCTTTAGAGTTTATTCATGTGACCAACATCAACATGAAACCCTCATCATCAAGCTCTCATTTTTCTACTCATTAAGGCACTCGTGGCCGAACTTGAGAGGAAGAAAAAGGAAGTTTCAAATAGTTTCAAGAGAAACCTAACTCATTCTTGACTAAACCTTGAAAAGATGAAACCTTTCTTTAAGAACTCAAGCTCTAGAGTTTGTTCATGTGACAAATGTCAACATGAAACTCTCATCATCAAGCCATTATTTTGTTGGCCTTGAGGCCGAAACCAAAAGAAAAGAAAACAAGAGAAGAAAACACCAACCCATCATCAAGGAACTTATTCCAACCAAGCTTTTCCAACAAGATCAAGACATATAGAGTAAAAAAAGCATTTTTAAACAAGTTCCCTACCTAGAGGTTGAGGTTGAGAGGAAATGAAGAAGTTGAAGGAGATGAACTCTTGAACTTGAGAGGAAAAGAAAGTTTCAAAGTGCTCTAAAACTCTAAACTTAGTGAATGAACAAAAGGTGCTTCAAGTCCTCCAAGCTATCTATTTATAGAAGAATGAAATGAAGGTGTTTTTGGGGGGAAAAGGCTTCAACCTTTACAGCCACAAAGAGAGAAGAAATATCTCCTTCAAAGCACGATGACAAGTCTAACTAGGCATGTCCTAAAGTATGGCTAAAAGTAGCTTGTGTAAGTAAGCTTGATTGACAATATAAACTAATATAAATTTTGAATTCTTTTTGAATTTTTGGGGGAGGAGTGGCGCCACTTTTGGACAGCCATGGGAGAGAAAATATCTCCTCTAAATCATGGTTTAAAAGGGTGGTTAGGTGTAGGATTGATTTAGCTTAGGATTAGGGGTTGCTAAGTAAAGGTTTTAGGTAAACTAATTAGGTGATTAGGGTTGTAACACCTTAGATTAGGAGTGGTCTTGTGAGATTTAACGAAGTCAAGACTTCTATGACAAGTGATGTGAGTATGACAACCTTCCTTGGAAATGGGAGCATGAATAGTGAAAACACTATTCATATATGCTTTCTTTAAAGAAAAAGAACTAGAATTAGGTTTTTAAATTTTTCTTAAGCAATTTTTTGTTCTAATTAACCTCAAATAATTATTTTAGCTCTAGATTAATTATGAAAATTAATTAATCTTTAATTAGAGCCTAATATTGCTTAGGTTTTGCTAAAAACGTCCTTAAGCCCAAAATGCACTAAGCAGGGGCAAAATCATAATTTTTACCAAAAGTTGCCCGGAACCTCCGGTGTAATGCCCCGATTTTTCTGTTAGAGTGAAAATGACCAAAATGCCCCTGAGGTCATTTTCAGCCTAGAATTCGAGGAAAGCCGGTTCGGCAGTACTCGAAGGGCAAACTCAATGTTGGAAGGGGATTAGATAACCTGTGTACCTTCCCGGGATCAAAAATCTCGTTTTTCGAGTTTTCGGGTCAAAATGACCAAAATGCCCCTGCGGTGTTTTATCCGTTTGCAAGTGCCGGATGAACCTGAAACTTCTCCATATGGTTTTAAAAGGCGTTTTTATGTATTCTGTGACCTCAGTTTTAATTTTAGAAGTCCCGGGCAAAATTAGTGCAAAATTACGGTTTTGCCCCTAGTTTCGTGTTTTTACGCTTAATCGCGTGATTAAGCAAACCTAAGCAATATTGGGCTCTAATTGAAGGTTAATTAATTTCCTTAATTAATCTTGAGTCAAAATAATTTATTAAAGTTGATTAGAACCAAAAAGTGCTTAATTACAACCTAAAATCATATTTTAATTTCAAGACACCTAGTCATAGAATCTTGAATAGTATTTTCTCTTTCCAATTCCTTAAATCATGGAATTGTGTTACACATTGTTTATTCATAAATGAGTTTAAAATTCTCTAATGATGTATGAGCACTCCTAAACTTGTCATAAACTCCCTAAATCACATTCTTAGTTACCTAAACTTAAGCTTAATCATTCCTAACCTTGTACCTAAGCTAATACACATCTAAACCTACCATTAACACCCAATTAAATGGTCAAAACTCACCCCCACTCTGCTGTCCAGACCTGGCCATGAGCTTCCCTCCCCATTATGCATCACATGTTCAATTTTTCAACACTCCAAGGCCATACCTCAAGTCACATACACTATACCTTGTCATAACTTTCAATCAAGCTTGATTTTCCAAGTAAATAACTAATTAAAATAGCTCATTTTCTCCATTTATTTGTGGCTGGAAAAGTTCCAGCCATGCATTGTTTCTAGAAGCCTAATTTCATAAAAATTTGATAGGAAATTAACTCACATCAAGCCATACTTTGTAGCATAGCTTCCATACTTCAAACCATGCTTCTATGACACAATCAAGGAGATATTTTCCTCTCCCTTTTCCCTCCATTTGCTACGGCCATTCCCTCCCCTTGGTTGTTTTTCTATAAATAGGATGCTTGTGATAGCCTTGTTGCACCTTGAAGCATTTGCTAAGTTTAGAGTTTTAGAGTTGTCTTGTTAGTTCTTTCTTTTTCTCTCAAGTTTCAAGAGAGTTCTTCCTTTCTTTTCATCTTCATCTTCTTCATCTCTTCATCTCATCATCATCTCTTAACTATCAAACACCACCCCAAAGCCTTGAACCATCATCAAACCTCCCAAACACCACACCTCAAACACAACTTCACCCAAAACACATTTCCTTTCTTTTCCTTCCTCTTTGGCCGAATCATCACCACCATCCTAGGAGGTGTTGCTCATCTCATTTCCATCTTCAAGTCCAAGCTTTTACCTTCATCACAAGGTAGGGATTTGTTTTCCAACTTTGTTTTGCTCAAGAAAGTGTTTTTCTCTAGTTTCCTCTTGGATCCTTTTTGAACTTTCCTTTGTTTTTCCTTTTCTTTTCATTTCGGCCTTTAGGCCCTATTATGAGCATGATAGCTTGATGATGAGAGTTTCTAGATGATGACCTTGTGTTCATCTCAAAGAAACCTCTAAAGCTTGAGTTTTCCTTTCCTTATGACTTCATCTATATGATATCTAACTCACATGGTTTTCCAACTTAAGTAAATTAATCTAAGGATTTCTAAAAGCCCAAGCCTACCCTTGTCAACCTTAAAGTTGGCCGGCACGTTCTAGAGATTTTTCTCTAGATAGGGGTTTTGGGTATTTAATAAAGAACTTGACGTAGTTTCACTTTGTTTCTCTTTTGTATGACTTTCGGTTTTTGTGTTGTGATCTTTGAGATATTGTATTGGGTTGTTGTCTTGTTAAAGTCTTGAATGAGCTCTAGTTAATCATAAAATGAACCTTGCATCATGTTTACTTTATGCTTTGCATATCATGTTTACTTCCTTGCTATCACTAAATACCAAGATAATGAATGAACTTGCATTATCATGTTTATATTTCAAGTTCTCACTTAATACCAAGATAATAATGAGTTGCATTCATATTTACTTTGTGCTATCACTTTACTTTCTAATGGAACCTAAAATAAGTGCATAAGCATGTTTATTTTTATGTCATCACCTAAATGAACCTAGAGCTCAAAGACTTGCCCATTGTTGTCTCAACAAAGGTCTAACGATATGTATTTTCCTTGGTTCATATTTCGGCCCCAAGAGGTCTTGAAGTTTCTAAGTATTTGAGACTATGTTTTATAATTTTTCCAAGCTTACATGAGTTTAAGGAATGCATAGAACTAAGTTTTATGAATTTAGGACCTCTTGAGATAAAGATAAATTGGTCACTGCCCTCTTAATTACTCTTATGATTTTAGATGTTAAAAGTGTTTTATAAATGAGTTTCGAAAGTTTAAAAAGAGTTCCAAGAGAAACTAGTATTTTATGAGCTTTAGAAATTATGTTTTATGCCTTTTATGGAGAAGTATATTTTCGGTTCTTCCTTGCTCTTTACTGCCACCGTATGTGTTGTTTTAATGATGATAATGTGCCTATGTTTGAGTAAAAATAATGTTAAGACTCACATGTGAAAGATAGGATAAGTTAGGAACTGGAAAAGAATTCATTTGAGAGTTCTAGATCCTTTAATTATGTAATTTTCTGGATTCTGTCATGGTTTTAAATTAGTTTAAATGTGTAGGAATGACTCATAATTGGTTTAGGACTTAATCTTGAAGTCTTAGGAGCAAACTAAACTTAGAAAGGGTCATTGTTGTGACTTCTAGGTACCCATAAAGTTAGGATTTCAAATTCTGCATCCTTGAGGTTTACAGATGTTCTTGATCATAGTGTGAGGTGAGAAATACTTAGTTGTAACCTCATAGGTTCCCAAGAGACTAGGTTTTGATGATCAATAACTTAGAATGCGAGTTAAAGACTTTAAGGGTCTAAACCGTAATTTCTAGAACCCCGTAATCACACAAATATAAAGCTGTCTAAATCTGCATAGTGCTGTTTGGATAGGTCCTTGAGCATAAAAATTAGTAAAACTTATTAGTTGTGAACCTATAGGTGTGTGAGAGGTTAAGAATAATACTAGAACAATTAGTTTACAAGTTTAAGACTCAAAAGAACCAAAGCATAACATACTATAGGTTCATAACATAATAAGCTTGGGAGTTTGTATGAATGATTGTCTAAGGTGTGATTATGTGATAATATATATGCTATAGTTTTATGTATACACTATGAAGAAGTTTCATGTGATGATGTATATGCTATGAAAAAGATATATGTAATGAATAATGATGTATCTATGAATTAACACTTTATGAGAACTTAAATGTGACACAACACTGAGACGCCTTCTTGGGTGACACCGGTTTAGCCGAGCACCCCCAAGAAAACAAATCCGTGAGGGTATTGACATAGAGCTTGCTAAAGCGGACAATACTACGATGCACTAGTTGCTAGTAGAGCGTTTCAAAGAGGAAACGACCCTAAGAGAGGTGATCCTTAATTTGCCCCCTGGCCCGTACTTTAAGTCGGGAATTATGTATGTTACGCTTATCATAGGATAAGTAAGAACTAGTGACGACTAGTTAAGGTATGAGCTCATAACCTAGAGATGTTTTAGGGCGGCCCCATGAGATGAAAGTTAAAGTTTACAATGTCACATATATTATACCTATGCCAATGTTATAATGTTTCTTAGTTATTCTATTGTTTGGTACACCTTTATGATGCATTCATATCATTAGTATATTTCATGCTTAGTTATAAGACGCATTGTAAAATATGACGGACCTTGGATAAATAAATACTTTAGAAAACTAACTCAAAAGAAGTTTATATGCATGCACACCTTTTTAGAAATAAAACCCAAGGTTCCTGAGTATGTGACAATGTCACCTAGGTAGGGATAACCCTACTGAGAATTCTTTTAGAAATATTCTCATTCCCTCTCTCTTTTCTTCTGTCATATCTTCAGATGGCGACATTCGTACTCTTCATCGACACCCCGGTATGGGAGCTGCACCATGACTCGGCACTCGGGTCATACCATTTTGAGGGTCGCTGCACAGTTAGAGTGTTCATGTTTATGGGACGACCCTTCGCGCATGTAGTCCCGTGTTACCGTTTTACCCCGACTGCTCCTTATCGTCATAACGGGATTTTTGAGCGAGCTAGACCACGTGATGAGCAGATTCTCCGTATGCAGCCTGAGGGATCAGCGGTACGCGACTACCCAGAGTATGTGCCTCGTACCCAGTACTCGGAGACGGACCCATCCGAGGACCCGCCATCACACATGTACAGTTGGAGCTCCAGTCCCGCTCCCCCACCGATGAGGGCTGGGAGTAAGGAGATGGTGGTCCAGCCGAGGTTAGCTCGTCGGCCATCTATGCGCCCTCGCCGCGGTGGACATGCCCCGATGATGCGCTCGACCACTCCCGCCGAGATTCGTCAGTGGATCGACTCGACCCCACAGTACTCAGACCAGCAGGAGTAGACATAGGAGGGGTAGCAGTTAGTGCACACACGCCACATAGTTGAGGACAAACCTTCCTTTATATATTAGGTTGTCTGCTCTAGGTGCACATGGGTATCGGTGTTTTTTTTTCTTGTATTTACTTTTATGATTTCCTTGTATTCATTCTTCAGTTGTATTCTATTCCCTGATGTATCAAATAGTCCTGCCCTTTGGGTAGGCACATTATATATATATATCTATGTTCAGTTGACGTTCCCATGATATGATGTGTTTCTTTATGCTTGCTTATATGTTTCGTTATGCTTCCTTCTAAAGATTCGTGCGTGGCTCTCACTTTGATTTTAATTCCAAAAAGAAAAATTTTACCCATATTTCCGCTAAGTATTTTCTAAGTAAAAGATGAGACCAAGAGGTGATATTCTAAAGATTAACCTAAGTGCATACTAGTAGTCTTGGGTTAAGATTTAGGGTGTTACATCCGGGACTAAAACAAACATAGTCCATGCCTTAAAATCATTTTTTGGACCTCCGAACAAGGTTCGGGTCAAAACAGAACTTAAAACTGCCTTAAATTACTGTAGGAGTATTTTGGTCATTTATACGCGGAGACCCTAAAAATAGGATTCCTCTACTTTATTAAACACTCAAGCACATACAATCCCCTTCATATATCATATGAACCTTATGGGGATGGCCGAGGTCGGCCATCCTCGTATTTCGGCAAAAATGACCTCAGAGGCATTTTGGTCATTTAAAGGTTTAGTGAAAATCGGGGTGTTACATTTAGTCTACTCGTTGTAAGATACAAAAGTGAACCAATCATTTCTCTATAATTACTTTTTGATACCTTTTCACCATTTTCATCAACATCAATGATCTGATTGGCTTGATCAATATTAAACCTTTTCAAAATCTCTTCTATATATTTTTTTTGATGGATCAACATTCCTTCTTTTTGTTGTTTGAAAACCAAGGAAAAACTTAAATTCAACTATCATGCTCATCTCAAATTCATTTTGTATTAATTTTTAAAACTTTTGACAAAGAGAATAATCAGTGGCGCCAAATATACTACCATCAACATATATTTAAACTATTAGAAAGTGATTATCTCGCTCAAGAGTAAAAAGAGTAGTATCAACTTTACCTCTCTTGAACCCACTCTTCAACAAGAAGGAACTTAGCCTTTCATACCAAGCACTAGGAGCTTGTTTAAGACCGTAAAGTGCCTTTGTCAGTTTGAGGACATAGTTGGGAAAGTTTTCACTCTCGAAATAAGGAGGCTACTTTAGATATACTTCCTTAGAGAGGAATCCATTTGGGAACACAGACTTAATATCCATTTGGTAGAGAGTGAATCCCTTGAAGGAAAAAAATGCAAGTAGCATTCTAATGGCTTCATAGCTAGCTACCAATGCAAAGGTTTCATCATAATCAATTCTTTCTTATTGATTATAACCTTGTGCTAGCAATCTTGCTTTGTTCCTAATGAATTTCCTAGCTTCATCTAGGTTATTTTGAAACACCTATTTTGTTTCGATGATAGTCTTCCCTTTGGCTTTCTCCACGAGTGTCTAGACTTTGCTTTTCTTGAACTGGTCGAGCTCTTTTTGCATAGTATTCACCTAACTTTGATCACTCAAAGCTTCTTCAAAGCATTCAGGATCAATGGTGGAGATGATAGCATAATTTGACATGTTTCTAATGGAGGATCTTGTTCTCACACCCTTCGAATGTCTCCAAGAACTTTGCTCTAAGAAACTACTTTTAGATCAGAAACTCCTATGTAGTTTCTGAAGCCATGATGTGTTTTTAGCTTCTTTTTCATCTTTAGACTGCTTTTCTTCATGCTCAGAAATGTTCCTTTCTGATGGCTTTGGAGTCCTAAGCAAGCTTTTTGAGGAGTCCATATTCTGGAGCTTACTTTCTGAAGGTTGAGCTTTCATCTACTTGCTTCCTGAAGAGTCCTTGAGGTTCAGTTTCTCAAGATTCTATTTCAGCTCTTCAAGATCATTAGCAAAGTGTTTCTTGAGCTTCTTGAATTTGATGTTGATTGTCTCTTCAACGCATAACACTCTTTAGTTGTATACCTTATAAGCTTTAGAGACCAAGGAATATCCTAAGAAAATGCCATCATCAGATTTAGAATCAAACTTTACAAGCTTGTCCTTGGTGTTAGGTATAAAATATGATGAGCCAAAGATATGAAAATATAATATGTGGGTTTTTTACCCTTCCATATCTCATAAGGGGTCATCTTGAGGATTGGCTTAGAAGGATTCTATTTTGGATATAGCACGAGGTGTTTACAGCCTCTCCCCAAATACCTTTTGATAACCACTTTCAAAATGCATGGTTTTAGATATATCTTGTAAGCTTCTATTTTTTCTTTTTGCAACCCTATTTTATTGTGGAGTTTTAGGTGTAGAAAACTCGTGAATAGATACTATGATTTTAACAAACATTTTCAAAAATATGATTTTCAAACTCTCCTCCATGATATGATCTTATAGAGGTTGTTTGATAATCTTTTTTAGTAGAAACACATTTTGCAAAAACTTTGAATCTTTCAATCACCTCATCCTTAGAAGCAAGGAAGATAACCCATGTAAATCTTGAGTAATCATCCACTATGACAAGGGAATATCTTTTTTCAGCCAAACTTGCAATCTTGGTTAGTCCAAAAGATCCATATGTAAAAGCTCAAGTGGCTTAGTAATTGAAACCACATTTTTGTTTTGGAAAGAAGCTTTAGTTTGCTTTCTTTTCTTGTAGAAATCACAAGTAGAATGCTTGTCAAATTTGATATTTGGTGGGCCTTTAACAAGCTCTTTCTGAGAAAGCTAAAAAATAAGCTTCATATGAGCATGTCCAAGCTTCTTATGCCACAGCCACTTATCATCCTTGAAGAATATGAGACATTTTATATCTTGATCCTGAAGGTCATCCCAGAACAAAACACAAGTGTTACCATGCCTTTTGCCAGATAAGATAACTTGTCCCGAAGTGGGATTTTCAATCTTGCATGTATGAGCATTAAATAAAACATTAAAGTCTTGGTCACATAATTGGCTGATACTCAACAGATTATGAGCCAGACCATCTACAAGTACTACATTGGAAATTTTGTGGGAATCATCCTTACTAACATTTCCTATGCATGTGACCTTAGCCTTACCTCCATCAACAAACTTGACCAATCCAGAGTTCTTGGGCTTCATGTTCTTGAACCATCTTCTAGATCTAGACATGTGTCTGGAATAGCCATTGTTCATGTACTATGTAACAGCCCATGCTGCTTTATGGATTGATGATTGTCCCCACAAACTGACATGAGTCTTTTTAGCATGCTTTGTCCTCACTCACACTCTTCCTGAGAAAACTTCTCAGGAGGCCACCCATCCTAAAATTGCTCCAGGTCAAGCACGCTTAACCATGGAGTTCTTTTAGTGATAGGTTATCGAAAAGAAGATGCATATTGTTGGTATAGGTTGTACAAATCAATCCATATAAGTCATCCTCAACTGTATAGTCCTCTACCTATACAGTCTTAGGATCCCTTTTATTTGGGTGTGCCCCCTCCGCGTAGAAGGCGTTGTGAGGAGCCGCTCCTTGTTTGTTCCTTCATTACACTGGTGATCATTCCTCGCCCTCATCCCCGGGCGTTACATACTACTTTTTGTCCAATTCAACATGCATTCTCAGACACACCTATAACAAACACACTTTTTAATTTAGGTACCCAGAATTTATTGCATCCTTTTGGGTTAGTCTTCAAGGGGGAGGTTTCCTAACCTTTCTAATAGATTTCTTCTTCATGAAGAACTTGTTAAGGGGTCTCCCTTCTTACGATAGAAAGTACAAGAAACTTTGTTCTTTACTTTCTTTGGCTGAGTTGCTTTTCCTTTTTTTATTCATATCATCCTCATATCCCAGCCCAATCTTTTGAAAATATGGCTTTTGACCTCCAAGCATTAGTTCAAGATTTTTCAAATCGTTTATTGTATTTTCAAGGTCAGATTTGAGAATCTTTGAGGTCCGCTCAATTTCAAAAATGACTTTATGAGATTTTTCATTTTTCTCAAAGGCTTCGACTTCTAAGGCACTGAGCTTAGTATTTGAAATTGTTTTCTGCTTTTATTTCTTCTTTCTTAAGCCTTAGACTCTTAGCATCTGAGTTGGCTATTCCAATTTCTAAAACAACCTTTTGATGCTTCGTTTTCATATTGAGATAATAAGATGAGAAAGTTTGAGAGTTTTCGAGCAACTCATCATATAAAGCTAATTGTTAATCATAGGAAAGATCAATGTCAGAGTTATTGACATCAGATTTGCCTTTTGAAGTATACTCAACCATGAGGCATAGGTTAGCAATGTCTACTAGCTCATTCTGACTGTTTGATACTTCATTTTCTTTTTTTGTGTCACTCTAGATAGTCAACATTTCTTCTTGGAGGCAAACTTCTTCTATGATCCCTTGAGCTTTGGATATTCAGGTTGGAAGTGTCCCTTCTCACCACAGTTGTAGAAAACGATGCTTTCCAGCTTTCTAGTTTTCCCTTCCTTTTCTTGTATTTCTTGAGGTTGATATGTCTTTTTTCTCTTTGGTCTACTTCTCCAGGCTTTGGGCATCTTCCTCACCATTACAGAGATCTCATTTCCATCGTTATCTTCAAATTCATCATTAGATTCTTCCCATTCATCGTACGTTTCAATAACTTTCATTACTTTGCTTTTATTTTGTTTCTGATGAGTTGACTTCAGGGCCATAGACTTGATCTTTTTAATGTATTCACCATTCATTTCAGAAAGCACTACCTCATGAGTTTTGAGAGACCTAATAAGTGCGTCTAAGCAAAGAGTATGAAGGTCTTTGACTTTAATGATGGCTGTTATCTTAGGCAGCCATTTAGTAAGGAGGGTTCTTAAAATTTTTCTAACAATTTCAGAGTTAGAATACCTTTTGCCCAGTCCTTTAAGTTGGTTTATGATGTGCATAAACCTTGAAGTTATATCATCAATACTTCTTGTTGGTTCATCTTGAACATTTCATATTGATGGACTAACATGCTGATTTTTATTGCTATGACTTGATTAATTCCTTCATGCAGCATGAGCAGCCTGTCCTAGATCTTCTTTGTCGTGTCACAAGCATAATTTTGTCATATTTCGCTTTGCTTAGTGCACACATGAATATGTATTTAGCTTTAGAGTTCAATTGAACAATGGCTTTATGTTGCTCTATCCACTTACTCTAGGGAATTTCACTTGATGTTGAAAGTGCATCATCAGTTCCCAGAACTTCCTCCGTGAGAACATAATCTCATTCCTGTATGATTTCCCACAAGTCAAGACTTGTGTATTTTATGAAGAGCTTCATATGATCTCTCCAATACACATAGTCCCCACCATCAAAGAATGGTGGTCTATTTATGGAGTGCCCTTGTGCTATGTGAATGTGTTGTGCCATATCTCCTCAGGATATTTGTCCTCTGCAGTTATTAGATTGCTTAACCCCTTAAAGGCGTAAGCTCTAATCCCAATTGTTGGTAGAAAAGTGGATGAGAACAGGGGGTTGAATCGTTCTTTAACTTTTCTTTCTTTTCTTTTTCTGAAAATGCTCAAACAAAGGCTATCAAGTATCAAACTTGAAGTGTAGCAGAAACTGCATTAGAGACGTTAGAAAGTGACTTTCTAAACTATGACAGGTTAATAAAAAACATGTAAAAGTAGGAAATCAGAACACACAATATTACAAGCACAAAATAGTAAACTAAAATGGAGTTTAGGAAGAAGAAGATACTGCATAGATGTTTTTAGACTGGTTCGGCTAATCTGCCTACATCTAGTTCTCAACCACTATTGAGATCTGCTAAAAAATCTTTCTTAACCCGAGCCTTCCCAAGCTCTTACCCAGGACCAGTAGCTCACTCTATTGTCACACTTGAGTAGTCTTTTACCAGCTTTTCCAAGCTGACACAATAACCAGTATTTTACTCCTACTGCCACAACCTGAGTAGTCTTTGATTAACCTCTCCAAGTTAAACCCATGACCAATAGTTCACTCCTATTGTCATGTTATAAGTAGTCTTTGCTTAGCCTCTCCAAGCTAACTCATAGCAATCATTAACAGATCAGCATTACAAAGATTTATGTTTGGGTTTATAATTTAAACTAACCAATAGTCAAGTTTTCGTAAAATAAACAAAAATAGACCTGGGAAAACTTGAATGACTTCTTTTATGATTCTTCTAAGGAAGAACATATGATCTACTAAGAATGTAGAAAAAAGATTTTTACAAACAAGAAACTGATTACAAGAAGTAATGAACTTCACAAAAGATGGGGAGGAATTTTTTCAGTATTTCAACACTTATTTTGCGAAAGCCTATTTTATTATAAGAGTTGCTACAGAAGCCATTGTGAAATAGAGGTTTATGAGGTCACCTTCAGAAACTACTTTTTACTTTTTGAACAAGGTTTCTGAACTTTTCTTTATAGAAGTTAAAGCAGTTAGCCAAGTTAGCAGAAGAGATGTCACATCAGTCTATGCATGGGTTTGACCTTAAATTTGAATTTCAAGTTTCCCTTTTTTTCCTATAAAGTGCACTGTTTTAGTGTGAAGCGAACTTTCTGAAGTGTGGTATCGATTTCTTGAAATGTCTTCGATCTTCTGGTCTTCAATCAGAGCTTATAAATGATGTTGTGATTGTGATCAAGATAATTAAAGGTTGTAGAACACATATGCTTCAGAAATAGATTAATTTCCTCACTTGAAATGTACTTTCTGAAGTCATATGCTACTTTCTGAAGATCTAACCCTTGGCTTTTTATACATGAGAATTTTCTTTAGTATGTTAAGCATATGTTTGTTCATTCCATGATATAATTTTCACTTCCATTAAGTTCTCATCTCTTCAAATGAGATTAAACATGTTTGACATGTAAAGTGAAAATATTTATGCTTTAAGAACCATATTATACTAACATAGGCACCTATTTATAGCTTCAAGAAATCCAAGGGAAACATTAATCCTTTTTCAAAATATTTTCTCAAAATTGGTTGTGTTATCACTCAAAACATTTTACATCAACACTTTCTGAAGGGTTTTGGAGTAAATATTTTCATTTTAGGCCATTTAAACATAACATTAGAGCCTTAAGAACTAAAGACATCAAAAAGTGTGAAACTTTAACCCCATCAAGCTTGCAAACAATGACTTTTCTTACAAAAATGAATAATGGATGAACTTTAGCCCTTCTAGTATATGAATGAGCTTTAGAATTTCTCCTTTCTTGTGGTTCGAAGAACCTTGTTCCTTTATACTCATCATCAAGCTCAAAAATAACCAAAAGAAGAAAACGTGGATCTTTATTCTTTTTTTTTTAAAACAAATAATCAAATGTTAAGCTCTATAGATAATAGACATGATGGTTTTACAACCGCATCAAGCCATAGCTCTGATCATAACAAAACCAAAAGAAAAGAGAATAAGAAAAAGGAAAACATTAAAATAAATCTTTACCAAAGTCTGTTTCTTGCTTCAAGGATGAAAATACTTGTTCTTTGTAAAGAGAACATAAGAAAAAATCTTTTCTTGGTGGTGATGTTAGCTTCGGCCAAAAGGGAAAAGAAGGGAAGAAGATATTTTTGTTGTGGCTTTATTACTGAAGGTGAGACCTTAGGTGTTTGGGATGTGATTTATGATGGTACTATGTTTAATTGAGGTTTAGAGCTTGAGTTGAGAGCAAAAATGGAGTTTCTTGAGAAAAGAGAAGAAGAGAGCTTGAATTTAAGAGAATAAGAGGATTTTTGCACAAACTTGGTGCTCAAGTTGTGACAAAAAAAAGTGGTGGAAAAAATGAGAGTGAGTGCTTGAGTGTTTATATGTTAAAACAAACCAAAATGAGAGACCGAGAGAGAGAAGGCTGACCACATCCTCTTTTGGGGTTATGTAGGAATATTTTTGTGTTTTACGTGTGTGAAAGTTATGGTTGGGTGTAAGTTTAATTAAGAAAACTATTAAGGAATGATAATTAGGTGTTTAGGACACTTTGGCTTACATTAGGGCGTGTCTTGCATGCTTAATTAGATTAAACTCAATTAATTCAAAATTCAAATGCAGCATGTTCCTAATCTTAAGGGAAAACAAGATGGATAAAGTAGCTTTTGTCCCCCTACTTTTACTTTTGTGTCTTATAAAGTACTTTTTATCTTTTTCTTACTAATCTTTGATTAAGAATGAAATTAAGCTTCTCCAATCAATCTTGGTCCTCAATTAACTCGAAATAATTGTTTTGACTCAAAATTAATTAATAAAAATAATTAATCTTTAATTTGAGGCTAATATTGCCTATATGTCCTTAATTACTTTAATTAAGCTTAATTAGCACTAACTAGAGGTAAAATGATAATTATACACAAAAACTCATCGGGACTTATCTAGATATCATATATTCCCCTAAATTAATATATCTAACTCTCGGGGTGATGATTGAGTCTGTCGTCACTTAATCCACCATTCCCATTTCTTTCTTTGTCTCATTCTATTCCATTTCCTTCTCAGTTCACTCTAAACATACATCTTCTTCAACCTTTCTCAATTTCATCTCCATTGTGCGGTGCATGTCACTTCTAATAGGTTCCATTTGATCCATTCTCAGTGACATCACTCTCTATCATAATGTATTCATTAATCCATCATGACTGGTCGCCTTCTTCCCTCTTTATCTTGCTCATAGTTTATTTGCCCACTATCACTGCGAGCTCCTCGTATCTTCATGTCACCACCTCTATCTCACCACCACCAATAGTATGTTAGCTACAGAACCCTTCAGAAAGTATCAACGCTTAATGTTTTGAGTGTAACAATGCCAATTTCATGAAAATATTTTGAAGAATGACTAATCTTTTACTTCAGTTTCTTGAGCACTAAACAAGACTACTCATGTTAGTATACAAGTTCCTAAAAGGAGATTATTTTCACAATATCATGTGCAAACATGATTAATCTTATTCATAGAGATTTAGAACATAAAGGACATGAACAATAATTCTTGAAATGGACATAATTATGCTCAATGCATGAAAGGAAATTCTCAAGAACAAGAAACCAAGACTCAAATCTTCAAAAAGTATCCAACGACTTCAAGAAGTGACATTCAAGTGAAGGTTTCAATCCAACTTTGAAGCAAAGTGTGGGTACCATTTTCAATCATCATGATCGTGATTAATTTCATTACAATAAGCTCTTATTGAAGCCAAGAAGATCAAAAGGAAGTCCAAAAATTGAAACAATACTTCAGAAAGCATGTTCATTAAAATGGTGCACTTTGCAGACATGGGAGGGAAATTTATAATTCAAATTAAAGTCAAACTTAGTCAAGGATTAATAGTGACATCTCTCTTCAACTTCATCAACCATCCCAACTTCAAGAAGAAAAAGTTCAAAAACATCGTTTAGAAAGTAAAAAGTAGTTTTTGAAGAAGGACTTAGAAACTTCTATTAGATAATGGCTTTTACAATTGCAAAAGGAATTTTGACTAGGAAAAAAAATCAAGGACAACAATCATAAATGGAAAATCAAGTATAAAAGGATGTCCTGTGCTAATATCTCAAGACTTTCTACTGAATCATTTGAAAAAGCTCTTAAGAACATGAGACTCTCATTATTCTTGAGTAAAGTTATTATGGCTTGTAATTAGTTTTATTCTTCTGTAAAAATCTTCTTTCTAGGTTCTCATTAGATAACATCTTTTTCTAAGGAAGAACTATTAGAAAGAAGTCATTCAAGTTTTAGCTTATACACTATTTTATTATGAGAAAACTTAAGTGTTTAATAGTTTGAGTGAACTAGCCTAAACATATTCTTTTGTACCCGGATCCTGAAGCGGTCGTTGTAAGATAGCTTGAAGAGGCTAGTCAAAGACTATATGGGAATGACAGGAGAGTAAGTTATTAGTCAGATGTGATGGCTTAAGAAGGATAATGAAAGACTATATGGCTTTCTCAGGGTTGAGAAAGGGTTAATTAGTGAAATTCAATAGTTGTTGAGAATAGGATGTAGGTAGATTGCTCTTGTGTAGTATCTTTCCTTTCCCTGAATCTCCTTTACATTATGTTTTTGTGCATATTATATTTTCTTTTCTGAAAAACTCATTTTTCATATTTCTAATAAGTTTAGAAAGTTACTTTCTGACACATATTAATGTTACTTCCACTACATGTCAAGTTTCATACTTGATAATATCTATTTAAGTTTTTCATAAACCAAAAAGAAAAGACAAGTTTTAAGCATAATTCAACCCTGCCTTCTCATGTGCTTTTCAACCTACAATTAGCATTAGATCTTAGGCCTCTAAGAGGTTGAGCAATCTAACAATTGCAAAGGACAAAGTTTCTAGGCATAAATGACACAAAATATCCATATTGCAGAAGGACACTCCATAAATAGACCACCATTCTTTGATGATGGAGATTATGCATACTGGAGAGATAGAATGGAGATGTTCATAAAATACACAAGTCTTGACCTGTGGGAACTCATTCAAGAAGGAGATTATGTTCCAATGGAAGAGGTTTCTGGAACTAAAGATGCACCTTCCACCTCTAGAGAAGTCCCCAAGAATAGGTGGACAAAGCAACATAAGTTAAGAGTTTAGTTGAACTCAAAGGCCAAATACCTACTTACATGTGCACTAACCAAATCTGGATATAATAAAATTATTGCTTGTGACACTACTAAAGAAACCTGGGGTAGACTTCTATGCTGCATGAAAGGTACTGATCAAGTAAAGGAAACAGAGATTAGTATGTTGGTCCATTAATATGAGATGTTTAAAATGACCGAGTAAAAGAATATTGATGATATGACTACCAGGTTTCATGCACATTGTAAATCAACTCAAAGGTGTGGGTAAGAGGTACTCCAACTTTGATATGGTTAGGAAAATATTGAGAAGTTTTCCTATTAAATGGCTTCCTAAGGTTATTGCCATTACTGAGGCTATGGAGCTTCAAACCCTTAGTCTGGATGCTCTCATTACGTCTCTAAAAACCCATCAGGTTATGCTCTTTGAAATCCATGGTGAATCCATATAGAAGAGCAAGTCCATGGCCCTAAAGCCTTCATATAAGAAGCAACCCAAAGGTAAAGCAATGAAGGTTGCTGAAACCTCTGGTGAAGAAGAAGAATCTAAAGATGAGTCTGAAGAAGAAGATAGAGATAAAATCTCCAAGCTCATAAGGAAGATGTCTAGAGCTTGGAAGAGTATAACAAAGGAAAGAAAAGACATTAACTTTAGAAAGGACAAGAAGGGCAAAGGAAAGCTAGACAACATAATCTGTTACAACTGTGGAGGGAAGGGACACTTCAAGACTAACTGTCCAAGCTTAAGGGTCCACAGAAAAAGTTTCCCTAAAAAAGAAAGGAATGCTGGCCACCTAAAACGATTTAGAGGGGAAAAAAAATAAGCTTTAGAAATCCAGGACGAGCTTGAAGATATATCCTCTCACTATCTCAACCTCAAAAAGAACCATCAAAAAATAGTTCTAGAACTTGAAAAAGCCAGATTAGATGCTAAGAATATAAGGCTTGAGAAGGAAGAAATAAAAGGAGAAAACAAGTTTTTAAACATTAAACTCAAAGCCTTAGAAGTTGAAGTCAATGATAAGGATCAAAAGACTCAGAAAGTAATTTCTAAACTTGAAAGGATTTTAAAACATCTCAAATTTGATCTGGAAAAGATGTTCAATGGCTCCAAGAATCTTGAGCTGATACTTGCTAGTCAAAAGCCATACTTTCAAAAAATAAGATTGGGATATGAGAGCAAAGTGGATGAAAAGGGAAAAGCAGTATCATCAAAGAAAGTAAAGAATAGAGTATATTGTACTTTCTATCACAAGAAGGGATACCTACCTAATAAATGTTTTATGAGAAGGAAATTCATAAAACGTGTTGGGAAACCTCTCCCATGGAAAGCTAACCCAAGTGGACCCAAGAAAGTCTGGGTACATAAGTTAAAAACTATTCTGGTTGCAGGTGTGTCTAAGAATGCACGTTGACAAAGACAACAAATGATACATGGATAGTAGCTGCTCCAGGCACATGTTCAAATCTAGAAAGTAATGTAGAAACCTAAAACCCAAGAACTATGGATCAGTAAAATTTGCTGATGGAGGTAAAGCTAAGGTTATAGGTATAGGAAATGTTGGTAAGGAAGACTATCACCAAATTTCTTATACGTTACTTGTTGATGGTCTAGCTTGTAGTCTATTGAGCATCAACCAATTCTATGACAACATTTTAAGGTTTTATTTAATGAAAATGCTTGCAAAATTGTAAATCCCACTTCTGGACAAGTCATTTTATCTGGAAAGAGACATGATAACACTTATTTGTTATTCTTCGATGAACTTCTAGATCAAGATGTAAAATGTCTTGCATTCTTCATGGATAATGAGTGGCTATGGTATATATCAGATAAGACAAAGATTCTAGATCAAGATGAAGCTTAGACATGTTCATATGAAGTTTATTTCTAAGTTATCTCAAAAAGAGCTTGTTAAAGGCCTGCTAAAGATCAGATAAGACAAAGATTCAACTTGTGATTTCTATAAGAAAGACAAGCAAACCAAATCTTCTTTCCATAACAAAAATGTGGTTTTAACCACTAAGCCACTTGAGCTTTTACATATGGATCTTTTTTGGACCATCCAAGACTGCTAGTCTTGCTAGAAATAGATATTGCCTTGTCATAGTGGATGATTTCCTTAGATGTGCATGGGTTATCTTCCTAGCTTCTAAGGATGAAGTAGTTGAAAGATTCAAAATTTTTACAAAATGTGTTTGTATTGAAAAAGATTCGCAAATTACCTTTATTAATCATATCACGAAGGAGAATTTGAAAATCATGTTTTTGGAGAGTTTTGTGAAAAACATGACATCTCTCATGAGTTCTTTGCACCTAGAACTCCCCAACAAAATAGAGTTGTAGAAAGGAAAAATAGAAGCTTGCAAGAGATGGCCAGAACCATGCTTTTAGAAAGTGGTTTATCTAAAGGTTTTTGGTTTGAGGCTATAAACATCTTATGTTATATCCAAAGCAAAAATCTTTCTAAGGCTAATTATAACAACCCAAAATTTATTTGAAAATTTATTTGAATTTCATTAGTAAGAATTTTAAAAATCTAATAGACATAGCAATGATGAGGATGGCTCAATGGACAAGTTGGGAAAAAAAATTTCAAGCCGGGCATGAATAGTGATTTTGGGCCCAGGTGTGACTAGTAACTTAACGAGCTCATGTGCGCAATAGTAACCTTGGAATCGAGGACGGGAGATCCCTGGGACCAAGGGAAGAAAACATTAGGATTGGAATAAAGTATTAGACCTAAGTTTAATCTCGGGTAATATTCTAATTTCCCATGTACGTTGTCTTACCCGTTTGATAAAGTATTGATGTGCGGTTTTTAACATCCTAAAAGTTACTTGATGGCCAAGTAATATCTACTAATCACATCTTGCCAAGTGGATGGTAAGGATTAAAACTTGGAAAGCAAGTTTCATTCTTGGCCTTTCATTTATTATATTTTACCCAGGGGCCAATATCTCATCCGTTTAGTGGAATTTCAGTGTGCAATTTTGACATTAAAAAATCTACTTGCTTACCAAGCTAAAGTTAGCCACTTATCTTGAGCTAGGTGGATGGTCAGGATTCATTCTTTGACCAACAAACTAAATCCTAGTTATCCATTTTATTATTTTCCTTTTAAAAATAAAGAAATACACATTTTGACTACATAATTATTATATCTAACCCTAAATAAATACAAATTACCAACCTTATCACTCCACCATCATCAAATTCAGCCATGAGGCAAGAACATAGCCCTCCATTTTCTTTTCTCTCAAACTTTAACTTCAAACTCCAAAAAATCTCTTTCACAAAACTTGTTCTACTCATCACAATCTACAAAACCAACTGATTAGAATTTTGAATCACCTATATTCTTCACTTTGAGATATCATACCCCCACTATCGAAGAAAGGGTTTAATGCTATTTGGAAGGCCTTGAAGTGAGAAAAAAAATCATTTTTTTAAGATCCTTTGGAGTTAGAAGTCTTCAAGCTTTGCAAGTAAGGCTTTTGAACCTTTTTCAATTTTCAAATCTATTTCTACAATTTATACTAATATAATTTGATATTTTTGGTTGTGTTGGTTGACAATATATAGATATGGATGTGTTTAATTTGGTGGAGTATTTGGATGATGTTAGAAAATCATTTTTCTCAAAATATGTTTTGAGTAATGTTGTTGGAAATTTCGGTTTTAGGCAAGCAGGTGGATTTACTCGATTTTTCTGACCTGGTTAGAGACCTTATCTTAATTGAAAATTTTATGTGATGAAGCTAACATGTTAAGGTGTCTTTTTAAGTCATTTTGAATACTTTTACTATTTTCTATAAATAAAAAACCAAGACAGTTCGGGTTGTGGCTTGCATAGTCAAATATGAAGCTATAAATTTGTTTAATTTTGTTATTGTAGCAAATGATCAAATTTTTACTTGAAAATTTTAAAGGGAATTGAAGACATCTTGAAGGCCAACCCTAAATTTTGTTAGGATTTTATATGCTCATTTGATATGGTAATAAAATTGGGAATTCTAGCTGTTAGCTATAATTAAGGGGTTTCTGACCTCCGAATTTGTAGAATTTTGTTAACATAGCTAGAATACTTGTTTTCCTTTGAAATTTTTACATGATCTTGTGGACATATTGAAGTATCATGGATAATTTTTGTAGCCTTGATTTTGATTGTTTGATCTACAGACTAATTTTTGCTACATAGGTGTGAAATCTACCAATGTGTAGGAATTGTACCAATGCCTTAAATGAATGATAAAATGACATTTGGGTTCTAGTACGACACAAATATGTATTTTGAAGATATGGACATGTGACTTGTGATATATAAATGCATGCTAAAAGAAGTAGAGATTGGTTTATAAGGCATAATTGAAATTACTTGTAAAGGAATGTCTATACGTAATCAATGCATGCATTTGGAAAAAGAAAAGTAAGTGATCCATATATGTGAGAAAAGAGAACGTATGAACTTTGATTGTGCATATTTTGACATATAGGAAAAATAGAAACAAGACTTATGTTAAACGAGGAAAAGTCAAAAAGAAGAACTTCTCTAGAGATATTATGAGTCGGTAGACGTATCAACTAGGAATAGAACTGTGTGGGATTCGCAAGAGGAAAAAATGAAATTCAATGATCACGTATAGGAATGAGCTCAGTCCTGATAAATAGTTTATTACCTATTGTGCAGTTATCCACTATAGATACTATTTGGTATGAAGGTATGAACTAAGTTTTTTCAATGTTGATGAAAAGAGAAAAATGCATGGAATTGAGTTCAATAGTCACAAGTAATGATAATTTCTTTAAAGATCACTACATTTAGCATATGCATACACATAGCATATTTAATTACTTGTTTAAAATTATTTACTGTGTTTGAGCATTATGATACATGTTTGAATGCTAAAAGAAACCCATTTCGAAAAGATGATTTTGAACTTTAAAAATGAATCTCTGTTATGTAATGCATGATCACATTTTTCCCCCTAATAAATCAAAGTGGATGGAACGATGACGATGACAATTATAACTGTGTATTTAGGGATATCTTACTAATAATTTTATAATTCTTACCCCTATGTTTGTATATTTTCATGTCGTCTCCAAATTCTTCAAGAGTACATGAGGTTGCATTCGTGGAAATGCATGTTTTGTAATAGTTCAATGGCAGAAAATTGTTTTAGTTTTTGTTTGAACACTATAAGAAATTTTGTCTAAGGCAATGCTTTTTAAGCGTTGCCAAAACATATAGAAAGCATTGCCTTTGATCAAATGCAACGTTTTCCTCTCTAAGGCAATGCTTTTCTGGGCGTTGGCTATATAGTTGTTGCCTTTTCTCTAAGGTAACACTTTTTGAACAAAAGGCAATGCTTTTACTAATAGTTAAAGGCAACACTTTTCAAGTGTTGCATTTGATATTTCTAAAGGCAACCTTTTCTAAGTGTTGCCTTTTCTATAAAGAGCTGCAACTTGGTATGAGTGTTGGCTAATTAAAAGCAACATTTTTAAGGCATTGCCTTAACTTTGACTAAAAGGTAACTTTTTTTCTTATCATAAAAGCATTGCCTTTTTCGTGAATTCGGCTCTAATTTTTTTAAAGAAAGCAACCGTTTTTCTTTTTTATTTTTTTGGTTCCAAATTTTATGTTTCCTAGAACTATTACCTTTTTTATTAACTAGAAATGACATTATTTAAAATTTGTAACTATTCAACTAAATTCATAAATAAAATAAACTACCACTAATCAATTATAGAAAAGATAAGTCATTAATATATACATATAGTTCATAATATTAGCTAATACATAGTTCTAAATGGAAACAAGTCATCCATTCAAACCAAAATGTAAACAAGTAAATATATATAAATCATAAAAGCACACTAGTCATAAGAAGCAAACACAAAATAAATCTCCATATGTATAGTCTAACATAAATCACATCCATGGAAAGTTCTTTGTTTTTTGTATCAGCTCTTTGTTGTTTACTTGAGTTGCACATGCATTAAGCTCGATCTATAGCACAAACCCACTGATTTAAAATCAAAATATTATTAAGCTTAATTTAATTAACAGCTATATTTACGAAACACAAGAAAGAAAGGAAAAGAAACTATCAAACACAAATAACTCCTAAAGTTTCTACACCTATTATAGCAAAAATAATGGCAACTAATACACAACCAACAATTTAGATAAAATAGGAGCCTTATTAATAGCATTCTAATGTGGTAACACATGGTAATTGTAGGAGGAAACAAAAAAATTGTAATCAACGCTTCAAATGTGAGTCAATAAGAAAAGGGAAATCAAAACAAACACAGAAACAAATCTAGATGGAGCATGGATCATAGTACAATTGTGAGGTCTATTAAGCTTCCAAGAATAGCATACACCAGTGGGGGAATGAAACTAGAATCTGAAATATGTAAAACCAAATCTTAGTACTTACTCAAATGTTAAATTGGTGGTAGACTTGCAAACTTAGCATAATTGATTCCCTAAATGAAAAAATATACTTACAGAATTGAAGAATATATAAGAAATTTTAGAGTAATCATTTTGATGACAAACAAATTAGGACTACAAAATTTGATGAGTAACTAACTTGAAGGATGGCTAAGCTAGTAATGGTGAGACCAGAAACATGGTCAGATTTAAATAGGTGTAGCTATTTAATAATCACTAAAATTATAGGTCTATAAGATTAAAGAAAAAGAATAAATGATTAAAACAAAAGTTGTAGCAACAAGGTATCTGGACTGATCAAGTAACGTTACAGGTTGCAAAATTGACTATAGTTGGTAATTTTTGGGCCAATTTATGATTGGCTAGAACCTACATCATGCAAGGCATATTTTGAATGTCAATTAAAAGCACAAATTTCAATTTCTCACAGACCAAAAATCAATTAAGGTTCTCCACTCACTATCCATATTGAAGTAAGAAAAACAAAAAGTCAATCTTGTCTTGCTGTTTAGCAAAAAAAAAAAAAAAACTTCAATACACCATCAAAGGAATATGATAATATGAATATATTAGCACTCCTTAAACATCATTATACTAGCACTAATGGTCAAAGTTGTGAACATGACATAATACATAGGAGAAACAATTGATGCATTGAATTTATCTAGTGGTTGAAACAAAATTTGAATACTACAAAAATGGTCAGAATTACTTAACAGATCAAGGGAGCCAAGGTAAACTTTAGATAATTGATAAGCAAAGTAAGATGAGTTACATCGGGATAAATTTGATAGCTCTACACTCACCTTGTTCAGGTAATTCAATTGTGTAATGACACATATGGCAGCCACAATAAAGAAAAACCAAGTTTGAGAATAATTTATTTGATTTATTCCCTTTAATGTGAGCTTTAGTGCAATTTTGATTGCTTTTATCCTCATAAACTAAATAGTTCAGTGCACAGTTAGATTGTGCAATGTGCATTATATTATCAACATGAGACTTCCATCAAAGTGATTGGTACAAACATCATTACCATAAGTGATCTCATTAATGAACAGATTAGCTAGTGAAAGTATCAACTAAAAGAATCAAATAAAACAACCCAGCCAAGAAAATTTCAATGGACTTGAATCAAATATATCCTTCCAAGTCAAATGAAAAGAATAACTATTGAATGTTTCATGAAAGAAAATGTAACCTTTGTAGCATTAAGAATATCTTTAAATCTCAATTTATTTACTTAGCTCTATCTCTGTTTGCCTCCAACTTAAACATGTATATGACAAAACAACACAAGTTAATATGTTAATTTAAAACTTAAATGGTCAGTTAAGCAATCAAAATAAAAACTCAAGTTATTTTTACTGGTCTTACTTTTCCTCATTAGAGTTTTGTTCTATAAGAGAGTTTACATATATTAGATATTATTGAGTCTCTTTAGTATAGTAAAAAGAGTATCTATCATTTATTTGACTAAAACATAGAAATAAGAAAAGCCCTTTTACTTTAAATTCTTACAATAAGTTGGTTTTGCTTCAATAATAGGAACATCATCTTCATCATTTGCGTAGTCATAACCATATATATGATTTGAAGTCCAAGATTGTTCATCATGCACAATCTTGCTTTATTGAATCCCTGCAAAAACAACATAATAAATGCATAAGCCAAAGATTCAATACATAGAAACATCATCAAATCAAAGACAAGAAGCCACACAACACCAATGCCCCTCTGCAACATGTAAATTATTTAGTCAATCTCTCTTTTTGGCAAAGATTTCCTATTTTGTTGGAGGATTCAGATTTGGCAGCTGAAAATATCACCAAACTTCAAGAAGAAGGTACTTAGCCTTTCAACAAGATGGAATTGATTATGATTAAACCTTTGCACCAGTAGCTAGGCTTGAAGCCATAAGAATGTTTCTTGCTTTTGCTGCCTACAACAGATTCACTCTTTACCAAATGGATGTCAAGTCTATATTCCTAAATGGGTTTTTCTCTGAAGAAGTATATGTGAAGCAACCTCTTGGTTTTGAGAGTGAAAGCTTTCCCAACCATGTCTTCAAGCTAACCAAGGCACTTTATGGTCTAAAACAAGCTAAGCTCCCCAAGCTTTATTATGAAAGGCTAAGTATGTTCTTCCTGAAAAATGGGTTCAAGCAAGGTAAAGTTAACACTACCTTTTTTGCTCTTGGCAAAATAATCACTTTCTGATAGTCCAAGTATATGTTGATGACATTATATTTGGTGCCATTGATCATTCTCTCTGTGAAAAATTTTCAAAATTAATGCAGAGTGAATTTGAGATGAGCATGATGGGTAAACTCAAGTTTTTCCTCGATTTCAAATAAAACAATAAAAGGAAAGAACCTTGATCCACCAAGAAAAATATACAAAAGAGCTTTTGAAAAATTTTAACATGGATTAAGCCAAACCTATGAGTAACCCCATGAATATATCTAAAGTAATCAATACTGATAAGAGTGGTGAAAAGGTATCAAAAACCAATTATAGAGGAATGATTGGTTCACTCATGTATTTAATAGCAAGTAGACTAGACATTCAATTAATTAAGTGTGTGAATTTGTGCTAGATTTCAATCTAGCCAAAGCAATCACACTTAAATGTTGTTAAAAGGATTCTTAGATACTTATCCGGTACTACTAATCTTGGCTTATTTACCTCTTGTGAAATTATCCGAAAGCTAGACTTTGGTGGAGATAAAGTAAAGAGAAAAACCACCAGTGGATGCTACTATTTCTTTGGAAAGAGCTTCATCACCTTGTCATGCAAGAAGCATAATAGCATTGCTCTCCTTATTGCTGAAACTGAATATGTAGCTACTGCATATAGTTGCTGTAAATTGCTGAATACAAATGTCGTGGATAAGGAATCAGTTAGAAGGTTATGACCTGAAGTATTCCAAAATCCCTATCTTCTATTATTATACTAGTGCTATTAATATTCCAACATCATTTTATTCAGGATCATGTTCAGAAATGAGATGTTAACTTAATGTTTGTGAATATTGAAGACCAAGTGTTTGATATATTCACCAAATTATTAGCTGACTATCATTTTTTTGTTTGAAAATGATTTTGAACTTTAAAAGTTTTGAAAACTGCATATACATTCATGCATACACATCTCTGGATACTCCTCTTCATGTCTATAAACTGAGGACCCAACAAAGAAGATCAATCTGCAAGATCAGAAAGTCAATTTACAAGGTTAGAAAAAAGATCAGATGACCATAAACTAGTTTTATGAAGTCTTATAGGGTTCAGATTTTGAAAAGGGGTTAGAAAGCGGACAAAGATCAAAAAATGGTTCCAATTTTCATATACAACTTTTTTGGAAAAGTAAAAAGGTAGGATAATTCCCACTCTTTTTTTCTCTCTCCCACTTCGTCCCACCTTCAATCTTAATATACCATCACTTAAATAACTCCCCACTCCTCACACATCACACTTTACTTCCTTGTCTTCAACTTCATACACCCGTAACCTTAACTTTTTCGTATTCTCTCTCATAGATACTCTGTTTTAATAACTTTCACCAAACCAAATCCTCATCCTTCATTCAACCCTTTCTAACACAACCTACAATAGTTGAAGGAAGACAACTCGACTGCTTAAATGCTAAAAGGGCACCCTTCCACCTGTATGATGATCCAAACTGCAAAATCAGTATGTAAATAACTTCTCTTTAAGAAAAGTGACCTCAAAGAAGATGATAAGGAAAGAGCTTTGTGAAGATATGTCCATTCTTAACGAGATCTTCTCCTTTCAAAGATAGGAAGAATACCCAAAAATCAATGTGTTTGCAATCTCAACTAGTGTAATTCCAGAGTTCGACAGCCTGATCCAAGGTAAGTGCCAAATTATGGACAACTCCTTAGTTATACTATGTGATTCTGGCACTACGCATTCTTTCATTTCTCAAAATTGTGTCTCTAAGTTGAAATTACCTGTAGAAGAGTTGCCATGTGTTTTGATAGTTTATGTACCTATAAAGAATTTAGTGACCAAAAGTCTATCCTATTTAAGCTGTCAGTTTAGTATAGCTGGTGGGATCTGTCAGAATGATTTGATTTGTCTAAATCTTACTATTATTGATGTAATCTTGGGAATGGATTGGCTTGCTGCTAGCCTTGTGCTCCTAAATAGTGCAGATAAGACTGTAATGTTTGCACCCACCCCAATCGGATGCATAAAGGTATACCCCCAATACTTGAACACTATTAGCATGGGGAGTGCAAAGGGAGTGAAGCAAGGATGTTTTCTCTATATGGTGAGTGAGGTAGATTTAGAGCAAGCTCTAGAGGATATTCCGGTAGCAAAAGAATACCCTGATGTTTTCCCGAAAGATATACCCAAGTTTCCTCGGCAAAAAGAAATCAAATTCTCCATAGTTTTGGTACCAGGAATTGGACCCATATCTATAGCACCCTATAGGATGTCACAGATGGAATTAGTAGAGCGTAAGAAGCAATTGGAGGAGTTGTTAGTAAAGAATTTTGTTAGACCCAGTGTGTAAAACCCGAAAAATTATTTAAAAATTAATTTGAGCTTTATTACTGAAAATTTCAAAAACTTAACAGTTTTAGCAATGATGAGGACTGCCCAATGGACGGGTTAAAAAAACTTTAGGCCGGGCATGAATAGTGTCCTTGAAAGCCCCACAGGCCCATCGGGATAGCTGAACCCTAGATCCAGGACCAAGAGCTGCCCAGGACTGAGAAAAGATAGGATTACGGTTAGAAATGGGTAGAGATGAAGATTGTATACCTAGAATTAACTTTCAGGCAATGTTTGATTACCTGGGTATGGTGTTTTACCTATTCGGTAAAATTTTGGTGTGTAATTTCTAATATAGAAAGATAGTTTAATCCTTATAAAAGGATAATGTCTATCCTTTAGAGGCAAGTGTAAGGCTAAGATTTAATCTTGATTTACAAGATTATATCCTAGCCATTTATCTTTTTTTATTTTAGGAAAAAAGAACCATACTTTATTTACATAACTACTAAATTTATATCAAGATAAATTCAAGCCACCAAACTTTATCTTTCCAAGCCACATATTTTGGCCAACAGAGGAGAGAAACCAGCCTCCATGTTCTTCCTTCCAAACCTTCATTAACAAGCTTCAAGCTTCAAAAACCCTAGGCTAAACTTCATAAAATAACAAACTCCTTTCACTAAACTTATTCCCCTCACAAAGATCTACAAAACTAACCGATTGAAATTTCAATTATTCATTACTTCTCACTTTGATATCACATGCCCTACTGCCTAAGGAAGTGTTTGGTGTGGATTGGAAAGCCTTGAAGTGAAGGAAATCATTCTTGGATCATCCTTGGGGCCAAGATCCCTAAAGCCACCAAAGTAGGGATTTGTAATCTTAATTGTTGTAATTCTATTTTCTTGCAGATTTTGAGCATTTAAATTTGATAATTCTAGTGCTAATGTGAGGTTATATATAGATATTGATTTATTTGTATTGGTGGAGTAATTTGGTGTTGTTGAAAACTCATTTTTGTCAAAAGGAGTTTTGGACTATCTTGCTTGAATTTTGATTTTATTATAGGTAGGAACTGGTCTCAATTTTTCTAATATATTTATAGGTATTTTTATGAGCTAGAAAAATTATATGTTGAAGAAATTATGCCTATGCTTCCTGAATTGCTGAACCTGAAGCTATGAATTTTGTTACCATAGCAAAGGATTGAATTTTCCTTTGAAATATTTACAAGGTGTTGGAAACATGAATTTTATTCTGAATTTAATCAAGCGTTTGCTAGGGTTAAAAATGAGGAAATTCTGGCTTTGAACTAAGATTAGGTGGCCTCTGACTACCAAATTTGTAGAATTTTGTTAATATAGTTAAAGAATGGTTCTTGCTTGGGTACACATTAAAGAATCATGGAGAATTTTTTTTAGACTTGGAAATTGTTATTTTCATGCAAAATAAATCCTGCTACTTAAGTATAAAATCTGCCACTTTGCTGAAAATGAACCAATGCTTTGAATTGATGAACTAATGGCATTTGGTGTATGACATGAGTACTTGAATATGAATAATTGAGCATGTGAAATTATTGATGATCCTAGGCACATATTGATGTGATTACTTATTACAATTGCTTATATGCAAAAGAAAAGCATAAGATTATGTTTCTTGGCTCGGAGAAAGTAAACCTAACTACCCTTGAATTGAGTCAAGGAAAGTAAACCCGGTGAGGAAAATGTCTGTGTGAGAATTGGAGAAAGTAAATCCAATGATCATGTATAGGAATGAGCTCAGTCCTAAAAAGTAGTCTATTATCCTAAAGTGGTCAAAGCCACAAAAGTTGAGGGCTAAGACAAGTTGAAGTAGCAATTGATCTAAATAGTCCTTTATCTTATGTGCTAAGTGAAAAATTTTAGCATTGATATTTGGGCCAATATGTTTAAGTTGTAAGTTAATAGTATAGGTTTTATATGATGTGTATGAGATCCCCTTTGACTTGTAAGGGCATGGAAAGATTATTGCAATTATCATATGTATCCATATATTTTATTAGATTATTTGTCTTGAATGAATTACTATAATCTTGAATGTCATAAAATACATGTTTTAAGTGATTGAATACATGTTTTTGACATTTATAACTACGCAATTAGGGAAAATGCCTTACTAAGAATTTGTATAATTCTTAACCCTATGTATTTGTATTTCTGTGTCATCTCTAGGTTGATCCAGAGAACAAGAAGGTTGCTGCATGAATGGAATCAGATTTGTAGTAATTTAATAATGGAGACTTGTATCTGTTGTCCTTTTATATATATATATATATATGTTTGTACATATAAGGGATAACATATATGTATTAAAGCTCATAGAAGAGCTTTTTTTTGTACTTGACTTTATATTCAATAAATGTTTTATTTCTTTGTTATATTCTAAATGAACCACGAATTAGTAACTACATGATTCAATTGATCTTGCTATAGACATCTAAGAAAGGTCCACAAATTTATAAGTAACAACTCTCAAGTCCAATGTCATGACTTAAGGATGAAGTTGTACTTGGTAAGATGTTGCACAATGTGTCACTATGGGGAGCTTCAACACTCTTTGTTAAGAAAAAGGATGGAAATTTGTGCTTATTTGTGGGTTACCAACAACTTAACAAGGTCGCCATAAAGAACTAGTGCCCGTTACGAAGAACAGATGAGCTCATGGATCAGTTGAGGGGAGCCAAGGTGTTCTCGAAGATAGACCTGAGGTCCGGGTATCATCAAATTTGAGTTAGGGAAGAAGATATACCTAAAATAGCCTTTAGGATAAGACATGGGCATTATGAGTTCAACGTGATGTCGTTTGGACTAACTAATGCCCCTGCTATATTCATGGACTATATGAACAAAATTTTTAGACCTTACTTGGACAAGTTTGTGGTGGTGTTCATAGATGACTTCTCATATATAGAAGAACATGAGAAACACTTGAAAGTCATACTAAAGACCTTAAGAGAGATGAAGTTGTATGCCAAACTTTCTAAGTGTAAGTTTTGGATGAAGGAAGTTAAATTTTTTTGTCATGTAATTTCACAAAAGGTATCATTGTCGATCCAAGCAAGGTGGAAGCAGTGCAGAAATGGGAGGCCTTAACCACAGTGACAAAAGTTCCAAGTTTTCTTGGACTTGCTGGTCACTATCAGAGGTTCATAAAAGGATTTTAACAGTAACCAAGCTAACAAGGAAGAACATAGCTTTTAAGTGGACCCAAAGTGTGAAACGAGTTTTCAGTAACTAAAGTGGAGACTAACCTCTAACCATATATTGTGATGCTTCCAAAAAGGGTTTGGATTCTATTCTTATGCAAAACCATAATGTGGTGGTCTATGCTTCTAAGCAACTCAAACCACACGAGGTTAACTACACTACCCATGACCTGGAACTTGTAGCCCTAGTCTTTGCACTCAAGATTTGCAGGCACTCCCTTTATGGTGTTAGGTTTGAGGTATTTTCAGATCATAAGAGCTTGAAGTACCTTTTTGATTAGAAAGGTCTCAACATGAGGCAAAGACATTGGATGGAGTTTATAAAGGATTATGACTTCGAGTTGAACTACCACCCTAAAAAGGCAAATGTAGTGGCAGATGCCCTAAGCTAGAAAACCCTTCATACTACTTAGTTGATGGTAAAAGAGGCCGAGCTGGTAAAAAGTTTTAGAGACCTCAACCTTGGGTACACCATATATGCAAGGAAAGTAAAGTTGATCTAGTTAAGTATAACTAGCACATTTAATAACCAGATAATCCGAGCTCAAAAGGATGATCAAGATTTCCTAAAGACCTTATCCCTAGTAGAAGCTGAAAAGTTAGAGGATTTCTATCAAGATAAGGAAGGAGTATAGAGATATCAAGGAAGAATCTGTGTTCCCATGGCGAGTGGACTAAGAGCCAGCATTTTGGAAAAAGCCCATAAGAGTCAGTTCAATGTTCACCCAAGTATGACCAAGATGTATCACAATTTGAAGAAGATGTTTTGGTGGCTTAGAATGAAGGCAGACGTAGCGGAAATGGTAGGAAAATGCTTGGTCTGCCAAAAGGTCAAGATTGAACATCAAAAGCCATCTGGGTTGCTACAACACCTAGCTGCTCTTGAATGGAAGTAGGAAGGCATATCAATGGATTTTGTCATGGGTTTACTAAGGACCCTAACTGGGGACGATTCTATATGGGTCATAATGGATAGATTAACAAAGTTTGCTCACCTTCTACCTATGCAAGCTAACTATCCCATGGAAAAATTGGCCCATATATATATATATATATATATATATATATATATATATATATATATCCAAGAGATAGTGAGACTCCATGGAGTACTTTCAACCATTGTCTCCGATAGGGATCCAAGATTTACATCTAGATTTTGGAAAGCTTTTCAAAAGGCCTTTGATCAAAGTTGAGCCTTAGTACAATCTATCACCCACAAATAGATGGTCAAATGAAAATAACCATTCAAACCCTAGAGGACATGCTGAGGGCATGTGTTATGGATGAACTAGAGAGTTAGGACAAATACCCTCCATTAATTGAGTTTGCCTATAATAATAGCTTTCATACTAGCATAGAAATGGCTACGTCCAAATGGTATCTTAAAATGCAAGAATGTGCAAAATGTAATCATGCCTACGGTCCGAGATCCTGCCTGCACTACACTAGAGCACATCTAGAGTAGAATGCCAAACACCTCACCTAGTAAGCTCGGCAACTGAAATCTAATGCTATTGGGATGACGATGGTGTAGAAGTACCCTCAACAGCTACAGTATCTGTAAAATATAAAAAGAATAGAGGGGTGAGTTTTGTAACTAAGTGAGTGAGTCCTCATCTGGAACCCCCTTCATGGGACATCAAGAAAAGATACACAACCCCAGAATAATAGCGATAGTAATAAAAGTATCAAAATATTTCATAACGTAATCAAGTTATCAAATCTTGGCTTTCTATAACCTAAATTAACAGTACTCTAATAAAGAAATAGTACTCTCTGCTCTGGTTACGTACAATATTTGTGACGTAACAAAACTATGAATATAAATATGTAGTCATATCTGGGCGTTATGTATTGTTATCCCAAGTATCACAATAAATTCTCTGTTATCTCTGGCACTAGGCTACTTGGTACCAAGGTTAACGGATTAACTGCCATTAACACATAGCCTATTTCTCTATAGTTACGGCCAACTCAGTTAGAAATCTCATTCTTTTCTCTATCATTCATAAAGTCTTCTATCCTAGAGTTCAAAATTCTATATATATATATATATATATATCAATATGTAGTACCAGAATCATATAATCATAAAATCAACTCTTAACAATTAAATTCACAGTGCAACTATAAAAAACTCAGCCTTAATAGTGGATTTCCCATGGTTTTCAAGGAAACACATTTTCTTGTTAAAACCAATAGTTCATAACACAATATTTCACAGAAATCTCAGTAGTTCACAAAATAACCTCTAAAATCATACCTAATCTCATGTTTTATGTGAAAATAGATATATGATTAACATATAAGTTACAGATGTGAACCCACTCACCTAGAGTGGCAGTAGACATAGGAATAGCACTAGCAGAGTCTAGGAAGTAAGAACAACACCCGTATCTATCAACGAAGCAATAGAATTCTAGATTACCTGCTAAAACCTCTATATAACTCAAATCTAATTCTAATATGTTGAGAGGACTTCACCTCCTTGAGAGGTATGGAGAACTTTATGCTAACCCCCAAAAACAAAGAAAAATGGAAGGAATAGAAGCAAAATCACTAGAACAACATACCTTAAAGTCTTAGAAATGAAAGATTGATGTTAAATTGTTTGAAATAGGTGGAAGAGAGATGGGAAGCGAAAGTTTTCGTGTTTCTTAGGGGGGTGGGGTTATGTTTTGGGTGAGTGAAGATTCTGGACCCCGAAATGAGGTTTTTAATGGTTTGTTGACCACTCAAGCGGTACATGACCGCTAGGGTGATCCCTTTTCCAGCTATCGCATCGCCTTACTTTCTACTAACCGCCTGGGTGGTCTTACTTTTTTACATGGCTAGTAACGAAATTTTTAAAGGTTTAGTAAAATTCATTAAAAATCATCCTTTGACTTATTTTCCTCTTGGGAACAATTATTAGGACTTTTGGTCCCAAAAATATGATTATATCATATAGCCCTCCAAGGACATGTAGGGCCCAGACTTAAATTTTGGACTTGGAATGGCAGGTAAGGGTGACTGGCAACCCTTCCTGGTTTGAAAAATTCTTCAACCTTTTTATTTAAACTAGGGTATTACGTAATCTCCCTTTAAAATATTTGGTACCCAAATCTAAAGATGTACCTCAAGGAAGGAAGATATATGGATATTTCACTCTCATGGTATCTTCAACTTCCCATGCGGCTTCCTCGCCAAAGTGGTTTCTCCAAATTACTTTCACCGAAGGCATATCCTTTGAACAGAGTTTCTTAATATGTCTGTCTACTATGGCAATTGGCTCCTTCTCATAAGACAAATTCTGATCAATCTGAATTGTCTATGGGGTGAGTATGTGAAACTGGTCTAGAATATATTTTCTAAGCATGTTGACATGAAAAACAAGATGGATGGCTGACAAGCTAGGAGGTAATGCTAATCTATAAGCTACTGTTTCCACTTTCTCTAAAAAATTAAATGGCCCGATATAACGAGAACATAGCTTTCCCCATTTATCGAACCTCACCATTCCCTTCATGGAAGATGCTATCAGAAACACGTGATCACCCACAGCAAACTCTAGCTCTCGTCGCCGATTGTCAGCATAAGCTTTCTGTTTCGACTGAGCTGCTAATAAACTTTCCTTGATTAACTGAACTTTCTTTAGAGTTTCTTGAACTAGGTCTGGGCCTAGGGTTTTAACTTCCCTAAGCTCAAATCATCCAATGGGAGATCTGCAACGTCTGCCATACAAGGCTTCAAAGGGTGCCATCTGAATACTCGCCTAATAACTATTATTATAAGCAAAATCTATCAGTGGTAAGTGGTCACACTAACTCCCACCAAAGTCTAACACACAGGCTCTGAGCACATCCTCTAAGGTCTGAATAGTTCTTTCTGTCTAACTATCTGTCTGAGGGTGGAAGGCGTAGTCAAGTCCACTCGGGTTTTGAGTGTAATGCCCTAATTTTTTTTTCTGCCATGCAAAAATGAGCAAAATGCCCCTAAGGTCATTTTGCATGAAAATTAAGGACAGTCAGTCCAGGCTATTCTCAAGGGGTTAGTTTAATGTTTGAAATAGGCTAGATATGTTATGGATAATGACAGAGGTGAAAATCTCACTTCCTAGTTTTTCCCATGCACAGAATTACCAAAATACCCCTGAGGTAATTTAACGCGAGATTAAGTGACGACTGAACCCGGTCATCATCAAGGAGTTGGGAACGTTGATTTCAAGGTTAAATTCCCTAATCAATATTAGTAAATTACATTAATTCAAATTAATGATAAACAAATGAGTAAAACTAATAGAAATTATATAAGTGTCATGAAAAATAACAAATAATTTTAGAATAATCAAAGTGTGTCTAGAAAAAGATGCAAAGAATTACAAAAATGTCATTACTTAGTGGAATTTCAAAAATACCCTTACTATGTAACAAAATTACCAAACTACCCTTGCCTTATTAGTAAACGAAAAATGCACCCTTATTCTATAAATGAAATTACAAGAATGCCACTGCCATTGTCTAATGATAAAAATATCCTTGTCTTGGATTAAGAAATTACTACAATGCCATTACTTTAAATAATTACAACTATACCACTACTTTAAATAATTACAACAACACCATTACACTAATCTCTAGGCTTGTCTTGAAACAAGAATGAATCTAAGGCATTGGATTAATGCTAAAAAGAATCAAAAGGTCAAGTTGCAAATCTCTAGTATGAAATAATAATTCATCAGTATAAGTTTCTATAGATAATTAATTTAACAGTATAAATAAGACACTGACAAAGTAAATAATCCAAATAATGTAATCATAGATGGTGGAGCTAATGGATGAGTAGGTTACAATAATTAACATAGGATCCTAATTATAAGAATAAGATATAATAGCTTTTCCATGATATGTTATGATATCATTTATTAAATAAATTATGATAAGACAAAACACAACATATATACACATCCTATCATGCGTGACAAGTTTATTAGTGCATGAAGCAAGGCAAGACTCAATGAAACACCATATTATAATATATGCATAAAAAGACTTAACACTTGGATCCCTTCATGTATGTATGAGTCAAAAAAAAAAAGTTGGCATTATCATGATAAGGAACAAATTGATTTAATGAATGAATTTATGGCATAAAGGCTCTTGATTCCACTAAAATTGGCCTACACTAGTCATTACTTCAAACATAAAGATTATGCTTAGGACTTAGCAATCCAACATAATTATTAAACCACATGAGCATCCAAGAACAACAAATTATACTCCTTAATTCATGGCCTCAATGGCCTATAAAAGGAGGAAGTGTGTGAGCTCATTTGCAATATACAGTCTTACTAGTCTTAGAAACCCCCTAAGTGTTCTTTCTCTCTCAATCTTTCTCTACTATTTCTTCTTATATTCTCCTCTTCAAAGACTTCTCTTCACCCTCTAAACTTCATCCAAACACTTAAATCCTAAGTCCAAACTTTTACTAGCCCTCACAAGAGTTACAATCTTTAACTCTAGTGAGAAATATTTTCTTAAACACTCAAGTTCTAGAGCCAAGATTCAAGGAGGGCTATTTACTCCAAGGACTCTTGCTCAAGCTTAAGGAAGAAGAGAATGACCCTTTTTAGACCTTACACAAGAAGTAGGATTTTATTTCTTGTTCTTTCTCTTGTTCTTCTCCTTTCATTTTTAGTTTTTATGGTTTGATGATGGCTATGGCTTGATAATGAGGGATCTTGATGGTGGTTGTAGATCCATCTTATATTTGATCTCTAAAGCTCACTTCCATTTTGTTAAGATTGATGGGGTTAAAAGTTTCATCCTTTAAAGTCTTGAGCTTTGAGCTTAACAAGATCTAAAAATGGACTTGCATTCATGTTTATGTTTCAAGCCCTTGCATCTCATGTTTATATTTCAATGCCTTGCATATCATGTTTATATTTCAAGTTATCACCTTAAATTTGGAAGACTTAAAAAAATGGACTTGCATTTTCATGTTTAAATTTATGGCTTGCATTTCATGTTTATATTTCATGTTATCACCTAAATCTTAAAGACTTAAAAATGAACTTGCATCTCATGTTTATATTTCAAATCTTATACATCATATTATATTTCCAAGTCATCCCATTATAATGATAAAGACTAAAAATGAGATTTGCATAGCATGTTTACGATTCTGGTCATCATCTAAATCTTTAAAGCTCACAACTTGCCCCTTATATCTTAAATGGAAATTTTGATCATGGACATATTCTTGTATACACATTCAGCCATGTTGTGATGTAAGAGTTTCATCTTTAATTAGTCAAGCATTGTTGGCTTCTAAACTTTCCCATGGATAGAATGCCTTAAGCCTGAGTTATTGTCAAAAGTTTTGAATGATTGTTTGTAAAATATATTTTTAGATAGCACAACGTGTTCTATTCTATTATGAGTATTTTCATGATGTCATCACACTCAAATATAGCTTAAAAAGATAATATATGAAACTTGAATTAATAAAAGAGACTTAAGATATGAAAACAATAGGTGCTGGAATTTGTGGCTATTTCTAGTAGTAGGCACTTCGAAAAGCATTGTTCATAAAATATGAAGTATCTTGAAATGAAAATAATTTTACCACAAACTAGACACATTATAGAACACTCTCCAAAAAGATCACCTGAAATAGAGTTCTCTAGCCCAAGATATAAATTTTCAAAGTTAAGTCAAAGACTAAAAACTCTAAATCTGACCTTCTACTAGTAAATTAGGTGTAACTCACTCTATAAAGATACAAATGGAATGATTTTAACTCTGTTAGAAAGCGAACACATATAGGAACACAACCATGTATAATATTCATAAAGATTTACACCATGAAAATACAAAATGAGAAATATATTTTCGGGACAGTGTGCTTAGAGAGTCTAGAAAAGGGTAACTTTGCAGAGGTACTATGGCATAACCATAAATGGGTTTTTAATGAAATTATACTTAATGGAAAACTTGATGATATTAATGTGAAGGATATCTTATGAAGGCCATGTTTAATTGGAAATCATATGACTTGAAATAATTGTGTAGAATCATGAATCAATGACTATGCGTGCTTAATTCTTGAATTATGTGATTGATGATCTCTAGCATGTTGTATTTATCCTGTTGAGCATTGCATTTGCATTAGCTGAGTCTGGTCCTTGATTTTCACCATACTGGGTAGGAGCATGTTTACTTTCCAATGAGATATTGATAATAACATGCTTATGGATATATGCAAAGAATGTGATGCATGATTACATGATAAATTTCATGATGACTTGTGGCATGTTGTGATTACGAATGAATGATTAAGATGCATGAGTGTCATGTTCTATTGCATGAAGCAAATTTAGGAAAGCTCCATTTTCAACCGTCATGCTGACGGATTTTTGCCAAATTTGTGGATTTAGAAAAATTATGAAATTTTATAAGCATGAAATGTTAAATGTAAATCATGATGATAGCTATAATTATATGCTCATATTTGCATTTCTAAATGGCATGCTAAGATTAAAGGCGACATAAGACACATGGAAATTATCCTTCAGACTCCAGAAATTAATGGTTATAGGAGATGATCCAAAGAGGTGATCCTTCAGACTCCAGAAATTAATGGTTATGAAAGGTGATCCTGTAACACCCTAATAAAACCCCACTATGCTTAAGTTCACATTTGGATTCTATTAGTTGTCACTTATGCCTTGCATTTATTTTCTTTTGAAATTAACATAGAAAAATAGTGGAAGCTTTTTTTTAAAATAAATTAATTTTTTTTTTTTTAAACTTAAGCCTGTAACGAGAAGTGAAATACATAGCGCTTTTATAGATAATAATCAAGTTACATTGCGCACTTAATTAAATAAGCGGAATAAGAGACTAAGTGTAGAGCTATTATCACATAAACTGGAATATAATCACTTAATACATAAGTCACAACAGGGCATATATCATACTGATAAGTTATTACAAATAACAATATAAGTTCTACTATTACTAATTGTTTCTCACAAACTATAATGTAACTAAAGCTCGGAATGCTCCTACTTGAAAGGTTTGAAATCTTCACGCGCTACCTCCTTCCTCAGCTACAGCTTCGTTGCTTTAGGTGGACACGTCTGTCTCTGGTAATGACAACGGAAAATAAACATAGGAGTGAGAAATACATGATTTCTCAGTAGGAGTTCCTACTTGTACTAAAAGTGTCATCGTTGTTGTCCCAGTCACTTCGGGTTTATTATAAAAAGGTGAACAGGTAAGGATTCAATTATCAAACTTTCACAAACGTGATTAGTCGAAGTGCAGTTACATTTAAACTAATCTTGAACATTAGCAGAAATATCTATTCAGTATTTCATCAAGCATACATATAAGCATATCATGTAAAACCACTAATAAGCAATAATCATTTAGGAGCCGCATGCATTTCATGATTACTCATCCTCAACATTCACTTGTTTAGTGACTATCATCTTTCATTTATTTCATCAACATATTTCTTAATTACTCACGGGATGAATGCATCAATGCCTTAGACCACCCTAAAGGGTAATGAGCTCATACCGTGGCCATCGCCACAACCTTTTGGTTTTCTTTCCGTTGCCATGATCTCAACAGTTTAGGGGGTTAAGCTGTGAGTTTAGCTCAAGTCCATTTTTCCAGACTGTCATTGCTACTTTTTCAGGTTTTACTTTTATTCTCACTGAATGAAATCATCAATACCTTAATCCTCAAAGAGGATTAAGCAGTGAGTTGGTCTATTTATTATTTCATTTGAAACATGAATGTATGCACATTAATAAATCATGGCACAGTCAATCATTTTATCATTATCATTTCATATCTCGTCAATACATTCACATTTCTGTATATCACTTCATGTAACATAGAAAATATCATGTAAATCTCATAGTAAACATTCTCATAGATAATTCATATTAAGCAACCTAAGTTATCAAGCTAGGTCTCTAGTGTTCCTAATAGGTTATGGATATCTTGGTATTATCTTTTTCTCTTAGTCTTCTTTGTACTCTTAGTATTTCCATTAATACATTAATACCCTTTAAGATATTTTTAGAGGTTCTTTATATATTTTTACTATGACTTTTATATATATCTTCTGAAGATTATTATTCTACTTAAATCCTTAAAATTATCTCTTTACAAGACTTGAATCTTTTATTTAGAGTTCTGACATCTTTTAGAATAAAGTTTGTATCACTAACATCTTAGATTAGTGTAAATCAACTGTAAATTGTGCATAATAGGATTCCCAAGAAAGAGAGGTGGGTCACAATGGACACGTTTAAATACCAAGTCTTTCCTTAGTCATAACCTTTCCAAATTGCACTCTCACAGTATCATGCTACCTTCAAGACTTTCTCAGCACACTTTCCCAAAAATATATCTGTCATTATGTATTTTCGTGGTGTAAAACTTTATGCATAGCATATATAAGTGTGTTTTTAGATGTGTTAGATTTTCCACAAAGATGAAATCAGTCCATTTGCATTTTTCTAGAGTGATTTACACCTATTTTACTACTACAAGGTCAAATTAAGAGTTTCAGTCTTAGGCTCTACTTTAAAAATTTATATCTTGGGCTAGGAAACTCCGTTTTAGGTGATTCTTTTTGGAGAGTGTTCTAAAATGAGTCTAGTTTATAATAAAAATATTTTCATTTCGAGATCCTTCATATTTTATGAACACTAATTTTCGAAGTAACTAGTGCCAGAAATAACTAGAAATTCCAACACCTGCCATGTTCATGTCTTAAGTTATCTTTATTAACTCAAGTTTCACATACAATCTTTTAAGTTATATTTGGGTTTGATAACATCATAAAAGTACTCATAGCAGAATAGAACATGTTGTGTTTTCTAAAAATATAATTATTCAAAACTTTTGACAATAACTCAAGTTTGAGGCATTCTATCCATGAGCAAAGTTAGAAGCCAACAATACTTGAACAAATAAAGAAGAAACTCCTACCTCTTGTGTAAGGTCTAAAAAGGGTCCTTCTCTTCTTCCTTAAGCTTTGAACAAGAGTCTTTGGAGTGGATGACCCTCTTTGAATCTTGGCTCTAGAACTTGAGTGCTTAAGAAAATATTTCTCACTAGAGTTAAAGATTGTAACTTTTGTGAGGGCTAGTGAAAGTTTGGACTTAGGATTTAAGTGTTTGGATGAAGTTTAGAGGATCAAGAGAAGTCTTTAAAGAACATAAGAAGAATGATAGAATAAGAAAGAAAGAACACTTAGGGAGTTTCTGAATTGAAGAGAGTTTGAGGAGTATTTATAGTGGAAATATTAGAGAAAAAACAGAAGAAGGAAAGCACTTGGAGCATGATTTATGGAAACATGTTGGCTGAATTTTGGGATGAAAATGCTCCATGTTTTGTGCAAACGTGTTTCCATGTTTTATGCAAACATGTTGGATGAAAATGCTCTATGTTTTGTGCAAAGATGTTAGTGGAGATTTTCTAACCTTTAGTGCATGTATGTGATTCAGAAATGTGTATGATGTATGTGGTTAAATTATTGTGTTATCATCTTAATCCAATGGCTTAGATTCATTCTTGTCTAAAGACAAGTCTAGGGATTTGTGCAAATGGCATTGTAGTAATTTCTTTAACTAAGACGAGGATATTTTTGTAATTAGACAATGATAGTGGTATTCTTGTAATTCCATTCATAGAGTAAGGGTATCTTCGTCATTTAATAAGGCAAGGGTAGTTTGGTAATTTCCTTTACATAGCAAGGGCATTTTCGTAATTTCCACTAAGTGATGGCATTTTCGTAATTCTTTGCATTTTTCTCTAGACATACTTAAGTAGTCTATTTGTTGTGTTTCATAACATTTGTCCAGATTCTCTTGGTTTTACTATCGCTAATTAAGATTAATATTTATCTTAGTTATAAATTTGGGGATGTTACAGATCCTATGCCCCCTATCCCATACTTTAGGAGTCAGGAATTTGCTTATCAAGAGGATAAGTGTAGACTAGTAATGACTAGTTTAGTTATGAGCTCATAACTTGGAACTCTCAAAAGGGAGAGAGTATTAGAGTGGCCCTTATAAAAGAAAAGTTAAGAAAGTTAAGTCACCTAAGAAAGTAAAAAGGAAAGTTATGTCATGACAGTTTATGCTCTCTATGTCATGTTGCTTTTATTATGATTCTAGTGATATGTTACATATGGCATTGACATGCATTTCATAATGAGGTATGATGCATTCATGACATTAAGAATTATGCTAAAAGACACAGATCTCAGCTAATGACTTCTAAACTTAATAAATGAACCTTATTTAAGTCTACTGTTTTCATAATGAAACCCGAGGTTCCTAGGAATGATGATGATGGTACGTGTATGGAGATGGAAAATGCTATTGGGATTCTTGTATAAGTTTCTCACTCCCTCTCTTTTTTTCCATCTTCATCCTTAGACAAGGATTATGGCAATGTTCGTGGACTTCCTTGAGATGCTGGCATAGGAGTTGCACTATGGTCTATATCAAAATGACATAACAGAAGCAAAGATACATTCCTTCCTGTTTGCAGCGCTTAGGAGTTGTTTCGTCTTCGTGCATGCTCATAACTTAGTTTCTAGTAGACGTGCATCCATGAGTGGTTTAGTCACATCATAATTAATTATTGTATGCTCAACCCATCTAGGTGGGCTCAGTATATTTGTGATGGTATTATACTTTTGGAATACTTCTATATTATTAAAGTAAATGCTATGCTATGCTATGATGATGTCATCAGTTTATGTTATGCTTTGATATGATTTACTTGCATGTTATGTGATGGATGAGATGTACTATTATCACATATTATATGATGACCACTTATGCGCTATACTTTACATGCGAATGGCTCATATTTTGAACTTTCATTAAAAGAAAAAAAAAAGTCATATTTTCCATAGACTTATTTTCAAAGTTTAAACTCAAGCAAAGTTCTGAAATGAAAGAGTAACAACTAATTATTAACCATTATGCGTCCAAGCGTATTGTGATAAAAGTTAGGATGTTACATCGAGAGCTTCCTGAAATGCTCTCAGAATCTCAAAGTGAACTGAGTCCCTCTATCTGATATAATAGACATTGGTACTCCGTGAAGTCTGACAATCTCGTTTATGTATAGGCAAGCATACTGAACTGCAGTGAAACTGGTCTTTACTGGCAAGAAATGTGCTGATTTGGTCATCTAATCTATAATTACCCAAATGGAATCAAAGCCCTTAGGTAACCTGACTACAAATCCATGATTATTCTCTCCCATTTCCACTTTAGAATCCCTATCTACTAAAGTAATCCTGCAGGCCACTAGTGTTCAGCCTTAACTTGCTAACATACTAAACATCGTGCCACAAAATTGCCTATATCCTCATCATATCTTCCCACCAGTATAACTGCCACAAATCATGGTACATTGTAACGCCCCGATTTTCTATTAGAGTGAAAATGACCAAAATACCCCTGAGGTCATTTTCAGTCTGGAATTCGAGGAAGGCCAATCTGGTAGTCCTCAAAGGGTAAACTCAATGTTGGAAGGGGATTAGTTGGCTTGTGTACCTTTTCGGGATCGAAAATCTCGTTTTTTGAGTTTTCGGGTCAAAATGACCAAAATAGCCCTGTGGTGTTTTACCCGTTTGCAAGTGCCGGATGAACCTGAAACTTCTCCAGATAGTTTTACAGACATTTTTATGTATTCTGTGACCTCAGTTTTAGTCTCGGTGGTCCTGGGCAAAATTAGGGCAAAATTACGATTTTGCCCCTAGCTTTGTGTTCTTGAGCTTAATCGCGTGATTAAGCAAACCTAAGCAATATTAGGCTCTAATCGAAGATTAATTAATTTTCATAATTAATCTAAGGTCAAAATAATTTATTAAAGTTGATTAGAACCTAAGAATGCTTAATTACAACCTAAAATCTTATTTTAAATTCAAGATTCCTAGTCATGGAATCTTGAATAGTGTTTTCTCTCTCTAATTCCTTAAATCATGGAATTGTGTTTTCAATTGTTTATTCACAAATGGATTTTAAATTCTCTAATGATGTATGAGCACTCCTAATCTTGTCATAAAAATCCCTAAACATCATTCTTAGTTACCTAAACTTATACTTAATGATTTGTAACTTTGTACCTAAACTAATCTACACTTAAACCTATCATTAACACACAATTACATGGAAGATTTTTCCTCCCTCCATGCTGTCCATTCTGGCCAAAGCCACTCCTCCCTCATTTTTCATCACATGCTCAAATTCTTGCACTCCAAAGGCCATGCTTCCACCTCACTTACACCATACTTTGTCATACTTTCATCCATGCTTGATTTGCTAAGTGAATGACTAGATAAATTAAGCTATTTTCCTTCATTTTTGTGGCTCAAAATCTGCCAGCCCTCCTTGCTTCTAGAAGAAATATTTCATTTCAAATTTGAAAGAAAATTCACTCCAAACCACCATACTTGAAGCCATGCTTTGCACCATAACTTCCATACCTCAAACTATGCTTGAATGACAATTTGTAAGAGATATTTTTCTCTTCCCTCTTGCCTCATTACTACGGCCAACCCCTCCTCCCATTGAGCTCTCATTTGTTTTCATTTTCTATAAATACCCTGCTTACTTGAGCTTGCAAACACTTTAGATCATTTGCAAAGTTTCAAGTTTCCTAGCTTTCTTTGAGTTCTTTGTTTTCTCTCAAGTTTCAAGAGAGCTTCCTTTCCTCTTCATCTTCATCCTCTTCATCTCTTCCTCACATAATCACCTCATAATCTCTAAACACCACCTCATAACCTTGAATCATCATCAAACCTCTCAAACACTTGACCTCAAACACAACCTCACTCGAAACACATCTCCATCCTCTCCATTCTCCCTTGGCCGAATCATTATCATCCTTCAAGGAGGAGTTGTTCATCTCATTTCCTTTTAAAAGATCAAGCTTTCATCTTCACTCTAGGTAGGAGTGTTTTTCTAAAACTTGCTTTTCTTGAAAATGTGTTTTTCTCTAGTTTTCTCTTGGTTACTTTTTGAAACTTTCTTTGTTTTCTCTCCTCTCTATTTCGGCCATGAGGCTTTGCTCATGACTATGATGGCTTGATGATGAGAGTTCATGGATGATGACCTTGTGTTCATCTCCAAGGAACCTCTAAAGCTTGAGTCTTGTTCTTTATTTGGTGAAGTTTTTGATTTTCCTTTCTTTTTCCTTTTCCTAAGCATTTCGGCCTCCATAGTTTCTCTTCAAAGGTTTTGTTAAAATTTTTAAAGTGTCTCTATTTCTATTTTATGTCATAAAAGAATGCGTTTTGGTTCTTATTTTTTTAAAGTTTTGTTCTCCTTTAAAAAGCTTGTTCTTGAGCTTGATGATGATGTTCAAGAACCACATAGTTCCTTTGAGAACTTGGTTCAAGAACTCTAAAGCTCTCTTTGTGATGAGATAAGTGTTGGGTTGTGTTGATCTCTAAAGTCTTGTAAGAGCTCTAGCTAAGATTAAAAATAAACTATGCATTCATATTTATGTTTATGCCTTGTACATCATATTTATTTTCCTTGCTATCACTAAGTACCAAGATAATGAATGAACTTGCATTATCATATTTATATTTCAAGCCTTGCATTATCATGTTTACATTTCAAGTTCTCACTTAAATATCAAAGATAATAATAAGTTGCATCTCATGTTTATTTTATGCTCTCACTTGACTTTCTAATGAAATCTAAAGCAAGTGCATGAGCATGTTTATTTTTATGTCATCACCTAAGAGAACCTAGAGCTCAAAGACTTGCCCATTGTTGTCTCAAACAAAGGCTTAAAAATATGTGTTCTTTAGCCTTGATTTCGGCCTTGAGAAGTTTTGTTTGTTATAAGCATCAAAACCTATGTTTCTTAATTTTTCTAAGCTTATATGAGTCCAAGAAATGTTTAGAACAAAGTTTCATGATTTTAAAACCTCTTGATATCAATTTAGATTAGCTACTGCCCTTGAGAATATTTTGAGGATTTTAGATGATAAAAATGTTTATAAATGAGTTTTGATAGTTTAAAAAAGGTTCCAAGAGAAACTAGTATTTTATGTGTTTAGAAATCAAGTTCTATGCTTTTTATAGAGATGGATTTTTGGTTCTACCTTGCTATGATTGATCACTGTTTATGTTGTTTTGATGATGATAATATGAGTATGTTTGTGCATAATTAATGTTAAAACTCATATGTGAAAGATAAGAGAAGTTAGTAACTAGAAAAGAATTAATTTGAGAGTTTTAGATCCCTTAGTAATTAATTTTTCTGGATTCTGTCCAGCACGGTTTAGAAATAATAATCATGGTTTTAAATTAGTTTAAATGTGTAGGAATGACTCATAATTGGTTTAGGACTTAATCTTGAAGCCTTAGGAGCAAACTGAACTTATAAAGGGTCATTGTTGTGGCTCCTAGGTACCCGTAAAGTTAGAATTTTGGATTCTGCACTCTTGAGGTTTAGAGATGTTTATGATCATAGTATTGAGTGAGGAATACTTAGATATGAGCCTATAGGTACCCGAGAGATTTAGTTGTGATGATTTATAACTTAGATTGTGAGTTAAGGACCTTAAGGGTCAATGCATAAGACATTAAGAAGTCTTGAATTTTATGATGATATAATAAGATGTTGAGATGTATATGATGCATGAGGAAATGATTGTTTAAGATGTTAAGTTTATTATGAACATGAGAATTGCATGAGAAATATGTTGTGTGTTTAGCTTGTGGCATAAATGTCGGTTTGAAGGAAATTCAGTTTAACAGCTGTTATGCTGCCGAATTTCCATCAAACCTAAAAGGGTTGAAAAATGTTTTAAAAGTACCACATGAGTTGAAAACCCTAGGTGAAACGGTTGAGCTGGGCACCCCCAAGAGATTTTTATGTGACAAGCACTAAGACGTACTTCTCCTGCTACGGTGAGGAGGAGGCAAATCCGTGAAGGTCTGGACATGAGCCTTTCCAAAGCGAACAATTCGCTGTGCACTCGAGGCCAGTAAAGTGTTTCAAAGAGGGTATATCCTAAGAGAGGTGATCCCTAGCCCCCTAGCCCGCACTCTTAAGTAGTTGGGTTTATTATCATTTTATTATTTGCTTATTCAGATAATAAGAAAGAGCTAGTGACGACTAGCTGAGGTATGAGCTCATAGCCTGTTTTTAAGGTGGCCTTTTATATTGCTAAAGTACCATGAATGATGTCACACATATTGATGGAAGTTTCATTTGAGAGTTATTGCCCTTTATGCCACATGGATTGTTTTCTTGATGATATGATTTGTTGATTTATATGCTCAAGTATTGCCATGCATTCATGCTTAAATATGTTGCATTCATGACATTAAGATACATGCTAAAAGAAATGAACCTTGGATAATTAGCTTTACAAACCCTAATAATGAATCTTATATGCATGCACACCTTTTCAAATAAACCCAAGGTTCCTGAGGATGTGAACGATGTAACCCTAGGATAAGAGACTCCTACTAAGATTCTTTAGTAAGAATTCTCGCTCCTTTCTCTTTCTTCTCTTTCTTCCGTCACATCTTCAGAGAGCGATGGTGATGTTTGTGGTCTTTGTCGACACGTCGACTTGGGAGGTTCACTATGATTCGGACCACGGATCATATCATTTTGAGGGGCAATGCACAGTGCGAGTCTTCATGTTCATCGGACGCCCCTTCACACACCTTGTACAGAGCTACCGTTTCTCCCCGATGTCTCCCTATGATGATGCCATGGTTTTTGAGCGCACCCGAACGCGCAATGAGAGGATTTTGCAGACGTACACTGGTGGATCAATACCTCGAGACTTCCAGGACTACGTGCCTCGGTCTCCTAGTTTGGAGGACAACCCTTCCGAGGACCCGCCAACGCATATGTATAGCGAGAGCTCTGCTCCCACATCTCAGTTCGTGCGAGGCGAGAGCGAGGAGACTGTTACATAGCCAAGATTGGCTAGGCGAGCCGAGAGGCACTCCTATCGAGGAGCTCACGCTCAGTCTTCATGTGTGCCCACTCCTGCCACCCTACGTCCATGGATCGGTTACACTCCACCTTTCCCTGGGTTCCAGTGGTCGATGTCCCTAGGGTAGACTAGTGCACACACTCACACTTAGATGGGATAAACCTTCTTTTGTCTTGAGGTTATCCATCATAGGTGCACTCGGGTAGTCGCGGTTTATTTATGCTTTCTTATTTTTGTTGTATTTCCTTTTCTTCTGTATTGTAAGCTCAGCTCGTTTCTGTAAGGGCGTGACTACTTATGTACCTTAACTATATTATTAATGAAATGTTTCCTTTGTTGTGATGACCATTATTCTTTTGTTACATGCTTTAACTTTTGTGTTTCTTATGATTGATATTTATGTCTCTTGATTAGATAAGAATGCGGCTCTCACTTTAATTTATGTTTTCAAAAAAAATTTTACCCATAATTTTTGCTAAGTATTTTAATAAGATGACGAGACTAAGAAGTAATAACCTAATGATTAACCTAATGTGTTCTAGAAAGTTGGGTTAAGAATTAGGGTGTTACATACATCTTGGCTGATCCAGGGTGCACAGAGTATGCTATACTATGGGACTCTTTCATCACTTTCCTCTTCAGTTCACCCACATCAAGTACACACAGCCTATCTCCAAAACGTAACACACCCTCTGAATCCACTAAAAACGCATGATTTTCTCCTTTGTGTACATCCTCCATTATCTTAACTAATTTGGAATCTTCACCCTGTTGTGCCTTAATCTACTCCACTAGGGTTGACTGGGTTCTAATATGAGCTAGAAAGGCTCCCAAATCATCTATGCCAAACTGGACTCCCTCTGCCCCTAACTTATGAATATCCTTGATTAGAAGTTGTCTTAAATGAGCTATATGAGCCAAACTACCTGCTGACTTCCTACTCAAAACATCAGCAACTACATTATCCTCACCTGGATTATAGGAATCGTACAATCATAGTCCTTCAACAGCTCCATCCACCTACGTTGTCTGATATTTAGATCTTTCTATTGGAAGATATAATTTAAACTCTTATGATCAGTAAAAATCTCACAAGTTGCTCCATACAAATAATGTCTCCAGATCTCCAAAGCAAAGACTACTACTGCCATTTCTAAATCATGAGTAGGATAATTATGTTCATGGTTCTTGAGTTGCATAAGGGCATAGCCAAGTTCTATTCTAGAAGCATCACAATATACAGTCAAGTCATTCGTAACTTAAGGTAGCACTAGTATCGAAGCGGTAGTCAAGCAGGTCTTCAGCTTTTGGAAGCTTTCCTCACAAGTCTCTAACCATTGAAACTTAATATTCTTCTGGGTCAATCTAGTCAATGGTTCTGCAATCTTGGAAAAAGCTGTGAATCTCTAATACTATAGCAAGTCTTGGCTATTGCTAAACTGCCTCAACCTTCTTTAGATCTACCTTGATACCATCATTGAATACATATGTACAAGGAATGCCACCTACTCTAACCAAAATTCACACTTAGAGAACTTAGTATATAGCTGATGTTCCCTCATGTCTGCAACATAATCCGGAGGTGATGCTTATGCTCCTCTGTGCTTTTAGAGTATACCAAAATATCATTAATAAAGACAATCACAAAATGATTTAGGAAAAGTCTGAAAACTTTATTCACCAAATCCGTGAAAGCTGCAGGGGCATTAGTCAACCCAAAGAACATCACTAGGAATTCATAATGTCCATAGCATGTCCTGAAAGCTGTCTTGGGTATATCTTCATCCTTGATTTTCAACTAATGATATCTAAACCGAAGTTCAATCTTCAAGAAACATCTAGCCCTCTGAAGCTGATAAAAAAAATCATCTATACGAGGTAAAGGGTACTTTTTTTTATGGTCACCTTATTCAGCTGCTGATAATCTATATGCATTCTCATATATTTATCTTCTTTACAAATAAGACTAGAGCACCCCAAGGTGAGGTACTCGGTCAGATAAAACCCTTATCCAACAACTCTTGCAATTGTTTCTTCAACTCATGTAGCTCAGCCGAGGCTTTACGGTAGGGGGTATTGGAATAGACTTAGTTCTCGACTCAAGTTCTATTTTAACCTCTATTTCCCTTTCTAGTGGCAGCCCTGGTAAATCCTCTGGGAACATAACAGGAAACTCACAAACCACAGGGACTGATTCTATGGTTGGCACTAGTTCCTCTACATCTTGAATTGAAGCTAAAAATCTATAACCCTTTTTATCCATAAGCCTTAAGGTACTCATAGATGAAATCAGACTAGTCAGAATATAACAGCTGACGCCCTTAAACTCTTGAAATTCATCTCCCAAAGTACCAAACTTGACAGACTTAGTATAGCAATCCACTATAGCATGGCATGAAGCTAGCCAATCCATGCCCAGAATAACATCAAAGTCTAACATATCTAATTGGTGTAAATCTGCATAAGTTTCCATATTACCAACCCTGATTTTATAGTGTATACTGACTGAACTAAGAGGGGTCCTCCTACCGATATCCCTACTAAAAAAAGCTTCTCTAAACTAGAAACTGGCCTCTCAAATCGGGTAGCAAAGAATGAAGATACATATGAATAAGAAGATTCATAATCACTCAAAGCGTCAAAAGTAAAGACCCTGATAATACCTACCAATACATCTTTAGAGGCGGATGCATCCTGTCGTGTCAATGCATACAATCGGGGTTGTCCCCTGCTACTTTAACCTTTGCTAGCTAAACCTCGGCCATTGAAAGGACCTCTAGGGCCTCTGCCCCCAGTACCCCTGCTAACCGGGGCAGCAGAACCACCCTAAATCACTGACTAAAAAGACTGGATAGAAGCAATAGAGTTCGCTAACCCCTGAAATGGGCATTCCGCCCTCTTGTGGCCCTACTGGCCACAGCCATAACATACAAACTTGCTAATCAGGTACTGCCTCGAGTGACGCCTACCACAAGTATGACAAATAGGAAATCTCTGAATTGATGCCTGGCCAGAATACTAACTACCTCTTCTGCCTTGACCCTAGAAAGCTGCAGATCGTACCAGGATAGGATATGAAAGGGTAACCCTACCCAACTGAGCTCACTGCTGACTTTATTGGCTAGGTCCTCTACTGGCACCAACTCGCCCAAAAAATGTGCCCTGAGTCCTAGTCCTCTTGCTGGACTCAGAAGTAGCTATCCTCTCTGCTAGCCTTACCTCCAATCCAATAGCGGTGTCTACAACCTGGGCATAGTCTATAGTACCGACATGTTGCTAAAGGGTAAGAAATATATCTTTAGGTAGTCCCTGAATGAACCGCCTAACCTTCTCAGTCTCTGACTGCAACATACCTGCAACTGCCTAAGCAAGTATGTAAACCTCTCATCATACTCAACCACTGTCATGCCAGGTGTCATACAGAGTCTCAAAAACTTCTCCATCATCTATGCTCTCTGACTCTCTGACAAAAATGTATGAAGAAAAGCTACCCTGAATTCCTCCCAAGAGGATAGCTCTAAATTGCCACACCCTTGAAGGAACTCATCATACCATGTCCTTGCCAAGCCTCCATTTGAAAAGCAGGTAACTCTGCTACTCTTTCTGATGAACAATGAATAACTTTGATAGTCTTCTCTACCTCTCTAAGGAATGCCTAGGGGTCCTCTACGGTGAGGCGTCCTTGAAAGGTGGGTGGATCCATCCTCTGAAAATGCTCTAAGGTTGAATCATCAAGGTCTCTAACTGGAGGCTAGACCGGGGATGGCTATGATCCAACATCTGCCTATTTGGCTAAAACATCAGAAAAGGTGGCCAGAGCCTACTCCAAGGCTCTAAGGCGGCCACTTAGACTGGAGGATCTGCTACTACGACAGCGTCGAGAGGTAGAATGTCGAAGGGGAGGCATCATGGATCTAGCTGAAAGATAAGAGCATATTGGACAAGGAATACCATTCATATGAAAGAACTAAACTTTATCTCTGAGTCTATACTCAACTGACCATCCTAAAGGCCGCAAATAATGCTTTGTTAATGCAAATAGGCGCGCTTCTATTTACATAAATGAGGCACTACCTGTGGAGACTTGCTCTAGTGATATGCAGGGAAACCTATGGCTTTGATACCAACTTTGTCATGACCCCACTTAGGCATGTGACCGACATATGAGAAGCCTGAATCCCACATAAGCCTCGTGACTTCTATATGCACATTTGAAGTATGAAAAAGTCCTAAAATAGTTTTCTTTCTACATACAAATCACCTGCTCTTGAAATCATATTCATAGAACTAAAATATATCATCGTCTCTTTCAAAGGCTAATGTTATAATATTGCTAAATATGCATAAAGTCCTTTACATATAAAGTGTCTATAAAAAGTGTAGGTTATATAGTCCAAATGGTATCTTAAAATACAAGACTGTGCAAAATGTAATCATGCCCTATGGCTCGAGATCCTGCCTGCACTACACTAGAGCACATCTAGAGTAGAATGCTAGACACCCCACCCAATGAGCTTAGCAAACTGAAATCTAACGCTGCTAGGATGACGATGGTGTAGAAGTACCCTCAGTAGCTACAATATCTGTAAAATATAAAAAGAAGATAGAAGCGAGTTTTGGTTGAGTTTTGTAACCAAAACTCGGTGAGTGAGTCCTCATCTGGAACCCCCTTCATAGGACACCAAGAAAAGATATACAACCCAAAAATAATAGGGATAGTAATAAAAGTATCAAAACATTTCATAACTATAATCAAGTTATCAGATCTTGGCTTTATATAACCCGACCTAACAGTACTCTAATAGAGAAATAGTGGTCTCTGCTCTGGTTACTTACAATATCTGTGACATAACAAAACAATGAACATGAATGTCTAGTCATATCTGGGCATTATGTATCGTCGTCCTTAGTATGACAATAAATTCCCTATTATCTCTGGCCCTGGGCTACTTGGTACCAAGGTTAACAAATTATTGGTACCAAGGTTAACAAATTAACTGCCATTAACAAACAGCTTGTTTTTCTATAGTTACTGCTGACTCAGCTAGAAATCTCATTCTTTCCTCTATCATTCATAAAGTCTTCTATCATAGGGTTCAAATTCTCTATATATATATCAATATGCAGTACCAGAATCATATAATCATAAAATCAACTCAAAACAATTAAATTCACAGGGCAACTATATAAAACTCAGCTTTAACAGTAGATGTCCCATGGTTTTCAAGGAAACACATTTTCTTGTTAAAACCAATAGTTCATAACACAGTATTTCACAAAAATCTCAGTAGTTCACAAAATAACCTCTAAAAGCATACCTAATCTCATGTTTTATGTGAAAATAGATATAATGATTAACATAGTAGTTACAGATGTGAACCCACTCACTTGGAGTGGCAGTAGACATAGGAATAGCACCAGCAAAGTTCTGGGAAGTAAGAACAGCACCCGTATATATCAATGAAGTAATAGAATTATAAATTAATTGCTAAAACCAATATATAACTTAAATCTAATTCTAATATGTTGAAAGGACTCCACCTCCTTGAGAGGTATGAAAAACTTCATGCCAACTCCCAAAAACAAAGAAAAATGGAACAAATAGAAGCAAAATTACTAGAACAACATACCTTAAAGTCTTAAACGTGAAAGAGTGATGTTAAATTCAAGGAAATAGGTGGGAGAGAAATGGGAGGCGAGAGCTTTTGTGTTTCTTAGCAGGGCGGGTTGTGTTTTGGGTGAGTGAAGATTTTAGACCCCAAAATGGGGTTTTTAATGGTTTATTGACCACCCGGGCAGTAAATGACCACTGGGGCAGTCCCCTCTCCAGCTACCGCATTCCCTTACTTTTTACTGACCGTTGGGTCAGTCTCACTTATTTATATTTCTTAATGTCCTCTTTTATTTTACTCTCTGTTTCTTAATGTCCTTATTTATTTTACTTTCTTAATGTCCTCATTATTTACTATTCATTTCTTAATGTCCTCATTTATTTTACTCTCCATTTCTTAATGTCTTCATTTATTTTACTCTCCATTAACTTTAAAACATAAATGTAAATAAGGAAATATCCCCTATTTGAATTCAAATAAAATATCAAAATCCCAACAAATCAAAATCAAAATTTTGGGTTTTAGTTCAAATCCAGGAATTCTTACGATTTTTCAAACTTAAGGGCTAGCAATGAAATGTGTAAAGGTTTAGTAAAATTCATTAAAAATCATCCTTTGACTTATTTTTCTCTTGGGAACAATTATCGAGACTTTTGGTCCCAAAAATATGATTCTATCATATAGCCCTTCAAGGACATGTAGGGTCTAGACTTAATGAAATTTTAGACCCGGAATAACAGATAAGGGTAACTGGCAAACCTTCTTAGTTCAAAAAAATTTTCTGACCTTTTTATTTAAACTAAGGTATTACACTTGCCTAAGTAGCTATAATGAATTGGAGTGAGTCGAGCAGTAACTAGATCATAATTCTATTGAAATATAAACAAGATACAAAATAATTATTTAATATAAAGTCAAATACAAAAGGAAACTCTTTTAAGAGCTTTACAGCACATGTGTTATATATATATATATATATATATATATATATAACTTATACATCATATACAAGCCTCCACTACTAAACTACTGCAAGTCTGATTCCTTTCATGCAGTAAGCTCCTTATTCTCTGGATAAACCTGGAGACAACATGGGAACACAAACACATAGGGATGAGAATTCTAAAATTATCAGTAGGGCATCCCCAAAACATATACTAAAATCCATGTAATCTTTATCGCTCTAGCCACTTTGGTTTATTAAAAAAAACATGATCATACAATATATATTAAAGATTCATTTTAAAGTTCTAAAACCATTCTTCTCAAGTGGGTCTCTTTTATTATTCAATCACTTAATATGTACATGTCATACTACTTAACATCATAGTAATTTATTGTCAATTGTACGTGCCCTCGGTACATCAAAGCAGATCTCTTAAACATTATCTTTTTGTGCCCTTTGACATAATAAGGGAGATCTTTTTGTGCCCTCAACATATTTAAGGGGATCTTTTCTTGCCCTTATCACACTAAAGGGGATCTTTCTATGCCCTTAACAGACTAAAGGCGATTTCATTCTTCACTTAGCACATACTTCATCCTTAAGCTCATATATATAGGCATCACATTACTATATACATTAGCATAAATTTCTGAATTTCATAATGCTTCCAATATATATAGCATTCATTTATCACCTTTCTTTTTACTAATGCATGCTTCAAGTACATATAAAATATTCATTCCTCATAAGTCAATCTTTAAATCATATAGAATGCATTTATACTCATCAAATTTGAATCAAAAGTCATTACATTACCAATTCAAGAATTGGGTTCATTTTTAGCATATTGGTCGATTTTACACTTAAGTGGCAAGATTTATTTTACCCATCAAATAACCAATTCCAAGGCCACAAAAATTCCCAATGACACCTAAATGTGTCCATAAGGTCTTGTAAAAATTTCAAAGAAAGAATCATTCTCTAAATGTTAACAAAATTAGACAAACTTGGAGGTCAGAAACCCCCTATTTACAGCCAACAACCATAGTTCACAATTTTATTACCCTATCAACTGAGCATATCAAATCATACAAAAATTCAAGGTTGGACGTAGCAAAATTTGTAGCTTCAAACTTGGACGTGCAGGCAGAAACCCCAACTACCTCAATTTCTTATTTTTAGAGAATAGTAAAAATAATTTTTAAGACCCAAGAAAAATACTAAAAACACCTTAACATGTTATCTTTATCATATAAAATTTTCAGCTCATGACTCCATGTACAAACCCTTTAGAAAAATCATGAACCATAAACCTATCTGTACAAATCTGAGAATTCTAGCAACATGATTCAAAACTTATTTTGCCAAAATGGTTTTTCTAACATCACGCAAGCAGTCTACCAAATTAGACACATGAATATATATACATTATCAATCTATGCAAACAAAAATATCAATATAAATCAGTAAACAAAACATAAAAATATGTTTGAAGCAAAAGAGGTTCAAAAGCCCTACTTTTTGGAGCTTTAGAGATCTAGGCTCCCAAGGATGCTCCAATAATGACTTTGCTCACTTCAAACCTTCCAAACAACACCAAATCCCTCCTTTGGTAGTGATGTATGATGTCTCAAAGTGAAAAAATAGCAATGGATTAAAATTCTAATAAGTTAGATTGGTAGATCTTGATGAATGGAGTAGGTTTAGTGAAAGGAGTTTATGGTTTTATCAAGTCTAGAATAGGATTTTGGAGTTTTGAATCAAGTTTCCATGGTTTTGGTGAAGCAACAATGGAGGTGGCTGGTCTTCTCTTGCTGGCCAAGAATGCATCTTATTATTATAGGTAGTACCAACAATTCATATAAGTCATTCTTAACTGTATAGTCTCAAACCTACACAATCTCAGGATCCTTCTCATTATGGTGTTTAATCGGCTCATTCATGTCCCCCTCCGCTTAGAAGCCGCTCCTTGTATGTGTCTTCTTGCACTAGCGATCACTCCCCGCCCTCATCAGCCTCAGGCGTTACACTTGCGCTTCGCCCCCAGTTATTAAGAGTCCCTTTCACATCCACCATACTATTTGAGAGATGGAGCCATCCGTCGTACTGCTACTACTAATCTCGTTATCCCTAGCTAGATATTTACTTATGTTTAGTGTTGTTTATTTATGTTTCTATACTAGTGATGTTTTATTTGGAACCTTGTTGTAATAGATATCGTATTATGCAATGTTACCCTATCATGTAATGTACTTAAGGATGGGAATGCCCGTCCCTGTGAACCTAATAATGTATTAAATTTATAATTGATATTAAAGTTTATTACCTATATTATGTATCTGTGTACTTCGCTTAAGAGAGTTAACTGAAAGTATGAGTTTCGACTGTTATACGTATTTCCCCTTTCACACTACAGACTTAATTTTGAATGTGTGGTTTCAAAAAGGAAAAAATTTCCTGTTATTTGCATGTAATATTAGTTTTAAAAAAATCACAAAGCAAAAGGTAATAACTAATAAAGATGGATCATGACTTAATCATGGTTTAATCTTACAAGGGTGTTACAAGCCCCCAGTCCGAGTTCCCCATGGTTGGGCTGAGGTATCCCGCTCATATTTCTAGTCCAGTACATATATAATCAAAATGTTATGCCGTTAGTTCTAAATGACTCAAACATATTAGGGTTTTCCTATAAATGAATGGAATAACATTTTCATGTAAGGATCGAAATATATAACATTAACTTCTCAATAGTAATGTGAAAATAGTATTAATAATACTCTTAAAAAGATGCTTCAATATTGACAGAAGCCTATTAACATTTAGTTATAAAGACTATCTTTTGGAGCATTTTTTAACTAGTTAATTATTAACACATTCTCATATAAACACCCTCCCCTCTGCTTTTCTATTTACCAAACTAATTAGATAGAGATCTTCTACCCTAATTAATTAACAATGTCAACTCTACTATCCAAAATCACACATGTATCTCATAATTTTATTGCTAATATCAATATTATTTAATCACTTTGTAACATCCTAAATCTTAACCTAATACTACTAGTATGTATTTAGGTTAATCCTTAGAATATTACCTCTTGGTTTCATCTTTTACTTTGAAAACACTTAGCAGAAATATAGGTAAAATTTTTCTTTTTGAATTAAACCAAAGTGAGAGCCACGCATGATTCTTTGAACAGGAATTCATACAAGTCATATGAGCAAATCATAATAAAACACATAAATAACATGGATACATCAACTGAATATATATATATATATATATATATATATATATATATATATATATATATATATATATATATATATATATATAGATAATGTGCCTACCAAAAGGCAGGACTATTCGGTACATAGAAGAACGGAATACAACTGGAAAGCAAATACAAGGGAAGCAAATACAAGGAAATCATAAAAGCAAGTATAAGGAAACCATGAAAGCAACACCCATACCTGTAACACCCTAACTTTTAACCCAACTTTCTAGAACACATTAGGTTAAACATTAGGCTATTACTTCATAGTCTCATTCTTTCTTTGAAATACTTAGCGGAAATTACGGGTAAATTTTTTTTTGAAAACGTAAAACAAAGTGAGAGCCGTGAGCTTAACCAATCGAATGACGGAAACGTAAAGCACGCGTAACAACCATGTTAAATCATAGAGTAGAGCACATAGTCAAGAGCAATGATCAAGATAAACAAAGAAACATTTCATTAATAACAAGGTAGTTTAGGTACATAACTAGTCATACCCTCATAGGGACGGGCAGAGCTTGGAATACAACAGAAATAAAATACAACAAATAACAAGAAAGTAAAGATAAACCATAACTACCCCAATGCACCTATGGTGAATAACCTCAAGACAAAAGAAGGTTTGTCCACTCTACATGTGGGTGTGTGCACTAAGCCTCTCCTATGACGTCGACTACTGGAACCCGGGAAACGGTGGAGTGTAACCAATCCATGGACGCAGGGCAGCAGGAGTGGGTACATGTGAAGACTGAGCATCGGCTCCTCGATAGGGGCGCCTCTCGGCTCGCCTAGCTAGCCTCAGCTATGTGACGGTCTCTTCACTCTCGCCTTGCATGAACTGCGGTGTAGGAACGGAGCTCTCGCTATACATGTACGTCGGCGGGTCCTCAGATGGGTCGTCCTCCGAGCTCGGAGACCGCGGTACATAGTCCTGGAAGTCTCGAGGCATCGAACCTCCAGTATACGTCCACAGAATCCTCTCGTCTCGTGTCCGGGCGTGCTCAAAAACCATCGTGTCATCGTAGGGTGACATCAGGGAGAAACGGTAGCTCTGTACAGGGTGTGCAAAGGGGCGTCCAATGAACATGAAGACTCGCACAGTACACTGCCCCTCAAAATGATATGACCCGTGGTCCGGATCATAGTGGACCTCCCATGTAGGCGTATCAACGTAAACCATGAACGTCGCCATCGGTCTCTGAAGATGTGTCAGAAGAAAGAAGAGAGAGGAGTGAGAATTCTTGCTAAAGAATCTCAGTAGGAGTCTCCTACCCTAGGGTTACATCGTACATATCCTCAGGAACCTTGGGTTTAATTATAAAATAGTGACCATGCATATAAGGTTCAATTTAGGGTTTCTCAAATTAATTATCCAAGGTCCATTCCTTTTAGCATGCATCTTGATGTTATGAATGCAACATGTTATATCATGGATGCATGGCAATACTTAAGCATATAAGACAACATATCAAAGCACATAAACATAATCCATGTGGCATAAGGGCATATAACTTCCAAGTAAATCATTCCTCAACTTCATGACATCAATCATGGTATTCTAGCATATAAGCCACCCTAAAAATAACTAGGTTATGAGCTCATACCTCAGCTAGTCGTCACTAGCTCTTGCTTATTATCTTGAATAAGCGAAACATAAATAATAATCCCGACTTGCAAGTACAGGTAGGGGGCAGGGATCACCTCTCTCTAGGATATACCTTCTTTGAAACGCTTTGCTAGCCACGCATGGCCTCACAATTTGTCCGCATTGGTAGGCTGCATCTACTCATACCCTCACGGATTTGTCTCCTCCCGGGGGTACTCAGCCGAACCGGCACCTCCTTGGGGGAAGCGCGTCTCAGTGCTTTGTCACATAAAAATCTCCTGGGGGTGCTCGGCCGAACCGGTGTCACCCAGGGTTTTCAACTCATATGGTACTCATAAACATTTCTTTCAACCCCTTAAGGTTTGACGGAAATTCGGCAAAGATAGCATTGTTAAACCGAATTTCCTTCAAACTGCCACAAGCTAATTTACACAACATGTTCTCATGAAAACTCATGCTATGATAAACTTTAACATTTTCATCAATCATTTTCTCATGCATCAAGCACATCTCATCATATCATTGCATCATACAACACATCATAGCATTAACAACTCTTTAGTGTCTTATGCATTGACCCTTACGGTCCTCCACTCACATTCTAAGTTATAAATCATCAAACCTAATCTCTCGGGGACTTATAAGGTTATAACTAAGTCTTTCTCACCACACTATGATCAAGAACATCTCTAAACCTCAAGAATGCATAAATCATAATCCTAATTTTACGGGTACCTAGGAGTCACAACAATGACCCTTTCTAAGTCCGGTTTGCTCCTAAGGCATCAAGATCAAGTCCTAAACCATTTATGAGTCATTCCTACACATTTAAACTAATTTAAATCCATGATTAGCATTACTAAAACTTGCTGGACAGAATCCAGAAAATTCAATCATTAAAAGATCTAGAACTCTCAAATTAATTCTTTTCTAGTTACTAACTTCTCTTATCTTTCACATATGAGCCGTAACATTAATTATTCTCAAACATAAGCATATTATCACCATTAAAACAGCTCATACAGTGGCATAATATAGCAAGGCAGAACCGAAACAAACATCTCCATTTAAAGGCATCAAACACATTTTCTAAAGCACATAAAATACTAGTTTCTCTTGGAACCTTTTTAAAACTTTCAAAACTCATTTATAAACATTTTTAACATCTAAAATCATCAAAATATTTATGAGGGCAGTAGCTAAATCAAACTTGTCTCAAGAGGTTCTAAATTCATAAAACTTAGTTCTATGCATTCCTTAAACTCATAAAAGCTTGGAAAAATTATAAAACATAGCTTTCAATACTTAGAAACATCAAGACCCCCCCTTAGGGCCGAAATATGAACCAAGGGAAATGAATATTTTTAGACCTTTGTTTGAGACAACAATGGGCAAGTCTTTGAGCTCTAGGTTCATTTAAGTGATGACATAAAAATAAACATGCTCATGCACTTATTTTAGGTTCCATTAGAAAGTAAAGTGATAGCACAAAATAAATATGAATGCAACTTATTATTATCTTGATATTAAGTAAGAACTTGAAATATAAACATGATAATGCATAGCTTGAAATATAAACATGGTAATGCAAGGTTCACTTATTATCTTGATACTTAGTGATAGCAAGGAAAGTACACATGATGTGCATAGCAAAAAAGTAAACATGATGCAAGGTTCATTTTATGGTTAGCTAGAGCTCATCCAAGACTTTAACAAAATAACAACCCAACATACATCTTATTACAAAGAGAGCTTTAGAGTTCTTGAACCAAGTTCTCAAAGGAACTATGAGGTTCTTGAACAACATCATCAAGCTCAAGTAAATAAACTTCCAAAACAAAACAAAATAAAATCTCAAGGATCAAAATACCAAAACCAAAAACCTTGCAAAAGAAAAAGAAAGTGAAGCTAAGTCAAGTTCTTTATTGAATACCCAAAACCCCTATCTAGAGAAAGATCTCTAGAACGTGCCGGCCAACTTTAAGGTTGACAAGGGTAGGCTTGGGCTTTTAGAAATCCTTAGATTAATTTTCTTAAGTTGAAAAATCATGTGAGCTAAGTATAGTATAGATGAAGTTAAAAGAAAGGAAAAACTCAAGCTCTAGAGGTTCCTTTGAGATGAACACATAGTCATCATCTAGGAGTCCTCATCATTGAGCTATCATGTGCTCCTCAAGGCCTCATGGCCGAAATCACAAGGAAGGAAAAACAAAGAAAGTTTCAAAAGAAAATCCAAGAGAAAGCTAGAAAGAACTCATTTTCAAGAAAATAAAGTTTAGAAAACACTCCTACCTAGAGTGAAGATGAAATCTTTGAACTTTTGAGAAGGAAAATAAGATGATGAGCTCCTCCAAGAGGCAAGATAGCTTCGGCCAAGGGAGGATGAGAAGGTTGGAGTTGTGTTTCAAGTGAGGTTGTGTTTGAGGTGTGGTGTTTGAGAGGTTTGATGATGGTTCAAGGCTAGGGGGTGGTGTTTCAAGGTTGAGAGATGATGATGAGATGAAGAGAGATGAAGATGAAGATGAAAAGAAAGGAAGAACTCTCTTGGAACTTTGAGAGAAAAGAAAAGAACTAGCAAGACAACTCTATAATTCTAAACTTAGCAAATGCTTCCAAGTGCAACTAAACTATCACAAGCATTATATTTATAGAAAAACAAAACCATGGGGCTCACCAAGGGGAGATGTGGCTATGGCTTTTGAGGGGAAAAAGGGAGAGAAAAATATCTCTTACACAAGGTCATTCAAGCATGGTTTGAAGTATGGAAGCTATGCTACAAAGTATGGCTTGATGTGAGTTAATTTCCTATCAATTTTTTATGAAATTAGGCTTCTAGAACCTTGACATGGCTGGAACTTTTCCAACCACAAATAAATGGGAAAAATGGGTTGTTTTAATTATTTATTCATGTGGAAATTCAAGCTTGATTGAAAGTTATGACAAGGTATAGTGTATGTGACTTGAGGTATGGTCTTGGAGTGTTGAAAAATTGAACATGTGATGCATATGGGAGGAGGGAGTGCACGGCCAGGTCAAGTACAGCAAGGGGGAGGTGAGGTTTGATCATCTAATTGGGTGTTAATGGTAGGTTTAAATGTGTATTAGCTTAGGTACAAGGTTAGGAACAATTAAGCTTAAGTTTAGGTAACTAAGAATGTGTTTTAAGGATTTTATGACAAGATTAGGAGTGCTCATACATCATTAGAGAATTAAAAACTCATTTGTGAATAAACAATGTGTAACACAATTCCATGATTTAAGGAATTGGAAAGAGAAAACACTATTCAAGATTCCATGACTAGGAGTCTTGAAATTAAAATATGATTTTAAGTTGTAATTAAGCACTTTTAGGTTCTAATCAACTTTAATAAATTATTTTGACTCAAGATTAATTATGGAAATTAATTAGCCTTCGAATAGAGCCTAATATTGCTTAGGTTTACTTAATCACGCGATTAAGCGTAAAAACACGAAACTAGGGGCAAAATCGTAATTTCGCACTAATTTTGCCCAGGATCTCCGAGACCAAAACTAAAGTCATAGTCCACATAAAAACGCCTTTTAAAACCATCTGGAGAAGTTTTGGGTTCATCCGGCACTTGCAATCGGGTAAAACACCGCAGGGGCGTTTTGGTCATTTTGACCCGAAAACTCGAAAAACGAGATTTTCGATCCCGGGAAGGTACACAAGTCATCTAATCCCCTTCCAACATTGATTTTGCCCTTCGAGTACTGCTAGACCGGCTTTCCTCGAATTCCGGGCCGAAAATGACCTTAGGGGCATTTTGGTCATTTTCACTCTAACAGAAAATCGGGGCGTTACAATACCCGTGGGCACCTAGAGTAGACAACCTCATATACAAAAGAAGGTTTGTCCTCAACTATGTGGCGTGTGTGCACTAGCTACTACCCATCCTATGCACCTACTCCTGCTGGTCCGAGTACTGAGGGGTAGAATCGATCCACTGGCGGATCTCAACGGGAGTGGTCGTGCGGATCATCAGAGGTTGTCCACCGCGGCGAGGGCACATGGATGGCCTACGAGCCAACCTCGGCTGAACCACCATCTCCTCACTCCCGGCTCTCATCGATGGGGGAGTGGGGCTGGAGCTCCAACTGTACATGTGCGAGGGCGGGTCCTCTGATGGATCCGTCTCTGAATATTGAGTCTGGGGCACGTACTCCTGGTAGTCACGTACGGCTGACGCCTCGGGCTACATGCGGCGGATCTGCTCGTCGCATGGTCTAGCTCGCTCGAAAATCATGTTATGATGAGAGGGGCCAGTCGGGGTGAAGCGGTAGCTCCGTACTGGGTGTGCGAAGGGTCGTCCCGTAAACATGAATACTCTGACTGTGCAGCGACCCTCAAAATGGTATGACCCGAGTGCTGGGTCATGGTGCAGCTCCCACGTCGGGGTGTCGATGAAGAGTACGAAAGTCACCATCTGAAGATATGACGGAAGAAAAGAGAGAGGGAATGAGAATCTTCTAAAAGAATTCTCAGTAGGGTAATCTCTAACTAAGTGACGTCATCACATCCTCAGGAACCTAGGGTTTTATTTCTAAAAAGGTGTGTATGCATATAAACTCCTTTTAAGTTAGTTTTCTAAAGCATTAGTTATCCAAGGTCCGTCATGTTTTACAATGCGTCTTATGACTAAGCATGGAATATACTAAGACATGAATGCATCATAAGGATAAACTAATCAACAAAATCACAAAGACGTTATAATAGTGGCATAAGTTGACAAGTATAAATCTCATAATAACTTTCTTAGTTTTTCATAGCATATGTGACATTTCAACTTTAACTTTATCTCATGGGGCCACCCTAAAACATCTCTAGGTTATGAGCTCATACCTTAACTAGTCATCACTAGCTCTTACTTATCCAATGATAAGCGTAACATACATAATCCCGACTTAAAGTACGAGCTATGGGGCAAATTAAGGATCACCTCTTAGGGTCATTTCCTCTTTGAAACGCTCTACTAGCAACTAGTGCATAATAGTATTGTCCGCTTTGGCAAGCTCTGTGCCAATACCCTCATGGATTTGTTTACTTGGGGGTGCACAGCTAAACCAGTGTCACCCAAGAAGGCGTCTCAGTGTTGTGTCACATTTAAGTTCTCATGATTTTCAAAAAAGACCTTTTTCTAAGTTCCTCAAATTTGATGGAAATTCGGCAAAGATGATGGTCAGAGACCGAATTTCCTCAAATTTGCTTATGCCATGAAAACATATAGGACATACAAACATTTCTTATGAGGTATAGCATATCATTATATAAAACTTCTTCATAGTATATACATCATCACGTTATCACGCATTCATATAAAACTTCTTCATAGCATATACATCATCACATAATCATTCTAATCATGTAAAAACTTCTATACATCAAACTCATCATAGATAAAGCTCATGTATCATATATCATACTTACATAAATTAAGCATCATAAAAACTCAAGACTTTTTAATGTCTTATGCATTGACCCTTAAGGTCCTTAACTCATGTTCTAAGTTATTAATCATCAAACCTAATCTCTTGGGTACCTATGAGGTTATAACTAAGTATTTCTCACCTCATACTATGATCAAGAACATCTCTAAACCTCAAGGATGCAGAATTTATAATCCTAACTTTACGGGTTCCTAGGAGTCACAACAATGACCCTTTCTAAGTCTAGCTTGCTCCTAAGGCATCAAGATCAAGTCCTAAACCAATTATGAGTCATTCCTACACATTTAAACTAATTTAAAACCATGATTATCAAATCTAATCCTTGCTGGACAGAATCCAGAAAATTCAATAATTAAGGGATCTAAAACTCTCAAATTAATTCTTTTCTAGTCTCTAACCTATCCTATCTTTCACATATGAGTCTTAGCATTATTTTTACTCGAACATAAGCATATTATCATCATTAAAACAGCACATACAGTGGCAATAAATGGCAAGGCAGAACCGAAATGTGCATCTCCATAAAAGGCATAGAACACAATTTTTTTTAAGCACATAGAGTACTAGTTTCTATTGGAACCTTTTTAGATTTTCAAAACTCATTTATAAACACTTTTATCCTTTAAAATCATAAAAATACTTGAGAGGACAGTAGCTAAATCATTTTCATCTCAAAAGGTTCTAAATTCATAAAACTTAGTTCTACATATTCCTTATACTCATATAAGCTTAGAAAATTTATGAAACATATTTTTAACACTTAAAAAACTTAAAACCTCTTAGGGCCGAAATCTCAACTATGGAAAATAATTATTTTAGACCTTTGTTTGAGACAACAATAGGCAAGTCTTTGAGCTCTAGGTTCATTAAAGTGATGGCATAAAGATAAACATGCTTATGCACTTGTTTTAGCTTTTATTAGAAAGTAAAGTGAGAGCATAAAATAAATATAAGATGCATCATATTATTATCTTTGATATTTAGGTGAGAACTTGAAATGTAAACATGATAATGCATAGCTTGAAATATAAACATGATAATGCAAGTTCCTTTATTATCTTGGTACTTAGTGATAGGAAGGAAAATAAACATGATGTACAAGGCATAAAAGTAAACATGATGCAAGGTTCATTTTATGGTTAGCTAGAGCTCATTCAAGACTTTAACAAGATAACAACCCAACACATATCTCATTACAAAGGGAGCCTTAGAGTTCTTGAACCAAGTTCTCAAAGGAACTATGAGGTTCTTGAACCTCATCATCAAGCTCAAAATAAATAAACTTTCAAAACAAAACAAAGCCTCATAGATCAAAGAACCAAAACCGAAATATTGAAGCAATGGAATAAAGAAATCGAAATCATAATAGCAAGAAAAGTAAAGGTGTTCTTGAGTTAAAATCATTTTTTTTTTTTAAGTTAGGAGATAAAGTTGAAACTCAAAGAAAGTAAAACTTCAAGCTCTAGAGTTTCCTTTGAGATGAACACATAGTCATCATCTAGGAGTCCTCATCATTGAGCTATCATGTGCCCATCAAGGCCTCATGGCCGAAATGCAAAAGAAAAGGAAAACAAAGGAAAGTTCAAAAGAATCCAAGAGAAAACTAGAGAAAAACACATTCTTTAGCAAAACAAGTTTGAAAGGCAAATCCCTACCAAGTGATGAAGATGAAAGCTTGAACTTGAAAAGGAAAATGAGAAGAGCAACTCCTCCTAAGGTGGTGTGATGGCTTCGGCCAAAGAGAAAGAAAAGGAAAGGAGATGTGTTTTGAGGAAGCTTGTGTTTGAGGTTTGGTGTTTAAGAGATTTGATGATGATCTAAGGTTATGATATGGTGGATTGAAGTGGTGAGGTGATAATGTGAAGAGAGGATGAAGATGAAGAGAAAGAACTCTTGGAACTTTGAGAGGAAAGAAAAGAACTAGCAAAATAACTCTAGAATTCCAAACTTAGCAAATGCTTCAAGGTGCAACTAAGCTATCACAAGCATCCTATTTATAAAAAAACAAAACCATGGGCTCACCAAGAGGAAGCCTTGGCCGTAGCAATGAGGGGGAGAAAGGAAGAGAAAAATATCTCTTACATGGTGTAATTCAAGCATGGTTTGAGGTATAGAATTCATGACACAAAGTAAGGCTTTAAGCATGGGTTTTTGAGTGAGCTTTCATTTTAATTTTGCAAGAAATTGTTCTTCTAGAAACTCAACATGGCTGGAGCATTTTCAGCCACAAATAAATGTGGGAAATGATTTATTTCAATTGGTTATTTACTTGGAAAATCAAGTGTGATGGAAAATATGACAAGGTATGGTGTATGTGACTTGAGGTATGGCTTTGGAGTGTTAGAAAATTGAACATGTGATGCATATGGAGGGGGGAAGCTTCGGCCAGACCAGGGCAGCAAAGAAGAGGTGAGGTTTGATCATGTAATTGAGTGTTAATGGTGGGTTTAAGTGTAGGTTAGCTTAGGTACAAGGTTAGGAGTAATTAAGCTTAAGTTTGGGTAACTAAGAATGAGGTTTAGGGGTTTTATGACAAGATTAGGAGTGCTCATACATCATTAAAGAATTTTAAACTCATTTATGAATAAACAATGTGTAACACAATTCCATGATTTAAGGAATTGGAGAGAGGAAACACTATTCAAGATTCCATGACTAGGAATCTTGAAATTAAAATAAGATTTCAAGGTGTAATCAAGCATTATTAGGTTCTAATCAACTTTAATAAATTATTTTGACCCTAGAATAATTATGGAAATTAATTAATCTTTGATTAGAGCCTAATATTGCTTAGGTTTGCTTAATCACGCGATTAAACGTAAAAACACGAATCTAGGGGCAAAATCGTAATTTTGCACTAATTTTGCTCGAGACCTCTATAATTAAAACTGAGGTCATAGAATACATAAAAATGCCTTTTAAAACCATCTGGAGAAGTTTCGGGTTCATCCGGCACTTGCAAACAGGTAAAACACCGCATGGGCATTTTGGTCATTTTGACTCGAAAACTAGAAAAACGAGATTTTCGATCCCGGAAAGGTACACAGGTCATCTAATCCCCTTTCAACATTGAGTTTGCCCTTCGAGTACTGTCAGATCGGCTTTCCTCGAATTCGAGGCCGAAAAGGACCTCAGGGGCATTTTGGTCATTTTCACTCTTAACAGAAAAATCGAGGCGTTACATTACTCCCCTCCTTAAAAAGAATTTCGTCCTCGAAATTTGTTACCTTAGAAAAGCTCTGGATATTTTGACTTCATCTCTAACTCTAGTTCCCTCGTATACTCTTCTGTCTTGCCTCGTCCCCACACCACTTTCACCAAAGGAACAGACTTGTTCCTTAACTGCTTGACTCTATGATCCACTACTCTCGTAGGCGGTAGATTGAAAGTGAGGTCCTCCTTTAACTGTACGTGCTCTGGTTCTAAGACATGGCTAGGGTTGGACTCATATTTATGTAACTGAGAGACGTGAAAGACATCATGAAGGTTTGACAAATTGGGTGGTAAGGCTATTTTGTAGACTACAAATCCGATTCTCTGAAGAATTTCAAAAGGGCCGAGAAATCGGGGACTCAACTTTTTAACTTTCATGGCTCTCCCTATTCCTGTAGTGAGTGTGATTCTTAGAAATACATGTTCTCCTTCTTGGAACTCCAAGGGCTTACGCCTTTTGTCCGCATAGCTTTTCTGTCTACTTTGAGCGGTTAGGATCCTATCCATGATCCTTTTTATTTGCTCCATCGTTTCCCTCACTATATCAGGTCCTAAGACACTTTGTTCTCCGGGTTCGTACCAACACAAGGGCGATTAGCACTTCCTTCCATACAACGTTTCGTACGGTGCCATACCGATACTCGTGTGATAACTATTGTTATACGGAAACTCGATCAATGACATGTACTTATCCCAACTTCCTTTATGGTCCAAAACACAGGCTCTCAACATATCCTCTAAAGTTTGAATGGTTCTCTCATATTGGCCATCCGTTTGAGGATGGTAAGCTGTGCTCAAGCACAACTTCGAACCAAATGCCTTTTGAAAGGCTCCCTAAAAACGTGACGTGAATCGCGAATCCCGATCCGAGATTATCGTTGATGGCACTCCATGTAGCCTTACTATCTCTTGGATGTAAAGCTGAGCCAATCTATCCAATGAGTACGTGACTCGAATAGGTAGAAAGTGGGCCGACTTGGTTAGTCGATCCACTATTACCCATACGGCATCATGGCCAACTTGGGTCCTTGGTAATCCTGTCACGAAATCCATTGATATACTCTCCCACTTCCACTCGGTGATTTACAGGGGTTGCAACATGCCAGAAGGTTTTTGGTGTTCGATCTTAACCTTTTGACAGACTAAACACTTACTCACCCAGGCGACCACATCCTTCTTTAATCCGGGCCACCAAAACATTCTTTTCAAGTCCTGATACATCTTGGTAGTACTAGGATGAATGGCAAAGTGACTCTTATGAGCCTCCTCCAAGATCTTCTCTCGAAGGTCGCCATCTTGTGGTACACAGATTCGCCCCTCAAACCTCCACAACCAGTCGGGGCCTTGCTCAAAACCCTTCAATTTACCGGCCTTAACTGCCTCTACTGTCTCCATAAAGTCCTCATTTTGTCTTTGGGCAAGCATGATCCTTTGCTTAAACCCACTGGTCACCGTGAGATGACTCATCACGATGCTATTCTCCGTTATTGACATCCCCATGTTCATATCCCTAAACTGCTCTATTAACCCAACTTCATTAACTATCATACTCGACAGACGTAACGAGTTTCGGCTCAAGGCGTCGGCGACTACATTAGCCTTGCCGGGGTGGTAATTTAAGTCGAAATCGTAATCTTTGAGGAATTCCATCCATCTCCTCTGCCTCATATTTAACTCCTTTTGATCAAAGAGATGCTTGAGACTCTTATGATCAGAGACAACTTCAAACCTTACACCATACAAATGGTGTCTCCACATCTTGAGGGCGAACACGATGGCTGCTAACTCTAGGTCGTGGGTAGGGTAGGTTACCTCATGAGGCTTGAGTTTTCTGGACGCATAGGCTACCACTTGCCTGTTCTGCATCAACACACAACCTAAACCCTCGATTTTTCTGTTAAGAGTGAAAATGACCAAAATGCCCCTGAGGTCATTTTCAGCCTGGAATTCGAGGAAAGCCGATCCGACAGTACTCGAAGGGCAAACTCAATTTTGAAAGGGGATTAGATGACCTGTGTACCTTTCCGGGATCGAAAATCTCGTTTTTCGAGTTTTCGAGTCAAAATGACCAAAACACCCCTGCGGTGTTTTACCTGTTTGCAAGTGCCGGATGAACCCAAAACTTCCCCAGATGGTTTTAAAAGGCGTTTTTATGTATTCTATGACCTCAATTTTAATTCTGGAAGTCTCGGGCAAAATTAGTGCAAAATTACGATTTTACCCCTAGGATCGTGTTTTTACGCTTAATCGCACGATTAAGCAAACCTAAGAAATATTAGGCTATAATCGAAGATTAATTGATTTCCATAATTAATCTAGGGTCAAAATAATTTATTAAAGTTGATTAGAACCTAATAATGCTTGATTACACCTTGAAATCTTATTTTAATTTCAAGATTTCTAGTTATGGAATCTTGAATAGTGTTTCCTCTCTCCAATTCCTTAAATCATGGAATTGTGTTACACATTGTTTATTCATAAATTAGTTTAAAATTCTTTAATGATGTATGAGCACTCCTAACCTTGTCATAAAATCCTAAATACTCATACTTAGCTACCTAAACTTAAGCTTAATTACTCCTAACCTTGTACCTAAGCTAACCTACACTTAAACCCACCATTAACACTCAATTACATAATCAAACCTCACTTCCTCTTTGCTGCCCTGGTCTGGCCGAAGCTTCCCCCCCTCCATATGCATCACATGTTCAATTTTCTAACACTCCAAAGCCATACCTCAAGTCACATACACCATACCTTGTCATATTTTCCATCACACTTGATTTTCCAAGTAAATAACCAATTGAAATAAATCATTTCCCACATTTATTTGTGGCTGAAAATGCTTCAGCCATGTTGAGTTTCTAGAAGAACACTTTCTTGCAAAATTAAAATGAAAGCTCACTCAAAAACCCATGCTTAAAGCCTTACTTTGTGTCATGAACTCCATACCTCAAACCATGCTTGAATGACACCATGTAAGAGATATTTTTCTCTTCCTTTCTCCCCCTCATAGCTACGGCCACTCCCCCCCTTGGTGAGCCCATGGTTTTGTTTTTCTATAAATAGGATGCTTGTGATAGCTTAGTTGCACCTTGAAGCATTTGCTAAGTTTAGAATTCTAGAGTTATTTTTTCTAGTTCTTTTCTTTTCTCTCAAAGTTCCAAGAGTTCTTTCTCTTCATCTTCATCCTCTCTTCACATTATCACCTCACCACTTCAATCCACCATATCATAACCTTAGATCATCATCAAATCTCTTAAACACTAAACCTTAAAAACCAGCTTCCTCAAAACACATCTCCTTTCCTTTTCTTTCTCTTTGGCCGAAGCCATCACACCACCTTAGAAGGAGTTGCTCTTCTCATTTTCCTTTTCAAGTTCAAGCTTTCATCTTCATCACTTGGTAGGGATTTGCTTTTCAAACTTGTTTTGTTTAAGAATGTGTTTTTCTCTAGTTTCCTCTTGGATTCTTTTTGAACTTTCCTTTATTTTTCTTTTTCTTTTTCATTTCGGCCTCTTGGCCTTGTTTATGAGCATGATAGCTTTTTATGAGAGTTTCTAGATGATGACCTTGTGATCATCTCAAAGAAACCTCTAAATCTTGAGTTTTTCCTTTCTTTAAGCTTCACTATCTAACTTATGTGATTCCAACTCAAGAAACCTTTTTATTTTCCTTGCACATTTTCATTTCGGTTTCCTTGTTTCCTTTCTTTAATATTTCGGTCTCTATTTCCTTTTGATCTTTATGGTTTCATTTGCTTAAGAAAGTTTTGTTTGAACTTGATGATGATGATTCAAGAACCTCATAGTTCCTTTGAGAACTTGGTTCAAAAACTCTAAAGCTCTTGTAATACCGCAAATTTTAAATAAAAGAGTTAGACAAATTTTTCGAACAAAAAGAGCATCAGTCACCGTTAATTGTCAGTTCGAATCCTATCTGCCAGTCCGAGTTCTAAATTTTTGCTAAGTCTGGGCCCTACACCTCCTTGGAGGGCCATATGATAGAGTCACATTCTTGGGACCAAAAGTCCCGGTAATTGTTCCCTAGAGAAAACTAAGTTAAAGAGCGATTTTTAAGAAATTTCTCGAAACCTTTAAACTTTTCGTTTTTAGCCGATGAGTTTATAAAACCGTGAAAATTTCTGGATTTGAACTAAAACCCAAAACCTAGACTTCTAATTGTTTAGATTTTGAATTTTTTCTAATATTTTATTTGAATCCAAATAGGAGGTATTCCCTTATTTACATTTATGTTTAAAAGTTAATAGGAAATAAAAGTTAAAAGAAAATAAATGATTTAACTTAGAGAGTGGGAGACTATAGAGACCATCCTGGAAAGTGGCAAACCTTCTTTGGTGGTGAGCTGGCTAAAGAGCTAATGTCAACTGAAGCGCGCTGCAGCACTCAACAGAACAGTAAGGCGGTGCGAGAGACGCTCTCTGGTGAGCGCTCTTAGCGCTGCAGCGGTCGACAGATGATTTAAAAACCCTGTTTTGGGTTCCAGAACACTCTCTCACCATTTTCACCCCCAACCCCGAGCTCTCTCTCTCCCAAAACGTGTTTCTCACCCCCAAAAACTCCATTTCTTCCTACTTTTCTCAATTCTAACCCCAATCTTTTGTTCCTAAGGCTTTAAGGTATGTTGTTCTCTTGGTTTTGCTCTCCTTTGTCCATTTCCTCCTTGTTGTTATGGTGATTTTCTATGCTTCTCAAAGAGGAGAAGTTTCCAACCTTATTAGAGATGAATCTTATGTATTTAGAGATTTGGGAGGTTGATTTAGAGTTTTATTACTTCTATATCAGATACTGGTGCTATTCCTGCTTCCTAGGATTCTGTTGGTACTATTCCTTCATTGTCCACCCCTCCAGGTGAGTGGGTTCTCAGCTGTGACTTCTATGTTCTGCATTAGAGTTATTTTCATAAAAGTATGATTTAATGATTGATTTTAGAAGAAATACTGTACAAGGATTTGAAACTATGTTGGATTATATGTTTTAGAGCTATTGATTTTAGAGCATGAAATGTATTTTTGAGAAAACTCATGGGACCATGTTTGTTGAATTGATATTAAATGTGTTGGATGATAATGATGATTATGGAAAGCTTTTATGAATGTTTAATACTTGAATATACTATTTAGAGAAGAGAATGAAATTGAGATTATGAACATAACTATTTTGAAATATGATATTGAGAGTTTTAGTATGGAAACTTGATGGTTTGAATTATATTTTAGAGAATTAAACAAAAACAGTTTTAGAGCTTGAATCTGATGAGATTCAAAATAGCTGGCGGATACATACTCTGTGAGTTTATGAAATCACGAATGTCTATACAGGGTAATCTCTTAGGCATGATTTCATAGCCATGGTTATGCTAAAGTCAGATTGTTAGAGTTGTATACTTGTAACAACTGCTAGCTACATATTCTATGGCTTTGAAGTCACAATGCCTTTGAACTGGTGATCCTTTAGACACGATTTAATAACCACAGTTATGCTAAGGTCGGACCGTTAGAATCCAATAGATTCAGAGTTCACAGAGTTAGAAGATTTTAAGGATTCTTATATTTAATTGTTTATCCAGTTAGGCAGTAGCTATAGAGAAACAGACAGCGAGTTAACGGCTGCATGATCGTTAACCTTGGTACCAAGTTGCCTAAGGGCAATCTCTCAGAGCAGACCAGAGAATGGAACCTATTTAGGTGTCCACATTAAGTCCCCAGTGAGGCCCGTGTCTGGCACTGGTGGAGCGTAGTAGACCGTTCAGTGTGGTGAGGCCCGTGTCTGGCACCCACTAAAACAAATCAAACCTTTCTGGTTCTCTAAGAGCTATTATACTATGAACTTATATGATTTTAGGTATAAAAGTAAATTGAGAATCTGATTATAGAATTTGTGACATGATGAATTGAGTATATATATATATGTATATATGTATATCTACATATCAGACATAACTAGAGACTCCTGTTTACTAGACTATTGTTGACTTTATTTATGAAAATGACAATTTGATTATGTATATGCATATATGAAATGTTTTAAGACTGTTATAGTGTTATTATGATATTATGCATTGTTTCCTTGGCGTCCCATGGAAAGGGGTTTCAGGTGAGGATTCACTCACTGAGTTTTGGCTACAAAACTCACCCCTCTCTTCCTTCTCTTATTTTTACAGATAGAGCAGCTGTTGTAAACCTCCCAGCAGTCATAGATTCCAGTCGGTGAGTCTGTAGGTGAAGCATATAATGTTTGAGTTAGAGTGCTCCAGTACATTGCAGGCAGGGTCCCGGACCTAGAGCATGCTTGTTTTCGCATTGGCATATTATGATTGTATTTCGATTTGTATATGATAATTTGGATATTTGAAAAAAGTGTATTTTGATTTATATGTATAAATGACTCATGGTTTGATATCTGAAAAGTTATTATCAGATTACAAGTGTGATGATTGTGATTATAGAGAATAAATGAATTATATGCAGAAAAAGAGAAATTTTCTATTATTCATGGATGTTAAAGTAGAGCATGCATGCAAAACTTGAAATCTAGGTTATGAGGCTTACGTGAGAATGGGATTTCTCACGTGCCGGTCGCGTGCCTAAAACGGGTCGTGACAGCTCTCTTTGTAATGAGATATGTGTTGGGTTGTTATCTTGTTAAAGTCTTGAATGAGCTCTAGCTAACCATAAAATGAACCTTGCATCATGTTTACTTTTATGCCTTGCACATCATGTTTATTTTCCTTCCTATCACTAAGTACCAAGATAATAAAGGAACTTGCATTATCATGTTTATATTTCAAGCTATGCATTATCATGTTTACATTTCAAGTTCTCACCTAAATATCAAAGATAATAATATGATGCATCTCATATTTATTTTATGCTCTCACTTTACTTTCTAATAAAAGCTAAAACAAGTGCATAAGCATTTTTATCTTTATGCCTTCACTTTAATGAACCTAGAGCTCAAAGACTTGCCCATTGTTGTCTCAAACAAAGGTCTAAAATAATTATTCTCCATAGTTGAGATTTCGGCCCTAAGAGGTTTTAAGTTTTCCAAGTGTTGAAAATGTGTTTCTTAAATTTTCTAAGCTTATATGAGTATAAGGAATATGTAGAACTAAGTTTTATGAATTTAGAACCTCTTGAGATGAAAATGATTTAGCTACTGCCCTCTCAAGTATTTTTATGATTTTAAAGGATAAAAGTATTTATAAATGAGTTTTGAAAGTTCTAAAAAGGTTCCAAGAGAAACTAGTATTCTATGTGCTTAAAAAATTGAATTCTATGCCTTTTATGGAGATGCACATTTCGGTTCTGCCTTGCCATTTATTGCCACTGTATGTGCTGTTTTAATGATGATAATATACTTATGTTTGAGTAAAAATGCTAAGACTCATATGTGAAAGATAGGATAGGTTAGAAACTAGAAAAGAATTAATTTGAGGTTTTAGATCCCTTAATTATTGAATTTTCTGGATTCTGTCCAGCAATGATTAGATTTGATAATCATGGTTTTAAATTAGTTTAAATGTGTAGGAATGACTTATAATTGGTTTAGAACTTGATCTTGATGCCTTAGGAGCAAGCTAGACTTAGAAAGGGTCATTGTTGTGACTCCTAGGAACCCGTAAAGTTAGGACTATAAATTCTGCATCCTTGACGTTTAGAGATTTCCTTGATCATAGTATGAGGTGAGAAATACTTAGTTATAACCTCATAGGTACCCAAGAGATTAGGTTTGATGATTAATAACTTAGAACGTGAGTTAAGGACCTTAAGGGTCAATGCATAAGACATTAAAAAGTCTTAAGTTTTTATGATACTTAATTTATGTAAGTATGATATATGATACATGAGCTTTATCTATGATGAGTTTGATGTATATGCTATGAAGAAGTTTTTACATGATTAGAATGATTATGTGATGATGTATGTGCTATGAAGAAGTTTTATATGAATGCGTGATAACGTGATGATGTATATACTATGAAGAAGTTTTATATAATGATATGCTATACCTCATAAGAAATGTTTGTACGTCCTATATGTTTTCATGGCATAAGCAAATTTGAGGAAATTCGGTCTCTGACCATCATCTTTGCCGAATTTCCATCAGATTTGAGGAACTTAGAAAAAGGTCTTTTTGAAAATCATGAGAACTTAAATGTGACACAACATTGAGACGCCTTCTTGGGTGACACCGGTTTAGCCGAGCACCCCCAAGAAAACAAATCCATGAGGGTATTGACACAGAGCTTGCCAAAGCGGACAATACTACTATGCACTAGTTTCTAGTAGAGCGTTTCAAAGAGGAAATGACCCTAAGAGGTGATCCTTAATTTGCCCCCTAGCCCGTACTTTAAGTCGGGATTATGTATGTTACGCTTATCATAGGATAAGTAAGAGCTAGTGACGACTAGTTAAGGTATGAGCTCATAACCTAGAGATGTTTTAGGGTGGCCCCATGAGATAAAAGTTAAAGTTTAAAATGTCACATGTGCTATGAAAAACCAAGAAAAGTTATTATGAGATTTATACCTGTCACCTTATGCCACTGTTATAATGTTTCTTAGTTATTCTATTGATTGGTTTACCTTTATGATGCATTCATGTCATTAGTGTATTCCATGCTTAGTCATAAGACGCATTGTAAAATATGACGGACCTTGGATAACTCATGCTTTAGAAAACTAACTTAAAAGGGGTTTATATGCATACACACCTTTTTAGAAATAAAACCCAAGGTTCCTGAGGATGTGATGACGTCACTTAGTTAGGGATTGCCCTACTGAGAATTCTTTTAGAAGATTCTCATTCCCTCTCTCTTTTCTTCCGTCATATCTTCAGATGGCGACTTTCGTACTCTTCATCGACACCCTGACGTGGGAGTCGCACCATGACCCAAAGACTCGGGTCATACCATTTTGAGGGTCGCCGCATACCAAAGTATTCATGTTTATGGGACGACCCTTCGCACACCCAGTACGGAGCTACCGCTTCACCCCGACTGCCCCCTACCATCATAACACGATTTTCGAGCGAGCTAGACCACGCGACGAGCAGATCCTCCACATGCAGCCGGAGGCGTCAGCCGTACGTGACTACCCGGAGTACGTGCCCCGGACTCAGTATTCGGAGACGGATCCATCAGAGGTCCCGCCCTCGCACATGTACAGTTGGAACTCCAGCCCCACTCCCCCACCGATGAGAGCCGGGAGTGAGGAGACGGTGGTTCAGCCGAGGTTGGCTCGTAGGCCATCCATGCGCCCTCGCCGCGGGGGACACGCTCCGATGATCTGCACGACCACTCCCGCGGAGATTCGCCAGTGGATCGATTCTACCCCTCAGTACTCGGACCAGCAGGAGTAGGTGCATAGGATGGGTAGTAGCTAGTGCACACACGCCACATAGTTGAGGACAAACCTTCTTTTGTATATGAGGTTGTCTACTCTAGGTGCATATGGGTATGGGTGTTGCTTTTATGATTTCCTTGTATTTGCTTTTCATTTGTATTTCGTTCTTCTATGTACCGAATAGTCCTGCCTTTTGGTAGGCACACTATCTATATATATTCAGTTGATGTATCCATGTTATTTATGTGTTTTATTATTATTTGCTCATATGACTTGTATGAATTCCCCTTCAAAAAATCATGCGTGGCTCTCACTTTGGTTTAATTCAAAAAGAAAAATTTTACCCATATTTCTGCTAAGTATTTTCAAAGTAAAAGATGAAACCAAGAGGTAATATTCTAAGGATTAACCTAAATACATACTAGTAGTATTAGGTTAAGATTTAGGGTGTTACACGGGGCGTTACACACTTCATATATAGCTAATATCAATTTTGTTTAACCAAAAACCATAAGACCTCTCTCTCTCTCTCTCTCTCTCTCTCTCTTTGAGTGAAAACTGATTTATGTATTTTATTTGAGCAACATTAAATTTATTTAATGTATCTTATTGTCTCATATCTATATATTCTCTTCTTATTATTAGAAAGATCTTGTCCAAGTAGGATGTAAAAATGAGAGGAAAATTATTGGGTTTAAGAAAGATTGCAGATTTAGATTTTATGAAGCAAAAAAGAAATTTAAGGATTTGAGGCTTTTTTACACATTTTAGAAAATTTCAGGGACTGTCTTGATAGATTTAGAATTTTTAGGGATTATTCTGATCCTATTTTAAAATGTTGTCACATCAAAAGGCCATGTTACATGCCATGTATGCTCAACATGACATGGCAACCACAAATATCATTTAACTTGCCACGTCAGCAAAATAGTAACGGTTAACTATCGTTTATTTGATCAAGGACCAAAACGACATACGAAATATAATTTTAAGGACTAAACAGTTGTTTTCAAAATTTCAAAAACTAAAATGAAGTATGTTTACAATTTTAGGGAATGAAATGAACCTATACTCCACGTTTGGAAAGAACAAGCCTGGAAACATTTCCCTTCCATATTTCTCGTGAATGCAGTACATGTAACAGCATGAAGTCAATAAAGCATTTAATAAATGGATCCCAAATCAGAAGGCAGTTACCATTTTTCTAATTCAACCCTACATTTGACGAACACACATACTTATAACAAAGCGCCATGCACAAACATTGACGGACTATTTCTACCTAAGATGTAATAACTATGTCATCTACACAACTTATCGTCCCAACTGAACAAAATTTAATCATCGTATCATATTACAACAAATTCACGCAATGTCAACTCATCATAATTCGTATCAAATATCTCTATTTGTTAGTTTACAATTCTATGATTTGAACAAGTCAGAGTTACAATGCCCAAGGAAGTGCACGAGGAAAAGGAGTTGGTCCACAATATCTGAACAAAGCTTCAATTTCAGGGCAACCATTAGGATAAGGAATTGACCGATGAAAAGGGTCACGCTTTAGTTTCTTATGATAAAGTGAACCTCGACATCCATACGGATCTCTTTGGAATTGAGTTCTCACCAATTTCTCACCTTTTAGAGCAGCTACCTTTGCATTTGATGTAGCAGGAGTGCCAGCATAGAAGAACCTAGACTCCGGAAAGCCAATTGCAGATCGATGTAGATGTGCAAATCTCTCTCTCTTGAAATCGTAACTTACAACCTGATTCCCAAATTCATGAAATCAGATTGAAACTCATGATGCAAATTAAAAAGAAGGCAAATCATGATGTTACCAGTAATACTGAAAATTTCATAGAATCCATTCATTAGTCAAAGAATCTCAAATCATCATTTGCTTAAGATAGGCTCTTAACTAGGGCATGTACTAGAAGGGCTGGCAAGGAGCAAATTGGGTCACAAACCTGTGGACCGCAAGGGGCTGAGGAAGAGAAGTTTACAATGGTTGAAGGAAGAGGAAGACAGTTAAAGATAACAGAAACAAGCAACCAGTGGCGAAAGCTAGCTCGGAGCCAGGTATTGGGATGAAATGATTTAGGGATTTGCATAAGACTATAAGATGAAGTGGGTGGAGGTGTGGATGGTATCAGGTACCACTTTGGTAGGAAAGGTGACTTAGGCCATGGGGCAGAGAGGCATGCTGGCTCTATGTTGTTTTTCTGTCTTTTTCTTATTTTCCTTGTAGGAAGCTTGCTGTGAGGAGCTTTCTCCATTCTTGTTATTCAGTGTAATATTTCAGTGTTTATACAGGCTCCAATCAATATGATACAACATTCTTCTTTCCGTATTTGTAATTAATAATTCCAACTTGCTTTTAAAAAATTTGACATACCGATAGTTAAGCCAGGACCATTAAAGACAACTTCACGTAAATTTTATAGGACATGCAAGCTTGACAGATTTCATGCATACTAAAACATTCCAAAACAAAAACAAAAAAATTGAGACACTATGCAGCCATTCCAAAAACCTGACGAGTCATTCAGCTTTTCACGCAAATAGCCACAAACATTAATAAAACCTTTTTCATTACTTTCATCATTCCATTGACATATTTGGAACAGAGTGCTTCACAATGCACATTAGTAACTCTTACAGTTATATTTTGGGGATAGGCGCCTGTAAGCTCTCGGAACCGACACACACTAAACAGAAGATTTTCAAAGCTGTCCCGTGCATGCTCCTCGGTAAGAGCCCTCGATTTCACACTTTCTTCTTTACCTACACAGACAACCCAAAAGAATGAGATAATTTCGGATAAAAGGAGTTTATTTGGGAAGCATCTGCAAATTCACCAAAGGTAGAAAACTTTATGTCACCATCATTATCAGCAACACCCTCAGGAAACAGGTAAATGGTGCAGAGGAAACTCATTAAGCTAACATTACATGCTATGGGATTGAGCAGCTAATGAAGTGGAATTCATTAAGTAAAAGTGAATTAATTAAGCAAGCAATTTTATTGGCAACATTAAATATGGTAGTATCTCATTGAAGACAGCAAGCAAACTAGTATGATATGTCTCTATGATGGCAGAGTGAATCTAAGTTGTAAACTAGTAATCAGATTCTAAACTGATGAAACTACAGTTCCAATATCTCTTCCATAAGTACAACCAAAACCAAGAAAGACATTTTTCTTACAGAAGTACCTGTGCATGCTTACCTTTCTTTCCCTATTTTAAAGGAACATCCTCTGATTCATATTGCCAATAAAAAAGTTGGACTCAAACAGAAATAACTGTATTTGAGATAGATTAAGATCAAATATTATAACTGAGATTACTTTCTCTGAATTCAACAACTTTTCAGGTTAACATTCCTAATTCCTGCACTAATCCTATTTATGCATGGATTGACGACATTGTCTTCAGGGTATCTTTGCACCTATTGTTGTGAGATTAAGTAGTCAAGCACTGTCATGACTCAGAGGCCCTCCCACCAGTTGGCTTCTCCAATATTTGAATCTTGGTCCTCTCCGAGAAGTATAGCTCACTTACCACTCCATCAAACCCTTGGTAACATGAAACAAAAAACTTCTAAAAGAGCACAAATAATATTTTGATTATATAATTTGTACTTTGTATCATGTATATTCTCGTTGATTATGAGGCAGGTGGAAAGATTGCAAGAAAGAAAAACCGATTCAATTACTGATTCTCAAGAAATGTACATGGATGATTCTGTGGCAACGCAGCTATATACGAGCTCAATTTGCTAGCTAATCCACCATGTTCTATTTTCTATCATTATTATTATTTCCATTTTGCTTTTAGACATTCATCTCTAACATAATTTCCAACAGTGAAATTAATCAGGCATCGAATTTCAACAATAGAATAACATGCCACCATGGCCAAAAACAGTTTACCAAAAGACTCAATAAAATGAAGGAACTCACCAAACCATCCTTTAGCATCCGCAACAGCCCAGTAACTCTGAGCCTCACTGCGAGGGCCAGCATCTTTCCTAGTCTCTCCACCACTGAACAGGAGCAGAGCATAGCCATCTCTGGCTGCAATTTCAATCCCCTCCTGAATATGTGTCACGAAAGTGGCAGCTTGACCAGGATTCCTCTGATATGACTCCAGAAACCAAGAATCCTCCTTGTCAATCTTCCCACAGCTGCTGCTAGTGTAAACAGAGTGCCCAGCAACCATCACAAGGTTCTTAAGGTTGGGGAAAGGATAATCCTCCGAAACCGGATCGAATTTACCATAGCCACTGTGTGTCCTGTATTGAGTTCCAATGAAGGAGAGAAATATGAGGACTGTGACACCAAAAGACAAGGCCACTAGGATGCCCATAAGGGGGTGGAGCTTGAAGTAGTGATGGAAACGGTTCCAAAATGATTTGATCATTCTGAAGGGTTGAAAAGACGAGTTCTTTGGTTTCCTGGGTCGTTTCGTGGAGGTTCCTGATTCTAAGTCGAAGTCGCTTCTTGGGTATGCGTGGAAGGACTTTGGGCCTTGAGATCCAAATGGGTAATTGTTCATTGTACTGGCTTTTATGGTTTCGACAAGTGGGAATGATTCAACAACGGAATCATTGGATGGGACTTTAATCCTTAACGTTGGTTACATAGAGTAGGTCTTGAAGGTGTGATCTTCGAAACATTAACAGAGGAGAACTGAAGGATCAGAACTTGCGAAGCTTGAGAGAAATATTATAATAACGAGACTTTGACTGAATGGACAGTGATTAAGAGAAAATTTCTAGTCTGCGTAACTGAAATTACAAGTTGGTATTGCAGCGCTATGGGAAATGCTAGTTTCGTTTTGCAGAGGAATGGCCTTGGTAGATGATGTGCAGTGCAGTACAGGCGAACGAGAACTAGAAGGAGATCCAAATTCGGAGGATCGGTGTTTGTCAATTTGGCTAACTAGGTAGTACCTATGCGTCGCAAGAAATAACAACGCTTCAAATTATCATTACTTTACTATTATTTAATATATTATTTTATGAAATATTAAATGGATTTTAAATTAATATTTTTAAAGAGTTAAATTTTGATACTCTAGCATTTTAATTTATAATCTCATTTGATCAAATCATTTCATTTGTTTGACTATTCAAATAATTTATGCAAGACTTAACCACTTTTACTTATGTACCAAATACTTAATTGGTTAATGATGTACAACTTTTTTATATTGTCAATGTGTGTGTATGTAGTTATAATATAAATTTTGTTAATGAGAAGTTTGAAAACATCAAAGATAAATTGTATATTATAATTTGGGGACTGGCTATTGCCACTCCTAAATGGCTATTGTCACTCCAACTTGCATTAATTGTTATCTAGTTTCATTAAATTGCCTTTCTTTATTTTAATAAAATAAAACCAATATATACAATAATTATAATGTCTAGTTCTAAATGTTATTACTATGGCATGACAAACATATTTATACCATATAGAATATGAGCGTAACCCTATATCTAATTTGATTCCCCCCCCACATTACTTAAAGAAAATAATCAAATAAAACTAATACATAATTAATATTTATTGTTTATTAGTCATTACAATGATATCAAAATTTATTATTATTAATTTAATTAAAAATAATTTAATTATTAAAATATTTAATATTATTTTCATTAGTTTAGTTACAAGTATTTGACAATAACTTATTTGATGTAATAATTAATATTTTATATATTGAATTATTTCCTTTAAAATTTTGTTAAGGTGATAATTACCTAAATATTTTAGAAAAATGAAAAATAATGAATAATGAATAATAAAATGATAAATACTAAATCAAACTATATAATGCACATGTTATTATTTAATTTTAACATCCAATTTTTATATAATTTAAAAATATTAAATAAACTTATTATATTAAATTTTTTTTTACAATCACTTACTTTTAATGGCTTAAAGACACATATACATGTCCTTCTCTATTTTTTTTTAATTTTTGTTTTGAAATTTATTTTAAAAATGTAAATTATATATATATTATCTAATCGAAAATAAATTCTATAGCCCTTATATTATTCATGCATCGAAAAAAAAAAACCATTTTTAACTCTTTTTGATGCAAATAAGTAATTAATTTAACCTACAAAATTAACTCAACTTTTAATAATATGAATAAATAAAAACTATAATAAAAATTAATTGTCAATCCAATAGAAATAAACTATGGTATCATTTTGTTTATATAAATGTTGAATGTTACAAAATATGTAAGTAATTATATACCATAATTTATTATCATGTCTTTATTATTACTTATCTTTATTTATTATTTTCTTTAAAATATTCAACATTATATTATTTAGATATTTTTGTATACAAAATTTAAAGCAATTTAATATTTGAATTTAACCATTATAACAAATAAATTATTAATAGTTATAATATCTAGTACTTACATGCATATTAAAAATAAGATAGATAATAAATATTGTTATGTAGTTAAACTAATTTTTAATTAAATTTATAATAATAACTTTTAATAGTATTATGAATTATCTTATGTTAGGTGTGCTTTTAATTAAAATAGATGAGGGGTAATTTAGTAAAATTAAAGAATAATTAATGTAAGTGGGAGTACAATTTGAATAACTACGTACTTTTAAAGAAACTAATACGTGTTCCCATGCGTTGCACAGTGCATATTCATACGCGTTCAACGACTTTGTTGCACATCACTATTAGAATCACTTATCAAGTTGTTAAAAAACATTAAGCATTTAATTCTTTGAATAAATAAAATTTAAATGCTTCTTATCGAACTAATTAGTCACATGAATTTGAATTCAAATAAGAATTCAATTGTCTGAAATTGATCAAAAGTAAATCACAGCAAAACATATTGGTTAAGAGTATAAGAAACTAATTGTGATTAAAACAATATCAATTGAATAAGATATTGATTAAATATAACAACTTTGAAATAAAAATGATGGTAAATAGACCACATATGTCTATAGACTATAGTGTATGTTTATGCGGATCCGACAATTAGATTTCATGTTATCATAAGAATTGTTGAAAAAATTCCATCAATTATATTGTATATATTGTGTGTTTATATATTTCGTTTTCAAATACTAGTTCTTCCTCATATTGTATAGTATATATTCATGTTTTAAGAGTGATTTTCAGACAATAAAATTTTAAAAAATAATGGTGATACCAAAAACAAACCTAAATAAGGCATTGACGGGAAGTACAAGCAACAAATTACAATTTCAAAATATAAGTGATAATAAATTGACAACATGCATAAACCATATTATAAAAACTTTCTTCTTTGCCATTTATGTTCCACTAGTCATGTCAAATATATTCCACATTGGTGATCCACCAAACTACAGACCAAAAACAGAGTCGGCAAAAGAAATACAAACTTTTTCCATAACAACTACTTTTCAATTGCAGATGCATAACACCTTCAAATTAAGGGAAAGGAAAAAGGAGAACAATTTAAGTCAAGAAACCTCATTGACTACAACAAGGTCTCACTAACTAGATTTTCCTCATTTTAATTAATACATTCAAACATAAAATTGATAAAACTGATTTTTAAATAATCAATTATATTTATACTTAATTGTTGAAGTCATTTAATCTCACAAATAATTTACATATACACTAACATTATCATGTTAATTATCTTCTTTAAAATTTATATATAGTGTGCTTTTAATTTTAATTTAGTTATCATCATCTAACTTACATGATAAATAGTCCCCCCAAAAATAAAAAAAAGAGAAATAAAAAAGAAAATCTGTTCATATTCCGCCACTGCTTTCTTCAATATAGAATCGGTTTTGACCCTCCCTCCCACTCATTTTTCCTCCTCCTAAACGCCTTTCTTTCTTCATTGGTGAGGAAATGATCTTACAGCATAATATCCGAAACTACAACTGAAGCGGCTGAATTAAGTAGCCTCCTGAATGGAGAAAAGGGCAGCAAGGCGGCGAAACGGTTGCCTTGGATATCATATATGTAATACCTGGTGTATACATGTCAATACACGAGTTCCGTACGACCTCAAGGTCCCTCGGGATCCACCGTTGTTGCCAGGTCCTGGTCTTCGCTAAGTATGGAGCTTTACACCTTCTTGGAGGGATATATGTTAGAGCCACTTTCTAGAGACCAAAAGTCCCGGTAATTGTTCCACAAAAGAAAATGAATCGAAGAGTGATTTTTAATAAATTTTATGAAGCATCTAAACCTTTTATTTCTAGCCCCCAAATTTAAAAAATTGTCGAAATTCCAAAATTTGAACTAGAACTCAAAAATTAGATTTCGATTGGTTGGAATTTTGATTTTTTAGATATTTTATTTGAATTCAAATATAGGGTATTTCCTTATTTACATTTATGTTTTAAAGCAAATAGGAAGTTAAATAATATGTAAATAAGTGAGTGAGTATAGAGATGAGATAAAACCATGACAGCAAAATTTTGCAGAGTTTGGTTTTCTTGTCACCGCTATAGTGGTCAAAGGAAGGTATGTAGCACGGTTTAGGCCCCTGGAGATTGTTATAGTGGTCCAGAACCACTATAGTGGTCATAAGTGCACAGTAATGGGGGGCAAAATGCGACCTAACCGCTATAGCAGTCATAGACCTATAGCGGTCCCCCTGAAATGCAAAAACGTCAGAAACAACGTAGTATCACTCAAAGAACCTCCCTTTTCCTATAAAGACCCTCCGACTCGTGGAATCAACCCCAAATGCCCGAAACCCTCATCCTAAACTCCTTCCCTCACATTTTCTCTCAACCCAATTCAAATCCATCTTTTCCTCAAGCTTCAAAGTATGTGTTTGTTGATAGATTTTGGTCTCTTTTCTTCCATTTCCTTCATGTTCTTAGTATGGGTCATTATTTTCTTTCATTATTGTCAAGTGGGAGGTGCTCCCTCAATGTTGTTAGAGCCATATTAGAGTTATTTAGAGATTATTAGATATTACTCTAGAGTTTTTATTATTGTTATAGTCGACGTTGATGCCCTCCCTATTCCCCGGAGCTCAGTTAGTGTCCATGTTATCTCTCTCTTCCCTCCAGGTGAGTGAGTTTAATCTCATAGCCTTAGTTTCCACATTATAATTATATTTTGTTGCATTATGATTGTGAAATATGGAATTTGAGATAAGAAAAAAATATAGAACATTATTTTACATGATTATATCTAACTAGAAAAATTACGATTTATGATGATAGCATGAAAGAAATGTGTTTTTAGAAAACCATGGGACTATGAATTAAATTAATGAATGTTATGAAAATATTTTATATACTCTTGGAATGATCATTGAGAAAAGAATATATGATTTAATAAGTTGTTATTTTATTAAACATGTTTTGAGAGTTTATGATATCTTTATATTTTAAGACTTTGAGATTTTAAAATACAATTTTAGAATATTCAGTTAATGTATTTTTATATGTTAGAATGAACAAGAGTACGATCAACTTTACGAATAAATACGTTAAATGATTTCTAAGTTTATGATTATGAGCCCTCGTGTTTGAAATATGATATTAGAGAGTTTACGTATATGAAAAGACATGTTAGCTTAAGAAATGAATTTAGAACTTCAATTTTATGGTACCAAAAGGTACGAAATTCAATATGATTCTTAGCAACTGTTAGATACATACTCTGTAGGATTGAAATCAGAATGCCTACAAGTGGTGAACTATTGGGCTCGATTTTCACGGCCACAGTTATGCTAAAGTCAGATTGTTAGAGTTATTTGAATCTAGAACTCTTAGTGTACTAAGAATTTAGGGGCTCTGCTTCGCAAGGACAGAGTACCCATTTTTCAGCTATAATTTTCTTTTTGTCAAACTAGTTTAGCCGGTAGAGATAAGGAAATAGACAGTTACTTAACGGCTATTAAGAGATCGTTAACCTTGGTAACAAGTTATCCATTGAGGACAGTTTCACCCATAGCTTGTCCGAGAGGGACTATTATAGATTTAGCAAGAACTCTGATTTGTCGGGGACAGAGTATCACTTTACAGTTTATGATTTTACAGCTTTCATATTATATATGTATTTATTTTATTCAGCATACTATTTTTTGACACTCTGCCGCACCCTCAGTTAAAAAGATTTCTTGATTGATTATGGGATAAAAATTATTATTGTAAATTATAGAATGAAAAGTGTTTTTCTCAGCTAGCTATATATTTAAATATCAATTGGTTTGTGATTGCTGCATTTACATAATTTATGGTATATTTTTTCTTATCCCATGTAGGTGATGGGTGATAGCTGAAAACTCACTCACTAAGTCCATTGACTCACTGAGTCCGTTGACTCATCCATCTCCCTTCCTCTCATAGTTGCAAGTTCAACGATGATTCAAATTCATAGACGCAGCTATCTCCAGTGGTGAGTCTTACTTTGTAGTAAGATCTAGAGTAGGACTATGTTAGAGTAAGGTGCTCCAGTAAATGTGCAGGCAGGATCCAACCATGCATTTATTTTCAGACTATGTATATAATTTTAGAGTATTGTAATTCAGTTTTCAGAGATTAAAATTATTGAATATTTTCAGTTTATAAAATTAAGTATTATGTATTAATTAGGAAAAATGTTTATACTCCAAGGAGATCATATTTTAATTATTATCTTCATTGATGAATTAAGCATATAGAGAGATTCAATGATTATGAGACTTACGTGGAGATGAAATTCCTCACGTGTTAGTCACACTCTAAAGTCCGGTCGTGACAATACAACAGCAGTACTTCTTCCCTAATGGAGGATGGGTTTTGGATCAGAGAAATAAATGGGGGAGCATCATATTCGTTTTGCTAATAAAGGAAGTTGATTGAAAAATCAGAAGTATGGGTTGAATGGAAGAATTGATGAAATGAGCATTCGATGAAACATAACTCGAAATGACTACACAACCTAAGAAAGGTTTTCAAATAATGACATAGTGAATTGGTTTTGATATTTATTTGACAAAACGGAAGAAAGAACAAAACATGCAACCATACGGAGCCCGAAATTCAGAGGCAAAGACGCAATCTATTGCTATAATTTTACATAGAAGTATCAAGACACCAAGTTTTACGCAAACGTCAAATAGAATGCATTCACAATCCGAATCACCTACAACACTTGAGTTTACAGGAGAAAATTTTATGTTCAAGTAGTTTCTACAAATAAAGCTTATGACTTTTGTCAGCTGCAGAACCGCTTGGGAATGTGCCAACGCAATTATTGCAGGAGTGTAGATGATTCTGGTGTTCATTTGTATGAGCTGATATGAGGCACGCTAATCTTTCAGCATCTCATTGGCCTTATTTAACCACATGTCATAAATATCAGGCGAGAACAGAACAAAGTGGACCTGAAATAAACCATTTGAATGTTAAAAAATATTATAAAACAAAACACCCCCCACCTCATAAATATCAGGCGAGAACGTGGCTACGGTTTGGCCTTATTCTTTCATGATGGACCTCGAATATGGATGTGTAAGTATGATTGCGGGGTTTGTACTGTTTGGGAGCTCTTATGTTCATCTTATTATATGACTATGTATGATGGGAATATGTTTCTGGACTTCGGCAGCAATTGTTTCTATAACCTCTTTCCCTTCCCACATGTTATCATCACTTTATTTTTCTCTAGAACCCGTAAATTCCTTCTTATTAAAAGTTTTTAACCGCCCTGATAAGATATTGGAATAGTAACATGCTTCAACCAAAAGTGCAGAGGGAGGAATGGCAGGGAACTTGGAGTGCTACATCGTTATTATGGCATCTATCTTGTTCTAGAACCAGAGACAATGAGATACGATTTCGAAAATATATTATAGTAGTTGGATAAATATGTTACATACTGAGAGAAGGATAACAAATCGTACAAATGGATAACACTTACAATGGTAAAATTCATAATGCCAACGAAGAAAAAATGGCAGTTCAAACAAACAATGAGTAGTTTGTAGATTAAAATAGAGAGGTGATAACAAGTGGGAAGAAAGTGCATAAATATATAGTCACCAACAGGTTGTTTTATCTTAGCCCATACCCCATAATATTGATCTAAGGGCCATAAGAGGTTCCTCACATGTCTCACAATAAACAAACCCTCCCAAGCGATACACTTCTCATACATACATGTGCTATATACGCACATACATAGAGTAAACCACTCAAAGTTTGGTTTTATTTCAGTGAATTTAATTACAAGAAAAAATCAAATCAAATCAATTAATTCCACCTTTTAGTTATTGCAAACACGGTGGAAACTAAGGGCTTGAATTTGTAAATTTCTGATGGCCCATCAGTAATGTGAACAGTAAGTTTTATTGAATTTGCAAATTGAAATGTATAGTTAATTGCAGTTATTCATATCATACCTCAGACCCAAAAAAGAAAATGGAGTAAATAGAATAAAATACCTCCTTAAAGTCATTTCCAAACTCTTTGATAGAAGAAATAGCCACTGTAGCTGCTTCATCATAAGGGTAGCTGAAATGATGCAGCAATATGCAATTGTTATGGAAAGATTACGGCCTACTGGAAACTTGAAAAGGAGAATCACATTTGAGAGCCAACAGATTGAATTTTTGAGGTTTGACAACAGATTGGTCACCATAACCAATATCATAGCTTTGATATCATAAATGGTCGGTCGGCTATTGTGTCATTTTCTGAGTAAATTTTGTTTTTTGTTTCAAATGACCAAACTTAAAAAATGAATAGCCATGATGCGCTGTTTAAATTGTAAATTCATATTGTTGGTGATCCTTGAAAATAATTTTCCCACAAGCAAATCAGAAGTGCAGCCACGTTGCCCAGCTCTAATGAAAGGTCACATCCCAAGCCAAGCTATAGCAACACAAAGTTTCACACTAGTCTTGCTGTGTGATCATTATTGATAATCAAAACATTGAAAACAAATACATTGAAATTTAGAACGGCAAGGGCCATATTTAAATTAAACCTACCCATAGACACCACAAGATATGGCTGGGAATGCTATATACTGAATGTTGTTCTCTTTTGCGACCCTCAAACTATTCCTGTAAATCAATTTGAGAACACAACGTCCAAATCAAGCATAATGAAGTGATCCAAAACACATGAATAGAATGGACTTTTTCAGATTCAAAGATGACAAAATAATAGCAGAACAAGCACGGCATTAACAAAGCTACCTGTACGCACTAGCCAGAGAAGCAGCAGGGTCACTGTCCACATTGAAGATTGGTCCAACAGTATGAACAACATGAGAAGCAGGAAGCTTAAAACCTCTGCAGAATGCACATCAACAAGTACCAAGTTCATAATAGACAACCAGAACAAGTTATATCACTATATCATACTCTTCGTTCTGATTTGTATATTGCTATTTTCAGTTATTGTAACCGCTTATTTTTGTAAGCTTCAATCTAAACAGCTTACATGGTGATGTCACAAGGATTAGTGTTGAGGGGGTTAGACAATATGCATGGAGATTATAGGTTCAAACTCCATTGCCTTTAATGTTCTGATGTACCAAAAAGACAGCTTATAAGGTGGTTTATTAAAAAAAAAAAAAAAAACACTATCTTAAGAAGTTCATCCTAACATGATTATCATTCATAAGTGCTTATCGGACCAGAAAAGCTGAAAACATGCTCATCCAAATGGGTCCTAAAAGTAAAGCTAGAAGAACTCACGGCGTGATCCTTGCTTCCCCCGTTGGGCAGCGTACGCCGGGTCTGACTTCCTGAACGTCGAGGCATGCTTGAAGAAGTTCTGGGCCTGCAGCTCTATGTATAGCTGAAAGCCAAGTACAAGGGTGCCATTCAAGTTCAGCATGGTACACAATTAGAAGTATGAAATACTAATGGCTGAAATTCGTAATACCAAACTGACTATAATGAATTTCTCATTCTTTTAAAAAAATTCTCAAAATTCAAGTAAGGCATGTTTGAGAACAATACTTTTAGAATACAATCTCTATTTTTTCCTTTTAAGGATGGCGGGTAGCATGCTAGGGACTCAAGCCCACTCAAATCTATAGAAGAGCTCAAACCCAAAGACTAGCCTATTAGATGGCATGACTCTCCGACGTGAAACTCATAATCTAGCTTTTCTGATTATAGGTTTTTCTTTTTTTTTTTTCACGCACCATAAAAGAATCAATTACATACTTACCTCCGTCAGCACCACCACCTCCAAGCATCCTCTCATTTGCGGGATTTACCTGCAGGAGAGGAAACCGTGCAAGGAACACATAACTCAATCGCTTCAAACAGAACCATTCTCGAACTAGAAAAGGAGAGGAAACCCTTTACATACTATTGCGTCAGTGGAACCATCAATGGACCATTTGGTAATGTCTCCTTTCTGAATGACCAGAGCGCTCGACGTAGACAACGGGAAGCGAACCACGCCACCGCCGCCATTGGAAACACTCGCATCCATCGCAAACGCACGCGAATTTCTCAGGTTAGAGTTCGAGCTCGGGCAAAACCTGAGGCTCCTTCGAAGAAAACGGGAACCTTGCGCCACCAGTACACCCGAGAATTTCACTGTCGTCATTTTTCTAGACTCCTGAGGACGCTGACACTGAAGACTTTTTTTTGTTACGGTGTGGCTCGGAAACAATGCAACCTTACGTGGAAAGGTGTGACCCGTTGGATGAGTTTGAGTTTTGGGCGATTATACGATGCAGCTGCAACCTATTTTGTTACGGTGTTCTCTGTTTATGTCTTGCCACGTGGAACGAAGACTTTGACCTGTGAGAGAGAGAGAGAGGTTGCTAACTTCCTTTCTCGTCTTCGTGTTTCATCTAACCATATTTTCTCTGATCCAAGAAGCGATGAGGAGGTCTCGGTTCGATGCGCTCGCGTCCGTGTTTGTTACGGTGCACCCACACGAGACCTCTGCACTGCTCCACTCCTTCTTCTGCTTCTTCTTCGTGAGTTTCTCTGTCCGAAAATGGAATGACTGTGACAGTGAGCATGTTCCTCTGTCATTTGTTTTGTTTAATTTTCTTTTTATTTTTCTAATACAATTTTTTTTTCGGGTGTTTGGTTTTTTGGTGCAGATTTTGAGTGCGTATTTTGTAGTTCTTCCGTTGCGGGACGAGGGTGCCATCTCGTTGGGGTTATCGAATCTGCCTGGTCTATTTGTGGGGTCTCTGGTGCTCACCCTCATTGCTGCGCCCGTTTCATCTCTCATATTCTCTCTCCCTAGTTTTTCAAAAACCAAGGTATAATTTAATTTGTGAACATTGCTGATTCTTTATCCCCATGATGAAGCGTACATAGTTGTCTCAGATTGAAATTTTATCTTGAAATGGCAGAGCAGTCACGAGAAATCCTTAGATGCTCTGCAGTGCCACGTGGATAAGTTTCATATCCACTTGGAAAATGACATTTTAGCTGGTGCCCGCCTTTAACATCCACTTCTTGTTACAGTGTTGCTTTGTTAGTGGATATGGGTATATTCATATGTCGCTTTAGGTGCATCTAAGAATTTCTAAGCATAGTCATCTAATTAAATCAATTCATTGTTGTATCTATAATTGCAGCATCTGTTGTATTTTTTATCCTGCTTTTTATAGGAACATTTCTTGAGTTGACTAAGTCTGGAGGATGTTTACTCTGTTGTGTCTTAACAACAGATATACAAGGGTGCATCTTGACTAATCCCAATCTACTTCTTGGTTTGCTTATCCAACAACAATATTGAGCCTCTTATTGACTATTTCTCCCTGATGCAAGGCTAATATTTAATAAAGTACCTTCTCATAGTCTTTAAACGTCTTGCAAGGATATATTTGCATGATAACTCATTAGAGAATTTAGCATGGTATTTTAGACTTATTTGTTACTGTAATTGTCTGTTTAATCACACAACATACCTCCAATTGATGGCTCAAATGGTAAGCAGCTTGAGCTTTGTTATCATGGGGCTTCTGCAATGTCAGGGTTTGAGCAAGTGAGACAGCACTTGTAGCGATGGGGTGGCCTCAACACCGTGAACACGGATTAGTCTCAACACGGATTAGGCTCACACCTATTGTGTGTGAGAATTGAGGGAACCCTAAGAAGATAAAAGAAAAGAAAAAGTTACTTGAAATTTTGATGCAATTGATGTGTATTTTCAAAATCCAACACAATGTACGTAAGCAGATGAATTAGTGTCGGAATCATTGGTATAATTTCTAGTTTTATCAAATAAGTGAAAATCATTACCTCTATGGAAGCATGCATTAATATATATTTATCTTGAATACTAGTCATATTTGTCATGGAAACTTATTTTTGAAAATGATATATAATGGTTATTATTAATTTATGTTTGATTGCATATGATGCTGCAATGGTGCTTCTTCAAATTCCAGGCATTGGTTTCAATACACAGGTTCTTTAGCATATCACTCCTAGTGTTCTTTATTTTGTGGCGTTCCTCATCAACTTCCAAATTAACAGTAAGCCAATAAGAAGTTACAGCTTGAACAGCTTGTTCACTTCAGTATTCTTTATATTTAATTGTGTTAAAATGGGGTTTTTTACTAGGGATCCACAACTTTGACCTATTCCTCAAAACAAGATGGGAAGACTGGTGACCATGGCAGTCTTGCATCTTCAGTACATTGGGATAACCATGGATGGTTCTATATCTCTGTCCGAATAGGATTGTTTCTTTGGGTACAGTATACAATAGTTATATCTATCATTTTTAAGTCTTAATTTATATTTTCACTCTATTCTTCTGTAAGCATGCTTCCATAAACATTTTTATGATACCAGTTTATGCTTTTTGTGAAGGTTGCTTTGCTTAATCTAATCACTATTTCTTCAACTTGGGCAAGGGTAATTGATGTGATGGATAGCGAGGTTTGTTCACAGATGCATCTTTTTTGTCATAGTCTATCTTATTCGGGGTGCATTTAACTTGCCCTATGTTCAGTCAGGTTCAAGATTATTTGGATTTATTGGTGCTGGTGCCACACTAGGACAACTTTTTGGGTCCCTCTTTGCTACAGGAATGGCTTTTGTGGGGCCGTGTAAGTATGTATGTACCCTCTACAGTCCTTTCTTTTTCGGTTTTTCTCTGCCTTGAAGCAAAAATTTTTCAAGTGCAGTCTTGCTATTGTTTGCTGCATTATTGTTGGAACTTGCGGCACAAACATCAAGAGGGATAAATCGTGATCCATCTAATGCTGAAGAGGAATCGTCTCCCATGAGGTCACTCCATATATTCTTTTCTCCATAGTTTTACGACTGAAAACTGGAGAAAATTTTCATTTGCCATAATTGTTGTGTTATATACCTCATTTCATTTAGGGGGCAGGTATTGACCATGAAGAAGTGTACTGTACAGCATCTTAAACTTGACACTCCTAATTCATTGTAGTACTGGGAAGTCGAAACACATCCTTTGGTGTAAATTTTCTAGCATAATAGTAACTCTCCCCGTGTGATGCATGACATACATACATATACATATATTTCGTACTTCTAATAGTAAAAACTGAAAAGTTTAATTAAATATTATCATATCAATAGCGACAACCAATTCTTGTCCCACTAAGAGGATCCTTTGTTTATTAAAAAAAATTGAATTTTTTTTTTGACAAGAAAATAACAACTTGATAAAGATAATCATGTATTTTATTAATTTTTTTTACTAGTGGATTTACAAAGAACATGTACATGAAAAATATCTAAATATAAATCAACTAAACCACCAACTACAATTTTATTTCGAAGAGCACCGAATTGATTGGAACTTCAACTTGGAATCTTGGTTCTTTTACAAAGCAATATAACCAAAATCATTCACATAATTCATGGATAGCCCTCATCTACATTAATCAAGGAATAGAGAGTTTAAAAATCATACCAGAAATATGGTTTGTAAAAGTTTTCAATTAAATCCACATTAATCAAGGAATGGAGAGTTTAAAAATCACACCAACAATATGGTCTTCTAAAGATTTCAAATAAAAACTACATTAAAATTACTCACATAATAAACAATCTATACATGTACTACTAAAAACAAAAAATAATAAGACACATTGATTACTACAATTACATGTAAATAAACCAAAATAAGCTCAGGTTAGAAGGGAAGAATTGTTTCTAGGGAAACTCTAGAACTAGGGCAGACTCTATTGCTTTTATATATAAAAGATTCATTGAACTTGGTAACAATAAGACTCTGAATAGAAGTTTTCCTCTCGAAGAATAACTGTCATAGGGTTGCTGCTAGGATTACTTGTATATTACTAGAGTGCTGGTCTTCTATTCTGATTTTCTTTAGAGGTAGTTTGTATGCCAAGCACAATTGATTGGTTATGTAATTTGAAATTCTAAAGTATGCTTTATGTAATTTGGCAGCTCAGTCCCCGTAGACATGGGTAGAGAGATAGACACACTTAAGTCACACATGCACGCACACGCAAACACATACACAAAGAACTGATAATTATTGGTATCTTGGATTGCATGCACCTCATTAAATTCCTTTAGTTAAACTGGTCTTTTTCATAAAATGTATAATGCAAGGCAACAGGAGTTGTGGATCATAATTAGGTATTATTTTGAATTTAATTTAGAGAATCTGACTCAAAGCATGAAAATGAGGCTGATAAGAAAACTGAACATACACAAAAAGCTTCTCCGAAGACATCTGCTTCTTCAGCGAAACTTCAAATTTGGCCCATATTGGAAGGATTATGGCTTATACTGTCATCAACTTACCTGTTGCATGTATCATTGTTCATCTGGCTGGGTGCAGTTGTCTCTTCATTCTTCTACTTTCAGGTAACGTAATCTTCTCTCCTGTGATACAATCATTGGTTTTCATTATCAGCATTTCTATCCTAGCTCAATGATAGAACCTGGGAAAGTTGAAAATTCTCTATTGATATATAAAGCTATATTGTGTTTTAAAATTCTACTTTCATCTTTGTTCTACCTTGAGTTCTCTAAAAGTTTGATAAATGGGAAAGGCAAAATCTGAAAGGTGACTCATCTGTTGAATTTCTCAATTTAATCCTGCCTCCTTTATATCTATCTCATCTGGGTTTTTATGTTTAATCCTTCTGTCCTACACAAGTCAATCAATACTGTTTATGGTTTATTTATACGTTATAGAAGCACACTATTCATGCATACTAAATTCTTGAATAACAAAACAATTGCTTTTCTCTGTTAGTGTTCAACTATATTGCTGTTTAGTTGGACTTAAGACATTTAGATAGCAGGTTTTGTGCTCTTGATTTAATGGAAGAGAGAAGGAATACGGTTTAGAGTTTTAATGAATAAATGGAGGTTGTGGGGCCTGCTTCATCACCTGAGTCCATAAACATTCTGTTGAAATATATCATATGTTGAATTATATCATACATTTATCTTTTTTTGTCTTTATCATTTATTATGATAGATATGACATTTATTATGGCATATATGGTTAGGTAAGCATTTATTATGGTAGATATGGTTAGGTAAGCATTTATTATGGTCAATATAGTTAGGTAAGTTAGTACCTTACACATTTATTAGGTAGTTCTTGCAATGTACCTCTAAATTGTATCTTTCTCTTTACGAAAAAAAATGTGAGACAGAATTACTTCACTTCTATAATTCCTAGCCTTTCTTCAAGTTTCTTTTACAAGTTGGTATCAGAGCTCCCGATCAGGGAGCTTGATCACTTTTCCGCTACCTTTCAGCCTTCATTGCTGGACATTTACAGCCTTAACTGTTGTAATTATTTATCCATTTTTGTTTTCCTTTTTCCTGAATTTTTCCCTGTTTTTTGTTCCTTTTCGTCACTGTTACAAACCTCTAGCCACCCTTCTTTTTCCGACCCCTCTCGACCCACTCCGACCATCCTCCAGCCACCCTATCACCATGGCAAAACCTAAAACCTCTGTTGCTATGACACCTACACCTTTAAATCCTAATGACCTTCCTGTTTTGCACCCAACCTACCATTTGAACGGAAAAAATTACTTGTAGTGGGCTCAAATTATCCGGCATGCTCTCAAAAGTCGTTGGAAATTTTCCCACATTGAGGAAATCCTCCTGAAAAGGACGACCGTACTTTTGAGGTCTGGGATAATGAGGATTCTCTTATTATGACATGGCTATAGAACTCTATGGCTCCTGAAATCAATCGGAATTTTATGTTTCTTACTTCGTCTCGTGCAGTTTGGGATGTACTTAGCAAGACTTTCTCCAAGAAGTAGGATATTGCTACTTGTTATGAGTTGAAGACGAAAATATTCTCCACCAAGCAGGATATTGCAAACTTTGTTAACAGGGATAGGATTTTTGAGTTTCTCTCTGGCTTAAATCTAAAATATGACCCCATTTGAGTTCAAATTTTGGGTAAAGAGCAACTCCCATCTGTATTCGAGGTGTTCTACACTGTGCGGGGAGAGGAAAGTTGTAGGGCAGTTATGCTTGATGGCAAACCCAGTAGTGGTTTAGCTTTGGTCACAAGCAAGATAGCCAAGCCAGGACCCCCTTCTTCCTTTTCAAGGCCTCCCCGAGATAGTCGTGTGTGCCCCTATTGCAAGAAGTTTGGGCATACTAAAGAGACTTGCTTTAAATTTCATGGGGAAGACAAAGTTCTTAGCCGCACAGGAGGATTTCGCGGCCTGCCAAGTAGTCAAGCTTCTGTGGTTGCATCAGACAATGCCCCCTCTTCTCTAGTGGATGATGAAGTTCATGCCCTTAGTAAGGATGAGCTTACACATTTATGGTCTCTCATAAGCTCCATTAGTAAGCCTTCTGGCTCTTGCTCTCTAACCTTGTCTGGTAAGGTTCATTGTTCTCAACCTTTTCATGCATCTAATACTGAATGTAAGGATTCATGGATCATTGACTCTGGTGTGATTAATCATATGACCTCTAAAAACCCTTATTTTTCTTCCTACCTTCCCATTTTTGAAAAACGCCATATCACTGTAGCTAATGGCTCTCAAACCTCAATTGCAAGATCTGGTAGCATTTCTCTTCACCCTTCCTTACACTTAAATAATGTCCTTCATGTTCCCTGACTCGCCAGTAACCTTATCTCGGTTCATAAGCTTACCAAAGATCTTAATTGTGCTATAACTTTTTTCTATTCACATTGTGTTGTTTAGGATCTTGTCACAAGGAGGACAATTGGAGTTGCTAAGTAACTAAGAGGGTTATATTATCTCCTTAATACACTAGCCAAAGATGATAGTAGACAAAAGATACTAGCCTCATGTTATACTGCAAATTCAGAATCTCAGGCATCACAAATTTGGTTACACCATAGGCGCCTAGGACATCCTCCTTTTCAATTAATAAAGTCTATGTCTCCGTCTCTTTTTTCACAGGAGTTAGTTGAGTCTTTTTCTTGTGAAGTTTGTCAGTTTGTTAAACACCACCGAGTGTCATTTCCATCTAATTTTAACAAAAGTGATGAACCTTTTGCACTTATTCATTCTGATGGCTGGGGTCCTACATCTATTCCTAATATCACTATTACAAAATAGTTTGTTTCTTTTATTGATGATTGCACACGTGTCACTTGGCTTTTTCTTATTGTTGAAATTGAGGGTTTTAGATAGTGGAGGAAGAAAAGAGAGAGAATAGAGACTCAGGAATATGAAAGTAATTAGATATATATTGTGTTATTGTAATACACTGAGGTAATCCTATTTATAAGGCAAAGATAAAATTTAAAGATAATGATAGAATCAATCTAAATAAATCTAAATCAATCTAAGATATGATATAAGATATTCTAAGATATAATAAAGATATTAATAAATATTTCTTATTTCTAACACTTATGAATGATAAATCTGAAGTTTTTCAACTCTTTGTCCAGTTTTATTATATGATTAACACAGTTTGGAAAATCCATTAAACGATTATGTTCAGATAATGCTAGGGAATATGTGAATCAACAGTTTTGTAATTTTATGAAAGAACATGGCATTATTCATAAAATTACATGTGTTGATACTCAACAAAATGGTGTGGTAGAGCGGAAGAATAGGCATTTACTAGAGGTTACCGGCGCTCTTCTTTTCCATATGTCTATCCCTAACTCTTATTGGGGCGAAGTGGTTTTAACAGTTGCCTACCTGATTAGTAGGATGCCTTCTTGGGTCCTTGGTAATGTCAGTCATGTTCAATCTATGTTGTCTCACTTTCCCTTCATTCCAATTATGCAAAGTTTACAGCCTCGGGTTTTTGGATGTGTAGCCTTTGTCCATGTGCATCATCAACATCGTACTAAACTTGATCCTAGGGCCATCAAATGTGTTTTCATAGGTTATGTTCCTAACAAGAATGGATACAAATGATTTCACCCATCAAGTCGTCGTTTCTTTGTCTCTTTGGATGTTACATTTTGTGAAACTAAGTCGTTTTTTAGTCCTCCACTTCAGGGGGAGAGTCTAGTAGAAGCTGAGACCTTTCTTCCTTAATCCTTTATCCCTCTCCCATCATCACAAGAGTTAACTCCCTCTGGTTCGCAAAAGTTAGTGTCCTCTACTACTCCATCTAGTTCCCAAAAATAAGTATCTTCTGCTACACCACTTAAGGAACCTCAAAAGAAATCACTGTTGGTGTATGAAAGGAGAAAGAAACCCGAAATGATCTAGCAGCAACTTCAAGAGTTTGAACTTGTGGTAAGTACTAAAGAAACTAACTCTTCCAATATTTGTGAACCCAACCTAGATGACTTACCAATTGCCTTAAGAAAAGAAAAAAGGACTTCCATTACAAACCCTATTTCTCTTTTTTTCTCCTCTAAACACCTTTCCTTGTAGCATCAAAATTTCATCGCAACTATCGATTCCATACAAATCCCAAACTCAGTACACGAGGAATTAAAAGATATGAACTGGGTTCAAGCCATGAATGAGGAAATGAGAATGTTAGAGAAGAATGGAACGTGGGAGATTGTTGAGAGGTCAAAAGATAAAGGCCGATGGGGTGTAGGTGGATATACATTGTGAAATATCGGTCAGAGGTGAGTTCGTTGGATATAAAGCAAGATAGTTACAAAAGGGTACACACAGACATATGGAATTGACTATGAGGAGACATTTGCTCCTTTAGCAAAGATGAATACAATCAGAGTCTTGCTTTCTTTTGTAGCTTATTTTGGATGGGATTTACATCAATTTGATGTAACGAACGCATTCTTACATGGAAACTTAGAGGAAGAAGTTTACATAAAAATTCCTCCTGGATACGATGTCATCAATGGAAGAAACAAGGTATGCAGGCTAAAGAAGGCTTTGTATGGGTTGAAACAGTCCCCTCGTGCATGGTTTGGGAGATTTGCAAAAACCATGATGTCGCTTGGATATAGGCAGAGTCAGGGGTGTAACATCCCCTGCTGCTTTATGGATTGACGACTGTCCCCACAAACCAACACGGGTCCTTTCAGCATGCTTTGTCCTCACTCACACGCTCGGGAAACTTCCCAGAGGTCACCCATCCCAAAATTACTCCCAGTCAAGCACGCTTAATCGTGGAGTTCTTTCTGGCTTTAGGCTACCAAAAGAAGATGCATCTTGTTGGTATAGGTAGTGCAAATCAATTCATATAAACCTCCTCAACCAGATAGTCCCATACCTATACAATCTTAGGATCCCTCTCATTCGGTGTGAATCGGTTCATTCATGTACCTCCTGCTAGAGGACCTTGTGAGAGCCGCCTCCTTGTCTGCTCCTCTTGCACTGCGATCACTCTCGCCCCGTCCCTGGCAATACATGCCGCAGCCCAGAGACCCACCTGAACAAATGAAAACCTTAGATTCAAGACTCAAGGTGCCCGGAATTTGGAAATTATAGGATTAAGGTTAGAAATAGGTAGGAATAAATATTTTATACCTAGAATTAATTTTCGTGCAATAGTTGATTACTGGTACACTATTTTACCCATTCTAAATTACTGGTGTAGTTTTTACACAAAGATAAAGCTACTACTGCAAAAGATGCCACCTAGGGTGACAAGTGTGTGGCTTGAGATATGCTACACCATTGCACCTTATGGCTAACCAATAGGAATTGTACAAAATTACCATATTTAACTTTAAGAAAAACCATTTTGTACTTGAAATCATTATCCATTTTGCCCTAAACTCACAAGAAAAACCATCTTATCACCACCACTCCATCATTTTCGTCCAACACTCCAAAAATACAGCCTCCATGTTTGTTTCCTCTCAAACCTCCATTAACAAGCTTCAAGCTCCAAAACCCTAGCCTAAAGTCACTAAAACACAAAGTTTCCTTCACAAAACTTGTTCTAGACATCAACACCTACAAATATATCCGATTAGATTCTCCAAAAACCTCACCTTATCACATCACTCATCTCTGGTTAGAGGAGTATTTTACTGTATTTTAAGAGCTTTGGGGTAGAGTATATCTATCTTGGAGTATACAAGAGACAAAGAGGCATTAGCTTCCAAGGGTAGGGTTTTCTTTGGCCTTTTTCTTTCCAAATTATTCTGTAAATTTTTTTGGGTTTTATTTCGAATTTATGGTTATATTTGATGATAATATGTTGATATTGATGTGTTAATTTTGGTGGAGTGTTTGGATGAGGTTAAATAATGATTTTTGTCAAATTAAGTTTTGGCTATTGTTGAATTTTTCGGATTTCAGCAGGACAGTGATTTGTTCATGAATTTTCTAGTTCAATTCTATTCATTTTTATGAGCTATAAAAATTATATGTTGAAGACAACATCATAAGGAAACTCTTATAATTTTCATGGTGTATAATAATGAGTTTTATCGCTCGAGAAAAATCAAGAACCAAGAGTATATCTATGTCAGTCAAATCTTGGTAAATCGAGCTGGAATTTGTATAAATTTTTATTCATAGCAAATGATGGAGTTATCCTTTGAAATTTTTACAGAGTTTTTAGACATCTTTAAGTATAACTGTGATTTTTATTTTGAGTTGTTTCTACTATTCGCTAAAGTTAAAAATTGTGTGAATCATATTCTCGAAGTCATGTGAAAAGTGGCCTCTGACCACTAAAATTGTAGAATTTATTTGACATGGTTCTAGTATTCTGCTTTGCTATGAACTTTTATTGTGGACTTTTAGACACATTGAGGTGTCATAGAGAATTTTATGGCCAAAGTGAATTGCCCATTGGATATGTGAATTAAATGTTGTCCCCATAATGGTAAATCTGTCAAGAAGTGGAATGGTGAAGATGTATTAAGTTAATGATAGAAATCTATTTAATCCAAGTATATATCATATGAATGTATGTTAATTGTTTGAAAGGCTTGTTTATAAAGTATGAATGAGACTCCAATGATATCAATGCCTATATCCTGATACAACCCGACTTTGAAATAGAAAGGTCCATGACATGGTTGTATGACAAAAGAGAATATGTGAAATTTAATGGTGCATGTTTTAACATACGGGGAAAATAGAAACAAGGCTTATGTGTGATAGAGAGGGAAGGCAAAAATAAGAACTTTCCAAGAAATTTTATGAGCTCTGTGAGACTTATCGACCAGGAAATAGAACTGTGTGATCTGTAAATGGAAAAAATGAAGTCTGATGATCACTTAATAGGAATGAGCTCATGTCCTAGCAAATATGGTCCTCTCGAGGAGTTATCCACTACATATGTTACCCGAAGGTGAATCTAAGCCTTCCCTATGTTAATAAAAGAACTACTACACTAAGTTGAATTCTATGTGATATAAGAGAAACACTTATGATTAATACCATTTTGCATATAATTTTCTTTGACTCATGTATGCTAATATTGATATATGTGATCTAACATGATGTTTTTCTTTTTTATTATAAATGCATTTCATCGCTTATATTCTCAGTATGTAAGGGTTACCCTAATCGAGAATTTTATAATATTCTCACCCCTATTTGTGTATATGCCGTATTGTGCTCAGACTGCAGATGCCTCCTGGTCGAGAGGCCATCATACCGATGGCCAATGGTTTCAATGAGGACATGAGACTTACGTGGGCTTTTGACTTGTATGTAGTGTAGAATAGTGCCAGGAACTTACCAGCTTGTAGACTAATTGGTGTTAGATGTCTTAGTTCCATTTCTGTGTGTTTAGTATTTTGTTGGACCTTGATATTTGAGCAAGCTTGGTAGATCTTTTGATAGTAGTTACTGTTGTATTATGTTTAAGTGACTTAACTTCAAGTATGGTATGTATTAAAGAAAGCGGTATGTAAAGTAATAATATATGTACATTTTATAGTAGTTTTCTTTATAACTCTAGAGTTTGGTTTATCTTATTTCATTTCATTTGACTAGTGGATATTATAGAAAGGAAGTGATACTCTTCTAATTACAATGTTAATGCTCGAGTAATACATGGTAGTTAGGAGGGTGTTACAAGGGGGGCCATACTCTTTTCCTTAAAGATACAGTTGGAGGAAAACTTATGGTTCTCCTAGTATATGTGGAAGACATCATTATATCAAGTAATGATCCAGTTGCGAAGAAGCTCTTGGAAGAGAAGTTAGCTGCTGAATTTGAAATGGAAAATCCAGGAAAATTAAGATACTTCCTTGGAATAGAGGTGACATACTCTAAGCAAAGCATCTTTATCTTTCAAAGGAAATATATCCTAGATCTACTTAAAGAGACTGAGAAGCTTGAGGGCAACGCTGCTAGTGTTCGCATTGAACAAAACCATCGAATGGGTAGTGAAGAGGAAAATTCCAGTGTTGATAAGGCACAATACCAAAGATTGGTAGGAAAACTCATATACTTGGCCCATACTTGGCTTGACTTGGCTTATGCTGTGAGTGTGGTTAGCCAATTCATGCATGATCCTAAAGTGAGACACATGCTAGCAGTAGAAAAAATATTAGGGTATCTTAAGGCCACATCTAGTAAGGAACTGCTGTTCAAAAGTGGTGAGAAACTCTCTATAGAAGTCTACACTGATGTTGATTATGTAGGCTCTATTAGTGACAGAAGATCAACATCTGGATATTGTATGCTTTTTAAGAGGAAATTTGGTGACTTGGAGAAGCAAAAAGCAAAATATTGTTGCAAGATCAAGTGCAGAGGCAGAATTTCGTGCCATGTCACAAGGAATTTGCGAGCTACTATGGTTGAAAATTATCTTTTGATGACTTGAAGATAAAATATGAGGCTCTTATGAAGATGTTAGGTGACAATAAATCAGCTATTAGCATTGCTCATAATCCTCTCCAACATGATAGGACAAAGGATATTGAAATTGACCGACACTTCATCAAGGAGAAGTTGGATAGTGGACTTATAGCCACAATACATGTTCCTTTTAGATTACAGCTGGCGGATGTGTTGACTAAGGGTCTACCCACAGAGCGGTTTCAGGAGCTTACACGCAAGCTGGGAATGATAGATATCAATTCACTAGCTTGAGGGGAAGTGTTGAAATATATCATATGTTGAATTATATCATACATTCATGTTTTTTTGTCTTTATCATTTATTATGATAGATATGGCATTTATTATTGTAGATATGGTTAGTCATTCAGTCATGTTTATATACCATTCCCATTTACTTTCTCTCCCTACTTCATATTTCTGTGGCTATAGCACAAAATATTGAAAAATCATGAGGGATTTCCTTTGGTCGGGTGTTGGGGACTCTAGGAGAGATCACCTAGTTAGTTGGGAGGTCTGTTGTAAACCAAAAAAGGAAAGGGGGTTTGGGCCTAGGCAATATAGTGTCCAAGAACAAATAGTTGGCAGCTAAGTGGATTTGGCTTTTTCCTCTATATCGAAATTCTTTATGCACCAAGTGATTCGAAGTAGGTATGCCTTGCATATGAATGGGTGGGACACCAAATCTGCTAGTAAAGTATCCCATAATTTTCCTTGGAAATTCATCTCCCAAGGGTCACCTTTGTTTTATTCTCTCTTCTCCTTCCGTTTGGGTGACGATTCTCTCATTAAATTTGGGATGACATCTGGGTTGGTGACGTACCTTTATTTATTACCTTTCATCGACTCTTTCACCTTTCCTCCTTGCATAATGCCCCAATTTGTCAATTTCTCTCTCAGGATGATCTTTCTTGAATTTTCATTATTTTTCAGAACCTAAACAATAGAGAGGTTAATGAATTAGAGTTCCTTCTTCCATTACCTAATTCTATTTGCCTATCCAATGCCCCAGCCACTAAGATTTGGACTCTTGACTTCCCTAGCATTTTCTCATGTAAATCATACTTTCAATTTCTAACTTTTTGCCTAAACATAGAAACTTTTCTCTTGGATAAACATATTTGGAAATGCAAATCTCCCTCTAAGGTCAAAGCTTTTGTTTGGATGGCTATTCTTAATCGGATTAACACTAATGACATGCTCCAGAAGCGCAAGCCCTTCATTGCTTTGTCGCCTAACATGTGCATAATGTGTGGTTTAGATTTTGAACTGGGGCCTCATATTTTTTTGCATCAGCCTACAACGATATGTTTTTTATAAGGTTTTTTGGTATCTTTGGAGAATCATGGGTTTGTTAACCAAGTTCAGAGGTTTTGGGTCACATAAAGAAGCTAAGGGCCTATTTGGAACAGTTTTTGTGTTATTGTTTTTAAAAACTATTTTAAAAATCAAGTTAAGAAACAGTTTTTTTAAAAATCAAAGTTTAAGAATCTGTTTGGATGATCAAAGTTTATGAAGGAGCCCTAAATCCCCTAGTTCCCCAAAACTACTATAACACACCAAAGAAAAGGAACATAGGGATGAGACTATGGAGGCGGTAGCAGCGCACAAAAGGTGGCAAGGGGAAGAGTGTTGCCGCGGTGGGCTCTCCAATAGTAGTCTACGCCAACCATGCGACTGAAGGCGTGGTTCGTGATTGTTCTTGCACGAATAGGGTCGGGGTTTTGTGGCTGCGGCGGTCCGAGGAGGATGCACGACCAGTCTTATGCAGGGGGATGCTCGCAATGGTGCCGGTGCTGGGTGGATCGTGACGGGTCCTATGCGAAGTAGATCGGAGTTAGATGGGACAAAAGAGTTGGTGGTCGACTTGGCAAGGTGTTGCTCGTGGTGGCACTAGTGCTGGGTGGATCGCCGCAACTGATCCTCTACAAAGCCGCGACCGGTTTTGTGCGAAGCATATCAAAGTTGGAGGGGTCAAAAAGAGGTGGTGGTCGAACAATCCTAGCAAGGGGCTGCTCGCGGTGGCACCGGTGCTGGGTGGATCGCCGCAACCAGTCCTATGAGAAGCAAATCAGAGCTTGAGGGGACAAAAATGGTGGAAGTGGGGATGGAGCTAGTTGAGAGATGGAACAAGGTTCTTTTTTTTGTTTTGTAAAACATCTAAAAGTTGTTTTTTGTTTCCAGTTTTTAAAACTCAACAAGTGTTTTTATATTTTTAAAACTAACATTAAGAAAACAAGTTGTCAAACTAAGATTCTATGGCAGTCCATTGTTTTCACTATGATTTGGTGTATTTGGTTGGAAAGGAATTCTAGGATTTTTAATGATTCCTTTTCTGCTATTGTTGAATTTGGGATAGGATCACCTTTTTGGCTTCTCTTTGGTGCTAAGCACATTGTTTTTCAATGGTATTCCTCTAACTGATATCCAAAGGGTTTGGCATACTTTGCTACATGGTTCATCCCTTTAGGTCATAGACGTATTTTTTTTTTTTTTTTTTATCTATTTGAGGATGTCTCATTCTCTTTTGTACATTGTCTTCTTTCTAATAAAATTTCTTTTTCTATTAAAAAAAAAATTGGCTTGTCATGATTTACGATAGCACACAATGGCAGTATTTGACCTCTATAGTTTGCCCTATCTAATGGGAAAAGGTTGAGCTGCTGTTGTTGCCATATAAAAGGACTTGGAAGAACATGGGGAATAATGATCTTTCTTTCTCATATGATGTTGAGTGATACATGTAAGTTGTTGCTGCCTTCATGTTTTATAACGGTAATAGATGGCTTTATTATGGTTTTAAAGATGTTCTTATTTCTTCTAAAATTCCTCTTCACAGTATGATATATGTAGCATAACTAAATAGCATCTTTCGAGTCATGCAATAGTCATGTTACTCTTGTTGCTCCTTCTATGTTTTAGCCTAATTTGTGTCATCCTTTTCATACTCTTCCTTTATCTTCTTTTTGTTGTTGGTGATATTAAGAAATGGGGGATGGGGGGTACATTTGTTTTTTATGCAAATTGTTATAAAATTATCATTTGTATTTACAATAACAGCACTTGGTGAATTGTGAATATGTTGATTAGCCGCTACTTATATAGTATGAAAGTACTGATGATGAGGGTATAAGCTTTGAATTTGCTCCTAGTTAGCTCATGATTCATTGATTGATTTTAATGAAGTATTACTAAGAATTTTTTATAAAAGAAAGTGTGTTACTAAGAATACAGATTTGCAAAGGACCTAATTTCTGTTGAATTAGTATCTTTCAACTTGGTTTTATCCTCTCTGAACCGATACTGTTGCTGTTTCCTCTGCAAAGTTCCGTACGAAACTCATTGTTTGGAATCCTCTCCGTTCTAGTTTTAGGTGGCTGTGTTCGTTTTTTCAGTCACCAGAAGCTTTCATATGTAACCCTTCATTTTTTCCTAATATTTTTGGCCTTTTTCTTGAAGGCACTTCTGTGATCCTCACTGCCTTTGGTGACCGACTCATTCTCTGCTAACTTAGCATTAAGCAACGGAGGAAACTACAAATTTGCTCTTCCTTTCACGACCTACACTTGCTTCTAGTGGACGTTTGGTCCCATTGAGTAATGTTTGGCCATGCTTTCACTGCAGCCCACACCTCTGTTGTTACTTTTTTCCATCCACCCATCCCTCCCACTGTGAATATTGTCCTGATGTTGGCTCATCACCAGAAGACCACCATCGTTACAGCTACCACCTGCTGTTCAGCCCCTGGTAACCTTTCCTGCACCAACTTCGGTGGCCATGGTTTCCAGCCTTTTCCAGTTTAATGCTCCTTCTTCTGACTTGGTTCTACCACTTCGATGAGTTGCTTGGCTGCTTATCTAGTGTGGCTTATCCTTAGTTTGATCTACTGCTTGGCCGTATGTTTTACCACATTGGCCGTATGTTTGATCTACTTCTTGCTTTTGATTGGGTTGGTCTGTTTTAGAAAGGCTAGATTGGTTGTTTGTCAATTGATTTGCCACTATTTGGCCTAGTTTATTTCTAAGAAGCTAAAAGTTCAGTAGGCTTCGGCTTGACTAGAGCTATTACAATATTTTAGCAGTTGGGCAACTGCAATAATGTTGAATTGCTTGTGATTAAAATGTAAGTTAGCTTGTTAATTAGCCCCTTAATAGCTCCATTTATTCATTGCAATCAACTGATCAAGCTATAAATAAGAATATAAATGTGCAACTCACACATAATTTCTTTCAAACACTCTTCTAACAGAAATATTTGTTAGTTTAGTTTTGTATGACCACTCTCCAGAATGATCTTTATTGCTATATGTTTTGGGATGACTACTCAAAAGCCCATACATCTGTACATCATATTTCAGCTGAAGTTTCCCAATCTGTGATTGCAGAAAGTGAGCGTGGTTGCTGCTACAGTTACAAGCTCCCTTGGTCGGAGAAAATTGTTTGCACAGATAAATAGCTTTATTGCTATTTTTATTCTTGTTGGACAGCTGTCATTAACGGTAAGTTATTCTGAAAATGACCGTTGTTTTTCTGCTGGGTGTTAAATGTAGAAAAATTGAACAATAAGGACCTAACTACAAAGTTTCTCCCGATAGAAGCCTACCTGAAAGTTAACAAAATTGTAGGGATCAGCCAATTAATTTAACCTATACAAAATTTCATAACATATGGAATCCCTGGACTTAGAATCAAACTTGACTGCTTGACATTGAGAAAAACAACCACCTCCACTAGTGTATGCTAACTGTTGTTCAGATACTATGCAGCCAATGCTTACATTTTTATATTTACTTAGGTTCTTGGAATATATACTATGCCTAAAATATATGTTCCTTTTAACCTCGGTTCAACTATGGAACTGGAATCAGGTCTTCCACTGGTTTGATGACCAGTTTGGTTTTCAAAATTTTAGATTTTATTCTTTGATGTTCATGTTATTGATGCATATTAGTAACTGTGCACATATTTTTCTTTATCTAATATAGGGCCGCATTCTTACTGTTGCTGGTGTGACTATAGCTATATGCTCTGCACCTTTTGTTGGCCTCTTAAATTTAGCTGCTCTAGCTGTTTGGCCAGACTGGCTTGTCGTTGCTATTTGTGAGACGATGAGAAAGGTAGTCCTCTATGACTTACAAATATTTGTATAGAAGAATGCAATAATTGACAATGTCTTGCTTATTGCATCCATCTTATGGGGAAATTCATAACTACAACCTGTTACTCATGATTATATATGTGTTGTTGATTAACTGTTGTGAATCTATGTTCATGTTCTATACCTTTGCAGGTTGTTACATATGTTGTGACAAGGCCTGGAAGAGAACTTTTATTTACTGTTGTTTCACAAGATGAGAAGTACAAAGCCAAAGTACGATCTTATCTTTCCTCTTCTTTCTTTCCCTCCAAATGGTGATATAAAACTGTTATTATGAGAAATGTTTTAGGCTTGTAGAAGCACATAGAAATAGCCATGTTCTATACTTTCATTTCGGATTCATTCAATGGTTTCACTGCAGCTGCAATAACATTACACATTCTATATTTCCTGTGTATTTCCTAGTTATTGAGCACATAATTAACTAGCACTTCAATTGTAAGAGACCATGTGCCACAAGGGGATAAAGGTGTACAAAAGACAGAAATATAGGGGCAATTTGGACAAAAATCATAATGGGCTGGGAAGGAATATCGGGGGTCAACTCGGCAGCCTTACAAACTTGCTGAGTCAGCAAGTGAGGGCATGAGTCAGGCCCAGGTGGGGTGATTCTGTTTTTCTGTGCATATTAGCTTTGTTTGGGGGAGGGAGTTGAAAACCAGTTAGGCAAGGATTGGGATTCTGCTGGAGAGTCTGAGCTGCTTAGTGCTCAGGAACCTTTCTCTTATTTTCTTGCACATTGTCATACTTTTTCCCTTCTTCCCTAAACTGCAGTCACACTTATTTCAGTCTAGAAGTGTGAATAATACACATACCTTAACTTCCTGTTTCTTTTCTGTTGTGATTTCTTTCATCAATGTAGAAACTTTGTCCAGACAACGCACAACTGACTAGATGCTGATGTAGGTATGCATTGATGTGTTGGTTCAAAGACTTGGAGATGCTACAGCAGCTGGAATGTACAAACTGCTTTTTGATATTCTCAATGGGAAGCCATCAACCGTTTCAGTTTATGCTTTTCCTGTATGCATAATCTTAACATTCTGTCCATCTCTCCCCTCCTTTTTTAGTTAACAGCAAAAAGAACTACTAATTAGGAAAAATTGCACTTTACCCCTTGAACTATATAGGCTATGTACACTTTAGCCCCTAAACTTAAAAAAATGTGCAAATAAATTCCCTGAAATTTCACGAATGTGTATTTTAGTCAAAATAAGTGTACTATAGCCCCTCAATTTTAGAACATGTGCAAATTGGCCCTTGAACTTTCCAAAGTAGGTAACCCGATATTCTGAATTTTCTTAAATTTGTAATATTTTTATCAATAATTGATAGAAAAATTAACAAAAAGGTTAATTTGCACATTCAAAAAAGTTAGAGGTCGAATATTGTAAGGTTTAAAGTGCACATGACCAATATTTCAAAAGGGTAAAGTGCAATTTTCCCTACTAATTATAAGCATATACTGAATACTTGTAGTGATTGGCTCAAATACTATCTTTACTCCTTATTGCCATGGCTGTCCCCCAGAATATGAATGCTAGTTCACACTAAACAAAGAGAGATTCTATGGATCTTTTCCTAGTATAGGCAGGACTAATTCTATGGAAGTTTTCCTTCCTCTAAACCAGGTTTGCTTCTTGTGGATAGTCACAGCATTCACTTTGGGTCGCCGGCAAGTTGAACTTTCAAAGCACCAGATTGCTTCCACTTAATAGATTTTGAGATCAAATGTACAGTGAAATTATGTGCAAGAAACAGAGACAGTAACCTGACTGCATTGGGATTATTAATGGTGATTAGCAATCAGTGTGAAGAATTGAAGCTAGTGCAGCATATAAGCAAGAACGGAAAGAGAATTCAACACTGGGAGGATAGAAGAATCCAGGAGGAGATAATACAGGCGTCCTTCACACCAAACACACTACCTTCTCTCTCTCCCTTCCCCATTTCCTTGTGACATTCTAACCACTCAACACACAATCTTTATGAAAGGATTCTCGAAATAATGGATAAATGAGAATTCAGCACAATATCTGAAAGTACGCTCCTGTTCAAGTTATATCTCGTCATAGAGATGCCTCCCAAAGTATGTAAAAATATATATAGGCACCATTATGTTGAAATTGATTAAAAAAATCATTCCCGTTTTTCTGTGCCCAAAAGGAGACTTGGGAAGCTTTCATTTTGTTAGCGCCGTTGGTTCCATTTACCTGATCACGTCAGTTCAAAACAATTCAAGTTTTACCATTGTATGTCTATAAGAAATTTATTGACATCAGTTTGCATCTACGTATTGGTATTGTGGGTATGAATTAAAAGTAACTGAAAAGGTAAAATGCACGCCCCCGCAGGTTTAGTGTAATTAATCTATCTATCTATATGTTAGGACCCCTAATAATACAATTTCACCTTATCAAAAAGTTTATACGAGAAGGAACAAAAAGGGGATTGGTGACACGGGGAAAAGCAGGTGACATAAAGGAAGGGAAGGGTTGTAACTAACTTTGCCTAACTTGCATAATTAGTGAAGGGGGTGTGTGTGTAGTGTGATTCTGTTAGAGGGTAGAAGCAGGAAATATATGGGAGGTGGAAGAGTGCTAAGGGGGGCATTCAGAACAGTGGGAAAGAAGTAGAATTAGGAGAGTGCCAGTCTCTCGAATATTTGGCTGATAGCTATAGTTTCATTTTGTTTTTTGCTGCTATACACAATCTCAACAAGGAGGAGAATACTACTTCACTAGTATTGTTCTTCTCTAATATTTTCTATATAAGTTCTACTGGTTTAATTGTGTCCGGTCCTGGGAGCTCTGTGCATGGTAACCACGCGAGCTGCAATGGAGGCGAGGCTAGGAGACATGGAACGAAGGTTAATGTAGATGCACGAGGAGAACGTGCGAGCAATGGCAGCGCTGACTCGTCGGATGGGGCAACTAAGATGAGATCGGAGCTCAAGTGGATCACAGAGTCGAAGGAGTGACTGACGACGCCAGAATCCTCATCGCCGGCGAAGGGACCAGCGGCGCGATGGACCTAAAGGGCACAATGACTCATCTTCGCAACAAGCTGGGGGCTTTCACGACAAGAGGGAGTACGAAGAGGATTCCTCGGAGGTCGGGAGGCCCGAGGACTGACGACTACGGAGAGTAGATGTGGGCCAGAGAATATATCTCCCCATTTTCTCCGGTGACGATCCTTATGGGTGGCTTGTGCGAGCAAAATGCTACTTTCGTGTGGCCCAGATTAGCTTGCGAGACAGGCTCGACTTCGTAATGGTGGCTATGGAAGGTGAAGTGCTGACTTGGTATGAGTGGTGGGAAAAGCAAACTGAGTTCCCTTCATGGCGCAGATTCAAGGACGATTTACTCTAACAATTCCGGCCCGGAGAAGCTCAAAATCCCATGGGACCACTATTGGACGTGAAACAAACGAGCTCTGTGATGCAATACCAGAGAGAGTTCGAGCTGGTGGCGTAGACCAAGAAAAATTTAGATCCCGAGATTCTCATGTGTATTTTTCTAAGCGGGCTCAAGAGGGAGGTAAGGGCCGAGATGTCAGTGGGAGATTTCAGAACTCTCACGGAGATGATGGATCGGGCGCTGGAACTGGAGCAAAGTAATTTAGCTTGGGTTGAGGTTGGGATACACCCTAAGGGAAGAAGTACAGGTGGACCCTCTAAAGGACCAAGTCAAATACGGGCTCACTCATTTAATTGAATCGGGACAACTTACTCTCAAGGAAATGGGCCAAGGAGTGATATAGGCCCAGAATCATCTAGACCACAAGCTGGAACCAGAAATATCTCTGGTGGGTTCCGCGGAAATGAAATAATGGTGGTGTGAGTGGACCAGCTGAAAGCAAGGCCAGTAATAGCAATATACGAAGGTTGTATCATGAGGAGTGGTAAGAGCGACAAAGAAGAGGCTGTGTTTTAGGTGTGGGGACAAATGGAACCTTGAGCATAAGTGTCAGTTGCGCCATCATCAGTTCCTATTAATGGAAGAAGGCATGGAAGAGGATAAGAGGAGGAGGAATCAGCGGCACCCATTGAAGAGGAGTTGGGAGTGGAGGTAAGAGAGCTACAAATGTCAACACTTAGCTAGTGGGGCTTGACTTCAAATTAGTCTTTTAAGGTATGGGGAGAGATTCGAGAGGAACAGGTGGTGGTGTTGGTGGACTTGGGAGCCACTGCAAACTTCATTCCCACTAAGGTTGTGAAAAAGCTACAGTTACCAGTAGAAAGAGCAGAAGGATTCAAGGTAGAGGTGGGTAATGGAACTATACAATAAGGGGTTAGAGTATGTAAGCAGGTGGAGCTTTTGGTGCAAGGCATAAAAATTGTTCAAATTTTTTGTATGTTGAAATTAGGCAGACCCGAAGTGGTTTTGGGAGTGGATTGGCTGGAGAGATTGGGGAATTTTGTGGGGAGCTACAGGAATATGACGTTGAGTTGGAAAGAAAAGGCCATTAGGTAATGTTGACGGGTGATCCCACCTTATGTAAGAGCCAGTCATCTTGGAAGGCAGCATTGAAAGCTCTTCAAGCTGATGGAGAAGGCTACCTGGTGACACTAGTGAGGACCGAGACAAGTAGTGAAGCCACTCCAAAATTTTCTGAAGGAGACCGAAAATTGCTGACTAAGTACGAAGGACTATTTCAAACTCCTTCAGGCTTGCCGCCAACCAGGGAGCAAGATCACGCCATAGTATTGAAGGAAAGGGCTCAAATTCCTCACATTCAACCTTACAGGTATCCCCATTATTAAAAAACTGAGATTGAAAAGATTATAGATGAAATGATGCAATCTGGAATTGTAAGACCAAGTACTAGTCCTTTTTCTAGCCTAGTAATTCTAGTAAAGAAGGATGGGGGGTAGCATTTCTGTTTGGATTATAAGGCCTAAATCACGTAACCATTCCCAACAAATTTCCAATTCCTATCATTGATGAGTTATTAGATGAGTTAGGGGGTGCAAGGATTTTTTCCAAGCTAGATTTAAGATCTGGTTATCACCATATTAGGATGAGGATTGAAAACATACCAAAAACAGCTTTTAAAACACATGAGGGGCATTATGACATCCTTATTATGCCTTTTAGACTTACAAATGCCCCTTCAACTTTCCAAGCCCTAGTGAACAAAGTGCTGAAACCTTTTTTAAAGAGGTTTGTATTGGTGTTTTTTGATGACATATTAGTATATAGCCCAAGTCTAGAGCTCCATCATATTCATCTTCAACGGGTTTTTGAGGTTTTGTGAATTCATAAGTTACATGTTAACAGAAAGAAGTGCTATTTTGAGCAACCTCAAGTGGAATACTTAGGACACATCATTTCAGGAGAAGGGGTGGCAGCTGATCCCAAGAAGGCTCAAGACATGGTAGATTGACATGTACCTTCAGATTTGAAGGGGCTTAGGGGATTTCTGGGTTTGACTAGGTATTATCAGAGATTTGTGAAGGATTATGGCAACATTGCATGGGCACTAACACAACTTATTAAGAAGGACAGCTTCAAATGGGGGGAAGAGGCTCAAATTGCTTTTGAAAAGCTGAAAAGGGCTATGACTTTGTTACCAGTGTTGGTTGTTCCTACATTTGCCAAGCTTTTTGTGATGAAATCGGATGCATCGGGAAAGGGAATTGGAGCTATTTTGATGCAAGAAGGCAGACCCATCACATATATGAGCCAAGTCCTATCTGAAGAAGCTCAGAAAAACTCCGTGTATGAAAGAGAATTAATGGCTATAGTGTTGGCAGTGCAGAAATGGCATCACTATCTGTTAGGACAACATTTTGTAGTGCATAGAGACCAGAAGAGTCTGAAATATTTGCTAGAACAAAGAGTTGTGGGTGAAGACCAGCAGAAATGGGTGGCAAAACTCCTTGGCTATGACTTTGAAATCAAGTATAAGGCGGGGAACGAGAATAAAGTGGCTGATACACTTTCTAGGAAGCTTCAATATTCTACCATTTTCACTATTAATGTTGCTGAATGAACGGAATTAGAGGCTAAAGTTCAAGCAGATGCAAGATTACGATGGTTTATTCAGGATTTGTTACAAAGGAAAGACACTCATCCGGGGTTTACATTAAAAAGGGGAGGTTGTACTATAAGGACAAGGTGGTGATTGCTAGGAATTTAGTAAAAACCCCTCAAATATTGCAGGAATTCCATGACTCTAACACTGGAGGTCATTCTGGATTTTTCCGCACCTATAAGAGGATTTTAGGTTTGCTGTATTGGGAGGGGATGAAAGCACAAATTCACCAGTATATCAAGGAATGTGACATTTGTCAGAGAAACAAATATCAAACTTTTTCTCCTATGGGACTATTGCAGCCGCTTCCCATTCCCAATAACACATGGACTGATATCACCATGGATTTTATAAGGGGCTTGCCAAAAGCAATGGGAATGGACACCATCATGGTAGTAATTGACCGAATGACAAAATACACTCATTTCTGTCCTTTATCTCATCCATTTACTACCAAGGAGGTGGCTGCCATGTTTGTCAAGGAAGTGGTTCGCCTTCATGGGTTTCCTAGCTTAATTGTCTCCGATCGGGACCAAGTATTTATGAGTAATTTCTGGATAGATTTATTTAGGATGGTGGGAGCTAAACTAAAATATAGTTCTGCATACCACCCTCAAACAGATGGACAAAGTGAAGCAGTCAACAAGTGTTTAGAGACTTATCTTCATCGTTTCACTGGTTCTAAACCTCTCCAGTGGCCTAAGTGGCTAGCTTGGGCAGAATATTGGTACAACACCAATTACCATGGGGCCATTCGCATGATTGCTTTCAAGGCACTTTATGAAAGAGAACCACCTGCACTTTTAAAAGGTGGTAAAGAATCCATAGTGGAAGAGGCCTATATATTAATGGAGGAGAAAAATCAGATGTTGGTTGAGTTGAAATTCCAACTTGAAAGGACTCAAAATAGAATGAAGTCTTATGTGGATCTTAAAAGAAGAGACGTTGAGTATGAGGTGGGGGATATGGTTTACTTGAAATTATAGCCATGTAGGCTCAAAACACTAGCAAAAAGGATCAACCAAAAGTTGAGTCCTAGATATTATGGCCCCTATGAAGTTGTGGAAAAAATATGACTTGTTTCTTATAAACTGAAACTACCCCCTAATTCAAGAGTACACCCTGTTTTCCACATTTCTTTGCTGAAAAAAATGTGTTTCTCAAGATGTGTAGCCCCAACCACTTCCAGCTGCTCTTTCAGAAGAACGGGAACTCCAAGTGAAACCAGAAGAGGTCCTTGCTGTCCACACCAACTCAGCAGGTCAAAGGGAGGTCTTGATTAAGTGGCAAGCCCTACCTAACTTCGAAAATTCTTGGCAATTGGCTGTAGCAATTCAAAGGCTGTTTCCTTCTTTCCATCTTGAGGATAAGGTGGATTTTGAAGGGGGTGCTGTTAGAAGCCCTAATAATTCAATTTTACCTTATGAAAAAGTTTATAGGAGAAGGAACAAAAAGGGAATTAGTGACACGCAAAAAGCAGGTGACATAAAGGAAGGGAAGGACTATAACTAACTTTGCCTGGCTGACATAGTTAGTGGAGGGGGTGCGTGTGTAATGTGATTCTGTTAGAAGGTGGAAGGGGAAATATATGGGAGGTGGGAGAATGTTGAGGAGGGCATTCAGAACAGTGGGAAAGAAGTAGAATTAGGAGAGTGCTAGTCTCTCGAATGCTTAGTTGATACCTATAGTTTCATTTTGCTTTCTGCTACTATACACAATCTCAGCAAGGAGGAGAATACTACTTCACTGGTATTATTCTTCTCTAATATTTTCTATATCTGTTCTGCTTGTTTAATTGTGCTGATACCAATTCTTACACTATACTATAAGAAAGTATATTAGAAGTAGATTATTCGTGGACACGTCACTTGCAAAAATTATTTTCCTCCTAAAACTTAGTCTTCCTCTCACTCTATGTTAAAATACAATATAGAAAATTAATCTAATAACATCAATTAATCTTTTTGTTCAACAACATACATCGATTGATCTATCTTCTTTATTTTTTTAACACATCAATTAATCTAATAACATTTTATTCTTTTTTTTTTAAATAACACTATTTCTACTCCCTTCTAAACTGAGATACTTTTTCTTCCCCCAAAAAAAAAAAAGAAACATTTATTTGAAAATTATGAGATTAATTTTGATGTATTATTGCTAGCATAAGATTGTTACATCATTAGCTAATTATATATGTTCCTATTTGTAGGAGTAAGACTTTTAAGGTAGTGTGCGACTAAGATCACATTTTTATTGATATAGTGATATATGATTGAATGTTTATTTAAATCTCTTTAACATTGATGATGTGTGACAATTAAATTATGTAATTATTTAGTTAAAGTTATTAAATACTAAGCTTAAATTAAGAAGGAATCTATTTTTCCTTCATTTATTTTTCATTTTAGAAAATATGTATTCCATATATTTAATGCAATTAAATATATTTAAGATAAAAAACTATTATATAAAGTATGAAAGTTGATATTATGTATAAAATTTTGATGCAACTAGAGTACACCTAATAGTTGATTTAAAAATATTCATTTTAAAAGCAATTCTAACATTTGTTTTTAACATTGACGGTGCATGAAAATTTAGATGGATTTTGTAGGGAAAAAAATTTCCTATACAAATCTGTTGCATGTGTTCCTAAGTATAGTTTTAATATATTTTCTTTTCGTAATAGGTAATTACACTTCGGTTAAGGCAAAGGGCAGTGATAAGAATGATGATAGGAGTTCCAAAAAAGAAGGGAAGACATCCCAAGGTCCAAGGTATGCCGAGTACATTCCACTGATGGTGTCACTCAAAGTCTTTTACAAGGAAATATGTAATGCATAGTGTTATCAAAGCCAATGACATTGAAGCCAGAATGCAACGTAGACAAGTTCAAATTTTGTCATGACCATAATACAATGGACTAGGGACTGTTACAACCTTAAATATGTTGAAGAGAAGTTAATTCGAGAAGGGAACCTAGGAAAGTTCGTAGCCACCTAGAAAAGTCCCAAAAAGGGGAAGTCAAACTTGGTCCGAAAAGAAGAAGATAGAAGGAATCTAAGGAGTCAAAGGGCGAAAGTCGGTAATCCCACTCATGAACTTGCTAGAGAAGAAGATGAATCTGACTACGTCATTAATGTGATCGTAAGAGGAGTTGCTGGTGGAGGAATCACCAAGTAGGCCAAGAAGTACGCAAGAAAAATCATGAGTACAGCCTTGGAGATGCAAACTAAGACCATCCCAGCTATAACCACCTCAATGTCTGATATGGAAGGAGTGGCATTTGTCCATGACATTTGATTAGTGGTTTTGACCAAAATGTGGACGCCGAAGTCAACCAAGTACTTACAGACCAAGGAAGCTTAGTGAATATACTTTTTTGGGATGCGTTTGATAAGTTGGCAATACCCGCCTCTAAGCTCTCAGCACATCCCTAGGAAGTAGTTGATTTCTCATGGGAAAGAATGTGTTCAAATGGGTATGTCTCTTTATAGACTTTGGGATCTAAACTTTTCAACAGAACATTAAAAGTAGACTTCATAATATTCTTGCTCTGTTTCCTAAGCATTTCTCTAATGTAATATCTCACGTACATGTGTCTCTAGCTTGACCTAATGGCCTCATAGTACCCCTGAAACCCCCAGTATGCCGGAAAATCACTCAGCAGCTAAAACCTACAAAATCATGCAGAAAGTCTTGATGCAGCGAGCAGGAGGAAGCAATATCATCATCCTTGCTCCAATCTCTCTTGCTGCAGCGAAAGGGTTGTTCAGGGGACTTACTGCAATGACCTTTACTTGCTGCAGCGATGACCCAAATGTCAACACAATTATGAAATGAATTAGTTTCACTTAATGAGCCCCTAACCCTTTAAAACACCCCATGCTCGGGATTTTTCTTCCCCAAATAGAAACCTTTGATTCCCAAACTCTCCCCAACCTTTGCTCTCTCAATCTCTCTCAATCTTCATCTTCCAAGAATCAAAGACGTTGGTGTCATCCTTGCTCCACGAAGCTTAGTTGGTACTGATGCCACTCTTTCCTCCCTTTTAGGTGAGTAGGTTCAATCATGTGATCTCCATGTCAATCATTAGAATTATTTTCATTAAAATGCAACATGAATGTATGATTTTAGAGAACATTGCAAAGAATTTAGAAATGAGTGTTGATCTATAAAGTCTATGAAAGTTTTAGTTTTTGAAATAGCATGAACAATATGTTTGGAAAACCAGCGCACCATTTGTTAAATGTGACTTTTAATAAAGAGCTAGATTATGAATATGATTATATTAGAGATTTGTGAATTACCATGATGAGTTCAAGAGTAGAGCATGAATATATATGTGTGTGTGTGTGTGTGTGTGTGTGTGATAGAGTTTAAACCAAAGATACAATTTGGAAATTCAATCATAAAGGTTTTAGAGCATGGATCTTCCTACGATTCCTAGCAGTTGACAGCTACAAATGTGGATCTTGGAAATCACAATGTCTGCAAGTGGGTGATCCCTTGGACATGGTTTCATGGCCATGATTATACTAAGGTTAGATTGTCAGAGTTATGTGAATCCAAAGCTCTTAGAATATTAAGAGTTTTCATGTAACTAAGAAATATGATATTTTAGTATTGTTGATTTTATTCATTTTCAATTGAATCATGTATGTGGAGGTTTATTAAACATAGTTAAAATCCTTTATTAGTAAGTAGTTAACCTTGGTATATCTAATTGTTAGGGAGGCGGTGTACCAAGCAACCATGGAGACAAATCGATTAAATAGTCAAGAATTTACTCATTAAGCTTTAGATGAAACTCACCCATTTTCCTTTTTTCCATTACAGATTCTTTAGCTATTGTGGGTTTCTCTCAGCCATCTCCTCCCTAGCAGTATGCGTTTCAAGTGGTGAGTTTCACTTTGGAGTAAAGTATCATTTTTGTTGATATAGAGTGCTTCAATATAATTGCGGGCAGGCTCCCCAACCATAGAAATAGTTTTTGCATTTTGCATACCATGATAGTATATTCTTGATTTGTAATTAATGATTTAGCATTCATGGTTATTTGTATCAGAGCAACTCTATATATGTATATGTCTTGTATCATGATTTATGGACTTTAGAGTTGAATTATGAAATATTAGTTATATTGATATTGATCCTAAAGAGCAGTATGTAGACAGTAAATTTATATTTTAAATGGTTTTTTAATTAAAATATGCTTATAAAGTGAATCAGGGATCACAAGGCTTACGTGGGGATGACATTCCTCACATGCCGATCACGATCCAAGTCAGGTCATGACATTTGAGCTTCTCTCAAGGAGGATTATGTTCCTCTTTGCCCTGACCCTTTTTTGAACTTCTAACCTGCTTTCTAAGTTGCATATTGTCGTTTTGAGCTTGCCTTGATGTCAATGTTTAAGGCCTTGGTTCAGAGTCCTATTGGGGAAACCCCAAATATGTTATGCATGTATACTATGCTAATTTTAAAAACTTTCAAGATTTAAAAGCCTTTTCAAACAACAAAAACAATCATCAACTAATGGCTTAGTAAATATATCAGACACTTGGTCTTCAATATTGATAAACCTCGTTTAGAAAGTAAAAGGTAGTTTGTCAAGGTAGTCTCAGAAACCACTGTTTCACAACGGCTTCTGCAATAACTTTGACACCAAACAAGCTGCTCTTCTATATTGCGTTTGCAAGACACAAACAGATTATCAACATGTGTCACTTGGACAACAGATCAAGGACAACAGTCACAAAGGGAAACCATCTATAAATAGAGATATTGAGCTTTCAAAAGAGAGATTTTGACAATTGCATAAGTATTGATACACTGCAATATTTTCTCCTCATCTTTTCTGTGAAGATTATTACTTCTTGTATGCATTTTCTTCGCTTGTAAAAATCTTCTCTCTACATTCATGAATAGTTATACGTTCTTCCATGGAAGAATCATTAGAAACAAGTCATTCAAGTTATCCCAAGCTATTCACTATATATTTTATGAAAATTTGAATGTCGGTTAGTTTGAGTTGCAAACCCAAACACAAACCTCTTGTAACCTTGATCCACTAGTGATCGGTATGAGATAGCTTGAAAAGGCTAAGGTAAAACTACTTGCAACACAACAGTAAGGTTTTCTTGCTAGTCATGGTTTAACTTGGAGAGGCTAGTACAATACTACTCGAGTTAGCTTGGAAAAGCTAGTACAATACTATGCAAGTTAGCTTGGAAAGGCTAGTGAATAACTACTTAGTTAGTGACAGTAGGAGTTGTCTACTGGTCACAAGTTAGAGCTTGGAAAGACTACTGTAAAGACTATCTAGTTTTTTCTTTCTCGGGTCAAGAAAGGTGTTAGTGAAACTCAATAGTGGTTGAGTACTGGATGTAGGCAGGTTAGCCGAGCCAATATAAAAATATCTGTGCAGTATCTTTTTCTCCCTTATCGTTTTACTTTCACTATTAATTTTATTATTTAATATCTACTTAAAATTTATCTTTTTAACTTATTTGTTGCTGACATTGTATCTCAAAAAGTTACTTTCTAAAAACATTTAACTTTGTTTCCGCTGCACTTTAAGTTCAATGCTTGATAGTATTTGTTTGAAGTTTCAAGAGAAGTGAAACACGATTCAACCTCCTTTCTCATGTGCTTTTCTATCTATAATAGCTACATTTTCAGCTTCAGCTATTGAGAGAATAATGGTGTTCTGCTTTTTGCATGGCCAAGTGATGAGGATTTTCCAAAGAAACAACAGCACCACTAGTGCTTTTTTTGTCCATTCTATCTTTAGTAAAATTAGTATAATAGTATCATTCAATCTTACAAGATATACCTTTATCATACCATTAGCCAAGATTAGTAGTACCAGATTGATATCTCAAGATTTTTTTTAATAGTATTAAAGTGTGATTGTTTTGGGTTAAATTGAAATCTAGCACAAATATCTATACTTAATTATATGTCTAGTCTACTTACAGTGAGGAACAGAAGTGAGCCGATCATTTCTCTATAATTACGTTATGATACTTTTTCTCTGGTCTCATTTGCATCAATGACTTGAGATAGATGCATGGGGGTGCTCATAGGTTTGGCTTGATCCATGTTAAATTTTTTCAAAACCTCTTATATATGTTTCTTGATGAATCAAGGTTCCTTCTTTTTGTTGTTTTATTTGAAGTCCAAGGAAGAACTTGAGTTCATCATCATACTTATCTCAAATTCACTTTGTAAGCTCCAGAACCTTTAAGAAAGTATGAACTTTATTTCTTTGAATGACAACAAAGTCAATTTAAAGAAAATATTTTGAAGAATGACTAATGGCTACCTTGAGTTTCTTGACTAAGCTTAACAGGTATTTCCAAAGTGCATTACACGGACTTGAGCGAAAATAATTTCGCTCTATATATGCAAACATGTTTTATCTCATGATAAGAGAATGAGCTTAAATAAAGTGAATATTATACCATGTAAAGAATGCTTACATGCATCAAGAAATAAAGCAGATCAATATAAGAATAAGAAACCAAGGAAAGGGTCTTCAGAAACTAACACAGGACATTAGAAAGTACACTGAAGAATGAGGAAATCATGCAAACTCTGAAAATAACATGTTACTCAATCGATAATCATCATAATCGAAAATCATTCATCATTAAAAAGGCAAGATTGAAAACTGAAAGACCAAAGAATGATCAAGAGACTGATTACACATGTTAGAAAGCTTACTTAACTATGGAGCACAGAACGCTATGGGAAATAAAGGGAAATTTGAATTTTCAAATTTCAAATCTTGCGTCAAACATAGTTTATAACTAGTATGTCATCTCTTCTACCTAATTAGTCAACCATCCTAGTTTGTAAAAGAAGGAGTTCAGAAACCCCGATTTGAAAGTAAAAAGAAAGAGGGACATCAGAAACCTCTACAATACAACGGCTTCTGCAACTGATGTGACAAGTCTATCAGCTTACCTTTCTAGACTAATGTTCTAAGACACAACAGATGATCTACATGTGTCACTTGGAGATCTGATCAAGGGCAATGGTCATGAATAAGGACCTCTGTAAATATAGATACTATGCTTAAAAATCGATGAGAGAATTGAAGACATAAAAGTGGAAACTCTAGAAAAATCTCTCCACACTTCTTATGATATTCACCATAATATGTAATCAATTTTCTTGACGTGTAAAAGCTTCTTTCGAAAATGCTTAGCATGGTGTATGATCTTATTTGTAAGAGATATATGAAAGAAGTTGCTTATGTTTCCTTAGTCGGTTTTATTGAATATTTGTAAGGAAACTTGAATGTAGGTTAGTTTGAGTGGCAACCCAAATACATAACTTTTGTAACCTTGATCCAGTAGTGATCAGAGTGAGACATAGCTTGGAAAGGTTAAGGTAAAACTACTTGCAACGCGATGGCACAAGCATTCTGCTTATCTCGATCCAGCTTGAAGAGGTTGTGGAAGAACTACTCATAACTTATTGATGGTGTCATTCCAGTCATCATGGAGAGGCTGAGAAGAACTACTTGCAACGTGATGGCAGAGGCGTTCTGCTCATCTCGGTCCAGCTTGAAGAGGTTATAGAAGAACTACTCACAACTTGATGATGGAGGCATTCCAGTCATCATGGCTTAGCTTGTAGAGGCTGGTTCAAGACTACTCGGTTTCGTTTAGAGAGGTTGGTACAAAACTACTTGGTTTGTGATAGTAGGGGTTGTTTACTGCTCATTGTTGAGAGCTTGGAAAAGCTAATGTAAAGACTATCCAGTTTACTTTCTTAGGTTGAGAAAGTTGTTGTTAGTGGAATCTCAATATGTGTTGAGTATTGGATGTAGGCAGGTTTGGCCAAATCAGTATAAAAATACTTGTGTCATCTTTCTTCTCCCTGATCTCCTAATTTTATGCTGAAATTTTTTATTTTAATTGTTACTAACATACTGTTTGAGATGCATCATTAGTAATAATTAAGAGATCTACCTTCTAAAACTACTAACCATGATTCTGCTACACTTCAAGCTTAGAGCTTAATAGTATTCTTGTAAAATGTTTCAAATTTGAAGAAAGCATTAAAGAATGATTCAACTCCCCTTCTCGTGGACTCTTTTACCTACAAGTGGTATCAGAGCCAAGCCTCTGAAAGGTTGAGCAATCCAATGATTGTAGAGACAGAATAGCACATATCATCCATAACAGAAGATCACTCAACAAACCCATCACTTTATTCGTACAAGCTAGGAAGATGACCGGTGTAAATCTAGATAAATTATCCACTATGACAAGGCAATATCTTTTCCCAGCAAGATTAACAATCTTGGTTGGTCCAATAAGATCCATATGTCAAAGCTCAAGTGGCCTAGTGGTTAAAACCACATTTTCGTTGTGGAAATAAACTTTGATTTGCTTGCCTTTCTCACAAAAATCACAAGTAGAGTCCTTGTCAAATATTATCTTTGGTAGGCCTTTAATGAACTCTTTCTAAGATAACTTAGAAATTAGCTTCATATGAGCATGCCCAAGTTTCTTGTGCTACACCCACTTATCATCCATAAAGAATGGAAGATCTTTTACATCTTAATCAAGAAAGTAATCCAAGAGTAATACATAAATGTTATTAAGTCTCTTACCAGATAAAATGACTTGTCCAGATATGGGATTTACAATAATGTAAACACTAGCATTAAATAAAATATTGTAACATTGGTCATAAAATTGGTTGATACTCAACAGATTATGAGCAATACCATCAATGCATAAAACATAAGAAATTTGGTGAGAATCGCCCTTACCAACATTTTCTATACTTGTGACCTTAGTTTTTCTTTCATTAACAAATTTTACTGATCCAAAGTTCTTCAATTTTATGTTTCTAAACCAATTTCTGGATCCAAACACATGTCTAGAGCAACTGCTATCCATGTACCACTTGTTATCTTTGTCAATGTATGTTCTCAAATACACCTGCAATAAAAACATGTTTTAACTTAGGCACTCAGACTTTCTTGGGTCCTCTTGGGTTAGTTTTCTTTTAGGGAGGTTTCCCAACCTCTTTTACATAATTTCTTCTTATAAAACATTTGTTGGGTAGGTACCCCTTTTTGTGGCAGAAATTACAAGATATTTTGTTCTTTTCCTTCTTTGATAAGATTGCTTTACTTTTCTCATCCATTTCACTCTCATATCCCAATCTTGTTCTTTGAAAGTATGGCCTTTGACTTCCAAGAATTAGCTCAAGGTTCTTTTAGCCATTAACCATCTTTTCAAGGTCAGATTTGATAAGCTTTGAAGTTCTTTCAAGTTCAGAAATAACTTTATGAGCTTTCTGACCTTTGTCAGTGACTTCAACTTCTAAGGCTTTGAGTGTTACATTTAAAAACTTATATTCTCCTTTAATCTCTTCTTTCTCAAGCCTTAGGTTCTTAACATCTATTTTTTCCTTTTCAAGTTTTAAAACCATTTTCTAATAGTTCTTTTTAAGGTTGAGATAGTTAGAGGATAAGGTTTGAGAATTTACAAGTAGTTCATCATACAAGGCAAGCAACAATTCATCATAAGAAATATTAGGTTTAGAGGATCGTTGTAGCTTTGGTTCTCCTTATGAAGTGTAGCCAGCCATGAAGTACAAATTTGCAACATCTTCAAACTTGTCTTAGCTTTCTAAACCTCATTTCTCCTCTTTTGAATCATTCCACGTGACTAGCATTTCCTTCTTCTTTGTGGGGAACCTTTTCTGTGAACCTTTAAGCTTGGAACAGTTAATCTTGTAGTGTCCCTTCTTACCACAGTTATAGCAATTCATGCTATTCATCGTTCCTTTGCCTTTCCTGTCCTTTTTGAAGATGATGTCCTTTATTTTCTTTGTTCTATTCATCTAAGCTCTTGACATATTTCTTGCAAGCATGAAGATCTCATCTCCATCTTGTTCTTTAAATTCTTCTTCTGAATCTTCCTCTTCTTCTAAGGTTTTAGCAACTTCCATTGCTTTACCTTTGGTTTGCTTCATATGTAAGGACTTCAGCGCTATGAACTTGCTCTTTTTCATGGTTTCACTATGAACATCAGATAGCACAACTTCATGGGTTTTGAGAAACCCAATAAAAGCATTCAAGCTGAGAGTTTGGAGGTCTTTATCCTAAGTAATAACTATGACCTTGGGAAGCCATTTTCCAGGGAGGCTTCTTAGGATTTTTCTTACCATCTCAGATTTTGAGTATCTTTTATAGAAACCTTTGAGTTGGTTCACAATGTGCATGAACCCAGTAGTCATGTCATCAATACTCTCTTGTTTAGTTATTTTAAATATCTTGTATAGATGAACTAACATACTAGTCTTTGGCTACTTGACTTGATCAGTTCCTTCATGTAGCATATGAAGTCTGTCCCAAATTTCATTAGCTACGTCACAAGCAATAATTTTATCGTATTCAACTTTGCTTAGTGCACATGTGAGTAGGTACTTTGGTTTAGAATTTAGTTGAACTCTTACTTTTTGTTGTTCTGTCTACCTACTTGTGGGAACTTCTCTAGAAGTGCAGGGCGCATCTCCAGTTCTTAGAACTTCTTCCATCGGAACATAGTCTCCTTCTGGGATGAACTCCTACAAGTCAAAACTTGTATATTTGATGAACAACTCTATTTTGTCTCTCCAATATGTATAATCTCCACCATCAAAGAATGGTGGTCTATTTATAGAGTGTCCTTCTGCAATGTGAATATTTTGTATTATTTTTTCTCATGATCTTTAACCTCTGCAGTCGTTAGAATGCTCAATCTCTTAAAGATCTGAGTCTTATGCCAATTGTAGGTTGAAAAGTGCACAAGAAGGGGGTTGAATCATGCTTTTACTTTTCTTCCTTTTCTTTGCTAAAAACTAAAATAAATACCATCAAGTGTGAACTTGAAATGTAGTGGTGATACCATTAGTAAGTACCAGAAAGTAACTTTCTAAACCAAAACAAAGATATAAAAATTGATTTAAAGCTATTTTTTCAGGAGAGCATTGATAACAAGCACAGAACAAAAAATAAAAGGAGATTTAAGCAAAAAAGAGATACTGCATAAAGGATTTTATATCGGTTCAACCAACCTGCCTACATCCAATTCTCAACAACCTGTTGAGTTCCACTAATCAACCCTTCCTCAACTCCTGAGAAAGTCCGATATTCTTTCAATAGCCTTCTCAAGAGATCTCGCATGACTAGTAGCACCTTCTACTCTCACTCCCAAGTAGTCTTTGACAAGTCTCTCCAAGTTCACGATGATTGCTACTGGATCAGGGTACAAGAATATTGGTGGGGTGGTTTACTATAACTTCCAAACACTCAAGTTTTCTTAGGATAAAATAATGTATGATCTGAAAACTTGAATGACTTTTTTCTAATGATTTTTCCTAGGTAGAAAATGTTATATAATCAAAACATAGAAAGAAGAATTTTACAGAAGAAAAATCTTATTACAAGCATAAATAACTTTACAGAAGATGAAGGAAAGTTATTGCATTCTTCAAAGATTCAGCATAAAGTCTTGACCAAGAGTCTTGAGTTGTAAGCACATGACCTCCTTTTATACTTGATCTTTCATTTATGATTGTTGCCCTTGATTTGTTTTCTAGTGACATGTGTTGATCTTCTGTTTATGTCTTGGAAATGTAGTATAGAAGAGTAGCTTCGCTTGTGTCAAAGTCACTTTTGCAATTGCAAAGACCGTTGTCAAATAGAGGTTTCTGAGTCCTTCAAAAACTACTTTTTGCTTTCTGAATGGGGTTTCTAAACTTTTTCTTCTAAAAGCTGGGATAATTGACCAAGCTAAAAAGTGAGATGTCACTATTATCCCCTTTTTGGATTTGACTTTTTAATTTGAAATTTGAATTTCCTCATATTCTGTAAAGAGTGCAGCATTTAAGAGTAAACATGCTTTCTGAAGCACTGTACCAGCTTCTGGATATTCCTTTGATCTTCAAAGTTTCAATCAAAGCTCGTTGCATATTTTATCATCATGATTGAAGATTGTAACTATAACTTGCTTCAAAGGATGATGGGTTTCTACATTGTATATCAATTTCTAAAGATAGAGCGGCTATTTTCCAAGGATATGAGACTTATTTCTTGCTCTTTAAAGCATTTCTTTGTGCATCAAACATACTAACATCCATTTAAAGATTATTTATTACTTCATTGAAGTTTAAAATCTCTTTAAAGAAGATCAAACATGTTTACACTTGATATCATTAAAATAAAACTATTGAGTGCTCAAAAAGCTTAAGAAAAAAGAGACTAATCCTTCTACCAAATATTTTAACAAAATTGGTTTGTTGTCATTCAAAACTCTAGGCAATAATGCTTTTTGAAGAATTCTGGAGCAAACACTCGAGATATTGATTGGTATTAATACTAAAAGAGAACTTGAAATAGATGAGAAGATTACAAAGTTGAACATCATCAAAATTGATAAGAATAAGTATTTTCTTTCTTCCATATGTTATTATAACATTGAATTAAATCTTCAACCTAATTAATATTTTGTATCTTTTATATAAATGGAAAATATATGCTCTAATTATGACTTATGCTGATTAGCTAAATAAGTTTGATAAGGAGTTTATTCCTACCAAAATGTGCAATCATTATTGGTTAGTTTCTATATATTAAATTTATATCTTATTTCACCCAAAAATAATTAAATAGATATATTTAGTTTAGTTCAATATCAAATTTCTCAATTTTAAATGCGTTATTTATGCTTAATATAATGTACTTAATTTTAACAAGTATTCTTTGTAATTGATTTTAAATTCAAAAGTTTTAATTGATTCTACATCAAACATCGACCTTTAATATACATATATACATACATACATAAATATATATATATATATATATATATATATATATATACATATATACATACATACATAAATATATATATATATATATATATATATATATTCAAAGAAAAAATAAATCAAATAGTGTTTATCTTACCCTCAATTTCAAATTTTAATATTTAATTTAAATATTTGTTTTCTTAAATTTTTTAATTGAATAATTAAATGGAATGCACTTTAATTTAAATAGAGAGATCACTGTTATATTTGTTAGTTCCACTACTGAATTATTATTTTATAATTTTTAAATGTTTAACTACGTCTAATTTGACATAGCTAATTTTAGCAAGTATTCTTTCTAATAATAAATTGTCAAATAAAATGCCAATAATTCAAAATTATAATTGATCCTACTTCAAATATAAATTCTTCAACATTAAATATTGATATTTTCAACGTTTTTACAAAATGAAATCATTTGCCAACAATTGATATCTTTAAATAAAATTGGTGTCCTATTTAATTTAATAAAATAATTAAATAAATATGTTTAAATTAATTTAAAATCATAATTTTAAATTCTGCCTATGTTAAATTTTGTTTAATTTGATGCACTTAACTTTAGCAAGTATCTTTTCTTATTGATTTTAATATTCTAATAATTCAAAATTCTGATTGATTCTACATCAAGAAATTTTTTTTCTCTATATATATGTATTTCATTCTCATCAATATCATTTTTTCTTCTTCTCCAACTTAAACTGCTTTTGAGATATGTCATTGTGATGAATTTTCAGTAGTCTTTTACCAAATTTTTCTTTACTTTTAAAAGAAAAAATTAGCCAGACTAGTTCTATGTTTGTAGTTGTGTTTTCTCTTTTCTTGATTTTTTTTATATTTATATAAAGTAGGGACCATGAATCAGAAGGTTAAGTAATTTGTGTTAAGCATAAATAGCGAGAAGGAGTAAGAATTAGTAAGGTTATATAATTTGTATAGAGTGGTAACTAGTACCAAAAATGTTAAATTCAATTAACTATTATTGATTTTATTATATTGAATTTAATTTAGGAAATAAAATTTAAATATTATCAAATTCAATAACTACTATCAAGTAAAATATTTTTAAAACATACTGATAAAAAATTAAACAATTTAAATTGTTATTGATTATTTTTTAATTATACGTTACTCAAAAAATACACAATACAGTATAGTTTTGAAATGTAATCAATCTACTTATGACAAAAAAAATGCTAATTTATTAACTCAAACCAACAAATGATGATGAATTATAAAAATAAAAAAGTAACAAATGATGAAGTTTTCTTTAAAAAAATAATTTAAAATAATTTAATAATTATAAAATAATATTAAATTGATTTATTATATTTATTATCTTTATATTTGACTTATTTAATTGATTCGTGCAGCACATATACTATACTTTGTCTGTGTATATATATATATATGGGACTACTCAAGTAAAAAATGTGGTTTATTATAAATGTGAGATGAGCAAATATGAACTGTATAATCATAAATAGATAGTTAGGATTGAAAGTTAACTAATGGTTATTAATTATCACATGATCATTTAAAATGTCATATAACTTTATATTTTAATATTAATTATTTACGTAAAATCCAACCTCTCACTCTCATAATAAACCACTACTCTTACTTAAGTTGTTCCCATCTATATATAATAAGAGTGAGAGGAGTCAATATTAACTATTAGATCTTATATATATGGTCAAGATTAAAATATAAAGTCACATGACTTTTCTAAATAAGCATGTGAGCATTAATTACTATTAATTATATTTTAATCTTGACCATCCGTATATGATTATATGACCAATATTTGCTCATTTCACTCTCATAATAAACTACATTTCTCATATGATATGTCCTATATATGTATATATAGTATGATTAGGTTATACTGATGTAATTTTAAGCAAATATTACACTGTTAAATAACATTTTATTTATATAATCTTTTACAAAACCTACCTTTGGATTAGAAGCTCACACCATATAGATCATATATATAAAATTTCAAATTAATTTAAAATCGTTTGTCATACTTGTCATGTATATAAAAATTAACGTATTATATGTGTTTAAAATGAACAAGAATAAGAGTTATATGATTGCATTGCTTTGATCCAAATAACAGATCAAGTTAGTTATTTCTTACTCATTTTAAACATATATTATGCTAACTTTGATCTACATGAAAAGTATGACAAACGATTTTAGATTGATTTGAAATTTTATTTACTGAAATTTTATATAAGTGATCTACATGATGTGAGCTTCTAATCCAATAGTGGGTTTTGTGAAAAATTATATTAATAAAAAGTTATTCAACGTTTAACATTTGTGGCTTAAGTGTATTAGGTTAAAGATTAGAGTGTTATAGGAATCAACTGAAAAAGGAAGGAAAACGAATGGGGAAAAGTTAGATTGTGTTTGGTTTACCCATTTCTTGTTTTTATTTTTAGAAAAAATAGAAAACACAAGTGAAAACATGTTTGACTTGGTTTGGTTTTCGGGAACTGTTTTTTGTGAAAATATTGCCTAAAAGAGCATGACTTCGAAAATACCAATTTCACGTTACCAACATTTTCTATTGTATCTTCTGAAAATGTTTTCAATTGAAAACGCAGTGGCACTACAGTATATAAGTATGGAGAAATTTCTCTTCTTTCACCTCAAAGTCCTAATCTCAAATCCATGAGACTGCACCAACATACATTATTCCAATTTTTTCCTTCCCAGGTTCATGCATGGACGTACCTGTTACCATTTCAATCAAAATAACAAATGGATTCCCAAATAATTCTCTTTTCTTCTGGCTCCCAAGAAACTAGAAAAGGATTGATCCCAAGTTTCTGTTTCTTATTTTCATTTACCAAAAGAAAAATTAAAAATAGATTGATTCTAAGTCCACCCAAGTACATCGAAATCTGCCACCATTCCACCTAGCTAGCTGTTACGCTTGATACGTTATTATATTTACAGTTTTATTTCTTTGATTTCTTTTTATTATTTTTTGTATATTTCAAATGATTATTTGTTATTATTATTATTATTACTACTACTATTACGATTTATCTAAAATCAAATATATACCAAACAATTTTTTTTCTAGAAGTACTTGTTTCTAAAATTAATTATTACTTGTAATTGTTTTTTTAATAAGAAATGAAATCATATTCACTATAGTGCTTAATATTTTATCAAGTTATTTTCAATTTTTCAATGAAATAATATTCCCTATTTTGCTTCAATTTTGAGGTGAAAATGTGTCTTTAAAAAAGAAAAAGGGAGAATGGATTCACTTTGTTTCTTTTCTTTACTATCAATATTTAAATCATCAAAACAAGAGAATTGGTTCCTTTTCACATTCTTTTCTTTTTCCTCGTTACATGTCATTCAAATATTATATCAAATTATTCCTTAAATTAGTCCCTGCCAAAAGAAAAATTTGTCCTTGCAAAATAAAGACCTCCAAAATAGTTTTTGAAAATTAAAAATGTGGGTTAAATCTGTCATTTTAAAAGATAAATTGGTCTATAAAAATATATTTTGACTGGATGTATTATTCCTATAGAACAACTAATTTAACTCATATTTTTAATTTTGGGTAGATCATCATTTTGACCCTCAAGAGACTAATGCACTGGCAAATCAGTCCCTCAAAGATGTTTTATTAGTATATAGTACGCCAAACATATATTTTGTTACAGGCAATGAACTCCATTAATTAGTATCAACAGAAAACATTTTAGAGACTAGTTTAGCTGCATATTGATCCTTTAAGGATTAGTTTTTCAGCATGTTGATCTTTACGGACTAGTTTTTCACCTTGTTGATAATTAAGGTACTACGGTTAATAAATTATATTAAGGACTAGTTTATCAACACATTGATATGATAGTTCTCCCTAAATTTTTAAAGACTATATTAAAATTTTTCATTTTTCAAGGATAAGTTTATTTAATAATGTTTTTCCAAGAATAATTTAGACTTTTCCACACAATGTAGAAGAGTTTCACCACAAGATTATTGTTTATTAGGCTTTGTGGTTGATTGTTGATCAATAAGTACCCTATGTAAGCCCTTAGCCTTCCCTCATGCTGATATTTAGCTTATAAAAAAGAGTATAAGAGGGTATTTACCAGACGGATTGATTTTGCATTCTTGGGAATTACATTTGTAGGAATAACATTCATAGGAATCACATTCCCAAGTAAAACATTTAGGCATGTTTGGTACGTAGACTATAATCTCTCAGAAATCTTGTAAATTATATTTAAGAATAAGTCATTTATGTGTTTGATGGATAATGACATTCTGTAGGATATTTAATTTTTTCCAAATATACCCCCAACAAATTGGTAGTGATGGCGGCGATAGTCCAACGATGTCAATGGCAACCTGTTGAAGGCTACGGTTGTTCGATGACTGTGATGGTCGTACAACTATGATGGCGATGGAGGTCCATCGTCAACTCATAGCAAAAGTTAGGCGATCAGTGATGGTAGTTTAGTGTTGAGGGGTTAGTGGTCCGATGATCGACGGCTATTGTCTGGTGTTGGCAGTGATGGTCCAATGATGGTGAAAGTGGTCCGATGATGGTGGGGGTTGTGGTCCGATGATGTTGGGAGCACTCCAACAACAGTTATGGTGATCAGGGTTAGGGCAATTCTATATTTTTACTTTTGTAGAAACATATTTTTCATGGGAATCTTTCATTCTCATGTAGATATAAGAATGAAAATAAGTCAACTTTTCATTTGTGGGAATTACCCAATGTAAATCACATGTCCCCAAATGATGTCATCTTTCATGTCCAGCCAATCATTAATTGTGATGTTATAGATAAATGTTATATATTTAATAACTGTTTTAAATTTTTAAATCTCTTTCCACTCTTATCTAATACATGCTAGTAAATGATTAATAAGACACAAAACAGAATACCATTTAGAGATATGTGATTTCTACGCAAAAGTTACCGTGTAATTACTCCTTCCCTTACATCTCAACTGTTCACTTTTTTTAAAATTTTTGTTTCACTTCATCTATCAATTTATTAAATTAAGAAAACATTAATTTTTGCTTGTCAGTTATATCATCTTTATATTTATTATTTTTTCAAGAGTATAATAATATTAAATAGGACAATCCTACTAATTAACATATTTTTATAATATTACTAACATTCATTCATCCATTTCTTAACATATGTGTTTTTATTTTTATTATTTTGCGCAGTTGAGATTCAACGAGTGATTTCCCCAATTTTCATTGAAGTACCCTGCGTTACTCCACACATGCACAATGCATTTAAATGTACGATGACATGTGTCAATGGGCATTTATGGAAGTTAATGGAAAAAATTGGGTCCATGAGTTCATGACTCTTCCCAATTTGCTCTGACATATGCATCATCATCATCATCATCATCATCATCATCATCATCAAATGGGGTCGTTCTCAGCACGGTCCAAAAAGTCAGTGCAGCGAAAACGGACGATCCGAAGAACACCCTTTTTCCATTTCTCTCTCTAGAATAATCATCTTCATTGCTCAGTAAATTAGTAAAACAAAATAAACCTCATTCTCCATTTCACCAATTCCTCATCAATTCGCCACAACTTTTCTCTTTGCAGTGCGTACAAATACAGATATAATATATTTCTCTTTTTCTTTCTTACTTTCTGGGGTTGTCCGTGACGATCTTCAGGATCAGCTTGATCTTTATTTAACTGGGAATTTTCTAGATAAAAACCCAGGTACACTTTTCTTAAATGTTGTGTTTTGCCAGATTTGTTAATCATGGGTTTCGTCTCACTCTTCTGACAATTCTCGTGTGATCATTTTTTTCTTTTTTTTTTGTTTCGCAGAAAAGAAAAAGACCTGAAAGCTGAAAAAAAAAGAAAATAACAATAAAGGACAACGCCTCTCTCCCCTTTTTATTTCTCGGTTATTTGTTTCTGGGATTATGGCTGTTGCTGAGAATGCTGGGGCAAAAATCGGCTCTTCGAGTCAAGAATTGGACGGCAGTGTAGTGTCATCGGACTCAACTGTCCCAACCGAAGCAGAGAAACCGAAACAGCCCAAAACCGGTTACGTTGGAAATGGTGCAGACAGCGATCAAACTCTTAACGGTGTGTTCAACCAGCAACAAGACGGAGGAGCTCCAACCACTGTGTCAGCCCCAAACAACAACAATTACAAGCCCCAGATGGGTCAGATGCAAAACGGTGTCGTCCAGGGGCAGCAGATTGTGGTGAACAACGGTGGTGGGTATGGGATTGGCCAGATGGGTAGTAACGGTGTAGAGGATGGCGGCGAAAGCTTCAAGCGTGATATGAGGGATTTGGCGGAGCTTTTGTCGAAGTTGAATCCCATGGCTGAGGAGTTTGTGCCTCCGTCGCTTGCAAAGAGTCATGGGTACGTGCCTGGTGCTGGTGGTGGATTCGGGTACACTAACAGTTTTCTACTCCCGGGTAATTTTGGCAATGCCAATGGACACGCCAACAGAAGGGTACGAGTGAAGCTTCTGGTGGTTCCGTTTCTTAATTGCTTTCGTCTGAATGATCGTTTTCTGGTTGTTTATTCTATTATTATTATTATTTTAGTCCTAACATTTTGCATTTGGACATAATACTTTGAATTTTGGCATCAGTTTCATCTGTTCACTAGGATCACATGTAATTTCTGTTACAATTCATCAGTAATTTCAAGTTAATGAGATGAAAACGGTCTACTTTTATAAGTTAAGAAGATAAGTAAGCAACACAGCAATGCACAAGCGTACAAGTTAAGAGGAATTGTAACAGAAATTACTAATGAATTTGACCGAGAGCTCTGGTTCATTCCGTTACTGCTTGTTCCCAATACTATGCTTCTAGCATAAAGGTTTTATTTTTGGCTGAAGGTTCCGGTTTGCTTTGTTGCAATGCTAATGTGTTGCAGAGAAAGAATGGCTACAGTCAGGGGAAGCAAAGAGCGAATCATAGAATGGAAATGGAGAAAAGGGAAGAGATGACTAGGAGGACTGTTTATGTGTCTGACATTGATCAACAGGTAAAGATTCTTTCTGGCTTGTTATTCTCTTGTTTCGGCTTCATTGCAATGCTTGCCGGGTGTATTTACTTGGAAGGGTTGCTTTTTTGTTGCCTTTCCCTTGTTGGCATCTAGGTCACTGAAGAGCAGCTGGCAACTCTCTTTCTTAATTGTGGCCAGGTAAATATCAGTTATGTTACGTTTTGTTTTACTATGTGTTCTTTTCTTCATGATAATGGTGGGCCGTGTTGTTCAATCAACTCCTTTTTCATGGTCTGAAGGTTGTTGATTGCCGTGTATGCGGGGATCCAAATTCTATTCTTCGTTTTGCCTTCATTGAGTTTACAGATGAAGGTAACACATCACTGCCAAATATATTTGCTTCATATGGTGCAAATACAGACATTTCACTGTACTCACAGTGTTCTGGCTGCAGATGGTGCAAGAGCTGCTTTGAACTTGTCTGGCACCATGCTTGGTTATTATCCAGTGAGAGTGCTTCCTTCTAAAACTGCCATAGCGCCAGTTAATCCTTCATATTTGCCCCGGGTAACTTTTACTTTGAAATAGCTATTACATGTTTTGGTTGGAATAGCATTTAGAGCTGTCAAAGCTATCAGAGTCAATTTTAGAAGATGATTGGCAAGACTGAGCTAATAAGTTGTCTCTCTCTTTTCGTATTGGATTTCTAATGGTTTTTTTTTTCCCCTCAGTCTGAAGATGAAAGGGAGATGTGCTCTAGGACTATTTATTGCACAAATATCGACAAAAAGGTAGTTTAGGGTTATCTGATCATCTTGATAAGAGAAACTATTGGGTCCTTTTCATGTGTTGTTTTGGTACAAATATGGCTCATAATTCTTAAAATTTCTGTTCTTATTACAAATGTAGGTTACTCAAGCTGATGTTAAACTCTTCTTTGAATCCCTTTGTGGAGAGGTCTGTAGCTTTTATTGGAAACATGCTTATAGTGTTTTTTCTGGTTCAATTATAGTGTTTGCTTTTGGTTCAATTTGGTATCTTACAATTTTTATTGTTTTGGTGTACTTATCTAGGTTCAACGTTTGAGGCTTCTTGGGGATTACCACCATTCGACTCGAATTGCATTTGTGGAGTTCACAATAGTAATTACTCATTAACTTCTATACTGATATATTTTTATTTGAATCAACTCTGTCTGTTTGTGAATTATAACCCTTAGACTGAGTGTTAATGCCTTTGCATTTATCATTTTAGAATGTAATGAACTCTGCTTCCTCTCTCCTCCTTTTTCTCACTTTCTCAAAAGATGCATCCTGTTTGTGCTGCAAAATTTGATCTCTAATTTTGTTTCTTCTTTGATTATGCTTCTCTCTCTAAAAATAATTGTGTTTGAGAAGTGATTATTTGCAAATTGCTAAATACATGTTTATCTGCCAATCAACGGAAGTGGAGCCAATCTCTGTACACAATGTGGCGAATTTGTAATGATAAATTTGTTCCTACAATTAAATCATGTCAACTGTATTTCTTACTGATTCATCTGTTCATTTAACTCCTGTTTTCTGAGAAGTGATGCAATACTAATTTAAGGTGGCCTTTAGAAAGATTTAACATCACATCTTACAGAAGAAGGGTTCTGTTCACACTTATGTTGAATCATGGAGTGTGGCTGTGTTGGGAATTACCACAATCTAGGCTTACAGAGCTCATCCACAGCTTCCTTGTGAATGTAATTGCTAGTCAATATGTGTGGCATGGAGGTTGAAAATTGGACCATTGATGTGCATGCAATGGACATAGGTAGTTGTGTAAGGTGTAATTAGAGCTACCATGGGATAGAAGAGAGTGGAAGATGGCAAAATGATGTGTTCTGCAGAAGGTGCTAAGAGGCATTAGATGGTCTTTTGTTGATACTTCAGTATTTCCCTCACTTTAAGAGCCTAAATAGATAAATATTGATTTTTCTTGATTACTCATGACTCCTGGCGTTTACTATACTTCAGGATGATGCTTTTGTGATGTCTAGTGGCTAAAGGGATGCTTATCCATTTGCTACCTGTTTTAAGGTTGAAATACTTTGGCCCATGAAAGGACAGTGGCACTTCGGCTTAGCTGATGAAATACAATTTTGTGTTAAGGAATCATGTGTTGGGTTCTCTTGGTTCAACTGCTTTGGTTATAGCCTGTCCTTCATTGTAATCACATGTGCCATAGTTGGCTTACATTCTATTGGTGGAGCTATTACTGGAACTTGTTGTGAAGAATGAATTTCAATTTGTATGGATAGATTTTCTTGATAATTGAATGGGTCTAGTTCAACCCCAAAAGTTTGCTCATGGGGGAAGGGTTGTCTAACCTCTTGTAAAGGCTATCTTAACCATATCCTTACGCAATGTGGCACTCTAGCACACCCCCTCACGCCTAGGACTGGACACTTGGAGTGTAATTTTGTAGGACTGCACATTTGTCGGTGGCCCAATAACAGCCATAGGATATGCTGTGATACCATCTTAAGAATTGATTGGGCTTAACTCAACCCCAAAAGCTAGCTCATAGGGGGAGAGTTGTCTAAGCTCTTATAAAGATTATCTTGGCCATATCTTAAGCAATGTGGGACTCTAATAGATTTCATTCAAGTGAGGGGACTTGCCTATAAAATATTTTCCCAGCATTCATCTACAAAAAATTTATTTATTGAATAGGCTTAACTTTCAATCTTTTGGTCTTTTGGTCAGTTAGACCTTTTGAGTTGCTTTCATATTGTTTGGATCTGTCGCTTGCCCATTGTGGTTGCTTTTGTCTCATCTTTTGCTTCTTTCTGCAATGATCAAAATTGTTTTCTTCCTCCCCTGTGATATTGTCAATGCATTAAAGCTATCACTTATTAAAATGTTACTTTTTATGCTTTCATATTAGGTTCCCTTATCAGCTAGGCTTTATAGGGCCCAACATACATTATTTCTGCTAGAAATAAAGAAAATGTCTAGTAACATCTCTACTATATCTTAGAATACCATATAATATATTTCGCATCATATCATATAATATTAAAGAATATTTTAGATGATTCCTTAGGATTGATTTCAATATTTCTTTATATTTCATGATCTGTTTCTTTGTTTAATTAGGATTGGGATTCTAGTAAGAGATTGGTGTTTTGTATATTTTGTCACACCACACAACGTTCATAATCTATCATTTCAATATATTGCGACATTATTCAGGGTTTTTATTCTCTCTTGTCTTCCTTTCCCATCTAAAATTCACAATATATTTTCACATTACACTAGAATGGGCCTGTTTCGTCCGCAGCTGTCCCAGTTTGACCCTGTTCCGTCAATGACTATTCCAATCTGGTCTTGTTTCATCCCTGGCTGTCCCTGTCTGGCCTCATTTGGTTTGTGGGTATCGCAGTCTAGTCTCATTTCATCCATGACTATCCCAGTCTAGCCCCTTTTCAGCGGCAGCTGTCCCAATCTGTTCGCCTATGGTTGTCCTGGTTTGGCCCCCTGTCATCTGCAACTATCCCAGTGCTTATTCAGAGTCAATACATTTTCACAATATCACACTATTTTGCTATGGTTTTGTTTGTAGGTATCCCAGTTTGACCCTGTTTCATCCACAGTTGTCCCAGTTTGGCCTCGCTATTTGGCAATCCGAGTCTTGCCCGTTGTATTTTCTCATTGTTAAGAATTTAATTGTGTCAAGCTTAGAGCTTAGAAAGCTTTTACTTGAGGTGGATTAGAAAAAAAAAAAAAAATCTTATAGATAGTATTTCACATCATACAATAGATATGATCTCTTAGGATTGATTCCAATATATCTTTATATTTAATGGTATTTTTTTATTTAATTATCTCTTAGGATGTGATCTCTCAGGATTCTAATATTATTATAAATAAATAAAAAAATGATGCTTTGTATTTTGTATCACACCAAATAATATTATAATATATCATTTTGATATATTCTCACATTATTCAAAATCTTTATTGTCTCTTTCCTTCCTTTCCTATCTAAAACTCAATCTCAACAGTTTTTGTATGATGCATCAATTTAGATGGTTTTGTTTTTCACTTAGTGTTCCTGGTCCATGTGCCCCTGGTATAAATGTAGTAATGCACAATCGAATTGTGCTCAACAAGCTTTATATCTTTGAAACTATCAATTCTTTTTCTTTTTATTTTATTTTCTAGTTTAATTAGTTTAGCATTGTGGTTTTGGGTTAGCACTTGTTGTGGAAACGATGAAGCCGCTTCACTAATAATGAGAGTAGATCAAATGGAGGTAGTTTAATAGCTAAAGGTAAAGGGAGATCTAGAAAAAAACTATAAGTGGATCTATTAAAAGTGTTTAGATTTTAATGGTGTGAATGTAGACATCATTTATGACAGAACACTAAGGCATCATTTGATCAATGAAGATGACCCCATCTAGTGACAATTAGTTATTGTTGTTCTTGTTGTGGTTGCAGCTAAAAAGTAACACTTTTCTCCAAATTTTTTTTTTTTTGGGTATTTGGCTGTCTATTGATTGTTTATGTCATACTTTCAGGCTGAAAGTGCAATTGCAGCCCTGAACTGTAGTGGTGTGATTTTGGGTTCACTGCCTATAAGGTTGGATTGACAGATTTCTCTTGATTTGAACATTGCCCTTATAAACTTCGGATTTCATCTCATATTACTTCAACTATTCTTATGTTTACTATACTCTTCAGGGTAAGTCCATCGAAGACACCAGTCCGGTCTCGCACTCCTCGTACTTCAATGCATTGACTCATCTTTCCATGTCTTTGGCCGTTCCTTGCTGCTCAGATATCTTTACATATATGCATACAACCGGTATTCCCTAAGATACCTGTGGCGAGTAGTTGTGGTTAAGTCATGCATTATGCTATCCTTGTTTCCCCCATAGAGTTATGGATATTGTGTTTAGTCTGTAGAGTTGGACGGGGCTTTGAGGATCTTAATGGCTTAATTTATAATGAACAATGTGACTGTCCATCTTGAAAGGAGATACTTTTATGCTTGGATGTTTTTAACATATGGAGTTTCTAGGGAAGAAACTTGGTACAAAGCCTTTGTTCCTCATTAGCTGTTTATTTGGCTGCCACCGATGCTTTTTCGATATTTCTTTTAATCTTTCTTGTTACGAAGTATGCCATCTCAGGAAGTGTTTTATCTTTTTCCTTAATGGTTGAAAATTTGTATGAAATAAAATAAAAATTGGAAAAAAAAAAAAGAATGTAGGTATTTCTAAGTATAATTAACTTTAGTGGTACATAAAAGGTTTCAACTTTGAGATTAATTGGTGTGCATTGATAGGGTAAACTCATTTTACACCATCAGCCAATTAAAAGTTGACACATTAGGTTATTGGTGAGAAAAATTAGGAGGAAATAGTGCACTTACTAAAAGTATAGTGATATATCAAGTTTTAATTAGTTAACGATGTAAATCCGTTTTATACCATCACTGCATACTAATTAATCTCTCTAACTTTTTAAGCTAGTTTATCACCAAAAAGAGGGGGGAAAAAAGGAAAAAGAAAAAACATTACACCTTCTTGATGGTATGATTAGAGTAAGGATCATAAACTTAGGTAAAAGAATGCATAGTTTCAAATTCTTTTTAGGCATAATTTTAAGAACCGGACCAGAATGGCCAATTCAGATTGGAAACTAGTAAACCAGCAAGGTGACCTGTTCGATTCAATGTGTGCACCGGTTAAGCAATTGGACTAGTCAACTCAGGTCAAACTCGTTAGAACCAGTGTGAACCAATCGAGGTTGGAGTTGAACTAGCAGTTTTGAGTGTAAATTTTTACAACCCAAAAAATTGCAGCATGTAGGACTATTGCTGGGAAGGAGACGTGCATATCAACTACCGTGCTATGCTGCTAATTGTAATATATATTGTATGTTATATATCTATTGTATTTTAACCAATTGAACCAACGACTCAGTAATCCAATATCTTGATCGAGTCCATCACTGAGCCTAGTTTTAAAAGTATACTTTTAGAAACTTAAACATTTTCCATCGGAATCAAGCTAAGAGATAACTGACGAGCTCACTTGTTGCCTAGTTTTTTCCTAGTTTGTATATTTGATATTTCATGCAACATCAGTCAATATTTTGATGTGATTTTGGAGTGGAGTTGTGTATTTCCATTGGTTGTAATCGTAGGTTTAGTCTGAATGGTCCATTATATATTATCTCCTGTAAACTAACTTTGTCGATTACTTAACAACAAAAAATTTTATTGACAAAAAAAAATTAAAAAAATCAAAGAGAGAGGAAGAAGTTGAAGCACGGTTTCTTTCCAAGTTTCTCACCCCACCTCTATTTCATCAAGAGGTCAAGATGCAGCATAACCCCTTCATTCCATCCATCCTTCCAACACAGCTTGTGCTCTGCTGCTGTCCCACCTGGACCTGTTGCTCTGTCAATGTGCATTTCGTCACTGTACACCCATACATCACGTTGCGTCACGCTGCCATGCGCCCGCGTGTCGTCATGCCGTTGTGTGACTGTGCTTGTGCTTCACATTTCTCTGTGATTGTGTCGTTCTGTTTTCTGCTTGTTGGCCTCAACTCTCAAAGTCTCGTTCTTTTATCCTCTTGTATATGATGGTGAGTTTTTTCTTTTTTACCTTACCATATACATTCACAAGATTGTATTGTATTTACTATGTGGATTGTAGCGTAGTTCTTATTTGCAAGGTTCTCAACTTTTAATGATATCAAATTCACACAATTACTCACAAATTTTGTAATAACAGAAGCTTAAAGAGAAAGAGAAATACTATGAAACTTTATGCAATTCACTAACACACAATCTTAACATTTTGTTTTAACTTCTCACATTTAAGCTCACAAAATATGTTCTTACGCTAACTTGCCACACTTCCTACTATATGGAGTACAAGCCTTTTATAGGCTACTGTTATTTAGAAAGAAACAAAACCATTAACTATATCATTGACTAACACATACAGCTTATTAAATGCTAAGCCAAGTTTTTTAACTTTGTAGGGACACCACAATTAATGCTAAGTTTCCAAGCGTGCTTAGGTATTCAATGATTGGTTCTATTTTTCAACATTGTCTCTCTTAAACCAAGTATTTAAAGTTAATCATTCCAAGCATTTTCTTCAACTTGCAGAATAACACATTCTTCAGAGATTTTGTAAAAATATTTACAACTTGTTCTTCAGTGTAATAGTAATTAATCAATACTTCTTTTTCATCAATCAGTTCTCGAATGATGTTAAATCGAATATCAATATGCTTGGATCTCCCATGAAAAACTGGATTTTTACAAAGTGCAATAGCACACTTGTTGTCACAAATATTGTTGTGGGAGTATTTTGCTTCTGCTTCAATGCTTCAAGAATTCTTCTTAGTCACACTGCCTGTGTAGCATAGCTTACTGCTATAATGTATTTTGCTTCAGTTGTGGAGAATGCAACAACGGATTGTTTCTTTGAAGACTAACATACTGTGTCAGATCCAAGATGAAAAACATATCCTGAAGTGCTTTTCCTTGTTTCTATGTCACATGCTCAATCACTATCTGTATATCCAGCAAGCCTCACATCATCAGTATTATCATAAAAAAAATTCCATCAGTCATCATACCTTTGATATACCGTAGAATTCTTTTAGCTACTTGCAAATGACAGGTGCGCGGCTCCTCCATGAACCTGCTCAGTAATCCAACTCTGAAAGCTATGTCTGGTCTGGTTGCAGTCAAATATCTCAAGCTTCCAATCAAACTCTTGTTGTAGGTAGGATCCACAGCTTTTCTTAAATTTTCCCCTACCAATTTTAGCTTCTCTTGTACTGGAGTGGAGACTGGCTTTGAATTTTTCATCTGAAACTTCTTCAAAATATCATTAGCATATTTCTTTTGAGAAATGAAAATGTCATTATCTTGCTGAATAACTTCAATGCCTAAAAAGTAAGACATCATACCTAGATTTATCATTTCAAAATGTTTCACCATGGCCTCCCTGAATTATGCAATCATCTTCAAATTATTTCTAGTGAAAATTAAATCATCAACATAAAGGTATACAATGAGTATATCACCAGATTTGATGTATACAGTATGTTCAAATGGGCATCTTTGAAAACCATTCTTAATGAAATAAGAATCAATCTTTTTGTACCATGCTCTTGGTGCCTATTTCAAACCATACAATGTCTTCTTCAATCCGTAAACTTTGTCTTCTTCTCCAGAGATCACATAACTTGCAGGTTGCTCAACATATACTTTTTCCTCCAAAGTACCATTAAAAAAAATAGACTTGACATCCATTTGATATATCTTCCACTTATTTTGAACAAAAAGTGAAATAATCATCCGAATTGTATCAAGTCTAGCAACAGGGGCAAATACCTCAAAGTAATCAACACCTGACTTCTGCTTGTATCCCTTTACAACCAATCTTGCTTTGAACCGGTCAATTTCACCATTGGGCTTGTACTTCATCTTGTATACCCATTTCACTCTTATTGGTTTCTTATTTGCAGGAAAATCTGTTAGTATCTAGGTTTCATTATTCTCAATTGCAAAGATCTCTTTATCCATAGCTTTTCTCCAATTATTGTCAGCAGAAGCTTCTTCAAAACTTGCTGATTCACAATCTGCAAATAAAGCAAAATTGATAATCTCATCATCAGATGAATCATTATCATTGCTTACAACATAATCCCTAAGTCTTGTTGGTAATTGACGATTCCTTTAAGGTCGACTTATTGATTCTGGTCGAGTTGATATACCTGCATGTCCATCTTCTTCTTCTTCTTCTTCAAAAATGTTAAAAATCACCATGAGCTCCTTCTGAGTTTTGGAAGACCAATCCCACATTACTTCTTCATCAAAAGTCACATCTCAACTGATGATTACCTTCTTTGTATCTGCATTATACAATTTATATGCCTTAGAGTTCATACTGTAACCAATGAAAATACATTTCTTACCTTTGTCATTCAATTTCTTCCTTAATTGATCTGGTATATGAGCATATGTAATACACCCAAAAACTTTGAGGTGATGAATTGAAGGCTTTCTTCCACTCCAAGCTTCTTTAGGAGTCTTATTATGAACACTCCTTGTTGAGCACCTGTTCAAAATATACACAGCAGTAGTCACTGCTTCTACCCAAAATTCTTTTGGTAGTTGTTTGAACCGCAACATGCACCTCATCATATCCATGATTGTCCTGTTCTTCCTTTCAACGACTCCATTTTGCTGAGGAATGTATCTGGTTTTCAGTTGGTGTTGAATCCCATGTTGCTCAAAGAAATCTACACATACAAGATATTTCTGTCCTCTATTTGTTTTTAAAATTTTGATTATGTAACCACTTTAATTCTCCACAAATGCCTTGAATGACTTGAAAACATTACATGCTTTTGATTTTTGCTTCAAAAAATACACCCAAGTCTTTCTGCTAAAGTCATCAATAAAAGTAATGAAATACCTGTGTCCAGCATGTAATGGAACATCAATGGTCCATGAATCTGAATGCACAATCTCCAACAAACCCTTTTGCTCTCCAAGATTTTCTAACAAGAAATGATTCTCTGTGTTTCTTTCTCAATTAACAAGTCTCACAACACAATTAGGAATTTGAACAACTAGCAAACCAAAAACAAGTTTTTTTCTTGACAGATAATTTAATCCAGAAAAATGATGATGTCCAAAATGTATTTGCCACAACCAATTATTATCAGATATCACTAAACCCAGGCAAGAAAATTTTTCATGTTCAATTTTCAATGGGAAAAGTCTATTCCGAGTTATTTTAACCTTGGCTATAAGTCTTCCATTCTTGTCAAAGATTGTGCAGTATCCTTGATAAACTTGAATATTGTAACCTTTTTTCGACAACTATCCCAAACTCAACAAATTGTGATGAAGACCAAGAGTAGAAAACACATCAAAAATGAAATTATGAGAACCATCTTTCAATTTTATTTTTATCCGACCTTTCCCCAAATTGGAATATCTGATTTATTGCCAAATTCCACAGATAATTTTACAGTTTCATCTAAAAAAGAAAATAACTCATTTTTCCCACACATGTGATTGCTACAATCAGTATCTAAATACCTTATGTTTTCTTCTACATCAAAAGAATTACTTGCCAAAAATATACCTTGTGGATTAGAATTCTCGTCAATATCTCGACATTGGTTTTTGGCAACATTTGTTTGAGTGCTATTGCTCTGTTAAAATTTGTTCTTTCTTGATAAAAATTACCTCTTCTTCTTGCTCGATTAGCGGCCCAAAATTATTTCCTCCTCTTCCTTGATTGTGTGGTTTGAAATTATTGCCTCTTCCTTGATTGTAATTAGTGCCATGACCTCTTCTTCTAAAATTTCCTTTGCCTTGGCTATAATTTCTTTCTTCTCCTTTATGGCTTGATTTAGAAAATCTGTTTAAATTCACCTGACTCTTCAAGGCTTCTTCTGCAAATTTTTTTGTCTTCTCCAAGATCCTGCTAACATGGCTTTCTATGCTTCCCTGCAATTATGCAATTGTCATTCTGTCTATGTCATGTGACTCAATTATTGTATTCACCACATGATTAAATTTGATTGGCATAATATAAAGGATTTTCTCAACCACCTTGCTATCTTCAATATTTTCTCCATATACTCTCATCTTATTAACAAGATCAATGACACGAGAAAAATAGTGTTCAACAGTTTCTAAGCTAGACATTTGATACCTTTCATATTCTCTGCATAAAGACTATAGTTTGGATTTTTACGCCTTCTCTACCCCTTTGTAGGACAACTTTAGAGTATCCCATACTTCTTTGGCAATTTTGGCATTTGTAATTTTGTCAAACACCAAATAATCCACTCCTTGATGGATCTGTGATAGCGCCGATTGGTCTCTCCTTTGAATTGCTTAATCTACTCCTTCTTAAATGCCTGGTTTAACAAAGCTCCAAATATTGTGAGCTTTTAAATGGGTGCACATTAAAGTCTCCCAATAATAATAATAATAATAATAATAATAATAATCAAGTTTCCCATCTAATTTGCGACCGGACCAAACAATGTTGTAATTGTTTGTCATACTGACTCTAGAAAAATTAATTGTATGATACCACTCTTGTTTCACACAAATTCTCTAAAATTTGGCACTGGATTTAACCAGCTTTGATACCAATATGATATCAAATTCACACAATCACTCACAAATTTTGTAACAATGAAAGCTTAAAGAGAAAGAGGAATACTATGAAACTTTATGCAATTCACTAATCTTACAACTACACACACAATCTTAACACTTTTTTTTAACTTCTCACACGTAAGCTCACAAAATATGTTCTTACACTAACTTGCCACACTTCTAGCTATATGGAGTACAAGCCTTTTATAGGCTATGGTTATTTAGAAAGAAACAAAACTATTAACTATGTCATTGACTAACACATACAGCTTATTAAATGTTAAGCCAAGTTTTTCAACTTTGTAGGGACACCACAATTAATGCTAAGTTTCCAATCATGCTTAGGCATTCAATGCTTGGTTTTATTTTTCAACATTTTTAAGAATCATTGAATCAAGTTCCATTTTTTATAGCATTTTTCAACTTCTTTTTTTAGGTGGGGGAAATTTAAGTTTTTTTTTTTTATTTCACTTGATATAACAATTAACAATGTATGAGTAGATTAGATATGTGAGTAAGGCAACTTATTTTATTGTATAGTAGTTAGATTTAGATATTTGTGAGATAAACGATATCAAAATTGTAACTTTTAAGTTAGGCTTTATTTATTTATTTGTTTCTCTAGATATTGTTAGTAGGGAAAAAAAATACATTTGTAATCTCATTATAAATTGTCTATTGAAGGAACTTCTTTAAATTAGGGAAAACTGCACTTTATACTTGAAATATTAGTCATGTGCACTTTAAACTATAAGCTTGAAAAATGTGCAATTCAATTCCCTGAACTTTTTTGAATGTACAAATTGACTCTTCCATTAATTTTTTTCAAGAATTATTAATAAAAATATCACAATTTAAGAAATTTTAGGATATCAAGTTATACATTTAGAAAAGTTTAGTGGTCAATTTGCACATGTTAAAAAATTTAAGGGGGTATAGTTCACTTACTTTAGCTAAAATGCACCTCTATTAATATTCAAATGATTGATTTGCACATTTTAAAAATTTAGGGGATAAAGTGCACTTAACCTATAGTTCAAAGATAAAGTGAAAATTTTCCAAGTTGAAAACTATTGACACATTCTTTAAAAAAAGTGGTCAAAATAATAATGTGTAACCCATAATTACATTAACCCCACCCCATTCAACATTTAAGCCATCAAATATCAATGTTTCAATTTCTCAATGGGTTAGAGTGCTCACAACTTAATCCGGAACAAATTGATGCTTGTCATTCGGAAAGAGACCCTGGACTCTGACTTATGATTCAGAAGTCTTCTATAAATCAAAAAGATGAAATTTGTTAAGCTTATCTTAAAGTTGGGCCTAATCAACCAATACATTATCCATTATCTGGTGATAAAAATCATCATCGTTGCTTTCAAGCTTCTTGGTTTAAATTGTACCACACTTAACTGGAGTATTCTATAGAAGATGATGCTATATATTGCCTGCGATGTTATCTTTTTGGTAAGGAATCCTCAAACAACATGGGTTCATATGCCCTTATTGAAAATGGTTTCAGGAATTGGAAGTAAATAGTGGTAAATACTGTCATCTCTTGAATCACGTTGGTGAATATCCTAATTCATTCCATCATAATGCTACGCAGTCATGTGATGATATGATGAAGCAATCGCAACATATTGATAAGATTATAAGAAAACAAACACCAGAAGAGATTGAGGATAATCACTCAGACTTGCAGCTTGATATTTCAAGCTTGTGCTTATAGAGGGCATGATGAAAGCCAAAGTTCAAACAACCAAGTAAACTTTGTTGAAATTATGAAGTTTTCGGATCTTACAATGATAGATGGTACTTCTATGTACATTAGCCAAGCTCATCAACGATATGATCGTCTGAGCTATATTAAAAGATTGTCCTCTTCTACTTCACCATGTAATGATCTTTAATTATTCTGCAAGACAAAACAATCAGTGGCGTGTAGATGGGATAATCTAACTTGATTAGATTCTTTGATTGTAAATAGCATGTGGTTGATGGGAAGTATTACACAGAAAAGTACATAGAAACCTTGGCTCATCATTGCCATACACATAGAAAACCTGAACCTAAAGAACTTCAAAGATAAAGAACTTTAGTCATGATAACATTCTCATTAGCAGCAGAAACTTTGAACCTAACAATACTACCACCCTTAATACCATGATTCCCCTAACAAACTTTGACTACCCTTTTCCAAGATAGAATTCCCAAGCTCTTCTTCTCCCCGAACGGAGCATTCTAGGAAAAGCTTTTCCTTCACCATTTGTAAGATTGACAGAGGACAATCTAGCTCGAAATGCTTGTGTAGCAAATGCTTTAGGGAGATTCTGTATGAATACATGTGAAATGGCCAATTAGAATATGTGATTATAAAATAGAAAGAAAAAAGATTTAATTGAAACAAGCATTTTTTAACCAATGAACCCACTCTGGCTTGATAATGAGTAACCGCTGTGTCATATGCATAGGAAACAGGAAACTCATGTTGAACCTCTGCAACTTGACCATGAGCTTCCTCAAGGTTGTCAAGATCTGTAACTATAGGATGATGAAGATGTGCAGGAGGAAGCTGATGATGAAAAAGGACTAACAATAACATCATCATCAGGTTCAATTTTAATGATGTCATGTTGGGAACCCGTTTCCTGAGGAAGTTAGACCTCAACAACACCACCTGCACGGTTATTAATTTGTTCAGCACTAGGGGGAGGAAGAAGTTTGCCATCTTCACATCAAGAAGAAGAATCTCACTCAAACCAACCTTCATGGTTGCTGTATAAAGGAAGTGGTTAAGAAGCACGAAATGACAAATTACACAAACAAAATTTGATACACGAACAAGCATAAGGGACATCAAGGTTCATTCAATGAGAGCTTTAAAATGAGACACAACTATTTGATATAAGTTGTGCACAAGGACTTACTAAACCTACTAATGGCTCGGACCTGACTGCAAGTACACAAGGCCTAGGGGTGAACATTATTTATAGTGGTGGAGTTGAGCAACATCTAGATTTGGAAAATATTGAATAACCAATGCAAGAGTGCAACTTCTATGATGTTCGGGGACACATGCATGGTCATTGGCTGGATTCAAAATTTTATACGTGCATTATAAGGTATAAATTGAATATACATGGAGCAGCTGCAGAGCTGGGAGGTAGTATGCATTATTTGAAGAGAAAAAGGTTGCATACATGTAGAAACCGGATTACATGATGCCTAGAGAACAAGCATCCTGGGGAGGACAAGTAGGTGAATCCATTTGTTGCATTTCATTCCCTCTTTGCGTCCACCACTACCCGTTTTCATATCTGCATCTCCTCTACCACACGTCTTATTCAAGGGCACGAACAAAGGAATACGTAACAACAATGCAAACATGGAATACTCACGTGGAAGGGTTATGAATCCCCAAAGGGATAGTAACAACGGTTGATAATCCTTCACACAAAGCAGCCCGGAGGACCTCATCGCATGGAGAGCACTACTGCCAGGAAGAATGCTTTTAATATTTTTTTTTTTTGCATTTTAGAATGAATGAGAATGGCTATTTAATTTATATAAATTTAGATGGATAATGAAATAAACCAACTGGAGATGAAGCAGAGAAATGTATGTGGGTGGTGCGGCTGAAGCTACACACAAGTTATAGATCTAGATTTCTGATATCATATTAGAGCTTGTTTTTTTTCGGCTGGCGATGATGCTGGAAGCCAATGAGCCAACGAAGTTGAAGACTGCATAAGGGAGGAAAAATGCAGCGGCTGTAGTGGTGGCAATCCGCAGGTGGTTGATAGCAAGGAGTTAAAAATGGTGGCGGCAAAGCTAAGAAGGGGGAGAAGAGTTAAGGATAGATCTTTGCAAATTCTTATCTTTAATAGTTAATACCATGATTTATTTTATAATTTTATATAATTATTTTACTTATAAATTTGATCGATTGAGATATTATCCAATGGAATAAAAATTAGTTGTCCCTAAATATTATTATATCTTTGATAATTGTTTGATATTTTTAATTATTTTTTTCTTATCTTGCATGTAGCAATCAATAATTAGGAGGAAAAGGAGAATGATATAATTTTAACATGTGATTTCTATCTCATCTAATGATAAAAATGAATAGACCACCACATAATCCATGACATATATCAAATCACTACATCCAACACTGACTTGGAATCTTATAGTGTGTTTGAAAAACCAATAGGAGTGCTCATACCATTTTGGAGCCACAAAATCGGTTTTGTCAATGTTTTAATATGTTTGATTTTTCAGTAGAATAAAATTCTAGAATTATAGAAGTGCAAACTCTGTTGCTTCTAGGGTTTTACTCATGTAATCCTTGTCAAAATCACTTTTCAAATCAAACTATCAAACATAAATGACTTTATCTCAATTAATTTTAATCAATTCATTTACATATTTGAAAAGAAAGAAAACCCCAAAAAATAGAGCTGATTTAGCAGTAAAATAGGAGTGGAAGACTTCAAAACAATCACTCGTCCTTGTCAGACAAAGCAGACACTGGCTCCTAACACAGTCCCATTGCAAGCACCTTCGAAAAATCAGACAGCAGGCCTGGCTTAAATCCACATCCGAATAACCAATAAAACCGCATCCAAGTAATTTTCATTACAGGTTTTCCTCTGACCTCATTTTCTTTTTCACATTGTTCCTTCTTTGCCTGCCTGTGCGCACACACTGTGACTCGAGCTTCCTCCCCATTTTTACTTTCTCGCACATGTTTGCTCAATACTCATTTATCATGTTTTCATTTGCACCACTGATTCCATTGCCATACAAAGCAACGGTCACTAATGTGCCAGAGATTCTAATTATAAATGGAGCTCATTTATATATAAAATTTATCTTCACTTTTAATCTCCAACCAAATGCACCCAATTGTAAACTCAATTTTTACGCCATATTAATCAATGCATACTGTGTCAACTTTGTAAGCTATCATTATCTTCAACTTCAACCAATTCATTTAATTTCTTTGCTAAACACAATTAGGATATGAATAATTGAAGATAATGATGGCCCTACTAGCTGAATTCGCACAAATTTTTACACCAGGTGTATCTGAAAATGTCCTAGCTCCAGCTCCAGTTTTCACACCACATCTTTATCACTAGGAGCTATTGGAGGGCCTGCAGTTAGACATAGACCTCAACACAAAATCTAGAGAGTTCACTCCACTTTTTACCAAATATGAACAAAACCCCGGTGTTTGGTAACAAACCCAGATTTCCACAGCCAGACAGTTGGTCTCTGGGAAGGCTATCCATGAATTGTTTCTACTTAGATCCTGCGAAATAAAACATCGGTTATTATTTCAAACATCCTAAAAGCAGTTCATGGATCATCCAAGTCCGTGTCATAAGGCTACAATTTTGTTAAAACATATGCAGATTTGTAAATAAAGCCTGTACCTTTACTATATTGCATCGTAACCAAGGGTGTTCTTGGTAGGAGTGAAGACTTTGAAATGACAAATCGCAATATAGTTTGGATAGTGTATATTTTAATTACATTTATCAATTTCAACCCCCGAACACACACACACACACACACACACACTCACACCCACACACCCACACACAACAACAACAACAAAAATTACTACAAACTGAGGGATTCTTTCAGAAAATATATAATGCAGAACCATCTGTCATCATATCAAAAGAAGAGTATAGGAAAAATCATTAAAGAAAATATAAGACAAATACAACAAGAGTCAGGAGATAATATACTCAAAAGAACAAACTAATTACAGCAGAAAACATATTAAGGCCCGAGAAAGTAGCAATGTTGTCAAATCTCTATGCAAGTTAGTAAGAAGAACCCACTTGAAAGAACATTAGCTGAAACACCACCATAAAAGCCATAAACAGAGACCTTCCCATCATTGAGCCAAAGAGTGTCTCTGAAAATGTCAGCTTTCCCCTCCAACAAAATGCACAAAATGAGTACATATGCAGCACACTGCCATAAACTTTTAGAGGCGTTTGGATGGGATTTTTTGTAATGAAAATTACTTTTCACCCAATAAAATCACTTTCCGTATATTTAGATAATTTTTAAAAAATAATCTGAATCTCAAAAATCAATTTTCAACTTTTTCTGTAGAGTTAAAAAGAGGCAGCTTTTGAAAAAAAAAATCAGTTTTCAATTTTTTTCAATTTTATATAAAATTTTCATAGTTAGTTTTTCTGAAGTAGGAAACAAACGCACCCTTAGTATCCTTATTTTTGCAATAACACTGTACAAAACCATCGAAAAGTGCTCCAATGAAATAAATACAAGCTGAATGCTCCCCAAGAACCCAAAGAGATCGTTCCAAAGGAGAGTGATTTGTTAACAATGCAACAAAAGATACTCTTTAGACAAAAATAAGTGTAGAAGAGATGAGAATAGTGAGATGGTTGAGTGGACAGAAGAAAGATACGATTAAGCACAAGGTATCTAAGAGGAAGTTGGAATAGCACCTAATAAGGAGAGATGAAAATAATTTACCAGAATTCATATTTCTCCATTTATCCTTGAGGTCAACAGGTGTACGAGTCTTATCAAAAACATGATGACCAGCATCTAAAATTCTCCTCCAAGGGATATGCTGATTTTCCTTTGAGAACCTTAACACTCCATCCTGCAATGTGAGAACCATAGTTAATGCTATTAATTTAGTAGACATATTAAATTGATTTGAGTGCCAAACTGCAAGGACATATTATCATAGCATCCTAGTTAGAAATCAGCAAAATATCTCTTATATCCTAATGATATGTTAAGAATATCATAAGGTATCTTAAATGGTCTTTCATGAATCGCCTCTACATTTCCTTACATTTCATGATTTGTTTCCTTACATTTCCTTACATTTAGTATTGATATAAATAGGGATTAGTACTGTCTTTTGTACCACACTATACCACATCAAATCAATATCAGTTTTATATTATTTAATCTGTATTCTCTTCTTTTCTCCTCCCCTGCCTACAAGACCCATGGGCTCCACATTGTATTAGAGCCGTATCATTGTGTGTGACCTATCTCATCACGGTTCTGCTACTGAGTTGTCCAAAATTTGGAACTCTATCGCTTAGTATACCCTCTTTAGTCCGACCTTCATTTCAGGCGAACCAAAATTTTGTTGCATCTGTTGCTCATGGCTGTTTGTGTTGATTCTTTCTTGTTGACACAAGTAAGAAAATGATGATTACAAACATTAGTTACTAATTGGGTCTTGGCCAAGGTTTGATTGTGTATGCAGGAAAATAATTTAAAAGAAACTATCAGATTAAGCGAAGGACAAATTAGCAGGAAATCTGATACAGAAGCAGGAGACAGAGGTACTAGCAGAATATGGAATTGCAAAGTTCAAAAAACGAGGAGTTGACTTTGCTGCAACTGAACTACCAATGGCTAGAGCATACGAACATTGGAATGCAAAGCTAAAAGCTCAGTTACCTAAGTCTCATGTTTAATGACTCGCAAAAAACATAAGGAATTCCTTAAAGTGAATGCACCAAAGCTAGTAATAGACAACAAGTGCTTTGTACAATGAAAGAGAAAAATTAATGGCACAATATCAAATGTATTTCAGCAGCAATGAACCAAACAAAGCTTCCTCAACGGTCAAAACTGGTTGAATGCAAGAAGGGAGAAAAGGCTTCAAGACTTTACATATACCAGTAGTGCAACATTAAGAACACATATTCATAAGAGAGATCTTAATGATAACTTTACGAGCTGTGTTCTCTACAATTGTACTCTCATACTCTTCCATTCTATCCTTTGAGCATATTGTATTGTAGTGAGTGAAGGTACAAATGAGAAAATCATACAAGGTATTCTTAGTTGATCAGAAAAGAGTGCTCAAGGTTGTGAGCTTCCTGTGAGGGCTTGGAGAAGCTTGATGTAAACAATACTATTGAATGGTGGGAAATCCTACCTAGGATAGGAATTGGACTTAGATTCCAAGATTTGTGGAGAACAAACGAAAATAATAATTATTGCAAGTTTACTATCTGTATCTCTTATATAATTACATCTGATTTATGTTGAATATATTTTAAAAAGAGCTGTAGTGATCAAAATATCATCATTGGCATTCTGTTACTTTTCTATTTATGTTTATAATTGTTGAAATTGAGGGTTCTGGATAGTCAAGGAGGAAATGAAAGAATAAATATTCAAAATATATTGATGTATTGTGGTGTGATATGATACACAATGAAGTAATCCTATTTATAAGCCAAAGATAAAAGCTAAACATAATGACGAAATCAACCTAAACCAATATAAGATATGATATGAAATATTCTACTAGAGATTTTATTGAATATTTCCTTATTTCTAACACTCTCCCTTAAGCTAAAGCTTGCTAAGCTTTAAGTTTGTTACAATTAAATCCTTGACAATAGAAAATAACTGGCAAGACAGGACAATCGTGGAGGAATCCGAGCCAAACTTATGGGAAAAGCCGTCTCACAAGGTCAAGCTACTGGGAAAAGCTGTCTCATGGGGAAAGCTGCGGGGAAAAGCCATCTCACAACATAAAAGGAAGTGACCTAACGAACACTCTTGAACTATCTTGCCCTCAATGCTATGTTAGCATTGGACATAGACAAATAACAATCACAAGGACCATAAAAGAAGAAAACTAACCCTTATGACAAGGTCAGGAACTGTGAAAATAGTAACATAAGAATCAGGGACCAAATAAGAAAGAAAAACAATTGAAATTGACTAATAGGAACCTGATATTCATGGAGCAATAATAAACTAGAATGGAACAATTATAAAGGAAAATATTCTGGAATCATCTCAATGTTGCAATATCAGTGTGATATTGAGCTTGAATGAATGAATTACAAGATGAAAAGTAGCTAGTAACAGTAAACAATAGGTATGGCACTTCAAGAGGCCAAATCTCTCCCAAGGTAGCTCTTAGAGAGGCCACCACTCTCCCAAGACTTTCCCACTAATTTCCTAAATCCTTCCCTCCATACCCCATCTCCCTACAAATAACCTCCTCTAACAGAATCTCTCAAAATCCTCACTCCTTTCCACTTTCTTTCTGCCAACTCAGCAGTTGGTTATACAAGAGTGAGCCCCCTTATTCTCTCTCATCTCAATACTCACTAATTATAATTAAGTCTCCAATCTATATTTATTTAGGTACCTAACAATACTCCCCCCCTCAAAGAATCACCTTGTCCTCAAGGTGATGAGTGGAAAGGAAAAAACCATAGTGCTGAAGGAAGACTTCTCCCTGGATCCCATATCTCATCTCCCCCAATCTGCAGTGCTTGAATATTAGGAGTCTCCCAATATATTATCATCTGTTGAAGTCTTTGTGTAGGTTGACTATAAGCAGAACCACCCTTGATTTTAGTCTCCATTTTATCCTCAATCACAGCCCAAATCAGGATTCCTGCTTGGGTGAGCGTGTCAATGCTATCAGGAACCCCATTTTGGAATTTGCAATCTACAGCAGTTGCATTAAGAAGCGTTAGATTTCTCTTGATCTTGTATGAAGCTCCCCGCAAACTTAGTGCCTCTTTCCATATTCCTGTCACCATTCTAATTAGCAATAGCATAACTAGTTTATAAACCCTTTCCCTGAGACTTGATTCTTTCAGTTTCTTTCAAAAGCCCAAACAGCAAGGGGCCCAAAGAGTACCCCTGCACATCTTGCTTGTCCCTCTCACCATTATGTTCAATAACTGCATTTTTAGTTGCTTGGCACCTTCCGAGTATCCTAATTTTTCCTGTTTCTTCAGTAGCATCGCTGAAAGACCCTTTAGGTGAAGGTGACATCCAACCTATAACACTGTTGCTCGACCTTGACTCTGTCTTCATGCTTTTTTGAAAAGCCACTAAGCGTCCCTGGCAAGCTTCCAGCAATGTATCTTGTTGTAAGCACGACATGGTCATTTTACTGACACCTCTTTTCTGTTCTGCTGTCCCAACAATAGCATCTCGAACCATCCCAGCATTCTCTTTTCGAGCATCTTCAATTCTCTCACCGTCAAGATTTGATGGAGTCAAGTGGAGGATTTCTTTCATGCTGCTGGACCCATATATGACACCAACTCTTAATGATTGGGCTGAGAATGGCTTCAATTCTTGGAGCCCAATCCTGAATATGCACACAGCTTGTGCAACCTCATCCTTTTGGGCCTTGGTTATTAATGTCACGAGTAAGTTCCCTTCTCCAGCACTCCAATCCTCAATTTGGGCTCTGCCTAATAACTTCATATCATAGACCCTTTCACCATAGCCCCAATTATTATCTCCACTGATTTGGGCCTGGCCCATTAGGAAGCAAACCTGACCCGGTTCCTGCCTTGCCCTACTCGACACACCTCTTTCTTCCTCCCTCTCCTTGCAACTGCTGGAATGAATTAGGTCTGCGACTGGCAGCACCTCCTTCGCCGTCAGCCCACTGCCAGCCATACGCAGCGGTGACTTTGGCAGCTTTGGCAGAGGTAGTTGGGTCAACACTCTCGAGACCAGAAACTCCTCCACTGTGGTGTGCTCCTCTCCCTTCTTCTTCCCATTCACATCGCTACCTGTGATGGTTCGTTTTGCAACCATCGTCGGCGAATCCTCCCGTGCGACGGTCACCGCGGCATCAAGACTCGGTGGCTCTAGCGGTTCTGTCGACGGAAACAGGGGTAGTGCGCATGAGGGTTCGAACTACATTGCAACATGTTTCTTCTCCGTCGCCCCCAACAAAGCTGGGTCCGGTGGCTTTGGCGGTGGAGCATGGTCAGTTAGTGTTCGCGAAACATCATGCTCCACATCCGTCGCATTCTCCTTCCCCCTGAGCTTCTTCCATCTAGCATCGACTGTCGCCACCGCCATAATAGTCAACGTTGCCCCTAGATCTTGCGGTTTGGTTGGTTTTGGCTGAGGAAACTCGATTAGCAAGCTCGTAAGCCCAAACTTAACCGCTGCTCGTGAGTCCTCTGCGTCCTCGGTGACATCAGTTTGGGTGGCTTGGGTGGTGGCTTTCCGGCGATTTTGAGATCTTCTCCCTTCTGCTGCTCACCCGCGGGAGTCCATCGTACGTCCTCTCTGGCATGAGCCTCCTCTTTCGAGTCTAGTGTCGCCACCAGAGCTTCGCCCACTGATTCAATAACCTCTTCGCTCTTTCCAATCATCATCACCTTGAAATCCATCAGCTGCTTGATCTCCTTCAACAGTTCTACTTTGTTCACGATCTCCAGCTTCAACTTCTCTTCTGATTTGTGCGTATCATCACCTTCATCCTCGGCTACTTCTTGCTCCTCTTCTATCGGTTCCTTAATCTCAATCAAATTTGAATCCAACAAATGGTGATTGATCTCCACTCCCTCTGGTTTAGCACCTCCATCCCATTCCTCCTCTTCATTCTACATGCTTTTGAAAAACTCACAAACATTAGGAGGCCAATCGGCCATGGAGGATCTCCTTCTTCTCCTCCATCACCGATCTTCATCACCTTCCCATATAGATAGTCAGCGAAGCCAGTGCTACCTTCCTCTTACTAGATTTTTCTTCTTCTTCAGTTTCGGCTTCATCTTCCTCTTTTGCTTCCTACTTTTCTCTGATTCTGACTTTGCAGCAGCAGCAGCTCGCGTGGTTTTCGACATAGGGCTCCCAAGATCGGGAGCTCTGATACTAGTTGATAGGAACTTGATATTCATGGAGCAATAATAAACTAGAATGGAACAATTATAAAGGAATATATTCTGGAATCAACTCAATGCTGCAATATCAGTGTGATATTGAGCTTGAATGAATGAATTACAAGATGAAAAGTAGCTAGTAACAGTAAACAATAGGCATGGCACTTCAAGAGGCCAAATCTCTCCCAAGGTAGCTCTTAGAGAGGCCACCACTCTCCCAAGACTTTCCCACTAGTTTCCTGAATCCTTCCCTCCACAGCCCCTCTCCCTACAAATAACCTCCTCTAACAGAATCCCTCAAAATCCTCACTCCTTTCCACTTTCTTTCTGCCAACTCAGCAGTTGGTTATACAAGAGTGAGCCCCCTTATTCTCTCTCATCTCAATACTCACTAATTACAATTAAGTCCCCAATCTATATTTATTTAGGTACCTAACATTGACAAAGTGCACGGACACAAAAACTGAGGCTAGATCCTACAATTGGCCCTGAATCTTTTCCTCTTGTACACCTTTAGCCCTTCGAGAAATCTCTCCCTAACAAAGAAGCAGTGTTTAATACTGTATATTGAAGAATTACAACAGAGAGAGGAAATTCTAGAGTCCCCTCAACTCTCCCAAAAGACTCACAGAATGACTAAAGACATTAACCAATCCCCACTTCCCTTTATTTATAGATAACTAACTAACTAACTCCCCTAACTAACTAATGGGATCCTAACACTGGCATTCGGGCAAAGATGGATGGAACCTCAGTTTCTAAGAAGATAGGCCAAGCCCAAATTCAATCGGGAAGGGGTCGGAATACTGCTATGGGTGTTGTATTTTGGGCCCAACCCAATTTGCAATTAATAGCAAAATGATTTTACAAAAACAGCCAAGGGAATCGAAGTGGGGGCTGCACAATCCAGCCCAAATGAAATAACAAAGTTTAGTGCATTATCTTCCAAGATATGGGGTCCTAGTGGCTTTTGAGAGTAATTTTACTGTTCTCCCACCTTAAGGACAAGGTGAATCTCATGGGGGTAGTGGTGTTAGGATCCCATTAGTCAGTAGTTAGTTCAATATAAATGAAGGGAAATGAGGATTAGTCTTTAGTCTTAGTCATTTGGCCATTCTTAGGGGTGATTGAGAGGTCTAGAATTCCCTCAAGTTGTTACAAAGATCATTGTGATCAACTGGGTCTCTCTAATACCTAGCAACCTTTGTTTCTTTCATTTTGTGATTAATAAAAATACAATCTTAGATTCTGATTACACAATATGTTTCTATTCTCTTTATTTGATACTATAATCCCATCATAATGCTTGCCACAAAATTCACATTTTATCCTTACATCCATGGATCTAACAGCACCAAAACCCTGGTGGATTCTTGATTGAATTTATTTTCCATAAACTTACCAAACAAATCTCTTACCTTCACAGGAAATTTTCACAGGACTAAGACAGCCACCACCAAAACAACTAAGTTTGGTCCCACTTTATGCAGTTGGCTTCATAGATCGGATGAAGCCAATATGACAATAATATCCCTTCCAATTACCAGCATATCACTCCTTCCCCCTTCTTATGTTATGGATCAACTGAACTTTCAAAGTCACATATTTTGTACCATTAATTTTCCCCTAAATATTCTAATTCATCAGTTGGCCTACATCATCCTATTTTCCAATAAACTGATGAACAGCCTAAGTAAAACCACTCTTCAAGGTTGTTGCATGGATACACCAATCATGATTCTTTCAATCCTACATCCTAAATGTAACCAAAAAAAAAAACGATATGCAGCTAATCTAAATGTACACTAGTGCAAGTCCCTCATGTCTACTTCTGACAAACTCCCACCATACACTCAAATGGTGGCACATTATATGATTTTCAAATGTGTATAGATATAAATACACACACACACATAAATATATATGTGTGTGTATTCAAAATTGAAACTGGTAGGAACCAATTTGATATTAGATCATCATATCAATTACTCAGTCAGTTCTAGAAACATATGATATTTTGTGAAACTTATACCTGCAGAGCTTTTTCTTCTTCAGCAGTCCAAAGCAATTTCTTACGCCTTATCAGTGAAGTCCAATTGTTGCTGCAATAATAGACTAAACATTCAACTTTGTTACATAATTAAGGGAGAGCAAATCTCCGTCCAAAGAATAGTTGATAGTGCTCATAAGCTGACATTTTTGAGAAAATAAATTTCAATGAATAATAAAACAAGCATCTAATCAATACATACAGACATGAGTAACTCACACTCGTTTTGGCAAACTCTGTGATTTTCTTCGACTTCTAGAACTGGTAACTTCCCTATTTATGTCACTAGCATTTTCCCCTTTAGTCTTATGATCCTGTAATAATGATTTCCGGACAGAAGCAACACTCTGAGGATATGCTGTTTCTTGGACCTTCCTTTTGCGGTGGCGTTTTCTCCCTGAGATGACCTCAGAATCTGAATCATTAGTTTCGCTCACAGAACTACCTGTTGCAGACATTCTTTTTTCTCTATGGGGTAACTTTCTTTTATCCATCATCCTGCCCTTCTCTGAAGATTTCGCAACACTTTCTTGTGTCCCTTTGGCAAATGCTATACCTGGTGAACGTCCGTCAGTATGCTTTCCCAAATGCAAAGCCGTCAAAGGTTCTGCTTCCTCTTCAACCTCGTCAGTTCTTACATGTACATCCTCCATATTACGTCTTGAATCCTCTGTTTCAAAGCTTTCTTTCAATTCCAAAATTCTGACCTCATCTGTTTCAGTTTTGTTCAGTTCATCAAACTTCTCCTGGTTCATGGAATCCTGAGCCAGATTAATACCTACCAGCATCCCTTCTTCTCTACAAGGTCTAAAATCATCATCTCCATCACCTTGATCTTCAACTGCTATCTCACATCGATCACTATCTGCTTCTTGCAATTTTCTTGGTTGGTCTCCCTCGGGCTGCAAGGGCTGAATGTCAACGCCATCAGCGCCCAGCCTATTCTCACCGCCTAATGAGATCCCATCATCTCCATCATGGGGCTCTTTCCTCTTAGCAGCCTCGTCCTCCTGCGCCAGTTCGTCACCCATAACCACATCTTTATCCAAAAAGCTCAACAAAGCTTTCTTTGCTATCATGGCCTTTCTCTTCAACTCTCGTCTCTCATCGACCGCTCGCTTGTAGCAGCAGTAGGGGCAGTAGAAGTTACCCGAATCATCAAATTTAGGTTCAGAACAGAAACACTTGGCGTGGAGAGCCACAGGGCAACCCCTTTCACTACAAACTAAGACTCCCTCACCTTTTGTGCAACATATGCAAATATTCTTCTCCAACGAATCTATAGACTTGTGATTCGAAACATCAAGAGGGCTTCCGTTAGAATGCTGATCAACGCAATTAGCTATCGGAACATCTCTCCGGTCATCATCATTATCACGTGATGTATCATACTCAGATGCACCATGTTCGTCCTGTTCAAAATGTTTAACCAGAAACAGACAATGTGGAATTAAATTATTACCATCATATGAGGGCCCTTAAGAACGAAATTTGGCGAAATGTTTAGCTTTAAAAACAGACAAAACCCCCAATAACAGTTAGAAGAGACAAATAATATAAAAATTGGGTTAGCAAATTAAAAATTGATTGACAAGAATGGGAGTGTTTTGTTCTAAGTTTTACTGAAAGGAGAGGGAGGTACCTGAGTGGTGGTGAGAGAAGGACGAGTTGCAGAGCGTGGACGCTTCCTACGTCCACCGAGAGTCTTGGTTCTCATTATTTGCTATTCACTATTTAGCAGTCAGAATGTGGAGAAATAGAACGAACCATGAAAGGAAAAGCCCCCTTCCTCCTTCACGGCAAAACCCAGTTGCGACTTGCGCGCGAGTGAAACTGTTCAATGGCAGCTTCTTAACCGGTGCTTAATGAGCTTTCACAAAAGAGATAATGATGATTTTAGTGCCGCTTTTAGACAGGATTGAATTGAATTTTTATATTTAAAATAAATTAATAAATTTAAAAATAAATTAATTTAATTATTTTTATTATTTTATTTTTTATTAATAGGTTATGAATAAAATATTATATTTAACTAAAATTATTTTGGTATTTTTATTTATTGGAATTAAATTTCCACACCAAATCACATCCATTTGGGTCTGATTTCAATTCTTTAGTTTTGTTAGATTTCAATTTCCGTGGGATTTCAATTCCTTCACTTAAATTGCTTTTAAACCATGGAATTCAATTCAATTTCTTGATAGAATTGAATTCTAGGGGTTTCCAAACGTCTTGGAAGTTACACTTATAAGTCATTTTACTCCCTAAATTTTAAAAATAAGTCAATGTAATATTGCTATTATAAAATGTGAGTTATTTTAGTCCCTTAACTTGCATTTATTTAACATTTCATTAATTAAATGATGATAGGTAATCTTAAACAATACCTTGACATAACTTATGTCATTTGAAGTTTAATGAAGTTTAAAATAACTCATTTTTGTATCTAAAATTATACAAAATGAGTCATTTCAATTTCCATTTCAAATCATAAAATGACTCATTTTTATAATGTTAGACATCGAAATGAATTATTTTAAACTTCATTCTACTTCAAAAGATAAATAACATACCAACGTATCACCTAAGATTACATATCATCATTTAATTGATGAAATATTAAATAAAAGTTATTTGAGAGACAAACATGACTCACATTTTGCAATGTCAAGAACTAATTTGACTTATTTTAAAAATCAGATACTAAAATAACTCATGAATGTAAAGTGATGGGACTAAAATGAGTATAAACTCTTTTACAAAATCTCAATCATCCAATTAAGGATTTGACTTCTCTAATGAGAAAGTTACAAGAGTATAAAAGTGAACCTTAACCTATGATTGAGAGTTCTAAGCCTATGTCACTCTCTTCTTTTATTTGAAAATTGCTTTCATTCCCTCATTAATTCTCTAATTTGGAGGTCCAAAAAGATTGGTTTTGAGTGGTAACGGAGGGACTCATTGTCACCTACTAGCCAAGTCACTGCCTCCCCTAAAATTACTTTTAAATAATGGTCACTTAATTTTAATCTTGCTATTCTTTGTCATTTCCTCCATTTTTATTCTCACAATCATAGCCTTCGATCAATAATTTTTCTTGTTTATGGATCTCACTAAATGATTTAAGGGAGTTTAACCACTCAGTTTTATACTTTATTAATCTACTTATTTTAGAGGAGTCGAATTCAAAAATTAATTGCAATTTAAAATTTATATTTACAATTTAGAAAAAATTCTCATTTTAATCCTTTTCAAATTTTAACTCGGATAAATGGGTTTCTCTATAAAATAAATTACTAAGTTGATCTTATAAAATTAAAAAATTGGATAAAGTGATTCTTAAAAAAAATCTCAAATTAGTTTCATAGAGAAATGAATTGTCATAGAAATTAATACTAATCCACTAGTTTAATAAAAGAACTAACTTCCCTGAATATTCAATTTCAGAGAGATTAATTCATACAACTATTAAATTTTTGAGGACCAATATGAGATTTTTTTTATTTTACAAAACTCAATTTGTCAAATTAGGGATGACAATGGGGCAGGGCAAGTACGGGGAGTACTACCCTATTCCTCGCCCTGAATCTCCAAACACTGCCACGACCCCAACTCGACCCCCACGGAGGGGAGAATATAGGTAAAGAAGTGCACGAGAAAGGGGGTTGAATCGTACTTTGCTTTACTTTTGCTCCTTTTGACTCCTAGCTGAAATTTTAAATAATATATTATCCAGTATTTTGCTTAAAGTGCAGCGGAGACAAAGTTAGGTGTTTCAGAAAGTAGGTTTCTGAAGTATAACGTCAATAAACAAATAGATAAAGAGAATTTTCAGCATATATGGAATAATAAAACAGAGCAGCGAAAATTAAAGATATTAAGGAGAAAAAGACATGACACAGATATTTTTATATTGGTTCGGTCAATCCTGCCTACATTCAGTACTCAACTTCCGTTGAGATTCACTATCCTCTTTCTTAACCTGAGAAAGAAAAACTGGATAGTCTTTACAGCAGTCTTCCTATGCTCTAACCTGTGACCAGTAGACAACCCCTATTATCATAAATCTATTAGTTCTTCCCAGTCTCTTCAAACTGAACCATGACAAGTAGACAACCCTTACAGCCACGTTGCAAGTAGTTTTTCTTAGCCTTTCTAAGCTGAACCATGATAAGTAAAATGCCTCTATCATCACGTTGCAAATAGTTCTTCCTACCCTCTCCAAGTTGAATCGTGATAAGTAGAATGCCTCTACCATCATACTACAATTAGTTCTTCACTAGCCTTTCCAAGCTGAACCATGATAAGTAGAACACCTCTACCATCACATTACTAGTAGTTTTACCTTAACCTCTCCAAGTTATGTCATATTGATCGCTCCTAGATCAAGGATACAAAGGTTTTACGTCTGGGTTGCCACTCAAAATAACCTTCACTCAAGTTTCCTTACAAATATATAATAAATAAACCTATGATAACTTGAGTGACTCCATTCTAACATCTCTTCTAGGAAAGATTATATAAGCTGTTTAGGAACTAGAAAGAAAATTTTTCATTTCTCAAGGAAACTAATTTCATGAGATGATGAACTTTGCAGGATCTATGGAGGGATTTTCACAGAGTTTCCACTCTTTTGTATTCAATCCTCTCATTGGCTTTTGACCACAACATCTCCATTTATAGAGGTTTTCCTTTATGACCGTTGCCTTTGATCAGTTCTCCAAGTTACATGTGTAGATCATCTGTTTGTGTCTTGGAAAAACAATCTTGAAGAGTAGGTTGACAATCTGTCACATCTGTTGTAGAAGCCATTGTATAGTTTGAGGTTTTTGATATTCCTTCAAAAATTACTTTTTCACTTTCTGATCATGATTTCTGAACTCTTCCTTCTAGAAGCTAGGATGGTTGACTAAATAGGTAGAAGAGATGACATACCAGTTTTAAAACTGGATTTGACTTGAGATTTGAATTTCAAAATTCAAATTTCCCTCCTTTTCTTGTAGCGTTCAACGCTTCACAATGAAGTGAGCTTTTTTATGTGCATTATCAGTTCCTTGATGCAAATTAGGTCTTCTAGTATTCAATCTGAGCTTTATGATGATGAACAAATTGCGATTATAATGATTGAAGAATGTGTACACGTTGTTATGAGATTTTGCATGATATCTTTATTTTAAGTGTAATTTCTAATGTTCCGTGCTACTTTCTAAAGACCCCAACCTTGGTTTCTTGTTCTTGACTTGATTTACTGCAATCCGTGATGCATGTAAATGTACTTTTCATGATATAATGTTTACTTCTATTAAGCTCAATATCTTAATACAAGATAAATCATGTTTGCACATATAAAGTGAGATTATTCTCGTTTAAGTCCATGTTATGCAATTCAGAAATACCTGTTATGCTTTGTCAAGAAACTCAAGGTAGACATTAGTAGTTCTTCAAAGTATTTTCTTTAAATTGGCTTTATTGTCATTCAAAATATATAACTTTAATGCTTTTTGAAGAGTTCTGAAGTTTACAATCTTCCCTTTTTGATAATGAATAACTAATTTGAAAAAGATCTTTTCAAGAGATGTTGAAATAAATATAACAAAATATATCTTCATAAGCACATATTCTTTCAAAGCATCACAGACTTTAAATTTTAGGAAGTCCTTTTCTCAAGGCATGATATGGATGCGTTCAAAAACATTTTAAAGGCTTAAGTAACTCAAATAAGAGTTGTTTGGATTATGATGAAACTTTCTGAATTAGCTCAGAGTACTTTCTAAGATGTATCATAGAGATACTAAAGTAGATGTCATTGTTTTAGTCCTTTTACACCAACAACCTAACTTTTTGTTATAAAGAGACTTTCTAAAATTCAAATGTGCTTGAACAACAAAAAAGTAATACTTGTAATATTTTTTCTTGATAAAAATTCTTATTCAGCACAATTGTATCCAAACAAATTTTTTAAAAACGAATACTGAAATAAGTATGATAAACATAATAGAGCATGTATGATTGAGATATAAGAGCATACCTATGCTTATGTAGTTTCTGATGTTCAATCAAGAATCAGTTTTGAATGAATTAAAGCATGCAAAAAGGGACAAGCCTTTTATGCCATGGGCTTAAAAACTTTTTACACATGTAACAGAGCATGAAATACTATAAAAGTTTTTCTTAAAACAAACATATGTTTATGCTATTTATGTAATCTTGCTTACTGATGCATACATAAATCATAATATAACACATTGTATATCATATAGGCACAACACACTAGAGAGAGTTCTGAGACTCACAAATTGATCTTAATTGTATTAAAAGCATATAGAAATAGGTTTATGAAGATTGTGAGAAACTATTCACAACTATATTTGATCAGGTTATACAGAGTCTTTGAAAACATCTCATATGTGTGTAAGAGAGAATGTGTTTTATAAAAAGACTCATTTTAAGCATGTCAAACATATCGAAGCACATAAGATAGATACGAGTATCAAAGCAACAATAGAGAGATTTTTGTGCTTTAAAAGATACTTACCAGTGCTAATCACATATACAGATGTGAGCTAACTACTCTAGCATGTCAATGAGTAAGCAAATCAGAACAAGTGCTTAAGAGATCAGAAGCATACATCAACAAGCATGATATATGATTAGCTAAGCATGATAAGTAGGCATCGATATGTATCAAAGCTTAAAAAAGACATATGTATCAGAGCTAAAGCATATAGCATAAGCATGATTTCTGAAAAGGATATGATGAATTTGATTAGGAGAAATCATAAGCATATAAAGATTGTTCAAGGATAATAAGAAAATTGTTAAAACAATAGAAAGCTAATTGATCAAAACAAAAAAATGTATGTTGAAAAATTTCATCTCTGATCTCCCCCTTAGCATAGGGTCTCCCCCTGAATAGCATGGCTCCCTTTGAGTTCCATAGCATAATATTTTCTTCTCTTTTTTTTCCTCTTTTGACATAATAAAAAAAAAAGGTGTGCTGGAAATCAAAAGCACCATCTTTAGACTCGATGCCTTAGCTCCCGAAGAATCTCTTGATTGGTCTAAAGAATCTGAAACTGTAATTCTTCATGATGTTTGAGCTGGGCACTATAACACTCTAAAAAATAATATAAAAATTAATTTGAGATTTACTAGTCATAATTTTAAAAATCCAATAGACATAGCAATGATGAGGATGATCCAATGCATCTATAAAAAAAATATGAATAGTAATTCGATAGGCTCCACGGGTCTGCCAAGACAATCGAAACCCTAGAATTAGGGCCTAAAAATGCCCAAAATTGAGAAATTATAGGATTAAGATTAAAAATATGTAGGAATAAATATTTTATACCTAGAATTAATTTTCGGGCAATAGTTGATTACCGAGGTACATTGCTTTACCTATTTGATCAAATTTTAGTGTACGATTTCTAACACTGAAAGAAAGTCAAATCTTTAGGATAAAGTTATCATTTGTAGGCAAATATAAGGTTAAGATTTAATCTTGATTTACAAGATTATATCCTAGCCATTTATCTTACTTTCTTGTAGGAAAAGTTTAGTGGTATATTAGATAAAGATTAAAACCTTACCTATACTCATTTAGAGCCACAAGACTTTATCAATTTGCATTCTTCATTCTCGACTATGAGAAAGACAGTAGCCACCTCCATTGTTCTCCACAAGAAACCATGAAAACTTGAGTTCCAACCTCCAAAACACTTGCCAAAAGTTGCTAAAACTACAAACTCAATTCACAAAACTTACTCTACTCATCACCACCTATAAAACTAACTGATTGGAATTTCAATTCATCACTATTTCTAACCTTGATATCTCATACTCCACTGTTTTAGGAAGGTCTAGGTGCTGTTTGGGAGGTCTTGCTTGGGAGGTCTTGAAGTGAGCAAAATCATCATTTGATCATCCTTTGGAGCCAAGATCCTTAAAGCCCCCAAAGTAGGGTTTTTGAACCTCTTTTCCATCAATTTCATTTTTATTACTTTAGCTACTGATTTAATTTGATATTTTTAGTTTTATTGGTTGATAATATATTGATATTAATGTATTAATTTTAGTGTTTGGATGATTTTAGGAAAACCATTCTGGTAAAACAAGTTTTGAATCATGTGCTGGAATTCTTGGATTTATATTGACAAGTTATGATTCTCAAATTTTCTGATGTATTTGTAGATATTTTTGTAAGCTACAAAAATTATATGTTGAAGCTAACACCTTCGTTAACTCCATGATTTTTCTTGAGTTTTAAAAATGACTTTTACTATTTTCTAAAAATATAAAACCAAGATTGTTGCTAAGTTGTCTGGATAGCCAATTTTGAAACACTAAATTTTTCTAATTTTGTTACCCTAACAAGTGATCGAATTTTAAGCTGAAATTTGTGTAGGAGGTTGAGGACATCTTAAGTTGAACCTCAAATTTTAGTATAAAGTTTTGAGCTCATTTGATAGGGTAGACAAATCGAGACCTCTGGCTGTTGGCTGAAACTAAGTAATTCTGACCTCTGAATTTGTGAAATTTTATAAATATAGTTAGAGAACTATTTTTTTCTCTGAAATTTTCATAGTACTTTAGGGATACATTGAAGTATCTTAGATAAATTTTATAGCCTTTGAATTAGTGGTTTGGTATGCAAAATAAATTATGCTATGAATATGTCAAATCTAGCATTGTGCTGAAAATAGATTGATGTCTTGAATTGATGAAATAATGACATTTTGTACTAGTATGATATGAGCATATGAATCTGAATATGAATAATTAATAATCTTAACTTATTGATGAGGTTAGGCATACATAGATATGAATGCTTCTTACAATTGCGTATATGCGAAAGAAAATCATAAGCTTGTATTCTTGGGTTGGAGAAAATAAATCCGATTTGTCGGGAAAGTAATCCGACTACCAAGAAAAGCATGAAATTATCTATCTTGGGCTGGAGAAAGTAAATCCAATCTGTTGGGAAAAGTAAACCTGACTACCAAGATAAAAATGAGATTATATGTCAACGGGCTGGAGAAAGTAAATCCGGTCTGTCAGAGAAAGTTAAATTGACTACCCTTGAATTAAGTCAGGGAAAGTAAACCTGACTAGGAATAGGTCTATATAAGAATTAGAGAAAGTGGATCCAATGATCATGTATAGGAATGAGTTCAGTCTTAAAAAGCAATTTATTACCCTAAAGTGGTCAAAGCCATGAAAGTCGAGGGCTAAGACGAGTTAAAGTAGCAATGATTCTAAGTAATCTTTTATCTTATGAGCTAAGTGAAGAATTTTGGTATCAATATTGAATCCAATATGTTTAAGTTGTGATTTAGTAGTATATGCTTTATCTGATGATGAGTAATATGATATGCATATATTAATTGATTGAATGATAAAAGAAACCCACTTCGGAAGAATAGTTTTTGAACTTTAAAATGAACCTTTAATATATGTTACATGCTCACATTTTACTAATAAACCGAAGTGGCTGAGACAATGACGATGACAATGACATTTATAATTTTGTATTTGGGAAAATGTCCTACTGAGAGTTTTTAGAATTCTCACCCTTGTGTGTTTGTTTTTGTGTTGTTTTCAGGTTGATTACAGAGAACAGTGAAGTAGCTATATCCGATAAAATTGGAATTTCTATAGTTTAGTAATGGAAACTTATATCTATTGTACTTAACTATATATATGTGCCTGTAAATATAGAAAATAACATATGTCTGGGAAACATGTCATTCCTAAGAAATATGTCAAAATATGTTTCCATCTTCACCATAGTGTCTGAATGTATTGAAGAAGTTTTGAGTAATCAAAGTTAGGTGGAAACTTTGCTACAAGAGCTGAATTAGATAAAAAAAAAAATTGCAAAGCCTAAATACTTGAAGAAAAAGGGATTCATCATGAACTCAAATTAATAAGCCATATGGAGCTAAGAGATCACAGGACGCTGTTATTCTCTTGAAAAACTTAAGCTCTTGATTATGCAAAGAAAAGAACATTTTTATCTTTTCTAATAACTAAGGTGAATATGGAGATTATTTCAATCTACAGCACCCAGATGCTGCAAGTACGAAACCAGCCAGAAGATTATGAATTAAGGTATTCCTAAAATCTCTATCTTCCTAAATAATACTAGTGATATTGATCTTGGTTGGAAAGTCTTTTTAGCACTATTAGATCTGTGCCTCTTTGTTGATCAATCTTGTTTTATGTTGAATTTGAAAAAGGATCTTTTATTTTATATATTTGTGAAAATTAATAGTACCAGATGTATTCAAAAGATTTTCACTAAAAATTGATATTATTGTTTCAACTTTCTCTAAAAATTCATAAGCATTCATGCACCACTTCTCTAGGTATCCTCCTCTCCATTACTTCAATCTAAAGACCACATAGAGATATTGTAACACCCTAAATCTTAACCCAAGACTACTAGTATGTCCTTAGGTTAATCTTTAGAATATTACCTCTTGGCCTCATCTTTTAGAAAATACTTAGCGGAAATATGGGTAAAATTTTTCTTTTTGAAATTTAAAATCAAAGTGAGAGCCACGCACGAAACTTTAAGGGGAATCATAGCGAAACATATAAGCAAAGCATAAGAAACACATCATGTCATGGAAACATCAACTGAATCATATATATATATATATATAACGTGCCTACCCGAAAGAGGCAGGACTCTTTGATACATCACGAAGCAAAATACAACTGAAATGCAAAACAAGGAAATCATAAAAAGCAAATACAAAGGAAACTACCCCCATACCCATGTGCACCTAAAGGAGACAACCTCATATACAAAAGAAGGTTTGACCTCTACTATGTGGCGTGTGTGTGCACTAGCTACTACCCCTCCTATGACTACTCTGAATTAGAAATGCGTGGGGTGAGTCGATCCTTGGCGAATCTCGTGGGAGTGGTCGAGTCATCATCAGGCATGTCCACCATGGCGGCGCATAGATGGCCGTCGAGCCAACCTCGGCTGGACCACGTCTCCTCACTCCAGCCCTCATCGGTGGAGGAGCGGGGCTGGGCTCCAGGCTTTGTACATGTGGGATGGCGGGTCCTCGGATGGGTCAGTCTCTGAGGGGGGCCAGTGCGTGCAGGTACTGGCATCTTGCTGATGTCTCGGGCTCCATGCGGAGGATACTGCTCATCGCGTGGTCTCGCTGGCTCAAAAATCCCGTTATGGCGGTAGGCGATCGGGGTGAAGCGGTAGCTCGGGGCGAATACCTGAAGGTCGATCCCATGAACATGAATACTCACGGCCAGGTGCAGCGACCCTCAAAATGATATGACCGTCTTGGGGTCATGGTGCAACTCCCATACCGGGGGTGTCGATGAAGAGTACAAGCGTCGCCATCGAAGATATGACGGAAGAAAAAGAAGCGAATGAGAATCTTTCTAAAAGAATTCTCAGTGGGTTATCCCTACCTAGGTGTCATCGTCACATCCTCGGGAACCTTGGGTTTATTTCTAAAAGGTGTGCATGCATATAAATTCCTTTTAAGTTGGTTTCCCAAAGAATTATTTTATCCAAGGTCCATCATATTTTATAATCGTCTTTATAACATAAGCAGATATATTCTAATGATATGAATGCATCATAAGGTAAAGCAAACAATAGATCAACTAGGAAACATTATAACATTGGCATAAGTATAGTTTATGTGACATTGTTAACTTTAACTTTCATCTCATGGGAGCCGCCCTAAAAACTTCTCTAGGTTATGAGCTCATACCTTAACTAGTCGTCACTAGCTCTTACTTATCCTATGATAGCGTAACATAATCCCAGCTTAAAGTGCGGGCTGAAGTGATTAGAGATCTCCTTTCTAGGATCATTTCCTCTTTGAAAGCGCTTTGCTAGCCCGTGGGCCTGCAATTTGTCAGCTGGCAGGCTGCATCTACACATACCCTCACGGATTTGTCTCCTCTGGGGGTGCTCGTGAGGCAGGTGTTACCCAGGAAGCGGCGTCTCGATGTTGTGTCACATTTATATTTTCATAAGCATTAAATCACAATTACCTCATCATTTATCATATTCATTTTTATCATGCATTCTCATTAGCTTTTTCATAACATATATCATCATGAAACTTTCTCATAACATTCGTCACATAAAACTTTCACACAAACATCATCACATAGTCATATTTAACAATCATCCCCATAAGCTCATAGACATGTTATGTTATAACTCATAGTGCTTTAAACTTCGATTATTATGAGTCTTAAACTTGCAAATTAATTATTCTTAACTTCTTTATACACCTATAGTTTGACAATTAATGAGTTATACAAATCTTATGCTTAAGAACTAATCCAAATAGCACTAAGCAGAATTTGGACTTTATGTTTAAGTGATTCACGGAGTTCTAGAAATTACGGTTTAGATCTTTATCTCACATTCTAGGTTATTGATCATCAACACCTAGTCTCTTGGGAACCTACAAGGTTATAACTAAGTATTTCTCACCTCACCCTATGGTCAAGAATATCTCTAAACCTCAAGAGTGCAGAAATCAAAATACTAACTACGGGTACCTAGAAGTCACAATAATGACCCTTTCTAAGTTGGTTTGCTCTAAGGTTTCAAGATTAAGTCCTAAACCAATTATGAGTCATTCCTACACATATAAACTAATTTAAAACCATGATTATTGAATCTAAACCTTGCTGGACAGAATCCAGAAAAATAAATCTTTAAGGGATCTAGAACTCTCGAATTAATTCTTTTCTAGTTCCTAACTTATCCTATCTTTCACATATGAGTCTTAACATAATTATTACCCAAACATAAGCATATTAACATCATTAACACAGCTCATGCAGTGGCCAAACATAGCAAGGCAGAACCGAAACAGAAACTCCATTGAAAGGCATTGAATCATAGTTTCTAAAGCACATAAAATACTAGTTTCTCTTGGAACCTTATTAAAACCTTCAAAACTCTTTTATGAACACTTTTTATCATCTAAACTCATGAAAATACTTAATAGGGTAGTGGCTACATTATTTTCATCTCAAGAGGTCCTAAATTCATAACACTTAGTTCTACTCATTCCTTATACTCATATGAGTTTAGAAAAAGTATAAAACATAGTTTTCAATACTTGAAAACATTAAGGCCTCATAGGGCGAAATATGGACCATAGAAATAAATGTTTTAGACCTTTGTTTGAGATATCATTGGGCAAGTCTTTGAGCTCTAGAATCATTAAAGTGATGACATAAAAATAAACATGCTCATGCACTTATTTTTAGTTATTGCTAGAAAGTAAAGTGAGAGCATAAAGTAAATATGTGGTGCAATATATTATTATCTTTGATATTTAGGTGAGGACTTGAAATATAAATATGATAATGCAAAGCTTGAAACATAAACATGATAATGCAAGTTCACTCATTATCTTGGGATTTAGTGATAGCAAGGAAATAAACATGATATGCAAAGCTTAAAGTAAACATGATGCAAGTTTCATTTTTATGTTTAACTAGAGCTCATTTAAGACTTTAACAAGATAATAACCCCATGCAATATCTCAAAGATCACAACACAAGAATCGAAAATCATATATAAAAGAGAAAGAAAGTGAAGCTACATCAAGTTCTTTATTAAGTACCCAAAACCCCTATCTAGAGATAAATCTCTAGAACGTGCCGGCCAACTTTAAGGTTGACAAGGGTAGGCTTGGGCTTTTAGAAATTCTTAGATTAATTTTTCTTAAGTTGGAAAACCATGTGAGCTAGATAACATATAGATGAAGTTGTAAGAAAAGGAAAACTCAAGCTTTAGAGGTTTCTTTGAGATGAACACAATGTCATCATCTAGAAACTCTCATCATCAAGCTATCATGCTCAAATCAAGGCCTCATGTAGAAAATGAAAGGAAAAGGAAAGACAAAGGAAAGTTAAAAAAAAATCCAAGAGAAAACTAGAGAAAAAACACTTTCTTGAGCAAAATAAAGTTTGAAAACAAATCCCTACCTAGTGATGAAGATAGAAGCTTGATCTTGAAGATGGAAATGAGATGAGCCACACCTCCTAGGTTGGTGATGATGATTCGGCCTTGATGAGAGAGAAAGAGAAGAAAATGTGTGTTTCAAGTGGAGTTGTGTTTGAGGTGTGGTGTTTGAGAGGTTTGATGATGGTTCAAAGGTTTTGGGGTGTGGTGTTTGATGGTTGAGAGGTGATGATGAGATGAAGAGATGAAGAAGATAAAGATGAAAAGAAAGGAAGAACACTCTTGGAACTTTGAGAGAAAAAGGAAGGCTAGCAAGACAACTCTAAAACTCTAAACTTTGCAAATGCTTCAAAGTGTAACAAAGGCTAACACAAGTATCCTATTTATAGAAAAACAAAACCATGGAGCTCACATTGGGAGGGTGTGGCGTGTGGTTTGGAGGGAAAAAGGAAGAAAAATATCTCTTACACAAGGTCATTCAAGCATGGTTGAAGTATGGAAGCTATGCTACAAAGTATGGCTTGATGTGAGTTAATTTCCTATCACATTTTTATGAATTTAGGCTTCTAGAAATAATGCATGGCTGGAACTTTTCCAGCCACAATTAAATGGGAGAAATGGGTTGTTTTAATTATTTATTCATGTGGAAATTCAAGCTTGATTGAAAGTTATGACAAGGTATAGTGTATGTGACTTGAGGTATGGCCTTGGAGTGTTGAAAAATTGAACATGTGATGCATAATGGGGGGGAAAGGTTCACGGCCTGGTGCAGTTCGAGCAAGGGAGGAGGTGATTTTGACCATTTAATTGTGTGTTAATGGTAGGTTTAGATGTGTATTAGCTTAGGTACAAGGTTAGGAATGATTAAGCTTAAGTTTAGGTAACTAAGAATGTGATTTAGGAGTTTATGACAAGTTTAGGAGTGCTCATACATCATTAAAGAATTTAAAACTCATTTATGAATAAACAATGTGTAACACAATTCCATGATTTAAGGAATTGGAAAGAAATAACACTATTCAAGATTCTATGACTAGGTGTCATAAAATTAAAATATGATTTTAGGTTGTAATTAAGTATTTTTTGGTTCTAATCAACTTTAATAAATTATTTTGACTCTAGATTAATTAAGGAAATTAATTAACCTTCGTTTAGAGCCTAATATTGCTTAGGTTGCTTAATCAGCGTGATTAAGCGTAAAAATGCGAAACTAGGGGCAAAGCAGTAATTTTGCACTAATTTTGCAGGACTTCAAAAATTAAAACTGCGAGGTCATAGAATACATAAAAACGCCTTTTAAAACCATCACGGAGAAGTTTCGGGTTCATCCCAGGTACTTGCCGGGTAAAACACCCGCAGGCGTTTTGGTCATTTGACAGAAGCTTCAGCAGATTTTCGATCCCGGGAAGAGTACATAAGTTTTCTAATCCCCTTCCAACATTGAGTTTGCCCTTGATCTTTGCCGCCTTGGCTTTCCTCGGTCAAGTGAAAATGACCTCAGGGGCATTTTGGTCATTTTCACTCTAACAGAAAATCGGGGCGTTACAGATATCAGTGTGCAAAACCAGCTCACCTTTTGAACCACAGAAGAATTAATGACAAGCTTAAGGAAGAGAAGAAATGATAATGAAAAAGGGGAAGAAAAAGGTTAAAAAAGATCAGGAATAATTGGTATCATAAGATTCAGGCCGTACAGATGACTAGTTAAATGGGAACATTACAACACTCCAAAGGATCATAAAGTGCAAAGTGGAGCTTAGAAAATAAACCCTTCATAAAATAATTCAAAGAGTCACCAATCCCTTACTTTGAAGATAGACAAAAGAGCAGAAAAATTCCCTCGAGTTTTTTTGGTTTTGTCTCCTTGTCGCTTCAACTTCAGATAGCCATGTCCTATCACTTAAATAACCACACACTCCTAACTCGTCATGTTTCCACCTCTATCTTCCTTAAGACATTTCCACTACCATATTGTCTTCTCATTCTGAAAATCAAAATCACTTGCCATCTGCCTCAAGCTTTCACTTTCAAATCTTTAAAGCTTTAACCTTTTCTCCTTCTACTACATCCTCTCAAGTTTTAGCCTTTCCTCTCTCTATCTAACATACACTTTCCACTAATGGCTGAAGTGAAACACTTCAACAAATGTATTGCCAACATGGAAACAATTCTCATGTATGATGACCCTATGCATCAGCAGCACTATGCCAAAAATTTCTCCCAAAGACCTTTGGCCCCTGGGAAGAAGTTGAGTGGGGGTTTGCTAATGCAGGTGCTAAGCCTAATAGAAGTAATCCTCTTCGAAGGATGGGTAGGATTTCTAAAAATCTCTGATAAAGTCTTTACTAGGATGGTCATAGCTTTCTATTCTCAATTAGAACAAGTGTCTGACTTCGTGTTGACCTCTCACATTACAGGAAACCATATGATGCTAAGCATACATGACTTATCAAATATTGTTCAAGCTCCTAATAAAGGTGTCAGATGTTCATCGAAAGAAGATTGGTTTATAAACCTTGATATTCCAGTTAAGGAAGTATCGAAATGCCTCACAGACTCTTCCAAATATCAACCAAAGGATATAACCACCGCTATGCTGAGCACAAGAGAGCGACAAGTTTTCACCCTAATTCAGTTCTTTCTTCTCCCGCGTCTAGGAAGAGCACACCTTTTAGTTGAATGGATTGCATGTTATTGTTCTGCCTGCTAGTAAAAAGAAAGGTAAATCTACCCATATTGATCTTTGACTACATGGTAAGTGCAATCTCGCCTGAAAAAAGGAGAACTGTTGTTGTTCCTTATGTGTTACTATTGACCAAAGTCTTTGAATACCTAAACTATCTCCTGGAAAATGAGTGGTATGTATACATGGAAGGCACCATGTACACCCTCAACTCGTTTCGAACCCTAAGAAAACCTACTAGTACTGTCACAACTAGTACAAGAAGACAAAGCTTAAGAATCAAGGATGCAGCGCTTGACAAGGTAGCAGTAGAAGCTGAAGGAAAAAGAAGAAAAAGAAAAATAATTGTGATTGAAGATGATTCCAAGGATAGTGAGAAATATGAAGCAATCCTCAAACACGAGAAAAGCCATTCTCACTTATCCACAAACTCAAAGGAAGAATCAAAATCAGAGACCCCTGAGAATTTACATTATCAGGGTTATGCCAAGGAAAGAAAAATCTTCTTCTTCTGAGTCTTTCGACTTAAAAGGAACATCTTCCATGGATACATAAGACAACGACACTACTCCTCTTTCAACCATAACTGCTTCCAAACAATCTCCTGATTTGATTCTACACCAAGCCAACCTCCGCTAGCAACACCATCAAGCAGTATAGACACTCAATTATTGCTGATGCATGAGCAACGTCTCATTAGTTGGATCAATTAGAGGCTCAATCAATAAGACATAAGGCTCTTCTGATGAAAATTATCCAAGAGGTAAAGCGTCAAGGTTGATGATGTGGCTTCTGGTTCCTAACACACCTTCTTTTGATTATGATAAAAGAGGGAAAAGAAAAGAGATGAAGAAAATCATGTGCTGAGGAACTCAGAGGGAAATCATGCTGAGGGGGAGCCCAAAAATCTTTCAAGCATGAATTTTTTTTTCTTTTCTGAAACTTGTTTATGATCTGCCACTTTTTACTCACAATTTGACAATTTCTCTCTTTGGTTATATAATCCATTATAACTGCTCATCTATCGTGTTCATGCTTGGTTCAATTTTTTACTTTAAAGTTCTATTATTCTCTGATACAGATATGGTTCTTTTAAGTTCTGATACATATTGATGCGTCTCTATCATGCTTACTTAATCATATATCATGACTTGCTTGTGTGTGCTTCTAATCTCTTAAGCATTTGCTCTGAATTGATTAATCATTAACACGCTAGAGTAGTTAGCTCACATCTATATTCATGATTAGCATTAGCAAGTATCCTTAAGAAGCACAAAATCTTTTCACTATTGCTTGGATACTCATACTCAATTGATGTGCTTAGATATGTACATTTTGCTTAAAATGCCTATCTTTATAAAACGCATTATCTTTGACACACGTATAAGATGTTCTGTTTAAATTGATCACAGTTGTAGATAGTTTCTGAGATTCATTTAGAAACCTATTTCTACATGCTTTTAATCCAACAAAGATCAACCTGTAAGCCTTAGAACCTATCTAAGTGTGCTGCTCTTATATGACTATTAATGTGTTATATTTTGATCCATAGATGTATCAGTGAGCAAAAATTCATAGTTTGCATAAACATATATTAGTTGTGAGAAAAAGTTTTCAAAAGCATTTTCATACTCTGATACTTATACAAAAAGTTTCCTAGCTTATAATAATAAGCTCGTGTGTGTTTAACAATCTGATCAAATTGGGTTTGATCCCAAATGAGCTTCAGAAACCTTAAATTGCAAAATGCTAATCTCATTTATATCAAGGTTTCTCTAAGTGTTAGAAACTACATTTGTATCACTTGAGTTTTCTCATGACATGCCAAAATTGGTCTATCATATATATATATACACACATCCTTAAACATGTGCTTTCAAATGGACTTAAGAAAAGAATGTGTTGAATAAGGATTTCAATCAAGAAAGAATATCACAAGTATAACTTGTTTATTTTTTATTCAAGCACATCTAAAGTTTTAAAAGTCTTCTTTTATAACAAAAGAGTCAAGCTGTTGGTGCAATAGGACTTAAACGATGACATGTGCTTTTGTATCTTTGTGATACAATCTCAAGAAGCACTCTGATTTAATTCAGAAAGTATTATCACAAACCAAACAATTCTTATTTGAGATAACTTAAAGCTTTAAAATTTTCTTGAACACATCCAATCATGCCTTAAGAAAAGGACTTACTAAAATTTAGAGTTTGTGATGTTTTGAAAGAATGTGTGCTTATCTAGATATATTTCATTATATTTATTTTAACATCTCTTCAAAAGATTTTCTTCAAATTGATTTGTCATCATCAAAAAAGGGGAGATTGCAGCTCTAGAATCATTTAGAAAGTATGAGCTTTAATATTTTGAATGACAACAAAGTCAATTTAAAGAAAATATTTTGAAGAACAACTAATGTTTGCCTTGAATTTCTTGACTAAGCAAAACAGGTACTTCCAAAGTGCATAACACGGACTTGAACGAGAATAATTTCACTATACATGTGCAAACGTGGCTTGGTACAGAACTACTCGGTTCAATTTGGAGAGGTTGGTTCAGAACTACTCAGTTTGTGACAGTAGGGGTTGTATATTGGTCATTGGTAAGAGCTTGGGAAGGCTATTGTAAAGACTATCAAATTTACTTTCTTAGGTTGAGAAAGTTGTTTTAGTGAAATTTCAACATGTGTTGAGTACTGGATGTAGGCAGCTTGGCCAAACTAGTACAAAAATATTTGTGTCATTTTTCTCTTCCCTGATTTTTTATTTTTATGTTACGCATTTTAATTTAATAACCACTAAAATACTGTTAAAGTTGTGTTATTACTAAAAGACTTCAAAGATCTACTTCCTGAAACAACTAACCATGATTCCATTGCATTTCAAGCTTAAAGCTTAATAGTATTTTTGTTAAATGTTTCAGATTTCAAGAAAGCTGCAAATCATGATTCAGCCCCCCTTCTCATGCACTCTTTTACTTACAAAAGTCTTTTCTTCCTTGGCATGATCAATGTTTCTTATCCCTTGTGCTCATGTTCTTTCAGATTCAGTATGTCTCCCCTACATTCTTCATTTTCATGCCATTACTGTAGAAGTGATTCTTCTAGCACCAGTGCTCGTTTCAGAGTTATAGAGTAGGCTTTGGTCACACTTTCTTATGTGTTGGCTAGATAGGTTGAGGCTGGGTTTCAGCCACCCCCGGTTTAGTATCCGATTATAGATCCAGACGATTCGATGTTAGTGCCCTTTCGGAGGATGGATCCACCCACCTTCCAAGGGCATCTCACCACGAAGGATCCCTAGGCATTTCTCTGGGAGATTGAGAAGATCACTAGAGTTATTCATTGCTCTTCTGAGAGAGCAGCAGAGTTGGTTGGCTTCTAGTTGAGAGGCCAACTGAGGATATGGTATGACGAGTTCCTATAGGGGCATGGTGACTTTAAGCCACCCTCCTGGAGGAGTTCAGAGCAGCATTTATGAGGAGGTTTCTATAAGAGAGTAGATGCACATAGATGGTTGAGGAGTTTCTGAGACTCCAACAGACTCCAGGCATGTCAATTATGGAGTACGATGAGTTGTTCACTTACCTGGCGTAGGCAGCCGTATGCATGCTACCGTATGAGACGGAGAGGGTTAGATGGTTTGTCCAGGGGTTGTCCAAGGACATGCTTCTGAGTCTTCAACCGCATTAGGAGGGTAATTCTGGCTTGAATAATCTACTTGAGATATTTCCAGTGCTTGCCTCTGGCTTGGCCTTGAAGGTATTTCTCATACATTTGAACTATCTTCAACTTAGGTGGCTTGGCAACACTAGCTCTGCTTCTAGTACCTCCTCCTCCATTTTCTTCTTATCCTTCACTAACCAAATAACATGAGAAATAAAAATTTTGTTTCAATAATTGATTATATTATAAACGTATGATGAGTCGCACAATAGAATAGTACAAAAACAAAGAGAGAGAATCACACAACTATGAAATCGAAAACGTAGCAAGCATAGTTTGTGTTACCTAAGAAGGTGATTGCAGGCGGTGGTTCTCTCTCGCTCCTTTGTGCAAACTCGAAAGCACAACTCTTTTGGCAGAGGAGACAAATTAGCACCTGAAGTTGACAGCAGAGCAAAGTGAGAAAGAATGAGCTTAATTTGCATTATATTTTATTTTATTCCTTTAGAGGAGAGAGTGAGCTCAATCGGATAAAATCCCGAATTACTCTATAAAATTAAATCATTCAACATAGAGGTGGCAATGGGGACTTGAGCGCGCAGATATTCGCAGGGTTCCTTGGATTTGGATCTCGCATTCGGAGATTTTTTTCCCTTCACAAGGATAGGGAAAAGGCTGGAACTCCCTTCGCAGTTAGTTCGGGGAAGACGACTAGGATTATGCTCCCTGCCTCGAGGGATAATTTAGTAATTTTTAATAAAAATTAAATTTTTATTAATTTTTTATATTTTTATTAAGCTTTAAACATTTTTATTAAGTTTTTTTAAAAAATTCTTAACCTAACCCTAAAGCATTTGATAAGGGGACAATGAGAGAAATATAGAAATAATAGAGACAATGAAAATGGAGACATAAATAATAAATATGTATATGAATATTATTGAAAAAAATAAACTTTTATTTTCATATACTATTATTACTTTTTAAAGGTATAAAAGTTTTATATTTTTATATCCCTAGCATGTGTTCTTGTATTTACCATCAAATATACTTTTGTCTCTGTTTACTCTATACTAGAGATAATACCTGTGCGATGCACAGATTTATTTATATTTTATGTTAATTATTTTTAATAAAATTATTCTTAATAATAAATTGTGATAATAGTAAAAAATTAGATATAGAAAGATTTTTTTATTTTTTAAATTCGTTCCATAGAACACAATGAAACAATTTGAATATGTCTATTAGGAGAGAAAAAAAATCTTATTTTGTTATATAAGTAATTTCAAAATATTATTTTACTTACTTTTTTGTACTTACTGAAAATGTGGAAAAAAAAAATAGTACTTATATTTCTGCTTATTTTCAAGAGTTGGCAGGGATTTTCTTTCATTTGTGGACTCTTATTTTAAACAAAAGCATTAGAACAAACAGAAAATGTAGTATAAAAAATTTAATCATTTACATTTTTAAAAATATATTTAGCATTTTTAAAAAACATAAAGATATGTTATGCTTCCCCTTTGAAACCCTAGCCAAATCTAAACATAAAATAGAAAAAAGATATATTGATCCACATAATATTTTTATTGATAAAAATTAAAAATTAACTAAAGAAAAGATATTATGGTCCTATTTTGGGTAAATAGTTTATTTAAATACTTATATAAAAATGAATTATGAATAAACTATTTTATATTCAAATATATAATAATAAAAGTGTTTCTTAAAAGCTAGATATTTTAGTTTCCCCAAAAGTACTAAGAATAATTTTTAGAGAAGTAATTAGTTGTTTAACCAAATAAAATAAAAAGTAAAAAATGTGACTTTTGACTTTTAAAAAGTCAAAAAATATAAGTTGTATTATCCAAATGGACTCCGTGTCTATAAAAATAAGTTAGTATGCTTTTTATCTATAAATTTAGGGCACCTTCATTAAATTTATATTTTCTATTGTCTATGTGTTTAATTAGGTTATATTTTAATGAAAAAGTTAGAAAATAAAATAATTATGATTTTTTAATTTATCATGTTCAAATTCTTTTTTAGCCCAATATATTCATTGAGAAGTGATTTTCTATGTTTTCAATTTTAATTTTTACTTACTTCTATCAAGTACATAATATTTTTTATTTGCAACTACGGAAAAATTAAATACATAATATAAACCAATATATCAAGCAAAATATATTATTAATTAAATTACATGATTAAAATATCATTAATTAAGCAATATAAATTAAAATTAAATAATGTAATTCATATAAGAATATAAATCAATTAAATATACTGATAATGAAATGAGAGAATTTATTTCAAACATCAAAATGATATTTTTTTGTCAAATTAAATGATATAATTCATATAAAAATATAAATATGTTAAATATATTATTAATTTAGAGAAATAATTAATTTAGCTGTAAAAGTTTGAAGAAATAAATTTTTATTGTCTGTATTTAAAATTTTGTATATTTACTATATATATTTAAAATGTTGTGTGTGTGTATTTAATAATTATATCCAAATTTTTGTTTAATTGGTTAAAAAAATTACTGACCATTCAATTCCCCAAAATGTAAAAAATGGATTCAAACCATGTAATATAAATATAATAATATATTTTATCAATCAATGTGTTTGATAAGAATACTTTTGAAATAAATGTATGATAGTCAATGATTGAAAAATGGATATAGTAATATATCGATTCTTTTGAATGTTTAGCATAAAATTAGATATCGATAATTGATTGATTGTCAAAATAAAATATTACTTTCTTCTATTGCCAAAACTATTCAAGAAATAATTATGTTTAGTATTGCCATTGTTGTAATTACTTTTGTTTTTATTATTCAATTTACAAATGCATATAATAAGTCATTACCCAAACATTTGTTTGGAGGTCAGAGTGGAATATTAAATATGACATTATTACTTTAGTTACGATTACATATTTCAGTTTCAAAACTAATAAGTCATTTAAATTTAAAATTATAGGTGTTCAATGACATCATAATGATTTGATTTATTTGTAGTCCATGAATGATTTAATTTCAGCCTACATAGATATGTGAAACGATATTACACTAAAAGGTACAACTGTATAATAAATATCAATTAATTCTTTTTTTCTTACATAAGAACTATAATTTAAATGCACACATATTGATTCCGACAAAGTTTATATAAATTAATAATCTCTATTACGACACTTAAGTTGACAAAAATTTTATAAAATTGATAAAATAAAAGGTTTATTGTAATATTCTCTTTTCATCTCCCATGATTACAATGTTAATGTTGACGGTTATATTAATAAGTGTTATCCTTTACGTATCACTTTAAATTCATTCAGTGGAATACATGCAATGGTTTTGACAAAATAATGTTATTTATCTTGTATAATTTCAATTATTATAAAATATTTATTTACTATTAATTATGAAACAATAATTATTATTATACAATTAGATTTACTAATTTTAATTATATTGTCATGTTTAATTTTGATTTTCCTAACTCATCAACTATATTTTCCAAAATAAGAAATAAAATAATATTATCTAATTAAAAAATATTGATAAAATGAAAGCACGAAGAATAAAATTATATATACGCATAAAATCTCAATGAAAACATTTTAAAATAGATCAAATTAGGCAAATATAAAATTTAAAATTCCACACTAATAAAAAGGACTCATAAAATTAATAATTTTATAAATATAAAATAGACCTAAATATAATACTAAAATTAAATTTCAGTTAGTAGAAATATAGTTATTAGTCTTATTTGATGCTTAATTTGATTTGTTGTGAATAAAAAGTAAGATCATTTATATATATACACACATACACATAATGTTATTCTTAAAGACATAATCTAAGTTTAAAGATTTTAAAATTATATCAAATAGGAAATTTAAAAATTTTAAAACTGTACTAATAATATTGTATTAATAAAATTCATAATTGTGCAAATATAAAATAGAAATAAATACTAATAAATTTTAATTTATTTGAAAAATTTAATTTTAATCGAGAGTGTTATGTTAATTAGTCTAATAATGATAATTATGTTTATTTATTTAATAATAAGATTGTTGTGTTTATTAAATTTAGTTTGGTTTATATACTCAAATATATTTTATTTACCATTTATATTAATTTAATTAAATGGTGTTCAACCACCCAAAAAGAGGAGAGCAATAGAAAAAAAAATTAGCATTTATCAAATCTATTCACATCACAGAGAATATAAAATAGATAGAAGAGAGGAAAACATAATGCTTAACATGAAAAATAATAATACCAATTTAAATGAGATAACATCGTTGTTTTTGTAAACTTGAAAATGTTCATTACAACAAATTTAGTAAGCCAATCCTAAAAACACTATTACAATATAATTTTTCAATTAGAATCTAAATATTGCAAGAGCTCTTTTTAATTGGGATGGTATGGCTCTTTGTCACATAATAGCCTGCGAATAAATTCAAGAATTCATAAGATTTGACATATTTCTCAAAACTCATTCATAAAATATACAATATAATACTTAATAAATGAATTGAAAATTAATTTTAATTTAAAATTACAAATTTTGTATTCTATATCCAAAAACATATCCTATTTTGTTTTATTTTATCAACTATTGAAAATTTTATCTACCATATATATTGATGTAATTAAATGGTGTTCAACCACTCAAAGAGAGGAGAGCAATAGAAAAAAAAATAGCATTTGTCAAATCTATTCAAAACACCAAAAAAAAAAAAAAAAAGATAGTAGAGAAGAAAAATGAAGAAGACGATCAAGTACTCTAAAATTTAGAATATATCACCTTTTGACATTTATTTTGGGGCTATCATTGCATAAATTTCATCTTAATTTCATATTTGTCCAACATCATACCCTCCAAGTCACATGTCAGATAAAGATGCAAACCATGTCAAAGTATAGCTATGTACCCATTGGTTCTTTGCCAAAGGACCATAAAGCTGACCACCACACAAAGATATAATTTATTGCAGAACCTAAAGGGATAGTTTGAGCTCAACTCCAAATAGCAATGAGTGCAAATTGAAGGTTAAGAGGAGACTTTATTTGTCCGGAATACAAAATGAACGTTGAAGGTCGAAACACATGCTTTTGGCAATAAATTTTAATTAGCGGTTCAAAACTGAGAAATTACTTTAACAACATATCCTTGCTTCTTTGTATTCCACCGCAATACAATTCCAGGATTATTATCACATTTAACTTCACAATAGCCATTTCCTATATGTGTAATAATTGCATACCACAGTGAATTTCAAGTTCGATAAAATGTGAGTAACAAAATATTAATACCCTTTCTCAAAGCTTTCTAAATATTTGTTGCACTGCAAAAGAGAAATGCCATCCACTTCCTTATATTGAATTGATTTATCCCATGAGATACCTGGCCACAAACATATAAAAAGGAGAAATTTTGTAAGCGCGTAAAAAATAATTCAAAGCGAAAAGATAGAAGAATTCATACCTTATGTTTAAACCTTGGTTGTTTTTTATCAGTTTCTTTCCAATGACATTCAGAGAGATTTCAAATGAATATTTGAGACTCAATATATATAGAGCAGAATAGAAGGGGGAGCTACAAAATTGAAGAAGACAATTTAATAGGATTTAACACAATTACGTTAAAAAGTTTAATAGACTATCAACATCATGGGATTGGTCAGCCATTGAGTTGCGATGCTAATCCTACCGGATGCCATTTAGTTTTAATTCTTAACAATTTAGCTTTGATTGCATTAACTATTCAGTTTTTATATTTATATATAGAATAGATGGTGGCTTTTTGAGTTTCGGCTTTTATTTTAATACCATTTAGTTTTAATAATTATATTAACCATCTAGTTTTTTCTATAAAGGATACATGATATTCACATTATATAATTTCAATATTAATGCAATAAATGCATTGTGCAGTGAAGTTTACATATATATATATATATTGATATTGATATTGATTTCTTTCCGTATCATACCAAAAGCAACCTTACTTATCCCCATTCCATTTCACTCTCCTCCGTCGGTCACTTATTCTCAGTCTCCCTCCCTCAGCGCCGCTCCCCCCTCAGTCCCTCACGCGGTCACGCCCACCGTTCCCTCCCCTCAAGCCTCACCGCTCACCCCCAAAAAAAAAACTCCAAGCCACCCACACCGCGGCGACTGTGAAGAACGACGCTGCGAACGCGAAGAAGCACCGCGCACGACGAACGGCGCTACGAAGGACAGGTGAACAGCCCGGCGACGACGGCGGTGAGTATCCGACTTTTTTTAAGTTTTTTGTTTTTTCACACCAAGTTTTTCTTGTTTACAGATACAAGGGCTTGCTTGATAGGTTCCAATTAGAACCTGAGATGGATAATTCCGTGGACTCCCTTAGTAATAAGAGAGTTTCGAGTTGTGGGTTTTCTTTTTTTTTTTTAAATCATGTAACTTTGTAACAAAGAAGTAGCGTGGTGTTGTACTTGTCCAGTTGAAGTAATGCCCTCCTGCTGTTGTTTGTCGTAGCATGTATGATAATGCAATTGATCATTCGGACTTGCAAATATTGTCAAAAGTCGTGTTTTATGAAGAATAGGCGATAGTAATGATGTATGTACCGTAACTATTACGTCTGGCGCAAATCAGACTATGGGTTTACCTGGTTTTCCCTCAATTTTGCACGTATCCGCGGATCTCCACTGGGAGTCGAGGGATCCATGGGAATCAGGGATGGTGGATGTTTTCTCCCCATTGCGGGGGTCGGGGTCAGGGAAGGGTTTGGAGATTTGGGGCGGGGATTGGGGAATTGCTCCCCGCACTTGCCGCACTCCATTGCCATCCCTATAATTATAGACCACTTTGGGATTTTACCCGATTAAGCTCCCTCTCTCTCTGTCCGAAGAAATAAAATAAAATACAAATTGAGCTCTTTCTCACTTTGCTCTGCAGTTAACTGCAGGTGCTGATTTGTCTGCTTTGACGAAAGAGTTGTGCTTCCGATTTTGCACAAAGGAGCGAGAGAGAAGCACTGCCTGCGATCACCCCCTTAGGTAACACAAACTATGCTTGCTATGTTTTCGATTTCACCATTGCGTGATTCTCTCTGTGTTTTTTTTGGTACCATGCTACTACGGGACTCATCATACGTTTCTAATATAATCAATTACTGGAACAGAATTTTCATTTCTCATGTTGTTATTTGGTTAGTGAAGGATAAGAAGAAGATGGAGCCAGAGGTACTGGAAGCAGAGCTAGTGTTGCCAAGCTACCTAAGTTTCAAGAGAGTTCAAATGTATGACAAATACCCTAAAGGCCAAGCCAGAGGCAGGCACTGGAAACATCTCAAGCAGATTATTCAAGCTGAGAATTACCAGAATTACCCTCCTGATGAACCCAATTGTGAGTCATCAGATGCTTTTCCTATCTTCTTCTATACTTTTTGTTTTATTGGAAAAAAAAATTATGCCTATCCCTACTTACTTGATAAGCTTTGCATGCATTTAATATTTTGTTAGGAAATTTATGGGCATGTTTCGTTTCCATTTTCAAGATTTTGTATGGAAAACAAGAAATAAAAGCAGGAAACAAGATTTTACTATTTTCACTGTTTCGTTTATAAAATCTTTAAAATTGTAAATAGACTGAAAAAAGAGAATGAAAATTGAAAGCAAAAACAGAAACCAAACCTTTATATCTGCATTTCTGTCAAAATAGTTAGCTTCAAAACAAATTTGTAATTTGTGTCTCTTCCAAATTTGAACTGTGATGAAGATTAGTGGGTTGATTAGACACAATTCCAATGTTTGTTAAACTTGAGGTGAACTTTATGGATGCAATAACCAATAATTTTGAAATGCTTTTATGACTTTGGTAAGATGCTATAGTCTCTTGGAAGCATGCATATCTTCAATTTCTATGCAGAATTTGGAGTTGGTTGCAGTAGAGTACTAGAGAAGAATGCTTGCGTTTTTCATGGTCTCTAGATTTGTAGGGTTATTTTTATGGTTTCTCTTTGGTTCTTTGCTCATGAATGTTTTAGGGAAGTCTATGCAATTTGTAGGGAGATTGAGCAGCCTTACTGGTTTACTGCATTAGCTTCTTTACTTTCTCATTTTTTACCTATGTTGAAGAAAATCTTTTCCTCTCCCTTTGACTGTACATTTTTTTTTCTGTCTAATAACTTTTCTTCGGGACAAAAGAGAAAAAAACAAATGAAACATTTGGTTTTGCAATTTTTTCTTGATAACATCTATAGATATTGGTATTAGTATTGGGGTTAAATATTTATTGGTAACCTTGGTGGTGCAGTAGGACTACTTTCTAACTCTAATTCCATTTATTTGTTTTATCTCTTTGTATGTGTGCCGTCCACTGTCTGAGCTTATTTTCAAATTTAAGTTTTGTTATTTTTTATTGGATTGTCCTGCAGATGTCAATATTGAGTCACCACCCTCTATGCATCCCTGCAAGAGAATTTGTGATATTACAGGCTTTGAGGTTTGTAATCTTTAATATTATTCTTGAAGAGTGGTATTCCTGTGGATTTGATTATTGTTAATAACCCATTTCTCTGTTTGGAGTAAATGTTTTAACAACAGCATTATAGTTTAGAGAGACTAAATTTGCTTTTCATTTGTGGAAGCAATCTGTGAAATTCTATTTAAACGACAATTTTTACCAGTTTTATAAAAACTGTGAAGCTAATTATGTTCTATCTTTTTCGTGTCGCTTTTCATACTTTATAAAATCTTATTCAATATCTTATCAGCATTTGAATCTCAAATAATAACATGCATCTTGCTTTGTCTTCTCTTAATTTTGTGCTGAGAACTATGGATTTTCATCTTAGGATGCCTGACAGACCACCTAAAGTAAACTCTTTTACAGTTCCTTGCCATTCTATGATAGCTTGTTTGGTGGCTAAGCACATGCGTTTTTTATCTTCTCAACTTCCAACCCAGAACTTTGAATGCGATATCTGCCTCTTACACTTGTTCACTTTAACAAACCCAAGATATCAAGTGAATAATAGGATATATTCTGCTGGAATGCCTTAAACACTTCCTATAGATCTCCATTCTAGTTATATCTTCTGCAGTTGCATCTTAATTTAGTAACCGTTGAATAATTGATTCACTACTGACCAAGGTACTGTTTTCACTGGATAAAAGCTCTGCTGTGTTCTACTATCTAATGTCTATCACTAGGATTGTTCGAATCTGTGTTATATCCATTTGTTAATGATTTGACCTCCCTGAGACTTGGTGCAATTACAATCCTTTTATTTTGTAAAATTATCACTAAAGGCCCTTGAGATGCACTAAAATTACATTTGCCTCCTCTACAAATTCTAGTTCGTTAATGTCACAATAAAAATAAAACATGTGATATGTACATAATTATTAGTGATAAAATTATAATATCTTAGCAATATAAAATACTTTTTTATCACATGTCGATGAAACTAATAATTATAACCTATAATAAAAAGGGGGGGGGGATTTCTGTCAATATATATGTTAAATATTATCAAAATGCTATAATTTTGTACTAATAATCATATACATGTCACATGTTATTTTTGTTGTCACATAAATTAATGAATTAACATCTGTAGAGGAAAGTAGTGTAATTTTGTAAAATAGAGGGTGATGAGTATAATAACACTAAACTTCAAGGGAGGTCAATGTAGTTTGCCCTTAATTTTATACTGTTAGGTACCTAAATAAATATAGATTGGGGACTTAATTGTAATGGGTGTGTGTGAGGGATGAAATGTGAGTTTTGTAACTAACCTGCTGAGTTGGCAAAAAGAAAAGGAAGGAAGTGAGGATTATGTGGGATTCTATTAGAGGAGGTTATTTGTAGGGAGAGGGGGTTGTGGACAGAATCATTCAGGAAATTAGTGGGAAAGGCTTGGGAGAGTGGTGGCCTCTCTAAGAGCTACCTTGGGAGAGATTTGGCCTCTTAAAGTGCCATACCTATTTTACTGTTTTCTTGCTACTTTGCATCTTGTAATTCATTCCTTTAAGCTCGATATCATACTGATATTGCAGCATTGTGTTAATTCCAGAATACAATTCTTAGTCAGTGTTCTATTATAGTTCATTACTGTCTGTGAGTACCAGGTTCCTATCATATACCCTTATGGAATTTGGATCTAGAACGTATTCAGCTTGGTCTGTGTCAAACAGTACAAGTCTGGTTGTGGTTTAGGTTTTGTATTCATTAGAAGTTAAATCTCATTGTATTTGGGAGAAGTATTTGTATGCTGCATTGTTTATCTCCTTGTTACAATCCCAACTTCTTACAACCACCAAGCCTTATCCCACTGTGTGGGGTTTATTCCAACTTCTTATTTGAATGAAACAGTGACATCATGTGACAAACTGAATAGTCTCTGTTGCTTATCTTATCTTATCGAGCCATGGCTGCTTTAAATTGATTTCTTTGTGGTTGTTAAGCTTGGCCTTGGTTTGTTTAGATTCTGTTCTGAATGGTGCAGTAGGGTCAGAGCATCTTGTTATTGTACTGTCTTAACTTTAATGTAGCTTAATCATGTTAATTAAATTAACTACTCAAACTCAGAAAACTAAAATTTGTTCGTGAATTTCGTATGGCTTGGCGTGAAAGAGTTCATGCCTCTGTTTAATTTATAAATTTAGGATCATGATGTTGATAGTGATTATTAGTTAGTGTTATGCCATGCCATTATCACTTGTACCGGAAAATTGATTAATTAGTTGACCCTGCAGGCACCTTACTATGATCCTAGGACTAATCTCCGGTATGCTAATGGTGAAGTTTTCAAGATCATCAGATCGCTTCCTAATGAGTATGTGCAGAGATACCTTGCTCTAAGGAACGCGGCAGTGGTTCTTAAGTAGTTCTGTCACTTTCCTAACATCTGAGGCACCTTATTTTTCTAATCAATTTTTGAACCAAATATTTTAGGATGTGAATAGGTTTACTCGTTGGACAATATTATCTTGTGTAGTGTCACTTTTTGTCGTCAACTTGTTCTTGTCTGGTAATTAGTTGATTGAAAGATGTTCTATCGATAAATAACTTTGCTAGTTATTACCAACCAATGATGTTGTATGTACAAAATAAAAATCATATTTTGGCAAAATTCAAACAATCTCCTGTGGCTTGGACAAATTATAATTTGACACACTTGACTAGTTATCCGAGTTTTTATTAAAATTAAAGTTTTAAGTTACAGTGGTTTCCTTTGAGATTAGGAAATATTACACACACAATTTGTGATATTTAGAAATATATACTACTGGCCCTTGAGTTTTACCGTCCCTTGAGTTTTAGGTGATATCACATGTAAAACTTTCATATCTTGTGGAATGTTCACATTCATTTTCTGCAAATAAGATAGTGACTACCCCTATATGGACACATGACAAATCAAAGAGCATTGTGTTTCAGTTGGTTGTAGGGGAGATAAATGTAATTTAATTAAAATAAAATGGTCTCATTACCCTATTTGAAAGGTGAAGTAGTCCCTCTTTTCTAAAAGTAAATTTCTTTTAGCTTTTAAGTACATTTATAAATCAGTGTCTTTTATGTTTTGATTCATTCATAAATCAATGTGGCCAAATATATTTATGAACGTATCAAAAAAGTATAAGACATTTATTTTGAAATAGGAGTAACTGACATTTTTCAACCAATTGTTGAACAAAACAATTAAACACATGACAGTTACAAATTCATTAAACCATTTATCTAACTTAACTATTGATGTTACTTTTTATAATAAAGTTGAAATTTTTTTAACTAATGTTTGATTTAATAAAAATTTATTAATTATAATATATTTAGATTTCTAAGACCTTTTTCGTAATATTTTTAAAACTAGTATTTTGTTATGAATTTATTGGTCAAACTAACTGATCAATACTTGCATACTTAACCAATGAAACCAATGAATTTAATCGAATTTGTTCATGCATTCTTCATCTAAAGTCAATGTTATTACGTACTTAAATCAGTTTGACGATTAGTAAATAAACTATGTGACTGCCTTTCTTGTGGCAACAAACGTACCTTCAGAGTACAGACACCACATCAATACATGAGATCCTCCTTCCTCCAAGAAAATACAAGAAACAAAGGGTTTGGATAATAGTTCTTATGGTATTTTTTTCAACCTTCTAAAAGTCACATCTATCATGTTTGGCTATGTAATTCATTACTTCTCTAAAAGATATTTTTAATGTTTTTTGAATTGTTAAAATATAACTTCTTAAAAAGTCCACTTTTTAAACCACTTAAAGATAACTAGTTTTATTATTATGCATCTAAATACAAAATAACCTATTTATATATAAGAACTAAATAAGTCATTAGCTCAAACAGGTCCAATTCTAGTTCCAGTCTCCACTTCTGATCAAGCAATTTTAAACGGATGAGAATCTAGTTTATTACACAGCTTAAGAAAACTGAAAATTTCAAAGCCACTTTAGAGCCTTACCCTACTACAACATACAGTTTGGTGTAGATCCAGCTGCAGTGTCCCAACACACACAATCAAAAGAAAAAGAAAAAATTCCCTCCAAATAACACATCAGCTACAAAGATTTGGTATGCACACGCCAGCTTCGGGATTCTGTTGTTCCTTCCATATTCTTCCTGTAACTCTGAGTTTGAGCTCCTTCCTATCTCCACCAGAGAAAAATAGGGCCATATTTCGTTGGATAATGAGACCGTCATGACTGTCCCTGACTTTCCGGTGGCTATCACGAATACTTCGGGGCGTACCCTCCCAAATGAGTTTCCTGCCGTTTGCCCCAACCTCAAGGCTGTAGCTATAGTTCCGAGCCTCATTCTCGTCACCCATAAAACGAAGGAATGCCATGTACACAGGGGCCATGCCTAGCTGGAAAGCTTCAAAGTGAAGGCAGAAGTATTGCCCAAAACAATGAAATACCTACCAAAGAAAACACAAGTTAGCAGACACAACAATCAGGAAGTGAGGGGCATACTAAGATAAGACTACAGTTGCAGCTAAATGAGGAATGAACATATGGTAGCCATCTGTAAATTCTCATCAATCTAAACAACAAAAACAATTTAAGAAATTATTTAATTACTCAGCTATGACACATTGCTCAGCCAAGTGAAAGAGAGGATATAAGGAAAAGACAAATTCACTTGCCATATGTAGCAGTTAAAGGGATTTCACCAGGCAACAATTCCCATCTCTCTCCACAACTTCCCATTGCTCCCAACAAGAGACATTTAAGTATGATGAGCAACAGGTGGTGGTAGCATATGTCACACAGAATATAGGTCAATGTAATTATCTGTAAAATGAAATCTGACACACTTACTGTAAGCATCCAAGTTGCATTCTCTACTTCACGGGGATTCGATTTTACATAACGATGGTTGAATGTGCATCCTGTGTGCATGTCCACCTTGTGATCATCCCTCAGATGTGCAACGAGGAAGGGAATGTCCCCAGCAACAGAGCACTCTGACCCAGCATAAGGACAATTGTATGGTCTGAAATTGCATACTGTCTCATGCTTAAGCTTGCTGTAGTATGGAAATATTTCTGGACATCCAAGGGAGTAGTACTTGCAAGGTAACTCGAGTGATTCAGCCACCTTCTCCAGCGCCAGACACCTAATATCACCAAGCTCTTGTCGGCAAGTGGGACATCGATTGTGCACCCTTGTTTTACATGTAGAACACAATGTGTGTCCATTGTGGCACTGCAAGAAATCTAATTGTAATTTTCTTTTTCCCTTTTCAGCAAATATAGACTTTTTGCAATGTGTCAAGTGTCAATTAATATGACTCAATTAGGATAGGATCAGCTTTCAAATTTCTCAAATGAGGAGGAATTAAGAAAACAATTGTAATATCAAATATTAGGTAGAGTTACAAGAAGAAACTTTGGCCTATAGATCCAGAGTCCCATTGCTTAAAAATCCACCCTGGTTTAGGTTTGGGCATATTTATGAGGGCATTGATATGTGGAATGTGGTCATGGATGAGAGCATGGTTACAGCTATAACCAAGATGTAAGTTTATTGATGAACAACATCCCTCCATGCATTCAACTCTCATTGGAGAGCAAGAGCCTAGACTATAATTTACAATTCAAATAAGATAATAATAGTAACACAGCCTTTCTTCAGGCCCATCCCAATATAACATGGTTCATTTCAATGTTGAAATAGTCAATTGGCTACCCATCTTAGAGATTCACATACATAAAAGTCAAAACCCAATCGATGAACTTCTGATAGAGGATTGGTACTCATTTTCCTATATTACATGATCAAAGGTAGAGCTCGGAGATTGTCACTATCATATATAACAAAACCTCATCTTAATTGACCATGATCTAACTTCACACAACCAGCATCAGTCCTCCCACCATCCTAATCCCTCGTTCAAAAAAGGGTAATCTCAAAATGTTAGAATTAAATCATTAATCATTAAACATGATGGCATCCAGAGGATTTTAAGAAAAGGTATAGAAAAACATAATTTTGACCAAAACCACATAGCAAAGGGCATGGGTAATACCAAATAGTCAAATACTGCTAGCAGGAGAAGTTCTATCCTCCTCTGGGAGGAAATGCATTCTTCCTCCAAAACATCATGCAACCACTCATCTAACTTTTTTTATTGTATCTTCTCTCTCATCTCACATGTGTTTGTGGCTGAAACTCACCTGAAGGAAGAAAAAGCATTTCCTCCGGGTGGATGCAAGTTTCCTCCAGGTGGATACAAGTATTTTTCCTGCTAGCAGTTGAAGGATCAGCTTCCCAAAAACAAACTGAACGGAAAGACGGGAATGAACAGCAATAACATGACATTTTTATTCAACTTGAAGGTGTAGACTAACGAAGATACACTATACTCCAGAATCCAGATGTCAGACAAAACAATTGAGTGGTGGAAGGAGCAAAACATGCAAATCTACTGGTTTAATTCATGTTCACAGCCACAAATTATTACCTTGATTAGACAGAGAGAAGTATCCAGCAAGCTGAAAAATATACTCAGCTTAAGAGACCATGAGATTTTTTCACTAATTTCAGACAACATTGACATAACACTATGGCAAATGGGATGATACAGCTGCATTTTCTTTTATTTCAACGATATCTTCAGCTTTACTAAGGTTGTAGCTGAAGGAAGCAAACTTTAATGCACTTTAGCCATGCTCACATACATTGAAAGAAAATGTTTATCATGTATCCAACAAACAACATGATATTATGATTTTGCATTAAAAAAAAAAGTGCTTGCTTGATTCATCAGTGTTGTTTATTTCTAGGATCAGGCTTTCCAATTTATAATGCAAAACACATCTTTGATTGCTAGTCCTTACAGTAAATATTATGTTGTGAATTAATGGGCTACAGGATATCAGATACAAGATATGTGGACAAAGTCGCCGAGCAGCTTTGGGAACTCCAGACTACGAAACTTTGGTTTTCTTAATATGAATATTGATACTAGTTCAATGGAAGAAAATTGCATTAACACTTAATGCCAACAGTAGTCAAGATAGAGTCCAACTAGCTCTTACAAGGTCCTGCCTCCTACCAATTTCTCCATTGTACAAAATATTCCTCATAACCCACTGTGAATGCCTCTTCCTCATTTTATTCACCTCCTAACAAGAGCTACCTATGTACCTGATGCATTCCCAAGTTCCCCACTACCGTAAAGGTAGTTAGCTACATGTGCAGCACATGCCCAAGTGGATTATTTCCCACTTTACCACCTCTTTCTCCTGTATTACCTTCATACCCCTCCTACTGTAAACTTTAGAATTGGGTGGGTTTTCATATTATTAATAAAAAATTTCTCCGCATTTTTAATCCCCTAACTAAATACACCCTAAGTTTTGCTGGTCTATGGTGCATTAGGCTCTTGAGATAAAGGTAAATTTTCAGTCAGTAAATTTTTAGCTGCACATTTATGGGATAGGCTTATTTTCCAGCCTCTTTAGGTTTCAGATCATTCATTTGCAGGGTGCATTTGGAATAGGGGCAAAAATAGGAGAGAATTTTTCATGGATAATTCCCAATGTGTAATTTTACATGTGGAGCTCATCCCTGATATTTTCTCCCTCATTTTTACTCCCATACCAAACATACCCTCAGGTAAATTTTCAGTCACTGATTTTCTATTTGCTATTTTTTTTGTTTCATTTTTTAGTGTTTTAGACTTTTAGAAGTGTTCCTGATCCCTTTTCCCCAATAGATTCTTTAACATTTAAAACAAAGCTTTCTGAATTGCTGTGTAGGTATTTTATTTGTAGTTGAGACCTTGTATACTTCAAAAACCTCAGTTATGGGAGAAGACGTGTATAAAATGGACAGTTCTACTGTGGCTAGTCTTTCACTTTATTTTCAAGTTTATTATGACTTTCAAGGTAACCATCTTATTTCATTCTTTCTACTGAGTCGTATAGATTAGGCAAAAAAACAAATCCTTAACTACTCTCCAATAAATGATAGACAAAATTCTCAACTGCAGTCTCTTTCGGGTCATATTGACTCTGCTCATCTGTCTTCTTTCTAATTCAGATAAAAATATTTGTTCTCATGGGTCATGGCCCTTATGGGTGGTTTCATGCAAATCCTTCTTCCAATTTCTTATTCAGTTGTTGAAAGCAGCACATATCATCTTGATAAACCCCTTTAGAAGTCTATAGCTTCCTCTAATGTCAAGTCTTTTACAAGAACTGTAGTGCTTAATAGAATTAATATTAAGGATATGTTTACCGTTCACAGATCACACAAGGATCTTTCCACTGATATATGTGTTATGTGCTGTGCTTATTCAAAACTAGTTCCTCATATGTTCTTACATTGTTCTGCTGCTAACTCTGTACAGAATACCTTGAAAACTTTCTGATGAATGCTGGGTGTACCCTAGGTCGTTGCACCAATTTCTGGTGACTAGCTTTAGTGGTTTTCGTGTAAGTATAGGGGCTTAACTTTCATGGCAATGTGGAACCTATGCTATTATTTGAAGCATTTGGGGGAAGTTTAATGATCGTATTTTAAAGAAGGTTTCTTTGGCTTAACAGCTAATTTAACTAAGATTAGGCAATTGGCTTCTATTTGTTGTAGAGCACATGGCCACTTTTAATGAGATTTTCTTAATAGATATGCAGAGGGAATAGGCAGCTTTCTCCATCAATGATTTCTTTTTTTCTTTATTTAATATATGCACCTTTTTTGTCATAAAGGATTGCTATTGCTTATCCTCCTACTTCCTTGAAGACAACACAGATAGAATACAGGCATGACATATGTTTCAAACATATTACATGATTACAGAAACATTGCAACTCTGAGGCATATCCAACCTGTATTCCTTTCCACAGGATATATGGAATAAAGATTCACTACAAATTTGGCACTCTCTCTCGTGAGAAATGAGTGGTGAGGTTACAGGGCTCAGAACATTCAAGTTGATAACCACATCAAGAACTAGACACACTGTTCATTGCTTCAAAACAAAATGCATAAATAATCTTAAAATCTTATCAACCGTTGTCTCCATACAATATTTCTGGAATGGCATTCAACTTGGGAATGGTTATGGGCAAGAGTAGCTACCATCATCTGAGTTCCCTTCTTCTGCTGGCTGAGAACCCGGTATACAGTTTCAGGTATTGGGATATTGAAGGCTAGAATCAGTGGTGGTAATGGTGGAACCATGGCTCTTGGGCAGCTAGAAAGGTAAGGTGACTGCTGACTATTGTTGTGTACTCTATACCAATTCCTTAGAAATCTTTGCAGAGAATTGTTGCTGATGATCCCAATTGTGGGGTGGACATTAATTGTGTCCCTGGAAGACATTTCTTCATAGCAAACATACTCTGCTCCTTTTTCAAGATTTGGGACCCGGGAGGGAGTATTGTCAGAAGTAATGTTAGCTTCATCTCCATTGCCTTGAGGACAAGGTGACTCTTCAAGGGCACTGTATTGTTGGAGATCACATGTTTGGCAAGCATCATAGCCACCAAAGGGGTAGGAGGTTTAGGTCTCGGCTTAGCCCAATTGAGAAGGTCACTGATAGTGTGAGTGCTTGTAGTGCATGTGGGGGAGTGCTCAAGTGCTGTGGCAGGTAGTTAGGCTGCCTAGAAGAGAGAATGTAAACATGACATTTAGAGAGGAAGATTGTTATGGGGAGTGGGGCAAGGCATGAGGGATCATCCATGTAGATTGTATGACTAGGATTAGGAGGGTGAAGGGATCATTATTACCAAGCTATTTCCTTTCTTTTACATTTCTGTATCCTCACAAACACTGATACTGTTATACTTGTTCATACTGTTCTCAGTTTATATCAATACAAACCTGTTGGGTGGAGATTCATACTGAATCCCTCCCTCAGAATTATTCAGAGCATTCTTCTACAATTCTTTTACTGATACGAAATTGCCAGTTCTAACACTGGGAAACACACATAGCATGTCTGGGTTTCAATTTACAACACCCAGATCATGGTTCAAAGGGGTGCAAACTGAGTTTTATCTCATTTCAGACATGCTTGGCAAAATCAAGTTATGGCTAACAGAGTTTTGACATCAAATGTGCAAGTGAAAATTTCAAGATTTTCCATTGCCTTGATATCATTCACAAAACAAAATCAAATCCTCAATTACCTTTTACAAGTACAACAACAAATCCTTTTCCTGCTAAATGGGATCAATTCAGGTATCAAATGAACCCAATTATGTCCTATTATAAAGCATATCTATACCCAAATCATTTAAATTTAAGCCTTTCTTAACAGTTCCATCTCCGTCCATGGTTGTCTTTTACAAGAACTCTATTAAAAATTGACACCATGGTAAATTCCTTGAACTAGCACCTGCCATTGAACTGTCATCAATTCCAGTAAACCAAACACGCGCCTTTACAAATAACCCTTTCCCCAATGTGATGAAAACCTAAACCCCAAAAATCAAACCCAAGACGTCCTCTACATAATAATCTTATTACGCATCCACTCAATCCCACGTCAAATCCATCAAATTCATTAAAAACAAAAAAAAAGAAAGCCACAATAAAACACAGGAAACAAAAACAACACCTTGTACTCCTCTCAACAACCCCAACATATACACGAAATCACAAATAACAAAAAGCTAAAATGTAAAATCACCGAAAGAACCTTTTACCTGATGAATTGGGGGATACATTGAATTGGTGCAAACGGGGCATTCCAGCAACTCGTGGACGCTGGTTGCAGGAGCAATGGCAGTGGGGCCCATAACGGCGTTGTTGTTACCGCTTCCATTGCGAGCCTTCGAGGAAGAGAACTCTGAGTGGTGATGGGGATGAGGATGAAGGCTATGGCGTTGGATCTCATCCTCATCCATTCCATCAGAGGATGAAACACACTCGATGCTGTCCAAGTCCATAGACTCACCAAAACCCACAAAAAAACAAAATGGAAATAAAAAAGAAATGAAGAAATACGCAGTTAATTAAAATCGAGAAATTTCTTTTTTCGTTTACCGATTTAAATCACCTGGGCATCTCTCTTTTCTTGTTATTTTTTCTTTTTCCCAATGGTATTCTTCTTCCTTCTCCAATTTTGTTTGTTCTTCTCTCTTTTCTTTTCTTTTTTCTTGAAGAAAAGGAACAAGAAACAAAAAATTGTATCAGGAGAAAGAAGAAGGAAGAGAGAAGAGGAGAAGGAAGATGGGGATGGTGGCCATGGATGGATGGATCGATGAGATGGGTGATTCCGACAAACCGAACACGCCTTTTCTGTGGAGGAACAGCGAACAGGTTCTTTTCTTCCTTCTCTCTCTAAAATTCCCTTACCGAGGTCGAGGTTGTCTCGTGGGTGTGACGTGAGAGAGAGAAGGATAGGATGACCGTTGGATATTGGGATTAGATCGAAGATTGATTGATCCAACGGCAGTACATCTCATCCTTTTCTTCTTTATGTTTTTTATTTTTATTTTTTATTTTTGGTTTTTCATTTTTGTTTGCCAGCTTTTTGGTTTTTTGGGGTTAGACAAGAACTGAGACAAGAAAAGTACGCCAAAAAAATAATGAAAAATGAAATACAGTTGAAACTGTCGTAGAAAATTTCAACAGATCAGTACACCCGTGTTAGTGGATAATGATTCACCTGATATTGAATTTTTATTTTCGTAATTAATATTGCCACCAAATGAAGTAGTCATAATTGCAAAGTACATGAGAAAACTCAAATACACAATGAAGGATTCATTATTTAGTTATATGACTCAATGATACGTCCGTCACAAACTTTCTCTTAAAAATAAATAAATAAATAAAATTTTACTCTTGCCATATGAAAATAAAGGTGAAAAATAAAGGATTTTTCCTATAACTTCGCATAAAATTAGATTTTGAAATTATAATTGAACCGATTTAATTTTGATTTTTATATTTACAATAACATATAGAATTAAATTATAATTTCATAATTCAACTTTACACAATTCTAAAGCAACTAAAATAAGCTCTTTTAATTTTATGTATCCTTTGACAATTTTATACTGGATCATGGAATCCTTGGATGACATCCAAAGAGCCTTTGGAGGCACTGCCACTCATCATGCTCATTAAGTTCGTGAGGTGTTTTGGCAAAAGTCAAAAGCCTTTTGGACGAACCTGAATACGCATGGGAGTGTCATGGGCTCACCAAGTCACGCTGCTTTCAGGGAAATGTGAAGTGTGTTTGGTTACATGGCTATTAAAGTTTCTTTGGCTATTACATGGGCTCACCCATTTTCTATTTTTATTTTTTGACAAAAACAGAAAATACATGTGAAAATATGTTTGGTTAAACTTCTCATATTTTCTAAAAGTGTCATGAATTTGAAAACACAAATTTGACGTTTTCAATCTTTCCTTTTATATTTGTTGGAAATATTTTCTTTTGAAAAGGCGGTGGTACAATTGTAAATATCAAAAAAGTTTGTTCTTTTTACTTTCAAAACGCTGCTTTGAGACGCACCGGTACTCAATTAAATGGAGAAAACAAAATGGTACCCAAGTGCATTTTACGAAGATTTAATCTCAGGGCCACCCAGGTGCATCCATTCACGTTGCAACAATGCCACACAATCAGTTATCAATCGTTTAGTGGATTATATTTAGATTATTAAATACTTGTTTTTATGTTTTTTTAGCATATTTCGTGTAAGTATCTTTTTATGCATATCATATCTAGACCAGACATATATATGATTTATTGAAAAATCAAATATGTTCCAAACATTTTTTTTCTATTAGAAGTACTTTTTTGTAAAACTAATTATTACTTTAATAAATAATTTTGATAGACAAACCAAATGTGCAATGTGTTTGTGTGTGTGTGTGTGTGTGTGTATATATATAACAATTTGATTATTTTAAATTTGATTTTGGAAACTAAAATCTAAAAATGTATAAACCAAACATATTTTCATCATTTTTTCAAATTGAAAATATGATCTGTTTTCACAAACCAAACATATTTTCAAAAGTTTGAAAATCTGAAAATGAAAATCATTTTTAGAAAATGAAAATAAGAAATGAAAACAAAAAATATTTTCATAAACCAAACACCCTCTAATTTTTCTTACCAAACTAGCAAGTGTCAAGATTGGATTGGCACTGGCTTTTAGGACTTGGTGTATACTAAAGTGTGGTGTGAAACTAACTTCTCGGAGACTTGGAGATTGGTTGATGCTGAGACTATTTTGCTGATATAGCTACTCTTGCATGTGTAATGCTCCGATTTTTTTTTCCTTGCTTTGTAAAATTATCAAAATGCCCCTAGGTAAATTTTGCATGAGAATTGAGGTCGAGCAATCCTTAATAAGAAATTTTAACATTAGGACAACATTATATGAGGCTTAAATAGCAATTTGTGCGAAAATCACAAATCCTGATTTTTTTTTGTGTGCAAAATACTCCTAAGGTTACTTTTGCCCGAAAATCAAAGATAACCAATCCCAGTTATCATCAAGGGGTTAATTTTATGTTTGAAGGGGATTATTTGTGTTATGTTGATGTCATGGTAAAAATCTCAACTCCCGATTTTTACTGTACGTAAAATTACCAAATTACCCTTGTGGTAACTTAGTGTGAAGTTGAGCAATCCTTGAACCCAGTTACCACTCGAAAATATCAAAATGTTTATTACAAGTATAACTTGATATCTAGAAATGTTCAGGTAATTACGGGAAGTTTTTACGTGAAATTACCTTTTTATCCCTAGTTGTGCTAAATGAGTTTACTTGTCTAATTAAGGTAATGTTAAAGATCTAATTGCACTCAAATTGATTTCATTCATTAACCTTGAGTTGAAAATTAATTACCTAAGGTTAAAAATAATTACTTGAGGTAATTAGAGCCTAAGATTACCTAAATTACCTTTCCCTTAATTACAAGAGCTAATAGAATTAGTGATGCTAAGATCAAAGTTAAGATTACGGTTTAGGTAAAATCTAGTTTAAAACTTATGTTACAAATTGATTTTAACTTATTTGAAATTAACTTCATTTACTAGTGTATGATTATTCTTTTACTTTGTTTTGATTTGTCCTAAACACTTAACCTTTTACCATTTTCACTAATCTATCAATTTCTAATCTTTTACTTAAGTAATTACACATCTAATACATGTTTTACCACTTACAAAATAACACAAATCTGATTATAAAGAGACCAGAAACAAGCGACCATAATGCTCCATTTCCACCATATTTTATTGTTTTTCCAACATAAAAGCATATCCAACAATAACACCATACCTTTAGCTTTCTTTTGCATTATTTATGGTTATGTTTAATCAAAAGAAAACCTGCCCATTTCAGCCATGAAGTGATCAGTCATAATGTCTCCCACTAGCATCATATTTTAGCATTTTCATCCATCATACATGAACAAAATTATTACAACAATATAAGCTTTCTTTTTTCTATAGTTTCCTTTAACAAAAAAATGAAATAAACCCTCCATTTCCAGCCAATATGCCATGGCCAAACAGCCTCCATGGGGCTATAAATACATGCTCTTCCATTGCCAAAATGTTCACACAAACACTCTTAGCCTTAGCATTTTCTTACTTGATAGTTTTCTTACTCAAGGTTTGCTCAAAGTTCTCTAATTCTCTCAAGACTTCAAGCTTTCTTCTTCTTCCTCATTCTCACTCAAGAGACTCCATTCCCAACCTCTAACCAAGCTCTAAACGTCAAGCATACATATTCTAACAATAAACCAACTCCTAAACACATAAACTTTCCATTTCTAAACACAAAAACACAAGAGAAATCCTTCCTTCACTCCAACCTTCTTGGCCTAAATATCACAAGCATTAGAACCATATTTTTGGTTCTTGATTGATCATAGAAGATCAAGCTTTCTTTAATAACCAAGAAACAACTTGGTAGGGATTTTATTTCATATTTTTTTCTCATGTTCTTCTTCTTTAATTTTTTGAATTTTTATGATGACCATGGCTTGATAATAAATTTAAGAAATAAGGTTCTTGGAACCTTGGTAATAAAGGACTCTAAAGCTCACTAATGTTTAAGGTCTATTAGGGATAAGAACTTAATCTTATAAAGTTTTGAGCTTTAAGTGAAGAAGATGTAAAATGGACTTGCACTCATGTTTAAATTTCAAGCTCTTGCATCTCATGTTTATGTTTCAATTCCTTGCATATCATGTTTATTTTCAAGTCATCACTTTAAATTTTGAAGATTAAAGAAATGGATTTGCATTCTCATGTTTAATTTTCAAGTCCTGCACATCATGTTTATTTCAAGTCATCACTAAATTTTAAAGATTTAATAATAAACTTGCATCTCATGTTTATATTTCAAGCCTTGCACATAATTATATTTTTAAGTCATCACCTTATAATGTTAAAGATTAAAAATGAGATTGCATAGCATGTTTACTTTTAAGTCATCACCTAAGATCTTAAAGCTCAAGACTTGTCCTTGGATCCTAAAAAAAATTTCAACTCATGGCTACCCCAATGGACATGTATTTTCGGCCATGATATGATGATGAGGTTAAGACAACTTTTATTTCATTTTATGGCTCAAGTCTTGTGTTTTGGAATTTTTGTAAGTTGTACTTTAGAAGTTTTACAAGTCTTGAAACTTAAAAGATATTAAAAGTAGCATTTTTATGAGCAAAAAGATTTATTATTGAACCTTGAGATTTGCTCTCTATTTGGTATTAATATTTGGTCATTCTAAGTGATAAAAATAAATTTAAGTGTTTCTTAAGTCTTAAATCAAGTAACAAGGAAAAGTAGTATCTAGAAATGATCAAAATTGTAATTTTAGGAAGCTTTAAAAAAATTAATTTTTTGGTACTATTCATTACTGTCTTGGCACTGTTTATCACTGTATGACACTGTTCATACATATAATAATCATTAATAATTGTTGTAAAAATTATTTTTGGTGTCTTAGATGTATAAAAGAATAATTACAAGTGCTAATTTGGCCCGTTTTGCAAAATACGGAAAGTTGTGTTTTGAACTATCAATTATGTGATTTCAGCCCAATGACTTTAATTCGAGTTAATAATGATGTTAAATGTGTCCATGTATTTAGAATACCATTTATGATGTTTAGAAAAAGTTTTAGAAGTTTTGGTAATTGTTAAGGGTGAAAAATGAGTGATTTTGCACTTTGAATCCTAAAGTGTAGCAAAATTTGTTCTATGACCAAAAATGGTTTTCATGATGAACTTAAATGAATTATTGGTGTTATGGTTCTCTTAAAAGTATAGAGAAATTTTGATGATCATTTATTTGAGGAGATGTGTTAAAAATAAAAATTATGTTTTGATCCGTAATCTTTGAGAAATTACAGTTTTGACCCTCTTTTGGATTAAGTGTAAATATTGATAACTTGAGGAGATTAGCATAAATCGATATCTTATGGAAGCTATAATCATGTGTTTTAGTTGAAATTTATATGACTTGTGATATTTGTGCTATGTTACTAATTAAGGATCATGCATGCTTAATTCTTGTTTTATATAAATAGCGATCATTAGTATGTGGCATCTATCTTGTTGAATAGGGCATATGCATTAGCTGAGTCTGGCCTTTGATTCCGGCATACTCGATATGAATGTTTACTTTCATCAGATATTAGTGATAGTATGCTTTTGTATATATATGCCAAGGATGTAATGCATACTTATGTGATCAATTACATGATGAATTGCAGCATGTTATGTGTATGATTGATTAATTGAGATGCATATTTAAGAGTGCTACAAGCATGGTATATTAAAGGATAAGTTATGATTATATGTTCATGTTTGCATCTATAAATAGCATGTTAAGATGAAAGGTGACATAAGACATATGGAAATGATCCTTTAGACTTCTCGAATTAATGATTATGAGAGGTGATCCAATAAGGATCCTCTAGACTCCATGAATTAATGGTTATGAGAGGTAATCCAATAAGAATCCTCTAGACTCCAGGAATAAATGGTTATGAAAGGTAATCCAATAAGGACCTTTTAGACTCCAAGAATTAATGGCTATGAAAGATGTTCCTAAGCCCCCTAACCCATACTCTAGGAGTCGGGAATTAACTTATTGAGAGGATAAGTGTAGACTAGTGATGACTAGTGAGGTATGAGCTCATAACCTAGAACTCTCAAGAGGAGAGAAAATATAGGGCGGCTTTCCCCAAGGAAAAAGATTTGAGAAATTTAAGTCATCTAAAAATAAGTAAAAGTTATGTTAAAGGGATTTATGTTCTTTATGTCATGAGCATTTATATATGAACTCTTATGTTATAATGTTTATAGCATTGACATGCATTCATGATAATAGTATGATGCATCCATGACATCAAGACTCATGCTAAAAGATATGGGCCTCGGCTAATGGTATTTGGAACTTAATAAATGAACTTTATATATGCCCACATTTTCATAATGAAACCCGAGATTCCTAGGGACGATGATGATGACACATATATTAGGAGGCAAAGGCCCTACTGAGATTCTTTTATAGATTCTCACACCCTCTGTCGTTTTTTCCATCTCGTCTTCAGAGGTCGATGGTGACGTTCGTAATCTATGTTGACACCCCCTCATGGTAGATGCACTTCGACCCGGCTAACCGGTCATACTACTTTATGGGTCGCTGTGCTGTTCGCTTGTACATATTTATGGATCGTCCCTTCGTGCACCTCGTTTCTAGTATGTGGTTTTGCCCTACTGCTCCTTTTCTGGATGACCTTGCTTTTGAGCATGCACGACTGTGTCCTCAGTAGTTTTCTTGACCTTTCGTATTGGCAGTTCAAGATTTTCCTGACTATACATCGAGGTCACCAACTCGGTCCACTGGTTCGTGGTCGAACCCATTCGAAGATACACCCTCCCGTCATTCTTCAGCGAATTTGCCTATGCTGCCCCTATGGAATAGGAGAACGGTAGCGATGGAGAAGCTACTGTCACGCAACCAATGAGAGGAGCCACCCGTCTACACCGAGGTGCTCATGTTCTACCTATGGGACGTCTTGCCTCACGTGATGAGCCAACTTGTAGGACCCATTCTAGGCACTCCGAGTAAGAGACGTGGGAGAAAAATCTTACTCTATTTTGTTAAGTTTTTTATTTGCATGATAATTTCTATTGGACTAATGTATTTGTTTTGATCTATGTCAGTGGTGTGCTGCTTTGTTTCTTGTAAGTTTTGAGTGTTCAACGAGGAACAATCATTAGTTAGAATGGTGTTAATATATTAATTGAATGAGGTATTTCATATTTATCACTAACTTGATGTTATTCTTTTACTTTTACATATAAGGTCAATAACGCAAATTAGTTAGTATGCGCGGCTCACGTTTTGTATTTTAAAAAAAAAATTAACCACATTTTTACTAAAGTATTTTCAAGAATTTAAGTTAAAGACTGGAACAAAAGAGTAATAACTAATAATTAACTTAAATGCGTCCTAGGCGTGTTGAGTTAAATATTAGGGTGTTACAACATGCGCTTCGCAAGGCTAACCATTGTGCTGATATGATGGTGAAAATTAGGATCAAAACCTATAGGAAGACCTTTGCCTATGGGAAACTCCTCCAGAGATTGTGATTTTGAGTGAGGTTCCATGACTTTCTCATTCTGAATGAGCTTTCACATTAGTTGATCAATGTCCATAGGTTTGGACACTTTATTGATTCTTCGGGTGGATGACTCCTCATCTAAATTTATTTCCCTTCCCGTGCCTTTTTCTTGAAAAAATTCTTTTTCAAGAGACACAATATCTCTGTTGATAACAATTCTTTGTTCAATAGGCAGGTACAAATAACATCCAAATTTGTCATTTGGATACCTAACAAACCTGCCATTAAGGGACTAAGTTTCCAATTCATCCATGTTCATTTTCTTAATGAACGATGGGCAACCCAAATCTTAACATGTTTAAGACTAGGCTTCCTACCATACCATAATTCAAATGGAGTTGTAGGAACCAAGTTAAAAGGAATTCTATTTAGAATATAACAAGTGGTATGCAACACAAATCTCCAAAAGAGATGGGAAGATCTATATAATTCATCATAAACAACATCACATTTAATAAAGTACAATTTCTCCTTTTTGAAACACTATTTAGCTATGATGTTCTTGGTGGAGTATGTTGTGAAATAATGCCACACATGCTAAGAAATTAATCAAACTCAGCACTTAAGTACTCTCATCGATCGGATCGAAGGGGGCTTTGATGTTCTTTCCTGTTTGTCTTCCTACTTCTGATTTTACTCCTTAAACTCCTTAAATTTTTCAAAGGATTCATGTTTATGCTTTATAAGATAAACAAACTCATACCTACATAAATCATCAATAGAGGTTATGAAGGAGAAATATTCACCTCTAGCCATTGCACTAAATGGGCCACACACATCACTATGCAAAAGCTCCAAAACTTCTTTGGTCCATTTCATTTGTCTGACAAATGGAGACCTGATCATTTTTCCTTGTAGACATGACTCATAAGGTGGAATGGGTTCAAAACCCAAAGGAGCTAGTAGTCCCATATTCTCCAACTTATTTATCCTATCCTGCATAATATGACCTAGTCTTAGATGCCAAAGTTGATTGAGACTATGAGTTAAATCAGATATAGCATTCATTTCGGCAATCCTAGGGGATGATTTGCTGTTGGTGCTTATATTAAAGCCCATCATGTATGTAACCAATGCCAACATCCTTATTTCCAAAATAGATATTGCAAACATTATCCTTAAAAAGAAAAGAAGAAACAATTTAGTCAAACTAGAATTGAGACAATGTTTTGATAAGCACTTGGGAAAAACAATACATGATCCAAAACCATAAGATGATTATTCAATAGTAATAAAGAAGTTGACCCCATAGCTTTTGCTACAACACTTGCTCCATTGTCTACCTTGAAGGTCACTTTGTTCCTCTTTAAAACTTACTGCTTTGCTAGTTTCTACATAGAGATACAAATATGAGAACTTGTACTAGTATCAAGAACCAACAAATTAAGTATTTGAGCTATATATATGGACTATTAGAGAAATAAGAAATAGACATACTATTAGAGAAACAAGAAATAGACATACCTTTCATAGGTGCACTCTTTCCCTTGTTTGGCTTCAATTCCTTGAAGTGTTGAAGGCATTTTCTCTTCCAATGCCCATCTTTCCTGCAATGAAAACATTTTCCTTTATCTGCAACTTATTTCTCACCTTTTTTCTCGGACACCCTAGCTGATTATGTAACACCTTAAAAATTATATAAAAATTTATTTGAGCTTTTCTAGTCATAATTTCAAAAATCTGATAGACATAGAAATGATAGGAACGATCCAACGAATGTGTAAAAAAATAAAAAATAAACAAATGTGAATAGTAACTTGCTGGTCCCATAGGCCCGCTGGAACTGCCAAAACCCTAGAATTAGGGCCCGGAGATGCCTGCAATTGATAAATTATAGGATTAAGGTTAGAAATGGGTAGGAATAAAGATTTGATACATAGAATTAATTTTTGGGCAATGTTTGATTTCCCATGTATACTATTTTACTCGTTCGGTAAAATTTCGGTGTGCGATTTTTGACACTGAAAATAATTTAATTTCTAAAAATCAATTGAGTTTATCCATCCATATCAAATGAATGGCTAAGATGCAATCTTGAATTACAAGATTTAATCCTAGCCATCCATTTTACTTTACTACATTAAAGATCATTTAAGTATAATATATAATAATCATGCACTAATGTTACAAGATAAATACAAACATATGCTTGTCCATGAGGCCAAAAATGCATTCATGGTCATCATGTATGAGTGTAGAACCTCCATTTTCTTCTTAACAAAAACCTTAAGAACTTGATTTCCAACTTCAAAATCATAAGCCTAAACTTGTTAAAACCAAAATCTTCATTCACAAAACTTGTTCTACACCTCAAACTCTACAAATCTAACCGATTCAAATTTCAATTCCTCACCTTGATACCTTATAGCTCACTGATCAGGGAAGGTTTAGAGCTGTTTTGGTGGCCTCAAAGTGAGCAAGATCACTCTTGAAACATCCTTGAAACCAAGAGTCTTAAAGCCACTCAAGTAGGGTTTTCTTTGGCCTTTTTTCTTCAAAATTATTTCTAATAATTGTTGATGGGTATTGGTCCAAATTTTCTAGTTATATGGGTGATTATATATTTATATTGATGTGTTAATTTTGGTGATGTGTTTGGATATTGTGAAAATGATTTTTGTCAAAAGAGAATTTGACACATGCTGCTGGATTTTCGGATTTCAACAAGGTAGGATTTCAACAAAGAGAATTTTCTGGTCCAATTATAATCATTTTTATTAGCTATAAAAATTATGTGTTCAAGCTAATATCCTAAGGAAATTCGGAGAATTTTCATGGTGCATAATAAAGACTTTTACTACCTGAAAAAAAATCAAGGACTGAAGTTGTAACTATGCTGCCTGAAATGTTGAATTTGAAGCTGTGAATTTTTATAATTTTGTTATCATAGTAAATGATGGATTTTTCCTTTGAAAGTTTTAGAGGGAGTTTATAACATCTTGAAATATGACCATGATTTTTATTATGAACTGATCCCATCATTTGCTAGGGTTAAAAATTATGAGACTCCAGTTCTAAGCCAACCAAATTTGTAAAATTTATTTAACATGGTTAGAGAACTCTTTTTGTTCTGAAATGTTTACAAGAGCTTGGGGATACATTGAGGTATCATAGGGAATTTTTATAGCCCTAGAATAGTTTGTTTGATGTGTAAATTAATTTGTGTTACCAAGTTATGAAATCTGCCCATGAGTTATTTTGGTGTTGATGCAAGATATAGGTGACATAATGACATTTTGTTCAAGTCTATTGTATATGAAAGCATGCTAGTGACTTTAAGGATTGGTTTGAGGCATAATTAATTCATATTTTGAATGAATGCCTATATGTGTTTTACGCATGTAATTTGAAAAAAAAGGAGAAAATGATACATTGACCTAAGTTCAATAGCAATAAGTAGAAATAGATGAGATCCTTTCGACTAATCGAGGGCAAATAAGGTGATGAATGATCCTTTCGACTTGTCGAGGGCAATTAAATGATCCTTTCAACTTTGTCAAGGGCAAATAGAGTGATATATGATCCTTTCGACTTTGTTGAAGGCAAATAGAGTGAGATGTGATCCTTTTGACTGTGTCATGGGCAAATAGAGTGAGATATGATCCTTTTGACTTGTCAAGAGCAAATAAAGAGATATGAGGTTCTCTTTGATTGGTTAAGGGCAATTACAACTAAGTTCACTACATTTAGCATATGCCTTATCATGTTATATTTAAAAGTTTAACTAGAATGATTTATTATGTGTGCGAGCTTTATTTTATATATGCATTAAGTGATTGATCATTAAAAGCTACCCACTTCGAAAATATGATTTGGAACTCTAAAATTGAACCATTGTTATGAAATGCATGATCACTCTTTCTTAATAAACCGAAGTGGCTGGGATGATGATGATGACATTATGATTTTGTTATTGAGGAGTTGCCTTATGGAGAATTTTATAATTCTCACCCCTATGTTTGTGTGTTCTCGTGTCGTCTCCAGGTTGATCCGGAGGACAAGGAAGCTGTTGAACGAAAGAAATCTACTCTGTAGTAGTTTAGTAGGGAAGACTTATACTTGTTATAGTTAGTTTTAGGTATATATATGCATGTACCTTTAAGAGACAACAGATGTACTGTAAAGCTCTTAGAAGAGCTTCCTTTTATATTTGACTCTGTATTTCAATAACTACTTTGTTTATTTTATATATATATATATATATTTGATAGAACCACAAATTAGTTACTACACAATTCAATTGATATTTGCTATAGTTATTCAAGAAAGATCTGCTAATTAATAAGTAACAACTTTCGAGTAGAATTTCATGACTTAAGGATGGTGTTACACTTGAGAGAATATTACAGATTATGTGGGAGCAAAATTCTGCTTGCTTTTCATCTTTTTCTTCTGCTTAGGCTTATAAGAATGGAAGCAACAAGAAGTTTTTTCTTTCCCTTTGTTGTTTGACCTAGCCTGTTGAGTCATGAACAATATGTTGTGAAATTCAATTAAATAAGGACAAACAATTACTAACCTCAAAGGAGGCAAATCCTCTAAATGGATTCACAGCACACTATCAAAATCAAATTAGTAAAGTAACAAATCAATAACCAATAACATTCTCATCTCTACATAATTTTCTTCATGTACACATAAACAAAATTAAAAGGTAATTGTTTCTTCAACATAGAATACCATAACAAAATATATAGATCAATCATAAATAACTACATGCTTCTCGCTTCTCTAATTATTAGATTCCTTACAATCAGTTCACAAAATGAATCATTATCCTTTTGAAAGACTTTAAAAATAGAACCAAACAAATAAATAAAAAATAATACAAATTTATAAAGAAGTTACATATAAAAAAGAATAAGATTGAAAACAAAAATACCTACTAGAAATAGTTGCAAATAACTACTACTCTCTACTCCCAAATCTGAAAGAAAACGCCAATTCCCATCACCTTTTTTTGTTGTTTTAGTTTCAAATAATAAAAAAAATTCTTTAACCCCAAATGTGGAGACTTTTCATACATAAAGAATAAGACTCAGAGAATGGTGGCAGTGGTGATGATGGAAGGCAATAGAGGTGTAACGACTCATCTTTTGATAGTATTATTTAGGATGAAATGATTAAATGTGAATTAACCATAGGAATTTTTAAAATTTTGACATATATGATTATGATTACAACAATATGAGGATTCTATAAAAAAAATTAATTAAATATTATTAAAATTTAAAATAATAATATTTTAATTGGGAATATAAAATGAGACCCAATAAATGGTATAAAGACATAGATAAAAATAAGGATAATGTTAAATAGATATTTTTAACCCGATGAAGTTATTTAGGTGTCGATCAGGTACAGAAATGATAATAATTAGTATATCAAACACTGAAATTGGTCCAATTAATGAATATTATCCACAAATAATTTTTACTCAGGACAATTAAATAAATATAGACATTTCTAATACAGATTCAAGGAAAAATTGATTTGAAAATAGTGATACTGATTACTTTTTCTCCAAGTAAGTAGTTGTTATATTAACCAAAATAATTAGAAAATCACATTTTCTTTCTTCTTTTCCTAATAGCTTCACATTCCATTCTTCTTCCCTTCACCATCTTCATTTTATTCTTCTTGAAACTCCATGAAACCACCAAATTCTTGAAAGTTATACTTAGATAAACATTTAAACTAGTTCAAGAACACTTCCTCTACATCAAACTCAAGACAAAACCTTCTTTTTCCTCTTCAAATCGGTCCAAACAGTAGCTTATATAGGGGTTGGAATATGGTTTTAAAACTTTAATTAGAGGTAAGAAAGATTTAACAAAAGACTTGGATAAAGGTAGAAAAAATTCTATGTCTATTTGCTAGGTGATTATTTGGCTATTTCACTAAATAAACTATTGAGATATGTTTGAAATTATGTTTGTAAAATCTAAAATTTATTTCAAGATGCATATATATAAGCTTGATAGATGTAAAAGAGGCCACAGACAAAAGTCTTATGGATTGATTAAATTGATGTAAGAGATTTTACTAAGTAAATGAAGAGATTTTTAGTTCGTTAAAAAGAATGAGGTACTTGGAAATTTTACAAGAATATAAGTGGAAATAATTTTATAAATTCTTAAATATTAGTATTTTGTAAATATGATGATAAAGTTTCATGAATAAGAATGAGATTTTGATTTATAAAAGAAAAAGCTTTGAAGTCTAAGTAAGACACTTAGTTTAATTCCTTGAAAAATATAAGAATTATCAAGTAAGAAGTCCTATACGTTTCTATAGTGAAGAAATCTCATAAAAATTTAATAGATTTTACAAAAAAATCTCACAAAAATTTTAATAGGTTTTACAGATAAATCTCATAAAAGTTAAGGAGATTTTAAAGAGGAAAATCTCATAAGAATTCAGAAGATTCTGAAAAGAATATGAGGAATAATGGTGGCTTCGATCATCTTGTAATTATCAATCTTGTAATATGAGAAATCAATTTCAATCACTATCCAAAGTGATTTAAAATCGCCTTTTTCGATAAAAATGTCTACAAAAATAGCCGGTTAAAAGAAGCCAGGAAAGCCAAGAAGTTGGGAAAGCAGAGTCAAGAAGAGGTTCAGTGGTGGCTGCTTGGCGTCAACAGGAAAGCGGAGATGAGGAAAGGGTTCGGTGGTGGCCGCTTAGTGTCAACAAGAAAGTGAAGATGAGGAATAGGTTAGCGCCTTCAGCCTAAACAACAAAATAAGGGGTTAGCATAGTATTAGGGACAAACTTGGGTTAGCGCAATGAGAAGGTGTGCAGTATCAGGGACGAACTTAAGTGGGATACTATTTTTCTGATCAATTTAAGAGGGAAACTTCTTATTATTATTTTTTTTACAGATTTTTAAGTGGGAAACCTCTAACATAAAATCCTCTCATTTTTAATTTTATATGTTTTTATTTTAAAAAAATTGTTTATCATTACTCAATTTAATAAATTAGATGAAATATCAATATTTGACATTTTAAAATTTAAATTTAGGGACATAGTACAAAATATCTCAAACTTCTAATTTACTATTTATTTTACATTTAATTTAGATAATAGACTAATTTATTTGTGCTTTAATATTTTTTTTGAAATAGCTAAATTAATAGATAAAAATTAAAAATTTAAATATAAAATACATTATAATTAAAAATTGATAATTATATAAACAATTTGTTTAATATGATAATCAAGTTGAGTAATGATAATTAGTTTTCACATGCTAATTTAAAAAAAATTATGTGACTTTTAATTTAATCTTCATTACGCTAATATAAATCTAATTGTCAATATTTACCTTTTTCGCTATCACAATTAACCACCTAGATTATCGCTCTCCCTTAAATGCAATTATTTAAATATTTCTTAATTTTGTATTATATACACATCTCTAGTTTAAGCATATGTTAATGAGGACGTCGAAGATGTACTTGATCATTAAGTATATGAAAGTTTTGGTAGTCATATTCTCAACAATTATAGTTTTATATATTAAACACCAATTTTTTATTCAAAACTAATTACTGGCTTTCTTATTTTTAATTATATTATTTAGTAGATAGATTAAATATCTGATTTAGATTGAATAGGTATAGACTTTAATTAATTCCTTTTTTCTAATAGTTCTATTATTATTATTTAATATTATAAATTCAATTAATTAATTAATTTGTTCTATTAGAGATTAATTAACCCTTAGTATTGGGTTTCTCTGAATTTGAAAGTCCTCACTTGTTACAAATTTAAGGATTTTTAGATTTTCCTTTTGTTCTTTAATTATTTAGCGAGCCACAACCCACATAACCCACTAACCCGTCTAAGATGAGCCAATTTGACATTTTCCTAAATCACTAGTAAAGTGGGCCAACCCAAATTTGACATTTCATCTCGCAACCCGTGGTGGACCAACATGCATGAGGTTATTATTAGGTTGAATCATTGGACCTTTCCAACGATTTCTGACGTGTTATTACATGTGTATCGTCATAAGCTATGTAATGTATATTTTTATTATCACTTATGTAATATATGAATTTGGTATTACCAAGTAAAAGCAACAATAAAAATAAGAAATTTGTTCTATGATTAATCTCTTTTGTCATGCAAGCAACATTATCTTCTTAAAGGTTTTAAAAAATAATTTTTATGACATTAAAATGTATAAATGTAATATATGTTGGACACACTAATTCTTAACAATTCATATGCTTGCATTACCCATGTAAGATATATTCATCACTACTTGTGTTTTAGATTGCCTGAGTTAGGAAAAAAATGTTTTTATATATTTGTTATAAATAATAGATATATATGATTTGCATATTAAGGAAATGAATGAGTTTTGTATTTATAATGAAAATGTTTTACTCTATAGCCATTTACCATTTATAATTGATTGAAGGGAGTACGCATTTGTAATTAAATCCCTTATATATGATATATATTAAAATCAATATCAGATTAAAATGATATCAATTAAGAATAATATCAAAATCGGTATCAAATAACATGACAATGAAAATTGACATGTGGGTGCAAATATCAATTATTTTTTGTTTAAAAATTAAATTATCAAATTTGAAGATTGAAATTGGTATATCAAGATTGAGATTTAAGATAGGCGAAACAAATAAAATATTTTTAGTTTATATAGTAATTAGTAGAAATCATTTATTGAAAATCAAGAGAAAGAGAAATATTTAAGAATTAAATTAAAATGAAAAAAATATAATTAACGGAGGGACTGGAATTTTTGGGTGAAAATGAAAAATTGTGAGATTAACACAAAATTTTCCATGCACACACACATATATTGATTGATTGATTTTAAATGAAGATATGATTTTCTAATATTGTAAAAGACAAATATGATTTAATGATTAAGAATCATTTGACTAAAATGAAACAAATAATTTAATATTTAATGCTCATGTTTATAAATTGGCTAAAATAAAAGAAGAACGCAAACCAATTGGACAACTAAATTACATGCTTGTATTATATTACACATAAATCCATCATAACTTATGAAGATTTTATTGAATTCTATGCAATTAATATTATTTCCAAAAGTCTGTAGCTATATGAAACAAGTCATAGCAAAATCTACAAAAGAATCTACAATTTAATTCATAGGAAAAGAATTCATAAGAAAGTTCGGCAACAACTCAACTCTGTAGATAAATTCATAGGTACACGATTTGCAACAAAATGTGCAGTAAACATTTGTAACTAAATTCGCATGAAATATTCACAAGAAAATTCGTAGAAACCCAAATCCGCAGCAAAATCCACAACATAACTTCGTAGATAAATTCGCGATAAAAATATTTGCAAGAAAATTCATAGCACTAATAATTGGCAACTAAGTTTGCACGAAGAATTTGCAAGAAAAGTGGCAGCAACCAAAATCCACAACAAAATTCGCAACAAGATTTTACAAATAATTTTGTAGTAAACAAATTCATAGGGAAATTCATAACAATGAACCACAACAAAATTTATAGCAATTTGAAGCAAGAAAAGTCATAGTAACCAAAATCTGTAGTAATATTCGCAACAAAATGTCACAACTAAATTCACAGGAACAAAAATCTGTAGAATAGTTCATAGCAAATAAATTTCGCAGGAAACAATGCATAGGAAATTCCCCATGAAAGTAATTTTTCACAATAAAATCTGTAGCAAAAATTCGTAACAAAATTCACAGATATAGTTTCCTTCGAATTTATCTGTGAAAATGACTTTGAATGAGCATATTGATTTTTTACTTGCAAAAATATTTCCTATGAAAAAATTGCAACAAATATTCACAAGTAAAATTTTCCTGCCTTGCGGAGGGAAAAATACTTGTCATTTTTGCTACGAATTTCAAAATCCATAGCAAAATGTCACCCGGTTTGCTTAGCATAGGAAATTCACAACAAAATTTGAAGGTATTAGCCACGGATAAAATTCGCATAAAAATTCTAGAAGTATTTTGCATGTTTTAAGTAGTGTGAATTGTTGGAACATTTGCTCTAAACTTGGTGTCTTGTCTTGTTGATGGGGTTGAAAGCTTGCTTGGGTTGACTTTGGTTGCTCCAAGAATAGTTGGGATGATTCCTCTATCTCGAATATTTGAAAACCAATTGTTCCTTTGTACTTGTCCAACAAGTTAACTTGTTCTTCCAAGGGTGTTGTGCATTCTCCATTAGCATGCTCTACATGACAAAAATCACATATCATGACTTGAGTAATTGAATTGATGGAGTTCATGCCTAATTGTTTCTATATGGTTGTGTTATGGACTAAGATAGCTTGAAGCTTGGCCATGAGAGTTGTGTTTGTGTCTATCTCCATCATTCCTTTCTTCTGAGCTATTTCACTTGGCCTCTAATGGTTATTGCTTGCAATGAGATCAAATAACTCAATGGACTCTTCCATTCTTTTGCTATTGAATGATCCACTAGCTACAACATCTAGCATAACTTGTGTGAATACAACAAACCATTGTAAAGGGTTTTTACTTGCATCCATTGAGGGATACCATCGTGAGGACATCTAGCCACAAGCTCTTTATATCTTTCCTAAGCTTCATAGAAAAACTCTCCATCTTGTTGAGTAAAGAAGGTAACATGATTCCTCATTTTTTGTCGATTTAATAGGAGAAAGGTACTTTTCTAGAAACTTTCTAAATTTTATCTACCATGTTGTGTGATATCCTTGAGGCAACGACTTCAACCATTCATGCGCTTTGTCCCTTAAAGAGAATAGAAAAGGTCTTAACTAAATGGCATCATTGGAAGCACTATTTGTCTTGATCATGCCCAGCATCTCTAAGAAGTTCCAAATGTGCTCATTGGGATCTTTGTTCAGTCCACTTCCAAATTGAAAATTTTATTATATGAAGTTGATGAATGATGTCTTCAACTCAAAATTGTTAGCTTGAATAACTAGCCTCACAATGCTACTTGAGGAACACCATAGAGTGAGGTAGTCCCTCAAAGCTTGATTGTTTTGATTGCCTACGTAGTCCACCATAGTCAAATAACTTGCTTGCTCCACTACCTCCTTCTCCTTTCTTAAATGAGTTAGCAGGCTCTCAATCTCTTGTTTATAAAGAAGCCTATGTAAAGCCAAGTGGCTTTGCATGTACTATAAGAAGAGAGAGAGTGCCACAACAATAGTGTAAACTCCAGAGTCCATCAGAAAATATGAGCTTTACTGTTTTGAATGATAACAAAGCCAATTTAAAGAAAATACTTTAAAGAATGACTAACGGCCATCTTGAGTATTTTTTTGTTAAGCTTAACAGGTGTTTGTAACATCCTAATTTTAACCCAATACTCTTAGAACATATTTAGGTTAATCATTAGGTTATTACTTCTTAGTCTCAATCTTCAAAATCTTTCTTGAAAATACTTAGCGGAAATTATGGGTAATTTTTTTTTAAATACAAATGCAAAGTGAGAGCCACATGAAACTTGAACAAGTGTCGATAATGAAGCATAACTCAAAAGTAAAGGAAAGCACAAGCATGAACATCAAATAACTTCACCACAGTAAACAATAGCACATCAAGATAATACTTCACTAATATCATAATATGCCCACTCGAAGGCGGGGCTTAATTTAATACATGGAAATGCAAATACAATAGAAAAGGAAATACAATAGAAATTGAAATACAAGGAAAGCATGAAAAGAAACACCCCCACCCTAGTGCACCTAAAGGTGGATAACCTCATAACAAAAGAAGATTTATCCCTACTACGTGTGGTGTGTGTGCACTAACTCTCCCCAAAGGACCCTACTGACGGTGGCGGTGATCCTCGACGGCGGGGGTATGTACCTAGAAAATTGCTCGAGCTCCTCCTGCGTAGGCTAGCGGAGTGGGGAACGAATGTGTGACAACTGAACGTGAGCTCCACAATGGGGGCGCATCTCGGCTCTCCTCGCCAACCTCGGCTCTCCTCGCCAACCTCGGCTGCGCCATTGTAGCCTCACTCCCCTCTAGCACGAATCGGGGAATGGGGCCAGAACTCTCACTATACATATGTGTCGGCGGATCCTCTGAGGGGTCATCCTCCGAATGCTGCGAGCGAAGCACGTAGTCCGGGTGATCGTGAGCAACTGATCCAGCAATGTAGGTACACATAACCGGCTCATTATGCGTCTGCGCGCGCTCGAAGACCATGTCGTCACCATAAGGAGATGTGGGAAAGAAGTGGTAGCTATGGACAGGGTGCGTGAAGGGATGTCCTACGTACATGAAGACTCGAACGGCACATCATCCCTCAAAATGGTACGATTCATGCTTTGGATCAAAGTTCACCTCCCATTTAGGAGTGTCAATGAAAACCACGAATGTCGCCATGATTTGAAGATGTGATGGAAAAGAACGAGAGAGAAAGAAAAGGAGTAAGAATCTTACTAAAGAATCTCAGTAGAGTACCTCCTATATAGGGTTATGTCGTTCACATCCTCAGGAACCTTGGGTTTATTATAAAGAGGTGAGCATGCATATAAGGTTCATTATTAAGTTCGTAAATATAATTATCCAAGGTTTGTTCCTTTTAATATGAATCTAATGCATGAATGCATCATAGCAAATCATGAATGCATGAATATACATTATGCAACAAAGCAATCAACATAGCATTAGGAAAACACATAAGTGGCATAAAATGGCAATATATAAATCCTTCAAGTGAAACTTTTCTCTTTTCTCAACTTGTGACTTAAAAACTCATGCTTAAGCATCATGGGCCACCCTAAAACATCTAGGTTATGAGCTCATACCTTAACTAATCGTCACTAGTTCTTACTTATCCTCTTGATAAGCAAAATCATAAAAACATAATCCCAACTACTAGAGTACAGGCTAGGGGGCTTAAGGATCACCTCTTTTACGAATATTTCCTTCTTTGAAACGCTCTACTAGCATCTAGTGCACAGCGAATTGTCCACTTTGGTAGGCTGCATCCTCTCATACCCTCACGGATTTACCTCCTCCCCACCGGAGCGGGAGAAGTATGTCTCAGTGCTACGTCACATAAGGACTCAGTTCCTGGGGGTGCTCGGCCGAACCGATATCACCCAGGACTTTATCCCGTATACTTTTCAAAAACATTCTCAAGTTTTTTATTTGACGGAAATTCGGCAGCATAATAGCTGTACACCAACTTTCTTTCAAATCTACTTTATGCCATGAAAACTTATAACACAGACACTTTCTCATTCAACTGTAATCATGATAAATGTTAGGTCATACAAGCATACTCATCATAGAACATGCATCATCACATCATTCTTGAATTAATAAACTTAAAGCATCAAAATTTCTATTAACATTTTATGCTTTAACCCTTAGGGTCTTAAACTTGAAAACTAACTTCTCTATTATCACAACTTAACCTCTCGGGTACCTATAGGTTCATAACTAAGTAATCCTCATTCAATCCTATGATCATAATTAATTCTAAACCTTAAGAGTGTAGAATCTATACCTTGCTAATTACGGGTACCTATGAGTCACAACTTTGACCCTTTCTAAGTCCGGTCTTTTCCTAAAATATCAAGATCAATTCCTAAACTAATTATGAGTAGTTACTACACATTTACACTAATTATAAACCATTATTTCTAAAACTGACCTTGCTGGAACAGAATCCAGAATTTCCAATTTTAAGGGTTCTAGAAATTATATTCTAATTCTTTTCTAGTTACTAACTTGTCTTAACCTTCTCCAATTAATTCTAACATCAAAAGTACATGAAAACACACATTCTAACATAGTCAAATCATCATCATACAGTGAGCATATAGGCAAGGCAGAACTATGGCATTATCATCATACAAAGCATAAAATTTTCATTTCAAACACATATAATTTACTAGTTTCTCTTGGAATCTTTTCAAAGCTTCTAAAACTCATTTGAGAACAATTTATTCTACTAAAATCTTCATAAAACACATAATGGTAGTAGCTATTTTAAATTAATCTCAAGAGGGATTTAAATCATAAAATCATGCTTGAAACATTTCTTGAGATCATCTAATCTTAGGAAAATTATGAAGCAAGGGTTTTTAGCACTTGTAACTAGATGAACCTTACTCTAAGTTCTTATCATCCCTTGGCCGAAAACCAAGTAACTAAAACATATTTACTTCCAAACTTTGTTTGAGATAATGATGGGCAAGTCTTTGAGCTCTAAGTTTCTTAAGTGATGGCATAAATTAAAATAGGCAATGCACTTTATTTTACTCTTTATTATGAGGTAAGAACATAAAATAAACATGCTGTGCAAGTCCATTATTATCTTAGAGATTTAGTGATGACTTAAACATAAATATGAGAATGTAAGTTCATTCTTTAATCTTGAACATTTAGTGCTGACATAAAGATAAATATGGATACAAGTTCTTTTTATCTTAACTTAGAGCTCATACAAGACTTTTAAAGAAACATAATCCCAACGCAACACTTATCTCAACCACACAAAGTGAGCTTTAGAGTTCTTGAACCAAGTTTTCAAAGAAACTTCATGGCTCTTGAACATCATCATCAATCTCAAGGAACAAACTCAAAATAACATTTTCAAGGAAAAAGGAAACAAAAGAACCGAACTTCATTAAGTAAAAGAGAAGCAAACTACTTCATATTCTTTATTAAGTACCCAACACCCCTATCTAGAGTAAACTCTAGAACATGCCGGCCAACTTTAAGGTTAACAAGGATAGGCCTTGGGCTTTTTGAAATCCTTGATTATTTTCTTAAGTTGAAAACATTAATGAGCTAAGTAGTATAGATAGAACTTTAAAGAAAGAAAACCTCAAGCTTTAGAGGTCTCTTTGAAATGAACACTAGGTCATCATCTGGAAACACTCATCATCAAACTATCATGAAGAATACACAAGGCCATTGAGGCTGAAAATAAAAAGGAAAAGATGAGAAGGAAACCGAAAAAGAAACCAAGAGAAATAGCATTTTCTTTCAAGAACAAAACACTTTTGAGTAAAACAAAATCTTTAAAGCAACTCCCTACCAAGTGTGAAGACAAAGGCTTGGTATTTGAGATGAAAATGAGAAGAAAAACCCCTCCTAAAATGGTAATGAGGATTTAGCCTTGGTGGAGGAAAAAGGAAGGAATGTGTTTTTGAGTGAGCTTGTGTTTGAGGATGAGAGTTCAAGTGTTTAGAAGATGATTCAAGGTTATGGTGTGGTGGTTTGAGGTTTTCATTCAAAAAGGAGATGAAGAAGATGAAGATGAAGAGAAGTTCTTGAGAACTTGAGAGAAGGGATTAGATGGTGGGAGAGGGGTAACCGTAGCCTCTCATGGCTTTGGTGAGAGAAAATATCTCTTACATGTTGTCATACAAAACATGGTTAAAGGTATGATAGGTATGGGCTTAAGCATGGCTCAAAGTAAGGTGTTTTCTTTTTGAATTGAATTGAAATAAATCATCTAGAAGGGACAGAGAGGGCCGGCGATTTTTGGGACAACCAAGGGAGGAAAAATGTCTTATTCATTTGGTCATTCAAAGCATGGGTGGAAGTATGATCAAATATGGTGCAAGGTGAGGTGTAAGAATAGTGGAAGCATGGCTATGAAGTGTAAAACAATTCCAACATGTGGGAAATGAGCGGGAAGGGTTCGGCCATGCCTTGATAGCCCAAGGGAGAGAGAAAATTGTTCCATCTAAATGTGTGTTAATGATGTGTTTCGGTGTGTATTAGATTAGGTTTAAGGTTAGGAGTTATTAAGCAAGTGTTTAGGTAACTAAGAAGGTAATTAGGAATTTTATGATATGATTAGGGAGTGCTCATACACAATTAGATGAATTAAAACTTTTTTTATGCATAAACAATTGTAAACACAATTCCTTAATTTAAGGAATTGGAGAGAGAAAATACTATTCAAGATTCCATGACTAGAAAATCTTGAATTTAAAAAGAGATTTAGGTTTAATATAAGCAATTTTAGGTTCTAATTAACTTTAATAAATTATTTTGACTCTAGATTAATTAAGAAAATTAATTAATCTTCTATTAGAGCTTAATATTGCTTAGGTTTGCTTAATCACACGGTTAAGTTCAAAAACACTATGCTAGGGGCAAAATTGTAATTTTGCTCAAAAACTACCTGGGACCACCGGGACTAAAAATGATGTCACAGAATAATAAAAACATCATTTAAAACCATCTGGAGAAGTTTCGGGCTCATCCGGCACTCGTACTCGCGTAAAACACAATAGGCGTATTTTGGTCATTTTGACCGAAACCTCAGAAAAATGAGCTTTTCACTCCTGAAATGATTTACACACCATCTAATCCCCTTCAAACATTGAGTTAGCCCTCCGAGGACTGTCGGGCCGGCTTTCCTCGAATTTCGGGCTGAAAATGACCTCAGGGGCATTTTGGTCATTTTCACTCAGACAGAGAAATCGGGGCGTTACATGTTTTCGAGATGCACTATCGAAATTAAGTGGGAATGATTTCACTTTGCATGTGCAAACATGTTTTGTTTCTCTTGTGGAAAGAGGATAAACTTAGATGAAGTGAAATTTATACCACGCAAAATATGATCTTGTGCATCAAGGAAGCAAGCTCATCGAAATAGAATCAAGAAACCAAGGATATAGTCATTAGAAAGTAACACTAAACTTCAAAAGGAATGGCTAAAATGAAGATAACATACAAAAGCTAAAAGCAATGTGTTATTCAATCTTCAATCATCATAATTGTGGATAATTCATTATCAAAAGCCAAGATTGAAGATCAGAAGACAAATAAATCAATAAAGAACTAGTAGTGCCCTTCAGAAAGTTCACTTCAAAAAAGGGGAGGAAAAACGGTTAATTTTGAAATTCAAAATTAGAAGTCAAATCAGTCTCTTTTAACCAGGATGTCATCTCTTCAGTACTCTCGATCAACTATGAAAGGCTTATTAAAGAGTTGAGAAACCATGCTCAGAAAATAGAAAAGCAGTTTCTGATAGACTTCAAAAACCTCAACTCATCAACAGCTTCTGAAAAGAAACTCTGACACCAGACAAGCTACTCCTCTAGATTATGTTTCCAATACTCAACTTGATGCTCGACATGTGTTGGTTGGATAGAAGATCAAGGGCAACTGTAACAAACAGAAGTCATCTATAAATAGAGATGATTGAGCTTCAAAAGATACAAGGATAGAGTGAGCAAAAACACTGAAAAAATATTTTCAAATCCCTCTGTTAAAAAAAACTGCTAGATTCCTTTGTACATTAAAATCTTCTTTCTAGATTCCAGAATTGTTTACACGTTCTTTTGAGGAAGAATTAGTAGAAAGAAGTCACTCAAGTCGATTCAGAGTTGTCCTTCCATATTCATACGAAAAGAAGCTTGAGTGCAAGATTGTTCAAACTAAACATTAATCTTGAATCGATTGTATCCTTAATCCAGTAATGATTGGAGGTTGAATAGCTTGAAGAGGCTATTGCAAAGCTACTTGTTATTGTTTGTGGTAGTAAGAGTTGTTTACTGACACTTGTAAGAGCTTGGGAAGGCTACTGTAAAGACTATCTTGTATTATTATCTCCTCGGGTTTAGGAAAATTAGTGAAACTCAATGGTCACTGAGAACTGGATATACGTAAGTGTTGGGTAAACCAGTATAAAACTCCTGATTCAGTATCTTCTCATCCTCCACTTCTTTATTTTTGGCATTTGACTTTGTATAAATATTTTGATCATTATCTCTTTCTGTCAATTTATTTACTCGAACTGCTTGATTCAGAAAGTTACTTTCTGAACAATCTAACTTATCTTCCGCTACACTTCAAGCTCAACACTTAATATATTTTGTTAAAAATGTTAGTTTTCAAAGTTTGAAAAAGGAAGCATGATTCAACCCCTTCTTTCTCATGCATTTTCTCACCAACAATTGTATCACAGCTTGGCCTCTAAGGGATTAAGTATTCTAATGACTCAGAGGAAAAAAGATCCAAAGATAAATCTCACAAAGCATTCATATAGTAGAAAGGCACTCGATCAACAGACCACCATTCTTCAATAGTGAAGACTATGCCTATTGGAGATATCGCATGGAGTTGTTCATAAAATATAGAAGTCTTGACTTGTGGGAAATAATCTAAGAAAACGACTACATTCCAACTAAAGAGGTCCCAGCAATAGATGGTGCACTCTTCACATCAAGAGAAGTTCCCAGAACAGAGGGACAATGCAACATAAAGCTAGAATTCAATTAAACTCCAAAGCTGAGTATCTGCTCACCTATGCACTAAGTAAAGCTTAATATGATAAAGTTATTGCCTATGACACAACGAAAGAAATATGGGATAGATTGCTTATGCTGCACGAAGGAACTAATCAAGTCAAGGAAAAAAATATCAGCATGCTGGTCTACTAGTATGAAATGTTTAAAATGACTAATCAGCAAAACATTGATGATATGACCACAAGATTTATGCATATCATAAGTCAATTGAAAGGTCTTCGCAAAAGATATTGTAACTCGAAGCTTGTTAGAAAAATCTTAAAAAGTCTCCCTGTAAAATGGCTACCTAAAGTAACAACCATTATTGAAGCTAAATATTTTCAAACTCAAGGTTTAGATGCACTTATTAGATCTCTCAAAACTCATGAGGTGGAGTTGGCAGAGATGCATGGTGAATCTATGAGAAAAAACAAGTCCATTGCATTAAAATCTTCTCATCTTAACTCAAGTGAAGGGAAGGAAATGAAGATCACTGAAATAGCTGATGAAGAAGATAAATCTAATGATGACACTGAAGATGATGATGGAGATGAGATCTCCATGCTAGTAAGAAAAATGTCAAGAGCCTGGAAAGGCAAGTTCAAAAGAAGAAAAGACATAAAAAGGGACAGGAAAGGCAAAATAAAGTCAGACAGCATTATCTGTTTTAACTGTGGAGAAAAAGGTCACTTCAAACCTGAATGTCCCAAACTAAACGGTCCTCAAAAGAAGCTATGGAACAATACAAACGGAATGTTGGCAACATGGAATGACTCTAATAAAGAAAAGGAGAGAAAAGAAAACCTAGATGGACAAGAAGATGTAGCTAACTTATGCTTCATAGCTGGCTATCACTCAGAGGACGAATCCGAGATAAATAACTCTAATCAAAATCTATCTTATGATGAATTAATAATAGCTTTATATGAAGAAAAAGCATCAAAAGGTTGTTTTAGAACTTCAATTGGTCAAAACGGAAGTTTAAAATCTGAAATGTGAAAAGAAGGAATTACTAAAGGAAAATAATGAACTCAACACCTCAAGAATCAAGTTATCAAAAGAAAATGAGGAAAATCAGAAAACTATGTCTGAACTAAAGAAAATGGTTAAACTCCTAAAGTCTTATATAGAAAAAATGGTAAATGGATCAAAAAATCTTAAACTGATGCTTGGAGGACAAAGACCATACTTTCAAAAAACTAGGTTAGAATATAAAGAAGTGAAAAAAAGGAAAAGGAAAAGGAAATACATTTCAACTAGATAAAAAAAGAAACAAAGTCTTCTACATTGTCTGTTATAAGAATGGACATCCTCTTGACAAATGCTTCATGAAAAGGAAGTCTAGCAAAAGAGTTGGAAAACCCTTTCTTTACGATACTAACTCAGAAGGATCCAAGAAGGTCTGGGTACCTAAATTGAAAAATGTGTTTATCGTAGGTATGCTTGAGAATACTTATAGAATCTGACAATAAGTGGTATATGGACGGTGGCTACTCTAGACACATGTCCGGATCTAGAAAATGGTTAAAAAATCTCAAACCAAAGAATTATCGATTAGTAAAATTTGCTGATGGAGGTAAAGTGAAAGTCATAGGTATTAGAAACATTGTTAAGGATAATTCTCACCAAATTTTTTATGTATTATTTATTGATGGTTTGTCTCACAATCTATTAAGCACAAGCCAATTCTGTGATCAAGGCTTTAATGTCATTTTTAATGCTCATAATTGCAAAGTAGTTAGTCCTATCTTAGGACAAGTTATACTGTCTAGAAAAAGGCATGATAACACTTATGTGTTACTCGTGGATGATCTTCAAGATCAAGACGTAAAATGTCTGGCATCCTTCATGGATGAAAGGTTGTTGTGGCATAAAAAGCTTGGGCATGCTCACATGAAGCTTATCTTTGAGTTATCTCAGAAAGAGCTTGTTAAAGGATTCCCAAAGATTAGGTTTGACAAAGATTCAATCTGTGATTTCTATGAAAAAGGCAAGCAAACCAAAACTTCTTTCCATAACAAACACATGGCATCTACCACTGAAACTACTTCATATGGATCTCTTCGGTCCAAATCAAATGGCTAGTCTTGCCGAGAAAAGATATTGTCTAGTCATTGTAGATGACTTTTCAAGATTTACCTGGGAGTTCTTCCTAGCTTCTAAGGATGAAGTGTTTGAAAGGTCCAAAGTTTAGCAAAACGTATTTTCACTGAAAAGAATTCATAGATTATTTCTATCAGATCTGATCATGGAGGAGAATTTAAAAAACATATATTTAATGAGTTTTGTGAAAAACATGACATTCTTCATGAGTTCTTTCCACCCAGAACTCCTTAACAGAATGGGATTGTTGAAAGGAAAAACACAAACTTACAAGAGATGGCCAGAACATTGATTTTAAAAAGTGGTTTATCTAAAGAATTTTGGGCAGAGGTTGTAAATACCTTGTGTTATATACAAAACCAAATGTTTCTAAGACTAATTCTCAAAAAGACCCCTTATGAGCAATGGAAAGGTAGAAAACCCAATATATCATATTTTTATATATTTGGTTCATCATACTTTATACTTAACAACAAGGACAAACTTGCCAAGTTTGATCCAAAATCTGATGATGTTTTTTTCTAGGATATTCATCTGTCTCTAAAGCTTACAGGGTATACAACAAAAGAATGTTATGCGTAGAAGAAACATTCATATCAAGTTCATGGAGCTCAGGAAAGACTTTGAAGATGACCCATATGATTCGGAGGAAGCTCTTGAGAGATTGAATCTTAGAGAAGACTAAGAAATCAAGCAGATAAAGACATTAGAAAGTAGACTCCGGGATTCAAATTCTTCAAAAAGTATGCTCAAGACACTAAAGCCATCACATAGTAATAATTCTGGACAGGAGGAAGAGCAACCTGAAGATGGAAAAGAAACTGAAGAAAATCATAAGCACAGAAACTACAAAGGAGTCTCTTTTCTTAAAACTATCTCTCAGAATAATGTTATAGGAGATATCTCTAAGGGAGTGAAGACTCGATCCTCCCTAAGAAATACTTCAAATTGTGCTTTAATCTCCACCATTAAACCTACATACATTGAAGAAGCTTTAAGTGACAAAGGATGTAGGGTAGGATTCTCAAATGATGTAATGATGCCTTGAAATTTGTGTAGATGAGCTCTAAACTAGCCAAAAATAAGTTGCACTTGGATACTACAAGGCCCAATCCGTCTGCGCCAGAAGTGCACTTTGTGCTTGATCACAAGGTTTGTTGTGCTTTAGCACAATCATTAGTGAAAAATGCTCTTGCTCGAGTATTTGTGCTTGAGCACACTAACATAGGTTCTTCTTGAGAGCTTAAGTAGTGCACTGGGGCGCCTAAGGAGACATCACACTACGAGATTTTCATGGAACACAAATAGATTTACAAACAAAGTATTAATGTGTTATAAACAGATTTATAGACGGGTAAGACTCATCTATTATTTCCTCGTCTATAAGCAATACAGACAGATTCTAATTCACGTCTGTAATTTATAAACAGTTTTATAGATGGATATAGTAGTCTATATTTGTTACAAATGGATAAATCTGTCTATAAATGGTTCAAATTTTGACAGTTACAGACGGATTTTATCGTATTTAAAATTATAGATAATTATATCCATTTGTAAATGTCCAAAAAAAATTGTAAAATGTATTTATTATAGACAGATTTTATAGCCTTTAAAATTATAGATGGTAAAATCCATCTGTAAGTAAAAAAAAGTTTTAGAAAAATTGGTAAATTTATCATCTGGAAATCCATCTGTAAACAATTGTCCTTTGGGCATTATTTTTAGCTTGTAACTTACCATTATTAATTATCATAATAATCGATAATCGTAAATAAATTTATGGAATAAAAATTTGGATTTAAAAAAATTATTACAAATAAAAATGTCACTACAATAATAGAAGAAAATATCCAAAATAATAATATGAAAAATAAAACAACAAAGTCTGAATCTAATGCAGTATAAAAGTAATCACGAGTACTCGGCATCATCAATATGTGCCTCACCATCGGTACCATCGTCGTCATCGTCATCATCATTAGCATCATCATCAGAAGAGGAGAAGAACTGCCATATCGCCCCAAAAATTGGAGGAGCTGGAGCTAGTGGAGGAGGAGGAAGAGGTGTGGAGCTACTTGCTCTCATGAGCTCAAAGTATGCATGCATCTACTACATCTGCATATATTGTTGCTGCACCTCCCTCTACATCTTGGAGGCCACCTTTTTCTCCATTTTCTTGGCCCATTTCTTCTTCCATATAGCCTCCTTGTTCTTCCACATCTCCTCATTTGCTTTCGAAACTCTTCATTCATGGTATGGACTTGAGTGCGGACCATGTCCTTTACTACCTCAAGTGCAACAGAAGGGGCATCCCTAGTAACAGATACAAAGGACATCAAATCTGCAAAGCGGCCCCCCATGCCATAAATGCGGCCTTTATAAAGGCCACCCTCCATCTTTGACTATAAGCGTCCTCATCAACAAACTCTGGGTCCTAAGCAAATGCAGCCTCTAGCCTCTAAATATAATCACTCTACAATATAGTGTAGACAATTATATATTAGCCTAAAAAATTATTTTGTAAGTCCCATATTAGAAAATTTAATGTGAATGATTATACTCACATATGTTGCCTCAGATTGTGGATCAACCCACAGTGTTTTGTCTCCCTTGTGAGTACGTGTCTCCTTAAACACCTCTCTGTGTATAGGTGGTCTCTTCAGCATCTTCTCCTACAATTCCAATTAATAAACCTCTGAAATTCAATTGATAAATTGAATGACAAAAAAGTTAAAAACCGAAAATTGGAAATCACTAACCAAGTCGGCCTTAGTGTCAGCCAAAGTCATGGAGCCACCCATATGCTAGCCAAAGTTCTTTAAGAAGATATTTTGAAACCCAGGCATACACCAATACTCTTGCAAGGCTTGAAGGAAGCGGGATGCTATCCAACCTGTAGATGACGGGTCCTGGCGGGCCTCAATGTACATCTGCCTTAGTCATTTTGTAGTGCAACTCTTCCAGGCCTTGAAAATCATCTTCTTATCTTAGGGGGGGAATGGTGAAGTGGCCCTACATGAATAGAAATTAGTTAATACATGTAAAAAATTAGAAACCAAGTAAGGTTTCATATAAACCAATTGACTTTTATTACCTTCCAATCATTGAACCACTTCTACTTTGTTCTTTTAGGCACCTTACCAAAATTGATGTAAGGCACATCATACATTTTTTTAACGGTATCCGTGACCTGGTGCATACCTTTCTAGGGTGGATACCAATTGAACACATAAAAACATATTATATAGTGGATAATAACAACACAAAATAAGAAAATTATGTTAACATTTACGTGAAATAAATTGAAGCAGCATACAACATAAATATCTTACCAAGTGGATCCATCCCATCTCAGATTTGGAAGCGGCCTCAGGGGTGCCTGTGTTTGTGATAGCTGCCCAAAGGATACAGTAGCAGTGGATCCATTGCTTGTGTCCTGTGTAGGGGATGGTGTGGCAGATGTAGTCGGCGGTGCATGCTGTGAATCTCATTGCACTGGAAGGGGAGGAGGCACATACCTAGGGTTGGGCACCATGATGTACTGCTCGTGCCCTTATCTTGGGATGTATGTACTCTACCTGGTATAGAGGTGGAAGTGGGAGCTGTAGATGACGGAGTTCTATCACTACCACCCCAAACAGGACACTGGGTAGCAATTTTCTTTCCTTTACCTCTACTTGCCATATCTGAATGAAACATAATATATGTTTAGTCCAAAATATCCTAATTAAAATAAAACATAATGAACAACATAACACATAATATGTAATAGTATTGAAGTTTTTTTCACCTTAGTAATTTATTTACCTCATTTACTCTGATAGTTCAGGATTATCATCATCATTCTCAGACGAAATACCATCCACAAATTCTTGCTCCTTATCTTTAGTCGTGTCATCCGTTTCATTTTCTCTTAAAGCTTGGGTAGGAGTGTTAATTATTTCAAGTTCATTCAAAGGGGAAGCTAAAGTTAGGGGGATGATAGTGTCTATTATTGCACATGAAGGGATTGAGTCATCAATATGATAAGCCTTTTCACCATCTATTTCGTTGGCTTCAATCCCACCCTTTAGTTTATTTTTTATTATGATCCTCTAACTCTTATGACATTTTTCAGGGTAAGATAGAAAGTATACTTGCATTTTGTGCAATGATAAACGAGTGAAAGCCTCTATATATTTTGGTATGGTTAATCTCAATCATATTGTACTGGTTATGTTTACGTGTTCTAGTTATGTTTACATGTTCCTATTGGGCGTGTTAGATCAAACAATTCACACTTGAATAAGACAACCCTTTTTATAGGTTCGCTGACATACTCTGGCTCAACTATTTTCTTAAGTTTCCCATACCAATTACATTCACTAGCACTTGAATTCCTTCTAACATTAACCCACTATTATCTATTTTTCTTGCCCTACATGATTCCATGGTTTGGAATTTATACCCGTTAACATAGTAAATTGAACAACAATAAGCTTTATTTTCCGGGCCTCGAGACAAGTTATATAGGTGAATATTAATTATACTATTACTGAGCTCATGTACCTATATATACCATGAAAGATATCAAATTGAAGAATAAGACTCATATAAACAAATTAACAGATACTTGTAAGCATAAATACCCGATGTACATAATATTTGAACTATGATGGAAATTGATTAAGGCTATTATCACCATATAATTATTCGAAATATCTGTAAACATCGGAACAATAGGTGAGAATTGAGTCACTTGTGAGGAAAAAGAAATTAAAGCAATCGCGAGTCACTTATATTCTTAAAGGTTGCACCTCATCACAATTTATTAAGATGTGCAAATGTGCAGCATTTTATTCATCTCCTAAGATCCATCGTTCTTCGCATTTGCCAGCAGCATGACCAAGTTGGTTGAATATGGACAAGGTTAGATCAATTGAGGTTCTCCCCCTCATCATTCCAACCAACCTGAATCCTTCTTGATTGAACATGGGGTTCAAAATAATAGGAGCAAAAAATTGATGTCTCTTTTGAGATGTATGCTTGATATATGGATCCCTAAACTTCAGCTCTATTTTTCATAGTTCTTTTGAACCCTCCTATTTCCTGCTCAAATGGATACATCCACCTGTATTGCACTAGTCCATAAACATGTGATTCATACGCTAAGTGTATGGATAAGTGCTCCATGGAGTCAAAGAAACCAGGGGGAAATATTCTCTCTAATTTGCACAAAATCACAGGGATGTTTTTCTCCATCACCAACAAATCATCAACTCTAAGAGTAGGTGAACATAGGTATCTAAAGTATTCACTCAGCTCTGTCAACGACTTCTAAACATGGTCAGGTAGTTCTCTAAATTCAATAGGCAGAAGACACTCCATAAATACATGACAGTCATGACTTTTCATCCCAAAAAACCTTCCTTGTTGAACATTCACACAACGACCCAAGCTTGAAGCGTAACCGTCAGGCATTTTCAAATCTTGCACCCACTTACACACATCTTGTCTTTGTGGTAAGCTCAAGGTGTAACTTGCCTTTGGCTTTGACCACCGACCATCTAGAAATTGTTGTAATCTCAATTCAAGATGCCTACAATACTCTTCCAAATCATTCCTTGCCTTGACATTATCTTTAGTTCGATCAGTGTCCATCACAGTATTCATGATATTGTCGAACACATATTTTTCCATATGCATGACATCTAGATAATGGTGAACTAAGTTTTCCTTCCAATATGGCATCTCCCAAAATATACTTTGTTTCGTCCAATTATGTGTCACCCCATAACCAGGAAACCTGATAGCCTTTCATACTTCTATTATTTTTGGGAATTGCCTAACTCTATATGATACTTGCTAACCATATAGCTGGATGGGAGGCTCCTCATTCTCAATAGTTGCTTTCCTAAATTTGTTTGCAAGGTGCCTATATAGATGCTCCATATCTAAAAGTCTTCTATAACAACAAACCACAAATTTTTTTCCTCTATACTTCAAGGTAAATGCCTTTGTATCCTCCATACAAATTGGGCATGCTAATTTCCTTTGAGTCATCCATCCAGACAACACACTATAAGTAGGAAAATCATTAATTGTCCACATAAGTGCTGCCTTCATACTAAAATTTTGTTTCCTAGATATGTCATAAGTTACTACACCCTCACACCATAACTCATTCAACTCATCAATCAAAGGTTGAAAGTATACATCAATTTTAACTTTTGGATTTTCTGGACCAGGAATTATACAAGTCAAGAACAAATATGGATTTTTCATGCACATTTCAGGAGGAAGATTGAAAGGTGTAATCATAACAGGCCAACAAGAATATGGTTTATTGAATTGATTATTTGGAGTAAACCCATCAGCACACAACCCTAACCTTACATTCCTAGGATCAGATGCAAACTCGGGATACACATTATCAAAATGTTGCCAAGCCTCACCGTGAGATGAATAAGTCATTACACCATCGCTCCTCTTATTCTCACCATCCTATGTCACGTGAGAAGTAGAGCTCATAGACACATACAATATTTTTAGCCAAGAGATTAAGGGCAAAAAATGCATCCTATTTTGCAGCACATCTTTGTGCTCACCACTTCTGCCAGCTTTTCTTGGCTTAAACCTAGGCTCTCCACAGAATTTGCAATGTGTCAATACAGCATCATCTTTGTAATAGAGCATGCATCCTTTCAAACAACAATAAACTTTTACTTCTTTTAAACCAAGCTTGGAAACTAATCTTTTTGCTTGGTAAAAATCTTTTGGGATAGCCTCAGGTTGGGGACTAAGCTCACTGATCAATGTAGCTCATTGATCAAATGAGCTCTGACTTTGATTGCCTTCAGACTTAATGCTCAACATTCTTACTGCTAACGATAAATCTAAGTGCACACACCCATCCTATAAAGGCTTGTTTGCTACCGTTGCCAAACTATAAAACCTTACAGCCTCTGCATTTGGTTCTTGTTCAGCTTCAAAATCATGAAAGATTCTAAATTCGGGACCAATAGCATCATAAACCATTTTTTGATACCGACCACTATTTTCTTCCTAACTCACATTATCCACATATTCATCTCCTAATTGCACTGCACTTGAAATGCCTCTAGCATAACCCATTCTAAACTAATTTTCCATATTAACTACTTCCCTATGTTCAATCTATATCCAATAATTAGGTTTAAACCCAAACTTGTACAAATCATACCTAATTGAATCGATAGGAATCCATATTTGTAACACGTATGAACTGATTATTTGGAGTAAACCCATTAACACACAACCCTAACCCTAACTTTCTAGTCTGCAACGAATTGCTCTGAATTACAAGCAACACGTATGAACTCCTCAACACCCTAATAGAATTCAGGTTTTATTCCCCCCGCCCTCCCCCCCGCCTGGGTGCAACCTATCATACATCCATGAAAGGTTTCTAGTGAACATCTTGAATAAAAACTATATAAACCTAAAAATAGCAAACAACACTTTATGAACCTCTTTTATTTTATATTCCAATTCTTTCTAATGTAAAGTTTGACAAAGTCTCCCCTAATGTATGGACATTCCCTTTAGTATATTATGGTTTAATTCAAACAATATCAATTATATTTTGCAAAATTTTGATAGAGTTTTTCCTAATTTAAAACTATCCCGTTAACATAATATGTCTTCATTAATCAATTAGTAAGCCATAATTTTATGGCAATTACACAAATAATTAACTACACAGTAAAGTAATTATATGGAAACAATTACATTAGGTTACAAAACAAATAATCAACACATAAATTACATATTACAATCCTAGAACCGTTCTAGAGCACATACTCTTAAAACTCCACAACATGCATATTCTGCAATCTCTGCAAACACAAACAATCCCTCAGGAAACAATGCAATCAAGTCAAAAAAGGACCTCTACACCATTCCCCCCAGTCATGTAATCTCCAATCCTATAATTCCATCTTAGAAATCATAAGTCTCTATCATACATACAGTACAACATATCAACAAAACACATTTCACTACTGACCTATATACTCCAGCAACTGTCAATAAACATAGCAATAATGGTTCCAAGCACGAGCCCAGTCCAAACATTGAAAATACAAAAAAACTAACAAATAAATTACATTATACAAATAATCTTTTCAACTTACCAAAATAAACCTAAACATTAACAAACATAAAAACTAACCAAAATCAACTTCCTAAACAGCATTACTTCCAAAATACCAAAATAACAAATAAAATATTAACAAAATATAAAAACTTACCAATACAGTACAAATGGGGAAACCAATTGCTCAAATAATGCTCCAAATGTGGTCCAAATCCTAAACTAGTGAAATTTCTATCAGTTAGTAACATTAACAACTACATACAATCACGAATTTAAAGCTAAAAAATGAAACACTAGAAATAAGAAAAAAACTAAACCGATTGAAAGGTAGAGCACAATACTAGAAATACAATGGTGCAAACCTTTTGCAAAATGGAGGCTCCAATCACTGCTGGTGGCAAAAAATGTGGGTCAGTGCTAGAGAAAGGGATAAGAAAGAGAGACCGACCAAAGAAGTGAGGAAGAAGAAGGAGGTCGCGTGCTTTTGTTGTGTATTCCATGCATTTCATTAACCATGTGAGGAAGAAACAATGCATTTCATTAACTAGGTTATAGATGGGAAAATCCATCTATAATTCAATTAATGAAATGATACATTTCATTAACCACGTTACAAATGGATTTTACTGTCTGTAATTCGTGCGTAGAAAATGCGCTTTTAATTTCAAATTACAAACAGATTTTCCCGTCTATAAAGGTTTTTTTTATTTTTTTATTTTTTAGCATCCGACTCTAACTCCGTCTGTATTATATAAAATAAAAACATTTTTTTTCCTTATTTTCCATCTGTATTACCCGTCTGTATATGTTACCCACTATGTGGTGGGTCTTCGTGCCAACATTTACAGATGGATTTACAGACGGATATGTTAGCTTTTATAAAAAATTTTTTTTCCCAATTTTCCATTTTTCCATCTATATTACAGATGGGAATTTATCCGTTTGTACTCTCCATCTGTGCACCGCGTGTTTCTAGTAGTGTCACCATTGGATGTCAAATAACTACACTTAAGCACAGTCTTCTAACTGTGAACTCCTAATTTCTGCTGCTTGAGTCCCAACTTCAATTGCTCTATATATCCCAATTAAAGAGTGATCATTCATCAATTTTATTGGAAAAGTCCTACAAAACAAAGATAAACACAATAATTGACCGAAAGTGAAATTAAACTAATTATGGAATAAAACTAATTTAAGTAACACTAAAACTAGACATAAAAGATATTAATAAAGTTTACAACTAAACTAAAACAATTGCTCATAAAAAAAACTGTATGTAATGGTAAAGACAAATTTTTTTTATTTTTTCTTTTTAAAAATGGATACACCTTTATCAGGAAAAAAATTCATTGGTAATTCATGCACAATGTTTAGTGCTGTGTGGCACCAACATTTCTGGTAGAAATTCTACTAGCAATGCCTTTAATTTTTTTTTTCTTTTTTTAACTTGATCCAATGCTTTTCTTCTGGTAATTCCATTAGTACCAGTGGCAGAAAAAATCCACCAGTAAGATCTGCCAGTAACTCGTGTTCTTCTTGAAGTTCCTCTGCTACATTCATTCTTGTCCCATTATGCATAGTTAAGTCCAACCCACTAAACCTAAGATATCAATTACCTCAGATGCATCCATTGTTGGTAGTTAATAGTCTAGAAAGGTCTCATTTTTAACATTAAATTAGAAATCTCTTAACCGTTGTTTGCGACCCTATGTAAGCATAGCCAACAACAAAAATAGTTAAAATTCTTAATTAAGGCCTTAGTGGAGATCTTAGACATAATTTCCAAAACTATATAATTTAAACTTAATATTTTAATTGAAAGATTTTCTCAGACAACCTAATTTCTATTTTGGTTTGAGACTTTGCACATGCATCTATATTCATTTTATTTTTGTCAGACATCCATATTCATTCAAATTATATATCATGTGTCCATAAAAGAAATGAGAATAAAAAAGGCGTGATTATGAACTTTCTACGGACTCAATCCTAGCCACATGATTGGGTTAGAGCCATTGGGATAATATTAAAATAAATTGTCTTCAAGCTCCCACTAGATTCCATCTCCATGGATTTTTTTCTTGGACTTTGGGCCTTTACAACTTTCATTTCCCCTTTTGATATCTCATACATTATAGGAATATATCATTTGCATATAAATGTAAGAATAAAACAAAATGGGCTCTCCAAAAGACCTCAAACAAAAATAATTAAAATTAAAGCTTAACAAAACTAATTAAAAATTACAACCCTCTCAAAATTAATTACATCCCAAGACATAACATACCTGAATTCACACCTATTTACACTCGTTTAACCAAATGTCCATTTTAGTGGCTAAATTAGCATGTCCAAATAACATACCTAAACACATTTACTTAGCCACAAGTCCCATCTGCATAATCACGCATTTGAAGCTAAACGTCTGTCTTCTAATTCTCTTGAGTTTCTTTCTTGTCTTGCAAACCACTGGACTGTTCGCTGAGCAATTGGTAACCAAATTCTTCCCAACCTCTCTTCCCTCCCATCATTCCCACTAGATATCACGGTTTCTTTATTTCTACTCTGCTTGCTCATTTCCACAAGCCTTGGAACATGAACAATCTCAGACATCGATCTCCTGTCGGCATGATTTATTAGAGCATCCTCATTGGAAGTAGTAGAAAGGCTTGAACTTCCATGAAACCTTCTATTGTTTACATATTCCAAGGGAGAGAATCTTCTGCTTGACATTTCATTAATCATCTCACTATTCAAGAATAGCAGGTCTGAAGAATTAAGATCACTCCACCTGTTCCTTGTAGCAACACCAGAGATCACAATTTGGTGGTTTAACTTGTGCACGAGTTGCCAATTAGTACTTCTGCTACCACCTTCTTGATCAATGAGCAATTCTTCTTTGTTCCACTTCCCCACATTCCAAAAGCTGCTTCCAGTGTTAAATCTTGATGACCCTCGATGGGATGGCTCCCTCTGGACAAAGATTTCGATGTTGGCGTCATCCGTCAAATTCGAAGGAACTCGCAGGAACCTTGAGCTGATTGAGCTAGTGAAGTTCAGGATGTCTTCAGGGTCAACCTTGCTCCTACAAAGAGGGCAACTTGCTTGACCTTCAAGCCACTTGTCAATGCAATTCATATGAAAAGCATGCTTGCACTTTGGCAACAGTCTAAGCATCTCAGTATCCCCGAACTGCGACAGACAAACGGTACACTCTAGGCCTTCCTTGGATCCTTTGAGGGAAGAAAACTCGAAAACTGGGAGTGTTTCAATTACTTGTCTGTCAATCCCTGAGAGCCTTGACCGATTAAGCCTATGAAAATTTGTTAGGTCATGGCTACTTCTGTGCACAAACTGAAGACGGCTTGTTCTACGGAACCTTAAATAGGCAATTGAGAAACAAATTATAGCTAAGACTATGGATAGGACCACTGATACAACCACCTTGCTGGGATGGACAGGTTGAGGCAAATCTGGCGTTGTCTGTGACTCACTGTCCTGGGCTTGAACATTGAAGATGAAAGGAAGCACCGTCATGAACACTAGCAACTCGTTTTTAAATAGATAGTCACAGATGATATTTCTCATCTTCTTCTGAGTCTCTGTGGATTTTTTTTTTTTTTTTTGGGGGTTTCTGATCTTAGTAGTAATGCATATTTGGCATAGCATGGTCAGAGCTTTATTTTGTCCAATGAATAGATGCAGACAATTTTGAAAGGTTTCAATTTCGTCTTTCAATAGCTTATTACCATTAACAATCCCAAACCGGGAACCTCTATATGTTTGTCGATTGTGCAATTAAGAGTATCTTGTGACCAATGAAGACAAATAATGCATGCATCATTGCATCAGCTTGGAGCTTGACCCTGATCGATTAGAGAACTAATTAACATTGTTTAGTATTATCATGTTAAACGATAGCCCATATTAATAGATATGTAGTTATCAGCGTACCTATCTACTATAGAATGTCTTATTAGACACTAGTTAAATCCAATAGGAGATAGTTCAACCGATGTGAGTTAAATCTTTGACAGATTTTACTCGTATAGTCGGGAGTTCAAAAATTGGGAAGCTCTTTTGGGGAGTGGTCGTCCTTTTACCACATCCTAGAGTCTTAGGTTTTCCGCTTAATCTTGATATATATAATAGTTAATATGCATTGTTGACTTTTATTGATTGCTACGTTGAGTTTAATTTTAATATGTTGACCACTATCCAATTTAATTATTTAATTTAATCTTTTAAGTACTCATTGTAAGAGTCAATCATATTTGTCAATATGACAATATATATATATATATATTAGATAACAATATAAAATTTTATTAATCCTATCAATGCATTAAAACTATATAATTTAGTTATGACTTTTTCATACATTCTTGTTATGTTATCACATATATTATAAAAAAAATTTAATTTTCACCTTTTTTAGCAAAGTATTTTCACATTTTCAGAGAATAGAACTTGAGATAATTGTATAATTATTTGGATTTAATTTTGATACACTATTAATGTAAAAAGAATTTATGCTATCATCTAATTGCATTATATTTCATCAGTGAATATTATTAATTTTCTCTCCTACCAAAAGTGATACAAATAAGATAATTTAATTAGAAGATAATACAAAAAATTTTAACTTTCCGTACTTGCAAATTATATTTTAATTATTTTTACTTGTGTATGGTACAATGATGGGGATCGGAAAAAATCCCGTATTTCGATTACAATTCCTATGGGTGCTTGGATTGAGGTTTGTGAAGTCAAAATTCAGTTCAACACACATCAACAATGGCTGAATAATTGTGTTTGGTTATCAATCGACAAAATCGATTTTACCTCTAAACCCTGCTTAAATAAAAGAAGCACCGTTTAACAATACAAAAATATTAAGTAATAAGAATTCTTTTAGAAAACAAATGACGAAATAATGAGGCATAACTACATAAGTAATAATCTTTGGATAAGTAAGTGAAACTCATTAATGTGTTTAATCCCACCACAACCATGTATACACTAACAAATATTTTGGATAAATTATTTAGCCCATGTGTCATTGTTGGTAATTAACAAGATTAATAAAAAAAGATATTATAATATAATAACTTTTAATATAAAGATAAAAATATTGTTCTTTATTTAAAGTAAAATACTAACATAAATATAATATGTATAAAGATTAAATATTACATGATTTAAAATTAAAATTAAAATTAAAAATATATTTTTATTTATTAAAAAATAGTTTGAACAACTTGTAATAAAAATTATAATAGAACCAAAAATAAAACCTTTTAATAAATTAGCTAATCTTTTTCAAGATGATAAGAAAAGAATGAGAAATTCTCATTGAAACAAGACTAAATATCTAAATTAATCCCTCAAGAAATGTATCGAGGAACAAGTTAGTCATTCAGATTTTGAAAATTCGAAATTGATTCCTCACATTTCAAAAATGGGGATAAATTGGTTCTTTCATATAGTTTCCTATAGTTAAAAAGGGGAACAAATTGGTCTCTCTGTACATTGTATGGAACTGTATGGAGGACCAATTTGTCCTCTTTTTTTTTTTTTTTAAATGTGAGAGATGAATTTGAGATTTTTAAAATTCAAGAGACTAATTTATCTCCCAATACATTTTTCAGGGATCAAATTGAGTATTTTGTCTTGAAACAATATAAATTTCAAGGTAAAAAAGTTATAGACATTTTGAATTCATTTTATTTGATCATATATTTATATTTTTCATGTTGAAATTTAACTGCTTAGAGCGTGCTTAACTTTATATGAAGGAAAAAAAGGTAAATATATTATTTATTTATTTCATAAGTGAAATACATAATAAATTAAAATATTTTAAATATATTATGTGACAATAACTAAAAAGGTATTAAGAATTTAATCCTAAACAAAATATAAATAAATTTTAAAGTAAGAAGAAAGTATCGATCAATAGTAGAAATTCTCTTATTTGATAAGGGAAATGTGACTTGGGAGAATAATTGTAGACAATATTATGAATGATTTATGATGCAATTGATCCTATCAATTTCATGTTGAACATGAACCTTTCATTGAGGTCCTTAATTCGAAGACATGGAGATTTTTTTAAGGGAAGGGTGTGTGTACCCAAAGTTGTCTGTAGTAGCTAAGATATTAGCTATAAAATTAAAAGGTAACCCAAATTAAAGGATTTTTTTTTATCAGTGGGCAATATTGATGTCTACAGTAATCTAGATCTATCCTAAAGGATTACTAGAAGGCCAAAAAGATTAGTTTCAAAACTTAGGTTGAAATCATAAAAGAAAGATTGTATTGTTGTTTGAAAGGTGTATGTTGTATTACAAAGATGATACAACCCTAGCCCAATGCAAATTTTGTGAAACCCTTAGGTTCACATCTTAATGAGCAAAAAGTGGAAGTTATAAGAATGTTCTCACAAAAGAATACATTTATCTCTAGTTCTTATGTTAAAAAGATTATATACTTCTATGAATTCAGACTTAAACAAACCGATTGAAGAATAAATCACAAAAGGGGATCGGACGTTATATCTTGATCCAAAACTTTAAAATAATAAGTCTATAGATCCTTTTATTACTATTCATTTAGTCTAAACTTAACCTATATATGATTCACAACACACACTTGAAACTAACGGAAATGACTAACCGTTCTCACGGGGAAGTTTGACAACACTTTAATCAAACTTATGCTAAATTTGGGTGAATCCTTGAAATGTTAGTTTGGGATTTTGGGCAGATGAATTTATTCCAAATAATAAGTTCAGCTAAACATATATGTAACAACACAATATTGGGAATATAGATTGACATGTAATTTGTATATATTGCCGTACGCATTATTATAAGTAAAATCGTCCTTTTGGCCATACATTATTCTTTAGTTAGATTAATTCATGCTTGTGAAAATATATTCACTCGTGTTGTACTACTTGGAGTGATTTCATACACTTTTGAAGTAGTTGTCAACTTACACTTAGTCAAACAAGAGGTGTTGTTTGAACACCTAAAAATCCGCTTAACAACTATTGGATGTGATGATAAATCCCACATACTCCATCTATCATATTAAATTCAATTGTTGTTAAATAGGTGTCTATTAGAACACCCATATTTTCAGTGATTGAATAATATTTTAATCAAAGCAAATCACGGTTTCCTTTTGATAAAGAGTAATTTATTTTAATATACAAGATAAACATGCATAATAAGAAGAACAGGCTATTCTTCGATAAATTAAACTTGCACCATGACTTTTGGCTTTTCTAGCTCAACTCGATTATGGAGTTAACATATTTAGACATGCTTGTTCTACATTATCTTTATTTGCCATTAATGAAACGAAATTTCTTCAATTTAGAAAACACATGAAAGGATGCTGTTTTGCGATTGCCTTATTTTCTAGCTGAGGAGCGAAGCTTGTAGGTCACATAAGCACCCAGTGCCACCACCGCAAATGCTGCACCCATATATATAAGCTTTTGCTTGTCTTCAAGGAATGTCATTCTTTTCGCTGTTGATTCCGGTATGAACTTTCCCAGATTATTCCCTGTACTCTTTGGGACATGAGTAACAACAGGGTCAGAAGATGCTTTCCTCTTTCTGTTGTTATCCTCTTCAGTTACAGGGGACTTATCCAACACAGCCTTTTCAGGTTGCTTTCCTTCTTCAGAACTCATCTTCTCAATTTCTTCTCTTTGAGAATCTTCAAATGTAGCTTTTTGGGGAACCCGTTTCTGATCCATTTCAGGCGTAGGCTTTTCTGTAGCATCTGCAGGTTGTGTAGGTGTCTCAATATGAGCCTTCTCTTTGTTTTCTATTGGTGATTTTGGGCCCTGTTCAGAAAGGCCTTCTTGATCCTTTTGATCTCCCTCCTCATCAGCAGCAGGTTCTTGTTGTTGATATTCTCCAGGTTCAGATTGTGGGGGAGTGCCCTGCTCATCAGAAGTAGGTTCTTCTTGTTGATATTCTCCAGGTTGAGGTTGTGGGGGAGTGCCCTCCTCGTCCTTATCTGGTTTTGGTTCTGTTTCTTGTACCGGAGTTTTGGGGGCTTCTTGTGCAGGTTGTTGTGACTCCTGTTCAGGGACTTCTGAGATTTCCCTCTTTCGCATTGTAATGGTAACTATTCTTCCATCCAACTTTCCCCGAATATTGTTAATATCACAAGTTTCTGGCACCTTATATACTTCACTGAAGCGTCTGATTACATTGTTTTCAGGCGGTAGTTCACCATAAACCTTTACTCTTCCATAATCGAATTCAACTTTGGCACCAATATGCGGTCGTTGAAACCCTGCACAAGCGAAGCCACAAGCATTTATGTACTAATTGTTCATCGGATAAGATTCGAAATAGGGATATGTTGAATGGAGGAAGGGAAAAAAAAAACTGAAGTAAATTTAGATGAAATAAAAATGTCCGTTTAGACATTTTTGCTTTTGCCATTCATTAATAAGCTGAAGATTTGATTATATATATATATATATATATATATATATATATATATATATATATATATATATAAAAAAATTTTAAGCCGATTTATTTTTCAGAAATTGAATAGTTGCCCTTGTTACTTAATCAAGCTCTAAGTATCAAAACGATCATGACATTTAATAATTAATATATCTACAAAATCCAAAGAAAATGCCAGTTAGAACATTATCTGATTGGCACCAATATCTTCTGAAGCGGTTATAATAATATCATTGTTCATTTTTGAAAGAAAATAATAAAATGCCAATATTTGAAAATAATCTCATGTGGAAACACAGCAATATATATTATGATGACATGTCGAAAGATAATAATGGAATAGTTAAATTCGAAATGACAATAACATTAAGATGTCCGGTATAGTTAGAAATAAAATGTTGATCAAGTTGGAGTAATAACACGCGGTGAAATTGTCTTTCACGAGTTTGCTTAAAAAACAAAGACTTGAATTTTTAAACACCAGTAGTTTGAAATTATCTCATACTATGATCTATGAATTATTAGAAAATTATGAAACTGTCAAATTATACTTAGATAATTATCTCTTTATCAATATATATATATACACACACACACACACACACACACACAATAATTATCTACTATAATAATTACTATCTGATACCTTTTTCAATTTTTAATAATTGACATAATAACATTATTTTATATTGTAAGGGCATAGAATTAAAATTAGACTAAAGAATAAATGCTTCAAAAAAGCAAAATATTTTCTTTTATTTTTAAAAACCTTAGAATGAAAATATGAAGAAAAATTACGGATTGAGTGTTGATAATTAAAAAGAGTTGAGAAAGTAATTTTTGTCCTTATATTAGTTATTAGTTTTTGGATTTAATCCCGATGCATAAAAAGGCTTTTAAATCAGTTTCAATAGACAATCATTTATAAATAAGTCCCTAATATTAATTGGATTTATACCATTGTATTACGCCACCACTCCACTTTTCAACCCAAAAAAAAAATTTAAATATAAAATTTCCCTATAAGGGGGAAATATTGCTACAAACTCTAATTCAAAATTATATGACACGTGTAAAGACTAAAATTAAATTTTATTTTAAAAAATTAATCAATGAATATTAATAATATATTAAGAAAATGTTTCACGAGATGAATATTTTTCAAGAATAAATTTGCGAGAAGAATTTCTCGGTAAGATTAGTAAAGTAATTCGTTTGCTATAAACTGAAATGAAGACGTACATAGTAGAATTTAAAGTCTATGGAAACTCTGAAAAAGCAAGAACAAGAAGTTGATTAATAATATTGAGCCAAACAAACCTTCAGGAATATGAACCAGCAGAAGGTGTGATTCTCGAGTCTCCCTCGGTTCCAATTTCACCTTCACATCCTCGTACTTGACAGACATTTCGAACTGTTGCTTGCTGACGTCTCTTGTATTTTTTTTTTGAATTTCCAGCAAACCACGTCAATGTTTTGAGGTGGAACTTGATTTTGGTCTGTTTGTTGTTTGTAGAACATATATTTATAATGGACTGTTTGAAATTTGATGTCGGGTTTCCTTAAAAGTGAAACCATTCCTTTTTGGCTACTTTGGTATTCCAACGTGATTAAACTTCATGAGTAGTTTCCCTTTCCCCTTAGTCATATCAGAGGGATAACTTCTCTAATAAATAAAGTCGAAGTTCTCTGTTTGCTTCATTTCACACGGCAATCATTCTGCACTTGCATTGCAATCTTTCTTGGGTCATTTTAAGGTGATCCATCATATGTTCTGGACCATTATATAGTCCATCATTCTTTACCATTAGATTCAATTTAAATGATTTAGATTTCAAGTTTTAATTATCATATGAAATTATAAAATAAAGTAATAATTTGTAAATTTAATGATAATGATTGCTAAAATACCAAATTGCCCATCTCCATTTCCTTTCCCTCTCAACCTCCTACCACCACCGCCTTCTTCCTCGAGCATATTGCTGCCACCATATTCCTCAACCATCCCCATTTTCCTTTCCTTTTGTTGCATAAGGCTGGTCAGTGGTCACTAACATAGGAAAATCTAGATGGGCCAAACATTGCAACGCCTTCTCCCTCCCACCATCATGCTGAAAAAAGAAAAATAAAAGATACAGAACAATAATGCATAAGATTGAATTAAGATTTTTTAAAAATAGAAAGAAATTAAAACTAAAAAAGGAGTTTGCCATTTCTTAATGATTTAACAAGTTAATAGAGCAAAAACTTGCAGCCCAAAATGAATTGTAAATAAAATATTTGGACCCTTATTTAGCTCTTCGAGATTTATGACTGCAAATTTTTGTTGCTTTATAGAGGGAAGAGAAGGGGTTAGTTGGGACAACTTTGATTAATGATAGTTAACTAGTTACTACTATAGTAGCATCTTCTCCCAGAAGTGCATAATGTTCTCGAAGGTTGTTTGAATAAATCAAGCACAAACCAAACAGGTTGCACCTTTATTTGGTAACAGAGAAACTTGGCCTTTGCACAAGAATAGAGAAGAGGTAGTGACGTTGCTAGAAAAATTTGAAATTAAAAGAGGGCCACGTTAGTAATTTTGGGTGTTTTGAAGGGTGGAACATACAAAAGTCTAGAACATATAGAGGACCACCTTAAAATGGGCTAGTTCTTTTGTGGTCTTAAATGAGTTTGGGACCTTTGGAGACTATGAATAGTCAAATGGAGTGGGCTTAAATGAAATTTTATTATTAGGGATAAAAAAATAAAACAACAAAAATAGTTGGGGTTAGAATAGAATTTTTAAAACTTTATTAAACATAACATTAAAACAATTGTCTTGGCTAAAATAATGTTCTCTTCTTGGTTAGTTAACACAAACCTGTATAACCAAAAGACAGAACACAACATGCAGGCTTTGCTTGGGTTGAGCGTGGTTGGTGAGAACCCTCAGATTCTATGTGCTCTCATCACCTTTGCTCGGCCTCCATATATGACCTTCATTTACTTCCTCCCTCGTTTCTTCTCTTTTCGACTTTTTTGTAACATCTTGTTGGGTGTTGTTGGATCTGCAAGTGAGATATGATTTCCTTGACTTATTGGTGGTTAGATCCCCAGATTTGCTGGCTTTGCTATGCTCCTCTCATCGTCGGCCTGGTCTGCACTTGATTTTTGAGGTTTGGAGCTTTTTCATTCATCTAATAATGTGAATGTCAGTCCTCTGTCTATTTTTTAATTGATTCTTGTACTGTGTTCCTCTTTAATTTCCTCCCGTGATGGGGCGATTACATTTACTAAGATATTGTGCAATCTCATGTCCACTGGGTTTGTCACCGATGCTTGTGTTACTGCGGGATATTGAAATGTCTACTCCAACTTCAATGCCATTTGTTTGAGAATACCATCAATTTCTAAGTCATACATCGGACACATTCCACGCACTCTTAACATAATATCACTATTTTTCTCCCAAGTACTTCCACTTTGAGCGGAGAACTTGAATGAAACCTTGGATTATGAACTTTTGTTGGACAAAATTAGGTTGCTTAAACTAAGAGCATGCATGAGTATTTATTTTTTCCTTAAAGTTGTTTTAGCAAAAATTATGAGTTTGTTCACACATTACTAATATTTATTATAAGTTTAGTTAGTAAGTGTTAGGTGCTACTTATATTTATTTTTATTAGCGGGTAGCCATGAAAAAAACATTAAATACTTAATTTCGATGTTGTTGTATAAAGATAGGCTAGAGTGTAACATCCTAATTTTTAACCCAATACTCCTAGAATATATTTAGGTTAACCATTAGTTTATTACTTCTTAGTTTCATTCTTTATAAATCTTTCTTTAAAATGCTTAGCGGAAAATATAGGTAAATTTTTTTAAAAAAATATAAAAGCAAAGTGAGACTCGTGTATAACTTAAGCAAGCGTTAATGATAAAGCATAACACAAATATAAAAGAAAGCGCAAACATGAACATCAAGCAACTTCACAATAGTAGTCAATCATATACACATCGAAGGGAATACTTCATTAATATCATAATATGCCCACTTAAAGGTGGGGTTTAGTTTAGTACAACATAAGGTAAATACATAAAGAAAGCAAATACAACTGAATAGAAAAGTACAAGGAAAGCATAAGAAATGGCACCCATACCCTAGTGCACCTAAAACGGATAACCTTATAACAAAATAAGGTTTATCCTAATCTATGTGTAAGTGTGCACTAGTCCTCCCCAAAGACCTCTACTGCTGCGACTCGGGATAAGGAGGGATGAAACCAATCCACTGACGAAGCTCGGCTGGAGCGGGCACCCGGTACGGGTGAACGTGTGCTCCTCGACGGGGGCGCATCTCGGCTCTCCTAGCCAATCTTGGCTGTGTCACAGTCTCCTCGCTCCCCTCTCTCACGAACCAGGGAGTGGGGGTGAAACTCTCGCTGTACATATGGGTCGGTGGATCCTCCGAGGGATCGTCCTTCGAATGCTGAGAGTGGGGCACGTAATCCGAGTAGTCATGGATGGCTGAACCTGCGGTGTATGTCCGGAGAATCCTCTCGTTCCGCGTCTGGGCACGATCAAAAACCATGTCGTCGTCATAGGGAGATGTTGGGGAAAATCGGTAGTTATGTACAGGATGCGTAAAAGGGGCGTCCCATAAACATGAAGACTCTCAACGTGCAACGCCCCTCAAAATGATATGACCGGTGCTTCGGGTCATAATTGACCTCCTATGTGAGGGTATCGATGAACAGGATGAACGTCACCATCATGATCTGAAGATGTGACGGGACGGGAAAGAAAGAAAGGAAGAAAAAGGGAGTGAGCATCTTACTAAAGAATCTCAGTAGGGTATCTCCTATCTAAGGTGACATCATCAACATCCTCAAGAACCTTGGGTTTGTTATAAAAAGGTGAGCATGTATATAAAGTTCATTATTAAGTTCATAAACATAGTTATCCAAGGTTCTTTCCTTTTAGAATAAATCTTATTGTTATGAATACAACATACTAAAGCATGAATGCATGATAATACTTTATGCAAGAAGTCAATCAAACATAACATCAAGAAACATATAAGTGGCATAAAGTGGCATATAAACTTTCAAGTGAAACTTGTCTCTTTTCTCAACTTTGTGACTTAAGAACTTCATATTCTAGCATCATGGGCCACCCTAAAACATCATCTAGGTTATGAGCTCATACCTTAACTAGTCGTCACTAGCTTTTACTTATCCTATGATAAGCGTAAACATAAAATCCTGACTTCTAGAGTACGGGTTAAGGGACTTAAGGATCACCTATCATAACCTTTAATTCCGGGAGTCCATAGGAATATTTCCTTCTTTGAAACGCTCTACTTGCATCTAGTGCACAGTGAATTGTCTGCTTTGGCATGCTGCATCTACCATACCCTCACGGATTTGCCTCCTCCCCATTGGAGCGGGAGAAATGCGTCTCAGTACTACGTCACATTAAAACTCATTTCCTGGGGGTGTTTGGCTGAACCGGTGTCAACCAGGACTTATCTTATATGGTTTTCAAAAACATTCTCAAGTTCTTAATTAGATGGAAATTCGACAACATAACAGCTGTAAACTGAATTTCTTTCAAATTTCACTTTAATTTATGCCACAATAACACATAATGCATGTAGATTTCTCATTCAACTTCTAAAACCATGATAAACTTAAAATCACATAAAAATACTCATCATAGCGCATACATCATCATAACATACTTGAATTAATCAACTTATTGCATCAAAGAACCTATGGTGTCTTATGCTTTGACCCTTAGGGTTTTAAACTTGAAATCTAAGTTCTCTAGTATCCGATTCTAACCTGTTATGTACCTACAGGTTCACAACTAATTATTCTCACTAACTATCATGATCATAACCCATTCTAAACATCATTAGTGCGGAATCTATATTTTTACAATTACGGGTACCTAGGAGTCACAACTTTGACTCTTTCTAAGTTTGGTTTTCTCCTAAAGTACCAAGATCAATTTCTAAACCAATTATGAGGGATTTCTACATATTTACACTAATTATAAACCATTATTACTAATATTAACCATGCTGAAATAGAATCCATAAAATCTCATTTCTAAGGATTCTAGAAGTCTCATCTTAATTTTTTTTCTAGTTACTAACTTGTCTTAGCTTTTTCAAATTAATGCTAATGCCAGATATACATGAATACACACATTCTAATATCATAAAATCATCATCATACAGTGAGCAAAATAAACAAGGCAGAACTAAAACCATTATCATTCTATCATGCATAGAACTTCATTTCTAACACACATAAATTGCTAGTTTCTCTTGGAATCTTTTTAGAACTTCTAAAACTCATTTGAAAACAATGTATTTCATTAAAATCATCATAAAATAAACAAGGGCAGTAGCTATATTATTCTAGTCATATTTGAGATTTAAAATGTAAAATCATGTCATAACATTCCTTGAACCCACTTATGCTTAAGAAAATTCCTTAAACATAAGCTTTTGGCACTTGTAACTGGATGAAACCCATACTAAGTCCATCCTTATCACATGGCCGAAATCATGTTCATAAAACATTTCCATTTGCAAACTTTACTTGAGATAACAAGGGACAAGTCTTTGAGCTCTAATATTTTTAAGTGATGACAAGAATATAAACATGCTATGCACTTCATTTTATCTTCATTAGGAAAGTAAAGTGAGGGCTTAAAATAAATATGAGATGCAACTCATTTTTATCTTTAAGATTAAGTGATAACTTGAAAAGTAAACATGGAATGCAAAGCTTGAAATTAAACATGATAATGCAAGTTCATTTCTTTATTCTTGAGAGCTTAGTGATGACATAAAAAAGTAAATATGCTATGTAAGGCATAAATTTAAACATGAATGCTAGTCCATTTTTATATATCATTAGAGCTCATACAAGACTTTAAAGAATCAACATCTCAATCCCAACTCAATATCACCAAGATAAAGTAAGCTCTAGAGTCCTAAAAACCAAGGTTTCAAAGAAACCTCATGGTTCTTTGAACATCATCATCAAGCTCAAGGAAATGAATTCAAAACAAAACTTCAAAGGAAAAGGAAAGGCCGAAAGCTAAAAGGAAGGAAAATACACCATATTCTTTATTATGTGTCCAAAACTCTCACGTGCCGGCCAACTTTAAGGTTGGCAAGGGTAAGCTTTGGGCTTTTTGAAATCCTTGTAATTGTTTTCTTAAGATGAAATCATTAGTGAACTAAATAATATAAATAGAACTTGAAGAAAGAAAAACTCAAGTTTTAGAGGTCTCATTGAGATGAACACAAGGTCACCATCAAGAGACACTCATCATCAAGCTATTATGAGGAGTAAACAAGGCGTTGAAGGCCAAAATCAAAAAGGAAAAAGCAAAGGAAAACCGAAAAGAAACATCAAGTAAAGCTCATAGAAACAACATTTTCTTTCAAGAACCAAACATATTTGAGCAAACGAAAGATTTTAGAACAACTCCTTACCAAGTATGAAGATGAAAAGCTTGGTCTTTGAAATAAGAATGAGAAGAATAGCTCCTCTCAAGATGATGATGATGATTCAGCAGCCTTGGTGAGGAAAAAGGAAAGGAATGTGTTTTTGTGTAAACTTGTGTTTGAGGGTGAGAGCTTTGGTGTTTGGATGATGATTCAAGATGGTGGGGTGGTGTTTTGAGGTTGTGATGTGGTGGCTCAAGGTGGAGGATGAAGAAGATGAAGAAGAAGAAAGCTTTTTGAAACTTTGAGAGAAAAGAAAGAACTTTGCAAAAATGCTTGAAACTTAAACTTGACAAATGATCCAAAGGTTCTTTCAAGGTCCTTAGCATATGTATTTATAGAAAAACAAAATAAGGAAGGATGAATGGAGGAAGAGGTAGCCGTGTGGTTTCATGGAGGGAGGGAGAGAAAATATCTCTTTGTTGTGGTCATTCAAAGGCATGGCTTGAAGTATGGTGAGTATGGGTTCAAGCATGGGCTCAAAGTAAGGTCTAGGTATGGTGTAAGCATAGCCATGGAGTGTGAAACAAATTCAACATGTGGGAAATGAGGGGCAGAGGTGGTGCCGATTTCATTAGGCCATGGGGAGGAGGTTTTCTTTCACTTAATTATGTTCTAATGATGTGTTTAGGTGTATCTTAGATTAAGCTTAAGATTAGGAATTGCTAATCAAGTGTTTAGGTAACTAAGAAAGTAATTTAGGATCTCAAGACATGATTAGGGAGTACTCATACATTATTAGAGGGATTTAAATTCATTTTTATGCATAAACAAATGTAGACGCAATTCCTTAATTTAAGGAATTGGATAGAGAAAATACTATTTAAGATTCCATGACTAGGAATCTTGAATTTAAAAAAAGATTTAGGTTTAATCTAAGCAATTTTAGATTCCAATTAACTTTAATAAATTATTTTGACTCTAGATTAATTATGAAAATTAATTAATTTTCGATTAGAGCCTAATATTGCTTAGGTTTGCTTAATTACATCATTAAGCACAAAAACACTATGTTAGGGGCAAAATCATAATTTGTATAAAAACTGCCTGGGACCACTGGGACTTAAACATCATTTAAAACCATCTGGAAAGGTTCCGGGCTCAATCAGCACTTGTACCTGCATAAAAAATGCTATAGGGGCATTTTGGTCATTTTGACCCGAAACTTCAGAAAATGAGATTTTCGTTTTCGAAACCATTCATAAGCCATCTAATCCTCTTCAAACATTGAGTTGGCCCTTCGAGGATTTCTGGGTCGGCTATCCTCGAATTCCAGATGGAAAATGACCTTAGGGGCATTTTGTTCATTTTCGCTCAGACAGAAAAAACCAGGGTGTTACATAAAGCATATTTTTTTATTGTGATGAATAGACGTGTGTAATCTTGTGCTTTGATATATTATGTCTGATTGTATGAGTCTAGTAGAATTTGTTGTTGGTTGCATTCTAGCTGGATAAATTGTTTCTGACCTTAAATTTATGGAAACAATTTCTGACCTTCAATTGTTTCCATTTATTTGTTGATGTCAACAGGTGCAATGGAGGAGACAACAGAAGGCTCTTCTTCAAATGGATTGGGAAATACAATTAGTCAGGTGATGTTAATATGTGCTTTAGTTTTAGAAATCAACAAAGGCAAATGATTTCAAAATATGTGTTTTTGTTTTAATAAATTTATTTATGTTGGTGGTATGTAGGTATTGAATGAGATTTGTTTATGGGAAAATGAAACTGGAGAGAAAGCAATGGATGAAAGTGTAGGCAATGAAGGAGTAATGTTGATTGATGGTGTAGGATGCTGTGGAGAAATAGACTTTAACTCTCTAACAGTAGATGCTATCAAGAAGTTTAAATTTGTATTTTTGGATTCTGTTTGACTTCTATAGTGAGTATGGCAGAATCAAAGGGTTTAGTGTTAAGAAATAAAAGTTTGGTCGAAATTCATGATATAGTTTCTAAGACTTTTCTTTGTTCACGCGAGGGTGAACGCGGTACCAAATGTTTTGAGGACTTAGAGGTAAAGAGGGAACCCAAAAGCAATACAAGGTGTGGTTGCAATGCACGTTTGCAAGGTGTGGTTGCAATGCACGTTTGCAGGTGCATGTGGACTTTGTTACCAATCATTGGTATGTGATTGAGTTTGATGACATCCACAATCATGAATTGTTTGATGCTAAGTTTAGCGAAATGTTAAGGTCACATAGGACTATGAAGGAGGTTGATATTGATCAGATGAATAGCATGAGAAAAGTTGGAATTAGCACAACTAAGATTTTTAGCTCTTTAGCTAGTCAGTATGGTGGATACCAAATGGATGTTTTTTAGATTAAGGACATGCATAACCAGATTGATAAGAAAAGAATGATGCAAGATAGTGATGCAAATGGTGCATTAATCTACTTACATAAGCTACATAAGTTAGATCCACTGATGTTCTGGAGGTACAATATGGATGATTTTGGGAAGTTGCAACATTTGTTTTGGTAGGATGGGACTAATCAAAATGATTATAATGTATTCAAGGATGTACTTGGTTTTGATGTGACATATGGGGGGAATAAGTATAAGTGTCCAGTTGTCGTGTTTTTAGGGGTGAACCATCACATGTACACCATTGTTTTTGGATGAAACAGAAACAACCTATGTTTGACTTTTATGATAATTTGTTGAAGCAATGAAAGGGAAATGCCCTATTGCTATGATAACTGATGGAGACCTAGCCATAAGGAATGCCATTAAAAAAGTTTTTCAAGATTCTAACCACCGACTTTGTTATTGGCACTTGATACGGAACGCGACTGCAAACATTGGGAAGCCGAAGTTTACAATGGAGTTTAAAAATTGTATTATGAGAGAATATGAAGTAGATGAGTTTAAGAAGATATGGGATTGAATGGTTGATTAATATGGGATTAAAGACACCTCATGGGTGGTAGACTTGTATGAGAAGTGTTGCTCATGGGCAAATGCACACATGAGGGGGGAGTTTTTTGTTGGGTTGAGGACGACTTCAAGATGTGAGGCGTTGCACTCTCAAATTGGGAAATACATTCAATCATGCAATGATTTGATTGAATTCATTGAACATTTCCAGTGCTTCCTTGAGTTCATGAAGTTCAAAGAGATTAATACTGATTACAAGTCTTGCTATGGGGACCTTGTGTTAAGAACTTGATTAGGGAATTGGAGCAACATGTTGCAATGATATATATTAGAGAGATTTTTTATGTGGTTCAGGATGTATTGTCTACTATTGGCACAGTGATGGTTACTGGGGAAATACAGACAACTACTACAATATTCCTAATTGCAAAGTATTGCAGGACAAGGAAGATACGGCGTGTCTCGTTTGAGCCAACTTAAATTCAGATGAAGTGTTCCTCCATGATATTGGAGTCATATGGCATTCCATGTGTTTACATTATTTGTGTCCTGATTTATTTGAACATCACAGAGTTCCCTAAATGCCTAATTTTGTAAAGGTGGACAAAAATGACAAAGGAATTTTCTATAAGGCCTAATCATTGCCCTAGTTTAATCTCAAATAGTTGTTACATAAGCATGTGTGCATCTCTGCTTGATGACTGCAGAGACCTTTGTAATCTTGCAAGTCGATCCTTTGAGGACTGAGTCTGTGAAAGAAAAATTATGTATTGAAAGAGAGGAGCTAAGAGTCAAGCAGAATAGGCGAGAGACAAAATCTAATGTGATGTCAAGGCAGAACATTAGTGAGCTAAGAGACCCTGAATGTGTCAGGCATAAGGGATGCGGTTTAAGGTCTTCTGGTCGAGGTGGCCATGGGAAATGAGTTCAACGGTGCACTAAATGTTGCTAAGAAGGGCACAACAGCAGGAGATGCCCACTAGGAAGGAGGGAACCCGATGATGAATGCTCTAATCATCATTTTTCTACTCTTACTGCCCATGGAGGTGACAATGAAGATGACCAGGCAAGATAATTTCATTTTAAATTAATTTTGGGGACCTAAGTGATGTAAATGGTCAGTTACTTTTTTATTTATTTATATGATTTGTATATTAATTGGCTGATATTGCTTTGTGCAGGATGACTAGTCATATTGTGTTGGTTTGAGCATTGAGGATTGAAGGCATGACTGTGTTTAGAGTTTTGAAGAAATTTGTCACTTGAAAATCTGATTATGTAATTGGTTTCTTTTGTGACTTAGAAGTGTGCAGAGATCACTTGAGATTGATGTTGTCTTTCTTTTTTAAATTTATTCATCTTGTTTTTTGTGCTATGCTAGCAATGAAATTGTAATGACAGATTTAAATATTATTTACATAAGAGTTTTGCCAGATTGAGGCTAATATTGAAAGGCAAAATCGAAATTATTGAACTATATTGAGGCTGATATTGAGTATGAGCTCACTAAACACCATGCCTGATTTCCCCCGAGTCCCTAACTTGGATTGGATGCTCTTGTGTATATTATTCTCTAATTCTACAATATATACACTATTTTTGAAGCCATGAGACATCTTGAAGTAGGTAATTGAGTTGACCCTAGCCAATTTCACTCTCTTATTGTAGGTTTGTTGATAGGTTGTGCTTTAGTGTTCCATGTGATACATGCATTGCATTATTTGCATTATTTGTTGATATGCACTCGTCTATGTTGAGATTAATCGGTGTGCTATAGTTCATTTGTTTTTTTCTTGGGTGAGTCATAAATGACTTGTGGTGGTAACAAAGACATGCTCCACAAAGACTAAGATCATGAAATAGTAAGTCAATACAGGATCGGAGATATGGTGTGCAAATTTCTGATTTCATTATATGATTACTATTAGGACAATTGGTTGGAGTCTCTCGGGGGTGTTTCCTGGAATATATACATATACACACATAGGGGGTCAAGGGTAGTCCATTTTATTGAAAAAAGATGAACAAGTGAAGTCCAGGGATCTGCAAGTTTGGAAATCAATGGCCATATATATGAGCCATAATTCAATGTATAAGTTTGACCATTCTTTTGGCTACAATTTTGATTAATTTCATGGCAAACATTTGTCTGAAAAAAAGATACTTTGATTAATTTAACTTCCATAGCATTAACATTAGTGTGTTCAAATAATTTTTTTCCTATTATTGTGCTGTTATGCGCACACTGTGATAATCAACACAAAATAATCAATAGCTCGTTCAATTAGTGTAATTGCAGAAAATGTGTTTTGTATCATGGCAGAGATGTGTTGTTTCAATGTTTTATAGCACCATTGGATGTACTTAAATTCAATTATAAAATTTGCTTTGGATCTTCATTTGTCTATAATGTTGGAAAAGACAATTATTGGCAATAATTGGCATAGAAAAAGAAACCTTTAGGTATATTTGTCGCTCAGTATAATTTTTTTAAAATATGGTGTAAATTTAATTTTATAAGGCGTAACTACAGAACTTAATACATCTATTGGACATAAGTAGTTGTTGCGTTCCTAGTGGATTAACATGAATGCTTCCACTAGTTTCATCTCAACATAGCAGAGCATGAATTACTCATTTAAAAAGTGGCCTTAGCATGTCTCAGTTTCAGTTTGGTCCAAAAGGAGAGCAAAGTTGAAAGCTTCATTTAATGTGTTTGGTATAAGTATTAATAAACAAAACGGAGAGGGATAAGGGAAAATTTAATCTATATTTAGACATAAAGCATTCATTGGAATGTTAGTTTACAATTTTCAACCTTGTCTCAATTCTTTCCTTTTTTTTTTTTTTCCTTTTTGTGAAAGGAATCCAAACTTCAAGTAGCAAAAGCACCTCTAATGCATCCACCAACCACAATTGTTATAACCACATAAAATTTCACCAAACTAATCTTTGTATTTGTACTTAAGTTTCTACATTACAGTTAAGTTACATTCAATTTAACATAAATTTTGTTTCTAATATGTAGAGACAAATAGAAAGGCAACATTAATTACAACTACATTTTTCCATTTTAAAAAAAGGTAGGACATAGATTAAAGCTACAAATTAAAGAAAGCAATCATGTATATTGAAGACACAACCTAGACTCAAAAAGTTGATGTAGGCTATGAACTTGAACCAATAAAAGCCCAACCTAGAGTCATACCATAATTCAAACTAACAAAGCCCAAATGTCAGGTGGGCTAATATTCCTGCACTAATAAATGAGTCATGATGGCCCCCTTCAACAACACTAAATGCAAAGTTCATATATTTAAATTGGGCTCCTCAGATAAAAAAAAAAAAAAATGGGCTCCATGATAAAACATACATCAACATAAGGGTGTAGAAAGTCAAAAGTAGGAACAAGTGCGTTTGTTTTAGATAGCCCAATTCCAAAAAATTACTCTATTGGATTGGTCAAGTCACATTAGTGGTGATGACTAAGTGCCTCCCACCTCTTTTGTGGTGTTCATTGGTCCCAATACAAATTTCATTGCACTTTTTATGTGGAGAACATCTTCATTGAACTAAAATGAAGAAAGAGATATTGTAACAACAAATTAACACGAAAATAGTGCAACATAAATTTTACAACATAGCTAATGCACCATGTCTATGACATTAGGCTGAAATCCATACTTCATGCCAATGCACTCCAAAATATAAGCGCACGAGTTGAGGCTGTAAATGATCCCCCCTCACATAAACATGGTTAGATTTTGCATAAATTAAGTCAATATTATTATATTAAATTTTTATGTCATTGACCCTATCCATAATCCATTCACTTTGCTTCCTTAATATTGCAAATTATTTTCTTCATTTCACAATTCAATTGTGTTATATTATCTACATCAAATTGCTTCTTTTTTTTGTTTTCACAATCTCAGAATACTTGCACAGTTTGTTGGTTTCAATTGGAGCATGATTCTCTACCTAATCAACGAGTGATGGCCTTTCCTAGCATGATATGTTCTTTTATGAATAATAATGGTGTAAATTTTTTTAAGACGTTAAAAAAAATACAAAATTTAATGTATACACATCTATTTCCTTTGTTTGTTATCCTCTAGGTGTGGCATATTTCCTAATCTTGAATATTGGTTTCCCTTCCATCATGTGCATGTACGAGTACTTACCCTTGAGGAGGGTGTTTAGTGCAACACACTGCAATATATTTGATTAATGAATATTAATCCTCACAAGCTTAACAATATCCTTTCTCGATGCATTATCCCTATCCTTGCAAGAATCCAAAAAATACACCCTTTCCTCATCGATGGATACCACCATTAGATACCAATGCACTCATTGCTTGTTCATTTTGACATAAATCTTATTCATAAACCATTGTACATGTCAAATATTAGTTCCATGACCAGTAACATGTAACACCCTAAATCTTAACCTAATACTACTAGTATGTATTTAGGTTAATCTTTAGAATATTACCTCTTGGTCTCATTCTTTACTTGAAAATACTTAGCGAAAATATGGGTAAAATTTTTCTTTTTGGAATTAAAACCAAAGTGAGAGCCACGCATGATTCTTCAAATGGAAATTCATACCAGTCATATGAGCAAATCATAATAAAACGCATAAATAACAAATCATAGTAAAACACGTAAATACCATGGACACATCAACTGATTATATATACAGATAGTGTGCCTACCAAAAGGCAGGACTATTCGGTACAAAGGAAAACGAAATACAACTGAAATGCAAATACAAGGAAATCATAAAAGCAAGTACAAGGAAACCATGAAAGCAACACCCATACCCATGTGCACCTAGAGTAGACAACCTCATATACAAAAGAAGGTTTGTCCTCAACTATGTGGCGTGTGTGCACTAGCTACTACCTATCCTATGCACCTACTCCTGCTGGTCTGAGTACTGAGGGGTGGAATCGATCCACTGGCGGATCTCGGTGGGAGTGGTCATGCGGATCATCGGAGCGTGTCCACCTCGGCGAGGGCGCATGGATGGTCGACGAGCTAACCTCGGCTGAACCACTATCTCCTCACTCCCAGCTATCATCGGTGGGGGAGCGGGGCTGGAGCTCCAACTGTACATGTACGAGGGCGGGTCCTCGGATGGATCCGTCTCCGAGTACTGAGTCCGGGGCACGTACTTCGGGTAGTCGCGTACGGCTGACGCCTCGGGCTGCATGCGGAGGATCTGCTCGTCGCGTGGTCTGGCTCGCTCAAAAATCATGTTATGATGATAGGGAGCAGTCGGGGTGAAGTGATAGCTCCATACTGGGTGCGCGAAGGGTCATCCCATAAACATAAATACTCTGACAGTGCAGCAACCCTCAAAATGATATGACCCGAGTGTTGGGTCATGGTGCAGCTCCCACGTCGGGGTGTCGATGAAGAATACGAAAGTCGCCATCTGAAGATGTGACGGAAGAAAAGAGAGAGGGGATGAGAATCTTCTAAAAGAATTCTCAGTAGGGCAATCCCTAACTAAGTGACATCATCACATTCTCAGGAACCTTGGGTTTTATTTATAAAAAGTGTGCATGCATGTAAACTTCTTTTAATTTTCTAAAGTATTAGTTATCCAAGGTCCGTTATATTTTACAATGCGTCTTATGACTAAGCATGGAACATACTAATGACATGAATGCATCATAAAGGTAAGCCAATCAATAGAATAACTAAGAAACATTATAACATTGGCATAAGGTGATAGGTATAGCACATGTGACATTTTAAACTTTAACTTTCATCTTATGGGGCCACCCTAAAACATCTCTAGGTTATGAGCTCATACCTTAACTAGTCGTCACTAGCTCTTACTTATCCTATGATAAGCGTAACATAATCTCGACTTAAAGTACGGGCTAGGGGGCAATTTAAGGATCACCTCTTAGGGTCATTTCCTCTTTGAAATGCTCTACTAGCAACTAGTGCATCGTAATATTGTCCGCTTTGGCAAACTCTATGTCAATACCCTCACGGATTTGTTTTCTTGGGGGTGCTCGGCTAAACCGGTGTCACCCAAGAAGGCGTCTCAGTGCTGTGTCACATTTAAGTTCTCATGATTTTCAAAAAGACCTTTTTCTAAGTTCCTTAAATTTGATGGAAATTCGGCAGCATGATGACTATAGACCGAATTTCCTCAAATTTGCTTATGCCATGAAAACATATAGGACATACACAAACATTTCTTATGGGGTATAGCATATCATCATGTAAAACTTCGTTATAGCACATATCAACTTATCATAGACAAAACTCATGCATCATATATCATAAATTAAGTATCATAAAAGCTCAAGATGTTTTAATGTTTTATGTATTGACCTTTAAGGTCCTTAGCTCACGTTCTAAGTTATTAATCATCAAACCTAATCTCTTGGGTACCTATGAGGTTATAACTAAGTATTTCTCACCTCACACTATGATCAAGAACATCTCTAAACCTCAAGGATGCAGAATTTAAAATCCTACTTTACGGGTCCCTAGCAGTCACAACAGTGACCCTTTCTAAGTCCGGTTTGTTCCTAAGGCTTCAAGATCAAGTCCTAAACCATTTATGAGTCATTCCTACACATTTAAACTAATTTAAATCCATGATTAGCATTACTAAACCTTGTTGGACAGAATCCAGAAAATTCAAACATTAAAGGATCTAGAACTCTCAAATTAATTCTTTTCTAGTTTCTAACTTATCTTATCTTCCACATAAGAGTTTTAACATTATTTTTACTCAAACATAAGCATATTAGCATCAATAAAACAGCACATACAGTGGCAAAATAATGGCAAGGCAGAACCGAAACAAACACTCTCCATAAAGGCATAAAACACAATTTCTAGAGCACATAAAATACTAGTTTCTCTTGGAACCTTTTTAAACTTTCAAAACTCATTTATAAACAATTTCAACATCTAAAATCATAAGAATATTTAAGAGGGCAGTGACCAATTCATCTTTGTCTCAAGAGGTCCTAAATTCTTAAAACTTAGTTCTATGCATTTCTTGAACTCATAAAAGCTTGGAAAAATTATAAAACATAGTCTTCAATACTTAGAAACATCAAGACCCCTTAGGGCTGAAATATGGAAAAGAAATAAATATTTTTAGACCTTTGTTTGAGATAACAATGGGCAAGTCTTTGAGCTCTAGGTTCATTTAGGTGATGACATAAAAATAAACATGCTCATGCACTTATTTTAGATTCCATTAGAAAGTAAAGTGATAGCACAAAGTAAATATGAATGTAACTCATTATTATCTTGATATTAAGTGAGAACTTGAAATATAAACATGATAATGCATAGCTTGAAATATAAACATGATAATGCAAGGTTCACTTATTATCTTGATACTTAGTGAGAGCAAGGAAAGTAAACATGATGTGCATAGCATAAAAGTAAACATGATGCAAGGTTTATTTTATGGTTAGCTAGAGCTCATTCAAGACTTTAACAAAGTAACAACCCAACATACATCTCATTACAAGGAGAGCTCTAGAGTTCTTGAACCAAGTTCTCATAGGAACTATGAGGTTCTTGAACATCATCATCAAGCTCAAAGAAAACAAACCTTCTAAACAAAACTAAACAAAATCTCAAGGATCAAAATACCAAAACCGAAAACCTTACAAAAGAAAGTGAAACTAAGTCAAGTTCTTTATTAAATATCCAAAACCCCTATCTAGAGAAAAATCTCTAGAACGTGCCGGCCAACTTTAAGGTTGACAAGGGTAGGCTTGGGCTTCTAGAAATCCTTAGATTAATTTTCTTAAGTTGAAAAACCATGTGAGCTAGATATCATATAGATGAAGTCATAAGGAAAGGAAAACTCAAGCTTTAGAGGTTTCTTTGAGATGAACACAAGGTCATCATCTAGAAACTCTCATTATCAAGCTATCATGTTTGAGAAGAAAAGGCCAAGAGGCCGAAATGGAAAAAGAAAAGGAATATAAAGGAAAGCTCAAAAAGAAACCAAGAGAAAATTAGAGGAAACACATCTTTTGAGTAAAACAAAGTTTGAAAAGAAACTCCCTACCTAGAGTGAAGACACAAAGCTTGAACTTTTGAAAAGAAAAACAAGATGAATAGCTCCTCCTTGGTGCTTGATGGTTTCGGCCAAGAGGAAGCAAGAAGGTTGGAGTTGTGTTTCAAGTGAGGTTGTGTTTGAGGTGTGATGTTTGAGAGGTTTGATGATGGTTCAAGGCTATGGGGTGGTGTTTCATGGTTGAGAGATGATGATGAGAAGAAGAGAGGATGAATATGAAGATGAAAAGAAAGGAAGAACTCTCTTGAAACTTGAGAGAAAAAGAAAAGAACTAGCAAGACAACTCTAGAATTCTAAACTTAGCAAATGCTTCAAAGTGCAACTAAGCTATCACAAGCATCCTATTTATAGAAAAACAAAACCATGGGCTCATCAAGGGAGGGAGTGGCCGTGTGGTCTTGGAGGGAAAAGGGAGAGGAAAATATCTCTTTGATTGTGTCATAGAAGCATGGTTTGAAGTATGGAAGCTATGCTATAAAGTATGGCTTGATGTGAGTTAATTTCCTATCAATTTTTGATGAAATTAGGCTTCTAGAAACAATGCATGGCTGGAACTTTTCCAGCCACAAATAAATGGAGAAAATGGGCTATTTTAATTAGTTATTTGCTTGGAAAATCAAGCTTGATTGAAAGTTATGACAAGGTATAGTGTATGTGACTTGAGGTATGGCTTTGGAGTGTTGAAAAATTGAACATGTGATGCATATGGGGAGGGAGGGCTCACGGCCAGACCTGGCAGCATGGGGGGAGTGAGGTTTTGATCATCTAATTGGGTGTTAATGGTAGTTTTAGATGTGTATTAGCTTAGGTACAAGGTTAGGAGTAATTAAGCTTAAGTTTAGGCAACTAAGCATGTGTATTAGGAATTTTATGACAAGGTTAGGAGTGCTCATGCATCATTAAAGAATTTTAAACTCATTTATGAATAAACAATGTGTAACACAATTCCATGATTTAAGGAATTGGAGAGAGGAAACACTATTCAAGATTCCATGACTAGGAGTCTTGAAATTAAAATATGATTTTAGGTTGTAATTAAGCACTTTTAGGTTCTAATCAACTTTAATAAATTATTTTGACTCAAGATTAATTAAGGAAATTAATTAACCTTCGATTAGAGCCTAATATTGCTTAGGTTTGCTTAATCACGCGATTAAGCGTAAAAACACGAAACTAGGGGCAAAATTGTAATTTTGCACTAATTTCGCCCGGGACCTCCGGGACCAAAACTAAAGTCACAGTCTATATAAAAACGCCTTTTAAAATCATCTGAAGAAGTTTCGGGTTCATCCGGCACTTGCAAACGGGTAAAACACCGCAGGGGCGTTTTGGTCATTTTGACCCGAAAACTCGAAAAATGAGATTTTCGATCCCGGGAAGGTACACAAGTCATCCAATCCCCTTCCAACATTGAGTTTGCCCTTCGAGTACTGCCAGACCGGCTTTCCTCGAATTCCGGGCTGAAAATGACCTCAAGGGCATTTTGGTCATTTTCACTCTAACAGAAAATCGGGGCGTTACATAACACCTTTACATTATTAATTAGTCTAGTTCTCCAAATTATGCTTCTTACATAACTTAGAGCACCGCTAGGCTGCATCCATTCATCCATGTGCTAGTTCAATATGTCTTCTATTTGATTCGCAGAACATATTTTGTCGTGCAAATAATTGAATTGGGAGTAAGTTCTTTTCACAAACATGCTGACTAAGCTAATCTCGAGAAAGGTGCAAATCATGCTGAGAATGAAGATGGCAAGGGTCATGTATTGATTGTCAAAGAATGTTTCTGAATCCACTTAGTGTCATATGCCATCAACTCTAATATGGTAGGGTCAATCTCCTTTCCAGATATCATGGTCTAGAGCTCCCTAGGACATAGTTTCCTATCTCCATACTTGAAGAGTATTTCACTTACTACCAAAGTAAATTATATTAATGTCAGAGATCAAAATATGATTTACACAATGTAACAAGGAAAACACATAATTCAAACAACTCAAACTGGTTGGTGTTCATTGCCTCTCCTGCCTACAATTTTACAGAAAAAAGTCAGAGTGATTTGGATCCTTTCATTATGATAAAAAAAAAAAAATTGGACATGAGAAAAGAAATGATAATTTTAAATCTTTTTATGGACTGTACTAACTTATTCTACGTTGGGAACAAGTTAGCAGCTTAACTGTCAAAACAAGTGATGAAATGTCATATCAAAGCACAAATATAAAAATAAATTTTTTTTTCTAGAGATAGTCAGAACATCATAAACTTGAGGATCCCTATATATAGTTATCCTTTGTTAGAGTATCTTAAGTTTCATCCATGTCGTAGCCAAACACGTATGCAACCACTTTTCCTTCTATAAAGGTTAGCTTCATTGCCTTTGTCGATTTGAACTTCACTAGCATTTCCTGCAATCAAGTTGATGGCAATATAAGTAATGAACTTTTTTTGAAAACCTATTTTCTATATTATAATTTTTAAAGTAACTAAAATTTAAAATATCTAAGTAATAGAAACTCCACCACCTTAGGCAGAAGGTTAGGCTCTGTGTCGATCAGCTCATGAGGAAGCATCTTCTGACCCAAGCTAGGTGCTACTGGAGTACACATATTTGATCCCAAGGTAAATTTTGGCCTTTTTGAGCTTCCTTCACCTTGATTAAAGCCACATGGGGGGTCTGTTTCCTTGTGAAAGTATGTGGAATAACTTTTGTCCTAACAAGTTAACTAAATCACTGCATTGACCAAGTCTAGGCTACAAATCATTTCAGTAGCAAATGAATATGGGCAAAAGACAGGCCATGTTACTGTGACAGTAAAGAAGCATAGTGCATGGTGATATGTGTTAAGTAAAGGGGCCTAATGCCAATAATGAGAACACATGTATTATGAGGCCCCAATACGTGCAATTGACCTCTTTATGTGTTGGTTCTCCAATACCAGGGCATGTAGCATTTTCTTGATTTCCTACACAGGAATAAGGATTCAAGAAATTAGTATGTCAAATACTAAGAATTAGTATCCATTTTTTACTTTTCATGGAATCAACCATAAATAGTAATATAATAAAACCCTTTATCCTATAGCAAAGCAAGTTATTTTTCCATTTTCAAGGCAACTAATATTTTGTCTATTAATGTTACAAAGGGTGTTGATAATGTGACCATACCTCCAACATTTCATTTGTTTTGTCATCTGGTAAGCCTTGGTTGCCATACAACTTTTATATTCATTTAAGGCTTCTTCCTAACATAGGTATTGAAGAAGTTAATATATGAGATAGGAAGGACATAATAAATGGCTTGACATGCACCTACACCTATTATGGTCGCTCCTGAGCTTGCTACCATCATAGCAACCCAACAGTTGTTGTTGTGTTGGTGTTACCCTATTAAATGGAATAAGTGCGTTAGGTGCCAATGAAATAGTGAGTACATTGAATGACCATTAACTTACTAGCTTTGAAGAATAATAAGTGCATTTACTGAAGTTCATCATCCATTATGCTTGCATGAGATGGAAGCCCCTGTTGCTAGGAATAAGCCATGAAGTCCACTAAGTCCATAAGAGTGCAGAGAGTAATCAAATGCTATAGTAAATTTGAGGGTTGATTTGGCGCCTATGGGTTTTGTGCTTGCAGGAGTCATTCATATATTGAGGTTTAGAGTTGACAATAGGATTAGGGAATTCATTAACTCCACTTGTGAAAAATGCTAAGGTTTTTAAGCATGCCATTGACCTTCTATAGGTTGTACAAGGTTTGCACCAATTTGGCATTATGTCTAACACCTTTCACGAAAAAGGTATTGAAGAATAGGACATACCTATTGTGTGCGAAGAAGGTAGGACATGCTTCAACTAATGTAGCTACTTCCATTACAGTCGCTACCACCGACATCCTGCCTTTTACCACCTTCGCTAGTGTGCCATCACCCTGACTGCAACCCATAGCCATATGACCTATCTCATGGCAATTATAACAAGCACTACCACCACTATCACACCTTGTCTACCAATGTATCCACCGCAATAACTGGATCAACCTCCACAGGCACCACCTTAAGTTCATGGAAGCCTTGGAAAGTGTCGGAGGCCAATCTGCTATTGGTGTAGAAGGAGGGGAAGCAAGGTTGGGGAGGGTTTGATGTAGTTTCGGTTGGGGCGGTGGCTGTAGCGTTGGAAGTGGTGGTGACGAGGGTTGATCGACAAGGATGAAGGCAACAGAGATGGTGGTAGAACTCAAACCATAGTACTCAGATCTAGGATATACTGTATTTTTGTTTTTTTAATTAACTCCAATTAATTACCAACATTTTTCACTTACGGTCACATTAGTCCCACATCTTACATGTGTCATCTAACTATGGAATACACATACCAGCTATAGTTTGTAGTTTTTTTTAATTTTATTTTATGAGAAGCTACCTAATTGTGTTAAATTAATACTAATTTTTTACCCGTCCATTGTACGAAACCTTAAAATATTAAATTAATTTATGTAAATACTTTAAAATCACGGAGAAGTGTACTGTTTTAATATTTTCACAATAAGAGTTATATTATAATAAGTAATTTAAAAAGTAAGGTTTTATTTATTAGATCATTGTATACTAAACATGGTTAATCAAACACATGAACAATTAGAAAGAAATTTTTTTGAAATTTAAATTTTTATATGTGAAGATAAATAAGAATATTCAAATAATTTTAAAATTAAAATTAGGAAATTGATTTTATGCATTTATATGGTCATGGTGTTTTATCATTGTAGATGTGAAACAAATATGGCAGATTTAAAAAATCTTTTTATAAGTTTTAACAATCATTCTTTTATCACGTGAATGAAAACTTTATTTTGTCATAAAAAAAAAAATCAAACTTCATCTATTCAATCACGTGAAGAAACTTTCGCATAAAGTATTGTCAGACTGCACACATAAAGTAGTGTCTGACTACAAACTTTTGATTCGCATAAAGCATGTAATAAAATAAAGTTGTGTGCAGTATTCCAAATTCTTATTTGATGTTATTTGCTTTGAAAAAAGTCAGCATACTATTTTCTCCATTCCAGTGCCATTGGTGCACTAAAGGACAAACTAGTTGGCCTTTCTTCGGACAAGTCTATATAACATTTTGTCATCTGCAGTGAAGTCCTTACACATAAAAAGAAATGGCTAAAGTTTATGTTATTTTTGAAGGGCCATCGACCGAAGCTTTATTTCAGTTGGCCAGAATGCTATGACCAAGTTCATGGCTTCAAAGGATGCTTATTCAAGTTAAACCAAACAATGGAAGAAGCTCAACAGGCTTGGATGGAATACACCACTAACATTAACCTTGTTCATACTCCCCCACATGTTAACATCCTAGCATTGTTGCCACCACCACTAGATGGGGAGGACAACTTTAAAGAAGCTGCACTACAGGCTACTGACGATTCCATTCAGTGCTACATCTACCCCTAGATCATTGCCATTTGCGTTCCAATTCTTGTGCTATTGTTTCTGGGGTCTTCATGAACCCATCGACCAATTAAAAGGTTCAAGTGGTGAGGCTTTACATCAGATGTGGTGTTCACCATTACATGGTTTCTTATCTTTGCTTAACAATAGTGTATGTCCATGAAATTTAGCCCCACCTTTTGCTTTATGCTTAATGTGGGTGCTTTTTAAATATTAACGACTCTGTTTGATTAAATTTTACATGTTTTATGTTTTATTATAATTCATCATTTCAAATATAAAGTCGGTCTATATCTATATTATCAAAGAACATGCACTGCACTTCTGTACAGTAATATTGATCACAAAAACTGAGGCCATGGCCAAAAGTAACATTAATTTTGTAATGCTCCATTTTTTTTGGGTAAGGTGTAATGCTCCATTATAAATGTTTTTTATTCAATAAAATTATTATATTTGTTAATCTAATTTAAATATTATCTCATTTATTTTGTGAAATTTGCTTTATATATTTATATATTGAAATAAATGAATTAAATATATTATTTAAATTATATGTGATTTACTTTAATTTTTAAAATTCAATTTATATATTTATAAATTCACATAAAATCATAACGTATATTAATTGAATTTAAATATAATTTAATTTCTTATGTACCATTTTATCCATATGTTTGTTTATTCAAATATAATTTGTATATATTAATTTTATTAACAAATATTTGAAAATAATTTAATTTTTATATAAACTTTGAAAATATCAACTTTGGAATACTATATAGCATATGTTTGTTTGTGCTTATTTTGGCTAATAATCACCTTTTTAGTCCAAAAAGAATCACATTTGTATATTTGGATAATTTTTAAAAAATAATTGAAACTTTTAAATAATTCTTTTTTATCCATTGTTCTATCCCTAATTTCATTTTCCCAAGAACAAATTTCATTCAATGCGTATATAGCACCAACATAAATAAATAAATTTAATAAAACAAAAGTGCATATTTTAAAACGAAAGACTTTTGGGTCTATTGCTCACAAAAGACAGTGATACTAACAAGTATAATAGGTCATCAAGTAATAGAGTAAAAGATAAGGTTGCCATACTCACAAGGATAAAAAGCAGTTAGGGCGCACATGGTAAATAGAATCACAATCATTGTTGATGAAGAATGCAAATTGCAATCCCAAATTAAAGGGAAGCGACTATTAGGTCAAAGAATAAAAAGAAAAGGGAAGCGACTCAGAGGAGAATTACACTCTCTTTTGTTTTCTCTCTCTAAGAAATTCTCCTCTCTTTTTTTTTCTCTCTCTCTAGGGTTTAGGAGTTCTCAACTTTTGTTTCAGTTTTCATTTTGGAGTTTGTAAATGGCATTGTCTTTCAATAACAGTTGTGATGCTTCTCCTATGAAAAAGTAATTTCTCTACCTTGCATAGAGATGACTGAAGATTAAGAGTATAGTGTGTAACATCCTAATTTTAACTCAATATTCCTAGAATATATTTAGGTTAATCATTAGGTTATTATCTCTTAATCTCATTCTTTGAAATCTTTCTTTAAATTATTTAGCAAAAAATACAGATATTTTTTTTTGTAATACAAAAGCAAAGTGAGAGCCACATACATCGTAAGACAGGAAAAATAAATTACAAGATAACAAGGCGTAACAGAACATGGAACAATCAATAACACATCAAAAGAAATACTTCATTAATATTCATAATATGCCCATCTAAAGGTGGGACTTAGTTTGATACAAGATGATAAAAATACAATAGAAAAGGAAATACAACAGAAACGGAAATACAAGGAAAGCGTAAATAGAATACTCCTACCCTAGTGCACCGAAGGTGGATAACCTTATAACAAAAGAAGGTTTATCCCTATTACATGTGGTGTGTGTGTGCAGTAGCTCTCCTAAAGACGCTTTACTGCTGGTGGCAGCGATCCTCGGGGGATGAGGGTATGTAACCAGGGAACTTGTAACACCCTAATTTTTAACCCAACTTTCTAGAACACATTAGGTTAATCATTAGGTTATTACCTCTTAGTCTCATCATTTTATTAAAATACTTTGCGGAAATTACGGGTAAATTTTTTTTGAATTATAAAACCAAAGTGAGAGTCGCATTCTTATCTAAACGAGAGACATAAATATCGATTATAAGGAACACAAAAGTTAAAGCAAGTAACAATATAACAATGGTCATCACAACAAAGGAAACATTTCATTAATATTATAGTTAAGGTACATAAATAGTCACGCCCTTATAGAAACGGGCTGAGCTTGCAATATAGAAGAAAAGGAAATACAACAGAAGCAAGAAAGCATAAATAAACCACGACTACCTGAGTGCACCTATGATGGATAACCTCAAGACAAAAGAAGGTTTATCCAATCTATGTGTGAGTGTGTGAACTAAGCCTCCCCTAAGACGTCTACTATTGGAACCTGGGGAAAGGTGGAATGTAACCGATCCATGGACGTGGGGCGGCAGGAGTGGGCACACGCGATGACTGAGCGTGAACTCCTCGATAAGGGTGCCTCTCGGCTCACCTAGCCACTCTTGGCTCGCCTAGCCACTCTTGGCTCGCCTAGCCAGTTTCGGCTGAATGACAGTCTCCTCACTCTCGCCTTGCACGAACCGAGGAGTAGGAGCAGAGCTCTCGCTATACACATGCATCGGCGGGTCCTTAGAAGGGTCATCCTCCAAACTGGGAGACTGGGGCACGTAATCCTGGAAGCCTCGGGGCATCGATTCACCAGTGTACGACCGAAGAAACCTCTCATCTCGTGTTCGGGTGGGCTTAAAAACCATGGCATCATCGTAGGGTGACATGAGGGAGAAACGGTAGCTCTGTACAGGGTGTGCGAAGGGGTGTCTGATGAACATGAAAACTCACACTGTGAACTGCCCCTCAAAATGATATGATCCATGGTCCGGATCAAAGTGAACCTCCCAAGTCGGTGTGTTGACAAAGACCACAAACATCGCCATCGCTCTCTGAAGATGTGACGGATGAAAGAGAAGGAAGAGAAATGAGTGAGAATTTTTACTAAAGAATCTCAGTAGGAGTCTCCTATCTTAGGGTTACATCTCAGTAGGAGTCTCCTATCTTAGGGTTACATCGTTCACATCCTCAAGAACCTTGGGTTTGTTTATAAAAGGCGTGTATGCATATAAGTTTCATTATTAGGGTTTATAAAATTGATTATCCAAGGTTCATTCCTTTTAGCATGCATCTGAATTTCATGAATGCTACATATTAAGGCGTGAATTCATGGCAATACTTGAGCATATAAATCAACAATCATAACATTAAGAAAACAATCCATGTGGCATAAGGGCAATAACTTTCAAGTGGAATCTCTATCAATATGTGTGACATCATTCATAGTAATTTACCAATATAAAAGACCACCCTAAAAATAGGCTATGAGCTCATACCTTAGCTAGTCGTCACTAGCTCTTGCTTATTATCTGAACAAGCGAATAATAAAAATGATAATAAACCCGACTACTTAAGAGTACGGGCTAGCGGGCTAGGGATCACCTCTCTTTGGATATACCCTCTTTGAAACGCTCTACTGGCCTCGAGTGCACAGCGAATTGTCCGCTTTGGTAAAGCTCATGTCAGTACCCTCATGGATTTGCCTCCTCCTCACCGTAGCAGGAGAAGTACGTCTCAGTGCTTGTCACATAAAAAAAAAATCTCCTGGGGGTGCCCGACTAAACCGTGTCACCCAGGGTTTTCAATCTCAAGTGGTACTTTTAAAAACATTTCTCAACCCCTTTAGGTTTGACGGAAATTCAGCAGCATAACAGCTGTTAAATCGAATTTCCTTTAAACCGATGTTTATGCCACAAGCTAATAACACAAACATATTTCTCATTCAAATCTCATGCATATAAAATCTCAATGAATCATTTCCTCATGCATCATCAAAACATATATACCTCAATATCATACTTGCATAAAACAAACATCATAAAATTACCGGTCCTCTTAGTGTCTTATGCATTGACCCTTAAGGTCCTTAACTCACAATCTAAGTTATAAATCATCATAGCTTAAGCTCTCGGGTACCTATAGGCTCATATCTAAGTATTCCTCACACAATACTATGATTATAAACATCTCTAAACCTCAAGAGTGCAGAATCTAAAGTTCTAACTTTACGGTACCTAGAAGTCACAATAATGAGCCTTTCTAAGTTCAGCTTGCTCCCAAAGCATCAAGATCAAGTCCTAAACCAATTATGAGTCATTCCTACATATTTAAACTAATTATAACCCATGATTATCAATTCTAAACCATGCTGGACAGAATCCAGGAAAATCCATTATTAAGGGATCTAGACTCTCAAATTAATTTTTTTCTAGTTACTAACTTCTCTCATCTTTCACATATGCATTTTACCATCAATTATACACAAATATACTCATATTATCATCATCCAAATAGCATACACAATGAGCATATCATGGCAAGGTAGAACCGAAATCCAACTCCATAAAAAGGCATGAAATTTGATTTCTAAAGCACATAAAATACTAGTTTCTCTTGGAACCTTTTTAGAACTTTTCAAAACTCATTAATAAACATTTTTATCAACTAAAATCACCAAAATACTTGTAAGGGAAGTGGCTGTTTTAAATTAAACTCAAGAGGTTCTAAATTCATAAAACTTTATTTTAGACATTTCTTGAACTCATATAAGCTTAGAAAAAATTATAGAACATAAAGTTTAGTATTTGAAACATGTCAAAACTTCATAGGGACGAATTCAACAAGCTAAGGAACATATATTTTTCAAGCCTTTGTTTGAGATAATAATGGGCAAGTCTTTGAACTCTAGGTTCTCTTAAGTGATGACATAAAAATAAACATCCTCATGCACTTGTTTTATCTTCCACTAGAAAATAAAGTGAGAGCATAAAATAAACATGAGATGCAACTTATTCTTATCTTTGATATTTAAATGAGGACTTGAAATATAAACATGATAATGAAAAGCTTGAAATATAAATATGATAATGCAAGTTCATTTATTATTCTTGATATTTAGTGATAGCAAGGAAAATAAATATGATGTGCAAGGCATAAACATAAATATGAATGCAAGGTTCATTTTAATCTTAGCTAGAGCTTTTACAAGACTTTAGGGATCAACACAACCCAACACTTATCTCATCACAAAGAGAGCTTTAGAGTTCTTGAACCAAGTTCTCAAAGGAACTAAGTGGTTCTTGAATATTATCATCAAGCTCAAAGAAACAAGCTTTTTAACGAAAGTAAAACTTTAAGAAGATAGGAACCAAAACAACATTCTTTCATGACATAAAATAGAAATAGAGATACCTTAAAAATTTTAACAAAAACCTTTGAGGAAGAACTATGAAGGCCGAATGTGTAGGAAAAGGAAAAAGAAAGAAAAACAAAAACTTCACTAGATAAAGAACAAGACTCAAGCTTTAGAGGTTCCTTTGAGATGAACACAAGGTCATCATCTATGAACACTCATCATCAAGCCATCATAGTCATAAACAAGGCCTCATGGCCGAAACAGAGAGGAGAGAAAACAAAGGAAAGTTTCAAAAAGTCACCAAGAGAAAACTAGAGAAAAACACATTTTCAAGAAAAACAAGGTTTAGAAAACCACTCCTATCTAGAGTGAAGATGAAAACTTGAACTTTTGAAAAGGGATGACAAGAGCATCTCCTCCTTGAGGGATGATGATGATTCGACCAAGGAGAAGAGAAAGGAAAGGAGGTGTGTTTTGAGTGAGGTTGTGCTTGAGGTCAAGTGTTTGAGAGCTTAGGAGGTGATCTAAGGTGATGAGGAGGTGGTTTGAGACAATGAGATGATTATGTGAGGAAGAGATGAAGAAGATGAAGATGAAGAGGGAAGGAGAACTCTCTTGAAACTTGAGAGAAAAAGAAACGAAACTCACAAAAGCTAAGAACACTAAAACTTGCCAAATGAACAAAAGTATCACAAGTTCTTCCAAGGCACCCATTTATAGAAAATGAAACAATGAAGGCTAACTCAAAGGAGGTCATGGCCGTAGCTTTTGGGAGTCAAGGGGGAGAGAAAAATATCTTCTACACAATGTCATTCAAGCATGGTTTGAAGTAAGAAAAGCATGGTGCAAAGTATGGCTTCAAGCATGGTGTTTTGAGGTGATTTTCCTTCAAATTTGAAATAAAATAACTCTTTTAGAAGGCAAGGAGAGCTGGCAGTTTTTGAGCCACAAAAATGAGAGAAAAAGTCTTCTAGAAGTTGTCATATGAAGCATGGATGAAAGCATGGAGTTTATGACTCAAAGTATGGTTTGAGGTAAGGTGGAAGCATGGTTCTTTGAGTGTAAAAATTTGAGCACGTGATGGAAAATGGGAGGGTATGGTTCGGCTAGACCTGGACAGCAAGGGAGGAGGACAAATCTTCAACGTAATTGTGTGTTAATGATAGGTTTAAGTGTAGATTAGTTTAGGTACAAGGTTAGGAATCATTAAGCATAAGTTTAGGTAACTAAGAATGAGGTTTTAGGAATTTTATGACAAGATTAGGAGTGCTCATACATCATTAGAGAATTTAAAACTCATTTATGAATAAACAATTGAAAACACAATTCCATGATTGAAGGAATTCGAGAGAGAATTTACTATTCAAGATTCCATGGCTAGGAATCTTGAATTTAAAATAAGATTTGAGTTGAAATTAAGCATTATTAGATTCTAATCAACTTTAATAAATTATTTTGACCCTAGATTAATTATGAAAATTAATTAATCTTCGATTAGAGCCTAATATTGGTTAGGTTTTCTTAATCATACGATTAAGCTTGAAAACACAAAGCTAGGGGCAAAATCGTAATTTTGTACTAATTTTGCCCGGGACCACCGGGACTAAAACTGAGGTCATACAATACATAAAAGCTTATTTTAAAACCATCTGGAGAAGTTTCAGGTTCATCCGGCACTTGTAAATGGGTCAAACACCACAGGGGTATTTTGGTCATTTTGACCTGAAAACTCGAAAAATGAGATTTTCGATCCCGGAAAGGCACACAAGTAAACTAATCCCCTTTCAACATTGAGTTTGCCTTTCAAGGACTACTGGATTGGTTTTCCTCGAATTCCGGGTTGAAAATGACCTCAGGGGCATTTTGGTCATTTTCACTCTAATAGAAAATTGGGGCGTTACAGAACTGCTCTAGCTCCTTGGACGTAAACATGCGGATGGGGGAACGAATGCGGGGTGGTTGAATGTGTGCTCCCCGACGAGGGTGCATCTCGGCTTTCCTCGCCAACCTCGGTTGCAGCACTGTCTCCTTACTCCCCTCTCGCCTAAACGGGGGTGTGTGGGGGCAGAACTCTCTGAATAGATGTGCGTCGGTGAGTCCTCAGATGGATCCGTCTCGGCACATACTATGGGTAGTCATGTAGGGTTGGGGCGGATGGGTGAGCGCGTCAGGTTTGCTTGTCACGGAGGCGGGTACGCTCGAAGATCAGGTTGTCACCGAAGGGAGACGTCGGGGAGAATCGATAGCTCTGTACAGGATATGCGAAGGGACGTCCTATGTACATTAGACTCGAATGGCGCATAGTCCCTCAAAATGATATGATCCATGGTCCGGATCAAAATGCACCTCCCAGGTGGGAGTGTCGATGAACACTACGAATGTCGCCATGGTCTAAAGATGTGACGGGAAAGAAAGAGAGAAAGAAAAGGGAGTGAGAATCTTACTAAATAATCTCAGTAGGGTACCTCCTATCTAGGGTTACATCGTCAACATCCTCAAGAACCTTGGGTTTGTTATAAAGGGGTGAGCATGCATATAAAGTTCATTATTAAGTTTACAAATATAATTATCCAACGTCTGTTCCTTGAATGCAGCATAGCAAATCATGAATGCGTTAATATACATTATGCAACAAAACAATCAAACATAATATCAAGGAACATATAAGTGGCATATAGTGGCAATATAAACTTTTCAGCTGAAACCTTTCTCTTTTCTCAACTTTGTGACTTAAGAGCTTCATACTCAAGCATCATGGGCCACCCTAAACATCATCTAGGTTATGAGCTCATACCTTAACTAGTCATAACTAGTTCTTACTTATCCTCTTGATAAGTGAAATAATATCGACTACTAGAGTACGGGCTGGGGGGCTTAAGGATCACTTCTCATAGGAATATTTCCTTATTTGAAACGCTCTACTGGCATCTAGTGCATAACGAATTATCCACTTTTTGTAAGCTGCATTCACTCATACCCTCACAGATTTGCCTCCTCTCCATCAGAGCGGAGAAGTACGTCTCAGTGCTACGTCACATTAGGACTCAGTTCCTGGGGGTGCTCGACCGAACCGGTGTTACCGAGGACTTTATTCCATATTCTTTTCAAAAACATTCTCAAGTCCTTAATTTGACAGAAATTCGGCAGTATAACAGTTGTATACCGAATTTCTTTCAAATTTCCTTTATGCCACGATAACTCATAATACATGTACTTTCTCATTCAACTTCTATCATCATAATATACTTAAAATGACATAAGCACACTCATCATAGCACATGTATCATCACAAACAAACTTGAAATGATAAACTTTAGTTATCAAGGATTCTAATAATGTCTTATGTTTTGACCCTTAGGGCTTTTAAACTCGAAATCTAAGTTTTCTATCATCATGACTTAATCTCTTGAGCACCTAAAGGTCCACAACTAAGTAATCCTTACTCAATTCTATGATCATAACTAATTCTAAACCTCAATAGTGCAGAATCCATATTTTGCTAAATACGGGTACCTAGGAGTCACAACTTTGACCCTTTCTAAGTTCAGTTTTCTCCTATAGCATCAAGATAAATTCCTAAACCAATTATGAGTGATTCCTACACATTTACACTAATTATAAACCATTATTAGTAATATTATTCTTGCTGGAACAGAATCCATAATTTCCATTTCTAAGGGATCTAGAATTCTCATTTTAATTCTTTTTTAGTTACTAACTTGTCTTAGCTTTCTCAAATTAATTCTAACATCAAATATACTTGATTATACACATTCTAACATGATTAAATCATCATCATATAGTGAGCAAACATTTAAGGCAGAACCATGAGCATCATCATCATACTATGCATAGAATTTCATTTCTAACACATATAAATTACTAGTTTCTCTTGGAACCTTTTCAAGCTTCTAAAACTCATTTGAGAACAATTTATTTTATTAAAATCATCATATAACCAATGAAGGCAGTAGCTATTTCAAAATAATTTCAAGAGGGATTTAAATCATAAAACTATGCCTAAAACATTTCTTGAGATCATCTAAACTTAAGAAAATTATAAAACATAGGTTTTGGCACTTGTGACTAGATGAAACTCATATCAAGTTCAACATCATCACATGGCCGAGAATCAAGAGAATAAAACACATTCATTCCCAAACTTTGCTTGAGATAACAATGGGCAAATTTTTGAACTCCAAATTTCTTAGGTGATGATGTAAACTAAAATATGCAATGCACTTTGTTTTATTCTTTATTATGAGGTGAGAGCATAAAATAAATATGCTATGCAAGCTCATTATTATCTTAGAAGTTTAGTGATGACTTAAACATAAATATGAGAATGCAAGTTCATTCTTTAATCTTGAAAGTTTAGTGATGACATAAAGATAAATATGGATGCAAGTTCTCTTTACTTAGAGCTCATACAAGATCTTTTAGAGAAATAAAATCTCAACCCAATACTCATCTTAACCAAAAAAAGTGAGCTTTAGAGTTCTTGAACCAAGGTCTCAAGGAAACTTCATGGCTCTTGAACCTCATCATCAAACTCAAGGAAATAAAGTTTAAAACAACACTTGTAAAGGAAAAAGGAGAGAAAGGAACCGAAACTTAAACTAAGCAAAAGAGAAGGAAAATACATCATATTCTTTATTATTGTACCCAAAACCCCTATCTAGAGTAAAACTCTAGAACGTGCTGGCCAAGTTGACAAGGGTAGGCCTTGGGTTTATTGAAATCCTTGTGATTATTTTCTTAAGTTGAAATCATTTGTGAGCTAAGTAGTATATAAAGAACATAAAGAAAGGAAAAACTCAAGCTTTAGAGGTCTCTTTGAGATGAACACAAAGTCATCATCTAAAGACACTCATCATCAAGCCATCATGATAATAAACTAGGCCTTGAGGCCAAAAAAGAGAAAAGGAAATAACAAGGGAAACTGAAAAGGAAACCACGAGAAACTCAAGGAAACGACATTTTTCTTCAAGAACAAAACATTTATGAGTAAAATGAAAACTTTAGAACAACTCCCTACCAAATATAAAGATAGAAAGCTTGGTATTTGAAATGAAATGAGAAGAAAAGCTCTCCTCAAAGTGGTGATGATGATTCGGCCTTGAGAGGAAGAAAAGGAAAGGATGGGTTTTTGTATGAGCTTGTGTTTGAGGATGAAAGTTTTGGTGCTTAGATGATGATCTAAGGTGGTGGTGTGGTGGTTTGAGATGATGATATGGTGGCTCAAGGTAGAGGATGAAGAAGTTGAAGAAGAAGAAGAAAGCTTCTTGGAAACTTAGAGAGAAAAGGAAAGAACTTGCAAGAAAGCTTTGAAACTAAAACTTAGCAAATGATCTAAAGGTTCTTTCAAGTTCTTTAGCATGTGTATTTATAGAGAAGCAAAACAATGAGAGCTCATGGGGGGGGGGGGGTAGCCGTGTGCTATGCCAAATGTTCCATGAGGTGAGAGATTGAATTTTTAAAGCATGGTGAAGCATGGTTGAAAGTATGGAGAGTATGGGTCAAAGTAAGGCTTCAAGCATGGCTCAAAGTATGGTCATTGTGTGCAAACAAATTCAACATGTGGAAAATTCGGGAGGAGTGGCCAGTGGTCCTTAAGCCATGGGGGAGGGATTTCTTTTGTTTAATTGTGTACTAATGATGTGTTTAGGTGTGTATTAGATTAGGTTTGAGGTTAGGAATTGTTAATCAAGTCTTTAAGTAGCTAAGAATAGAATTACGAATTTCAAGACATGGTTAAGGAGTGCTCATACATCATTAGAGGAATTAAAACTCATTTTATGCATAAACAATGTAGACACAATTCCTTAATTTAAGAAATTGGAGAGAGAAAACACTATTCAAGATTCCATGACTAGGAATCTTAAATATAAAAAGAGATTTAGATTTAATCTAAGCAATTTTAGGTTCTAATTAACTTTAATAAATTATTTTGACTCTAGATTAATTATGAAAATTAATTAATCTTCGATTAGAGTCTAATATTGCTTAGGTTTGCTTAATTACGCGATTAAGCTCAAAAACACTATACTAGGGGTAAAATTGTAATTTTGCACAAAAATTGTCCGGGACCACCGGGACTTAAACTGATGTTGTGAAATACATAAAAACATCATTTAAAATCATCTGGAGAAGTTTTGGGCTCATCCGGCACTTATACCCACGTCAAACGCTATAGGGGTATTTTAGTCATTTTGACTCGAAACCTCAGAAAACGAGATTTTTGATCCAAGAATCACTCAAGAGTCATTTAATCCCCTTCAAACATTGAGTTAGCCTTTCGAGGATTGCCGGGTCGGCTACCCTCGAATTCTGGGCAGAAAATGACCTTAAGGGCATTTTGGTCATTTTAACTCAGACAGAAAATTAAGGCGTTACATAGTGTTCGTGAGATGATCTATTCTTATCGCAATTTGTTGTCGATTTTCCTTTCCCTTTTGTCATCTCTCTTAAATATTAGTTGTATGGATTATTATGATTGTATTTTTGAGACTTGGTTGACTGTATGATGTTTATTCATTGTGTAAGGGGTTGGAATTAATTTCGTTGGGAATTAAGTTGCGATAATTGGTATTTAAACTGATTTAGGTTTATAGAATCACGATAGTGAATTACTAGTTCTTATGTTCAGTCAAACTTTGGTGAAAATGCGATTGTCTAACCGTTGAGTAGAATTATACCATTGTTATGTGAAAACATGATTAATGAAAGCAACAACCACCCCAAATTTACCTTTTGAATCAATGATTGAACATTTCTTGATTTGGGGGAATTCTTGTGCAGGTAATTTCTTGCTATTATAATTCTGTTAATTTAATTTTTTTCAATAATGTTAAATAAAACCCTTTTGAATTTTTTAATCAATTAGAATACTTCCACGTGAGATGACCTAGATTGCGCCTTGTCTACATTTTGGTGTAATTTAGTTATTTTAATACTTTTTAATTTATTGAGGGCAGCAACAACTTGCATCAAATTTTAGCGCCGTTATCAGGGAAGTGATGCTATTTGATTCTTCTTGCTCTTTATTTTATTTTATTTTTACTTTATTTCAATTTTCATATTTATTTATTTTAATTAATTTTTATTTTTCTTCTTAGTTTCAATTGTTTCTTGTTTCTAATTATTAAAAAAAAAAAATTACTTCAATCTAATTTTAATTTTATTCATTTGTTCTTTTGTTTCCTGGTGTATTTGATTGTTGCTATAATTTAATTTTATGACCCGCTTCCTTACTAATATACCCATATTATTGATTAATCCGGAAATTGAGAAAACTACCAAAAGGCTTAGGAAGGTCACGAGGGACATAATTAATTTATTAGGCAATCCCTTTTCTTTTGATACAAGCATGGAATTTAATAATTTTTCTTTTTATTCTCCTGAACTTTCTAATCATGCTACTAGTGTTTTAGGTGACATGATAGAAAATAACAGGCCCTTGAAGGAGCTTGCTGCCCAAGACTTGAATTACCAACCATTGGAGATCATTTATCCCGACTAGGGAGGTGACTTTGAGCTTAAATCAGGACTCCTACACCACTTGCCCAAGTTCCATGGGTTATTTGGGGAAGACCCACACAAACACCTTAAGTAGTTTAATGTGATTTGCGTGACGATGAAGCCTTAGAGTGTAACGGATGACCAAATCAAGCTAAGGACTTTTCCATTTTCCCTTGAAGGAGTTGCCAAGGACTGATTCTTTTATATCCCCCATGGTATAGTTGATAGCTGGGCTGGCATGGAGTGCATATTTTTGGAGAAATTCTTCTCAGCTTCTAAAGCAGCTGCTATTAGAAAGGATATTTGTGGCATTCGACAAGTGCAAGGTGAATTTCTCCATGAGTATTGGGAGAGGTTCAAGAGATTGTGTGCCACTTGTCCTCAACATCAGATTTTAGAGCAGCTTCTTATTTATTAATTCTATGAGGGACTGCTAGTTATGGAAAGGAGCATGATTGATGTTGCTAGTGCGGGTGCCTTAGTTGACAAGACTCCTGCTGTAGCTAGAACTTTGATTGAGAATATGGTAGAAAACTCTTAGCAGTTTGGGTCCAGAGTTGGTAGTAGTACCCGCAAAGTGGGTGAAGTTTCCTCAATTGAAAATAGCAGGGAAGAGAAGAAACTGGATGAACTGGCAGAATTTCTGAAACAAATTGCTCTTAATCAAGTTCCTCTAGTTAAGGCAGTACAAGTCTGTGGCGTTTGCTCCTGTGAGTCACATATTTCAGACATGTGCCCTTAGTTGCAGGAAGATCCCACCTCAGTGGTAGCTGGTAATGTATTTCTAGGTAGGCCTCAGGGTGGGCAGTAGGGGTACAATTCATACAGCAACATCTATAACCCTGATTGGAGAGATCACCCCAATTTCAGGTGGAACAATGCTCCTCAATAGCAACAATAGAAATATGTTCCACCACAGCAAAGGCAGCAATATAACCAGACCACATTCCACCCACCACCTATCCCATAGCTTCCCAGCCTTGAACAACCTCCAGCACTACTTGCCCCTTTTGTATCTTCAAATGCACCATGGCAGGAGATGATGAAAATTATTATTGAAACACGGAGGGAACAAGAGCAAGCCATACAAGTAATGAGGAATGCAATAGTAAGGCTAGAGAATTCCCAATCCCAGTAGGGAAGTGCATCCATCATTCCTTCTCAGACAATTCCTAACCCTAAGGGGAACGTGTCCGTTATTACTTTAAGGCCTTGTACAGTTTTACCTGAGGTTGCTAGCCCTTCAGAGCAGGTTGTGGTTGAGAATCAAGAGGATGGGACAGTTCAGTCAAAGGTGCAGCAAGATGAGCCTGCACCCTAGCAAAAGGAAGTAGAAGAGTAGGTAACAAGACCCATTCCATTGCCATTTTCCACAGAGAGTTACAAGACACAAGAGGTCCAATGAGCTGGAGTTGGCAAAAGACCTCTTGGAGATCTTTTGGAAGGTAGAAGTCAACATCCCTCTATTAGAAGCAATTAGGCAGATTCTAGGTATGCAAAGTTCCTCAAAGATCTATGCACCAACAAGAGGAAGTTGAGGGGCAATAAGGTAGAGAGATGGGTGAAAGCCTCCTCCCCCATTCAACCAAGCTAGCTCCCCATGAAGCACAAGGACCCAGGAGCATTCAATATTCCCTGCGTCATTAGGAACCTTCACATTGGACAAGCTTTGGCAGATCTTGGGGCTATTATTAGTTTTATACCCTATTTAGTTTATGAGGCCTTGGGTGGAGGAAAGCCGACACCCACCAGATTGAGAATCCAGCTAGCCAACCGTAGCATTCAGAGTCCGGATGGGATACTTGATGACATCCTTGTCCAGGTAAATAATTTAATTTTCCCAGCAGATTTTTATGTTTTAGCAACGTAGGATGACATCAACGTTACTGAGCACACTTTGATATTGGGAAGACTATTTCTGAAAACTGCAAGAACCAAGATTGATGTGTATGCAGGTACCTTGTCTTTGAGTGTGGGGATATGAAGGCTCAATTCTGCTTATCTAATGCCATGAAACACCCACTTGAGGAACACTCTGTCCTTAGCATTGATGTCATTGACTCCTTGATTGATGAGGTATTTGTTGGCTTAACTGAGAATTTTGATGAGTTGTTGGCGATGGTACCAGAGTTTAAATGTCCTAACTACGATGGTACCACCAGTTTGTACAGGGAGTTGTGCCACTATTGATGCATCTTTGACTGGGCAATGTTTTGAGAAACTACAAAACTTCTAGCAACTAATGCCACAAGTCCTGTTATTAATGCATTCGGTAGCAGCACCCTTATCTTTGAGACTACTTTATTTTCTGAGCCCTTATTATCTGTTTCTTCAACTAGATATGATGATTCTACTGTTTTAGAATTGTCTAAGCTTACAGGGACAGGTACATAGCTAATAGGGCCAGAATTGAAGCCCCCTCCCCCCCCCCCCCGACCATCTCAAGTATGCATTCTTGGGGAAGGTGAAACAATGCTGATCATTATAGCCAATGGCCTCTCTAGGACGCGAGAGGATAACTTTATCATGGTTTTGAGAAGGCACAAGATGGTCATTGGCTGGACCTTGGATGACATTACTAGGATTAACCCCTCCACTTGTATGCACAAGATATTTCTGGAGGAGGGGGCTAAACCGATCAGATAGCCACAATGCCGGCTTAACCCACTGATACTTGGTGTGGTCAAGAAGGAGGTGACCCTCTTACAAGCTGGAATCATCTATCCTATTTTAGATAGTAAGTGGGTGACCTTGGTGCAAGTGATTCCCAAGAAGTCGGGGATCATTATGGTGAAAAATGAAAAAGGTGAGTTGGTTCCAACTGGGGTGCAAAATAGTTGGAGAGTTTGCATTGACTATTAGAGACTCAATCAGGCCACTTGGAAGGACCATTACCCGCTGCCTTTCATTGATCAGATGTTGGTGAGGTTGGCAGGGAAGTCTCACTACTGCTTTTTAGATGGTTAGACTGGGTACTTTCATATTCACATTGGCCCGGAGGACCAGGAGAAAACCACTTTCACATGCCCCTTTTGTAACACCCCGATTTTCTATTAGAGTGAAAATGACCAAAGTGCCCCTGAGGTCATTTTCAGTCCGAAATTCGAGGAAAGCCGGTCCAGCAGTACTCGAAGGGCAAACTCAATGTTGGAAGGGGATTAGATGACTTGTGTACCTTTCCGGGATCGAAAATATCGTTTTTTGAGTTTTCAGGTCAAAATGACCAAAATGCCCCTGTGGTCTTTTACCCATTTGCAAGTGCCGGATGAACCCGAAACTTCTCTAGATGGTTTTAAAAGGTGTTTTTATACATTTTGTGACTTTATTTTTGGTCCCGGAGGTCCTGGGCGAAATTAGTGCAAAATCAAAGGTTAATTAATTTCCATAATTAATCTTGAGTCAAAATAATTTATTAAAGTTGATTAGAACCTAAAAGTGCTTAATTACAACTTGAAATCCTATTTTAAATTCAAGACTCCTAGTCATGGAATCTTGAATAGTATTTTCTCTTTCCAATTCCTTAAATTATGGAATTGTGTTTCTAATTGTTTACTCATAAAAATGAATTTAAATCTCCTAATGATGTATGAGCACTCCTAATATTGTCATAAAATCCTTAAACCTCATTCTTAGTCACCTAAACTTAAGCTTAATTATTCCTAACCTTGTACCTAAACTAATACACACTTAAACCTATCATTAACACACAATTACATAAAACAATTCCTCCTCCCCCATTCTGTCCAGGTCTAGCTGAGAGCTCTCCCCCTCTATATGCATCACATGTTCAAATTTTCAATACTCCAAAGCCATACCTCAAGTCATATACACCATACCTTGTCATATTTTCAATCAAACTTGATTTTCCAAATGAATAACTAAATGAAATAAACCAATTCCTCCACTTATTTATGGCTGAAAAACTTCCAGCCATGTCTAGTTTCTAGAAGGCTTAATTCATTCAAAATTAAAAAGAAAAGCTCACTCAAAAACCCATGCTTGAAGCCATGCTTTGTATCATTAACTCCATACCTCAAACCATGCTTGTATGACACCTTGAAAGAGATATTTTTCTTTCTTTCCCTCCCTTTGTGCTATGGCTTCTCCTCCCCCTCAATGAGCCTTCATTGTTTTCATTTTCTATAAATACCTTGCTAGAAACACATGCAAACACTTTAGGTCATTTGCACACTTTTAGTTTTCTAAGTTTTCTTTGTGTTCTTTCTTTTTCTCTCTAAGTTTCAAGAGAGTTCTCTCTTATTCTTCATCTTCATCTTCATCTTCTTCATCTCTTCATCACATAATCATCTCATAACCTTCAAACACCACCTCACAACCTCAAATCACCTCCTAAGCTTTCAAACACTTTATCTCAAACACAACCTCACTTGAAACACAACTCCAACCTTCTTATCCTCCCTTGGCCAAAGCCATCTTGCCCCTTGGAGGAGTTCATCATCTTGTTTTCCTTTCAAAAAGTTCAAGTTTTCATCTTCACTCTAGGTAGGAGTGTTTTTCTAAACCTTGTTTCTTGAAAAATGAGTTTTTTCTACCTTTCTCTGGGATTTTCTTTTTTGAAACTTTCTTTGTTTCTTTTCCTTGATGTTTCGGCCTCTTGACTTTGAGGAGCACATGATAGCTCAATGATGAGAGCTCCTAGATGATGACTATGTGTTCATCTCAAAGGAACATCTAGAGCTTGAGTTTTTATTTTCTCTAAGTTTCATCTTGATTTACTAACTCAAAATGATTTCTAGCTTAAGAACACCACTACTTTTTCTTGTTTTTTTATTTCGGTTTCCTTGCTTCCTCTCCTCTAAATATTTCGGTTTTGGTTTCTTTTCTTTTGAGGTTTTGTGTTCTTTGAAAGTTTATTTATTTTGAGCTTGATGATGATGTTCAAGAACCCCATAGTTCCTTTGAGACCTGGTTCAAGAACTCTAAAGCTCTTTTTGTAATAAGATGAGTGTTAGGTTGTTAATCTCTAAAGTCTTGTAAGAGCTCTAGATAAATCTTAAAATGAACCTTGCATCCATGTTTACTTTTATGCTTTGCACATCATATTTACTTTCTTTGTTATCACCAAGTATCAAGATAATGAATGAACTTGCATTATCATATTTATATTTCAAGCTGTACATTATCATGTTTATGTTTCAAGTTCTCACTTAATATCAAGATAATAATGAGTTGCATATCATGTTTATTTTATGCTCTCACTTTACTTTCTAATGGAACCTAAAATAAGTGCATGGGCATGTTTATTTTTATGTCATCACTTAAATGAACCTAGAGCTCAAAGACTTGCTCATTGTTGTCTCAAACAAAGGCTTGAAAACCTATGTTATTTGTCTCCTTGTTTTCGGCCTCTAAGGGTTTTAGCGGTTACAAGTGTTGAAAACTATGTTTCATAATTTTTCTAAGCTTTTATGAGTTTAAGGAATACATAGAACTAAGTTTTATGAATTTAGGACCTCTTGAGACAAAATTTATTTATCTACTTCCCTCTCAAGTATTTGGATGATTTTAGATGTTAAAAATGTTTATAAATGAGTTTTGAAAGTTTGAAAAAGGTTCCAAGAGAAACTAGTATTTTATGTGCTTTAGAAATTGTGTTTGATGCCTTTAAATGGAGATGTTTGTTTTGGTTCTGCCTTGCTATTTTATGGCCACTGTATGTGCTGTTTGATGATGTTAATATGATTAAGTTTGAGTATAATTGATGCAAAAATTCATATGTTAAAGATTAAAGAAGTTAGTAACTAGAAAAGAATTAATTTGAGAGTTTTAGATCCCTTAATGTTTGAATTTTCTGGATTCTATCCAGCAAGGTTTAGTAATACTAATCATGGTTTTAAATTAGTTTAAATGTGCAGAAATGACTCATAATCGGTTTAGGACTTGATCTTGATGCCTTAGGAGCAAACCAGACTTAGAAAGGGTCATTGTTGTGACTCATAGATACCTGTAAAGTTACGATTATGAATTCTGCATCCTTGAGGTTTAGAGATGTTCTTGACCATAGTGTGAGATGAGAAATACTTAGTTATAACCTTATAGGTACCGGAGAGACTAGGCTTTGATGATTCATAACTTAGAATGTGAATAAAGGACCTTAACGGTCAATGCATAAGACAGTAAGAAATGTGTTAATGCTATGATGCTTGATTTATGCAATGATATGTTGAGATGTTATGATGCATGAGGAATGGATTAGTTTAGATATGAGTTGATCATAGCATGAGATTTCATGAGAACATGTTGTGAGAATTAGTTTGTGGCAGTTTGAGGGAAATTCGGTTTAATAGCTGTTATGCTGCCGAATTTCCATCAAACCTTAAAGGGTTGAGGAAATGTTTTAAAGTACCACATGAGATGAAAACCCTGGGTGACACCGGTTCGGCCGAGCACCCCTAGGAGATTTTTATGTGATAAAGCACTAAGACGTGTTTTCCTAGGTGACACCGGTTCGGCTGAGCACCCCCAGGGGAGACAAATTCGTGAGGTTATGAGTAGATGCAGTCTACCAAAGCGAACAAATTGCTGTGGCTTAATGCCCGCAAAGTGTTTCAAATAGGGTATATCCTAAGAGAGGTGATCCCTGCCCCTTACCTATACTTACGAGTCGAGATTATTTTATTATGTTTCGCTTATTCAGATAATAAGCAAGAGCTAATGACGACTAGCTGAGGTATGAGCTCATAACCTAGTTATCTTAGGGTGGCCTTATTATGCTAAAGTACCATGATTGATGTCATGAAGTTGAGGAATGATCCACTTGAAAGTTATATGTCCTTATCCCACATGGTTTACGCTTATATGCTTTGATGTGTTGTTTTATATGCTCAAGTATGGACATGCATCCATGATATAACATGTTGCATTCATAACATCGAGATGCATGCTAAAAGGAATAGACCTTGGATAATTAGTTTTGGAAAACCCTAAATTGAATCTTATACGCATGATCACTGTTTTAGAATTAAACCCAAGGTTCCTGAGGATGTGAACGATGTAACCTTAGGATAGGACACCCCTACTGAGATTCTTTAGCAAGAATTCTTACTCTTCTCTCTTTTTTCTTCCGTCACATCTTCAGAGACCGATGGCGACGTTCGTGGTTTTCATTGCTACGCCAGTTTAGGAGGTGCACTACGACCCGGACCACCGTTCGTATCATTTTGAGGGTGGTTGTGCCGTCCGTGTTTTTGTGTACATGGGACGACCCTTTGCTTATCCGGTTTCGAGGTACCAATTCACGCCTACTGCACCTTTTGGGGGTGACAACATGATCTTCGAGCGCACTCTCCCGCGTGATGAGTAGCTACGTCGCACCCGCACCTCTGCCTCAGCTGTCCGTGACTACCCGGAGTACGTGCCTCGTTCAAGGAGGTCCGAGACTGATCCACCCAAGGATTCGCGGATGCATGTCCCTTCGAAGGGCTCTGCTCCCTTTCCCCAGTTCCGGCGCGAGGGGAGCGAGAAGACCGTGAGGCAGCCGCGCTTGGCGAGGAGAGCCTAGATGCGCCCGTGTTGAAGAGCTCACATTCAACCACCACGAGTTTCCTTCACACTCCATTGGCCCATTCAGGAGGAGATAGAGCGGTTCCCCGGTTACCTGCCTTCATCATCCGAGGACCCCCGTCGTCACTAGACTGCGATGGAGAGCTTTGTGAGTACCCGAGCTTTTATGGGGATCTTCACTTCGGCAGTACCTTTTGGGAGGGTTGTAGTTTGTACTCGTAGATCAGTAGGAGGGTAGCATTTTGGGTTTATCTTCTTGTCGTACCATGTGCCTTGTATTTTCTTATTTCTGTTATATTTTATTTTCATCGTATTACAAGCTCTGCTCGTCTCCATGAGGGCATGACTACTTATGTACTCTAATTAAGTTATTAATGAAATGTTTCCTTTGTTATCATGATTGTTGTTCTTGGGTTATATGCTTTACTTCATGATTTCTAATGACTGTTACGCGTGCTTTATATTTTTGTCGTTCGACTAGTTAAGTTCGCGGCTCTCACTTTGCTTTATGTTTTCAAACAAAAATTTACCCGTAATTTCCGCTAAGTATTTTAATAAAATGATGAGACAAAGAGGTAATAACCTAATGATTAACGTAATGTGTTCTAGAAAGTTGGGTTAAGAATTAGGGTGTTACATTTTGGTATCAGAGCAGTTTGATTCTCACGGAGCCTGAGGATTGGACTGACCATGCTTTAGAAGCATGATGCGATAGTTATGTCATGTGTAGTGCTTGATAGAGACAAGCTATAGTACTAGAGATGCATGACTCCTGTTACTTGCAAGTTCTATGGTAACTAGCTCATTTTGCATGAATATTGAGCCTGATCAACTTGATGTTCATTGTCTTGTGTGTTTAGGAACCAATGGCACCGCAACGACAGCCTAGGACTACGCCTGATGTTGACCGAGACAATGCGATTGCTGTTTCTGTCCGTAGAATGGCACAAGCCATGGAGCGGATGTTTGACCGTATGGATCAACGTGAGAATGCTACACCTGCTCCCCCTGCTGCTGAGGTGGTTGAGCAAGTCCGCTTCGGTGAGTTCCGCAAGGCGAACCCGCCCGTGTTTCGAGGGGTAATGGACCCTGACAAAGCTGACAAGTGGATCAAAGACATGGAGAAGATCTACTCTGTGGTTACTTGCTCTGAGGAGCAGAAGTTTACGTTTTCTGCTTTCATGATGAAGTCCGACGTCGAGTTTTGGTGGAACGGCACGAAGCGCCTGCTAGAAGCTTCTTGGAACTCCCATTGACTGGGAACTGTTCAAGACTTACTTCTATGAGAAGTATTTCCCGGAGTCCATAAGGAATGCTAAGGACATTGAATTCATGCAGTTGACCTAGGGAGGGTCTACTGTAGCTCAGTATACTGCCAAGTTCAAGGAGTTGATGAAGTTCTCTCGAGTGTTCCAAGGGAACCCTAATGAGGTTTGGAAGTGTGTGAAATATGAGGCCGGTCTGAAGGCAGAGATGAACTACGCCGTGGCCCATATGGAGATAAGAGACTTCCTGACTCTGGTAAACAAGTGCCGAATTCTTGAAGAAGGACAACGAAAGATGCAAGCAATGAGGGCGGAACGAACTAAGGGCCTGGGACCTCAAGCCCCGAGGTTCAAACTACAATACCCATCAAGGAACCACTACAACCCTTACCAAACCAACTAGTTCTAACCGCAACAACAACCGAGAGCTCCTGCATACCAACAATCCAAGCAACACCAACGGCCACCGTTTCAACATCAAGGCCCGAGGAACTTCAACAACAACCAACCCTATGGACCGGGTGGACCCCGAAACCACAATGGACGACCAAGTAGGGCCAAGAACAAGGCACCACAAGGAACCCTTGCTGCTTACCCTGGAGCAGCATCTGCTGATGTTTGTCCCCTGTGCAGGAAGAATCATGGGAACCGCCCGTGCCTCATAAGGCAGAGGGTCTGCTTCAAATGTGGCAAGCCCGGCCACTATGCCAACAACTGCACCAACAGAGGACCATCAAATCAGAACCCCCGACCTCAACACCAAGGACGGGTCTTCACCCTCAACGCGGAAGACGTGTGAACGTCCAACGATCTCATTCAAGGTAAGTGCGAGCTTAACGGTAGAACCTTAACTATACTTTTCGATTCTGGCGCAGCTCATTCTTTTATTTCACTTGCTAGTGTCGAGTCATTGAATTTGCGAGTCTTTAAGCTTCCCTTTGATCTTATTGTTTCTACTCCCACAAATCATCCTGTTAATACTTGCAAATGTTGTTTGAATTGTCATCTTGTTGTAGAATATAGATCTTTTATCATAGATTTGATTTGTTTACCCCTTAAAGACATAGGTATCATTCTAAGCATGGATTGGTTTCATGCCAACCATGTATTGTTGGACTGTGGAACCCAAACCGTTGTTTTTCCTTCTCGTCCCAAACCCATTGATCAACCACTAAGATTGTACCTAAACTCCGTAGAGGTCTTTTGTAGTGGGGAGAAAACTAAGGGATATGTTCTCCTAGCTGCCTGCGATGTAGACTTTGAGCAAAACCTAGGTGATATACCTATGGTGAGAGACTATCCCGAGTTGTTTTCGGATGAAATACCCGAGTTCCTTCCTGAAAGAGAAGTAGAGTTTTCCATAGAGCTGGTTCCTGGAACAGGACCTATATCTATAGCCCCGTATAGGATGTCACCCTCGGAGTTAGCAGAATTGAAAACCCAGTTGTAGGAGCTGTTGGAGAAGAGTTTTATAAGGCCGAGTAATTCACCTTGTGGCGCTCCGGTCTTATTTGTGAAGAAGAAAGACGGAAGCATGAGAATGTGTATAGATTATAGGCAGTTGAACCGAGTAACCGTGAAGAACAAGTACCCATTGCCTAGGATTGATGATCTTATGGACCAACTGAAAGGAGCAGTAGTGTTTTCTAAGATTGATTTGAGGTCCGGTTACCATCAGATTAGGGTTAGAGATTCGGACATTCCTAAAACCGCCTTTCGAACTCGGTATGGACACTTTGAGTTCAATGTGATGTCGTTTGGTTTGACGAATGCTCCTGCAGTTTTTATGGATTACATGAATAGGATCTTTCGACCCTATTTAGATCAGTTCGTGGTTGTGTTCATAGATGATATTCTCATCTATTCGAAAACCCATGAGGAGCATGAGTGTCATTTAAGGCTGGTTTTAGAGGTATTAAAGGAGAAGAAGTTATATGCTAAGTTATCTAAGTGTGAATTCTAGTTGGATGAGGTGAAATTCTTAAGATATGTTGTGTCAAAAGGTGGCATAGCTGTCGACCCTAGTAAAATAAAAGCCGTGATAAATTGGGATAGACCAACCTCTGTGACCGAGATTAGAAGCTTTTTGGGTTTAGCTGGCTATTACCGTAGGTTTATCAAAGGATTTTCCCAGTTAGCCCTACCCTTAACCAAGCTCACTAGGAAGAATGCCCCATTTGAATGTAGCCCTGAGTGTGAAAGGAGTTTCCTAGAGCTTAAGGAAAAGCTCACCTCAACCCCAGTTTTGGTTTTACCTAACCCCAATTTACCCTTCGAGGTATATTGTGATGCTTCTGGCAAAGGTTTAGGTTGTGTGTTGATGCAAAATAGGCAAGTGGTAGCCTATGCGTCCAGACAACTCAAGCCTCACGAGGTAACCTACCCCACCCATGACCTAGAATTAACAGCCATCGTGTTTGCCCTTAAGATGTAGAGGCACCATTTATATGGTATAAGGTTCGAGGTTTTCTCCGATCATAAGAGTCTCAAGCACCTCTTTGATCAAAAGGAGTTGAATATAAGGCAGAGGAGATGGATGGAATTCCTCAAAGATTATGATTTCGGCTTAAGTTACCACCCCAGCAAGGCCAATGTAGTCGCCGACGCCTTGAGTCGAAAGTCATTACGTTTGTCTTGCATGATGGTTAACGAAGTTGGGTTACTAGAGAAGTTTAGGGATATGAATCGTGGGATGTTGGCAACGAAAAAAAGTTATAGTGATGTGTCATCTCATGGTGACCAGTGGGTTCAAGCAAAGGATTATGCTTGCACAAAGAGAAAATGAGGGCTTTATGGAGACAATAGAGGCAGTTAAGGCCGGTAAGTTGAAAGGTTTTGAGCGAGGCCCTGATTGGTTGTGGAGGTTTGAGGGGCGAATCTGTGTGCCACAAGATGGCGACCTCCGAGAGAAGATCTTGGAGGAGGCCCATAAGAGCCATTTCGCCATCCATCCTGGTACCACCAAGATGTACCAAGACTTGAAGAAGATGTTTTGGTGGCCCAGATTGAAGAAGGATATGGTCGCCTAGGTGAGTAAGTGTTTGGTCTACCAAAAGGTTGAGATCGAACACCAAAAACCTTTTGGCATGTTGCAACCCCTGTCAATCCCCGAGTGGAAGTGGGAGAGTATATCAATGGACTTCGTGACAAGATTGCCAAGGACCCAAGCTGGCCATGATACCGTATGGGTAATCGTGGATTGACTGACTAAGTCAGCTCACTTTCTACCTATTCCAGTCACGTACTCGTTGGATAAGTTGGCTCAGCTTTACATCCAAGAAATAGTAAGGTTGCATGAAGTGCCGTTGACGATAATCTCGGATCGAGATCTGCGGTTTACGTCATGTTTTTGGGGAGCCTTTCAAAAGGCGTTTGGTTCCAAGTTGTGCTTAAGCACTGCTTACCACCCATAAATGGATGGTCAATCTGAAAGAACAATCCAAACCCTAGAGGACATGTTAAGAGCCTGTGTCTTAGATCAAAAAGGAAGTTAGGATAAGTACATGCCGTTAATCGAGTTTGCGTATAACAACAGTTATCACGCAAGCATCAGATGGCAATCGCACGGCTAATGTATGGAAGGAAGTGCCAATCACCTTTGTGTTGGTACGAGCCCAGAGAGCAAAGTGTCTTAGGACCTGATGTAGTGAGGGAAATGACAGAGCAAATCAAGAAGATTAAGGATAGAATCTTAACCGCTCAAAGTCAACAGAAAAGCTACGCGGACAAAAGGCGTAAGCCCTTGGAATTCCAAGAAGGCGAACATGTATTTCTAAGAATCATTCCCACTACAGGAATAGGTAGAGCCATGAAAGTCAAAAAGTTGAGTCCCCAATTTCTCGGTCCTTTTGAAATTCTTCAGAGAATCGGATCTGTAGCCTACAAAATAGCCCTGCCACCTAATCTGTCAAATCTTCATGACGTCTTTCAAGTCTCTCAACTGCATAAATGTGAGTCCGACCCTAGCCATGTCTTAGAGCCAGAACATGTACAGTTAAGGGAGGACCTGGCGTTCAATCTACCACTAACGAGAATCGTGGACCAAGGCATCAAGCAGTTGAGGAACAAGTCTGTTCCTTTGGTGAAGGATGTGTGGGGACGTGGCAACACCAAGGAATTCACGTGGGAACTTGAGTCCGAGATGAGGTCGAAGTGCCCCGAGTTGTTCCAAGGTATGAATTTCGAGGGTGAAATTCTTTTTGAGGGGAGTAATGTAACACCTCGATTTTCTATTAGAGTGAAAATGACCAAAATGCCCCTGAAGTCATTTTCGGCCTGGAATTCGAGGAAAGCCGGTCTGGCAGTACTCGAAGCGCAAACTCAATGTTGGAAGGGGATTAGACGACTTGTGTACCTTTCCGTGATCAAAAATCTCGTTTTTTCGAGTTTTCAGGTCAAAATGACCAAAATGCCCTTGCGGTGTTTTACCCATTTGCAAGTGTCGGATGAACCCGAAACTTCTCCAGATGGTTTTAAAAGGCATTTTTATGTATTCTGTGACTTTAGTTTTGGTCCCAGAGGTCCCGGGCGAAATTAGTGCAAAATTACGATTTTGCCCTTAGTTTCATGTTTTTACGCTTAATCGCGTGATTCAGCAAACCTAAGTAATATTAGGCTTTAATCGAAGGTTAATTAATTTTCATAATTAATCTTGAGTCAAAATAATTTATTAAAGTTGATTAGAACTTGAAAATGATTAATTACAACTTGAAATCCTATTTTAAATTCAAGATTCCTAGTCATGGAATCTTGAATAGTATTTTCTCTTTCCAATTCCTTAAATCATGGAATTGTGTTTCCAATTGTTTACTCATAAAAATGAATTTAAATCTCCTAATGATGTATGAGCACTCCTAATCTTGTCATAAAATCCTTAAACCTCATTCTTAGTCACATAAACTTAAGCTTAATTATACCTAACCTTGTACCTAAACTAATACACACTTAAACCTATCATTAACACACAATTGCATGAAAAAATTCCTCCTTCCCCATGCTGTCCAGGTCTGCCCGAGAGCTCTCCCCCTCTATATGCATCACATGTTCAAATTTTCAACACTCCAAAGCTATACCTCAAGTCATATACACCATACCTTGTCATATTTTCTATCAAGCTTGATTTTCCAAATGAATAACTAAATGAAATAAACCAATTCCTCCATTTATTTGTGGCTGAAAAACTTCCAGCCATGTCTAGTTTCTAGAAGGCTTAATTCATTCAAAATTAAAAAGAAAAGCTCACTCAAAAACCCATGCTTTGTATCATACACCTTGAAAGAGATATTTTTCTTCCTTTCCCCCCCTTTGATCTACGGCTTCTCCTCCCCCTCAATGAGTCTTCACTGTTTTCATTTTCGATAAATACTTTGCCTAGAAACACATGCAAACACTTTAGCTCATTTGCACACTTTTAGTTTTCTAAGCTTTCTTTGTGTTCTTTCTTTTTCTCTCTAAGTTTCAAGAGAGTTCTTTCTTGTTCTTCATCTTCATCTTCATCTTCTTCATCTCTTCATCACATAATCATCTCATAACCTTCAAACACCACCTCACAACCTCAAATCACCTCCTAAGCTCTCAAACACTTCATCTCAAACACAACCTCACTTGAAACACAACTCCAACCTTCTTATCCTACCTTGGCCGAAGCCATCTTGCCCCTTGGAGGAGTTCATCATCTTGTTTTCCTTTCAAAAAGTTCAAGTTTTCATCTTCATTCTAGGTAGGAGTGTTTTTCTAAACCTTGTTTCTTGAAAAATGAGTTTTTTCTACCTTTCTCTGGGATTTTCTTTTTTGAAACTTTCTTTGTTTCTTTTCCTTGATGTTTCCGCCTCTTGGCTTTGAAGAGCACATGATAGCTCAATGATGAGAGCTCCTAGATGATGACTATGTGTTCATCTCAAAGGAACATCTAGAGCTTGAGTTTTTATTTTCTCTAAGTTTCATCTTGATTTACTAACTCAAAATGATTTCTAGCTCAAGAACACCACTACTTTTTCTTGTTTTTCATTTCGGTTTCCTTGCTTCCTCTCCTCTAAATATTTCGGTTTTGGTTTCTTTTCTTTTGAGGTTTTGTGTTCTTTGAAAGTTTATTTATTTTGAGCTTGATGATGATGTTCAAGAACCCCATAGTTCCTTTGAGACCTGGTTCAAGAACTCTAAAGCTCTCTTTGTAATAAGATGAGTGTTAGGTTGTTAATCTCTAAAGTCTTGTAAGAGCTCTAGATAAATCTTAAAATGAACCTTGCATCCATGTTTACTTTTATGCTTTGCACATCATATTTACTTTGCTTGCTATCCCTAAGTATCAAGATAATGAATGAACTTGCATTATAGTATTTATATTTCAAGCTATACATTATCATGTTTATGCTTCAGGTTCTCACTTAATATCAAGATAATAATGAGTTGCATCTCATGTTTATTTTATGCTCTCACTTTACTTTCTAATGAAACCTAAAATAAGTGCATGAGCATGTTTATTTTTATGTCATCACTTAAATGAACCTAACGCTCAAAGACTTGCCCATTGTTGTCTTAAACAAAGGCTTGAAAACCTATGTCATTTGTCTCCTTGTTTTCGGCCTCTAAGGGTTTTAGTGGTTACAAGTGTTGAAAACTATGTTTCATAATTTTTCTAAGCTTTTATGAGTTCAAGGAATACATAGAACTAAGTTTTATGAATTTAGGACCTCTTGAGACAAAATTTATTTAGCTACTGCCCTCTCAAGTATTTGGATGATTTTAGATGTTAAAAATGTTTATAAATGAGTTTTGAAAGTTTGAAAAAGGTTCTAAGAGAAATTAGTATTTTATGTGCTTTAGAAATTGTGTTTGATGCCTTTAAATGGAGATGTTTGTTTCGGTTCTGCCTTGCTATTTTATGGCCACTATATGTGCTGTTTGATGATGTTAATATGATTAAGTTTGAGTATAATTGATATAAAAATTCATATGTGAAAGATTAAAGAAGTTAGTAATTAGAAAAGAATTAATTTGAGAGTTTTAGATCCCTTAATGTTTGAATTTTTTGGATTCTTTCCACAAAGGTTTAGTAATGCTAATCATGGTTTTAAATTAGTTTAAATGTGTAGGAATAACTCATAATTGGTTTAGGACTTAATCTTGATGCCTTAGGAGCAAACTGGACTTAGAAAGGGTTATTGTTGTGACTCCTAGGTACCCGTAAAGTTATGATTATGAATTCTGAATCCTTGAGGTTTAGAGATGTTCTTGACTATAGTGTGAGGTGAGAAATACTTAGTTATAACCTTATAGGTACCCGAGAGACTAGGCTTTGATGATTCATAACTTAGATTGTGAGTAAAGGACCTTAACGGTCAATGCATAAGACAGTAAGAAATGTGTTAATGCTATGATGCTTGATTTATGCAATGATATGTTGAGATGTTATGATGCATGAGGAATGGATTAGTTTAGATATGAGTTGATCATAGCATGAGATTTCATGAGAACATGTTGTGTGAATTAGCTTGTGGCAGTTTGAGAGAAATTCGGTTTAACAGTTGTTATGCTGCCGAATTTCCGTCACACCTTAAAGGGTTGAAGAAATATTTTAAAGTACCACATGAATTGAAAACCCTGGGTGACACTGGTTTGGCCGAGCACCCCCAGGAGATTTTTATGTGACAAAGCACTGAGACGCGCTTTTCTGGGTGACACCGGTTCGGCCGAGTACCCCCAGGGGAGACAAATCCGTGAGGGTATGAGTAGATGCAGCCTACCAAAGCGGACAAATTGCTGTGGCTTAATGCCCGCAAAGCATTTCAAAGATGGTATATCCTAAGAGAGGTGATCCCTGCCCCCTACCCGTACTTGCGAGTCGGGATTATTTTATTATGTTTCGCTTATTCAGATAATAAGCAAGAGCTAGTGACGACTAGCTGAGGTATGAGCTCATAACCTAGTTATTTTAGGGTGGCCTTATTATGCTAAAGTACCATGATTGATGTCACGAAGTTGAGGAATGATCCACTTGAAAGTATATGCCCTTATGCCACATGGTTTACGCTTATATGCTTTGATGTGTTGTTTTCTATGCTCAAGTATGGACATGCATCCATGATATAACATGTTGCATTCATAACATCAAGATGCATGCTAAAAGGAATGGACCTTGGATAATTAGTTTTGGAAAACCCTAAAGTGAATCTTATATGCATGATCTCTATTTTAGAATTAAACCCAAGGTTACTGAGGATGTGAACGATGTAACCCTAGGATAGGAGACCCCTACTGAGATTCTTTAGCAAGAATTCTCACTCCTCTGTCTTCTTTCTTCAGTCACATCTTCAGAGACCGATGGCGACGTTCGTGGTTTTCATTGACACGCCAGTTTGGGAGGTGCACTACGACTCGGACCACTGTTCATATCATTTTGAGGGTCGTTGTGCCTTTCGTGTTTTTGTGTACATGGGACGACCCTTCGCTTATCTGGTTTCGAGCTTCCAGTTCACGCCTACTGCACCTTTTGGGGGTGACGACATGATCTTCGAGCGCACTCGCTGGCGTGATGAGCAGCTACGTCTCGCCCACACCTCTGCCTCAGCTGTCCGCGACTACCTGGAGTACGTGCCTCGTTCGAGGAGGTCCAAGACTGATCCATCCGAGGATTCGCAGATGCATGTCCCTTCGGAGGGCTCTGCTCCCTTTTCCCAGTTTCCACGCGAGGGGAGCGAGGAGACCGTGAGGCAGCCGCACTTGGCAAGGAGAGCCGAGATGCGCCCGCGTCGAGGAGCTCACATTCAGCCGCCACGAGTTCCTTTCATACTCCATTGGCCCACTGAGGAGGAGATAGAGCGGTTCCCCAGTTACCTGCCTCCATTATCCGAGGACCCCCGTCGTCACTAGACTGCGATGGAGAGCTTTGCGAGTACCCTAGCTTTTATGGGGATCTTCCCTTCGGTAGTGCCTTTTGGGAGGGTTGTAGTTTGTACTCATAGATCAGTAGGAGGGGTAGCGTTTTGGGTTTATCTTCTTGTCGTACCTTGTGCCTTGTATTTTCTTATTTCTGTTATATTTTATTTCCTTCATATTACAAGCTCTGCCCATCTCCATGAGGGAATGACTACTTATGTACTCTAATTAAGTTATTAATGAAATTTTTCCTTTGTTATCATAATTGTTGTTCTTGGGTTATATGCTTTACTTCATGATTTCTAATGACTATTACGCGTGCTTTATATTTCTGTTGTTCGACTAGTTAAGTTCGCTTCTTTTACTTTGCTTTATGTTTTCAAAAAAAAATTTACCCGTAATTTTCGCTAAGTATTTTAATAAAATGATGAGACTAAGAGGTAATAACCTAATGATTAACCTAATGTGTTCTAGAAAGTTGGGTTAAGAATTAGGGTGTTACACCTTTGACTCCTATGCTTATAGGTGGATGCCCTTTAGGCTTTGTAATGCACCGGCTACTTTTCAACGGTGCATGATAAGCATTTTTTCTGACTTGTTAGAGAAGTGTATGGAGGTATTTATGGATGATTTTACTGTTTTTGGCTCTTAGTTTGATTCTTACTTGAGTAGCTTAGCTAGACTGCTACAGAGGTGTGTGGAGACTAACATTGTCTTAAATTTTGAAAAACGTCATTTTATGGTGGAACAAGGTATAGTCTTAGGCCATGTAGTTTCTAGCAAAGGCATTGCTGTTGATCTTGCTAAGATAGAAGTTATTACCTCCTTGCCTAACCCCGCATGTGTATAGGAGATTCTTTCTTTTCTTGGTCATGCAAGTTTCTATAGGAGGTTCATCAAGGATTTTAGCAAGATTGCTCAACCTCTTACCTCCCTGCTGCAAAAGAATGCTGACTTTATTTTTTATGACAGGTGCAGGGAGGCATTTGAGAGGTTGAAAAAAGCCTTCACGACCACTCCAGTCATCCAGCCACTTGAATGGAGGTAGCCATTTGAGCTCATGTGTGATGTTTTTGATCATGCGTAGGCGTTGTACTTACACAGCATGTGGGTAAGGTTCCTCATGCTATTTGTTATGCTTCTCGTACCTTGGATGCTGTACAGTCCAACTACACCACTACTGAGAAAGAGCTTCTAGCTATTGCCTTTGCTTTGGAGAAATTTTGCTCTTACCTACTAGGCTGTAAGGTGGTGGTGTACTCAGACCATGTAGCCTTTAAGTACTTGCTGAAGAAACTGAAAGCCAAGCCTAGGCTCATTAGATGGATGCTACTAATCCAGGAATTTGATTTAGACATTAAAGATAAAAGTGGAGTTGAAAATCTAGTAGTAGACCATCTAAGCAGGCTTGAGCATCTTGAGCCGAATAACAGACCTCATAATGATAATCTTCCTGATGAGCAACTGATGAGTGTGTTTGTTATCCCATGGAATGCTGATATCATTAACTACTTGGTTGCTAGAGTGGGTCCTTCACATTTTTCACTAGCTCAGTTTGCAAAGCTGAAAAGCGATGCTAAATAATATGTTTGGAATGACCCTTATCTATGGAAAATATGTAGCAACCAAGTGGTCTAACGATGTGTGCCCTAGGAAGAATTTAAGTTTATACTCTAGTTTTTTCGCACTTATGCAAGTGGAGGTCACTTTGGGCCCCAACACACTGCTAGAAAAGTATCGGACTAGGGTTTTTATTGGCCCACTTTGTTCCGGGATGCTTATAATTTTTGTAAGTCTTGTGAACAGTGCCAAAGGACAGGGAATATCTTTTGGCGAAATGAGATGCCCTAGCAACCCATACAATTTTGTGAAGTTTTTGACATTTAGGGTATTGATTTTATGGGTCCTTTTCCTAACTCCTTTGGCTATGTTTACATTCTTTTTGCTATGGATTATGTGTCAAAGTGGGTAGAGGCAATTGCCACCTGCACTAATGATTTTTCTGTAGTTGTTTCTTTTGTTCATTCTCATATTTTTTGCAGGTTTGGCATGCCTAGGGCCATTATAATGACCAAGGGACTCACTTATGCAACTAGAGCATGTAAGCTTTACTCTGTAGATATGGGTTGTTCAAAAGGTATCCACTCTTTACCACCCCCAAACTAATAGGCAAGTTGAGGTATCTAACTAGGCAATTAAGGGAATCTTGGAAAAAACTATAAAGCCTAACTGGAAGGACAGGAGTATAAGATTGGATGATGCTCTATGGGCATATCACACAGCCTACAAGACGCCTATTGGAATGAGTCCGTTTCGGCTTGTTTTTGGTAAGGCGTGCCATTTGCCTGTAGAGATAATGCATTAGGCATACTGGCCTGTTAAGCAATGCAATATGGATTTGGGAGGAGCTGGTAAAGCCTATAAGTTACAATTGCAAGAATTGGAATAGTTGAGATTTGAGGCCTATGAGAACTCTCGATTGAGAACTAAGGTGTTTCATGATCAGAACACCCAAAGGAATAAGTTCCATGAGGGGCAAATAACGCTATTCTACAACTCCCAGTTGAATTTGATACCCAGAAAGTTGAGGTCTCAGTGGGATGGAACTTTTAAAGCCACAAAAGTATATCCCTTTAGTGTTGTTACTATAAAAAATTACGTAAATTATGGCAATTGAATTAGGGTAGTTCCAAAGAACCGCCATAATATACGTGAATTAAGGCAATTTTGTTAACCGCCACAATTTTAATGAGAAAATGGCGATTGAAAGGCATACAGTGGCGGGCTGGCATTTTAGAAAAGCAAAAAGGGGAAAACAATGTTAAGGGTTCAATAACCCTTCCCCCCTTCACACACCACAGCAGACAGTTCTCCCTTCCCCTAACCTTTTCCCCACTCTGCCCAATGTGCGGCTGCCGGTGACCTAGTCACCACCACTATCGCTCACTTCTCAGTTGCAACCTCCTTCCCCATCTCCTTCCGTCACGTCGCAGTCCTACTTTTGTGTGCCCCACCACCTCAAGCTTCGCATCGCATCGCCTGATCCTCCATGCCCTACCACACCGGCAAGCCCCCACTGCCACCAACCCTCTTCCTTCCGCTTTGCGTCACGACCAGCACCTCGTGGTCTTGCTTTCTTATGACTTTGCCGCTTGCGGCCACAGTTTCGGGCTGCACCGCTGCACATCCCCTACCTTTGCGAGCTCAGCCCCTTGTTCCTCCTCCACCCACCCTGGTTCATTTTCATATGGTTTTTGTTTATTTTATTTTCTTCCTTTTTTATTTTGCTTTTTCAAAAAAAAAAAGAGAGAAAATTTTGCTTCATACCATGGAATTGTGATTGAGATTTGTCAATTTTGTGAGCTATAATTGTGATTTTCACGACATGGCGATTGTTTGTGGCGCTTTGGGACCTGCCTGCCATCTTGGTCTGTGAGAATAATCACTATGAGTGGTTTGGGGTTGGGGGTAGTTAGAGTTTGGCGCTTTTTGAAGTAGGGGATGTTGCTGATTGAATTAGGTTAGGTTAGGTTAGTTGATCTGATTTGGTTTGGTTTTTGTAGATGGGATGGGGAGAGCGGAGTGGAGGGTTGCTAAGAACCCTACTTATTACCAGTGTGGTGATTATGTTCCTGGGTTGAAGGTGAGGCTAGGAACTCTTGTGTTTAGCTTTTGGTATGTTATCTTCATGGAAGTGATTGGTTAGTGTCTGAATTGATTGATTTTGTTGGTTAAAGGATGTGCATCAATGCTGCTAACATATTATGTATAGTGAAATGAGATATGAACTTAATAAAAGTGAAAATTATATGGTGCAAAGTACAATACATCCTAAATGGATTGAAGAAAATCAAATCATGAACAAGAAACCAAGGCTGGAATCTTCAGAAAATAGAACTTGACTTCAGAAAGTGCTCTTAAAATGAAGATGTCAAACCAGCTTTGAAACAAGGATGTTCTACAACCTTCAACCATCATCATCATAATCAATTTAATCATACACATACTCTGATTAAAGACTAGAAGATCGTTCGTTCATCATGGAACTGATTTCCCACATCAAAAAGTTCACTTGACTGTGAAATAGTGGGCTCTTCAAGAAAAGGATTCAAATTTAAAGTCAAACCCAATTACAGACTGGTATGTCATCTCTTCTGTTAACTCGGTCAACTACCTTATCTTTTAGAAGGAAGAGTTCAGAAACCACGTTTAGAAAGTAAAAAGTAGTTTCTGAAAGATCATCAGAAACCTTAACTTCATAATGACTTCTACGACAAATCCACAAACAGTCAAGCTACTCTTTTAGACTACATTTCCAAGACATGAGCAGATGATCAACATGCGTTACTTGGAGAACAGATCAAGGTAATGGTCATAAATAAAGACCATTTATAAATAAAGATGTTGTGCTTTCAAAAGAAGATGACTAACGCTGTACAAATGTTGAAACTCTATGAAAGTCCCTCCTTATTTCTTGTAAAGTTCATTATATCTTGTAATCAGTTTCCTAGTTTGAAAAAATCTTCTTTCTATGTTCCTAAATAGTTTATAGGTTCTTCCAAAGAAGAATTGTTAGAAAGAATTCATTCAAGTTATCTCAGGTCATTCATTATATATTTTAAGGAAACTTGAGTATAGGTTAGTTTGAGTTGCAAAGCCAAACATAAACCTCTATATTCTCAATCCAATAATGAATGGTGTGATGTAGCTTGGAAAGACTAGTCAAAGACTACTTGCAATGCAGCAGTAAAGTTGTTTTACTGGTCACGATTTAGCTTGAAAAAGCTGGTCAAAGCCTACTCAGTTCAGCTTAGAAAGGCTGGTGAGTAACTACTTGGTTTGTGACAGTAGCGATTGCCTACTTGTCACAGGTTAGAGCTTCAGAATACTACTGCAAAGACTATCTAATTTTTCATTCTCGAGTTGAGAAAGGTTTTAGTGAAACTTAATGGTGGTTGATTACTGGTAGTAGGCAGGTTGGCCAAACCAATATAAAAATATCTGTTCAGTATCTTCTTCTCCCTTATATCGTTTTACTTTTGCCATCTAGTGTTATTATTTAATATCTACTTAATGTTTATCTCTTTAGCTTATTTGTTACTGACTCTGTATTTCAGAAAGTTACTTCTGAAATATCTAATATTGTTTTCGCTATGTTTCAAGCTCAAAGCTTGATAATATCTTGTTTGAAGTTTCAATTGCTAAAAAGGAAAGATAAGCGAAACACAATTCAACCCCTTTCTCATGTGCTTTTCTACCTAAATTATCATGATATGAAATATGTATTTTGCAAGAATTAGAAATTTCATTTCAGAATTATTCATGAAAACCATCAATTTTCCAAAATGCAAGGGACCATTCTTGAATCCAAATTGTTAAGTATGAATTATTTATGATCCTAGAAATTGTTTATGATCATAAGATTTAGAAATATTTGATTGGGTTTGTGAGAATAGATTGATATATGTTGATTAAGAGTTGTTGAACCTAGATTCATAGAATTCCCTTTTATGACTACAACATGATTTTAGAATAAGAAATTCCTAAGAGGAATAGAGCTATGAGTTAATGATGGTTAAATCATTAACTTGGTATACCAAGTTGCCCACAAGGGACAAATTATCTTTACTTAGATTAGTCCACAAGGGACGCAATTCACGAGAGACTATTAAAATCTCAGAGAGGTGCTTTAGTTTACGAGGGATTGAGCATCTTCTTATAGTTATTGGATATTATGTTTTTATGCTAATTCCTTAGATATAAATGTTTCTTTATGTTTCCTATAAACCGATGTTATCATTGTTATTATGTATTATAAATGGAAATAACTTTTGAACGTTGTATTATTATTTCTATACCCTTCTTCTTGTCTCATGCATAGTTCTAAGTGAGAATCCACTCATTGAGTTTTAAGATAAAACTCAAGCCTCCCCTCCTTTTGCTTACGGATGTAGCAATAGCTTCAGATCCTCCCAAGCCTCCCCTTTAGCAGTAGTATATTTCTTCAATGTAGGTGAGTTTCACTTTGATATAAAGCATCGATTATTTTTTTATATAGTGGTCTAGTGGTTTGTGGGTAGGGTCACAGATCATGCATGGTTTTGCTTTTTGGTCACCATGATTTTGATATATTATGTATTTAAAAATTATATAGTTTTCATGGTTTGTATAAAGTAACTCTAGTTATATTTCATATTATGATTACATATTTAGAGTTGGTTTATGAAGTGATGTGTACATACTTATTACATATTTTGAAAATGCACATGGATTTACATTGGAAAATGGATTTGTTTAAAATAATGCATATAGTATAACTCAGCGACCATGAAGCTTACACGAGGATGAGGTTCCTCACATGCCAATCAAGTTCCCAAATCAGGTCATGACAATAATAATGATATTTACACACTTGCAATTCTAATTCTTTTCTTAGTTAAACAAAATATGTCATAAGAAAATTAATTCAAAGTAGAGTTCGTATTTTAATAAACATATACTTGCATCTTGAATATGTATTTATGGGAACATTCTCATAGGGTCCATATTCTTGTATATATTGCATGAGTCATGGGAACATCACCGCAAGGCCTATAATCTTCATTCTCTGGGTAATTTGTGGGAACAAACTCATAGGGCCCACATTCTTTCGATATCATAAGTCATAAAAGCAGCTATCACCATGACTACTTGGTATATTGCCTTCATTGTAGCTTGGTATACTAAGGCTAATGATTTTTCTTCTTGTTAAATCAAGTTCTTCCGCCATGGCCACCTACTATACCACCTCCATGACATCTTGGTATACCAAGGCTAAGCATTTATTTTGTTGTCGAGTCTTAAATTCCTTGTCTTATAGAAACCATAGTTTCAAATAGATAATTTGCATATTGCTAATTGAATTGCACTTCAAACATGTAATAAGCTTTTCTATGGTTCTATGGAAATTCATAAAATTATCCTTGACTAATAATGTTTTGAAACTTTCTTATACACATAAATAAAAGAATTAAATAAATTCCAAATTCAATATCATAACTTCTGAATCACCATGTTTTATACAAAAATATAATTTTCATGTCAATCATTCATAAAAATATATGTTCCAATTCCATAATTTATATTTTTACAAACAAACATAAACTGCCATACATGCAACAAATATGATCTCATGTGATTTTTAAAATAATATGTTTCATGACTTTGACGCCAACTAGCATTTATTTTGGATTCTTCATGATTATGATATTTTATACATAATCTATTAAAATTTTTAAAGTAATTATAATGACCAAAATATGGCCATGAGAAACAATCCCACTCACTGTTCATTGCCAAGAGTGTATGGCTACTACCTACGTGATCCTGGGGGGCTTGGACTTTTTCTGTGAGGAAAGAAGTTCTTGGGTGTAACACCCTAATTTTTAACCCAACTCTCTAGAACATATTAGGTTGAACATTAGGTTATTACTTCTTAGTCTCATCACTTTACTAAAATACTTAGCAGAAATTATGGGTAAATTTTTTTTTGAAAACATAAAATAAAGTGAGAGCCGCGTTCTTAGTCTAATCGTAAAACAGAAATATAAAACACGATTAGCAAGCAGAGAGTAACACGGAAATTAAGAACAAGTAACAACAGAGCAATGACCACCATAATAATAGAAACATTTCATTAATAACATAATTAGAAGTACATATGTAGTCATACCCTCATAGGGACGGGCAGAGCTTGTAATACAGCGAAAAAGGAAATACAACAAAAACAAGAAAGCAGTAAACTACATGGTGCGATGGCAAAGTAAAAACCAACTACACTACCCTCTTACCAAGCTATGAGTACTAGGCTAAAACCCCATCCCAAAAGATACCGCCGAAGAGGAAATCCTCATGACTGCTCAGGCACTCGAATAGCTCTCCGATAAGGTTTAGTGATGACGAGGATCCTCGGGTGATGGAGGTAGATAACTGAGGAATCGCTCGATCTCCTCCTGAGTGGGCCAATGGAGTGAAAAGGGAACGCGTGTCAGCTGGACGTGAGCCCTTCGGTGCAGGCGCATCTCGGCTCTCCTCGCCAAGCATGGCTGCATCACGGTATCCTCACTGCCCTCTCACCTAAATGGGGGAAATGGAGCAGAACTCTCTGAATAGACATGTATCTGCGAGTCCTCAGACGGATCAGTCTACAACCTCCTCGAGCGAGGTACATACTCCGGGTAGTCACGAATAGCTGAGGCGGACGAGCGGGCACGACGCAACTGCTCGTCGCGAGGGCGGGTGCGCTCGAAGATCAAGTTATCGCCACCAAAAGGAGCGGTAGGAATGAACTGGTAGCTGGACACTGGATAAGCAAAAGGTCGACCCATGTACACAAAAACACAAACAGCACAGCGACCCTCAAAGTGGTAGGAATGATGCTCCGGGTCGTAGTGCACCTCCCAAACAGGCGTATCAATGAAGACCACGAATGTCGCCATCGATCTCTGAAGATGTGACAGAAGAAAGAGGAAGAAGAGAAAGGAGTGAGAATTCTTTCTAAAGAATCTCAATAGGAGTCTCCTATCCTAGGGTTACATCGTTCACATCCTCAGGAACCTTAGGTTTAATTATAAAAGGCGTACATACATAAAAGATTCCTTACTAGGGTTTATAAAACCAATTATCCAAGGTTCTTTCTTTTTAGCATGCGTCTTGATGGTATGAATGCAACATATTAAAACATGAATACATGGCAATGCCTCAATCAAATAACTCCATGAATCATAACTTCAAGAAAGCACACAAGTGGCATAAAGGGCATATAACTTTCAAGTAGATCATTCCTCAACTTCATGACATCAATCATGGTACTTTAGCATATTAAGGCCACCCTAAAATAACTAGGTTATGAGCTCATACCTCAGCTAGTCGTCACTAGCTCTTGCTTATTATCTGAATAAGTGAAACATAATAAAATAATCCCGACTACACAAGTACGGGTAGGGGGCAGGGATCACATCTCTTAGGATATACCTTCTTTGAAATCAAGCCACAGCAATTTGTCCACTCTGGTAAGTTGCATCTACTCATGTCCTCACGAATTTGTCTCCCCTAGGGGTGCTCGGCTGAACCGGTGTCACCCAGGAAAGTGCGTCTCAATGCTTTGTCACATAAAAATCTCTTAGGGGTACTTCGCCGAACCGGTGTCACCCAGGGTTTTCAATTCATGTGGTACTTTAAAACATTTCTTCAACCCTTTAAGGTTTGGCAGAAATTCAGCAGCATAACAACTATTAAACCGAATTTCCTTCAAACCGAAACTTATGCCACAAGCTAATCACACAACATATTCGTCATTTAAATCTCATGCTATGATAAACTTCATATCTCAAACAATCATTTCCTCATGCATCATAAACATCTCAACATATTATAAATATCATAGCATTAACAATTTCTTAATTTCTTATGCATTGACCCTTAAGGTCCTTAACTCACAATCTAAGTTATAAATCATCACATCTTAATCTCTCCGGTACTTATAGGCTCATTTCTAAGTATTCCTCACTCCATACTATGATCATAAACTCCTCTAAACCTCAAGAAGGTAGAATCTAAAATTCTAACTTTACGGGTACCTAGGAGTCGCAACAATGACCCTTTCTAAGTCTGGTTTGCTCCTAAGGCATCAAGATCAAGTCCTAAATCATTTATGAGTCATTCCTACATATTTAAACTAATTTAAATCCATGATTTCCATTTCTAAACCATGCTGGACAGAATCCAGAAAAATCAAACATTAAGGGATCTAAAACTCTCAAATTAATTCTTTTCTAGTTACTAACTTCTCTTATCTTTCACATATGAATTTTAGCATCAATTATACTCAAACATAATCATATTATCATCACGAAAACAGCATATACAGGGACCAAACACAACAAGGCAGAACCGAAACATACACCTCCATAAAAAGGAATAAAACATAATTTCTAAGGCACATAAAATACTAGTTTCTCTTAGAACCTTTTTCAAACTTACAAAACTCATTTATAAACATTTTATCATCTAAAATCAACAAAATACTTGTGTGGGCAGTAGCTAAATCAATTTCATCTCAAGAGGTCCTAAATTAATAAAACTTGGTTCTATACATTCCTTGAACTCATATAAGCTTAGAAAAATTATAAAACATAGTTTTCAATACTTGTAACACATAAAACTCCTTACGGGCCGAAATCTCAAGCTAAAGAAATAAATATTTTCAAGCCTTTGTTTGAGACCATAATGGGCAAGTCTTTGAACTCTAGGTTCTCTTAAGTGATGATATAAAAATAAACATGCTGATGCACTAGTTTTAGCTTTCATTAGAAAGTAAAGTGACAACATAAAATAAACATGATATGCAACTTATTATTATCTTTGGTATATTAAGTGAGGACTTGAAATATAAACATGATAATGCAAAGCTTGAAACATAAATATGATAATGCAAGTTCATTTATTATCTTGATACTTAGTGATAGCAAGAAAAGTAAATATGATGTGCAAGGCATAAACATAAACATGGATGCAATATTCATTTTAATCTCATTTAGAGCTCTTACAAGACTTTAGAGATACAACCCAACACTTATCTCATTACAAAGAGAGCTTTAGAGTTCTTGAACCAAGTTCTCAAAGGAACTATGAGGTTCTTGAACATCATCATCAAGCTCAAAAGAAACAAACTTTAAAAAGAACATAAAATCTCAAAAAAAAAGGAAACCAACACCGAAATATTAAAGGAAAGCAAATGAGGAAACCGAAACCAAATAGCAAAACAAGTAAAGGTGTTCTTAAGCAAAAATCATTTTGAGTTAGAAAATAAAGATGAGACTTAAAGAAAGTAAAAGCTCAAGCTCTAGAGGTTCCTTTGAGATGAACACATAGTCATCATCTAGGAGCTCTCATCATTGAGTTATCATATATCCATCAAAGCCTCATGGCCAAAAACAAGAAAAGGAAAGAAAAGAAAGTTTCAAAAAGAAAGTCCAAGAGAAAGCTAGGAAAACTCATTTTCAAGAGAAACAAATTTAGAAAAACACTCCTACCTAGAGTGAAGATGAAAACTTGAACTTCTGAAAGAAAAAGAGATGAACAACTCCTCCAAGGATGTTGATGATGATTCGGCCAAGGGGGTGAGGAAGGTAAGGAGGTGTGTTTTGAGTGAGGTTGTGTTTGAGAGCTTATGAGGTGTTTCAAGGCTATGGGGTGGTGTTTGAAGGTTGTGAGATGATTATAAGATGAAGAGATGATGAAGATGGAGATGAAGAACAAGAGAGAACTCTCTTGGAACTTAGAGAGAAAAAGAGAGAACACAAAGAAAACTTAGAAAACTAAAAGTGTGCAAATAAGCTAAAGTGTTTGCATGTGTTTCTAGGCAAGGTATTTATAGAAAATGAAAACAAATGAGAGTTCATGGAGGGGGAGGAGTAACCGTAGCAAAAAGGGAGAGAAAAGAAGAAAAATATCTCTTACATTGTGTCATACAAGCGTGGTTTGAGGCATGAAGGTTATGATACAAAGTATGGCTTCAAGTAAGGTGATTTGAGTGAGCTTTTCTTTTAATTTTGAATGAATTTAGTCTTCTAGAAGCTAGACATGGCTGGAAGTTTTTCAGCCACAAATAAATGAGGAAAATGGTTTATTTCATTTAGTTATTCATTTGGAAAATCAAGCTTGATTGAAAATATGACAATGTATGGTGTATATGACTTGAGGTATGGCTTTGGAGTGTCAAAAATTTGAGCATGTGATGCATATGGAGGGGAGGAGCATTCGGCCAGACCAGGTACAGCAGAGAGGGAGAGAAATTTGATCATCTAGTTGTGTGCTAATGATAGATTTAAGTATGTATTAGCTTAGGTACAAGGTTAGGAATAATTAAGCTTAAGTTTAGGTGACTAAGAATGAGGTTTAGGGATTTTATGACAAGATTAGGAGTGCTCATACATCATTAGAGAGTTTAAAACTCATTTAGGAATAAACAATTGGAAACACAATTCCATGATTTAAGGAATTGGAGAGAGAAAATACTATTTAAGATTCTATGACTAGGAATCTTGAATTTAAAATAGGATTTCAAGTTGTAATTAAGCACTTTTAGGTTCTAATCAACTTTAATAAATTATTTTGACTCAAGATTAATTATGTAAATTAATTAACCTTCGATTAGAGCCTAATATTGCTTAGGTTTGCTTAATCACGCGATTAAGCGTAAAAACACGAAACTAGGGGCAAAATCGTAATTTTGCACTAATTTCGCCCGAGACCTCTGGGATCAAAACTAAGTCACAAACTACATAAAAATGCCTTTTAAAACCATCTGGAGAAGTTTCGGGTTCATCCGGCACTTGCAAACGGATAAAACACCATAGGGGCGTTTTGGTCATTTTGACCCGAAAACTCGAAAAACAAGATTTTCGATCCCGGGAAGGTACACAAGTCATCTAATCCCCTTCCAACATTGAGTTTTCCCTTCGAGTATTTCCGGATCGGCTTTCCTCGAATTCCGGGCTGAAAATGACCTCAAGGGCATTTTGGTCATTTTCACTCTAGCAGAAAATCAGGGTGTTACATTGGGTAGCTATGGTCCTTATGGAAATGTTTGGTAGAGATGGCTAAAAATGTGTATAGGGCACGATGGCCTGTGTTGTCAACAAAACACTAAAAGCCATGTTGTAGCATAAGATAAGAATATCCACATTGTAGCATGGAAAGCCATATTCTAATGCAAAACTTATTCTATGATTGCACATTTCAGCGTGTGTAATGCAGCTTAACCCGCACTTAACTTCAAATATGATTGGAATTTTCCCTCATAAGTTGAAAACTCATTGATAGTTAGAAACAAGTTATTTGTCGACGGCTTAAGGAGTTGAGAATGCTCGATGTTTATGCTTTTAACGTAGGTAAAGTCATCAATGTTGCACAGGATAAGCTTATTGGCATGAAAAGCCATAATTATCTTGTCTTCATGGAGTGTTTGCATTCAATTGCATTCAGAGAGCTAACTGATGTTGCCTGGAAGCCCCTAACCGAGTTGAGTCAGTATTTTAGGGATTTATGCTCTTCTACTCTTAGGGTTGATAATCTGCTTGTCATGGGAAAAATATTCCCCTAATTCTGTGTAAATTAAAGAGAATTTTTCCTCCTAGGTTCTTTGGACCGGTTCAATACATGTGGATGGATCCATTTGAAAAAGAAATAGAAGGATTTAAAAGAACCATGAAGAATAGGTATCAAGTGGAAGGACAATATGTCACGCCTATCTATGAAAAAAGACCTCAAATTTTTACTCATTTTACTTTCAATCACATGTTCAATCTAGGAGAACTTGCTTTGGTCGTAATGATGCTCTATTCCACCAACATTGTCCATCTTCAATCAACCTGGTCAAGTTGCTAAAAGAGCAAGCCTTGATGGCTAATTTACGAAAAGTGGAATTCTGCACACTTACACCTTTTGATAAATTGTGATAGGTGCAATAATTCAAATTGTAAGTCAACAACCTTTTTTCTATGTGAAAAATGTGACGTTATGCATCCTTAAGATAATCTAAACTATATTTTCAACAACAGATAAACAACTACATGATCAAGATTCTCTTTAATAATTTCCGAATTAGTTCAGATTATATGTATGTTCATTTTGTTAAATTATATAGCCCAATACATTGTTCTGTTAATTTTGTTTGATACAAATCAATTTGACATTTCAAACTTCATCTATGTTGGTTCATAATAAAAATAATTGTGTAACATGTCCTTATTTGTTTAACTTAGCTTCGAGGCCCAAAAATAAAGTTGTAAGTTAGCTCATGTACTATGTTAATGGGTATAAGTTTCACACAACTGATTAGGGTGTGGGAAAAAAAATGGACAACATTGGTGTTTATGTTAAAAATGATGTTGGGGACGGAGAATGTGATTGGTATGGTGTCATTAAGGAAATCCTTGAGTTTGAGTATGTTCGTGAACCCACAAAAAAATGTGTGCTTTGCAAATGTGAATAGTATGATCCTACGTTACTTATTAGGACATGACAATACAACAATTACAAAATCATTAAAATCAATCACTCTATAAGATATAGAAGTTATGATCCATTCCAAAATGCCAGACAAGTCTATCATATGTCTTATCCTAGGAAAAGTAGGTCACAATGGAAGGTTGTGAACAAGGCAAAAGTAAGAAATAGGATTGAAGCAGAGGAAGATAGTGTTAAAGATGCTTATCAAGTGGATGATCCACCACCTCCAAGGGCAATAATCGACACAGACAATCTTGAAAATCCTCTTCCATTGACTATTAGGGAAGTTGACATAATTGACTGCACAAGTAACCACCTAATGGGAAATCACAAAAAATGAAATAAGTGATAGTAGTTGTAACACCCTAATTTTTAACCCAATACTCTAGAACATATTAGGTTAATCATTAGGTTATTACTTCTTAGTCTCGTTAATTTATTAAAATACTTAGCGGAAATTATAGTAAAAAATTTTTTTTTTTTTGAAAACATAAACCAAAGTGAGAGCTGCATTCATTGTAAAGCAGGGATATAAAGCACAATTATCAAGCACGGTAAATAAAACATATATTAATAGAACAACGATTCACACATCAAGGAACATTTCATTAATATCATATTAAGGTACATAGATAGTCACGCTCTTATATAATCGGGCTGAGCTTGCAAAGCATGAAAGATAACAAGAAAGTAGTAAAGTACATGGTGTGACGGAAAATAAAAACCTACTAAACTACCCTCCCACCAAAGCTATGAGTACTAAACTCAAATCCCTTCCCGAAAGATACGGTCGAAAGGGAAAATCTAGTGACGGCTAAGCACTCCGATAGCTCTCCAAGGAAGTCTAGTGACGACAGGGACCCTCGGATGATGGAGGTATATAACCGACGAACTACTCGATCTCCTCTTGATTGGGCCAGTGGAGTGGAACATGAACGCGGGTCGGCTGAACATGGGCTCCTCAGCGAGGGCACATCTCAGCTCTCCTGGCCTCGAGTGCACAGCGAATTGTTCGCTTTGGTAAGGCTCATGTCCATACCCTCACGGATTTGCCTCCTCCTCTCCGTAGTAGGAGAAGTACGTCTCAGTGCTTGTCACTAAAAATCTCTTGGGGGTGCTCAGCCGAACCGGTGTCACCCAAGGTTTTCAATCTCATATGGTACTTCAAAATATTTTTCAAACCCTTTGCTTGATTTGAAATTGGCAAAGATAATTGCTGTTAAACCAAATTTCCTTCAAACCGATATTTATGCCACAAGCTCATAACACACACGTATTTTCTCATTCAATTCTCATGTTTATAATAAACTTAACATCTCAATGAATCATTTCCTCATGCACCATCAAAGCATATACATCTCAACATCATACTTGCATAAACAACATCATAGCATTAAAGATTTCTTAATGTCTTATGCATCGACCCTTAAGATCCTTAACTCACAAGCTAAGTTATAAATCATCACAACCTAAGCTCTCGGGTACTTATAGGCTCATATCTAAGTATTCCTCACCCAATACTATGATCATAAACATCTCTAAATCTCAAGAGTGCAGAATCTAAAATTCTAACTTTACGAATACCTATGAACCACAACAATGACCCTTTTTAAGTTCAGTTTGCTCCTAAGGCATCAAGATCAAGCCCTAAACCAATTATGAGTCATTCCTACACATTTAGACTAAATATAAACCATGATTATCAACTCTAAACCATGCTAGACGGAATCCAAAAAAATCAATTACTAAGGGATCTAGAACTCTCAAATTAAATCTTCTCTAGTTACTAACTTCTCTTATCTTTCACATATGAATCTTTAACATTAATTATACCTAAACATACTCATATTGTCATCATTAAAACAGCACAAACAGTGAGTATATCATGGCAAGGAAAAACCGAAATTCAACTCCATCAAAAGACATAGAACATGATTTCTAAAGCACACAAAATACTAGTTTCTCTTGGAACCTTTCTAAAACTTTTCAAAACTCATTAGTAAACATTTTTATCAACTAAAATCATCAAAATATTTTTGAAGGCAGTGGCTAGTTTAAATTAGTCTCAAGAGGTTTTAAAATCATAAAACTTTGTTCTAGACATTTCTTGAACTCATATAAGCTTAGAAAAATTATGAAAAATAGATTTCAGTACTTGTAACCAATAAAACCTCTTAGGGCCGAAATCAAGAAGCTAAGGAATAAATATTTTTCAAGCCTTTGTTTGAGATAATAATGGGCAAATCTTTGAGCTCTAGGTTCTCTTAGGTGATGACATAATCTCAAACATGCTTATGTGTAACACCCTAATTCTTAACCCAATACTCTAGAACATATTAGGCTAATCATTAGGTTATTACTTCTTAGTCTCATCATTTTATTAAAATACTTAGCGAAAATTACGGGTAAAATTTTTTTTTGAAAATATAAATCAAAGTGAGAGCCACGCTCTTATCTAAACGAGAGACATACACATCAATCATATGGAAACACAAGAACTAAAAAAAGTATCAATAGAACAATAATCATCACGACAAGGAAACATTTCATTAATAATAATATAGTTGAGATACATAAGTAGTCACGCCCTTATAGAAATGGGCGGAGTTTGTAATACAGAAGAAAAGGAAATACAACAAAAACAAGAAAGCATAAATAAACCACAACTACCCGAGTGCACCTACGATGGACAACCTCAAAACAAAAGAAGGTTTATCCACTCTATGTGTGGATGTGTGCACTAAGCCTCCCCTAGGACGTCTACTACTAGAACCCGGGGAAAGGTGGAGTGCAACCGATCCATGGAAGCAGGGCAGCAAGAGTAGGTACACGTGAAGACTGAGCGTGAGCTCCTCGATAGGGGCGCCTCTCGGCTCATCTAGCCAGCCTCGGCTGCGTAACAGTCTCCTCGCTCTCGCTATACATATGCTTCAGCGGGTCCTCAGAAGGGTCATCCTCCGAACCAGGAGACCGAGGCACATAATCCTAGAAGTCTCGAGGCATTGAACCACCAATATACGTCCGCAGAATCCTCTCGTCTCGTGTTCGGCCGTGCTCAAAAACCATCGCGTCATCATAGGGTGACATTGGGGAGAAACTGTACAGGGTGTGCAAAGGGGCGTCCAATGAACATGAAGACTCGTACGGTGCACTGCCCCTCAAAATGGTATGATCCGTGACCCAGATCAAAGTGACCTCCCAAGTCGGTGTGTCGACAAAAACCACGAACATTGCCATCGCTCTCTGAAGATGTGACGGAAGAAAGAGAAGGAAGAGAAAGGAGTAAGAATTCTTACTAAAGAATCTCAGTAGGAGTCTCCTATCCTAGGGTTATATCATTCACATCCTTAGGAACCTTGGGTTTAATTATAAAAGGTGTGCATACATAAAAGGTTCATTATTATGGCTTATAAAACCAATTATCCAAGGTTCATTCTTTTTAGCATGCATCTTGATGTTATGGATGCAACATATTAAAACATGAATGCATGGCAATGCCTTAATCAAATAATTCAAAGAATCACAACTTCAAGAAACATACAAATGGCATCAAGGGCATATAACTTTCAAGTGGATCTTTCCTCAACTTCGTGACATTAATCATGGTACTTCAGTATAATAAGGCCACCCTAAAATAACTAGGTTATGATCATACCTCAGTTAGTCGTCACTAGCTCTTACTTATTATCTAAATAAGTGAAACATAATAAAATAATCCCAACTACGCAAGTACAGGTAGGGGGCTAGGGATCACCTCTCTTAGGATATACCCTCTTTGAAACACTTTGCGGGCATCAAGCCACAACAATTTGTCCACTTTGGTAAGTTGCATCTACTCATATCCTCACGGATTTGTCTCCCCTAGGGGTGCTCGGCCGAACCGGTGTCACCCAGGAAAGCGCATCTCAGTGCTTTGTCACATAAAAATCTCCTGGGGGTGCTCGGCCGAACCGGTGTCACCCAGGGTTTTTAACTCATGTGGTACTTAAAAACATTTCTTCAACCTTTTTTAGGTTTGATAGAAATTTGGCAGCACAACGGCTGTTAAACCGAATTTCCGTCAAACCGAAACTTATGCCACAAGCTATACACAACATATTCCTCATTTAAATCTCATGTTATGATAAACTTCATATCTCAAACAATCATTTCCTCATGCATCATAAACATCTCAACAAGTTATTGCATCATATAAATATCATAGCATTAACAATTTTTTAATGTCTTATGCATTGACCCTTAAGGTCCTTAACTCACACTCTAAGTTATAAATCATCACAACTTAATCTCTCGGGTACCTATAGGCTTATATCTAAGTATACCTCACCCAACACTTTGATCACAAACATCTCTAAACCTCAAGAATGCAGAATCTAAAATTCTAACTTTACAGGTACCTAGGAGTCACAACAATGACCCTTTCTAAGTCCGGTTTGCTCCTAAGGCATCAAGATCAAGTCCTAAACCAATTATGAGTCATTCCTACACATTTAAACTAATTTAAAACCATAATTATCATCTCTAAACCTTGCTGGACAGAATCCAGAAAAATCAATTACTAAGGGATCTAGAACTCTCAAATTAATTCTTTTCTAGTTACTAACTTCTCTAATCTTTCACATATGAGTTTTAACATTAATTATACACAAACATACTCATGTTATCATCATCCAAACAGCATAAACAGTGGGCATAACATGGCAAGGCAGAACTGGAAATACATCTCCATACAAGGGCATAAAACTTGGTTTCTAAAGCACATAAAATACTAGTTTCTCTTGGAACCTTTTCAAGACTTTCAAAACTCATTTATAAACATTTTTATCATCTAAAATCCTCAAAATATTTGCAAGGGCAGTAGCTAAATTAAATTTATCTCAAGAGGTCCTAAATTCATAAAACCTTGTTTTAGTCATTACTTGAATTCATATAAGCTTAGAAAAATTGTGAAACATAGATTTTAATACTTGTAACAAATATAGCTTCTTAGGGCCGAAATCAAGGACTAAACAACATATGGTTTTCAAGCCTTTGCTTGAGACAACAATGGGAAAATCTTTGAGCTCTAGGTTCTCTTAAGTGATGACATAAAAGTAAACATGCTCATGCACTTGTTTTAGCTTTCATTAGAAAATAAAGTGAGAGCATAAAATAAACATGAGATGTAACTTATTATTATCTTTGGTATTTAAGTGAGGACTTGAAATATAAACATGATAATGCAAAGCTTGAAACATAAACATGATAATGCAAGTTCATTTATTATTCTTGATATTTAGTGATGGCAAGGAAAATAAATATGATATGCAAGACATAAACATAAACATGAATGCAATATTCATTTTAATCTCATCTAGAGCTCTTACAAGATTTTAGAGATACAACCCAATATTTATCTCATCACAAAGAGAGTTTTAGAGTTCTTGAACCAAGTTCTCAAAGGAACTATGAGGTTCTTGAACATCATTATCAAGCTCCAAGGAGACAAACTCAAAAGAAATAAAATCATAAAGAGAAAGTAATAGAAACCAAAACTCACAGGAAAAGGAGGTTAGAACCGAAACCAACAAGAAAGGAAAAAGCGGATGAAACTAAGTCAAGTTCTTTATTAAGTACCCAAAACCCCTATCTAAAGAAAAATCTCTAGAACATGCCGGCCAACTTTAAGGTTGACAAGGGTAGGCTTGGGCTTTTTGAAATCCTTAGATTAATTTTCTTAAGTTGAAAAATCATGTGAGCTAAGTATCATATAGATAAAGTTTAAGGAAAAGAAAAACTCAAGATTTAGAGGTTTCTTTAAGATGACCACAAAGTCATCATCTAGAAACTCTTATCATCAAGCTATCATGCTCACAAACAAGGCCTCATGGCAGAAATGGAGAGGAAAGAAAAGAAACAAGAAAGTTTCAAAAGAAATCCAAGAGAAAGCTAGAGAAAAGTTCATTTTCAAGAAAAACAAGTTTAGAAAAACACTCCTACCTAGAATGGAGATAAAAAGCTTGAACTTTGGAAAGGAAATGAGATGAACAACTCCTCCTTGGGGGTGGATGATGATTCGGCCTTCAAGAGAAAAAGAGAAAGGAGATGTGTTTTGAATGAGGTTGTGTTTAAGGTTGAGAGTTTGGGAGGTTTGATAGTGGTTCAAGGTTGTGAGGTGGTGTTTAGAGGTTATGAGATGATTATGTGATGTGAGGATGAAGAGGATGAAGATGAAAAGAAAAGAAGAACTCTCTTGAAACTTGAGAGAAAAAGGAAGGAAACTCAAGAAAGCTTAGAAAACTTGAAACTTGGCAAATGAACTAAAGTGTTTGCAAGCACAAGTAAGCAAGATATTTATAGAAAATGAAAACAAATGAGAGCCCAAAGGGAAGAGGGGCTAGCCGTAGCTTTTGGGAGGGAAGGAAGAGAAAAATATCTCTAACACAATGTCATTCAAGCATGGTTTGAAGTATGGAAGTTATGATACAAGACATGGCTTCAAGTAAGGTGATTTGAGTGAATTTCCTATCAATTTTGAATGAAATAATTCTTCTAGAAGCAAGGCATGGATGGCTGTTTTTGGGCCACAAATAAATGAGGAAAATAGCTTAATGTCATTTAGTTATTCATTTGAAAAATCAAGCATGGTGGAAAGTATGACAAAGTATGGTGAGTATGACTTGAGGTATGGCTTTGGTATGTCAAAAATTTGAGCATGCGATGAATATGGGGGGGGGGAGGAAGCTTTGGCCAGATTGGCAGCAAGAGAGAGGAAGAAAAATCTCTCATGTAATTGGATGTTAATGATAGGTTTAAATGTGTATTAGTTTAGGTACAAGGTTAGGAGTTATTAAGTATAAGTTTAGGTAACTAAGAATGAGGTTTAAGAGTTTTATGACAAGGTTAAGGAGTGCTCATACACATTTAGAGATCTTAAAATTCATTTTATGAGTAAACAAGGTAGACAAATTTCCATGATTTAAGGAATTGGAAAGAGAAAACATTATTCAAGATTCCATGACTAGAAACTTGAATTTAAAATAGGATTTCAAGTTGTAATCAAGCATTCTTAGGTTCTAATTAACTTTAATAAATTATTTTGACTCAAGATTAATTATGAAAATTAATTAATCTTCTATTAGAGCCTAATATTGCTTAGGTTTGCTTAATCATGCGATTAAGCTCAAAAACACAAAACTAGGGGCAAAACCGTAATTTTGCACTAATTTAGCTTGGGACCTCCGGGACCAAAACTAAAGTCACAGAATACATAAAAACATTTTTTTAAAACTATCTAGAGAAGTTTCGGGTTCATCCGGCACTTACAAACGGGTAAGACACCACAGGGGCGTTTTGGTCATTTTAACCCGAAAACTCGAAAAACGAGATTTTCGATCCCGGGAAGGTACACAAGCCAACTAATCCCCTTCCAACGTTGAGTTTGCCCTTCGAGTACTGCCGGATTGACTTTCCTCGAATTCCGGGCCGAAAATGACCTCAGCGGCATTTTGGTCATTTTCACTCTAACAGAAAATCAGGGCATTACATCATGCACATAATTTATCTTTCCTTAGGAAATAAACTAAGAGCATAAAATAAATATGAGATGCAACATATTATTATCTTTGATATTTAAGTGAGGACTTGAAAATATAAACATGATAATGCAAAACTTGAAACATAAATATGATAATGCAAGTTCACTTATTATTCTTGATATTTAGTGAGAGTAAGGAAAATAAATATGATGTGCAAGGCATAAATATAAACATGAATGCAAGGTTCACTTTAATCTTAGCTAGAGCTTTTACAAGACTTTAGAGATCAACACAACTCAACACTTATCTCATCACAAAGAGAGCTTTAGAGTTCTTGAACGAAGTTCTCAAAAGAACTAAGTGATTCTTGAACATCATCATCAAGCTCAAAGAAACAAGCTTTTTAAGGAAAGTAAAACTTTAAGAAGATAGGAACCAAAACAACATTCTTTCATGACATAAAATAGAAATAGAAATAGAGATACCTTAAAAATTTTAACAAGAACCTTTGAGAAAGAACTATGAAGGCCGAATGTGTAGGAAAAGGAAAAAGGAAGAAAAACCAAAACTTCACTAGATAAGGAACAAGACTCAAGCTTTAGAGGTTCCTTTGAGATAAACACAAGGTCATCATCTATGAACACTCATCATCAAGCCATCATAGTCATAAACAAGGCCTCATGGCCGAAATAGAGAAAAAGAAAAACAAAGGAAAGTTCAAAAAGATACCAAGAGAAAACTAGAGAAAAACACATTTTCAAACAAAACAAGGTTTCGAAAACCACTCCTACCTAGAGTGAAGATGAAAACTTGGACTTTTGAAAGGAAATGAGATGAGCAACTCCTCCTTGAGGGGTGATGATGATTCAGCTAAGGAGAAGAGAAAGGCAAGGAGGTGTGTTTTGAGTGAGGTTGTGTTTGAGGTTGAGTGTTTGAGAGCTTAGGAGGTGATCTAAGGTGATGAGGAGGTGGTTTGAGGCAATGAGATGATTATGCGAGGAAGAGATGAAGAAGATGAAGAAGAAGAGGAAAGGAGAAGTCTCTTGAAACTTGAGAGAAAAAGAAAGAACTCAAAGAAAGCTTGGAAACTAGGAACTTTGTAAATGATCTAAAGTGTTTGCAAGCTCAAGTAAGCAAGGTATTTATAGAAGATGAAAGCAAATGAGAGCTCATGGAGAGGAGGAAGGAACCGTGTGGTTCTCATGGCCTTGGGAAGAAAATATCTCTTACAAAGTGGTCATTCAAGCATGGGAGGTTTGGGCTAAGTTATGGCTCAAAGTATGGTGATTTCTCTTTGTTTGAAATTGAAATAATCCTTCTAGAAGAGCATGGAGGGCTAGTAGTTTTTGAGCCACAAAAATGAGAGAAAAAGTCTTCTAGAAGTTGTTATATGAAGCATGGATGAAAGCATGGTGTTTGTATGACAAAGTATGGTTTATGGTGAGGTGGAAGCATGGTTATTTGAGTGTAAAAATTCACACATGTGATGGAAATGAGGGGGTATGGGTTTGGCCAAGTCTAGACAGCCAAGGGGGAGAGAGATTTGTCCATCTAATTGTGTGTTAAAGATAGGTTTAGATGTGTATTAGTTTAGGTGCAAGGTTAGGAATCATTAAGCACAAGTTTAGGTAACTAAGAATGAGGTTTTGGGAATTTTATGACAAGATTAGGAGTGCTCATATATCATTAGAGAGTTTGAAATTCATTTGTGAATAAACAATTAAAAACACAATTCCATGATTTAAGGAATTGGAGAGAGAAAACGCTATTCAAGATTCCATGACTAGGAATCTTGAATTTAAAATAAGATTTTAAGTTGAAATTAAGTATTCTTAGGTTCTAGTCAACTTTAATAAATTATTTTGACCTTAGATTAATTATATTGCTTAGGTTTGCTTAATCACACAATTAAGTTCAAAAACACAAAGCAAGGGGCAAAATCATAATTTTGCACTAATTTTGCCCGGGACCTCCGGGACTAAAACTGAAGTCACAGAATACATAAAAACATCTTTTAAAACCATCTGGAGAAGTTTTGGATTCATCCAGCACTTGCAAACGGATAAAACGCCATAGGGGTATTTTGGTCATTTGACCCGAAAACTCGAAAAACGAGATTTTCGATCCCGGAAAGGTACACAAGTTAACTAATCCCCTTCCAACATTAAGTTTGCCCTTCTAGGACTACTGAATCGACCATCCTCGAATTCCGGGCTGAAAATGACCTCAGGGGCATTTTGGTCATTTTCACTCTGACAGAAAATCGGAGCGTTACATAGTGATAATGATTCAGATAATGATCAACAACAAAATGATGATGAAAATAGGCCTAAACTTTCAAATTAACTAAGATGTTAAATATTATATTAATAATGTTTTGAAATTACTCTAAATTTCCCAATGTAATTAATACTTTTTGTGGACTATTTAATTGTTTCAGTATGTTTGGTAGAGGCATAGGTCAACCTTGAAAGGTCAATTGACCCACCACCTCCAACTCCATCCTTACCACTGCCACCCCTCCTTTTCGGATGATGCCCACTCCCGAGTATGCTTGCCCCTCACCTATATCTTATTCCCACTCACAACCCACCTGTAGTAGTGACCTCTACCCCAACCCCACCACTACCTTTGCTCCTTGCCCCACATCTCATTAGACTTTTGCTTCCTTGAGTAGGTCATAGACATGGGACCCAAATGCCCCTCGGCAGCTAGTAGGCCATTTGGACCTGATAGTAGACCGCTCTTGCAGATTAGGCCGGACGGTAAAAACAGGTATCTATGACATTTTAATTTTGTATTGCGTGCAATATTTAAAATATTTTCATTGTTTTTAATTTAGTTCATCAATGCAACAACTTTGATCCTTTTGTTGAGTATCACCATTGGATCATGGAGGTTATACAGAGTAGGTATAATCACTCATAGCCCACTTGAACTGACATCCCAAGAGATGTCAAAGAGATGTAGTGGTAGGAGTGGAAGGTAATTCTATGATTTATTCACTTTTGTTAAAATATGTTTATATTATGTATATGCTTATGATTACTTATGTGTTTTGAGTTTTGTGTATGTAAAAAATGTTCTACATTTTGCCTGAGTACGAGCCTACTATTAAGAGGGCTTTGAAGATTAGTTCTTCTAAGCGATTGCAAGACATGTTTCATGATGTCCACAAGGGCCATATGAATAGCTTGTGGCTAAATAATTCCAACTTCAGTGAGTTGCGAGGCCATGGTCCTTCGACTCAACCTTTAAGGATAGGTTCAACTAAGGGAAGAAAAATTAGGCCTCACCAAAAAGTGGGCCGCTACATATGGGTGGGTTGAGCACATAGGAGGGGACACATAAGCGTCTAGAAAATATTTAATCTTTCTACATTTAATATATTATTAAATGCTAATTTACTACATTTGAATTATAGCAAATAATATGTTTTTATGACTTTACTATATATATATATATATGTGTGCAGTCAAGGGAGTTAAATTGTCCTCCGACCCAAGAAAGTCATTTCGAGAGGCCCACACCCAAAAGGGTGAGCAGCGATAGAGACTAGAGAGATCTAGGTAGATCCTCGCTCTGAGATCACTTATGTAAGTTTGAATTTGAACCTCTTTCTACTTAATTTTATTACTTTTTTCATTTATGCCATAATTATTACTTACAATGTGTTTTATCTTTTTGTTTTTTTTTTTGGTAGCATAAGTTTACAAATCTCTGGGAGCAGGCACAAACCTAGTACCAAACCCAGGTGGCTGAAACTGGACCCAACGTTGATATCCCTCCTCCTTCAAATGAGAAAGATGTCTGGGCCCAAGTGATTGAAAGCCCTTACAAAAGTCACATATATGGGATTAAGTACTGCCCTAACAATAGATCCCTATCCTCCGCCACTGGGTTTGCTACTAAGGATGATGCCTTAAAGGATTGTGTGCATGCCCTCAACCAGGAGCTATTGCGGGAGGCACATCTTATCCAAAAGCAGCAAGCATAACTTCTTCAGCAACTCCAGGAGTAGGCAGCAAGGCGAGCAGCAATGGAGCAGGAGCTCAAAAAGATCTTATAGCTTAAGCTATCTATGGAGCAGCAACAGCAAAAGAAGGCAAAAGAAAAGAGTAAATTTAAGAGGATGCGGAAGAAGATCACTACTTATGTGAGGAGCTTCTTTTGGGACACGCAAGCCTCATGACCCTCCAGCTCTGGCAAGAAAAAGCTCTCATAGATGCCACTCCCCTCCATTTTTTAGGGCTTCTCACCATCTAATGCCACAGACGATTCCGATGGGTCTGACGATGATGATGCCGTCGATAATGTCGATGACGAGGAATTTGACTAGTCCTTTTATCTAGTTTTTTCTTATTTCATTTTGGATGTTTTTAACGTTTATCGCACTTCGTATTTATTTTCTTATGATATTTTGTTTATTTATTTCATCAATTTGTTTATTTTATTATTATTTCATTATTTTCTTAATTAATATCACTTTAATTGATAATTAATTATTATATAAATAGAAAAATTAAATAAATACCAAACATCTATACTTTATATAGATGAGCTAGACATGGCAATGCAAATTGGTTATTACAAAGAATTATCAAAACATTAGCAATAGGCTAACTCGTCATAAATAAATTATATTTTGAATTAAATATTTTTAAAAAAACACTAATCCGTCAGTAAACCCGTAAGTAAAAATTAATAAAATATTATTTATATTTTTAAAAACCCGACAGTACAATTAATAGATTACCAAATGCACTGACTGGTCTTCATTTTTTCTTTCCATTGGTACATCCGTCGAAAATTACCAACTAGTTTGCATACCTATTGGTAATATTCTGTTGACGGCCAAAAAATTGATGGCCCATACATGTTAGTAAAACCATCAGTATAATTTAAAACCGTTGAAAAACCTGTCAATAACACTATCGATTGTCCGCACATTTCCTGTAGTGTTTATGGGTGTTTGGTGCCTCCTTGCATATTTGGTTTTTTCTCGTGGGTATTTCTCTTTTGATGGTCTTATGGATATAGAAATGTTTAGATCTATTTTGTCAGGAAATATAATATATTCTTTAGACTGGAACACTTTTCGTGTTGGTTTTCGTGTTATGAGCATTTTGAAGTCCATGATTTGCCGATGTTGACTCCCTTCCATTTATGCTAAGAAGACCAGAACTCAACCCTAAGTGTCCATGCTTCGAGATCTAGCTTGTCAAACCTTAAATGGTTTGCGGAGGGAGGGAACCTTCACCCCAAAATCATATCCACCAAGCACATGAGGTTTCCTTGATGATCGTATTTTGGGGATGGCGTAACTACCACCCTTTACCTGAACTAACAATGTTAGTTAATGCTTCAGTTTATTTCTAACCATTACTTTCTTATTTAGCCAGGGGAAGATGTCCAAGCAGCTCCTGAAACATCTTTATGATTCAGGTCGTATCTAGCTACGTGCATATGGCAGCCCACCATTGCCATAACCAGCCCTGCATATATCGTATGGGTTATTTTGCATTTTTTTATTGGCTTGAAAATGAATAAAAAAGGGGTCTAAAAAGAACGAACGAACCAAACTTTGGCACATTATTTCAATCATTGCCGAAAGAACCATTCCATTCTGGTTAGACATTGATATGCATTGTTTAACTACGACTTTTCAGTAATCTTCAAGCCTAAACCAACAACAATGATAGTCACTTTCCTTTTCCCCTAACAGCAATGACTTTTAGCTTAAATGTTTATTACACACGCCATATCAGCTAACCACATATCCTTGTATTTTATCGTACACGCCCTGCCCTTCTTCCTAAGCAAAAAAAGTGGTAGTATAAAATACGCTAGTTGTTCTTTTTTTCTTTTCAGGTAAGTAAAGTAATGATAGGTACGCAGAATTTTTATCTGAAGTACCTTAATATATGGAATAATCATTATGTAGTATATGTACCATGGGGCAAGGCAAAAAAATGTGCAATCAATCTCACATAAATTAATGGTTTTACAAATTATTTGACTTACAAAAATACCTCAATAAAACTATGCCCAAAATACTTGTGCTAGCGTATTGTCATACGGTAGACATTATAATACGTGCGACTATGTAACTTTTTATTTATTAAAAATTAAAAGACTTAAGACTTGACATTAAATAAGTATTGTCATACTCTATCTTGTTCTTTCTTAAAAAAACCTAAATTCAAAATAACTGTGGATTTTAAATTTTTATGCAAAATAATCATACAAGCAGTTAAATTTGAAATAAATTAATAACAATAATTCTTTTTTATTAGATAATTAAGCTTAATTACATAGACCAAACTACATCATTTTATCATAAACTAAGTTCCTAGACAAGTCAGTAAAAATTAAGTGTGTTCTAATTATTTGATATATTATTTTTCCTATCCTTTATATACTCTTAATAATTGGTTTATTCTTCATTTGATTTACATTACACAATAAAATCAATTAAGAAAAAGTTTTATTATTTCTTTCACGGTAGATTACTTTTATCATTCATGGAACTCAATCTACCCACTAAACTTTTTTTCCACAGTAGATATTATCTCAGTTTTTTTTTTAAATGCAGTTATCTTTTTAAGTAACAATGAATCTTTTAATTCAATAGATTTAATTTTGATAGAATAATAGTTTAAAATCATTTTACATTGTTATCCCATCAAATCTCTCTATTTTAATGTTTTTTTAAGTAATGGGACTTAAGTTAACCATTCTTTCTAATATTGGATTACATGATTAAAATGACTTCATATAGATTTTTTATAAGCTTTCAATATGTACGATATCTTAAATTCAAATTTCTAGCATATTTTCAGAAATAAAAAAAAAAATCCATGTTTTGCTTTTTATCGGTCAACAAAACAATAAGACTCGCCACGAGTGTATTAGGTGATCGCCAACTGTATAATAATATATGCAACCGGGTCCAACATCCGTGATTTTGATAAATACCGACGACGGTTGCGCGGGCTTTCAGTTACTAACTTCACACACTCTTCTCTGTTTCTCTCCCACTATGCCTTTCTCTCTCTAGAACCTGCATCACAAATCACAACCCTCAGACTCTGCTTAGCCACCCAAAAAACTTTCTCGCTGTGAATCTAAAAAGTGCCAGCGACAAGATGTAATGCGATCCAAAACAGCAACATTTGTTTTACCAGGTTTGTATCTAGCTCATTTTCTTGTCAGTTAGAAACTTATTGCACTTGGATTTAATCTTGGTCACTAGCTAATGTGTGTTTTAGAGAGGTTTAATTTTGGGTACGGCAATAATTAAATTATTGTATAGTTTTGACATGGCTGAATTTTTGGCATATGGGATGAATCACAGATGGGGAAAAAGGGAGGCAGCTGGTTTTCGTCGGTGAAGAAAGTTTTCAGGTCATCTTCTAAGAATTTGCTGCCGGCTCCGGTGCCGGAGAAGAAGGTGATCCATTCTCATGATCTTGTATCTTGTTTTCAAATGCTTTAGTTAATGATTTACGGGGTGCTCTGTTATAAAATTATAATTTATAATTCTTCATCGCTTTAAAAGAATTATTAGGAGCAACTATTTAGTATTTGCAGTTTTTTAGACCTATTTTCTACCTAAAATTACGTTTTTCATTTTGATTGATGTTTCGATAATGTAACCCAAACCACATGCTCAAACAACTCCCATCACTCCAATCAAATTCTTCCTCTGTATTGTGAATTGTCATTTATCCATTTTGGAAATCTTAACCATCCAGTCATATATAGAACTGCTGTTAGCATGTATTCCACAGTCAATTTTCTTTTCTTTTCTTTTCTTTTTTTCCCAAATTGGGTAATCATGAACATTTCTTCCACCTTACACAGGCAGTAGGAAATTGGTACCGATAAGGGTAATCAAGGGGTATGTTATTAAGAAACAACTTTTTTTTTTATAGGTTTTATTCACGTCAAATCCCTAAATCTCAAACCCCAAAGGAACCAAGAATCTTCATATCAGCAGCGTAAGCAATGCTGTCCTAACAATTTATGGGATTCAGCTTTTCTGTCCCATTTTTTTTTCTCTCGTTTTTATCCTCTTAATCCAAATTTGTCACTGACAATGTCGTGATGAAGTGATTTTCAAAATGATAATTTGATAAATAATATGGGGTGACCTTATATAAACACACAATCGTGCATTTTCACAATTGGGGATAGAGAATAAGACAAAAGTACCACCAAAAACATTTACCAGAAAAGAAAAGAAAAGAAAGAAAAAAGAGAATAAGACAAGAGAAACTAGATGGGGATTTCAAGCCCTATTAATGCCGCACACATTAAATGCTTAAACATCCACCATGCCCACAGTACGTGATCAGCGATTTAATTTCGGTAATGTAGTTCTTGTCCTTTGTGCACTCCTCCACACTAATGATGAGTTGCCGGCCCTCTCTCTGCTTTCAGGGCCATCAACCCAATAGAATTATATAAATTATGTGAATATATATGGTCCGCTATAATGTCAACGTGTACCAAATGGATTTGATAGAATATGTCATTTAGTTGTCATACTACCGAACCCATCACATAATCCATATCTTGAGCATCACGTGCTTCCTAAGTTAGATCCTCATCACCATAAATTTTTGTTAAAAGAGGTGAAGATTTGTTTTATTCGTTATTCATTTCATTCCTTAAAATTAACGATTTAGTGTCGAGAATTACAAAAACAAAAGATTATTGAAGTTAGCTTTAATTTTAAGGAAGACAGCATATTTTATCATCAACCGGTAATCAGGGATGATCAAGGGAAGGCGGAAGCGGCTTCGTGCAACAGAGAAAGGAGGTGTTCTTAATGCTCATCAGGCAGAAATCTAGGCTGAGCTGGAAGGAGTACGGCAAGCTCAATTGTTAGGATTAGGGCTAGAGTAATGTAATAGGAATAATAAAATTACATAACAAATATACACTACACACCTTATCACCATTATATGTAATGAATGAGTAAATGAATGGAGATCACTCATCACATCTAATAATAATAAAGTATATGGTGTGCAATTTTATTATTCCTCTAACGTTTTTGTTAACGCTAACTAGTTTTTGAGGAGTTTGAGATTTGTGCTAGGAGTTATTGTATAATGAAATATTTATTCACGAAATTTGTCATTTTGGTTTGAGTAAAAACTCGATATACTCCTAGAATTTATAGTAGGGTTATATATGCTTCAGCTCATTTTGTAAATATTTCATAGGTCAAAAAATATGGATAGGCGAAGCTCCTAATTGTATATTGTTGACCTACCTAGTAATTCAGGATTTTTTGGGTGAATAAATTCGTACCATTTATATAGAAAATTAAAAAAAATTGTAAAAGATTAATTTAAATTATTTTTGCGACGTTAGTAATTAAAATATTAATTTCTTAATTACAAGAAGTTGACATGAAATTTTAAGGACAATCATCAACTTTCACTTTTAAAACACTCTCCATGCCGTTCATGATTTGCTTATCGGTTTTCACTTTCAGAAGGACAAAAGAGGGAAATTGCAGCAAGAAGTGCCAGAAGTGGTGCCTTTCGAGCATTTTCCCGCAGGGTGTTCTCCAGTTGTGACCAATGAGGAGAGTACGACGTCAACGCCTGTGACTGAAGACAGGAACCATGCCATTGCCGTTGCTGCAGCAACTGCCGTGGCCGCTGAGGCTGCAGTGGCAGCTGCTCAGGCAGCCGCAAGAGTTGTGAGATTGGCAGGTTATGGACGCCACTCCAAGGAAGAAAGAGCAGCGACACTCATTCAATCATACTACAGGGGCTACCTGGTACGAACTCAAATGCCTTTTCCTATGCTAACTTCATCAATTATTCTGGACTCTTTTTCTTTTTTGGGTAAGAATAAAATTGCCTTCGGTTTTTGAAAATTAAGATCTTAATTTAATTAAGTGATAAATCCTTTGGTTCGGTACTGGTACAGGCCATAAATATTCCACCGACTCCCAGAGTTTTACATTTATGTCTTCATGATGCAGGAGTGGCAGTGACTTGCAGCTCCATATTGTCGTCTTTATATTCTGTAGACATTAAACCTGGCCGCTATGAAGACATAAATGGAAAACAGAAGTTAAATTGTGTCATAAACTGCGAGGATAGAAAAAATAAATAAATTGTTAGGGGTGAAAAATGATAAAAAAAAAAAAAGCTATGGGACAAAAATGTATTTTGCCTAAATTTGTATATAATCTAATTTTAATAAACGATTATTTTTTCTTTAAATGAGATTTTAGCATGAAGCTTAATTTTGATATACTATTAGTGTGAGATTTTTTACATTAATATCTAATCAAATTTTTTTATGTACTCAACCTTAAAAGTAATAAGATGAAATATAAACATGTTTTGCTTAGGTGATAATATGGAATTAGATAATTGTATAAAATTATTTTATATTATTAGTATGTTAAAATTAAACTCTTTAATATATTATTATTATATATAGTTTTCAGACTTGATTTGACAAATACACTTGATCACTAGGTTATTAAATTCAATATAACTAAATAAATGTAAAAATTATATAATCCAAAGACAAAAACCCATTAAATACTTTAGTTTTTTTTTTAATAAACATTACATGTTGCATATATATATATATATACAGGCAGAAGTTGTCATTGGTTTTTTCACTATCTTTTAGAGTTTAGTGACAAGCTAAAGAACCCCATAAACAAAAGGGGAGCAAGATTCAGGTCTATAGCTCCAACAAAGCAACAAAGAACAAAAAATAATAATAATAATAACACTAAAAGCACCTTGCAAACGGAAATTGTTTTTACTCCCAGGCCAATATCATGGCCCACCAGAAGTTCCCCAATATTTCTTGATAGTAAACGATGATGCTCTATAGCATGATGTGCTGACACTCAGAAGAATTTGCCACATAGCAGGATTCGTAGCACCTCATATATTGATAGCAGATTTATACAGCTCCCAACTTTGATTTCGATCCCAGTTGTGGAGCAGTAGTGGAAACTGCATGGGTGCATATATAGTCAAGGGTTTGCTTCTTTTTTTTTGTTGGAATGCCCCATTAGACTCACAGCCCCATTAGACTTTTATAAAGGGTAATGATATTTAAACACCCAAAAAGTGGGTGTCTATTAAGACACCCACTTTATAACCATTGGATGTGATGGATGTTAAGGATAAGTGGTGACATTCATTACATCCAATGGTTATAAAGTGGGCGTCTGAATAGACACCCACTTTTTAGGTGTTAAAGTATCATTACCCTTTTATAAATTAAATTAAGCTTATATATAAAACAATATTTGCATTCTAATTCTATATTGGACTTACAATAAAGATAAGAGGGGTCCCTCCAATGGTAAGTACTAGCTCCATGAAAGCTAATTTTTGTTAGTTACCGAGTAAGTTGGTTTCTTGTGGTTATCCATCAATTAGTTGTTCCGACTTCTACATATCAGGTGCACTTTAATTATGATCAGTTATAATTATCATTGTCTTTAGACCTGCAATTTGTTTGCCCTTGCATCAAGGCAGCACTGTCAAACGTTTTCTTTTCCTTTATTTTATTTTTATTTTTTCAACTGATATGTTCACCTTATCCCTCGAAAGAGTAATGATACGAAAATAGTATTACATAACAAATACATCGCACACCTTATCATTATTGAATATAATGAGTAGTTCCTACTTACCCATTATATCTAATGGTGATAAGATATGTAGTATCTTTTTGTTATGCAATTTTATTGCACCTATAACATTACTCTACAAATGGTGCATATTTTCTTTTATTTGTTATTGACAGTTAAATACTGTAGGCTCGTCGTGCACTGCGTGCATTGAAGGGATTAGTGAGGCTTCAAGCGCTAGTGAGGGGACACAATGTGCGCAAGCAAGCGCAGATGACGATGCGGTGTATGCAAGCATTAGTGAGGGTGCAAGCAAGAGTAAGAGCTCGCAGACTTCAGCTGAGTCATGAGAAGCTCCCGAAGGCAGTGGTGGAAGAGCTAGAGGTGCAAATGGAAGTTGAAAAGCAGGTGCCTCATAAGCCTATGAGCCCTATGAGAAAGTTGGATGGCAATGGTTGGGACAATAGGCGTCAAAGCAGCCAGAAAATTAAGGAAAACGATTTGAGGAAACATGAAGCCGCAATGAAGAGGGAAAGAGCTCTTGCATACGCTTTCACCACTCAGCAGGTTAAGCCTTATTGTCTTCCTTGGTACATCAATTTTGGATACACTATTTTTACACTTGAATAATCAATTAGAGATTTAACGTTACTTGAACCTACTTGGCTAATTAATTAGTATTTTAGTTATTTACTTATGAATATGATAGGAAGGTTTCATATATACTTGCTATCGGTTTAACTTATATCGCATTCATTAATGAGGCAATTGAAAACTGTAATAATTATAATCTATAATTTCTTTCAGATAGATTGACCAATAATACAACAAAATTCTTTAATGCATAAACATTCACGTATGAAAGATAGTGTACCCAAAATTGATGTACAAACTTTTAAAACGAGTGCTCCTACAATAGCTAGTCTTTTATCTGCCACATCCATATTTTGTTCAGCTATCAAATAGTAGTTCATTATTAGTCATTACAATTATAGCTTATGAGAAATCGTTAGAATTTTATGATTTTTCTTAAACTGTATCATTCAGCGTCAAAATTTTAATGCTGATTAGGGTATGAATTTAATGTGACATGCGTAAAATGAAAAAAGAATATGAGACAAATGTTTACAAGTTCACCACTCTAATCCCTCCATGAAGATTTTTTCTCCTTTTTATAATTCCTGCACGGGAACCCACATATGTTTGTGGGTCTTTGGGCTCTCAAAATAACAACCAATAACAACTATGGAACAGAAATAAACATTGTCTTCATTTTCATTGTGAACCATTTTGTTTTCAGCAACAGCAGAAGCAATATCCGCAGACAGACCCGAATGAAGATGACATAGGAACATATTATCCTAGCGAGAGAGAAAAGGCCCAATGGGGTTGGAACTGGTTGGAGCATTGGATGTCATCGCAACCATACCATGTTAGGCACTTGGGCCCACGTGAGACCCCTTATATGAATCTTGCTTCAACAACCTCAACCACCACAGACAACATGTCTGAGAAGACCGTAGAAATGGACAAGCTTGCAACTCCCGGCCCAAGCAATGTCAACATGGGCCTCATGAACCTCGACTTTCTGGATTCAAGCCCAATTCCCAGCAGGCAGTATCAGAGACCACCAAGCCCAGGTAGACCTAGCTATATGTCACCTACCCAATCTGCAAAGGCCAAGGTTCGAAGTCAAGGGCAAGGCCCAAGCAAGCCACGAACATCACCTGGGCCACAGTGGAACTCTTCCACAAAGGGAGGCTCTTATATTGGATCAGGTGGTGACTCTTCAAGCTCAGGTGGAACAACAGCTTATCAATATACTAGGAGCCCAAGCCCAAACATTAATGGGCTTCGTCCGCAATCTAGACGGATTGTGGGTAGTAACCCAGATTTCATTGAGGATTGGGCTCTTCCACTTGGAGCCCATGGTTGGGCGTAGTTTTAATAATTTGCTCTCTTTTTATGAGAAAAATAAAAAATCTAAATCATAATAATTATTGTACAATGGAGTGTGTTGTGAGATTATCATATGGAATGAATTGGTATTTTTGGGACAATTTAATAATGCCGTTCATGTCATGAACAACGGATTTTGAGAATGTAATACCTACGAAGCACATTTTTCTACATTGTTTGATCATGAAATAGCTTTTGAGTGAAGTTTATATTTCACGTTTTTTTTTTTGTTATTATGTTTTGAGTAAATCGTGAAATGAGAATTCAACAAATTTTTTGTATCAATTTATTTTTTAGCAGATTGATTTTTATTTCATTTTAGTCTAGATATTAGTCTTTTCAAGAAAATGTACTAATTTATATGTTATGCCATATAATGATATGTAACATCATCTGCTAAGTTGAAACACATATTGGAATTTAAAAGAGCTGCACTTGAGCGACTTTTTTTTTGGTAAAGTGAGAAATAAAACAAAAGACAACAAGCAAAGCTAAGATTCTACAATCCCTTCATGTTGGAGAAATTGCACAATCTCCTCAACAGGGTCTCGTAACACAAAGTGATCTTGAACATAAATATATCAAAAGGGTCGGCCCACCAGATTGGTTTGCCAAAATCGCAATTTTTAGCAGGCTAAGTTAACTTTTTGAGCCCGTCAAAAAATTTCAACCCACCTAATCCACTTTGCTTAACCTATAGGTTTAGGGCTTTAGGCGGGTTGGACAATCTAGCCTATGAGTCAAGCTTTTTTGTTTTGTGAAAGATTTATTGATTATTAAATACTATTATACTAATCCTTATTATCCAAACCCAAAAAACATGTGAAAAACAAAGCCCGTATATTGAATTATTAAGAAGACAATCAGACAAGCCCAAAACAAAATTGAAGAAGCTACCTCTGACCTAAAAAAGACTTGTTTTCCAAAAAACAAAAAACCAAAAAAACAAGGAAAACACATTACTACTTACTTACGGTAAAACTTGACAATATTGCTACACTGTATCAGTGAGTAAAAGGTTAAAACTTAAAACTTAAAGTCACATACTCACATTTCAATTTTCACACACAAAAAAAGTAAAAACCTAGGGTAAGTTCTAGAAGAACCATCACTCATTCTCCCTAAGGTTCATTGTTCACGCAGTCACGCTTACAATGGTAGCATTGGTGGCGATCACTTTCGTCACCCAATCCAACGGCACTACGAAGGTAGGGTGGACTGCACGACCACAATGGCATGGACTCCAGTCTATTGGCTTAGCTTCGCTACGCGCTCATGTGGTCTAGACTCTGGAGGACGCTCTTCTCCATTGTGGGGTGGGCTAAGGGCTGAGGCTTCTTTTTTTGGTCCAAAGCTAAGCTTGTCACATCATGGTCAACGGCAAGCTTTGGTAGCATCATTTGGCGTCATGGCCTTTGTGGTATGAAGGTATTATTTTTTTCATTTATGTATTCCTTTAATTTAAGGATGAGAAGTAAGATTAAAGGAAAACTATGAGTTTTGATTTCTTAGTTTCTGGACTTGTATTATCATTGCGGTGAAGGTTTTTTCTTTCATTTCTTTGGTCACATACATGATGTGATGGCAGTTTGTTTGGGTTGTGACTTGTTTGGATTTGCAATGATTTGTGATTTGTTGTTTGGGTTTTTCTTGTTTTAGATTTAAAAGTTTAAAATGGAATCAATACCAGTTGATAACCCCACTTTCAATAATGAATTGGAAAAATTAGATCAAATAGGGGATGGTTCAAATTTAGAAGAACCTAATAAGAAAAAGCCAAGTCAACTATCTCTGATTGTGGGAAGTTTTTCACAAAAATTGGTGTTAAAAATTATGGAATTGAAAGAGCTAGATGCAATGCTTGTAAGCAAGAATATAACGTTGGGGGAAAATCATATGGGACATCAACACTAAAACGCTATATCCAAAAGTGTAAAAAAATTAAACTAAATCCTAACCATTTATCTCATTATTTCTTTTTAGAATGAAAGAAATACATTTTTGACTACATAATTATGACATATAACTCAAGATAAATACAACACAACCAACCTTATCACTCCATCATCATCATTTTCGACCAGACCTCTCCAAGAACTCCTCCTCCATTGATCTTGCTCTAAAACCCTCATTCTTGCTTTCAAATCCCCAAAACCTAATCTCAAAGTCACTAAAACACTAAGATTGTTTCACAAAACTTGTTCTACTCTCCATAATCTACAAAACCAACTAATTAGAATTTTGAATCATCTCTATTCTCCACTTTGAGATATCATATTCCACTATTAAGGAAGGGATTAGGTGCTGTTTGAAAGGCTTGAAGTGAGGAAAAACCATTCTTGGAAGGACTTTTGGAATTAGAAGCTTTCAAACCTCACAAGTAGGATTTTCTTTGGCTTTTTTCTTTCAAATTTTACTCTGAAGATTATTGATTGATTGAGTCTGAAATTTTTAGTTATATTGCTTGATAATATGTTTATGTTGATGTGTTAATTTTGTTGATGTATTTGGATGTTGTGAAAAATGATTTTTGTCAAAAGAGAATTTGACACATGCTGTTGGATTTTCTAGTTTTTGAGTAATGACTTGAGAATTGGTCACGAATTTTTTGGTTCAATTATAGTCATTTTTATGAGCTATAAAAATTATATGTTCAAGCTAATATCCTAAGAAAACTCTGAGAATTTTCGTGGTGCATAATAAAGACTTTTGCTACCTGAGAAAAATCGAGGACGAAGTTGTAACTATGCTGCCTGAAATCTTGGTACTGAAGCTGTAAATTTGTATAATTTTGTGGCCATAGCAAATGATGGAATTATCCTTTGAAATTTTTATAGAATGTCTTACACATCTTGAAGTTCAACTTTGATTTTTATTTTGAGTTTATTTCATCATTTTCTAGGGTTAAAAATTATGAGAATTCTGGTCTGAGTTGTGAATAAGTGGTCTCTGATAATCAAAATTGTAAAATTTATTTAACATGGTTAATGAAATCTTTTTGCTCTGATATTTTTCATAGCCCTTGAAGTGAATGTTTGATATGCATAATAAATCTTACTCCTTAGGCATATATATTACAACTATATTGTAATTGTGTTAAAATGATCTCAAGTATTGATTTGGTGACTTAATTACCCTTAATTTAAGTATGATGAGTATGAATGCATGCTATTAATGTTAAGGATTTATGATTTGAAATGATTGGAATCATATTGTGAATCAATGCCTATATATGTTTTATTGCATGCATTTGAAAAAGGAAAAGTGCAAAATACATTGAACTAAGTTCAATAGCAGTAAGATGTAACATAAGATCCTTTCGACTTTGTCGAGGGAAAATAGAGTGAGATATGATTCTTTTGACTTTGTTGAGGGCAAATAGAGTGATATATGATCCTCTCCACTTTGTCAAGGGCAAATGAAGTGATTTATGATCCTTTTGACTTTGTCGAGGGCAAATATATGATCATTTCGACTTTTTCGAGGGCAAATAAAGTGACATATGATGACATATGATCCTTTCAACTTTTTCGAAGGCAAATAAAGTGACATATGATCCTTTCGACTTTGTCGAGGGCAAATAAAGTGATAAATGATCCTTTCGACTTTGTCGAGGGAAAATAGAGTGAGATATGATCCTTTTGACTTTTTTGAGGGCAAATTGAGCGATAAATGATCCTCTTCACTTTGTTGAGGGCAAATGAAGTAATATATGATCCTTTCAAATTGTCAAAGGCATATAAAGAGAGATTGAGATCCTCTTCGGATGTACTGAGTGCACATAAAGTTGAGAATAATTACTAGGAGCTTGAATGACATGAAATACATGTTTTAAGTGATTGATTATTAAAAGCTATCAATTTCGAAAGTATGATTTAGAACTTTAAAAATGAACTATTGATCTATGTTGCATGCTTACGGTTTCTTAATAAACCGAAGTGGCTGGAACGATGACGATGACATTGTGATTGTATATTTGGGGAAAGTCCCTACTGAAAATTGTATAATTCTCACCCCTATGTTTGTATGTTTTTGTGTCGTCTCCAGGTTGATCCAAAGAACTATAATTCATTACACCAAAATAAAATAATGGACACAGTTAGTCCTGAGATTGTATCACATGTACTTATATGTATGTATAAGTATGTAAAGTTAACAGAGAACATGATGATATGTCATTAAAATGTTAGTGCCAAGCTAAATGAATTTATTTTGAAGTATATTACATTCATTTTGGTGTCTAAAATTGCCCAAAATTAATTCCTTTATGATTTATAATAAAGATTTAAATGACTCATTTTGTAAATTTCAACCACTAAAATGAGTCATTTTAAATTATATTTCATGTCAAATGACATATATATCACTTAACATCATATTAACAGGTCAATGTGCAATTTTATTAGTTTTTAAATAATCAAATATATACATAGGGACTAATATGTCCTATTATTAAAATTTTGAGGGATTACCAGTTTAATTTCAAAACAAAACACCCATTTTGGTTCCTTTAAAATTTTGTGTTGACCAAATTGGTCCTCGTAAAAAAAAAAACCCGCAAATTGGTCCTTACAAAATTGAATAGTTTGACAAATTGGTCCTTGAAAAATAAATCTCGCAAATTGGTCCCTATGAAAACTTCAAATCAGACAAATTGATTCTTATAAAATTGAAGAATCGGCCAAATTAGTCCCTTTGATATTTTAGGCAAGGAGTATTAACTTGTCTGATAATTCATTTTTGCAAGGACTAACTTGATAGATTTTTTTTATAGGAACTACTTTGACCAACTATTCAATTTTATAGGGACCAATTTAAGAGTTTATTTTTTACAAGTACCAATTTGTTTAACATAAAATTTTAGAGGGACGAATTTAATAGTTTCGTCAATATGATTTTTAAGGAACTAAGTACTCTTGCGTAATTTTGTTTAGGGACTACCTGAGTAATTTATTTATTTATTTTGGTTTACCCCTATCGTATTTACCACCCACAACGTGGAAGTCATAGATTGGAATTTCTCCCGTCATACACTCAATTGGGAAGGATATTACCGCATAGTGACCGTTGTCTGTCCTTATCCACTGGCCAGAATTTGTCAAAATGGGACCCCAAGCCAGGGCACTTGGGTCATTCCACCGCCAATGCAGGAGAATTAAAAACGCGTATCTTCTCGTGAAGAAGAAGCGCCAGAGGAGCCTCCTCATTTGTCACAATCACAATCCACAGCTCCCACTAATTAACACCCAAACACACTTAATTGCGAAGCGCTTTCATGCTCTTGCACCATCAGCTAAAAGTATTCTATATTCAATAATAATTTGACATTTCATTTAAATTGAAATTTAGACAGCTGAAATGTCACTTGATTATCAAATATGGAGCACATCCGCATAACAATCTAGCACCACGGAACCCCGCTCTCATCTTATTGACTCATTCTTTGCCTTATAAAAGTACACATAATACACACAAAAACAAAACACAACCATTTCACTAGCTCGTCAATATGAACAAGAAGCTCAATCATGGTACTGGTCAAGGAACAGTACATGATGAACCAAGTTACCACAGACCAGCCAAGCTCTCCCTGTTAGCCCCTTCACGGGCTGCTAGCATGCTTCCAGAGGCTCCCACGCCGCCGCCGCGGAGGACGGTTTCGGTTCCTTTCCAGTGGGAGGAAGCACCGGGGAAGCCTAGGCCCTGCCACACCCGATCTGAGCCCAAGGGCACTGGTGATGTTGCCAGAACCTTGGAGCTCCCTCCGAGGTTGCTGTTCTTGGACAACAAGGTTTCCAACAGCATGCCTTCCCCAACTACGGTGTTGGAAGGGCCTTACGTTGGACGCGCCACGTCTTTTACGACGTCGTATAGGCCCCCCAAGGAAACTACTTGGAACGGTAATTTTGGGTCTAGCAGGTGGAGCGGCAAGAAGAAGAACAACGGGGAGGAGAATGAGGGTAGTTTTGACTCTTCGAGTTGGACTGAAGATGGCTCTGGTAAAGTGAAGATCACAAGGGTTAGAAGAAGAGGGAGCTTCTTGAGAAACTCTGAGGGAAGGTCACACTTGTGGGTAAGTCTCATTTCCTTTCCTATTTCAACATGAATACTATCAATTGGTCTTGCATCTATGGCCGTGACTTGTTGAGGGTTAGTCTATGAACAAACACTAGCTTTCTTTAATTTGAATAGAAAGGAACACTTAAAACTCCTTTTCTTTTTTTTCCTTTTCATGAAATTTGTTTTCTGATTGGGGAAGTTTCTACAAAAGTGGTTGAAAATATACTTTCCCAGCAGGTTGTTAGTACTAGCTTCCTTTTTTTTTTTTAAGAAGATTATGAGTTCAGATAAGCAAAAATTAGTGTGTGTCGGTATATAATCATCTCAAATGAATGAGAAATTGGAAATAAAAGCATTTAATTTGTTTCATCTGTGTGTTATTCCATCATTTTCAAATTAAATCACGGATATAATGATAACAAAAAGGATATTAATATAATATTATCCACAACTATTTTAGATATCATGCGTCCAGCATCCAAAACCACCTCCTTTTTAACCTTGTAGCCGTGAAGTGTCTTTTGATTCTTAGTTGGTATATATACGATCTAGCTCCTAATATACATGATATTTTGGGCTGCGTTTGGAGACCGTATTCAGAAAGTGGAGTTGACATTAAGATAATAGGAACATAGACATAAAAAAAACTGTTTGTGTCATATTTGATAGTAATGTATATGATATGATAATTATCTTTGTATCTTATTTGAAAACATAAAAATAAAAAATATATGATAAAGATATTATTTACCTATGCCGGACCGCCACCACCGATTGCCAAATGGTCTCATTGGCCATCGGAGCATTGTCGCCAGTTGTTGGACCACTATAGCCAAATCACCCATGACAATGAGAACAAAGAGGATAACATTAAATACATAAGAATATTATTAAAAAAATATTAAATTTATGTCTCAGTATCTCGTCTTCATTAATATTCTATTTTGGAGGTATAGAAATTTTTTATATTTAGTGTCTCGATATAGACACAGTAATCTCTTTTACTTGTCTCTATAATTAAACATATTTGTGTCCCTTTTACTTGTCTCTATAATTAAACATATTTGTGTCCCGATTGTCATTATATTTTGTGTTGTGGGATCGCTATCAAACACCCTTGAATACACGGTTTCTAAGACAAAACGCGTATTATTTCCAAGACAAGGGAATAGTCGGCTAAAAGCACACCACTGGTCTTCGCATTAAGCCCAAATATATGAAAAAGTTTGTTCTTTTCATTTTCTTGGTCATAAAGGTTGCACTTACGAGTTGTGAGTAAACAAACATTTTCCTTTCTTTTCGATGCCGATAATGAAATCAACGGTCTTTCTAATTTTAAGAAATAAATCAATAAAAGTTGAAAAATATTAGGCATATAATATTTCTTTATAATAAGTTTATATATTTTTAATGTATAGAAATATGTGAAGACAAAATAAGTGAGCTCTATGTGTCTCCATACACTAAAAATATAAATTTGTAAAAGAAATGTTATATACCTAACATTTCTCTAAAGGGTTTTACTTGAAATTCTACATGCGTTGAAATTTTTTTAAAAAAATTAAAGTTTTCCTTTTTTGTGTCCTTAATAAAGCCCAGAAAATTAGAAATACTTGTATGCTAAGCATTTTTAATGGTTCCTTGAGCTGAGTATGCATAACCACTAATTTCCTTTTTTTATTATTCATTAAATTTCTAATAAACATTATAAATGAAAATGAGTGGATGTGAATGTTTTTGAAATATACATTAAATATGCTCCGAAATCAAGCAAAAATTTCTTTCATAAACAACTTTTGCTATGACTCTTATAAGAAATTCTTGGATGTTCTGAGGATAATATAATGAATTTGTTCTATTTCACTTATTAAATAACATATCAGCTATTGTACTAAAGAATTCTTATTCTTGAAGCATCTAAATATTTATCGACTTTTATGGGGTTTGTTGCGCATTCTACTGATCATTTATTTAGTTAGGTTGTTGTGTTAATATAGTAATAATGAAGAATTTGATTACCTGCAGGCAAGCATTTATGAAAGCTTTAAGCAAGTAGTCCCATGGAGGCGCAGACAAGAAACGCAGAAGAAATGAGCACATAGAATCGACGTCGTTTGATATTTAACCAATCAAATGCCAGAATCGTCTATTATACGATTACCATACCGCTTCTATTTGTACACTACCAGGAATATAAAGGTGATAGAACTGTGTATTCCTCTTACTTATAAGAGAAAACACTTGTTTACGCAAGTGAATCCTCCCATGGCTAATTATCTTCGTTTATTCATTTCTTAAATTAGTTTTTGTTATTGTGTAAAAAAATGTAATAACCACAAAATTTACTTGATCATGTATAGTATTTATGTTAATTCACCATATAATCCACGGCATAACTGTAGTCTTCAAGAAATGACTTCATCGTAATCCCCCCTTAATTTTAAAACAAATGTCACTTATTGAACTATTTTTAAATTTTAAATTAATTGTCATTTTTGATATTTCAATACATCAATAATTACATAATTATATTCACCATTGGGTGTGAGCAAGCATCCTGCCTTGGCAAAATCCAGATGGATTCAAAGTCAAATTGGATTATAGTGCTTGGTAATAGGCTTGAGTAAATGGAGTTGTATCCTGATTAATAGCTATAATTTTTGGCCTAATTGTAAGTGCCCAATCCAACAAGTGGTATTAGACCCAAAATTATGGGTTCAATTCCCAAAAGGGCATGGATTGTTGGCAGGTGCTAGGATATGGATGTTGGCTCTAGGCCAACATTCTACCTTGGCAAGGTCAAGTGGGTTGAAATCATATAAGGTTGGATGCCTAATTCCCAAAAAGGCACGAGCTATATATATGGTAAGTGCTAGAAAGGGGGATTTTTATTTCAAGCCAACATTCTGCCTTAGCAAGGCTTAGACGGGGTCATAGTCAAATTGGACCATGGCACTTGATAATGGAGACAAGTAAAAGTAGTTGCATCCTGACTAATGGCTATAACTTTTGGCTCAATTCAACACCCATTTTGCCGATATATTTATTGAAAAAGAGAATTAGCGACTATGAGTTACAATGAATCAATAAAGAGAAAATAATAGTCGATTTTTTTCTTTTTTAATTTTATTTTTCAAAAGATCAATGTCATTCAATGATTATCTTAATTCTTGCGCTAAAAAATGACTTTGTTTCACTTGAATGGAACGTAGTGAAGTTGAGCGGAGTAGGAAGCCACCCGCCGACCTGTGCAAAAGAAAACAAAACTACTAGATTAAGATAGAGGCCGATTTCACTAAAGAGAATCTTAAGAAAAGAGGCCCAATTGTATTGGGACATTAGAAAGAGATTTAAAGTCCAATTAGGATCTATTAGATATAGCATTTCTAGCGAAGTAAGAAGTCGAGGGCACCCCCGAATTAGGAAATGAAAGTAGTAATCAAGGGCCTGTTTAGTTTTAGTTTTTAGTTTTCATTTTCAATTTTTCAGTTTTCCTGATTTTGTGAATGAAGGGCTGAAAACTGCAAAAGAAACTGAAAATTGAAATTTGTAATTTTCAAAATTTTCAGTATTTTCTTTACAAAATCTGAAAAATTAAAAACTGGAAACTCAAATCAAATAGGCCCTAAGTGTTTCGAGTAAAATCGCAAATTGATCATTAAAAGAGTTGTGAGATATCAATTTAGTCATCGAAAGAGTTGTAATATTAATATGATTCTCAAAAGATTTATGACATAAATTTTGTCCTCCAAATATTAAAATTTATTTCAACTTAGTCCACAAGATAAAAAATAATAGGATTAACTTGAAATGACTTTTCATTTTTCAAAGATCAAATTAATGTTATAAATCCTTTGAGAACCAAATTGAATTGATGTCCCACTTTTAAGGACCAAATGGATATCACAAATCTTTTAATGACCAACTAATATCCTACAACTCCTTCAAGGACCAACTCAAGGTTTAGCTCATATGTTTTTGTTGGTTCACAATATTGCCCATGAAGCAAACTTTCTTGTTTAGGGGCATGAGGAAGACAGATGGAATTTTTATTCCCACATGTAGCACTCCAAACAATGTCATTCATTGGAATCACATTCCTAGGCAAGAAGCTTAGGCACATTTGGCAAATAGACCGATATATTAAGAATCTAATAAATTCTACTCAAGAATAATTGATCGTTTATGTGTTTGGTTGAAATTATCATTCCAGGGAATATTGGATCTTTTTCTAAAAATACCCCAATAAAATGGTAGTGATGACAGTGGTGGTCTAGTGACCAATTATGGCAATCTAGCAATTGGTGACGGTGTTCTGGTGTGACTGAGGGTGGTCTTACAACTAGCGGTTATGGTCTAGTGACTAACTACAGTGATTCAACATTAGTGGTCCAGCATTTGACGAGGTTGTTCTAACATCGGTGACAATGGTCTGGTGATGTCGACTGATGACCAATGATGGTAGTTTAGCTTCAACAGAAGTGGTCATGCTTCAGTAGGGATGGTTCGAGATTCGTAGGGGTGGTTCAGCTTCAATGGCTGGTAGTCCGATGATAGTGACAATGCTTGAACGAAAGTTGTGGTGGTTCTGAATTAAATTATTTTTTAAATTTTTTTTGCAGAAATAGTCTCTTCTCATAAGAATATAATATTCTAAATATAATATTCTTATAAGAGAGGTAAGAATGAAAATAAGTCAATTTTTATTCCATAAACATAATTTATTGGGAAATATTTTTTAAACAGTTTGCCAAACATGAAAATTCTACCCTACCATGATAAAAAAAATATCAAAACATTTCATCTATTATGCCCGCCTTTCAAGAGAGGACAAAATGGACTACAGACATATAGATAAGATTATACGCATACATGATAGCTTCATAGCTAGTAGGGTGAAGAGTTTATTTTTTGTGGTCTTAAATGTGATTAAATTATTTCAATTTTTGACCTTTTCAATTCTGTAGAGCAGACATTGGCATGGACCACACGTGTTGGGTATATTTTTCCAGATGGATCTCAACTAATCATGTCCATGAGTTATTGCATGAAGAAAAAGTTGTGAGCAAATGTAATACCCCTAATTTTAAATAAAAGGGTTAAGAAATTTTTTTGAACCAAGAAGAGTGTCGATTAATCCTTAGAGGGCTATATGATAGAGTTATATTTTTGGGATTAAAAGTCCCAATAATTGTTCCTTAGAGAAAAATAAGTTGAAGAGTGTTTTTTATGAATTTTATGAAACCTTTAAACACTCCGTTTTTAATCCACAAGTTTATTAAACCATGAGAATTTTCGAATTTGAACTAGAATTCAAAATTTGGATTTTGATTTGTTGAGATTTTAATTTTTCTAATATTTTATTTGAATCCAACCATGGGGTATTCAATTATTTATATTTATGTCTTAAAGTTAATGGAGATTAAAATAAATGAGGACATTAACTTAAAAAAAATTAAGAAATGTAAATAAGTGAGGTGTGGAGAGTGAGAGACCATTCTGGCTAGTGAGAGACCATTCTGGAGGGTGAAAAACCAATCTAGTCAGCGTTGAGCATTGCAGCGGTCAGGTGAACAGTAAGACGATGCAAGAGACGAATTTTATGCTCTCTGGTGAGCACTGCAGTGCTCTTAGCGTTGCAGTAGTCAATAGATCATTAAAAACCCCTTATTTCAGGTTCAAAACACCACAAACATGACCCTTCCACCCCAAAACACCAGAAACCTCATTCCCTAACCTCTCTTCACCTTCCAAATTCCATTTTCTTCCATTTCTCTCAATTTCAACTCCAATCTTTCATTTCTAAGGCTTTAAGGTATGTTATTATCTTGATTTCTCTCTCTTGTCTCCATTTCCTCCTTGTTATTAGGGTGATTCTCCATGCTTCTCAAAAGAAGAGAAGTTTTCTATCTTGTTAGAGATGGATTATTGAGTATTTAGAGGTTGATTTAGAGTTCTATTGCTTCTATATCAGATATTGTTGTCAATTATGCTTCCTAGTATGTTGTTGGTCTTAGCTCTTCATTGTCCACACCTCTAGGTGAGTGGGTTCGCACTTGTGATCTTTATGTTTTGCATTAGAGTTGTTTTCATGAAACTATGGGTTAAAGTATATTTTTTGGATATTGTTGTACAAGATTCGAGGTTTATATTGATTTATGAAGTTGTGATTTTCTAAATAGCATGAACTATATTTTAGAAAACTCATGGGACCATAGTTGATAATATGATTCTGTTTAGAGTTGGTTTTAATTGTGATTATTAGAAATTTATAATCGTTGAAATGCTTATTATATGTTAAATATGGATTATGCAAGTGATTGGTAGAGAACCTTGAGCTTTTGAGGAATGTTATTATGATTTTAGAAATTTCAAGCTTATGAAAGAATGTTATTGAGAATTGATTTAGAAACTCAAACACAAAAATGATTTTAGAGCTTGGATCTTCATGAGATTCAGAACAATTGACGGATACATATTCTGAGAATATATGAAATCATAAATGTTCATAGAAGGGTAATCCCGTAGGCATGATTTCATAGCCATGGTTATACTAAAGTCAGATTGTTAGAGTTGTATACTCATAACAACTGCTAGCTACATATTTTGTGACTTTTGAAATCACAAGGCCTAAGAACTGGTGATCCCTTGGGCATGATTTTCATAGCCATGGTTATGCTAAGGTCAGACTGTTAGAATCAGATAGATTAAGAACTCTCAGAGAACTAAAAGGTTTAAAGGCTTTTAGTTTTAAATGAATTTACTTAGTTAGTTTAGAAGGTAGCCATAGAGAAACAAACTGTGTATTAACGGCCGTAAATCAGTTAACCTTGGTACCAAGTAGCCCGGGCCAGAGATATTCAGAGAATTTATATTAAGAGTTTATATTCCGAGTTTTGTTACGTCACAGACATTGTGCGTAATCAGAGTAGAGATTACTGTTTCTCTAGGAGCTACTATGTTGTGAGCGTGTATGATTTCAAGTTCGAAAGTGAATTGAGAATATTGTTTTGAGTTTGTAAAATTATTATTTGATTATGTGTATAGATATATTTAAGTAAACTTGATTGTGTAAGACCTAGAACATTATTAATGTTATTATGATTTTTGTGCATTGTTTCCTTGATATCCCATAGAAGGAGGTTCCAGGTGAGGACTCACTCACTGAGTTTTGGTAACAAAACTCACCCCTCTACTTTGCTCTCTATTACAGGTATTGTAGCTGTTATTCTCCTAGCCATCTATAAAGTAGCACTAGGGTATAGCCGGTAAGCTTCACTTGAGTGAAGCATTCTTATTCTGTTTAGATTACTCCAGTACATCGTAAGCAGGATCCCGGGCCGTAGAGCATGTTTTGCATTCTGCATACTATGATATTATATTCAGGTTTATGTTTAATGAATTAATTGTATTAGTTTCATGAACATTTTTGAAACAGAACAATTTAAATTTATATATTATATTATGATTTCAGACCTTGGAGACAAATTATGCAACTTTAGATTGAGTTATTTTGATCATTTGATTATTATGAAATTGAGGAACAGGTGATTTCTATATAGAACAATACATTTTTTTTTATAAACTTAAATTTAACTATGCATATAGAGGAACCTAGGTCACGAGGCTTACGTGAGAGCAGGTTTTTTCACGTGCCGATCACGTGCCCAAGTTGGGCCGTGATAGCAAATCCTCCCAATTTTCAAAATTCCACGCTACAGTTTAGTTCGTGAGCTAGAAATTAATTTCTTATTTAATAAAGGTGTGCCGGTATTTGGATTTTGGAAAAAAAAAAAATATGTAGTGAAATTTTAAAATTTTATTCTATAATTTATTTCCTTTTCTTCTAAAAGAAAGACAAACAAACACTGAAAAATTGCAAAACATATATCATTTTAGTCTATGACTCCATTTTTACTACTCTGATTTCATGTTTTTTTGTTAATGTATCACGATAAGTGAGTTATCAATGATCATCTGACTTGACATTTAAGCTAGCATAGTTAAACAATAGATTTAAGTTGTTAGCGAATGTCAAATTATTAATAATATTACTTTCTTACATGTAAAATTATATATATATATAGACACACACACACAATCAAACTAAATATAGTATATTTGTATTACAATATTAACATAAAGTTTATTAAACATATTCACAAATTAAATTCAGCCATATAATTTTACTTTCCTCTCAAACTTTGATACCAGAAGGCAAAGTCAAAATTATGTTTCATTCATTTTCTCATTGTTTTGCTAGCCACACCTCTTTACCCTTAACTCTTCTTCCTCCATTGAAGAAGAAAAACAAAATTCATAGTATCTTTAAAGAAGAAATTTCTTTTCAAAATATCAATCAATTGGCAAATACCTAGAATTTTAAAAAATTCTCTTTACAAACCAAAATAAAGAATATTTTTTCACAAAATTTGATTATGTGATTAGAATTATAGAAAATGCAATCCCCATAAAATAAAGTGAAGACAACTATTATCTCAAACATCTATTAATCACCACAAAGTAAAATATCACTTCCTGCATATTGGATGTGTTCAAATATCACTTAAACCCATAGCTTGATATACTAAATGTATCATCATTCCTTTGCCTAAGAGATGCTAGGCAAAATCAATTTGAAGACTTCCTATTAGGGATTGTAACGCATCGATTTTTCCTTCTGTATAAAATGATCAAAATGCCCCTGAGGTTATTTTTGAATGAGAATCGAGGACGGCCAGTCTAGGCCACCCTCAATGGGGTAGTTTAATATTGAATGAAATTATAGGTGTTTTGGATAGCAATCTGTGCAAAAATCGTAATTCCCGATTTTTCCTTTGTGCAAAATGAGCAAAATGCCCCTGAGCTCATTTTTGCATGGAAATCGAGGATTGCCTGTCCCAACTATTCAAAATTACTAAAATACCCTTGAGGTAATTTAATGCGAGATTAAATGCGATCGGACCCGATCATCACCCGAGAGTTGGATATGTTGATTTGAGGGGATAGCTGATATTTGGGTGAGTTCCGGGGATTTTTTATGAAAAATTACCATTTTGTCCTTAGTTAGTGCTAATTAAGTTTAATTAAAGTAATTAAGGGAATATAGGCAATATTATACTCTAATTAAATATTAATTATTTTTATTAATTAATTTTAAGTCAAAATAATTATTTTGAGTAAATTAAGCCCCAAGAATGGTTATAGAAACTTAATTTTCATCCTTAATCATAGATTAGTGAGAAAAGGACAAAAGTACTTTATGAGAGACAAAAGTAAAAGTAGGGGACAAATAGTACATTATCTCTCCTACTTTCCCTTAAAATTAGGGACGTGTTGGTATTTTAATTTTGAATTAATTATGGTTAGTCTCATTAATCATGCAAGACATCCCTCTAACCTTGTCTTGAAAGCCTTAAACACCTAATTACCAATCTCTAACCATTCCTCTAATTAAATCTACCCTTAATCCTAATTTTAACACACAAAACACAAAAATATCCCACCTAACCACCCTATACAGCTACTGCCCTTACCCCTTTCACTCTCTCATTTTGATTTGTTTCAACACATAATCACTCAAAAACTCACTCATACTCTCATTCCTTCCCATCACTTTTTTTTTGTCACAACTTGAGTACCAAGTTGTGTAAAAAATTCTCTCTTCCTTTTCATCTCAAGCTTTCTTCTTCTTCTTCTTCTTTATCTTCACCTCCAAGGACCAGCATTGTTGCTCCATATTCAAACTCCAAACCTCAAACGAACACACCACTACCATAGATTTTCCCTAAGACATATAAGCTTTCATCTCCATATACCAAACTACAACAAAAATCTTTCCCTCTATTTTCCCTTCTCTTGGCCGAAACACATACATTCTCCGAGAGAAGATTTTTCTTCTATTTTCCTTGAAAAAGATCAAGCATTTTCATTCTCAACAAGAAATAGCACTTGGTAGAGATTTTATTCTTAAGTTTTCCTTTCATTTCTACTCTTTTCTTTTATTTTGGGTGTGATCTGTAACACCCCAATTTTTAGAAAAAATGACCAAAATACCCCTAGGTAACTTTTGTGTGAAAATCAAGGCCCACCAACCCTAGCCACCTCCAAAAGGATATTTTAATATTAGGAATAGGTCACATAAGGATTAGACAACAATCTGTGTGAAAATCGCAATCCATGATTTTACCTATGTAAAAATGACCAAAATGACCAAAATGCCCCTGAGGTCATTTCTGCCCGGAAATAAGGGACGGTCGACCCAGGCTATCCTCAAGGGGTAAATTTAATGTTTGAAGGGGATTGGACGTGTTGGAAATAAAAATAGAGATGAAAACCTCAATTTCTGGACTTTTTGTGCAAAATGACCAAAATACTCATGTAGTGATTTAACGTAGGTTTAAGTATCGACCAAATCCAATCAATACCCGAAGGTTGGAAATGTCAATCATAAGGGATTTACGATGTTTGGAAAGGTCCGGGTGCTCTCAAGGAGTTTCAGGACCATTTTGCCCCTAGTTAGTGCAACTAAGCTTAGTTAAATAATTAAGGAAACATAGACAATATTAGGCTCTAATTAAAGATAAATTAATTTTAATTATTAATCTTGAGTGTAAATAATTCATTGAGGTTAATTAAGGGCTAAGGTTGCTTAGGGAAAGTCAAAATTCATTCTTAATCAAAGAATTCTCAAGGCACAAATAAAGTAAAAAAGGTAAATAATATTTTCTCTCTCTATTTCCTTAAAATTAGGAGTTGTGTTCCCATTTGAATTTCAAATTAATCATGCTTATTTCAACTAAAAATGCAAGACAACTCTCTAATCATGTGTTGAATTTCCTAAACACATGATTACTAACTCAAACACTTAATTACCTATCCATAAACCTTTGCCAAATCAAACTTACCTCCAATTCATGTCCTACCCTACGTGGAAAATAAAATTTTCCTTCCCCAATAGCCATGAATGCCGTGACGTTCCCTCCCTATTTTTACCTTCATGTTTTAATTTTCTTAAACATTAACACTCAAAACACTCTCATTTTTACCACTCGCTTTTTTGGCCAAGTTTTGTGTAAAAAAAGAGCTCTTGAAAACTCTCTCAACTAAAAGCTTTCTTTCCTCCTCCACCTCTAAGAAAACCACCATCCTCAACCTCCTCGTAACCTCAAACCACCACTCATCCACCATAAACTTCCTCCAAGACACAACCTTTCCATTCCCAAGCTCAACAACACAAGAAAAATCCTTCTTTTCATTCCTCTCCTCTTGGCCGAACCCACACTTGCTTCAAAGAAAAAAAATTTCCATCTCATTCCAACTCTCAAAACCAAGCTTTCTCCTTTCCTTCAAGAAGATAACTTTGGTAGGGTTTTATTTTGAGTTCATCTATTTTTTCTTTGCTTTATTTTCGACTTTGATGATGAAGGAATGGAAAACATCATGCCTTCTTTGTGTTGTTTTCTTTCTCTCCATTTTCGGTTTGACATCTTCCTTTTCTTCCTTTCTCTTTTCAGTTTTGGACTTCTTTGGTTTTGGTTGATGATGGGAGTTTGAGATCAAGACTTGATGATGAGGATCTTGATGGTGGTTTTGATACCACCATGTTTTATGACCTCTAAAGCCCAAGTTTTGCTTCTATTTTTTCGGTTTTCAAGGAACATGTAAAATAGAATACTTCGTTATTTTCTTTCTTGGTTACCTTTTCTTTGATGTTCAAAACTAAAGCCTGATGATGATGGATCTTGATGGTAGTTGTGAAACCACCATGTGTTGGACCTCTAGAGCTTGAGTTTCAGTTTTGGTTCCAAGGGAACATAAGAAAATGATATTCTTGTTGGTTTCTTTGATGACTTTCTTTGAGCTTGATGGTGAGTCCAAGGTAATGAGGTTCTTGGAACCATGGAGAATAGGGAATCTAAAGCTCACTATGTTTAAGATTTATTGGGGATAAGAATCTAATCTTGAAAAGTCTTTAGCTTTAAGTGAATAAGATACAAAAATGGAATTGCATTCCTGTTTACTTTCAAGTCATCACCTTAATCTTAAAGACAAAAATGGATTTGCACAACATGTTTATTTTTTAAGCCATCACCTTAAATCCTAAAGATAAAAGTGGACTTGCATAGCATGTTTACTTTCAAGTCATCACCTTAAACCTTAAAGATAAAAATGGATTTGCATATCATATTTACTTTTGAGGCATCACGTTAAATCTTAAAGATAAAAATAGACTTGCATAGTATGTTTACTTTCAAGCCATCACTTTAACTCTTGAAGATAAATAATGGGCTTGCCTAGTATATTTACTTTCAAGTCAGCATCTAAGAATTCAAAGCTCAAGACTTGCCCTTGGATCTTAAATGAAAATTTTAAACTATGGCCACAATCTTGTGTATGCATTCAGCCATGACATGATGATGGGTTGAAATGGATTTTATTTGGTTTATAAGTTTCAAATCTTGTGTCTTTGAACTATTGCAAGTTGTGCCTTAGAAATTTTGCAGGCTTTGGAAACTCAAGGAATAGTAAAAATAGTATTTTTATGAGCAAAAGAGTTATTATTGAAACTTGGGTTTTGGTTTCTGTTTTGGTATTATTATTTGAGTATTCAAAGAGGTAAAAATAGTTTCAAGTGCTTCCTATGTCTCAAATCAAGTGGTGAGTAAAACTAGTAACTAGAAAGGATCAAAAATATAATTTTCAAATGATTTTAAAACCAAATTTTTTACCACTATTTTGACCTTCTCATTTCTATAAGGTGCTGTTTGGAGGGGTTCTAATGTGTACAAGTTGATAACAATTGTTGAAAAAAATTATTTTTAGCATCCTAGGAATAACTAGTAACAATAATAGATCAAATATACAATTTTCTAACGCTTCTAGGAAATGGAATTTTAGCTACTGCCCTGACATTATGAGTTCTGTAAAGAGATGTTTGGGATGATTTAAATGTGTATAAATTGCTAGTAGTTGATGAAAAAATTATTTCAAGCACTTTGAGAAAGATTAGAAAACTAGAAAGAACCCAAAATGGGGTTTTTGACACTTCTAGAAATTGAAATTTATGGCTACTGTTTCAACAACATTGTTTCAGTAAATATTCTGTTTGGGGATGAATTTAAGTGTGAAAATTTCTATTAGTGGTGGTAGAAATTAATTTTAGCATCTTAGGAAAAACAGGTAATTAGAAAGGGTCAAAAACGTAACTTTTAGAAGCCTAAAACTCCTTATTTTAACAACACTACCCAAACTGTCTAGCATTGTTTGAAAATGTTTATGAGGTTGAAAGTTAGTGGAAATAATTGTTGTTGGTCTCTTAGATGCCTAAAAGAATAATTACAGTAATTAGGTTAAGCCGAGTTATAGTTTTAACCCATGTGAGATTAAAGTGTAATTACCGACAACTTGGGAATAATTGCATGATAAACATCTTATGATGATCTTTAGTGTAACGCCCCGATTTTCTGATAGAGTGAAAATGACCAAAATGTCTCTAAGGTCATTTTTGGCCCGGAATTCGAGGAGAGTTGACTCGACAGTCCTCGAAGGGCAAACTCAATGTTGGCAGGGGATTAGTTGACCGGTGTGCCTTTCTGGGATCGAAAATCTCGTTTTTCGAGTTTTCGGGTCAAAATGACCAAAATACCCTTGTGGTGTTTGACCTGTTTGCAAGTGCCGAATGAACCCGAAACTTCTCCAGATGGTTTTAAAGGACGTTTTTATGTATTCTGTGACCTCAGTTTTAGTTCCGGTGGTCCCGGGCAAAATTAGTGTAAAATTATGATTTTGCCCCTAGCTTTGTGTTGTCAAGCTTAATCATGTGATTAAACAAACCTAAGCAATATTAGGCTCTAATCGAAGATTAATTAATTTTCATAATTAATCTAGAGTCAAAATAATTTATTAAAGTTGATTAGAATCTAAAAATGCTTAATTTCAACTTAAAACCTTATTTTAAATTCAAGATTTCCTATTCATGGAATCTTGAATAATGTTTTCTCTCTCACCAATTCCTAAAATCATGGAATTGTGTTTTCAATTGTTTATTTACAAATGAACTTTTAAATTCTCTAATGATGCATGAGCACTCCTAATCTTGTCATAAAAATTCATAATCACTTTCTTAGTCACCTAAACTTGTGCCTAATGATTCCTAACCTTGTACCTAAACTAATACATATCTAAACCTATCATCAACACATAATTACATGGACAAATCTCTCTACCCCTTGGCTGATTGTAATCTGGCCAAACCCATACCCCTTTTATTTCCATCACATGCTCAAATTTTCACACTCCAAAGGCCATGCTTTCACCTTAAATGCACCATACTTTGTCATGCTTACACCTATACTTGAATGACCAAGTCAATGACTAGATGAATTAACTATTTTTCCATTATTTTTCTGTTGCCAAACCGTCACCCTCCTTTACCTTCTAGAAGGAAATTTTCTCAATTCAAATCAAAGACAAATCACCATACTTTGAGCCATAACTTAGCCCATACTTCCCATGCTTCAAACCATGCTTGAATGACCACCTTGTAAGAGATATTTTCTCCCCCAAGCCTCTAAGAACCACATGGTTCCTTCCTCCCTTCAATCAGACTTCATTTGTTTCATTTTTCTATAAATACCTTGCTTACTTGAGCTTGCAAACACTTTAGATCATTTGCAAAGTTTTAGTTTCTAAGCTTCCTTGAGTTCTTTTCTTTTCTCTCAAAGAGTTCTTCTTGTTCATCTCCATCTTCTTCATCCTCTCTTCATATCATCATCACATAATCACAAACCACCACATCAAAATCTCAAATCACCTCCCAAACACTCAAACACTAAACCCCCAAGAACACATCTCCTTTCCTTTCTCTCCCCTCCCTCAAGGCCAAAGCTACATTACCATCCTTGGAGGAGTTTCTCTTCTCATTTCTTTTCAAAAGTTCAAGCTTTCATCTTCACCACTTGGTAGGAGTTGCTTTCGAACTTTGTTTTTACTCAAAAATGTGTTTTCTCTAGTTTTCTCTTGGTGTCTTTTTGAGCTTTCCTTTGTTTTCCCTTTTCTTTTTCATTTCGGTCTCTTGGCCTTGTTTTATGAGCATGATAGCTTGATAATGAGAGTTTCTAGATGATGACCATGTGTTTATCTCAAAGAAACCTCTAAAGTTTGAGTTTTGTTCTTGATCTAGTAAAGTTTTGGTTTTTCTTTCCTTTTCTTTTCTTATATGATTCGGCTTTCATGTGTTTTCCTCTAAAGGTTTTGTTGAAAATTTTAGAGTGTTCTTATATTTATTTCATCTCTAGAAAGAGTGTTATTTTGGTTCTTACCTCCTCAAAGCTTTGTTTCTTTTAAAAGTTTACTTCTTTTGAGCTTGATGATGATGTTCAAGAACCATGTAGTTCCTTTGAGAACTTGGTTCAAGAACTCTAAAGCTCACTTTGTTGATGAGATAAGTGTTGGGTTATGTTATTCTTTAAAGTCTTGTAAGAGCTCTAGTTAAGATTAAAATAAAGCTTGCATTCATGTTTATGTTTATGCCTTGCACATCATGTTTATTTTCCTTACTATCACTAAATACCAAGAATAGTAATTGAACTTGCATTATCATATCTATATTTCAAGTTTTACATTTATCATGTTTATATTTTCAAGTCCTCACCTAAATTTTAAGATATTAACAAGTTGCATCTCATGTTTATTTTATGCCCTCACTTTATTTTCTAATGAAAGATAAAATATGTGCACGAGCATGTTCAAATTTATGTCATCACCTAAGAGAACCTAGAACTCAAAGACTTGCCCATTATTATCTCAAACAAAGGCTTGAAAATATGTGTTCCTTAGCTACTTGATTTCAGCCTTAGGAGGTTTGATTTGTTACAAGTACTAAAATCCATGTTCATAATTTTTCTAAGTTTATATGAGCTTAAGAAATGTTTTGAACAAAGTTCTATGATTTTAAAACCTCTATGACTCATTCGAAATAGCTACTGCCCTTGGAAGTATTTTGATGACTTTTATATGATAAAAATGTTTACTAATGAGTTTTGAAGGTTTTAGAAAGGTTCCAAGAGAAACTAGCATTTTATGTGTTTTATAAATCAAGTTTTATGCCTTGTTTGTTGGAGATGATTTTCAGTTCTGCCTTGCTCTGAATGCTCACTATTTTATGCTATTTTAATGATGTTAATATGAGTATGTTTATGTATAATTGATGCTAAAATTCATATGTGAAAGATAAGAGAAGTTAGTAACTAGAAAAGAATTAATTTGAGGCTTTTAGATCCCTTAATAATGGATTTTTTTTTGGATTCTGTCCAGCAAGGGTTAGAATTGATAATCATGGTTTATAATTAGTCTAAATGTGTAGGAAATACTCATAATTGGTTTAGGACTTGATCTTGATACCTTAGGAGCAAACTGAACTTAGAAAGGGTCAATGTTGTGACTCCTAGGTACCCGTAAAGTAAGAATTATGGATTCTGCCTTCTTTAGGTTTAGAAATATTTATAATCATAGAATTGAGTGAGGAATACTTAGATATGAGCCTATAGGTGCCCGAGAGCTTAAGTTTTGATATGATACAACTTAGAATTTGAGTTAAAGGACCTTAAAGGTCAATACATAAGACACTAAGAATCCTTTAATGCTTTGATGTTTATCTATGAAAGTATGATGTTGTGATGCATGAGCTATGATGAAATGAATTATTGAGAAGTGAAGTTTATTATAAGCATGAGAATTGAATGAGAAGTATGTTTGTGTTATGAGCTTGTGGCATAAGGACGGTTTGAAGGAAATTTGGTTTACAAATGTTATGCTGCCGAATTTTCGTCAAACCTAGAGGACTTGAGAATGTTTTTGAAGTACGATATGAGATTTAAAACCCTGGGTGACACCGGTTTGGCTGAGCACCCTAGGAGATTTTTATGTGACAAAGCACTGAGACGCGCTTTCCTGGGTGACACCGGTTTGGCCGAGCCCCCCTAGGGGAGACAAATCCATGAGGGTATGAGTAGATACAGCCTACCAAAGTGGACAAATTGCTGTGGCTTGATGCTCGCAAAGCATTTCAAAGAGGGTATATCCTAAGAGAGGTGATCCCTAGCCCTCTAGCCCGTACTCTTAAGTAGTTGGGATTATTAGTTTTATTATTCACTTATTTAGATAATAAGCAAGAGCTAGTGACGACTAGCTGAGGAATGACCTCATAGCCTAGATTTTTAGGGTGGCCTTATATTGCTAAAGAACCATGATTGATGTCACACAAGTTGAGGAAAGTTCCACTTGAAAACTATTGCCTTTTATGCCACATGGATGTTTCTTGATGTTATGAGTTATTTGAATTATATGCTTAAGTATTGCCATGTATTCATGCTTTAATATGTTGCATCCATGACATTAAGATGCATGCTAAAAGGGATGAACCTTGGATAATTAGTTTTAGAAACCCTAATAATGAATCTTATGTGCATGCTCACTCTTTTTAATAATAAACCCAAGGTTCCTGAGGATGTGAACGATGCAACCCTTGATAGGAGCTCCCTACTAGATTCTTTAGTAAGATTCTCACTCTTTTCTCTTCCTTCTCTTTCTTCCGTCACATCTTCAGAGCTCGATGGCGACGTTCGTGGTCTTTATCGACACTCCGACGTGGGAGGTGCATTTTGATCAGGACCACAAATCCTATCATTTTGAGGGACAGTGCACAGTACGAGTCTTCATGTTTGTTGGACGTCCCTTCGCACACCCTGTACAGAGTTATCGCTTCTCCCCGATGTCACCCTATAACGACACTATGGTTTTTGAGCGTGCCCTGACACATGACTAGAGGATTCTTCAGACCTACACTGGAGGATTGATGCCCCATGACTTCCAGGACTACGTGCCCCAGTCTCTCAGTTTAGAAGACAACCCTTTTGAGGTCCCACCGACGCATATGTACAGCGAGAGGTCTGCTCCCACTCCTCAATTCGTGCGAGGCGAGAGTGAGGAGACCTTCACGCAGCCGAGACTGGCTAGGCAAGCTGAGAGGCACCCTTACCGAGGAGCTCATGCCCAGTCATCCCGTGTGCCTACCCCTGACGCGTTGCGTCATTGGATCGGTTATATTCCACCTTATCCCGGGTTCTAGTAGTCGACATCGTAGGGGAGGTTTAGTGCACATACTCACACATAGATAGGATAAACCTTTTTTTGTCTTGAGGTTATCCACTCTAGGTGCACTCGGGTAGTCGTGGTTTATCTATGCTTCCCTTGCTTTTGTATTTTCATTTTCATGTGTATTACAAGCTCAGCCCAATCTATAAGGGCATGACTACATATGTACCTTAATTATGTTATTAATGAAGGTATTTCCTTTGATGTGTCATTCCTGTTCATTGTTATATGCTTTACTCGCTGTGTTCTTCATGCTTGTTATTTGTGCTTTATATTTCTATCTCACGGTTAGATCAGAACGCGGCTCTCACTTTGGTTTTATGGTTTCAAAAAAAATTTACCCGTAATTTTCGCTAAGTATTTTATTAAAAAGATGAGACTAAGAGGTAATAACCTAATGATTAACCTAATGTGTTCTAGTGAGTTGGGTTAAAAATTAGGGTGTTACATTTAGTACACTATATATATATATATATATCTTGATAAGCATAGCATGTGCATTAGCTGAGCCTGGTCTTTGATTCTAGCATACTGGGTAGGAACATATTTACTTTTTGGTAAAATGATGATGATATGCCCTTATAGATATATGCAAGTGAGGCATGAATATGTGATTAATTGTGGTATGTTATGATTATGATTAGATGATTTAGATGCATGTTGGATATGACATATCTAAAATAGATTTGGGGAAAATCCGCTCCCAGCCGTTATGCTGTTGAATTTTCGCTAAAACTGTACACTTAGAAAGGTTTATGAGAATTATGAGCATGAAATGTTAAATAATAAATTGTATTGATACCTATAATCACATGCCCATGCATGCATCTTTGATTAACATGTTAAGATTAAAGGTGACATAAAACATATGGAAATGATCCTCTAGACTCCAAAAATTAATGGTTATGAGAGGTGATCTAATAAGGACCCTTTAGACTCCAGGAATTAACAGTTATGAAAGGTGATCCTACACCCCTTATCTCGCACTCTAGGAGTCGGGAATTTGCTTATCACATGATAAGTATAGATTAGTGATGATTAGTTAGATATGAGATCATAGCCTAGAATTCTCCAAAGAGGAGAGTATTAAAGTGGCCTCACAAGTCACATAAGAGATTAAAAGAAGAAAAATGCATGTGAAATGATTATGTACATTATGCTATGTTCATTTAGTATAACTCTTGTGATATGTTGCATGTGGTATTGACACGCATTTATGATATGGTATAATGCATCTGTGACATTAATGTAAATTCCAGAACCCTTAACAAAGTACTCAGAAAGTACGAAGCTTAAAAGATTTTGAACGACAACAAAGCAATTTAGAGAAAATGTTTTGAAGAATGACTAATGGCTACCTTGAGTTTCTTGACAAAGTTTAACAGGTAGATCCGGTCTATAATACACGAAGCTAAGCAAGATTAATATTTCACTTTGCATGTGTAAGCATGTTATATCTCATGGAAAGAGATTAAATTAATCAGAAAGTGAATATGAAGTCGAGCGAAGTAAGTGTATACAGATTAAGGCATAATACGAACTCAATGCAAAGAATAACATTTCACTATGCATGCACAAGCATGATATATATCTTATGGGAAGAGATTAAAATAATCAGAAAGTGAATATTATTTCAAGCAAAGAACGTATTCATGTTCATGGACCAAAGGCATTAAAGCTAACTTGAATTAGGAATACATTCACAACACATAAGAAATCATGTTTATCTCAAGAGAGGAGATCAAGCTTAAAAGGTGAATATTATCTCGTGGATAGAAAGCATAAATGCTGGAGGACTGAAGATGATCAAGTCAGAAATCAAGAAACCAAGGAAAGGATCTTCAGAAAGTAGCACGGGACATCAGAAAGAACACTCATGATAAAGAAATCAATTCATGTCCAAGAGCAACGTGTTACTCAGTCATCAATCAAGCAATCAAGATTAGAGACTGGAATATTAGAGAAAAATCAACATGATTGATTACAACATCAAAAAGCTTACTATAGGGTGGAGTAAAGAACGCTGAGAAAAAATGAAAGGAGTTTCAAATTTCAAATTTCAAATCTCAAATCAGATCTAGTGTTATAACTAGTACGTCATATCTCCTACCTAAATGATTCAAGATCCTAGGAGGTGGAGTTCAGAAACCAAGAGCTAAAAGTAAAAGAAAAAAAAATGAGGACTTCAGAAACCTCTACATTATAACGGCTTCTACAACGATGGGACAAGTTGTCAGCCTACCTCACTAGACTAACGTTCCAAGGCACATCTTAAAAAATACACATGTCACTTGGAGATCAGATCAAAGAGGTAATGGTCATAAAGATAGACCTGTATAAATGGAGATGTCAAGCTTGAAAGCAAATGAGAGAATTGAAAGCCTTAGTGCAGAATCTCTAGAAAAATCTCTCCACACTTCCTGTGTTGTTTATCAATTTATGTAATCATTCACGAAGTGTAAAAATCTTCTTTCCCGGTTTTAAAATGTATTTGTATTTGCATGCTCTTCATGTGAAGAGATAAGAGAAAGGAGTTGCTCTAAGTTTCCCAGTCTTTATTAGCTAGCATCTTTAAGGAAACTTGAGTATAGGTTAGTTTGAGTGGTAACCCAAACACATAACTTTTGTAACCTTGATCTGTTAGTGATCAGTGTGAGACATAGCTTGGAGAGGTTAAGGTAAAACTACTTACAACGTGTTAGCAAAGGTATTTGCTAATCGCGGTTCAACTTGGAGAGACTGTTAGAAAGATTACTTACAACGTGAATGCAAAGGTATTTGCATTTCACAGTTCAGCTTGAAGAGCCTATTTGAAAGACTACTTACAACATGGCAGTAGAAGTTGTCTACAGGTCACAGTTCAGCTTAGAGAGGCTAGTTTAAGACTACTCAGTTAAGTCGCAGTTAGGGTTATCTACTGTACAAGTTCAGCTTGGAGAGGCTGGTGCAAAATTACTCGGTTAAGTCGCAGTTGGGGTTGTGCACTGTGCAGGTTCAACTTAGAAAGGCTGGTTCAAGACTATTTGGTTAATTCGCAGTTGGGGTTGGCCACTGTGCAAGTTAGAGCTTAGGAAGGCTATTGTAAAGACTATCCATTTTTACTTTCTCAGGTTGAGAAAGTTGTTGTTAGTGAAATCTCAACATGTGTTGAGTACTGGATGTAGGCAGGTTGGCTGAACCAGTATAAAATTTCTTGTGTCCATTTTTCTCTTCCCTGAACTTTTACTTTTGCGTCATCATTATATACTCCTTACTGATTAAGTTCTTATCAAACTAATATCCATGTTGTTATGCCTTAAGGATTTATTTTCTAAACTAATCAATAACTTCTCAACTGCACTTCAAGCTTCAGCTTGATAGAACTTTGTTTCAATAGGTTTAGAAAGTGAAAAGAATTGAAAGAAGAATGAAGCACGATTCAATCCCCTTTCTTGTGCATTCTTTTACCAACAATTAAGACTCATGATAAAAGACGTGAACCTTGGATAATGAAATTTGAAAACTTAATGAATGAACTTTATACATGCTTGTCATTTTCATAATGAAACCCAAGGTTCTTGAGGACGTAGATGATGACATATATTAGGAGGATAGTACCTTGTCATTTTCTTATATAAGTTTCTCATCCCATCTTTTTTTCTTTCCGTCTCGTCTTCGAAGGCTGATAGCATCATTCGTGCTCTTCGTTGACGCTCCCACTTGGGAGTTATACTTCAACCCCATCCACCAGATGTATCACTTCGTGGGTCGAGATGTTGTATGCCTTTTTGTCTTAATGGAGCACCTTTTTGCACCTTTCATCACTAGCTTTAGGTTCTCTCCTGCCACTCCATTCACCGATGACCTGATTTTTGAGTGTGCTCACCCATGGGGTACCCGTATCGCTACCTCGGCTGTTTGAGATTATCCTGATTATATCCCCCGTTCACCTCCTCATCCGATTGAGCCTATGACAAATCCCTCAACGGAGTCACTATCCCAGTACTTTGCTGGTGGTTCTGCCCCTATATCCCTATGGAGATTGGAGGTGACAGTGATGTAGATGCCACCATTACATGGACGTTGAGGGGAGCTAGGTCGGTTCATCAAGGAGCTACTCGTTCTCATCGGGGTGCCCATGCCCGACCTGCCATGCGCCTTGGTACACCCGATGAGCTAGCCTGTTTTATTGGTTACATTCCTCCCTCTCAGTAGGGACACCCTTGGGAGCCGATGATGGACCGTTGGAGAAGCCGAGCATACATTATGGATAGCCTTTTTTTGTTTCTTTTGGTTTGAGGTTATCTTACATTGGTGCACTCCGGTAAACTTAGTTTAGATTCTACTTTTCTTTATGTATTTCCTTTATTGAATATGGATTACTATACTATCCCAACCATTATTGGTATGAATGATGGTACTTATTATGTGTGTTTATTTAGTGTACGAGGAGGAAACAATGATATTGATATTATATGAATCCATGATGATTATCCATGCTTGTGGTGTTGTGATACTTGTGTCTCACATTTTGTTTACTATCTACTTGTATGTGGGGCTCATGTTTTTATTTTAAGTTTAAAAAAATTTACTCATATTTTTGCTAAGTATTTTACAAATGTAAGGTTAAGAACTGGAACAAAAGAGTAATAACTAATAATTAACTTAAACGCATCTTAGGCGTATTAGGTTAAATATTAGGGTATTACATGATCAAGGTCATAGCTTGTTGATGGTTGTGAGACCATCATGTGTTTAACCTCTAAAGCTTAAGGCTTCATCTTTGATTTGGCTTTTTTTTAAAAAAAAAGGAGAAAAAATGATTATTTGTTATCCATGGTTATTTTTTTGAGCTTAATGGTGAGTCCAAAGGAGTGAGTTTTGTTAGAACCATGGAGTTGAGGGACTCTAAAGCTTACTTATTTTGTTAAGACTAATGGGGTTGAAAGTTTCACTCTTTAAAGTCTTGAGCTTTTGAGCTCTAATGATATCTAAAAATGGACATGCATTCATGCTTATATTTCAAGTTTTGCATTTCATGTTTATGGTTCAAGTCTTGCATATCATGTCTATATTCCAAGTTGTCAACATATATTCTTAAAGGCTTAAAAATAGACTTGCATTTTCATATTTATATTTCAAGTCTTGCATTTTATGTTTCTATTTCAAGTTATCACCTTACAATCTTAAAAACTTAAAAATGGACTTGCATTTCATGTTTACATTTCAAACCTTGCATATCATGTTTATATCTCCAAGTTGCCACTTTGTATTCTTAAAGGCTTAAAAATGGGCTTGTATTTTCATATTTATATTTCAAGTCTTGCATTTCATGTTTATATTTGAAGTTATCACTTTATTATCTTAAAGGCTTAAAAATGGACTTCCATTTCATGTTTACATTTCAAGCTTTGCATATCATGTTTATATTTCCAAATTGTCACGTTATATTATTAAAGACTTCAACTAAGCTTGCATGGCATATTTATGATTTCAGTCATCACCTATGCCTCTAAAGCTCAATAATTACCTTTTTTCTCTTAAATTAGTCGAGTCCAGTCCTTGATTTTAGGCAACTAGGTAGGAGCATGTTTACTTTCAATGAGATATTGATGATAACATGTTTATGGATATATACAAAGAATGAGATGCTTGCTTATGTGATCAATGTCATGATGATTTGTGGCATGTTGTGATTATGAATGAATAATTGAGAAGCATGATTGATATGTTCTATGGCATGAAGCAAATTTGGGGAAACTCCGATCTCAGTCATTATGCTGCCAAATTTCCACAATATTTGTGAACTTAGAGAAATTATGAAGTATGTGAGCATGAAATGTTAAATGATAAGTTATGATGATAGTTATGATGATAGCTATGATTATATGCTCATGTTTGCATCTCTAAATGACATGCTAAGATTTAAGGTGACATAAGACACATAGAAATAATCCTTGAAACTTTAGGAATTAATGGTTATGGGAGGTGATCCAAGCTCTCTATCATGCACTCTAGGAGTTGGGAAAATAGCTTATCAAGTTAGATAAGTATACGCTAGTGATGACTAGCTAAGTATGAGCTCATAATCTTAGAACTTTCAAGAAGAATAGCGTATTAGGCAACCCTTATGAAAGAAAGATTAAGAAAGCAAAGTCACCTAAGAAAAGGAAAAAAGGGAAGTTGTGTGCCTTAGTTGCTTATGTTCCTTATGTTTCTATATTATGTCATTGTATGTTTGGGATATTGCATAAGGTATTGACATGCATTTCATAACATGGTATGAATCATCCATAACATTAAAATTCATGCTAAAAGATACGGGTCTTGGTTAAGGGTATTTGGAACTTTATAAATGAATCTAATTTATGTTTACTGTTTTTATAATGAAACCTAAAGTTCCAAGGGATGATGATGATGATGACACATGTATGGAGATGGAAAACCCTACTGAGATTCATATATAAATTTCTCATCCCCTCTCTTTCTTTCTATCTTCATCTTTAGACAAGGTTGATGGCAATGTTTGTGGATTTCCTTGAGATGCCAGCATGGGAGTTACACTATGGTTCAAACCAGAGTAGCATACCTAAAGCGGGGATATAGTCCTTCATATTTACAGTATGTTAGGGCTTGTCTCATTTTCAAAGCACATTCATATCTATGTCATAGTTATGTTTAGCTTTTGAACTAATTGTATTCTCAACCTCTATAGGTGAGCTCAGTATATTTGTTATGGTATTACCTTTGTGGAATACTTCTATATTATTATTACTGGCATGATATTTACAATTAATGTTATTCTATGATAATGCTTTCATTTTATGTTATGCTTTATTATGATTTTGCATTTATGTTATGTGATGATCGGTTAAGAATACGTTGATGAAGTATACTATTATTACATATTATATGATGAATACTTATGTGCTAAAACTTATACACAAATGGCTCATAGTTTGGGTTTTCAAATAAAAAAAAATGGGTCATATTTTTCGTAGACTTATTTTCAACTAGTAAAATTCTGAGATGAAAAGAGTAACAATTAATGATTAACCATTATTCGTCCTAGGCATATTGTGTTAAAAGTTAGGGTGTTACAAGAACAATAGGAACAAGCTTGGGTTTAGGACTAATATTCTTCAATTGTTTCCCTGATAGAATAATCAGTCTTAAAGATAAGAACGTAATGGATGTTCTTATTCTCAACCTTCAAATGTCCAAATTGACATGAAACCCGGATCAATCCCCATAACCATGCTCTATAGGGTCCAATATAACATATGCACTCTACTACCTAAAGAGTCCCCAAACATAAAACATCAAGAGGAAAAACTTTGTTCATCACTGACCGAACAAAAGCTAATGTCACGATTCCAAAGACCATGGTCTTGAGTAATATAAAGTTTCCTAAACAATGGGTCATTCATAGAATCAGCATCGACAGCCCCTAGACCAACACCAAACATTAGAGAAATTAGATAATATGAAACTATGAATGTAGAGCTAGTTTTTGATAGGGCTACATTATTAGGACAAGAGAAAATGGCATCCCTAGTATGGCAAAATATCTAGATAGGACTAGTTCTGAAAGAATTAATCCCTTTGGGATACCTCCATCTAAAATAATGCTGGATTATGAGAGAAGAAACTCATTTTCTCATGAACCATCTTTGAGGTTAGAATGCTTCCATACGGTAGTCTCTAGGAGATCCTTCTCCACAAGTTTCCAAACATTTCTTCCCACAATCTAACTTAAAGGGTTAAATACCTCATCAACCTTTCCTATGCCAACATATGAGAAAGAAGATGACAAAAAGCTAATTTAATTCCCAACTCATTCTTCTATTAATGAATATAATTATGATTAAGTTCATTATAGATAAGGAAGCCCTTAAGACAAACTTTTACTTTGAGGAATTACCACCTCAAAGGAAATGGTTTTTCCAAAATTATCAACATATAATCAGAAAACAAATTCAAGAGGAATTCTATGAATTCCTAAACAAAATTGAACAAAATCTCCTATTTTTTTAAACTAGTTTCATGCTTATGAAATTGAAAACCAAGTAAGTTATCCATGAATAGGGAATTCAACAAATGTAATCACTTCATGATGGCTTAAGGACAGCAAAGAAATTAATTCAAAATTGCCTCCATCAAGAGCTTTTACCATTCCAAATTTAAAATTGACAATAACCTTGTCCTGGCTTCTCCATTCAAAACAAAAAAAAATGAAAGAGAAAAACATCTAGTCGATAGACATCAAAGGTCTCATGGAACAATCAAATTGTACAAATCGATATCTTCAATCTTTAGATAAGAAAATAATGGCTAAAACTAAAAGCATTAAGGAACAGCCATGAATTTTTTACCAATCAAGAGAAAAAAGTTTAATAGTGGTTGAAAAGCCACAGTTCAAAATTGTTAAGCTAAACAAGAAAATTAACTTAAATTCTCCCAAAAATTCAATAGATGAACTTTTGGAAAAAAATTAAGGAAGGGCTAAAGTAGTTAAATTCTATTGTCTTAGACATACCAGAACACTCTAAACAAATAAAACAAACTAAAATCTCTATAAATGCCCTTTGAAGCCCTTCTAAAATAGCTCCAAATATCTAGTTAGAAGTATTTCCTTATACTCCTTTTATAGGAAAAATCAATCATGTTTTCAACCAAAATTGGAAAAAACCAACCAAACTTTATTATCAAAGAGCAATTGTGCCTAATTAATTACTCGAAGAAAGAAGGCCAAGTTTTAAATCATTTAAGGCAAATAACATCTATGAATGAAATATAGATAGACAAACTAAGTATCAGATTTTGATTACTCTTTAGCATATGATAATGGTCTCAATAGCATACTTAACCACATAAAATTATGGTGAAGAAACCATTGTCAATATTCTAGTTACCAAATTTTTCGGACAACTTAAGGGCTGGTGGGATAATCATCTCACAGAAAGAGCAAAATCTAAAATCCTTTATGCCATCAAAATAGAACCAAATGAAACTCCAATCACCAGCAATAGGGAAACTATCTCTAATACTGTCAATATATTAATTTTTACAATAGCCCAGCATTTCATTGGAGTGCTCCTTATGGAAGAACATATATACTAAACTATTGTTAATTGCAAATATAAAAATTTTGTTGACTTCAGATGGTATAGAGATACCTTCCTTACTAGAGTCTTCACTAGAAAAGATAGCCAACAACTATTCTAGAAAGAAAATTTCTTATAAGTCTTTTGAAATCCTTCGGAGATAAAGTAATAAATAAAATTAGAAGTCAAACCACAGATGGGGAAATTACCTATGATCAATTAAGTTATGGGCAATCAATTGTTTATATCCAAAAGGTAGCCATAAAAATCTATCAAGATGATAAAATCCAATATCAACTTGTAAGAGAAAAGCCCTAAACCAAGAAAGATATGTAGGATCCTTTATGATTAATTCAGACTTCCATCTTGCCAAAACAGAAAACCTAAATCAAAACTAGACAATTCTAAACCAACCAAAAGTTTAAATATTACAAGGTCAAATCAAACGTTTTGCCAATGAAACCTAAAAGGGATTTCAAATCCAAACCTCCCACAGACATGTATATGCCCAATAAACCCCTTACAATAAGTTATAGCTATGGCAAACCCAATCATATAGGTAAATATTATAAGCTTAAAAGCAAACTAATTGTCTTAAACTTTTGAACCCACAATAGAGGAACAAATCGATCACCTCTTAGCTTAAATTTTTGGGAAAAAAAAAGAAGAAAATGAGTCTTCTGGAGATCTTGGTCAAATTCAAATAACAACGTAATTTCTGAAGAAGAGTCAAAATCTCTTAATAATATTAATGTCCTGACAAGGGAACAAGTTATATTATTTGAAGCAATTAATACTATTCCTAACCCTTAGGAGAAGAAAACCTTCCCTCCCAAACTAAAGGAAACATTAGAAGCCAGTTCTTCTAAATCAAAATAAATACAGTATAAAAAACTCTTAAGAAATTAGAAAAGAAAACTCTCTAGCCAATAACAATCCAAGACCTCCAACATGAAGTCCAAAATCTTAAAACAAAAATCAAAGAAATTGAAAAACAACAAGAAATCCACCAGATTATCCTAAATCAAAATAAAAACAAAATTGAAAATTCAATTCAAGACTCTTTGGATCCTGAAGCTTGACTATGTCTTTATCATTGAGAAAAGGAAGTGATTTTTTTTATGATAATAGAATTCTTAGAAGTGATTACTGTATTAAAATTTCAAAAATTCTACATTAACATTAGAATAACAGTCGGAGAATTTGTCCTTTATTCTCTGGCACTATTTTATATAGGCACAGATTCAAATTATATCCAGGAAAGACTCATTCCCACAAACATATTTTGAGGAAACCACTAAACAATTAAGCATTACTAGTGGTTCTAAGTTAAGAATCCAATTCAAACTATCAAAAGCAATAATCAAAATCAAGAACTCGAGATGAAGACATTCTTTCTTTTGAAACCTTAAGAACAAGGTGATCTTAGGAACACCATCATCAAATCAATCCTCATAGGATTCCTTTTAGAAGAAGGGATAATCACTTGGCATTTAGGAAAAGAGATCAAGTTTCCATTCATATAAAGATCAATAACCAAAACTCTTAACCAAACTAAAGTTAAGGAAAGAAAAATTAACTTTTTAAAAAGAAGATATCACTTTCAAACATATTGAGACTTAGTTAAATCAATTAACCATCCAAGAAAGAATCCAACTATTGCTCTTGAACAAATCCAATCCACTCACAAATGCATTTTGGGAGTGAAAGAGGCAAATAGTGGAACTTCCTTATGAAAAGGATTTTTGTGAAAACATAATCCCCATAGAAGCTACACCTATCCAAATGAATGATGATCTCTTGTCAAAAGGATTAACAAAAAAAGACAAGTGTGTACTTGGTCATGCCTTACTTTCTATATCAAATAAAAGTTGAAATTGAGAAAGGAACACCTCGTTTAGTTATCAGTTACAAACCTCTTACTCAAGCTCTCCAATGAATTAGATATCCTATCCCAAATTTTTTTTTAAAAAAAGATCTTTTGAACGATTATATTCATTCAGGATATTTTTAAAATTCGACATGAAGTATAGATTTTGGCAAATCCAATTTAAAGAGAGTGATCACTACAAGATAGCTTTTACAGTCCTATTTGGACAATATGAGTGAATGTAATTCCATTTTTCTTAAAAAATACTACATCAGAATTTCAAAGGATCATGAATAGTATATTTGATCCCTGTTCAAACTTTGTAATGGTCTATATTCATGATGTTTTGATCTATTAACAATCCATAGATAAGCATTTTAAGCATGTCAATATATTCATTAGAGTTATTAAGCAAAATGGTCTTGTTATCTATAAGACCGAAATCAACCTTTTTCAAACAAAAATTACATTTTGGGACATAGCATCCATCAAGGAACAATTGTTCCCATGAATCATGCAATTTAATTTGTCAATAAAATTTCAAACCAAGTTATTAACAAAACTCATTACAAAGATTCTTAGCCTATTTAAATTATGACTTAGACTTCTTTCCTCAGTTTAACAATCTTATCAAACCTGTTCATGATCATCTCAAGAAAAACCCACCTCTTGGATAGATATTCATACCAAAATTGTCAAACAAGTCAAACCAGGTTATTGACAAAACTCATTACAAAGATTCTTAGCCTATTTAAATTATGACTTAGACTTCTTTCCTCAGCTTAACAATCTTATCAATCCTCTTCATGATCATCTCAAGAAAAACCTACCTCCTTGGATAAATATTCATACTAAAATTGTCAAACAAGTCAAAACCTCTTCGTGCTACATTCTGATGTTCAATGCTATTTTTTGAAGACCTGTGCCTTAGTTTCTTGTTCTTGATTTTATTTTCTTCAATCTGTAAGGCATCTATACGTACTTTGAATGATATAATATTCATTTCATTTATGCTTAACCTCTTAAAATGAGATAAATCATGTTTACACCTATAAATTAAAATTATTCTCATTTCAAGTTCGTGTTAAGCCATCCAGAATTACCTGTATGCTATGTCAAGAAACTCAAGGTAGACATTAGTAGTTCTTCAAAACATTTTCTTTGAATTGATTTTGTTGCCATTCAAAACACATAGCCTTAACGCTTTCTAAAGGGTTTTAGAGCTTACAATGAGAACCAAGGGTATTTTGGGTATTGTACTTTATGTTTGGAAATTAGTTTATGCTAATATCGAAGGTTTGATTTTATAATCTCATTACCAAGTAGTGATGAAACTAGTTAGTCGCACACAATAGAACATGTATATGTCAAGAATAAATTAATTCTAACTAAAATAGTTAATTAGAAATTAATTACTGAATTGGACTTGGAATTTGATTGCATGCTTGCTAGCACATCTTGAACTCAAATTCCACATGGTGATGAATCCTTAAAAAGGAAAAGGTTTTATGTGAAAAGTCCATATTTTATAAATTTGTGCCAGGTGCATTTTGGTCTTTTCTAGTTTTGGTTCATATAAGACATGAGATGACTTATATGTGAGATTATGTTATTTTTTGTAAACATCAAAATCACATAAGCCTATTTAAAATAAGAATTATCTGAAAATAAGTTAATTTGAATTTTAAACCAGTTTTTGATGGGAATCAATTAAGAATTGATTGGTACAAATGTCATCCTACTATTTGCACATCCCAAATAAAAATCTATGACCCTAAAAAAAATGAATCTGACATAGACGAGAAAGAAGGTGGCTCATGGTTTTAAAAGGGAGAAATCAATCAAGCATACAAACAACTCAACTATCAGAAAACCACTACACCGCCCACTTCATACTAGTCTAGATTTCCAAGGGCAACAAAGAATGGAACTTGGAAAAAAAAGGAGTTGGTTGGCATACAGTGTTCATGTGGACAAACTAGAGGTTCTGTCGTTATACAATTATGTGTTCGTGAAATGGACAATTACTTTATATGGGACTTCACTATAAGAGGTATGCATGTCCCATTCATTCCTCCTTCCTTTAAGCATTTACGTTATCTAAATGACACAAAGTGATATCAATATCATGAAATACGATTTCATTGAGAGTTTTTTTGTCCTATATGAATAGTTCATGTGATGGAAAATTTATGTTCACTACAGTTTATAATTCCTTTGCATTAATATGATGTTTTCCAACAATGGTATCAGAGCCACCCTTGTGATTATTTAGATACGTTATATATTGCTTTGGTTTGATAAGAAAACTTTGTCCATTTGAAAAGTTAAAATAATTGATGTAACAAAACTAATAGCTCACTGTTTGTGACTAGTCAATTCAACCTTCTTTTAATTAGATGGTTTTGTCTTGAAAAATGTTAATGATTAACCATGGCAAGCCAGATCGTTTTCAATTTCTTATCAACCAGAATTTTCAAAGTTTAATTTTGTGGAAAATACACATATGAGATATATATATCTTGTTATGGAATAAATAATATCGTGTCGATTGCTTGCTTCAATTTTGAAAAATTTGGTTCCTATTAGAAAGTAATATTAATGAACACATATTGGAGAACATATGAGTAATAAAACTCAAGATTTAGTTTCTTTTAAAGTTTCTAAATTAGAGCTTTATTTTACCAAATATGTTTTAAAATTGAAAGCTTGTTTAACATGGAATAGCATAAGTTTTTTTTGGCTTTTAAAGCAATTATTAACAATGATTTTTTTAAAATCCAAAATATGATATGTGATATTTGTTTTGTTTCAAAATAAATCATTTTAATGATTTAGAATCATTTTAAAGGGAGCATTTTTTTTTAGTCAATTTCAAAAATTTGAGACAAGTTTTAAATACGACATCGATACATTCTATAATTGTTGAAGATTTTAAATATGTGACATTTGAAACAGTCATAACTACATGATGAAGGCATTAAGATCGCTTATTTTCTTATTTATTGGTTCTTTATTGATTTTTTTTTTTTAGCACGCAACTGATCATGGACTCTAGGAAATCAATGTGATTGATTTTATTTTATTTTATTATATGAGGTGTAATTAATTTGCAACAGTTGTGATTTTAATCTTTTTTATTAGGTTGTAATTTTAATTATAACCTAATAAAAAAAATTGAGACACTTTAATGATTTAGAATCATTTTAAAGGGAGCATTTTTTTTAGTCAATTTCAAAAATTTGAGACAAGTTTTAAATACGACATTGATACATTCTACAATTGTTATAGATTTTAAATATGTGACATTTGAAACAGTCATAACTACATTATGAAGGCATTAAGATCGCTTATTTCCTCATTTATTGGTTCTTTATTGATTTTTTTTTTTTTGCACGCAACTGATCATGGACTCTTGGAAATCAATGTGATTGATTTTATTTTATTTTATTTTATGAGATGCAATTAATTTGCAACAGTTGTGATTTTAGTTTTTTTTATTAGGTTGTAATTTTAATTATTTTTATAGGCCTTTTGGAGCGCCCATTTTGTTTTATTCTCCACTTGATATATCAAGGATATATTCATGTAATGTACGAGATATCAAAAGAAGAAATAAAAGCAATGGAGACCCAAAACCCAAGAAAGAGGTCTATCAAGATGGAGTCTCTTGGTAAAAGAATGCACGAGAATAGGGGATTGGATCGTGCTTTTTGAAATTTTCTTCTGAATCTGAAACTTTTAATAAAAGGATACTATCCAGCTTAAGGCTTGAAGTGCGGTGGAATAATGGTTAGTAGTTTCATAAAGTAGATCTTTAAAGCATAATAATAATAATAATAATAATAATGCTTAAGCAGTGATTGATATAAAATGGATAATATAGAAAATAAGAAATTAGGGAAGAGAGAAAGGATAAGTATTTGTATAATGGTTCAGCCAATCTGCTCACATCCAGTACTCAACACATGTTGAGATTTCACTAACAAAAACTTTCTCAACTTGAGAAAGTAAAATGGATAGTCTTTACATTAGCCTTCCCAAACTCTCACAATGAACGGTGGACAATCCCAACTGTCACAAACAGAGTAGTTATGAACTAGCCTCTCCAAGAATGAACTGAATAGTTCTGAACCAGCCTCTCCAAGCTTAACTATGACCTACAGATAAATTCTAGTGCTACGTTGTAAGTAGTCTTGAACTAGCCTTTCCAAGCTGAACCATGATGACCAGATACCTCTGCCATCATGTTGCAAGTAGTTTTACCTTAGCTTCTCCGAGCTATGTCCCACTCTGGTCACTAACAAGGTTATAAAGGTTATGTGTTTGAGTTGTCACTCAAACTAGCCTACACCCATGTTTCCTTACAAATATTCAATAATATAGACCTAGGAAACATAAGCGACTTCTTTCTCACATATTTTCCTAAGAAGAGTATATCATTACAAAACATGGAAAGAAGATTTTATACACTTCAAGAAGATTGGTTTCATGTTATGATAACAGCACAGGAAGTGTAAAGAGATTTTTCTAGAGTTTTTACTCTTATGTCTTTAACTCTTTCATTGACATTCAAGTGTAGCATCTCTATTTATATAGGACATTCTTCATGACCGTTGCCTTTGATCAGATCTCCAAGTGACACTTGTAGGTCATCGGTTGTGTCTTAGAATGTTAGTCTAGAAAGGTAAGCTGACAGACCTGTCATATTGATTGCAAAAGCTGTTGTGTTGTAGAGGTTTCTGGTGTCCTCTTTCTTTTTACTTTCTGATCGTGGTTTCTGAACTTGTAACATCCTTCTGAGTAGAACATCATCCTTAAGTCATGACATCATACTCGAGAGTTATTACTTATAAATTAGCGGACATTTCTTAATTAGCTATAGCAAGATCGATCGTATCGTGAAATAGCTAAGTCAAATATAATTACAAAGTAGTAACAAAGTCAAATAGCTATATTTGATTCTATCAAATATATATATTATAAACAAAGTAGTTATTTAATTACAAAGTCAAATATAAAAGGAAGCTCTTCTAAGAGCTTTAAGAGATAACAAATGTACTGTAAAGCTCTTAGAAGAGCTTCCTTTATATTTGAATTTGTAATTAAATAACATCTTTGTTTATCAGTTATATATATATATATATATATATATATATATATATATATATATATATATAACTATAACAAGTACAAGTCTTCTCTACTAAATTACTGCAAAGTTGATTCCTTTCATGCAACAGCCTCCTTGTCCTCTGGATCAACCTGGAGATGACACAGAACACAAAACACATAGAGGTAAGGTTTTACCCCAGACACAAAACAATAAATGTCATCGTCTTCGTTCTAGCCACTTCACTTTATTAAGAAAAAGTAATCATGCATTACATAACCGTAGTTCATTTTTAAAGTTCTAAATCATAATTTCAAAGTGGATTACATTAAACATTCACTCATTTAATTTACAGGTAACATAAGGCCCAAGGTCATACCTGAAAATGTTAAATAACATAACTCAATATGATATAACTATGTATATGCCAGTTACAGTGAAATTATCTTCAAGAGGCCTTGCTCTAACTTATGGCCATAGATCTCAATTCAATGCATTTTTATCTTTTCATCGACATATGGAAGACTTAGTTTATGCCCAACAAGTATCTGCCATGGACAACTCCACAATGGATAATTTATACCAAAATGTGTCTCCTGTGGATATTTCCACAAAAAGGAAATTTCATACCAGACGGAATCTGCCATGGATAATTCCACAAAAAGGGAATTTCATATCAAACAATATCTGCCATGGACAACTCCACAAAAATTAATACCTCTTTTTCCCTTTCCCTTTACCTAACCTAAGTCTTGTTTATATTTTTCTCATATGTCAGAACATGCACAATTGAAGTTCATACATTCTCTTTTACCACATATATACGTCAATCACTTTTCTTTTCCAAATGCACTCATAAAGCTCATACATGCATTTGTTCACAATATGATTCCAATCATTCCTCAAACTAATCCTCAAAGTCACTAGCATACATTCATATACATCATACTAAAATCAAATGTCATTATGTCACCAATATAACACCTTAGCTTAAATACAACATATGGACAAATTTCACACCGTTGTAGCATAAATTTATTTACATATCAAACATCCAATTTCAAAGCCACAACAATTATTCATGATACCTCAATATATCCATAATGTCCTGTAGAAAGTTCAGAGCAAAATGAGTTCTCGAACTAAGTTAACAAAATTAGACAAATTTGGAGGTCAGAAACCTCCTATTTACAGCTAACAGCCAGAATTCCATAACTGTTAACCCTAGGAAATTACTAAATAAGTTTAGAATAAAAATCACAGTTGAACCTCAAGATGTTGACAACACTCTATAAAATTTTCAAAGGAAAAATCAATCAATCGCTATGGTAAAAAAATTATCAAATTTCAGTGTTCTAGAATTGGCTGTCCAGACAACTCAATAATAGTCTAGGTTTTACATTTTTAGAAAATAGTAAAATTCATTTTCAAGACCAATAAAAATCATGGAGTTGCCTCAAGATGTTAGCTTCAACATATAATTTTTTCTAAGTCATAAAAACATCTACAAATACATTAGAAAATTCATTAACCATAGCCTGTCAGTACAAATCCCAGAATTCCAGCACATAATTTAAAACTTCTTTTGCCAAAATGGGTTTTCTAACATCAGCCAAACACTCCACCAAAATTAATACATCAATATTCATATCATCAATCAAATTAATAAAAATATTGAATTAAATCAGTGGTTAAGACAAAAAAAAATGGATTTGAAAGAAAAATATGTTCAAAATCCCTACTTGTGAAGCTTTAGGGCTTCTAACTCCAAAGGTTCTTTCACAAAATGGTCTTTCCTGACTTCAAGCCTTCCAAATAGCACATAATCCCTTCCTTAACAATGGCGTATGATATCTCAAAGTGGAGAATGGAGATGATTCAAAATCCTAATCAGTTGGTTTTGTAGATTATGGAAAGTAGAACAAGTTTTGTGAAGAAATATTGGTGTTTTAGTAACCTTGAGCTTAGGTTTTAGGGATTTGAAAGCAAGAATGAAGGCTTGAGAGCAAGAACAATGGAGGAGGAGTTCTTGGACAGCTTTGGCAGAAAATGATGATGATGGAGTGATAAGATTGGTTAGCATATCTTTACCTAGGTTAGGTTTAGGCATTTGTGTAGTCAAAGTGTTAATTTTTCCTTTTTGAAACTAAATAATGAGATGGATGGCTAGGATTTGGTTTAGAAGTCAAAGAATGAATCTTGGTCATCCAATTGGCTCAAGATAATTGGCTCACTTTAACTTGGGGAGTAAGTAGCTTTTTTAGCATTAAAATCACACACCAAAATTCTACTAAACAGATGAGATATTGGCACTCGAGTAAAATAATAATAAATGAAAGGTCATGATTAAAACTTGCTTTTTAAGTTTCAATCCTTGCCATCCACTTGGCAAGATGTGATTGGTAGGAATTACTTGGCTACCAAGTAGCTTTTACGGTGTTAAAAATCGCACACCGAAATCTTACCAAACAGGTAAAACAGTGTACTCGGGTAATCAAACATTGCCCGAAAATTAATTCTATGCATGAAATCTTTATTCCTAACTATTTCTAACCTCAATCTTATAATTTCTCAATTTTGAACATTTTCGGGCCCCAATTTTAAGGTTTCGGTTGTCCTATGGGCCCATAAAGCCCAATAGGCAACTATTTACTTATTTTTTTAATTATAGATCCATTGAATCATCTTTATCATTCCCATATCTGTCGGATTTTGAAATTATGACTAGTAAAACTCAAATTAATTTTTAAATAATTTTTAGGATATTACAGAACTCCTTGTTCTAAAAGCTAGGATCATGAATCAATTAGGCAGAAGAGATGATATACCAGTTATAAAAACTGGATCTGATTCAAGATTTGAAATTTGAAATTTGAATTTTCCTCCATTTCTAGTAGTGGTCTGTGCTCCACAGTTAAGTGAGTTTTCTTAAAAGTTTAATCAATCTCTTGATCATTTTTCGATCTTCTAGTCTTCAATCTTGGCTCTTTGACGCTGATTTATTTGCGTTTATGATGATTGTTGACTGTGTAACACCCTAAAAATTATATAAAAATTAATTTAAATTTTTCTAGTCATAATTTAAAAAATTCGACGGACATAGAAATAATGAGGACGATCCAACGGATCTATTAAAAAAAATAAATAGTACCCTTACGGGCCCCGTAGGCCCGTCAGGACAGTTGAAACCCTAGAATTAGGGTTCGGAGATGCCCGAAAGTGAGAAATTATAGAATTAACATTAAAAATTGTTAGGGATAAAGAAATTATACCTAGAATAAATTTTCGGACAATAGTTATTTTCTTGGGTACACTATTTTACTCATTCGGCAAGATTTCAATGTGCGATTTGTACACCGAAAGAAAGTTTAATCTCTAAGAGTTGGCTAATGCATATCCACTTTGACTAAATGAAAGGCTAAGATTTAATCTTGTAAAGCAAGATTGAATCCTAGCCATTCATCATTTTTTCTTTTTGAGGAATTGGACTTTATATTGCATCATGATTACACAACCTAATTTAATATCATTAAAAAGCCACAAATCTTCTCCACCAAGAATGCATTCTCGGTCAGCAAAGGGGATAAACTAGAAACCTCTATTTTCATTTCCTTGAGAGCTCAAGCTTGCTTTCAAAGCCCATAAACACTAGCCTAGAGTTGTTGCAACTTTAAAGTTCCTTCACAAAACTTGTTCTACACCTTAAACCCTACAAATCTAACCGATTGAAATCTCAAATCCTCACCTTGATACCACACTTTACCACTGCTTGAGAAAGGTTTAGGTGCTGTTTGGGAGATCTTGAAGTGAACAAAATCATTCCTGGAACATCCTTGGAGCATAGAGCTCAAAAGCTTTCAAAGTAGGGTTTTCTTTGGCCTTTTTCTTTCAAATTTTACTTTGAATATTATTGATTAATTGAGTCCAAAATTTTTAGTTATATTGGTTGATAATATGCTGATGTTGATGTGTTAATTTTGTTGATGTGTTTGGATGTTGTTAAAAATGATTTTCGTCAAAAGAGAATTTGACATATGCTGCTGGATTTTCAGATTTTGACAAGATAGGAATTGATCATGAATTTTTTGGTTCAATTATAGTCATTTTTATGAGCTATAAAAATTATATGTTCAAGCTAATATCCTAAGGAAACACTTAGAATTTTCGTGGTGCATAATAAAGACTTTTGCTACCCAAGAAAAATCAAGGACCGAAGTTGTAACTATGCTTGCTAAAATCTTGGTACTAAAGCTGTGAATTTGTATAATTTTGTGACCATAGCAAATTATGGAATTATCCTTTGAAATTTTTCTAGAGTGTCCTAAACATCTTGAAGTTCAACCTTTATTTTTATTTTGACTTTATTTGATTATTTGCTAGGGTTAAAAATTATGAGAAGTCTGATCTGAACTGTGAATAGGTGGTCCTTGACCATCAAACTTGTAAAATTTATTTAACATGGTTAGAGAACTCTTTTTGCTCTAATATTTTTACAGGGCCTTGTGACACATTGAGGTGTCTGGGAGAATTTTTATAGCCCTTGAAATGGATGTTCGATATGCATAATAAATCATACCCCTTAAGCAAGAATTCTGCCAACATGCTGTAATTGTTCTTAAATGAACTCAAGTATATTTAATGACTCCTAATCTAAGTATGATAAGTGTGAATGCATGCTATTCAATTAATGGATTAGTTTAAGGCATGATTGGAATCGTATTGTGAATCAATGTCTATATGTGTTTTATTGCATGCATTTGAACAAGGAACAGTGAATGATACATTGAACTAAGTTCACTAACAATAAATAGAGTGACACACGAACCTTTCACTTGTCGATGGCAAATTAAATGATCCTTTCGACTTTGTCGAGGGCAAATAGAATGATATATGATCCTTTCGACCTTGTCGATGGCAAATTAAATGATAAATGATCATTTTGATTTTGTCGTGGGCACATATAGTGATACATGATCCTTTCGACTTTGTTAAGGACAAATAGAATGAGATATGATCCTTTTCACTTTGTCGAGGGCAAATGACGTGATATATGATCCTTTCAAATTGTCAAAGGCATATAAAGAAAGATTGAGATCCTCTTCGAATGTACTGAGTGCACATAAAGTTGAGAATAATAACTAGGATCTTGAATGGCATGAAATACATGTTTTAAGTGATTGATTATTAAAAGCTATCCACTTCAGAAGTATGATTTGGAACTCTAAAATTGAACCATTGTTATGAAATGAATGATCATTCTTTCTTAATAAACCCAAGTGGCTGGAATGATGATGATGACATTGTGATTGTATATTTGGGGAAAGTCCCTACTGAGAATTGTTAAAATTCTCACCCCTATATTTGTGTGTTCCTATGTCATCTCCAGGGTGATCCAGAGGACAAGGAGGCTACTGCATGAAAGGAATCAACTTTGTAGTAGTTTAGTAGTGGATATTTATTTCCCCGTATTTAGTTGTAGTCATATATATGTAAATGCAACAAAGATTGTATATGTATGTAAGCTCATATCTGAGCTTCTTTTTGTACTTGACATTATATTAAATAAATGTTTTGTATCTTTGCTATATCTTTGCTATATATTTTAATCAAATTACGCTAGTTATTACATGAACCCCTTGAGCTTGCTATAGATAATTAAGAAAGATCTACTAATTAATAAGTAATAACTCTTAAGTACGATATATGACTTAAGGATGGTGTTGCCCTTGGGAGGGTGTTACAGACTGAGTAACACGTTACTTTCAGTGTTGGCATGATTTCCTCATTCTTCATGTACTTTCTGAAGTCTCGTCTTACTTTTTGAAGATTGTTTCCTTGGGCTTCTTACTATTGTATTAATCTACTTTATTCTTTAATGCATATAAACATTCTTTACATGATAATAAAATTCACTTGGTTTAAACTCATTCTCTTCCCACGAGATAAAATATGTTTGCACATGCAAAGTGAAATTGTTCTCGTTTAAGTCCGTGTAATGCACTTTGGAATTCTACCTGTTAAGCTTAGTCAAGAAACTCAAGGTAGCCATTAGTCATTCTTCAAAGTATTTTCTTTGAATTGGCTTTGTTTTCATTCAAAGTAATGAAGCTCATACTTTCTAAAGGATTTTGGAGCTTATAATCTCTCATTTTTTATGATGACAAACCAATTTGAAGAAAATCTTTTGAAGAGATTTTGAAAGAAATAATACATAATATAATATGATATGTGCATTTTCTTTCAAAATATCATGATTCTTAAATCTTAGTAAGTCCTATTCTTAAGGCATGATTAGATATGTTCAAGAAAATTTTGAAGCGTTAAGTTGACTCAAATCAAAGCTATTTGGTTCATGATGTTATTTTCTGATTTAAATCAGAATGTTTCTTTAATTTGTATCACCAAGAAACTAAAGCAGATATCATCATTTTAGTCTAAATCTACCAATCAACTTGATGTCAATCATGAAATGACTTTCTAACATTTAAGTGTGTTTGAATAAATAAACAAGTAATACTTGTGATATTATTTCTTGATTGAAAATCTTATTTAGCACATTCTTTTCTCATGCTTCCTTTCAAACAAATTGGATGCTCAAAGATATATATGTATATGTATGATAAAACCTTTTTGAGCATGTTATGAGAAAAGCTTAGGAGATACAAATAAAGTTTATGATGCTCAGAGAAACCTTGAAATAAATCATATCAGTGAATTGCAAGGTGAGGTTTCTAAAGCTCAATTAGGGATCTAACCCAATTTTATAAAAGCATTGAGTACTAGAGAGGTTATTTTTATGAGCTAGGAAACTTTTAACATAAGTTTCAGATGATGAAACAATTTTTTAAAAAATTTTCTCAAAACAATTTTTGCCCATTGATAGATATTGAATCAAAATATAACTTAGTCATTTAAGCTTAACATATGCGAGATGATTCTTAGATCAACTTTTCTGATCATAGTTGAATTAGAAACATTTAAAAGTGGTTTTTGAAAGTCCTCAAAAACTGTTTACAACTTTGATCAGATTAAAACAGAGCATCTCATATATGTATAAATGATAATGGTTTTCATAGTGATAGGCATTTCAAGCAATTTCATACATATCTACACACATCAATAGAGTTCAAGTATTCAAATACTAGTAGAAAGAATTTACGCTTCTTAAGGATACTTGCTAAAGTTAATCATGAATATAAGTGTGTGCTTATTTTTCTAGCATGTTAATGATTATTCAGTTTAGAGCAAATGCTTAAGATATCAGAGCATACATAAGCAAGTCATGATAAATGATCAACTAAGCATGATGGGATAGGCATCGATATGTATCAAAGCTTAAAAAATGTCTATGTATCAAAGAATAAAATGACTTAGAGTAAGGATTATAAACCAAGCATAAACATGATAGATGTGAAAAGTTTTATAATTCAAAAAAGAAATTGTCAGATTTCAACGAGAAAATATCAAAACGTAAAAAAATTATGCTTAAAAAACAATTCTAGGCTCTCTTTCAACATGATCTCGGTTGAATTCCTTAGCATCCTCCCCCTGAGTGCCTCAACATAACTCCCCCTGAATTTAGCACAAATTTTCTTCAACTTTTCTCTTATCCCCCTTTTGTCATCATCAAAAAGAGGTGTGCCGAGAGTCGTGAATCACACTATTAGTGGAAGACCCATCTTCTGAAGGAGTATTGTTAGCAGCATGCCGTATGGAACACTAGCAGTTCTTCGCTTTTCTTTTGTAGTAGCACTTAGCATGTAGTCTCGGATAAGTCTTGGCAGATTTACCTTTCTTTTTGACATGAGACAATATAGGAGCATGCAATCCATGCCTACTAATGCATATGTGCTTCTTATACGAAGTGGAATAGAGAATTGCACAACTGTATATACTTTTCTAGCCATAGCACTCAGCATGGCAGTGGATATTTCATTTGGCTTGTAAAGAATGGAATCAATTAGATACCTTGAAATATCTCTGTCATTAATTCCCAGAGAATGAGCCCAACCAGGAGTAGAACTACAAACTACTCTATCATTTGGTTCCTTAATGATTTTGGACAATCTGAAAGGAATGATCTTGATGGCACAATCCCTGATTATAGTATTCAAGGATGATGCTGAGTTTCCTTCTAGCTGATAATAGAAGGCATTAACTATTCTTGGATAGACTTGTTCATTTATCTTCATATATTCTTCCCATTTTTTAAATGAGAATACTTCGTTAAGAATTGATATTTCTTCAAGAAGATCTCTGCGCAGGGTTTTTCTTGGAGCTATTTTTCTTGAAGCAAAGTTCTTTTCATAATGATCCTACTTATGTAGATCATCATACATATGGAAAGAAGTTCCTTCTTCAGTAGAAGGAACATGTTTCTTGGTTTTAGCCATTTTGTATGAAGAAAGGATGAGGAAAGATTGAGTCTTGGAAGGATTTTGAAAGAAGAGAAATGGCAATCGATTTAGGATGAACTAGGAGACTTTTAGGAGGTGATAAGCAATTTCAGTAAGATCTGAACCAATAGAGAAAGTATGTGAAGGAAGATAAAGGGTAACTGATTATGCCTTGTAAGGCGTACGAGGTTATTTATGTGATGAGATGTGACTAACTGAAGTGAACCATTCACGGAAGAGAGAGAAATATCGTGGCTCAAGAAAAATATCCTGCCCTTTCACCTTTAGTTAGTGTAAAAGATTTCTGACTCTTCAGATTTTCTTTCTGAATATCTTACTTTATGAACTAAACTTCACGCTTACTGATCCTTTGAAATGTTACTATATTTTCGATTCATGTCACTTTCACACTTTGCCTTTCGTAACTCCAAATGTTCCCAGATTTTTTACTTTCCCTTTTCTTTCCTGAGTGGATGATAAAATCTTCTGACTTTAATAGAGTAAGCTGATCCAGTAAACTGATTTCTTTATGTGATCCTTAGATCAGAGCTGCAGAGAGTACCCAACAGTATTTATGTTTGAGAAGTTATGCAAATTTTTTAATATGTTTTTGAAAAAAACAATTAATTTTATACTAAAACAAGGTTGATCAACAGAGAGACATGGATCTATAGTGCTGAATATAACTTTCTGAACAGGACTAATATCACTTGTAATATAGGAATCTTAAGATTACCTTGATGTTTGACCTTTATGGCTAGTTCCATATCTGCAACATCTGGGTGTGTTGGATTTGCATTAATTCTCCATTTTCACTTTAGACATTAGATGTATGTCCTTTTCTCTGCATAGTCTCATATTCTTTTGTACAATTGTACTCATGTCATAAGATATAGATTTTCTCGCTGTCAACCTTGTCATGACTTAGTAACCCATTTCGTTCATCTTCAGAGTTGCTCTTTTCAGGGTTTTCGTGGCTCCTTTTGTTTTCTTTTTGAGATTGATGATTTCATCATTCATGGCTTAGCCTTATTAGGCTATTGTGTAATACTTGGAGTACACGTGTCAGTAGATAAGTTTCATATGGTCCGAGGGTCCACTAAGACCCACCCATGTTCTCGAGTCCGGGTTTTCGCTAAGTCTGGAGCCCTACACCTCCTTAGAGAGCTATATGTTAGAGCCACTTTCTTGGGATCAAAAGCCCTGGTAATTGCTCTCTAGATGGATATGAATTGAAGAGTGATTTTTAATGAATTTTAGGAAACCTCTAAATGTTTCATTTCTAGCCCCTAAGTTTAGAAAATCGCCGAAATTCTGGAATTTGAACTAAAACTCAAAAATGAGATTTTGATTGGTTGGGATTTTGATTTTTTTGATATTTTATTTGAATTCAAATGGGTGGTATTTTCTTATTTATATTTATGTTTTAAAGTTATCAAATTTAAATAAAGAAATGTAAATAACCATGACAGTAATATGTCTGGTGATATATCAATATCAGACATATCAAGAAATGTTCTTGATATGAGTGAAGCCATGACAAAGAACGTGTTACCGCCCACTACTGGGTTTCATGTAGGCAAAGCTATTGGTTTTGCAGTCCTCGGGTAGAGTTTCATAGAGGTTGTGCTGTTGGATCTTATTGTCCACGGCTGGGTTGTCCACGGCTATTAGGCTTTGCTGTCCATAGCTTGTTTTGTTGCCCACACTGGTCTTGCTATCCACAGTTGGGTTGCTATCCACAGCTGGTGTTGGTGCCCACAGCTGGTTTTGCTGTCCACGGCTAGGAAATTCCATAGAAGTAGTATAAGTGTTGGTAAAGCTAAAATGACAGCAAAATGTTCAATGACAGCAAGAGTTGCTGTCATAAAAAGTTCCACAACTGGGAATAAATTCTCACAGCTGGGAATGAGTTCCCACAGCTGAGAATAAGTTCTCACAGCTGGGGATGAGTTCCCACAGCTGAGAATGAGTCTCATTCTCACAGTTGGGAATGAGAACCCACAACTGAGCATGAGCTTCCACAGCTGGGAATGAGTTCCCACAGCTGAAGATGAGTTTCCACAGCTGGGAATGGGTTTTCATGGCTGGGAATATAATTCCATAGCTGTGTTAAGTTTGCCACAGCTGAGGCCTTAAGTGCACAGTACCTCACCCTAAAAACGCGAACAGAAGGGTTAAAACCCTTCCCCCTTCATTTTCCTTCCATTTCCTTTGAACTAGAAACCCTCCCCTCTCCTTTTTCTCTCTTTTTTCTTCAACCCCATTCCAACCTAGCTCCCATAAATCATCAAGGTGAGTATATGTTATAAGATCTTGTCTCCATTTTTGCCATTTTTGCACATTCTCGAAATGGGCATTTTTATTTCTCTCTTTTTGTCAAGTGGGGCTGCTCCCCCAATATTGTTAGGGCTAGATTAGAGTTATTTAGGTGTTGATAAAGTTTAATACTGATTTTATTGGTTATTTTAGTCAACGTGATGCTTCCCCTGCTCCTCGGAGCTCAGTTAGAGTTGATGTCACCTCTCCCTCCCCTCTAGGTGAGTGGGTTCAAATCCTATGGCCCTTATATTGGTCATTAGAGTTAATTTCTTTAAATCATAACATGATTTTCTTGATTTTAGATAACAACTTAAGAGATTTGAGTTTATAATTGGTTATCAAAATTATTAGAAAAGATGATTTTCAACATGAATATGAAATATTTATTTTAATATAAACTCATGGGACCATTATTGATAAAAATGATTTTATCAAAGAGCTAGAATATGATTGTGACTTGATTTAGAGACCTTATAAATTTTCTCCAATGATTCTAAAATAAATGTAATTATGTATTTTGCCATTTAATTACTAGAGAAAAGCCCAAAGCAGAGATTTAGAGAAAATAACATATTTTATAAATTAGAGACCAGGCGATAACTATAGAGAAACAAACAGTGAGTTAACGACTGAACCCGATCGTTAACCTTGGTACCAAGTTGTCTAAAAAGGACAATCTCACAAAGTAAAGAATGGAACCTAGTTAGGTGTCCAATTTGGATCCCAGAGGGATCCCAAAGATTAGAGAAATTGTTATGTCATGGTTGACCTGCATAACCAGAAAAATTATATTTTGTTATGCGAGGCATAACCAAAGATTCTTGTTTCTCTAATAGATTTCTGTTATTTATGCATTACCAGAGAATTTCTAATTTTATTTCCTTTATGATGTTATATATTCAATTATGATCAAAGTTAATGCATTAATCAGCTGGATGTTTTATATATATTTATATATGTATCCTTGTTGTTGTCCCATAGAGGGTTTTGGGTGAGGACCTACTCACTTAGTTTTAGATGAAACTCACCCCTCTCCCTTTTCCATTACAAATACGTTAGCTGCTGCGGGTTCCTCTCAGCCACCTCCTTCTCAACAGTAGAGTTGTTCAGTTGGTGAGCTTCACTCGAAGTGAAGTACTTTTTGTATTTTGTATAGTGATAGACTGCTCCAGTGTATATTGCGGGCAGGGTCCCGGACCATAGAGATATTGCATTGATTCATCGTCATTTATTATTATTATTATTTTGTATTCACTTGATTATGGTTCATGGACTTATTGTATGGAGAGCAACTCATACATTTTGTATTACAGAGAAATATTTAGAGTTTTAAATATAATATGTTATTGATGAAGAGCATGATTTCAAATGAGCTAATTAACTAGTAGAGATGAAACAATATTTTATAAATGGAATTTATTATCTAATTATGCATATAGAGAGACTCAGATGTCACGAGGCTTACATGGGGATAAGATTCCTCACGTGCCGGTCACGTTCCCAAGTCGGGTCATGACATATTGACATTTTATTCATGAGCAAGGAGATCTCTTCTCATTTTCAATCTCTAATTTTTTTTATCAAATTCTTCCTCTTCACCAAAGGTATCAGCAAGTTCTATTGCTTCATCGTTTTATTGCTTCTAATGTGGAGACTTTTAGAATTGTCAACTTTCTCTTTTCCATGGGATAGTCATTCATTTAGGAAAGTATGACTTCTTCAGTATATCATGTTTATTCCATCTTCTTTTCATAGTGCTTCAAGAGCTAGTTTGTCATGTTATGCTCAGCTTGGTACACCATTGAGATAGCCTTGTCATATCCTAGAAGCTTATTAGGAATGAATGGTTAGTTTAATGAGTGAACTCCTGCTTCAACTCATCCTTTTGATTTTGTCCTCTACAATCATTGGATTGCTCAACCCCTCAAAGGCCTGACTCTGATACCACTGTTCATAAAAGAGTGCATGAGAAAGGGGGCTGCATCGTGCTTTCTGAAGCTTTCTTTCGAATCTGAAACTATCAACAAAAAGATACTATCAAGCTTAAGGTTTGAAGTACAGCGGAATTGTAACGTCCCGATTTTCACTAAACTTTTAAATGACCAAAATACCCCTGAGATCATTTTTGCCTGAAAAATGAGGACGGCAGACCTCGGCTATCCCCATAGGGTTTATATGATATATGAAGGGGACTGTATGTACAGGAATGCTTAATAGAGCAGAAAAACCTCATTTCTGGGATTTCTACGCATAAATGACCAAAATGCCCTTATAACATATTTAAGGCAGTTTTAAGTTCTGTTTTAACCCGGAATTGTCCCGGAGGTTCAAAACAATGTTTTCAAGGCATGACTTATGTTTATTTAAAGTCCCGGTGGTCCCGGACAGTTTTTGAGAAAAATTATGATTTTGCCCCTGCCTAAGTGCATTAAGGGCTAAATTACGTTTTAAAATAAAACCTAAGCAACAGTAGTTTCTAATTAAAGGATAATTAATCTCTATAATTAATGTAGAGAAAAAAATATTTATTTGAGGATGTTTTGAATCTAAAATTGTTTAAAAACCAATTTCTAGCATCTTTTTCAAAAAGGAGAATTCATGAATAGTGATTTCACTATTTGCTTTTTCTCAAACCAAGAAAAAGTTGTTATTTCCTAGAAACTCTTGTCACAACAAGTGACCCCATCAATCGAAAAATGTTTCTCCTAAATTTAAGTTAATCATGGCCTAATTTCCTAATTGTTCACCTAAAACCCTTACTTAACAATTCCTAATCATGAGCATAACCAATGTTACACCTAAGTACACTCCTAAACCATGATTAGAGAAGAGATTTTTCCCTCCCCATGGCTGCCCAAAAGTGGTGCCACTTTTCCCCCCAAGAATTCAAAAGAATGATTTCTTTATGTTGTCAATCAAGCTTTCTTTACAAGCCACCCTATGACAAGTTTTCAATCACTCAATGTATGACAACCCAAGGAGATTTTTCTTCTCTCCTCCTTGTGATGTAAATTTGGCTAGCCCTCCCCCCCACTCATCCTTGATTCATTTGTCTATAAATAGCTTGCCTTGAGGAGCATTTGAACACTTTACAACACTTGCAAAACTTTGTGTTTCAAGAGTTCTCTCAAAAACTCTATCTTTCTCTCTTTGTTCAAGCTAAGACCACTACTCCTCCACCTTCAATCTTCATCTTCCTTCTTATCTAAACACTTCCCCAAGTTCAAACCAAGGCAAACACATCTCCTTCCTCTTTTTCTTCTCTTGGCCGAATCCATCCCCCAAGGATTCAAGAAAATTTCTTTTGTTTCCTCTCCAAGAACCAACCTTTCCTCCATCTCTAGAAATCAACACTTGGTGGGGAACTTGTTTAAAAATGCTTTCTTTACTCTTTATGTTTTGATCTTGTTGGAAAAGCTTGGTTGGAATAAGTTCCTTGATGATGGGTTGATGTTTTCTTCTCTTGTTTTCTTTTCTTTTGGTTTCGGCCTCAAGGCCAACAAAATGATGGCTTGATGATGAGAGCTTCATGTTGGCATTTGTCACATGAACAAACTCTAGAGCTTGAGTTCTTAAAGAAAGATTTCATCTTTTCAAGTTTTGACCAAGTAAGAGTTATATTTCTTTTGAATCTCTTGGAACTTCATCTCTTTTTCTTGGGTATTCCGGCCATGAGTGCCTTGGAGATTTGGAAAAATGATAGCTTGATGATGAAAGCTTCATATTGATATTTGTCACATGACCAAACTCTAAAGCTTGAGTCTTTTTAAAGAAAGGTTTCATCTTTTCAAGTTTTAGTCAAGAATGAGTTAGGTTTCTCTTGGATCTATTTGAAACTTCCTTTCTCTTCCTTTCAAGTTTCGGCCATGAGTGCCTTGATGATTGGAAAAATGAGAGCTTGATGATAATGAATCTAGAATGTGTTTTATGAAGATTTTGATGAAATAAATGTGTTTTATTCTTTGATTCTCGGCTATGTGATAAGGATAAACTTAGAGTGAGATTCATCTAGTCACAAGAGCCAAAACCTATGTTTTGTAATTTTCATATATTTAGATGATCTAAAGAAATGATTTGGAAAGTGTTAGAAGTCATTTTGTCAAACTTTGGAGCTTCTGGTAATCGATTACAAGCTCATGTAATCGATTACTCGAATGTTCTTGAAGCTTGGAATACATATTTTGGTTCTGGTAATCGATTACAAGCCTATGTAATCGGTTACCAGCAGCTTAATCACGCCCGTTTTAAGAACCCCAGCTGTGTAATCGATTACTAGATCATGTAATCGATTTCTAGAACTTGAGGTGTGAAAAATTATGTTTTAAATGTCAATTTGAAGCATTTAAACTAAACTACCCTCATTCATTTTGGTGATGTTTCATGAGATAAGTTGTTTTCAAATAAGTTTTAGAAGTTCTATAAAAGTTCCAAGAGAAACTAACAATTTATGGGTTTTAGAAACTAAGTTCTATGCACTTTATGATGTTCATGTTTTCGGTTTTGCCTTGATAGATTACAGCACCTTAAATTCTGCTTTGGGTGGTCTAAATATGCTTAAATACCTTGCCAAGTATGTGATAATAATTCTAGACATTTTAAAGTACACTTAGTAACTTTATTTGCTTGATATGTGAATTCTAGAACTACATAGGAACAGAAAATTTTAGATTCTGTCCAGCCTTGTTAAAGTAGTTAGATTCACATTATATGATGTCTAGATGAGTGGGAGTGACTCATAATTGGTTTAGGTATTAATTATTACATCATAGAAAAAGTCGGAAGTGAGAAAGGACCTAAAACGCACATTCCAGAACACCGTAATTCATCTAAATTAGCACACTGCCTAAACTGTCCAGCCATAATTAATTAGGTTTTAGAACTTAATAAATTATGGAGAAGAGGTTAATCAATCCCTTAAACCTATGAGAACATAATATGCTAGTTTGAGGTTACCCGATTTAGGAATTTTACTTTAAGGGAGTGATTTATAAACTCTTGGCTAAGGTTGAATTATTGTGTTATCCCATGACTAGTATGATGCTATGTGAACTATTATTTCTAAATGCTAGTTCTACTATTGCATGTGGTTGTTCTTTAAGAACTTAGAAATGCCTATGTTGTAACATGAGATATGTGACATGTATGTTTTGAGTGGCATTTCATTAAACATGCAAAAACTTAAGGTGACTTAAACCATGAGAAAATGATCCTTTGAACCGCCAAATAAAGGGCGGGGATGAGGTGATTCTATGCCCCCTAGACCCGTACTTTAAGTCGGGACCTTAAACTTATCCAAAAGGATAAGCCCAGAAGCTAGTGACGACTAGCGTGGAATGAGCTCATAACCTAGTGATATCTCCCAAGGGAGACCAGTTAGGGTGGCCCCAGGAAGAATGTAATGATGTTTTAATGTCCCTTAAATAACCAAGTTAAGCTACCATGCACCATGTTCTATGTTTTATGAACTATGATTCCATGTACCATGAACTATGATTTTATGTACCATGAACTATGATTTAGGATTCAAGTTTCATGATTTATAGACTATGTAACCAAGAAGTTTAGAATTTAAAAGGAACGGGTCTCGGAAGTTATCATTTTTGAACTTCATAATTGAACCACTATATGTCCATGTTTTTGGTAAGAAACCGAGGTCCCTGGAGACGTAGAAGATGACACCTAGGTAGAAGGAAAAACCCTACTGAGTTTTTTTAGTAAGAAATCTCATTCCCTCTATCTCTTCCTTTCCTTTACGTTTTCAGATTAGGATGGCGACGTTCATACTCTTCGTTGATACGCCTACTTGGGAGGTGCACCAGGACCCCAAGCATGGGTCGTTTCATTTTGAGGGCCACTGCACAGTTCGCGTTTTTATGTACCTTGGACGGCCATTCGCACACCCTGTAGATAGCTACCTCTTTTCCCTGACTTCACCATATGGAGATGACATGGTTTTTTAGCGTGCTCGCACACGCAATGAGAGGATTCTATGAACTTACTCTGCTGGCTCAGGCGCTGTACCCGACTACGTACCCCGATCCCAGTATTTAGAGGAGGACCCCTCGGAGGATCCACCCGCCCACATGTATGGAGAGGACTCTACCCCCACTCCGCCGCAGATGCCCATGGGTAGCGAGGAGACAGTTACCCAGCCCCAGAGGGCTCGAGCACCCAGTCCATGACCTCGATTTGCTGGTATGCCTGCCCCCACCGAGCTTCGCCCTTGGATTGGCTACGTTCCCCCGTACCCATGATCTTTGCCGTGTAGTTGAGAGGGTAGTCCTTAGTGCACACATGACACGTAGTTAGGATAACCTTCTTCTGTGTTGAGGTTGTCCACCTTAGGTTGCACTTGGGTAGAGGTATTTCTTTCATGTCTTTTCCATGTACTTTATGTTTCCATTGTATTCGCATCTCCTATGTACTTGAAGAGTCCCGCCCCTTAGGGTGGGCATATTATATGCATGAGTTATTTCAGATATGATGATGTCATGATTATTTTGGAGCCATTTCTATGTTTATATTTCCGCAATTTATTATATCGTTTATACGCATGCTACGCGCAGCTGATATTTTAACAAAAGTTTCAAAAAAAAATTTGGCTCGTATTTTCCTTAAGTCTAATTTCAAAGTAATTAGAACTATGACAAGAGGTAATAACTAATATTTGGCCTAAATACATACTAGTAGTATTGGGTCGAATATTAGGGTGTTACAGGAATAATGGTTAGTAGTTTCAGAAAGTAGATCTTTAAAGTATAATAATAATAATAATACCATTTTAATAATGCTTAAGCAGTGATTGATATAAAATGCATAACATAAAAATTAAAAGATCAGGGAAGAGAGAAAGGACACAAGTATTTTTATACTAGTTCGGCCAACCTGCCTACATCTAGTACTCAACACATATTGAGATTTTACTAACAATAACTTTCTCAACCTGAGAAAGTAAAATGGATAATCTTTACATTAGTTTTCCCAAGCTTTCACAGTGAATAGTGGACAACCCAATTGTCACAAACAAGCAGTTCTGAACCAGCCTCTCCAAGTTGAACAATAACCTGCAGACAACTTCTACTACCACGTTGCAAGTAGTCTTGAACCAGCCTCTCTAAGCTGAACCATGATGAGTAGATACCTCTGCCATCACATTGCAAGTAGTTTTACCTTAGCCTTGCCAATGTCTCACTCTGATCACTAATAGATCAAGGTTACAAAGGTTATGTGTTTGGGTTGCCACTCAAACTAACATACACTCATGTTTCCTTACAAATATTCAATAATACAGACCTAGGAAACATGAACGACTTCTTTCTCATGTCTCTTCCTAAGAAGAGTATATAAATCATTACAAAACATGGAAAGAAGATTTTCTACACTTCAATAAGATTGGTTACATGTTATGATGAACAACACAGGAAGTGTAAAGAGATTTTTCCAGAGTTTGCACTCTTATGTCTTCAATTCGCTCATCGGCATTCAAGTGTAGCATCTCCATTTATACAGGTCATTCTTCATGACCGTTTCCTTTGATCAAATCTCCAAGAGTCACATGTAAATCATCGGTTGTGTCTTGGAACAATAGTCTAGAAAGGTAGGCTGATAAACTTATCACATTGATTGCAGAAGCTGTTGTATTGTACAGGTTTCTGATATCCTCTTTATTTTTACTTTCTTATCATGGTTTCTGAACTCCTCCTGCTAAAAGCTAGGATCACGAATCAATCAGGCAGAAGAAATGACATACCAATTATAAAAACTAGGTCTGATTCGAGATTTGAAATTTGAATTTTGAATTTCCCTCTATTTCCTGTAGCGTTCTGTGCTTCACAGTTATGTGAGCTTTCTGATAGTGTAATCAATCGCTTGGTCATTCTTCGATCTTCCAATCTTCAATCTTGGCTCTTTGATGCTGATTTATTTGCGATTGTGATTATTGTTGACTGAGTAACAAATTAATTTCAGAGTTGACATGATTTCCTTGTTTTTTAGTGTACTTTCTAAAGTCTGGTCTTACTTTCTTAAGATCGTTTCCTTGGGCTTCTTGCTCTTGTATTAATCTACTTCATTCCTTAATGCGTATGAACATTCTTTACACGATATAATATTCACTTCGTTTAAGCTCATTCTTTTCCCATGAGATAAAACATTTTTGCACATGAAAAGTGAAATTGTTCTCACCTAAGTCTGTGTAATGCACTTTGGAATTCCACCTGTTAAGGTTAGTCAAGAAACTCAAGGTAGCCATTAGCCGTTCTTCAAAGTATTTTCTTTAAATTGGCTTTGTTATCACTCAAAATAATGAAGGTCATACTTTCTGAAGGATTCTGGAGCTTACAGAGTCCAGTAGGAGCTTGAAGACAATTTAGTTAATATTACCCCAATGACCCTAATCCAATCCTTGTGGCTAGGATTGGGCCCGTAAAAAGTCCATGATCATGCCTTTTATAATTCTATTTCTTTAATGGATACATGTGACGTATGATTTAATTAAACACGGATGCATGTGCAAAGTGAAACCAAAATAGTAATTGTGTTGCTCAAGAAAATCTTCCAACTAAAATATTAAGTTTAAATGGTATAGTTTTGGAAGCTATGACTAGACTCTACACTAAAGTGTTAACTAAGAATTTTTAACTATTCTTGTCTTCAGCTATGGTTATATAGGGGCGCGAACAATGGTTGAGAGATTTCTAAGTTAATGTTAAAACATGATATGTTTTTAGGTTGTAAATCCCCAAGAATGGATGCACCTGAGGTTATTGATATCTATGGTTTAGTATATTGGACTTAACTATGTATGATGGGCAAGGAAAAGATGTACTTAAGGTTCAAAATACTGGCAACTAAATAAGATTGAACCATACATGAAATGAAATGTATTGAACAAGAGTTGTTTGCTTAGAAGATATTAATTCTTCAAGAATTGATGAACTTGAGAAGGGTTAATATTGTATAAGAATTCAATCACTTGTAAGGAATCTAATCCAACTAATATTCCCATTTTGGAAGTATAGGATTGAAAAAATTAGTAGGAGATAATTTTGGTTATAAGACCATGATCGTCATAATAGATACATATGGTGAAAACTAATTTAATCTTGTTATTTTATCCTATTTTATTAAAAAATGAAATCTTTGAACCTTTTCGCTAGTACACTCGATGCAAACAAGCTTACTACCCTAATTTTGTAGATTGGTTTCGCAACTTGAAAATTATCCAAAAATTGGAACGTATTGGATATGGTTTGGACACTCCATAGCCTACTGTATTGGTAGAAGGGGAAAAAGAACAAGAAATTGATGCCTATCATACATGGCATGCTAAAGACATGCAAGCATGATGTTACATGTTAGATGTTATGACTAATGAGTTATAGAAGCAACATGAAAACATGAAACCTATCGTTTATATTTTGTTGCACTTTAAGGAGTTTTATGGTGAGCAAAGCAAGACTAATAGGTATGAAATATCAAAGTAGTTATTTCTGGCTAAGATGCTGGAAGGGTCTATTGGATCTTATGTGCAAAGGATGATGCAGATAGAACATCTTCATAATCTTGAGTTCTTCATAGATTTTAACCTCTATTTGGATTTGATTTTCCTATCCTTACCAAAATCATTCTCTTAGTTCATTGAATTTTAACATGAACAAGATATAATGTTTGTTTGCTGAATTGCACAACATTTTGGTCATGACCCAAAAGGCTATGTCCAATAACAAAGGGAAAGAAAAGCTTCTTATGGCTTCCTCTTTTGGTAAGACTAAGAAGAAGAAAAGCAATAAGAATTCTATTCGCAAGTCATCTGCTAGGTTGTCTAAAAAATGGGCAAGAAACAAGTTGTGGATAAAAGAAAATATTTCTATTATGGAAAAAGTTGGGTGTTGAAAGAGAAATTGCCCTTAATACTTGGAGGAATTGAAGGCAAACAAAGAAAAGAGTCTACCTTTCAAAGGTATGCCTATTTCTTTTTTTTCTTCATAATCCATATAACTCAAATACTTTGTGGATTCTTGATACCAGTGCAAATTCTCATATTTGTACCTCTATGCAGGAACTAGCAAGTAGAAAAGTCCTACGGAGGAATGAAGTCACCTTGAAGGTAGGAAATGGGGCAAGTGTTGCAACCAAAGCCATTGGTCAACTTTAATATTATTGAATAATCATGTTATGGTTTTAGATCATATTTTGTTTTTCCCAAGTTCTTATCAAAACATTATCTCAATTTCTAGTTTGACTAAATTGGTTATTCCTTTTTTTTTTAAGCATAATATTTGCAAGACTTACTTAGAAATGATGCTGTTAGTATTGGTTACATTCATGATGGGCTTTATTATATAAACATTTAAAACAAATCATCTCCTAGGATTGTCGAAATTAATGCTATATCTGATCCTACCCCTAGTCTTAAACTTTGGCATCTAAGACTATGTCATATCACGGAGGATAGGATAAACAAGTTGGAAAATATGGGACTACTAGTTCCTTTGGCTGCTGAACCCATTCCAACTTGTGAGTCATGTCTACAAGGCAAAATGACTAGGTCTCTATTCGGGGACAAATGGAAAGGGCCAAAGAAGTTTTGGAGTTTGTGAATAGTGATGTGTATGGCCCATTCAGTGTAATGGCTTGAGATGGATATTTCTACTTTATAACCTTTACTAATGATTTATCTAGGTATGGGTATGTTCATCTTATGAAGCATAAACATGAACCCTTCAAAAACTTTAAGTAGTTCAAATCAAAATTAAAAGAACAAACGGGAAAGAACATTAAAGCTCTTCAATCCAATCAAAGAGAAGAGTACTTAAGTATTGAGTTTGATGAATTTCTTAAACTGAATGGCACTATTTCACAACAAACTTCACTATGAACACCTGTGGTGTTCACAAACAAAAGGGCTTATGCTAGTGATGTATACAAGTGTCCATCCAATAGCCATTTTGTGACTTCTCAAAACCGGTAGCAGTTTACTTTCTTGCTCTGGAGAGGTGTCATTAGCAATGATCACTTTTAGATCCTTGTCCTCCTCTGTGAAAGCATGCTTGAGGTGATTGTTAAGGAACTTAAGGTTTGCAGCCTTTATCTCGAGTGAGTGTCACAGTGCTCCTTGAGCACTATGGTGCTCACTAGCAGACTCTATCCCTGCTATGTCAAACACCTCTACAAGAAAAAAGTGCATCGTATCCAGTGGCAGGTAAAGATAGAAAGGGTAAAATGAGTGTGAAGAGGGTGTATTAATGGATGCAATTCTCAAAATTTCCTCACTGATTAACAAAGCATTCATCTCAGTACATTTCTTCCACAAACTATCCTTTCCATCATAGTTGGGGCATGTATAATCATGGTCTAACGTCCCATTCTATATATCACAACATTCATCAAAATGTTCCTTACAAATATCATCTTGAACCTTAATGGCAAAGACAGAGTGATTTTCAGAAGGATACTTGATAGTATCCTCAAGATTAAATGCCACCTTCATGTCACCATGCTCCAAGGTCAACGTACTGGCCCATGTTCTGAGAACCGAACTAGACCGGCCGGTCGGACCAGTTAAACCTAGAACCGGCCTGCTGTCCGATCCGAGTTGGACCCTAAAACCGGCTGGGAAAGAATTGGTGGGGAACCGCTTCGAACCGGCCGGGAACCGGAAAAACCAGACAAGCCGGCCCGGCCGTCCGAACCGATTTTTTTTTTTATGAAAAAGATGCAAAAAACATCATTTTGAGGTTTTTTTTTAAAAAAAGTCTAAAATATCTTCTTTTTTTTTCCTAATTCTTTTCATTTTCTGGTATGAGAATTAGTAATTTAAGAGATTTGTTCTATATGGATAATATTTATTTTGATTAAGAGATGAATTATATTATATTCTATAGGTTTTGTTGATGCCTAATTTAATTTTTAGTTATTTATGACATATATTTTTATATATTTATAAAAATACAGGTATTATTATATACCGGTTAGACCCCCGGTTGAACCTCTGAACCCTTGCCCTGATCAGTTCGATGTCCGGTCCGGTTTTCAGAACCTTGGTACTGGCACATACATCAATCTTAATTTTGGCAATTTTCAAAATGTATCCAGCAAGAAAAAGTGCATATTGGTTCACCTGCACCTCATTTGCCATTTCCAAAACATAAAAGTCAAGTAAAAAATTAAATCATTAATTCTTACCAACACTTCTTCCAGCAATCCTTCTGGCCTCTGAATGGTCCTTTTGGCTAGCTGAACTATCAATCTTGTGGGTTTAAACTCACCAATGTAAAGTGCCTCATAAATCAACTCCGCCATCATATTGATGGTTGCGGCCAAATAAGCTAAAGCATCCTTGAACTCTGAATTCCCAACGACACATGGGATGGTGAATGATCCTAGGTCCTTGATTTCTTCGATAGACTGGGTCTGAGGACTGAAGAAACATTTATCCCCAAATCCACCATCTTATTACCTTTTAGCTTGCGCTTATTTGTGAACAAGCCCTTCAGAAACTTGGCATAACACAGAATTTGCTTATCATATCCAATAGAGGTATGTTCACCTCTACTTTCTTAAAGGTCTCTAGCAGCTTTGGATCTAGCTCTACTGCAGCTGCTTTCTTGGGTTTGATCGGCTGAGTGAGTGGCAATGAAGGAGTAGTGTCAAGGGGGTCCTTGCTTTAGTTCTATACATTTGATAGGGAGCATTGTGGCTATCCTTGATGTTATGGTACTCACTAAAGGGCTTTTCTAATACTTGCTCATCCATTTCAAGCTTGGCTGACCACTGTGGCACTCCTTGAGCTCTATGATTCTAACCAAAGGCTTGTCTAGGCGTGTTCTTCTCTTGCTCATCTTCCTATGCAAGGCTCCTCACATATAGAATTCTTGTCCCAAACCTCAAGGTGATCGTATTACGATTTCTCTTGGAATTAGGGACGGTTTGAGATGGAAACTGGGAAGTTTGAGCCTACTAACTCTTTTGTTCTTTATTTAAGTCACCTCTTGTCTTAGCTAGGTATTCTCCTTCCTTAGTTCTTGGATTTGCTCCATCATCATCTTCATCATCTCAGTTATGGTGAAATCTAAATAGGATAAAGCAATTTGGGCATGTTCCTTCTGATGAGGTGCCTGATATTTTTTTTGTAATGATTGGTTCTATTGTTGAGAATTATTTCCCTACCTCAAATTGGGGTAGGTTTTCCAGCTGGAGGTGTAATTGTTCCCAAATAGGAACTGTCTATTTCTATTGGAATTAGGATTAGCTCGGGAAGGGGTTTGCTACCACTACTTCTATGGCTGATTCATCCTTTAGCCCCTGATGTTACTCCTTGGTTGACCATCATTCCCTTCATGAGCCCAGAGAGCTCCTGTAAAGTATGTGTCAACCTGCAACACCCTCTATGAAAAAAGGGAATGCTTTGAGTTTGACATCATTCACCTCCACCCAATTGGGTTGCATGTCGGAGCACATCATAGCTTATTCAAATGCTAGAATGGGCCTTCTCCAGATTTCCCATGAAATTTTGGCAATGCATAGACCATATACCCCTTGACCGCAAAATCATATTTAGGCTTAGGATATATGATTGCCAGGAGCTTCTGGGTGAGGTCAAGAGCGGCGAGTTCCCCAAATGTTTGGTTGTGTTCTCCTATATTACTTGAAATAACAAGTAAAGGATTAGAATGCCAAGATTGCACCGCTTGTTGATATTTTGCTTGTGTAATTTGCCTCAAAGTCTTCTCAATTTCAAGATCAAGAGATTCTAGATTACTGATAGATAGGGAATGCCTCATACAAGGGACAATAAAAAAAGAATTAAAAATAAATTAAGGACAAAAAATAAATAAATTAAATTAAATTAAAAATAGTAATTACACAACTAAGTATCAATACCTCCTGGACAACAGTGCCAAAATTTGACAGAAGTTATCACTACCTCCTCAAGTTGTAAATAGTAAAACAAAGTTCAAATACTGAATGCACCCAAAAACAACTACAATTAGGATGTAACCTGAGTCGTCTCTCAAGGAGGCTATGTCAATTAGTTGGAAAAATAAGGCTATGTCACAACTAAAAGTAACTAAGAATAATCAAGAATTAAAAGCATTAGTGCGATGTTTATAGAACTGAGATTAATTTCATAGACCAAGGATCAAACATATTAGTGGCCATTTGTGATTAATTACTGGCAATTAAATTAGCGATCAATCAACCTCTAGAATTTTATCAATGCAAATAACTAGTAAATAGGATCCTAATTTCCTAAAAACTTCATTGATTTAATGTACTAATTGCTATAGTCTAACTGTCAATCAGAAAATTAATTCAAATGTTCTCACTCTAGACATAAAACAATTAATCAATCAATTAATGTCTAGAGGGATTCCCTAAACAACAATAGTCAATTTAGTTATTCCAATAAAAATTATAACAATTGCAATAACATTCACAGGAATAAAAACTCAACAATCATGAGCACTACTAAAAAAACAAGGAATAACGACATAAACTACCAACGGGTACAAAACCGTCAACAAATGATGGCACCAAAACCCGTCACTTGGCACACATAATATCTGACGTGTAAACTAACGGGTGAATTCAATAATTTCTTTTGTGTATGAAGTTACCAAAGGAATTACCAACGTCTATATATTATAATTAATAATTATATTTATTAATTACATTATCGATGGCATAACCGATGGGTTAATTTAATATTATGTGTATATTTTTATATTTTATTATACAAACCGACGGGTGTTTATTATAATTATAATTATATTTATTGATTAATTTGTCGATGAATCAACTGACAGAAATATTTATCAGTATATTATTTTTTATAATTTATTATAGTAACCGATGGTATAATCGACATATATGTATTTTTTTAATTGTTATTTTTTATTTATTACGAACGTGGTTACCGATGGATTTTTGAAAATTCACAAGTTGTCATGCAAATGATTACTGTTATGTATTTTTTGTTGGTAAAATCGTTGGTAATTAATTGTGAATGAAACACATCTTTTCACTAAATGCATACCCATCGGTAATCTGCAGATTTATCCCCACCAGGACCCTTCTTCTTCCTCACTTGCTGCAATCCCCCTCTCTCTCTAAAACCTCCCCTCTCTCTTTAAGCTTGCCACGCTGCCACAATTTTTGCCGTTGTTCACCACCACCGAAGCTTCATTCGAGAAACAAAGGCCACCATTACAATCTTAGGGCTTTGGTGAGCATTTTAACCGGTTTAGTTTTTTTATATGGTTTACTTTTTCCATTCATTTATGGGTGACCATAGTATTGTGTTTTGTTGCATTGGGGAGTAATTATTATTGTTAATTTGTTAACGTAGGAGTTATTCTTAAGGGTGACAACAATTATCGACTATTGAATCGGTTGGTCATTCTTATTATTTATGTTATTTTATGTTCTTTCGTGTGTATAATTGTATTGGTTTAAATTTATCATATTGGATTTTCAGGATTAGATTTGGTTGGACGTCGAGAGTTTTACTACATTTTGTAACTTTTTTTTACTACTATAGAGGCTAGTAACTCAATCATTGTTATTTGTATCATTTAATATATATGTAGGATATATAGAGACTTGTGTTTTCTAGGATATAGTTGTAGGAAATGGGGATTGCATGACTGAGGGGAAGGGCATAAAGGTCCTTCCCCGACTTGTTTGATTTGTTTGCTGTGGGATTCTTTGTATTTGCGGAGATTGCAAGATGCATGTTGTGGAGTTATAAAGGGATGCGCAATAGAATAGTTTTTCAAATTATATAAATTGTATATAATTATTAACATGTAACTGTTTCACTATATCTATTTTGTTATTAATTTTTATAATAATAACTATAATTGTTAAATTGACTGATATATCTAATGATGGAAGCTCATAATTTAAGAGGGTATACTGTCGAAATTTTGTTATAATTTTTTTGTAGGAATAACAAATTAAACAAAGGAACTATATTTAAAAAAACTTAAAAGCCAATTGAGTTTGGTTAAAAATAAAATAAAAGTTAAAAACTAATTGAATTTGTTTTAAAGACTAAATACAATAAATATTTGACGATAAAAGCTCCTAATTTAAGAGGAAATGTTGTCAAAATTTTATTAATTTTTTTAGGAATAATATATTAAATAAAAGTAACTATATTAAGAAAAACTTAATATTCAATTGAATTTGTTTAAAAAATAATTTAAATAAAATTTAAAGACCAATTGTATGTGTTTTAAAGACCAAATATAATAATTATTTGACGATAGAAGCTCCTAATTTAAGGAGAGATACTGTCAAAATTTTCTTAACTTTCGTATTTGAAATAGCAATTGAATTTATATTTGAAAATAACAACTTACCATTTTGTTAAACCCAAACTCAATGTTACCTTCAAATCCATCATGGTTGTACAATAGATTGCATCCTAATAGATGGGGTATTAAAGCCCATTTTTTTATGCAATTTTTCGCTCACTAAACCCCATTTAGCACGAAGTCCATTAAAATCCAACTCCATGTTTGCCTTAGCGATTAGTGAGCGTGAGTTATAATAGGCACGATCTAGAATTCCGAGATTCCATTAAACTAGAATGGAAATGGTTGTACAATCATAAATTTTTTTAGAATTTTGTATTCAAAATAATGTAATATAATTATTAATTTTTAGATGAATTAACAAGTTATATTATTTTATTTCACTTAACAATTATAATTTTTGACAAAGATTCTATATATATATATATATATATATATATATGTAAATGGGTAGCATTACTCAAATGGAATACATTAGAAAATGAGGTATATTTCTTGTTGACCTCTATATGGGTTGTCTCAACCAGTAATGTCATAATGCAAACTTTCAGACCAAATCTTATATGTAACTCTGATAAACCTTAAATTCTTCTTTCTTTTTCTAAGTACTTCATTGTTTCACTTTTGTTATATCCTTTGTTATTGTTTCAACGATGAATTCACTTGTTTATATAATGTGATAAACTTAGTTTTATTTTTAAAAAGTTATGCTATTTGCTAATAAATATTATCTTAAATTTGTAACGACACGAATGTAGCATGTTGATATTTAATTAAAAAAAAGGACAATAACATGTTTTCTTTAGTTTTGCAATTAGGTGGGAGAAAATTCATCTCATTTCAGGGTTTATATATATTTAAAGTGAAAAAAAGTTTGTATATATTCTTCAATAAAATATATCGTAATTATAATCTTTTAAGAGATTTAAGAGCAAATTTTTAGTTTCTCATTTCAAAGACAAACTTACACTAAAAAAAATTGTTTTATATTAGATTGCATCAAAATGAAAAATAAGTGACGATGAAAACAACCCTACACTTTCATATTAACTTAGGTTTTTAATATTATATTCAATATTATTATGAAATTATTTGAAATTTCCTGATTTATTAATTTTTTTATGGACTACTTTTTAATTGTTTCAGTATGGCTGGTTGAGGCAAAGACTGACCTCGAAATGTCGATTTACCCACCTCCACCTCAGCCACTGCCCCTCCCACCACCTCAACCACCGCCCCTCCCACCACCTCCACCACCACCCCTTCCACCACCTCCACTACCTTTACCTCAGTCCCTACCATCAGCACCCTAGGCTTTAGGATGATACCCACTCCTGGGTATGCTGAGCCTCCACCTCCCCCATATTCACACCTACAGCCCACTCGCATCAGTGACCCCTCCCCTATCCCTACCACTGCCCCAAGTCCTAGCCTTGTATCTGATCAGAATCCTTCTTCCTCCACTTGGGGTTGATGGTAGACCACTTTGCTAGATCAGGCCGAATAGTAGAGATACGTAAGTTGAAATATGTTTTTTTATTACATTCTAGTTTTACATTGCTTATAATATTTAAAATATTTTGACTTTTTATTTATTTATTTTATCTATGTAATAGTTGTTAGCCGTTTGCGCCTGCTTACCACAGGATCATGGAGGTTATACAGAGTCAGTATAACCATCTGTGGGCCACATGGACTGACATCCCTGCTGATGTCAAGGAGTCATGGTGGACAAAACTAGAGAGTAATTCTATGATTTATTCGCTTTTATTAAAATATATACTTATATATAATAACTTATGTGTTGTGAATTTGTATATGCAGAGATCCTTCTACATTCAGCTCGAGCATGAGCTCGTAGAGAAGAGGGTTTAGAGGATTAGGTCCTCTAAGTGACTGTGGGATACATTTCATGATGTCCATAAGGGACACATGAGTAGCTTGTTGCTGAATGATGCCATGCCCAATGAGTTGCAGCGCCATTGGGCTAGCAACCCAACCTTTAAGGATAGGTCGAATAAAGGAAAGACAAACCGAGCCTCACAAAAAAGCAAGTTGCTACACACGGGTGGGTCGAACATCCAAGAGGGGACCAGCAAGCGTCTGGTAATTCTTTAACCTTTCTACATTTTATAATAACATTTACTATATTTGAAATTGTGGCAAATACTATAAGTTTATGGCTTTATTGTGGTTATTTGTATAGGCGAGGGAGTTGAGCCGCCCTCCGACACAGGGTGAGCTATTTTGGGAGATCCACACCCAAAAAAGTGAGCAGCAATGTGAGTCTGGAGAGGTCTGGGTGGACCATCGCTCTGAGACGACCTATATAAGTTTCAATTTATATATAACTTTACTTAATTTTTATTATTATTTTCATTTATGTCATAATTATTACTTACAATGTGTTTTATCATTTTTCCCTTGCAGCGCGAGTTTACTAGCCTATAGGAGCAGGCACAAACCCAGTACCAGACCCAAATGGCTGAGATTAGGCTCGATGCTGACATTCCTCTTCCTCCAAATGATGAGTATGTCTAGGCCTAGATGATTGGTGGCCCTTACAAGGCCCGCATATATGGGATGGGGTACTACCTTGAAAGTATATCCCCATCCTCTGCCACTAGGTCAGCTACTGAGGATGATGCCCTGAGGGAGCATGTGCATGCCCTCAACCAAGAGATGCAGTAGCAGACACAGTTGATCCAGTAGCAATAAGAGTAGCAAGCAAAACTCCTTCAGCAGCTTCAAGAGCAGCAGGCAGGCCGAGTAGCTATTGTAACGCCCCGATTTTCTGTTAGAGTGAAAATGACCAAAATGCCCCTAAGGTCATTTTCAGCCCGGAATTCGAGGAAAGCCAGTGCGGCAGTACTCGAAGGGCAAACTCAATGTTGTAAGGGGATTAGAAAACTTATGTACCTTCCTGGGATCGAAAATCTCGTTTTTCGAGTTTTCGGGTCTAAATGACCAAAACGCCCCTGTGGTGTTTTACCCGTTTGCAAGTGCCGGATGAACCCGAAACTTCTCCAGATGGTTTTAAAAGGCGTTTTTATGTATTCTATGACCTCAGTTTTAATTTTTGAAGTCCCGGGCAAAATTAGTGCAAAATTACGGTTTTGCCCCTAGTTTCGTACTTTTACGCTTAATCACACGATTAAGCAAACCTAAGCAATATTAGGCTCTAATCGAAGGTTAATTAATTTCCTTAATTAATCTAGAGTCAAAATAATTTATTAAAGTTGTTTAGAACCAAATAGTACTTAATTACAACCTAAAATCATATTTTAATTTTATGACACCTAGTCATAGAATCTTGAATAGTGTTTTCTCTTTCCAATTCCTTAAATCATGGAATTGTGTTACACATTGTTTATTCATAAATGAGTTTTAAATTCTTTAATGATGTATGAGCACTCCTAAACTTGTCATAAACTCCCTAAATCACATTCTTAGTTACCTAAACTTAAGCTTAATCATTCCTAACCTTGTACCTAAGCTAATACACATCTAAACCTACCATTAACACACAATTAAATGGTCAAATCATCCTCCCATTCTGCTGCCCCAAGCTGGTCAAGCTTCACTCCCTCCATTATGCATCACATGTTCAATTTTTCAACACTCCAAGGCCATACCTCAAGTCACATACACTATACCTTGTCATAACTTTCAATCAAGCTTGAATTTCCACATGAATAAATAATTAAAACAACCCATTTTCCCATTTATTTGTGGCTGGAAAAGTTCCAGCCATGTTAAGGTTCTAGAAGCCTAATTTCATAAAAATGTGATAGGAAATTAACTCACATCAAGCCATACTTTGTGGCATAGCTTCCATACTTCAAACCATGCTTGAATGACCTTGTGTAAGAGATATTTTCTCTTCCTTTTCCCTCCAAACCACACGGCCACACCCTCCCAATGTGAGCTCCATGGTCTTGTTTTTCTATAAATAGGATGCTTGTGTTAGCCTTGTTACACTTTGAAGCATTTGCAAAGTTTAGAGTTTTAGAGTTGTCTTGCTAGTCTTTCCTTTTTCTCTCAAAGTTCCAAGAGTGTTCTTCCTTTCTTTTCATCTTTATCTTCTTCATCTCTTCATCTCATCATCACCTCTCAACCATCAAACACCACCCCAAAACCTTGAACCATCATCAAACCTCTCAAACACCACACCTCAAACACAACTCCACTTGAAACACATTTTCTTTCTTTTTCTCTCATCAAGGCCGAATCATCATCACCATCCTAGGAGGTGTTGCTCATCTCATTTCCATCTTCAAGTTCAAGCTTTTATCTTCATCAAAAGGTAGGGATTTGTTTTCAAACTTTATTTTGCTCAAGAAAGTGTTTTTCTCTAGTTTTCTCTTGGATTCTTTTTGAACTTTCCTTTGTCTTTCCTTTCCTTTCATTTTCGGCCATGAGGCCTTGATTTGAGCATGATAGCTTGATGATGAGAGTTTCTAGATGATGACATTGTGTTCATCTCAAAGAAACCTCTAAAGCTTGAGTTTTCCTTTTCTTACAACTTCATCTATATGTTATCTAGCTCACATGGTTTTCCAACTTAAGAAAATTAATCTAAGGATTTCTAAAAGCCCAAGCCTACCCTTGTCAACCTTAAAGTTGGCCGGCACGCTCTAGAGACTTGTCTCTAGATAGGGGTTTTGGGTACTTAATAAAGAACTTGATGTAGTTTCACCTTATTTCTCTTTTATATGATTTTCGATTCTTGTGTTGTGATCTTTGAGATATGGTATAGGGTTATTATCTGGTTAAAGTCTTAAATGAGCTCTAGTTAAACATAAAAATGAAACTTGCATCATGTTTACTTTAAGCTATGCATATCATGTTTATTTCTTTGCTATCACTAAATCCCAAGATAATGAATGAACTTGCATTATCATGTTTATGTTTCAAGCTTCGCATTATCATATTTATATTTCAAGTCCTCACCTAAATATCAAAGATAATAATATATTGCACCACATGTTTATTTTATGCTCTCACTTTACTTTCTAGCAATAACTAAAATAAGTGCATGAGCATGTTTATTTTTATGTCATCACTTTAATGATTCTAGAGCTCAAAGACTTGCCCAATGATATCTCAAACAAAGGTCTAAAACATTTATTTCCTATGGTCCATATTTCGGCCCTATGAGGCCTTAATGTCTTAAAGTATTGAAAACTATGTTTTATACTTTTTCTAAACTTATATGAGTATAAGGAATGTGTAGAACTAAGTATTATGAATTTAGGACCTCTTGAAATGAAAATAATATAGCCACTGCCCTATTAAGTATTTTCACGAGTTTAGATGATAAAAGTGTTCATAAAAGAGTTTTGAAGGTTTTAATAAGGTTCCAAGAGACACTAGTATTTTATGTGCTTTAGAAACTATGATTCAATGCCTTTAAATGGAGTTGTTGTTTCGGTTCTGCCTTGCTATGTTTGGCCACTGTATGAGCTGTGTTAATGATGTTAATATGCTTATGTTTGGGTAATAATTATGTTAAGACTCATATGTGAAAGATAGGATAAGTTAGGAACTAGAAAAGAATTAATTTGAGAGTTCTAGATCCCTTAAAGATTCATTTTTCTGGATTCTGTCCAGCAAGGTTTAGATTCAATAATCATGGTTTTAAATTAGTTTATATGTGTAGGAATGACTCATAATTGGTTTAGGACTTAATCTTGAAGCCTTAGGAGCAAACCGAACTTAGAAAGGGTCAATATTGTGACTTCTAGGTACCGTAAAGTTAGTATTTTGATTTCTGCACTCTTGAGGTTTAGAGATGTTCTTGACCATATGGTGAGGTGAGAAATACTTAGTTATAACCTTATAGGTTCCCAAGAGACTAGGTGTTGATGATCAATAACTTAGAAAGTGAGATAAAGATCTAAACCGTAATTTCTAGAACTCCGTAATCACATAAACATAAAGCTGTCCAAATTCTGCTTAGTGCTATTTGGATTAGTTCTTGAGCATAAAATTTATATAACTCATTAATTGTCAAACTATAGGCGTATAAAGAAGTTAAGAATAATTTGCAAGTTTAAGACTCATAATAATCGAAGTTTAAAGCACTATGAGATATAACATAACATGTCTATGAGCCTATGGATGATTGTTAGATATGACTATGTGATGATGTTTGTGTGAAAGTTTTATGTGACGAATGTTATGAGAAAGTTTCATGTGATGATATATATGTTATGAAAAAGCTATATGAGAATGCATGATAAAAATGAATATGATACATGATGAGGTAATTGTGATTTAATACTTATGAGAATATAAATGTGACACAACACTGAGACGCGCTTCTCCTAGGTGACACCGGTTCGGCCGAGCACCCCCAGGAGGAGACAAATCCGTGAGGGTATGTGTAGATGCAGCCTGCCAAAGCGGACAAATTGCGAGGCCCACGTGGCTAGCAAAGCGTTTCAAAGAGGAAATGATCCTAGAAAGGAGATCCTTAAATTGCCCCTAGCCCGTACTTTAAGTCGGGATTATGTTACGCTTATCATAGGATAAGTAAGAGCTAGTGACGACTAGTTAAGGTATGAGCTCATAACCTAGAGAAGTTTTAGGGCGGCCCCATGAGATGAAAGTTAAAGTTAACAATGTCACATAAACTATACTTATGCCAATGTTATAATGTTTCCTAGTTATTCTATTGTTTGGTTTACCTTATGATACATTCATATCATTAGTATATTTCTGCTTAAGTTATAAAGACGCATTATAAAATATGATGGACCTTGGACAAAATACCTCTTTGGAAAACCAACTTAAAAGGAATTTATATGCACGCACACCCTTTAGAAATAAACCCAAGGTTCCCGAGGATGTGACGATGACACCTAGGTAGGGATAACCCTACTGAGAATTCTTTCAGAAAGATTCTCATTCCCTCTCTTTTCTTCCGTCATATCTTCAGATGGCGACGTTTGTACTCTTCATCGACACCCCGGTATGGGAGCTGCACCATAACCCGCACTGGGTCATTCCATTTTGAGGGTCGCTGCAGACGCCGAGTATTCATGTTCATGGGGCGACCCTTCGCATACCCCGTCCCGAGCTACCGCTTCACCCCGATTGCTCCTTACCGTCACAACGGGATTTTTGAGCGGGCGAGACCACGCGATGAGCAGATCCTCCGCATGGAGCCCGAGACGTCGGTACTGACGCGAGTACTCGAGTATGTGCCGCGTCCCCAGTACTCGGAGACGGACCCATCCGAGGACCCGCCATCCCACATGTATAGTTGGAGTTCCAGCCCCGCTCCTCCACCGATGAGGGCTGGGAGTGAGGAGACGGTGGTCGGCCGAGGTTGGCTCGACTGACCATCGATGCGCCCTCGCGCGGTGGACATGCCTCGATGGTGCACTCCTCCACTCCCGCCGAGATTCGCGGTGGATCGACTTCGACCCCACGATTTCGGACGCAGGAGTAGTCATAGGAGGGGTAGTAGCTAGTGCACACACACGCCACATAGTAGAGGTCAAACCTTCTTTTGTATATGAGGTTGTCTCCTTTAGGTGCACATGGGTATGGGGGTAGTTTCTTTTGTATTTGCTTTTTATGATTTCCTTGTATTGCATTTCAGTTGTATTTCGCTTCATGATGTATCAAATAGTCCTGCCTCTTTGGGTAGGCACGTTATATATATATATATATCTATGATTCAGTTGATGCTTCCATGACATGATGTGTTTCTTATGCTTTGCTTATATGTTTCGCTATGTTGCCCCTTAAAGTTTAGTGCGTGGCTCTCACTTTGATTTTAAAAAGAAAAATTTTACCCGTATTTCCGCTAAGTATTTTCCAAAGGATGAGACCAAGAGGTAATATTCTAAAAATTAACCTAAGGACATACTAGTAGTCTTGGGTTAAGATTTAGGGTGTTACAGCTATGCAGCAGAAGTTGAGAGAAATCTGAGAGCTTAAGCTCTGCTTGGAGCGCCAGCAACAAGAGAAAGCAAAGAAGTAGAAAGCTCAGCTCTGGAAAATGCAGAAACAGATCACTACTGATGTGATGAGCTTCTTCCGGGACATGCAGGCTTCAGGATGCTCCAACTCCAACAAGATGCTCCCTCAGACCCCATTCCCCATATCCCACTCCCCTCTATCGCTAAGTACCACTCATCGTCGGACGGGACGAATGACAATGATGGTCCAAATGGTGATTATGGTGATGTCGTCGACGTCGCCAACGATGCCGATGCTTAGGAGTTCAGCTAGTTTTTATCTAGCTTCATTTTTTTTCCATTCTAGATATTTTTCACATTTATTATAGTTTGTATATAGTTTATTGTCATAATTTGATATTTCATTTAATTAGTTTAATTTATTCATTTTAATATTTTCTTATTTAATATCAATTTATTTGATAATTAGGTTATTATATAAATAAACAAATAATTAATAAATAACATATTACCAATCACATCATAGTTAAAAAGAAAAGTTTTAAAAAAAATTATTTATTACCGATGGTATTATATAATATTTATTTAAATATAATGTTCCTACAATTAAAAAAAACCATCGATATACCCATCAATAAAATATTTAAAAAGTAAAATTTATTTATTTAAACACCCATTGGTAAAAATAAAAAATCTCGTCAGTATAAATATGTCTCTGACAGAAGAGCTGACATGTTTTATTTAATTGTACCAACAGCTAATTATCACCTTACCTATCGATAAAAGCTTCAAAAATAACCGACAGTTGTTTTTTACCGTCAGTAATATTCATCAACAGCACGTCTCCGATGCCCCCATGACCGTCGGCAATCCCATTGGTAAAAATTGAACCCGTCAGAAACCCATCGGCAAATGCGTCAATTTCCTGCACCTTTGTTGTAGTGGAAAACCAATGCATTCAATAGAAAATGGTCTCAAACATAATCTCAATCCACACGAAAACCCTTACACTAGTATGGAAAACTACTCCTCTATCCATGGATGATTATAACTGTGAATAGAGATAGTGCCTGGAACAATCAATAGGAATCTTTGCTAAAATTCCAAAGAACAATCACCAATCCCCAATGGAGAGAATAAGGAGTAAAGAGAAAAGAGATGGAAGGAGAGAATGATTGTCAAGGCTAAAACTAAACTATGTAAAAACTAGGTTAAAAGTCTATACAATTTCTATTAATATTGTTTTCCAAAATATTCAAAGCGGGCCCCGAAACTGAGTTAAAATTTTGCTATTTACGTTAGTTGCACGAGTGCTATAGCACTAAATAAGCATTGCATCGCTCACCAGAGTCTTTTGATGATGCGCTTCCCTCCGTTGACACTGCCGAGGGCTGTGGCACTGTGCAGTGAGTGGTATTCTGGTACTTTTGACTTCCTACAGTCTGTTGAGCACTGCAGCACTAACTAGTGAGGGTTTTAGTCTCTTTTTTGCAACTCCCATTACTCTAGGTTCTCTTCAAGAAGTTTCCAGTCTTGTGTCTGCATTTTGCACTCAATTCAAAGTTCTTATACATAAATCCATCCTCAAAGAGACAAATCAAACTCAACAAGCTCTAATCCATTAATTATTTCAAAATTGATGCAATAGTCAATTATCCTATCAATAATGCACAATGAGGACAAAGTCAAAATCCTAATTATTTACACTAATAACAACAGTCAAATCAATGTAAAAAGTTAAGGTTTAGAAGCACGATAAGTGGCATGAATGCCCATTATCAGCACACTTACACTTTCTATAACGCCTCGATTTTCTGCTAGAGTAAAAATGACCGAAATGCCCCTAAGGTCATTTTCAGCCCAGAACTCGAGGATAACTGACCCGGCAATCCTCGAGGGGCTAACTCAATGTTTGAAGGGGATTAGTTGACTTGTGTGTCTTCCCGAGATTGAAAATCTCGTTTTTTGATATTTCAGGTCAAAATGACAAAAATACCCCTGTTGTGTTTGACACGGGTACGAGCGCCGGATGGCCCAAAACTTCTCCAGATGGTTTTAAAAGATGTTTTTATGTATTCTGTGCTCTCAGTTTTAGTCCCGGTGGTCCCGGGCAATTTTTGTGTAAAATTGTGATTTTACCCCTTATTTAGTGTTTTTAAGCTTAATCGCGTGATTAAGCAAACCTAAGCAATATTAGGCTCTAATCGAAGATTAATTAATTTAATTAATTAATCTAGAGTCAAAATAATTTATTAGAGCTAATTAGAACCTACGATTGCTTAATTTAAACTCAAATCTCATTTTAAATTCAAGATTCCTAGTCATGGAATCTTGAATGATGCTTTCTCTCTCCAATTCCTTAAATAATGGAATTTTGTCTATATTGTTTATTCATAAAATGAATTTTAAACCTCCTAAATGTGTATGAGCACTCCTTAATCATGTCATAAAATTCATAATCACATCCTTAGTTACCTAAACACATATTTAGGAGTTCCTAATCTTGCACCTAATCTAATACACACCTATACACATCTCTAAACTATCATTAAACAAAAGAAACCTCTCCTCCTCTCTTCTAGAAGGCTCATGGCCACTCCCCCTCCCATGCCTCAAATTTTTGAAATTCAAATGCAATTTCAGGTCCATGACAAGCCGTACTTAACCCATGCTTTGCACCATACCTCCCATACTTTCATTCATACTCCTCCATGCTCCAAAATTTCAATCTCCCACCTCATGGAACATGAGGATGCACACGATTTCTCGCTCCCCCTCCATGAGCTCTCATTTGTTTTGTTTTTCTATAAATACCTTGCTTACTTGAGCTTGGTTACACTTTAGATCATTTGGCAAGTTTAAGCTTTCAAGCATTCTTTGAGTTCTTTCCTTTTCCTCTCAAGTTCTTCATTTTCTCTCAAGTTCTTAAGAACTTTCTTTCATCTTCATCTCCTCTTTGCATCATCACCTCACAACCTCAAACCACAACCTTGAATCATCCTTTAAACACTCAAACTCTCATCCTCAAACACAAACACATCCAAAACACATCTCTTTTCCTCTCCTCTCTCTTTGGCCGAAGCTATATCTCCACATTTGGAGGAGTTGTTCTTCTCATTCTTATCCTCAAGACTAAGCCTTTGTCATCACACTTGGTAGGAGTTGCTCTCTTGTTTTGTTTTTACTCAAAAATGAGATTTTCTCAAAGTTTCTCTTGGCTTCTTTTTAAGTTTTCCTTGCTTCCTTCTCTTCCTTTATTTTCGGCCTCAAGGCCTCATTTTGAGCATGATAGCTTGATGATGGGTGTTTCTAGATGATGACCTTGTGTTCATCTCAAAGAAACCTCTAAAGCTTGAGTTTTTCCTTTCTTTGAACTTTATCTATATTATTTAGCTTACATGGTTTTCAACTTAAGAAAAACTAATCTAAGGTTTTCAAAAAGCCCAAGCCTACCCTTGTCAACCTTAAAGTTGGCCGACACGTTCTAAAGATTTTCTTTAGATAAGGGTTTTGGGTACTTAATAAAGAACATGGCTTAGTTTCATTCTGTTTTCCTTTGCTTTATGTTTTCAGTTGTTGTTTCCTTTTCTTTATGATTTTGTTTTCTTTAAGTTTATTTCCTTGAAGCTTGATGATGATGTTCAAGAACTATGTTGTCTCTTTTAAAACTTGGTTCAAGAGCTCTAATGCTTACTTTGTTTGTTAGAGATAAGTGTTGGGTTAAGTTTATTTTCCTCTAAAGTCTTGTATGAGCTCTAAGGATATATAATGATAAACTAGCATTCATGTTTAAATTTATGCCTTGCATAGCATATTTATTTTTCTATGTCATCACTAAACTCTCAAGAATAAATAATGGAACTTGCATTATCATGCCTAAATTCAAGCTTTGCATTTTATGTTTACTTTTCAACTTATCACTTAAACTTGAAGATAAAAATGAGTTGCATCACATATTTATTTTATGCCCTCATTTTATTTTCTAATGAAAGATAAAAAGAAGTGCATAGTATGTTTATATTTTTGTCATCACCAAAGCAACTTATAGCTCAAAGACTTGCCCATGATTATCTCAAACAAAGTTAGAAATGTCTATGTTTTTCTTCTTGAATTCGGCCTTGTAATGAGGTGGATCTTAGAATAACATTCATCTAGTTACAAGTGCTAAAACTTGTGTCTCATGATTTTCCTAAGCTTAGATGGTTTATAAGAAATGTTTTGAGCAAGGTTTTATGATTTTATATCCTCTTGAGATTCATTTGAAATAGCTACTGTCCTCTCATGTTTTATAATGGTTTTGATGGAATAAATTATTTCTAAGTGAGTTTTGAAAGTTTTAAAAAGGTTCCAAGAGAAACTAGTAATTTATGTGCTTTAGAAATGAAGTTTTATGCATTGTTTGATGGAGATGTTTTCGGTTCTGTTTGGTTTATATGCTCACTGTTTAATGTTGTTTTGATTATGATAATATGAGTATGATCATGTATATTTGATGCTAAAATTCACTTGAGAAAGTTAAGACAAATTAGTAACTAGAAAGGAATTAATTTGAGACTTTTAGATCCCATAGAAATGTAATTTTCTGGATTCTGTCCAGTAAGATTTAAAATTAAAAATCATGATTTATAATTAGTTTAAATGTGTAGGGACTACTCATAATTGGTTTAGGACTTGATCTTGATATTTTAGGAGCAAATTGAACTTAGAAATGGTCAAAGTTGTGACTCCTAGGTACCCGTAAAATGTAAATTATAGATTCTGCACTCTTAAGGTTTAGAATTGTTTATGATCATAGAATTGAGTGAGGAATACTTAGATATGAGCCTATAGGTGCCCAAGAGCTTAAGTTGTGATGATAGACAACTTAGATTTCAAGTTAAAGGACTTTAAGGGTCAAAGCATAAGACATTAAGAGACTTTGATATTTTAAGTTTGATAATGCAAGTATGATGTGTTGATGCATACGCTTTGATGATGTATGAGCTATGATGAAGTGATTTGTTGAAATGTTAAGTTACCATGATTAGGAAAATTGAATGAGAAATGCATATGTGTTATGAGCTTGTGGCATAAAGTTGATTTGAAGGAAATTCGGTACACAGCTGTCATGCTGCCGAATTTCCGTCAAATCTAAAGGACTTGAGAATGTTTTTGAAGTATGATATGGGATTTTAAAACCCTGGGTGACACCGGTTCGACCAAGCACCCCTAGGAGATTTTTATGTGACAAAGCACTGAGACGTGCTTTCCTGGGTGACACCGGTTCGGCAGAGCACCCCCAGGAAAGACAAATCCGTGAGGGTATAAGTAGATGCAGCCTACCAAAGTACACAAATTGCTGTGGCTAGATGCCCGCAAAGCGTTTCAAATAGGGTATATCCTAAGAGAGGTGATCCCTAGCCCCCTAACCCGTACTCAAGAAGTCGGGATTATTTTATTATGTTTCGCTTATTTAGATAATAAGCAAGAGCTAGTAACGACTAGCTAAGATATGAGCTCATAACCTAGATGTTTTTTTAGGGTGGCCATATAATGCTATAGTATGATGATTTATGTCACAAAGTTGAGGAAAGTTCCATATGAAAGATTTATGCCCCCTTATGCCACTTGAATGTTTCTTGATGACTATGATTTGTTGAGTTATCTGTTTAAAGTACTGCCATGCATTCATGCTTGATATGTTGCATTCATGACATTAAGATGCATTCTAAAAGGAATGAACCTTGGATAATTAGTTTTATGCAACCTAATAATGAACCTTATATGCTTGCACACCTTTTAATAATAAACCCAAGGTTCCTGAGGATGTGAATGATGTAACTTTGGATAGGAGATCTCTACTGAGATTCTTTAGTAAGATTCTCACTCCTTTCTCTTCTTTCCCTCTCTTTCGTCACATCTTCAGAGCTTGATGGCGACATTCGTGGTTTACATCGACACTCCAACATGGGAGGTGCATTTTGATCCGGACCACAGATCCTACCATTTTGAGGGACAGTGCACAATTCGTGTTTTCTTGTTCGTAGGACGTCCCTTCGCTCACCCTGTACAGAGTTATCGCTTCTCCCCGATGTCTCCCTACAACGATGTTATGGTTTTTGAGCGTGCCCGGATGCGTGACGAGCGGATTCTACGGACATATACCGGAGGTTCGGCAGCTCGTGACTTCTAGGACTATGTACCTCGATCTCTTGGCTCTGAGGACGACCCTTCGGAGGAACCACCAACGCACATGTACAGCGAGAGCTCTGCTCCCACTCCTCAGTTCGTGAGAGGAGGAAGCGAGGAGACGATTATGCAGCCAAGGTTGGCTAGGCGAGCTGAGATGAGCCCCGCCGAGGAGCAGACGTTCAACCACTACACGTACCTACTCCTGCTGCCCTACGTCCGTGGATCGGTTTCATCCCGCCATACCCCGGGTTCCAGTAGTAGCTGTCTTAGGGGAGGTCTAGTGCGTACACTCACTCATAGATAGGATAAACCTTCTTTTGTCATAAGGTTATCCACCTTAGATGCACTAGGGTAGGAGTTTTTATTTACGCCTTTCATGTATTTCAGTTCTTGTTGTATTTCTTTTCCTTGTATTTCAAGCTTAGCCCGATTCTATAAGGGTGTGATTTTATGTATCTTTAATTATGGTATTAATGAAAATATTCCTTTGGTGTGCCATTGACTTGTTACATGTTTATTTACCTTGTGTTGATTTGGTATGAAGTGCAATGTATAATTAGTTCACGATTAGTTCATACGCGGCTCTCACTTTGTTTTATGGTTCAAAAAAATAATTTACCCATATTTTCGGCTAAGTATTTTGATAAATGTTGAGACTAAGAAGTAATATCCTAATGTGTTCTAGAGTATTGGGTTAAAATTTAGAGTGTAACATTTTCAATGACTTAAAATAGAATATAATTTTTGTCAATCCAAACATTGAATTATAACTACATATCATATTGATTGTCTGTGTCAAATTTTATAAAATTGGACATCTATAAAGTTGTGATCAAATAGTTCTTATTCACATACATTTATGAGGTATTTATCATATTGGTTTATATGTATACAACAAGTGTAATAAACAATTTCAAATTAATGTAAACTTTTATAGAGATGATTTATAACATATAAACTTTTATTCCAATATTGGATTTAAAAAAAAAAAATCCTTCGATAAAAGAATTGTCTCTCAGGTTTACTAGATTTTGAAATTTGGTTTCTTACGTTATAAATCATTTTCAATTTTGTATGAAATCACTATTGGATCAGATAACTAACTGAAAAATATTGACATAGCATAAATAGTCTTGGCATGGCACAGATGTGGATTGTGTAAATAGCATTAAAACCTTTAGATGAAAATTAATAAAATTTAAAATTTTATATAACAATTATTTTATTTGATCAAAAACTTTAAAATAAATTTTATCATTAAAATATTTTGAAGTTAAATTTCTTATTAATATTATGATAAAATTATTTATTTGATTTACAAAAAGTGTTCATAATTTAATAAAATAATACACTGATTCTTTATTACAATAAAGATATATGCCATTTAAATTTAACTGTCATTTTTTCTTTTTATGTCCTCTTAAATTTCTCTTCATATAAATATATAAAAAGAAAACTCACTTTTTTCTCTTTTATTTTTTTCTTTTCATTTTGCATTATAACCTAAAAGTATAGGTGTTCCTGATCATTTTTCATAAATCAGTTTTAAAGCATGATTGACGGATAATTAATCATGATGATAGTGGCAAAAAAATAGATCCTAATATGAACCTCTCAAGGTAATGGGTACACGGGATGAAGCCTATTACGGTGTGACCTTGAAAGGTCGATAATAGGATCTAGGGAACTAATTCTACTATGGTTTGATAGGCTTTGGGGTTTTGTTACCCTTGCCCATGAATTTGGCCCATAGGGGGCAGCCCAAAGAGGTGTGAAGAAGCCTTTCTTCTAGCTGGCCAGTAAGGACGCCGTGTCTGGAAAGAAAAAGAGGAAAAGAGAAAGAGAGAACCTATATCTAGTAAATAACCAAACCCCTTTTAACCCTCCTGTTACAAAAAAGCTCCAAATAAGGAAATAACTCCAAAACGTGGCCCAATCAGAACCCTCCTTTTAGCCCATGTTTCCAAAGGTCCAATCTTGCTTTACCATGTGAATGACACCTTTCACGTCAATGTTCACGCCACTGTTCACGTACTGTTCATGCCACTGTTCTGTCAATAGCTGGCAAGTGACAGAACTTCTCTTGCGTGATCCCAAAGCTATGGGACAGGAGGCCATGAGAGCACACACAACCCCATCTTAAAAGAAAAAGCTCACTCCTAACGCCTGGGGGGGATTTCATCTCAGACACCTGTAACTCCTTAGACAACACCAACACAAACAACAAGAGATAAGAAATGGGAAACCCATCCATAGCACAACCCTCTGTAACTGATACATGGAGTTCCCTTCCTCCCAACATTGACCGACACCCCCCAAGAATACTCCTTTTTTTCCCAGCAACTCACATACACACATTCAAACATGCACACACATAACAGCAAGAATACCATAACCTGTAACCCAATACCCCATAGCAACCAACATTGCCCCCCTTTACACAGTACCATCTAGAACTAACGAAGGCGACTGGAAAGACGCCCTCGTTCTGGAAAACACAATGATAGCACCAAAAGAGAGAGGCTGAACCTCCAATAGCTCTCCTTTTATATAGAAACGAGTCACGGCAACTGTAACTCAACCTGAACCCTCTCTCATCCCTTTCACATAACAAAACCCAGAACTAGTAAGGGCAACTGGAAAGACGCCCCCATTCTGGAAAGTTGAGAGAAACCAAAAGAGAGAGATATTGAGATAGCGTCTTGGCACAAAAGGAAGAGGAAAAGCTTCCATTCATCCATCACCACCTCCAAGGGCTGGCATTACCTGTTCTCTGCCCAAGCCACATGGGAGGGAGTTCCCAACTCTGCCATTTTCTCACCATTTCCTCACAAGCTAACGAACCTAAGGATTAAGGTACTATTTTATCTCTTTAATCCATTTCCAAAACTCTAATTAGCGACAATAGGATAAATGAGCTCCTTCTTATTATTCCAGTTGTCCTATTGTGTGTGTATTGAGGATCAATTTAAATTATTTTATAAATTATTTGAGAACACTTTTATCACTTTTTCTAATTGTGAGAACTAAAAAATGTATCTTTTAAGCACCAATTTATTCGAACTATTTTTTGTCAGAATTCAACTTAAGGGTATACTCTTCCATTTACTTTTCTTTCGATTTGTCTTTTCTTTTCCAAGATAAACCGTTCATGAATCAGGTTGCTCGTCCAACAACCCCTAAATTCAAATTCTAAGACTATTAAAGGGAAAAAAAGCCAATCATTAAACCCCAACTTGAAAATAAATATAACCGGAGCATTCTAGGGACCCACCCACTTTGGCGCAAATAACGCCGCTGATTATCATGCTTTATAGTGAGAAGAATACGGTTTGAGAGTTTAACTTTTATAGGCTCATGGGTTAAATAAATTTTAAATTGTGATCTAATCATATATTATCATATTTGATAAAAATAGTTAAATTTTACTTTTATTATTTAAAAAGTTATGCGAATAAAATTATTTGATTGAATGATAAAGTAAAAATATTTTACATTGTCAATACATAGAAATTAAACTCTACAGTAAAAAAAAATAAACTAATATTCTAAAAAAAACTTATCCAAAATATTCCAACAAAATTTACAAATTATTGACTTTATTTGTGTGTTTTCTTCTAAGGATGAATATTGATTTTATTTTTATTTGCATGTTTTACATTTAATGATGAATTCTAAAATTATATACCGTTAATAGAATATTTTATTCTGTATCCATTACATATATATTGTGGAATTGTATTGTTTTTTTCATCGGCACAATTTAAATTTCCTTAATAATAATTAAAAATTCAAATCACAAGTTTATTTTAGTAAAACTATAATAAGAAATAGAGGAAATTTCAGAATTTTTTAAAGGTATAGAGTAATTACATTTGGTATCAATATATTTTGTAAAATTATTATTGAAGATTTCTGAGATTCACTAAAATTACATTGATCTCTTAAACACATTCTAATTTGTTAATATATATAATTAAATTATACTATTTTGATAATATCGAATATATTGTTTGAATAAAATATTTTTTTCATTCTCATGAAAATTATAATTATGACTTATGTTATTTTTTTAATCATTTAAATTAATGAATTAATATTTATAGAAAAAATCATTCTAATTTTATAAAATAGAGAAGTGATCAGTATAATTACACTAAATCTCATAAATATTAGTGTAATTTCCTTTAAAAAGTATATTAATTTGTTTTATATATTCATCAACAATATTTTATTCTCATATTCTTTGTACAATTCAGGTTCAAATGTGAATATTGTTAAATTACACCGAGAAGAAGTTTTATTTTGTCAGGCTTAAAATTAAAACCTATTGAACTCGTTGCAAGTCCAACATGAGGTCCACTAACTTGAGTTGCACTAGTTGTTCAATTTGCTTTCGTGACACTCATCTGCGTGTGCAAGTTATTATGGTACATGAAATAATTTGTGAACCTCTTCTTTATCTATGTGTAATTTGACAATTGCTTGATTCCTTATCCCCTCCCCAATTTTTAAGTCAAAAAACAAAAGTCAGAAGCTCCATAAAGGTAAAAGCAAAACACTAGTGCATGATTGTTACTCCTTTTTCAGATCTCAATCAAGTCATTTCCAAAATTGACGGAAGAAAATTTGAGAAACTGGAGCCCATAAGATGGCAATGATGAGAAGTGGTCACCACTAGCTAGTTTCTGCTTCCCAAAGCAAAGAAATTGAGTAACGGAAGTTGTCATGTATCTTTTTCACGTTAAAATATCTTATAAATAGAAAGATACATCGAGTTGCACACAGACTTTCACGGTTCTGTTTTTATATTTCTTTTTTTTTTCATTTTCGTTAGAAAAGTTTTTAATATTATTTTTAAAGAGAACCAAACCAAAAGTCTCATTTCTCATTGTTCCTTTGCCTATTCCCTGACGTGCTCCCCTCTTCTCAGTTTTCACATTGCTTTCGTTCATCCTTTCTCAACGCTACAACTTTAGTTGTTGCCTTGTTGGAAACTGAGTTGTCACTTTATTCTGGCTTAGTCAATCATCGAGTACCAAACCATTCTGGTGAGTGGTGAGTGTAGGAGTGAAAGGGGTGGTCCACAACGTGCACCTTTTGACTTTTTCCCAGTATTTTGGTTTCAAATGGGTAGTGAGTCTCATTCTTCATTATATTCCTAAGAAGCTCAAGAAGCTCAGTGAAAAAGCATACCAGGTTGGTTTCTGCATTTTCCTTGAATAAACTGTGTGTTATCTTCAGTTTGTTAAATGAACAGCTGGATTGCTTGTAATTTTGTTTCTGGAAGTTATTAGAGCAAGAATTAGTTGAGTGAAGTAGGAAAAGTCTGTTAAAATAGAGTTGGTATGTTTTTTTGAGACAATGACAGCAACAGTCCCCATTAAAGCTATCCTTAATTCGTTATTGATGATTGCCTACGAAAATTTTGCCACGTTTGATGTTGTTAAGGGTTGTGTGTGCTTCGTTTTTGTCTTTTCGAGTGTTGGTTCGAAATGTGATGCAATCTGCGAAGGTTGATGATGATTTTAGACAAACCTATTCAATCACGTTTAATTTAATTTATTGACTGGAATGGCGCAGACTGAAAAACTTTCAAAGAGCTTCACTGTATGTTACAGTGTTATATATTCTGCTTTATTTTCTTGAATCAATGTCATTATGTTCATATCTACTTATTCTTTGATAAGAATATCACTCGTCACTCTCCCAACTCGAATTTGAATTTACTTTTGCCAATCTTTATGGACAAAAATAGGTGAACCCTCTTCCATAATTTTCATTCATGGGGAAGATTGCAACTTCTGTAGCACACCCTGTATCTCGAGAGTCTTCCAATTATGATGAGGTTTTCATGCAGCAGAGCTTACTCTTTGATGACAGTCTGAAGGTAACTTTGATCCTGCACTTGAAAGGGCTGGTTCTCATGGTCAAGATTGTTTTTTTTTTTTCCTTTTTTTTTTTAATTGGATAAAATTGTGAGAGGCATTGCTTTTGCAATTTCGGGGATAAAGCATTTAATATTACTCCCCTCCCAATAAATGTGCTTTTCAGAATTCAAACTTGTGTCCTTATCCTTATAGGGAACCAAGCTGCTTATCACTTATTCAACAGTTTGTTAGTACTGTCAAGCTGCTTACCACTTATTCAAGATTGTTTAATGTTGTCAAATGCAGCTATTGCTTTAATTTAGAATATAACTCTTAAGTTGGATCTAATAAGGATGCATTTTACTAAATTGTGTTTTTTTTTCGTCTATAATCGTAGGATTTGAAGAATCTGAGAACACAATTGTACTCGGCGGCTGAATATTTTGAACTCTCATACACCAATGACGAGCAAAAACAAACGTGAGTTCATTACTTTGCTTTTGGTTGGTCTATATTTATGCTGATATTATTGTATCCTTTGCTCCCTTGTTTATTTTCATTGTACTTTTTTCTGTCTTACTTTTGCAGAGTGGTTGAAACATTGAAGGATTATGCAATCAAAGCTCTTGTAAATACGGTGGACCATTTAGGTTCTGTGACCTTTAAGGTGAATGACCTGTTGGATGAGAAGGTTGCTGAAGTCTCTGGAGCAGAGCTACGTCTATCGTGTATTGAACAGGTATGTGTAATCATCACCATTAGGCAACATAAAACGAAAAATCTGTTAGAGAAATGTTGAAAGTAAATGCTAAGACAAATAATTGATCGATTAACTACCAGAATTTATTATTGAAAACATCACCTTAACTTAGTAGGTGAGTAAGGTGGCTTTTTAAATTGCATGAAATAGATAAAACAAAATTATGTTTGTTGATTTGAGGCGGTGAGCTTGAGTATTTTGTATACATGGCGAAATCCTTGAAGGGCTCTTGGGGCGAGTTCTCACGTGCAGATGCAATATTTATCTATAGCATACAGATTTGTTGTGCAAATGGATATAGGACACAAGTGTTGAAGTGGACTGATTCTAAACATGAAACCAATGATCCTATTATGATGTTCTCTTCCCCATCATTTTTTTTTTCACATTTTTTTATTACTTTTTGGCTTCTGCATTCTTGTGCACGGGAGAAAAAAAAACTTTTCTATCAAAAGTTGTCGTTGTGACACAACACCCCCCCACCCCCCAAAAAAAAAACCAATGCATCGCATACACTCCTACTCGCCATCGTGAGTGGCGGAAGACGATAGAGCTGAGAGTGAAGCGAAGGATGATGGCGAAGAGGAGGACTAGGAAGAGTCGTTGTCGTCTTTCTCCTCCAGCAACCGTGGCTTTCATAGCATGCTCTTGTCATGGAGCCTCTAGAGGTGGTACCAATGTTGGTCCTTAAGGCAAACTTCTGTCAAGTTGTTGCCACCGGGGACTAAATGACGAGATCACCAGTTCGACGGCCTCCATTGTTGGCGCAGAGATTTCAGATCTCACGCGGGAAGTGCTAGGGGCAGAAAAACTCGGAAGGTTCAACCACGATGGTGTTGGAGTCCTAGATAACCTCCCTATTGTGATGATTGAATAAGTTCATTAAATGTTTTTCTTCCTTTTTATTGAAATTTTCATTGTTGGGATTTGTGGTTTGTTGGGTTCGATGGTTGAAGACTGTTTTGATGGTTTTGGCGGATGGATTGCAAATTTAGAGGAAGATGCTGAGGCATTCTGGTTATGGTGGTTTCTATCAGTTGGGGAATTGAAGATGGGGGCGATGGTCACTGCCGCATCACCCGTGCAAGGGTGGAGGCGGTAGTGGTGGTGGGGAAATGGGTGGTAGCAGGGCAAAGGTAGTGGCAGTAGTAGCGGGGCAGGGGTGAAAAAGGTGGCCGTATGGCGATGGGAAAAGAAGGTGGCATAAGGAGAGGAAGAAGTGGGAACAAACTAAAAGATGGTTTAGATTTGGGTTAAGAAAAATTCATCAAATAATATCTTATTAACAAGGTAATTAAGGTCATAATTGTTTTTGAGCAAGACTTACCCCACTTTGATCGGAGCCCACATGTAGTGTGTCTATTGGCCCAACATACATCGACAGCCTGCAAACCAAAAAACCATCTGCATGGGACCATGCACTAGCTCTTGGAACATCTTTGTGGTCATCTCATGCTTTTGACCTTGTTCCTTGTGACATAAGGGCTACCTAATCACTGCATCAGAAAACTAAAACCAAGTATGGCACAATAGTCGCATCAATGCATCCTCATTACATCTGAAGGGATTTCCTTTTCAATAAGTTTCAAAGACGATGCTTTAAGCATATGAGGAGAGATAAGCCAACACGATGCAGCGATGGATACAAGGACCTTCAGCCATCAGCGGTGAGCGACAGCAGTGTTCTCTCCCTTCGGACATGAAGTTCTCAAAGTCGAAGATGGGGAGCAGAAACTTAAGTTATTAAGTTACATTAATAATTTTTATATCTAATACATCCTGCACACAAATATTTCTTTTGGACTTGAAGAGTAGACAATATGTAGGCCTATCTTATTTTATACTAAGATTTAATTATTTTTTTAAAAAAAAAATAGGGTAAAAAGGATCATATTCTAAACCTTTTGATAGTAGAAGTCCTGATACCAAAAGTTTTCGCCACTAGATTTTGGCACATTAATAATTTTTATATCTAATACTTGCAAATCTATCAAATCAGCAAAGTTATGGGACACAAAAATATCAAGTAATATTAATTATTTTTTTCTAATAATATTCCTATTAAATACTATTAGAGGGGGAGAGATACATAGTGAAGGAGAAGATAAAAGGTTACAGTATTGAAAAGAAACAAGGATAATATAGGTAATTACTCTTAGCTTTCTCTAGTATTGATGTTCTCTCAATTATTTTCTTAATTCTAGTGAGTACTTAAAACTGGATAATTATTGAAGGAGGAAAGGAGTATCAATTTTCATCAACAAGTTTTATCTTTCTTTGTTTTTTTTTTCTTTTTTGAAGCTATACTGATGACATTGGTTTATCTTAATGTGGTGCTCTAGAGAATACGGACGTGTAAAGCATTTATGGATCACGAGGGGCGTACCCAACAATCATTGGTGATTAGTACTCCAAAATATCATAAGCGTTATATTCTGCCAGGCAAGTTTACATGACATTCTCCTCAACTCTATCTTAAACTTCTTCAGGGGTAAATGATCACATTCTATAAATTTATAACTTCAGCTGGGGAGACCATGCATGGTGCCAACTTCAAAAAATCAAAATATGTAAGATATTGCAGCCTAGATGATGAAGATGACTGGCACCACTTCAGGAATGGTATCGCATTCGCTCTCTGCTATTTTCATTCCACTTTTATAATGAAAAGAAATATTTTGAGTACAATACAGACTTACAAAAAACTTATACTATACACAAGAAAACAAATTAAGTTGTGGGTAAGGATAGCATAAGAACATTGTAGGTTTGTATTGTACATAAACATTTCTCCATCATGAATAACCTCAAACATAAGCTAATATTTCTCTTATTATGATTGGTATCCCAAAGCTGTTCGAGCAACAATTAGAGAAACGCCAACATCCACAGTGAGGTAATTACAAATTCCGCATATCGCTCTACCTAGTCAATGCTAACTCTTGAGTTGGCCAAACATCTTTATATAATTAATTTCTATAATGTTGCCCAAACATCTTTATATAATTCATTTCAATGATTCTTCATGTAGCAAAGGGCGTTCCCCATCACCTTCTTTACAACCGCAGAGACCTGGAGCTTTTTCATTCACTTCAAGTCCAACCATGCCGAAAAAAGATTTAGGTAACAACCATATTCAATAATATGTCCTATTTCTTGTTCATTTAACTGTTATAGTGACCGTCCCACGTTGCTTTCCCATAAAGTTAATAAATCTAAATATTTTAATAATCTTAATTGTAATTGAGTTACAATTTTCACATGTACTGCAGAGAAGCGCACGGTTTCACCACACAGATTTCCACTTTTACGTACTGGATCTTTTTCAAGTAGGCCTACAACACCAAAGACTAGTAGACCAACTACTCCAAACTCAAGCAGCAGAGCAACCACACCAAGTCCTTCTAATGCCAAATTATGGGTAAGCAAAAGGCAATTTCTTGGTATCAATGTTATTGAAATCGAATCCAACAGACCGATCAAACCAAATTAATCATTAACTATTCAATCGATTAGTTAGTTAACTCATTCGACCTACCTAGATGAGAATTGGTATTTTACCTAATAAAAGGATTAACTATCTAAACTGTTTGAACAAATTACAGTTTTGCTGGTTAATCCAGCACGTATTTTGCACACACACAAAAAAAAAAAACAAAAAGGGTGCTGAAAAGAAAAAGAGTGCTCCTGGGAAATGGAGAAGTCACTAGAAGTGGACTTGAGTAGTATTAACTACTAAGCTCAAGTTCAAACCTCTCATTGCCGCCCAAAAAAAAAAAGAAATGGCCTTGGTTAAAAGCAGTTCTTATAGTTTTTTTTTTAGAAGAATTAAAAAATTTGTTATATAAGGGAATTTGCAAAATGCATAAAATAACTAAATAAGAATAAAAAATGGCTCCTTTGAAATGGAAAAGGGCATGAATCACTATAGCATTATCTGTCGATGTAAATTATATATTAGCTGTATATAATATATGTTTATGGCCTATATTTAGTGATGTAATTTTAATTTCAATATTTTTTTATAGCATTTTAATTTCAATATAAATATATATATATAATTTCAGTTTGTCCCAATTAAGCATTGATTGCGATCTTAAAACCTTAAATATCTTCCACCAATTCAACGGCATGTCCAAGTTTAAAAACATTGCCTGATTTATTGCAATAGGATGACATGACTCAGCTGTAGTTACTCTTAACTTTGTCTCCATTATTTTTTAATAGTACCCTCCCGAGCCTCGCAAATCTGCCTCAATGCGATTCCCTGCTGAAAGAGATGAAAACAGAGACACAGAACATGCTAGTAAAAGTAAACGTCTTCTGAAGGCCTTACTAAGCAGGCGCAAGTCTAAGAAGGATGAAATGTTATACACTTACTTGGACGAATACTGATGGTAATATGACGCACTGGCTCGTAGAAATAAATTGCAAGGGCAAGAGCTCATACAAGCGTGGAAGCAATTCGGTTTTGCAATTTTGCTAACTAGTTTTGCTCATTTGATTTAATAGGGTTCCGTCCCAGTGTTGAGTTTTGCTACATCCTCCTAATAGTCTTCCTGTAAATCGTCCTAATGCCAAAACAAGAAGAAAAGTAATGTAATCAATGTTTTAAAAATTTAAAAATGAATAATATTTACTCAATTTAGCATGTAGGATAATTTGTGGGCATATTTAGTAGGAGGATCTAGAATTATTCTTCTATGTTACTCCCATCTTTGTTTTACTTTTGTTTTGCTATTAATGTCCATTTCTTGGTCATTTGAAATGAACATTTATATCGTAATTTTATTTTTTCCCCCCTTTTTAATTATGTTACTGTAATTCTGCACAATTCACTCGTGTGATTTTTTTTTAATTATTTATTAAAGTCGATCTTTAATCACGCTTAGACCATGTAGCCTTTTGCATCCTATGTTGTTTAATTTTATTTTCTTCCATTACCTTTTATTCATAATGTAAATTTAATTATAAAATCGAAAAAATTAAAAATTGAAAAAAAAATTAAAGATGGTTATTTGTTTTTGTAAAGGAAAAAACAAAAAATATGATGCACTATTTTATAATAGGAAAAAAATAAATAATAATAATAATGGATTTAATTTCTATATACTAATAGTATAAATTTTTTTTACATAGTCTTTCAATCATATATTGTAACATTAGTTATAATAGTTGATTTTCATACGCATTACTTAAAAAGTCATCTAAATAAAATATTCTAATTGGAAGACAGTGTAAAACTATTATACATTATCAGTACGTCAAAATTAAACTGCATAATATAATTGTGAAACAAGAATATTCAAATAATTATATTTGTTTTAAAACAATTAATTATAAATAAGAGTTTTATTTACTGTATAAATCTTTAATTTTTCAAATGATTAATAAGATATATTATTATTGTATTTTTTTAATTGTTACATTTGTAATAATTTAATTTTAATAAATTGAAAGTGTGAAATTTTGTACATTGTCACATTATGGATGATTTTTTCTTCCACACTTTACAAAAATTATGCAAATAAACGAATTTGATTGTATGATAACATTAAAGTTTATTTACATTATCATTGCATTAAATTTAAATTCAAGTGATAATAAGAAATAGTAATTTCAAAAAATAGAAAATAGAAAATTATTTTTTAATAATAATATAAAGAAACCAACATTAAATTTTGTTTGGTAAACATTAATTAACCAAAATTTCATTTACCATTAATGTAACCATTGAAACAAGGTGGGGTGACCAAGCGCGACTGGCACCCTAAACGACGGAGAGATTCTTCCTTCCTCCAGGAGAAAAAAATTTCTTCCTCCATAGATCATCTCCATCTTTTATTTATGTGGGCCCCAACACTTCTTACACCTACCAAGGCTTTGTTAATGGTGCAAGATCTATGTGGAGGAAGAATCACTCTTCCTCCGGGAGGAGCTAAGAAATTTTCCTAAACGACATAGTAGCGGGCCGTGGGCCCCATGAGCTTTATTGGAGTGTCACGTGACCGTTTGGTTCAGACCAAAAAAGTTAAGTGACCGTTTGGTGAGAATATTAGTATATTCCAGCGGAATATTTGTTGAGTTTTCTTCCAAATCAAGGTATATTATTTGGGCATAACACATATTCTCTCTCTCTCTCTCTCTCTCTCTCTCTTTCTCTGTATTTCTCCTTCTTTGAGTTGTGTGTGCTTGGCGAAGTTGCTTCAAGATCAGCAAGCAAAGGTAACTAACACCATCTGTCTCAGGAACCAAAATACCAGGTGCGTAACATTTTCTCTCTAGTTTTTGGGTTAGGATGAATAAACCATGCAAATATATTATGGACGTACGAAGTTATTTTTTACATGATGCAAATTCCTAATTGTTATTTATGGGACAATTGGAAAATCATTTTATGTTTCTTTTGAAATGGTTATGTGGTACAATGAGAAATTCCTACTGTGGATTAGACGCCTTAATGCCCGTCATCTGATATACGCTTTGCTTTGGTGTTCATGTTGAATGTTTTCTCCTTCCCCGTGACCCGAACTAATCAAAACCAAAATGGTTATGACCTGATTGTTCAGCAATTTAGAGTAGCTTTTGTCGGGCTCTAAAAGCAAAAACCAAGCATCCCCCCTCTCTCGTCCCCGTTCAGAACTTCGCCCCATTCTCTATCTTCGTCCCTGTAATAGGTTCCATTTCCCATTTTCATAGGAATTCAAATCCCCCTGAACATATGTGGGTTCATTAAATTAAAAAAAAAAAAAACCAACAAAAAACTTAAAAGAATACTTCAAAATCTCAATAAAAATAGATAAATATCTATAATAACAAATATTAATAATGGAACATAATTTAATTTTAAAAAAATGCATGCATAAATGCAAATTCAATTAAAAAAAAGATTGGAAATGAAGAGATGTTAATGTTATCTTTGTATATGTTTATATACAGGTAAATAACAAAGACTACTATTGAGGTTTTTTCAAATAATACACCACCTTATATTTTTCCGAAATTGGCACTCATCTCATTCTTAAAAACAACGAGAACAAATAAATAAAATAAAAAATAAAAATTAGTGAAAGAGAATACATTTTATAAAGAATTTGATTGACACACATTGACAACTAACAAATAAATGACAAGTCACCTATCATATGTAGTTTTTTGAAATTTGAATTAGAGTTAATTATAAAATAATTTATATGGCAACTTTTTATTAGTTGATAGTGTAAAGATGTTCTTTACTATCAATGCATGCTAATTAATCTATTTTATAAATATAAATTTAACTCGATAAGTTTCTTAGTTATTAAAATTTCAATCCTAAATTTCATTTATAAAATCTATGCCTAGCTTAAAGCAAAATTAAATTATTCATTTATTTAAGTTGCTACATAAGAACAACATAGATATATTAAAAAAAGGAGTAAATTGTTAAGTTGAACCTTGATAAATTAGCATACATAAATTGGTCCCTCAAGAAAAAAAATATATTTGTGATCCTTCATAATTAAAAATGTAGGACAAATTAATTATTCTTTATTAGTTTAGGGGATTTATTTATTCTCTTTATATTTTTATTAGAGACCAATTTAAACGATTTTATAAATAATTAATGATAAATTTGTTCTATAAATCTTTAAAAAATACTGAAGATAGACTTACATATTCAATATTTCTAACTACTTTTCAATCACAAGACTCACATATCATCCTTATGCAGCAATTCAACAAATTAATTTTATTTTTAGTCAGGTATAGGTTTGAGAGTATGAAATTTAGGATTTAAATTTAAAGAATTAGTTTAATCTAAAAAACATGTCAAGTTAAAATTACACATATAAAATTTATTCTCTTGCCAATTTTTATTTTCTTTATTAATTTGTTCTTTATTCATTTTATTTATTCATTTATTTTTGTTAAAGAAGGGATGAAGTGTCAAATTTTGAGAAGAATGAGATGGAGTGTAATAGCAAATCTCAAGAGTAGTACTCACCATTTACCATTGTATATTATTGAGTGTTTAAGTGATTTCACATGAATAAGATTTGGTGGGTCTCCATGGGGTGGGGACCTCATCCCGTATCCCTGATCTCGTTTAATAAATTGGGACTTTGCTGCTATTTTAATGGGGGCCAAACTTGTCTTTATTCCTATCCCCGTTGCAGGGAACTTCGCGGACACCCACTTAAGTGGATTTTTCTGCCACTCCTATCCTAATGACAATTGCGCTTTTTCATGCTAACATTTTGCAAGCCCAAGTTCACATCCCCAGACCTAAAATTTGCTAGGCTTGACCAAATATTCTTGTGTTGATAAGTATAAGTAATCTCTTAATGTTTGTTATAGTGTTACTAGAATGTTTATATTTGGGTAGGAAGTCACAAATATGTTGAATTATAAGAATGAACGTTCTGCATATATATTTTTTTAACAGCTAGTTTGACATTTTTTTTGGTTTTCAATAGTAAAGGGGTCCTTTATATTTTGGTCGAGTCCTTTTTGTATGTGTCAACAGTTAAGGTTTTCTTTAAGTTGGGTCAACCTACAATCTAGTTGGTTTAACCAACTCAATTCAAATGTAGTTTACACTGACGACCGAAAAAACAAATGTAGCTTAGGTTAATGACTTTTACAAAGTGCACGACCTATCTTAACCCAATTATTAATTTAAATTTAACTGCATTGTTTTTAACTTGGATGACGATAAATTTTTTTGAAAATTAATAGTATAGTCAAAGCTTACAATAATTCACATGCTATTTTAGATTGCATTGACCCTCCTTAACATCTGGACATTTATCCTAGTCCTATACCAATACAATCCATTTATAATGGGTGAGGTTGAATCTAGCTGAATATATATATAGGCCAGGTTAAAAGTTAGAGTTTAATTTTGATGCCTGTGAAAAAGTCATTTCCAAACACCTGAAAAATAAATGTTATTCCAAATTAACCCAACTGCAGATGTAAAATTGTATGCTAAATCGTGTTAAATGTTTTAAGTTTAATTTTAATGTGTAAAAAATTTACACGGTCAATTAGTAATATATTATTATATTGTACGAATTACCTTGAAGGTTATTATTGTACAAAAAAATTACCTAATGCAACAACTTAAGATAATGATGCAAATATGTCTTAACAAAGTTAAATTCCATATTTTCCTACGTGTCTTGGTTTTCTTACTAATATTTTTCAAAAAGGTGATTTCCCAACAGTATCAGGTCAAGTTTTTTTAAGACAAAAAGATGATAGCCTCTTTTCTGTGGTCATAACATTCATCGCGATGAGATTTTTCAAGTTAAATTTTTATGTTTTTGTTATCTGTGATATTTTTATTGTTAATTTTTAATGTCATGTTTTTCCTGAATTTCATCATTTAAATTAATAGTAAAACATTACATATAATAAAATTATGTGCAAATTTAGTATCAGAAGAGTTCTCATTCATCGTGCAGGTTACGGAGCAATTTTCCACTGTTGCAATCTGTTAAAATATATAAAATAGTAGTTTACAAAATATATGTGAATCATCCATCATCATGTGTCTCTTTCGCTTTATTTGCTGTACAAAAGAAAAATAAAATAAAATGAAAAACCCGTATGAAAATGTTAGTGTCATTGCCTCAGCACAATTCAAGGGGACGGACAGATCCTCTCTTGTGCTTTCTAGAGAAATCCCTCGTTCCCACTTGTGAAAACAGAGTAAACATTGCCGCACGCATTAGCCTCATCTGGCTGAACACGCGCTATGATCTCTCAAATTGAGGGTGTACAAATTAAGTATCATGCACCTGCAATGAGAAGGAGTAAAGAATAGATTTATCAGTTTAGCATATCCAGAGAGAATATATATATTGGGTGGGGATCTATTTACTCCAGCAGTAAAGCTTGCACACTTACTTCATGTTATACCTTTTCATCCATATTGAATTTAATCAATCCGACCGTTGATTTATGTTATATTATATTTATAATCAATCATGTCAAATTTTAAAAAAATTGAACAACAATAACCATGTAATATATTAATTGATAGTTACTTGTATATTCAAAAACATGTTATCCGTCAAAATAAAATGATATGATGAACTATCAATTCATTTTCAAATTGTATGAAACTTAACATGTCTAATCTACTTAGTAGGAACATCAAATTCAACGGTTGGATTGATGCAAGTTCATGCCCAAAAAAAGTTATTAGATAGAGTAAATATACCAAAATTTACTCCTAAAGTAAACGGATTCCCACCATATATATATATATATATATATATAAACGAGCAAAAAGTAATAAACCCAGTTATTATTATTCAGAAAAAATTTAAGTAATTACCTAGTAACAAAGAAGAGGTTATTGACTTTCAACATATGAGGGGGAACGTCCAACTCGAACTGGTTTCAAGCTTCCTAGAAGCTTTCTTCCATATTCAAATACTAAAACAAGGAGGCCGATGAAGTATAGTAGGCAGAGATGAAGTTTTTCTAATAAGCAAGATCTATAGGAGACACTGCTTCCACCCTGAATTGTTCTGACTAATATCACCTTGTTCTCTTTCCACCCTGCACAAGATCAGTATATAAATATATTATCAGGGAAAAATGCAGTGTAGCTGTTAACAAATAAGCAAACTATAAATGACACGTTTTTATCCTCCACAAATTATTGCTACTTCAGCCCAATAAGCCAAGGGCTAGATTCATTAGAAAATATTGCCGTTTGTATGAGTTGACAGTTGGTATTTCAGATTGGGATTTATGAGATTTCAGAGTATCTTTGGCGCCCTAATCCTAGAGTAGGATTCACAGAACATATTGCAGTTAGTTTTCAATATGCAGTTATATTTCAAATAAGGATGGCATGTGAAATCAGAAAATATGCTCAGGTCACTTTAGGGCAGTGTCACACCCAAAAAATTATGAGCATGGCTAGTGAGGGAAAACCTTTTGGTCAATCTTGTCAAACTGTTTATGTGTTTTCAAGTTTTGCTTAGATATCTGTTCATAATTTTCTATGGCAGGCAATGTTTATGTTAGTGTAACTATCATTTTTCCTCTGGTGTGTATGAGAGCTAGACATCTCATAGGAATTCACCTGTGAATCCATCTGTGACAGGAGTATGCACTGAAACATGTCCCTATGCAGTGAATCCATCTGTTGGGTGCTAATTAAGTCATCTAACCAAGTAGGAGGCAACTAACAGTTTAACACACTGAATGAAATGGGTTTGCGACTGGGAAGGGAGCAATTGGGCGTGAAGTCCAAAACAGAGGAATCAGCTGTGGTTTGTTAAAATTGGAATTTACCCAATGAAACTTCGTTTTGAGGGAAAACTTCTTAGGTTGTGGAGACAAAAATGGCAAAACCCATAAATAGAAGTAGAAATCGGAGTGGCGTTAAGTGCCCCAACACCCAACACCCACCAACATGGGCCCCTCTCTGCTTGGAGCCTTAGACTTTACTACCTCATGTTGACAAACCACCAAGCTACAGAAAACAGTCATGGCATGTGTCATGTACTCGTGTGTGAGCTAATGCTGAATTACAAAGTGCAAGAGGATTCCCTTCAATGTGGAATACTTACAGGATTGTGCCTTTGACAAATTCGTCCAATCATGTGGCTTCATCTTTGCTTCTGATGCCTTGATCAAGTCAAAAAGTGCTTGATTAACCTGAATTTTGAAATGCTATCAATCCATTTCCATTGTCAACCAACTCAAGTTTTCAGGTATTCATTGCATATTTTACATGCAAACTATACCTCTTCAGGTCGCTCATGACTCACTAAATGACCTCCAGGAAGATCGACCATTCTGGCCATTGGATAAAGTCTTGCAGCGAGTCTCTTTGCATAATAGATCTGAGCAATTATATCATGCCTGAATTTGCGGGAAATGTTTAATCAATCTCTTATATTTTAAAACTATGTTTGTTGTTGAAGATAGATTATATGAGTGTAGTGTATATTTTCATGCATAGTTTGTCTTCTGTGCCTTTACATAACTGAGTGTTGAGCAGTATTACATAGATGTCTACAGACTACACACCTGCCATGAATGACTGAAACAAGAAAACCTGCAGACTTCTTCATTGCTTCAATCTCTGGTTGAGTCACTTTATGAGTCCAGCATGCATTGAGTTGGCCATCAAAACCATGGCTAGATTGCATTCCCGTTGATGTTATACCTTTAACATATTGCTGAAAGAAACAGTTACATCGAATTAGTACCACGTTAAGGAACAAAAATAGAAAAGCCAATACTTAAACAAGCATAGCATGACGGATAGTAATATTTGGTAATCTGCATATTAGGCGTTGGGGAGTTGAAAGGAGTATGAAAGGGAAGGAAATGCCTAAATGATGATGGTTCCTTCCTCTCATTTGAATGTTCAACATGAAATAGGGCAAGGAAATGGAGGGTAACATAAAAGACAGTGTTCTATTAAAATACATATTCACCAAGTTAAATTATGTTAATGAACTACATTATTAAAATTCTACTTTGAAAGTTCATTTTTTTTCCAAGAAAAATGGTGTGTTTGTTTTAGAAAACATTTTTTTCATTTTCATTTTTTATTTTCAATTTATTTCCTATTTTTCAAGGTTTTGTGAAGGAAACAATGAATACTAGAAAATCCTACTTTTAGTTATCATTTTTTGTTTTCACCATCTCCTCAAAATCCTGAATAACAAAAAGCAGACTAAAAATAAGAAATGAAAACATGAACCAAACACGTCCCTAGTTTTCATTCCTATTTGATGCATGGATTTCATGACCAGAGATTTACTTGTTGATGTACTTCTTGGTGGAATACATTTTATTGGATTAGTTATGAGCAAATTTAACTGAATTTTGGCCAATTTATCATTCATTACGTTTGTTGAACCCATGTCAATATTCATAGATTGATGAATTAAATAAACATTAATGATATTTATTACCCCCAAGTTAACATTTATTGAACTCAAGGCAATATGACACTGATATTGTTTGATCCATATAAGAAAAGGCTTTGTCATTGTTGTTATTGTATAAATAGATAGATATATATTTGAAATTATTAATATTAGTTTAACTGCAACTCAGTTAATTTTTTGACCAAAATTCCCCGAACTGGGATAACTCACATAGGTGAATGTTAGAGGATTTAGGAGGGTTATCTGAAAATCCCTAACTATTTTCCTTCTCAAACAAAACTTTCCCAAATTTCCCCTGCTTCCCCTGCCTATTCTCTATCCAAGCATACACCCTAACCCTATGAAACAAAAACTCACAAGACCAAGACAGTCCAATTGTTAAACAAGGAAATTCTTTTTAAACCATATCATCAAATTATAGACATGTTCGAAAATGCAGGATTCAGATATTTTACTATATCCAGATAGTTCTGTGCATTTTTTTTCATAATGGTGCATTTGCATCATTTAATTACAGTGAAATTGCTGCAACTATGCTTGGACTGGAGCAGAAGGAAGAAGAGAAAGGAAATCCTCTGAATAAAACTTGTATTTCACAGTAGAATCCCTAAGCAATGTGCTGTAGGAACCCTAAGAATTGGGGGAAAACGTGTATACAATGGAAGAAGAGTGAGAGCTCCTCTTCTTTCTAGGCCTATCTTTGTAACCATCCTTTAACCTCCTAACTAACTAACCAACACGTTTCCCAGCTAAACAAATCAGCTCTCTTCCTACATCTTTATTTATTTCTGTTTGGTTACAATAGTTACATCAGGCCTATCTAGGCCTCCTCCACAGACCCTACCATAGAAAGGGTCCCTAGCAAACTACTGCATAAGTTTCATTTTTCTCTATAAATGTTTATGGTATATTGCTATTCAACAATAGAACAAAGACTCAACTACAACTGAAGTTATCCTAGAAGATTTAACATAACCTGCTTAGGTTAATCAAGATTATTTAATATACCATACCTGATATAAGATTGCTCTCCTCTTATCGGTTCCCACAAATTCCTCAAGATATTCCTGCATTTCATGTATAAAATTTGTTTTTAAGAATCATCATAACAACATCATGAATGTAGATCTATAGGCTGTTAGTGATTTGAGTACAGCATGAGTGATTTGGAATAATTGGGGCTCAACATGCTCTCTGGAATATGAGTTGTGATAGAAATTGACAACAGAGGCTATGGCGACAACTTGTTAACAGGATATAATCAACAAATCCAAGAAATGCTTTACCTGTGAGTAGTGTGTGTCCAAGTCAACAGCAGCCCTCTGTTCAGGAGTCTTTGCTCTCAGGAAACGGAAAGCAACTGAGAATGTTTGTCGGTCAAACTGAAAAATAAAAACAAAATAAATAAACAAAAATGAGAACATGACAGGAGGATTTTGGCTACTGTGCCAAAATTCATGGAAATTGACTTTAAATTCCAAAATATTAAAACAGTATATGCCGCATACAATTTATAGGTAACCAGGGATTAAGATTCGATAGATAAATAATCCAACACAACACATTTAACAGCAAATATACATCTATTTAATCAGGGAATGACTCAAGTGAGCAGTGGTTTATTGTGAGAACGAGAGGAGCAAATATAAGCCATTGAATCTTACATGAATGATTAAAATTAAAACATAAAATCATGTGGCACTTTTAAATAATCACGTAATGATTAATTACCATTAATTAACTTTCAATCATGACCATCCATGTATGGTTATACGGTCTAAATTTGCTCATTTCACTCTCATAATAAACAGCCCCTCTCACTTCAATCGCCTCCATTTAATCATATATTAAGGCATTTAAAAAAAATACAACGTTTGGAACATAGGAATATTTATGCCAAATATCACAAGGCAGCATCGTGAGTCCATAACTACCATTTTCTTCCCATTTCCATGGTTTCTTATCCCCCCTCCTTCTTCCTCCCTTTTTCCAGTGTTAAAGACAATTATTACAGTTCTGAAACTTTCTGTTTCTTTAAAATTGTTATAGTTGGCTCAATACAAAGGATACTTAGCATTCAATCAACAAAAGCTCCAATGGGGGGAGTTTTTGGGCAGAAAATTATGATACAGAAAATAATTTCATAAGTTTGGCCAGCTCATCAAGTTGTGAGTGATGATATGCTTTTAACCTGATTATCAGCAAACTGTCTACCCGTAGAATAACAGATCATACAAAGCCCGCATAGCTGCATCAGGTTCCAAAGTACCAAGTACCAAAAAACCATTTTGTCACAATGTATTATAAGCCTAGAAATGAAAATTAAAATTGATAACCACCTGTAAGAACCTTGTGACAAATGTACACTGGCACCACACGCCATTATCAGGTGGCTAGAAGGCATGAATTTTTAGGGGTTTTTCCTCGGTTATAATTTTAGTTATTCTTAAAAAATAAACCAAAAAAGGGGGGAAGAATCTGGATACGGTAAAATCATCTACAAATGAACTCCTTATTCATTTAAAACCCGTTGTATAGAAGGAATGGCTCCCAACAGCATTTCCCCTAAAGGAATCACCTTATCGTGCTGTAAAATTGATTAAAAACAAGAATGGGGTATTAACAAATTATGTTGTGCAAGTTCAGGCATCCTGAATTGGTTTGATAGTTAGAGGTGGGTACGCACAGATCCATTATATTCGTTCCCCTTGCATCACTCCTTAAAAATGGTACAGAACTGTATCAGTATCATGAATGTTCTAATACGTAAAAATGAACCAAAACACTTTGTAGATTTGTAGAAGCATTGAGAGACACAGACACACAAAATACCTTTGGAAAACATTGAAAACCTCCACCTGTTACGTTGAGCAATGCCAAAGAGAGAACTCTATCGGGCACCATTGCTGCCACTTTACAAGCTATCATAGCTCCTGTTATGACAAGGAAAGTAATTTAAAAAGGAAACAAATAAACTAAAGCAGAATCCACATCACAATTAAGGAAAGCAGTTTTTTTTCTTTGGTCCTACAAGATCAAATCACAACCGAATCTTCTATCCATACAAATGCTGCTCGGAACACTATCATTATGTTTATCTTCCTAGACACTGATAGTCGTATTTCGAAACCAAAGAAGGACCCTTCTGTCAGAACAAAATTTTTGACAAAGCAAATCTTTCGCTTAACGAAGCATTCATTTTTTCACTTCTTTTTTTTTTCCCCCGAAGCACTTCAATTGGTACACGAAAAAAAATATGCCAATTCCGCAGATTTTTGTTCAATTATTACTCGTGAAGTCAACTTCTTGTTGTATCCTTTATACGGAAATCATAAGACAGAGAGCATTCCCTTGACTCATTTCGACAAACCATCCGTAGAGAGTTAGCATATTGAGCTATAAAACCCGATCATCGTAACCAACGTAAAGTTTATCTTGCATATTAATTCACAAACCTACCCCAAATGAAATTCAGGACACAAAGACTCAATACTCACTCACCCATGGAGTGCCCGAAAACGTGGGCTTTCTTCCAACCTAGATGATCTAACAACGTAATCGCGTCCTTCGCCATGATCTTTGTTCTGCAGCCAGCAATCACCAATCATTACAAGTCAAATCCCATAAAAAAAAAAAAAAGAAGGTTCAAAATTGAGAAAGATGTAGAAGAGTATCACGAACGAATGCAATAACATATAGTAATAATAATATATGATCACGGCTTGCAGAATGAATGCAGAAACAAGCACAGCCAAATTCGAAACGCGGCACTCACGAGTAATCGCATTTCTTTACTGGCACGGAGCTCCGACCCACGCCCCGATTATCAAACGCGCACACCTCGATACCACCACCGTTCTCATTGTCGTCATCTCCGCTCCAAACGCCGTCGTTCGGGACGGTGGATCCGGCCAACGCCTTGATCTGTGGGCCCCACGAGTCGTGGGTGGCGGCCAATCCTGACCGTTGGATTTCCACAAAATCAGCCACCGCCAGCCAAAAAAAAAAAAGGGACTTGCAAAAAAATTAAAAATAAAAGAAATGAAGGAAGGCGATTAAAGACCAATGATGAGGAGCACTTTGGTGGGGCCGTGGCCATAAGTTTGATAAAATATCTTGATGTCATTGTTGAGGTACTCATCGGCGGGAACGACAGCGGAGGCTGCGGCGGCGGATGGGGAGGATTGCTGGGTTCCGACGTCGCAGTACGGCATGTTTGCGGCGGCGCGTGAGAGGTTGAGCGAGTGGGAATTTAATTCGAGAGAGATACAGCGCGCTCGAGATAGAGAGAGAGAGAGAGGGAGGAGAAGAATGGAAGATGGATGTGGGGGAGGCTATTATAGGGTGAGGGAATGGAGGTGGTAGGAGGTTGGCGATAACACGTGGCGGATAAGGGCTGGCTGATGCCACGTAGGATGGTCGGTTTGGCTCAGCTAGACGCGGAAACTCTTAGCTCAAAAGTCAAAGTGCCAAAGCCAAGATTGAACAGAATCACAGAGAGAGGGAGACAGAGTAGCCGAAATCCGGGGTAGGGTTTCATAAAACGTGCTTATTTTAAGTGACCAATATAAAGCAGTAGTAAGGAAGCCGAAAGAAAATGTTTGTATAAACGTAGAAGTGATGGAAAACAGTGAAAGTGGACTATAATTTTATAATTTTTTGACTTAGTTTATCAATAATACTTGGAAGTTTGAATATTAACATTTCCTATTTGAAGTTGAGTTAGTCAACCTATTGTCACAACTTAAAATCGTATGAATAATTTTAGTAATAGGAAAATATTCATATTGTAACGAGTCCTTTCCTGAACTTTTTGAAGATTCCATACGGCTCTTTCATACGACTGAACTTTTTGAACTCAGTCGATTCCTCTCTTTTTTCTTTTCTTTTTTTCCTTCCCTTCGGAAAGACGTCAAAGTTGAACGTAAAAGTACGTCCATTACGATTCTTTCATAGATAAACCACAAAATCGGAATGAATTATATGCCGTTTTTCTCCTTTTGCCGGTATGTGTACACCTCGATCAGGAGTTCGAGTTATTTATATTCGTCAAGTCATATTTCATACTTTTAAATAGGACATGGATCATATTTAAATAAATTATTATCTCATTTAATAATAAATAAAATATAAATTAATATAATATTACATACTGAAAATAAATAATATGTTTGGAATCACCTAAAGAGTGTAATACCTAGGCCATGCTTGATGGCTTGAATAATTCGAGTACGAAAATGTGCGGAAACATATCAGGCGGACCAGGTTTTTTTGGGGACAAATAGTGGTGCGCTGAAAACTTTGATCAAACGGTGCACCTAGTTCGTCTAGCAATTCGCATAAGAAAAAATCATGCCATTAATTTTTGTCCGTGCTCTACTTAATTGCTAATTTCAAAATAGGAATATATATTATAATTTTTGTATTTGATTAAAAATCAAAATAAAAGTCATAATATATATATATATATAAATAGTTATACATTCTCATGTGATAAAAATATTTATCATTAAAACTCAATAAAGTAAATAATTCATAAGGACTGACTTAATAAAATATTTTAGAGGAGGACAAAGTCAAACAAAATAGAAAAAAATTTCATGAGAAAAGGCACAAACCCGGAGAGGTAGGATCATTCTGTGACCAATTTGATTTGAATGAGTTTATTAAATTGTTTATAAAAATAAAGTCATCTTAAAATGTTTATTCTCCACAAAAAAAAAGTTAATTAAAAATATCTATATACAAATTATTAAACATAGAAAAGTTATTCATTGTGAGAAAAAGAATTACGAATGCACATACGCAGATAGTCAAGCACAAATAAATAAAAAAAGAAGGAAAAGCATACAGATCTAGTCCATTACAGCTCATGTCGTTATCCAAACCCGAGGGTTGTCCTATTTTAATTTAAATTGAATGGCATGTTTTTTTAGTTCTTGAATATAAATCAGACAACAATATAAATAAATAAAGCCACAATTTTTTAACTATGAAATATAAAATCACATTTTAATCGTGTGAACTATTCAGATTCCAGAAGCAGCCAAGAGCATATCGAGACTCGAGGGTGCATCTTCTGGTCCATTTGCTCAACCAGTGACATATGTGCGGTCGAAAATGGTTGGAACAAGAAACGGTGCTCATTTTGTATGCTGTCGAGCTGGAATTGGAATAAAATGGATGGCTCTAATAAACGTGGCAGTCGCACGCGATCGAAGCTACACTGTCATTTCTCAACATACGAGGAAACCCTTTTTAATCTTTTTTTCCCCAAAAGATTCAGATCGAGTGAAAAATTCAACATACGTCATTTTTCCTATTGAAAATTATCTCAAATAGAGGAATAAAATAAGAATACAATTAGAGAAAAATTATGACTATTGTGAAAAAATAATTAAAAAATATTACTATATGAAAATTATTATAACACATGGACTTTTCTGTTAAACACCCACACCACAGTATATTCACACTATCCAAAACAAATATGTAAACTACATCTCACAACACTCTAAAACAATAATATAGAGGGGAAAAAGGTCAGATGTAAATTTAAAGTATTTTCAACTGGTACAAATTTAAATGAAGAACTAGGCTCATATATATAGCTTAGGCAACCCCCTTCTATCCCAATTCTTAGCAATGTGAAACTTCTTTACCAGCTTAATTTCAATCAAAACTAATAATCTCCACCTTGATTGAAATAAACACAGCTTCAGCTTTCATTGTCAACACCGACAATCCTTTGCTGTCATTATCTATACCGACAATCATAGTTCAAGAACTATCAAACTCCACCATAAAAAGTATGCTCACTCGGAATGGAACAATTCCAAGAATTTCACCTTAGCATATGTCGAAACCTTGCAAAAAAATTTATAATGCAACTTCTGTGTTGGCTCTCTCTAAAAGTTCCTTAGCCATCGACATAACCCTCACCACACACCCTGCATCTCAATGCCAATCAATGCCCGTTTGCAATTGTGTATCCACTAGCAAAACTTATCTTTTTTCCATGGCAATGTGGTAATGCCATGAGAATATACTTTTTGCCTTCTAGTAAAGATCATCCTCTCTTTCCAGAAGAGCAACGCTACAAGCATCAAATTTAGAATCCCTTTCCAACACCGCGTCACTTGGAAAATTTTTCTTTACATGCTTAGGCTTTCCGCATTTCAAGCATGTCACACTCATTCTATAATTCTTTTTCCCTCAAGTGTCACTTCTAGCTATCAACAATGAATTCGATGAAATTCTATCCTCATTTTTCATTTTTCTTTCTTCACCAATAACTTTACTCGCAATTTCTTCAAAATTCAGAGTTTCCTTCCCATTCATTAAAACAGGCTTGATATGCCCATAGGAAGACAGAAGAGACAATATAAGCCTTAGTGTCTTATCTTCATCATCAATCTTCACTCCAATTGCCTCTAATTCAGAGACAAATACCATTGATAGCACTAAGATGGAAGAAGACTTTCACGTTGCCATTGATGCATAGATTATGAAACTGCTCCTTCAACAACAGCCGATTTGAGATATCATTTGCGTGATATAACCCTTCAAGTTTCTCCCAAAGTTCCGTGACTGTCAATATTCCTTCCACATTTGCAAGAACATTCTTTGCCAAACATAGACGAATTGCACTTGCTGCTCTCAAATCTAGCTCTTCCCAGTTTTCATTATCCATATTGGCAATCTTCCCTTTCAATGCTTTATGCAATTCTGATTGTATTAACACATCCTTGACTTGTATATGCCACAAGTCAAAACTAATTCTTCCATCAAATTTCTCTATGTCAAACTTTACAGCACTTGAAAAACTTGACATTGTTGCAACCGTATACTAGAATAGTGTAAATCAACTGTACACCATGCACTGGAGGGTTCTCAGGAAAAAGAGATAGGTCACGATGGACACGCTTAAATAACAAGTTTTTCCTTAGCTAGAACCTTTCCAAACTGCACTCTCATTGTCACGACCTGCTTAGAGAGTGTGACCAACACGTGAGGGATTGGATCCCCACGGAAGCCTCTTATAACATAACTGACTAATATGCATAAATAAATCAAATATATTCAAAATATCTCACGTTTAACTAAATTCCATAATTCTGAAAATGGTTCCAATCATAAATCCTGAATATAAAACTGCGTAAAATCCATAATATGAGTCAAAGCCAAACATAATTAAATAAATGACTGAAATTTTAAAAATAATCAAAACAATATAATGCATGTCCGGGATCCCGCCTACTTAATTATTGGAGCACTATTAAACTGACATAACCAACAGTAAGCTCCACTCCAAAACGAAACTCACCAAAAGAAGCTGTAGCACTATTGGGGAGGATCCTATGATGTAACTGAACTTGTAGATGTATTTGTATAGGTAAGAAAAGAGAAGGGTGAGTTCATCAAAACTCAGTAAGTGAACCTCTACTCACAACCCACATGGGACAACAACAAAAATACATAACATATACATGCAACTGATATAAAATTTTTTATATATAATTACATATAACTGTATTGAAAACAAGAAATTAACTAAATCCATGACAATAACTAGTAGAGAAATAGGAGATGTCTTGTACATAAATATCTGAGTTGAATAGCTGAATCTGAGCCAATGACTAATCTGATGGACACCTAACTAGGTCCCATAAATAGACACCACACTGGGTTTCTTACTGTGGGTGAGCTGGTCCTCTATCAGACCACTTGGTGCTAACGTTAATGATCAATCCTATAGTCATTAACTCGTTAATCTATTTTTCACTATTTATTGACTATAAACTAATAACAACAAAATTCAATATTCTTATTATTCATACAAAACTGAGATTCATAAAATTCTCTAACAGATAAAATAAATCTAAATCATACATACAAGAAATATGGTCCCTATGAGTTTTTTAAAATAATAATTTTGTCATGATAACTAAAAAACAATAATTTTCTAAAATTTCTATAATTCATAAAAACATATTTCTTAGCATATATTATTCTAAAATTTCATAAATAAATTATATAATCTGGAAAAAATAATAATAATGACCAAAAGTATGGTTATAAGTTTAAACCCACTTACTGTTAGTAGTCGGGAGTGTGCTTTCACTAACAATTTGACCCTGGAAAGTTGGAATAACACTGATAGCTACCAAAAAATATAATAAAAATATAAATAATTTGATTATATCACCCAATTTGATTATGACATTGTTAGCTTAAACCCGCTCGTGTTAATCATAATGCATGCAACACCGAGTTGCATTATTTTAATAATATTAAATATATGTATGATAATAATTTTGAATACGACTTGTGCATCTCGTGTGTGACAGTTTGGGTTTTTTTTTTTATAATAACATAACTTATATTGTTACTTTTGAAGTAACAGTAGTAGTAGTAATAATAATAATAATGATAATTCATATACTACTAAGTTCTATATTTGAGATATCACACTCATAGTATCACACTACCTTCCAGTTACAGCAACCAAGGATGATTTTCAACCATTAGAGACAAATTCTTTTCTAATGTGGAAGATCAGACTAAGCTGCAACCATAAAGCATGTTAAGAGTAAATCCCACTGAATCAAAGCTCTTAATACCAATTGTGGGGAAAATACGTCACTTTCCCTCATTGAGAATCATTCTAAATAGAGAAATAAAACAAAAATACAACCACAACACAAGAATTTAACGTGAAAAACTCAAAAACAGAAGAAAAACTATAGCCGCTACCAAAAAGATAACTAGAGGATATCACTATATGAAAATTATTACAACACGCAAACTTCTCTCTTAAACACCCACACCCCAGTACACCCACACTATCCAAAGCAAATATTTGAACTGCATTTCACAACACTTGAAAACAAGAGTACAGAGGAAGAAAAAGTCAAATATAAGCTTAAAGTATTTCCAACGAGTGCAAATTGAAATGGAGAACTAGGCTCATATATATAGTCTTAGCAACCCCCTTCCATCCAATTCTTAGCAATATAAGACTTATTTTCCAACTCAATTTCAATCAAAACTAACATACTTTTGGATGAGCATTTATAGAAATATTTATAAATTAATCACTAATAAAGAAAATTTAAAGTTCAAACTCGAATCATGATAATACATAAACAAAAGGTTGATCAAATAAGCTAAATTGTGCCTATAAAGTTTGGCAGATATTAGTTTAGGAAAAAATTTATCAAAAATATTGGTTTATGAAAAATAAATATCTCTGATAACGACCAAAAAAAAAAATATGTACTCTGGTAGTATAAAATGTGCATGAAGACAATAACGTATATTTTGCCATATTAGTTCAAAAGTTAAGCGTTAAACTTAAATAATTCATAACCTTACAAATTTTATAAATAAAAATATATAATTAAATGATAACATAATTTTTTTATAATATACATTAAAATTAAACTTAAATTAATAATATCAATTATATAAAGAGATTGTACATATATTACAGAGATTGGGAAGAATATCTATCTTTTAGTGCACAAATTTTCTTTTAATTTTATGATATTTCTCTTTTTCTTTTACCCATTTACTCTTAACATATCTTTAATAATTTTCTAAACTTGATTTATTTGTCATTAATGTGCCATGTTTAAATATTTATATTATTAAATTGATATTAAAAATAAAAAATATGGCTTGACGGGTGATTAATTATGGAAAACAAGTTTTAATTACGAGAAACATTAATCAGAGTCGATTTTGACGATGCCCTCTTAATTTTTCTGCTTATCGACAATTAATCTTTGGATATGTACTCTACCATTTAACTGACGAAAATGACTTGCCAACTCTTGACAAATACTTGATTCTAGAAACGCAATCTGATTGCGATTACGACATTGCAGTTTTCATCTTGAGGATATTTCTATCTGTTTTGTCTTCTAACAGATATTTTTCAATTGGTTGCCAGCATTTTGTACCAGAATTTGTAATTTATGCGAGTAGTAGTGTGGAACCAACGAACCTGTCACCCAGAAGGCCCGAATTTAGTCCGGGAAAATTTAGAGCTTGGGATATATTTGGTTAGAGGGTAAAATGATAGGTAAAAATTACATAAATAAATTTTATGTTTAGACATGAAATTAATTTATGTAATTTTTACTTCTTAACCAAACACATTCCTAATTAAAATTTTTATAATTTTAAGATATGTTTGGTTAGAGAATAAAAAATAATTTTTTTTATAATTGAATTTTATATGTAAAGTTATTTATAAAACCTAATTATAAAAAAATTATCATCGTTTTTTCTCTTCGATAAAATATGTCATTAAAGTATGTTTGATTAGGAGTAAAATTTGGATATAAATAATCATAAATGAAATTTATATATAAAATTACTCATAAATTTCATTCATCAAAATGTCACACCCCCGTAAATTTTACCTCCGAATCTAACATATCCTGTAAAGTGAAGAATAAAATACACCAATGATCCCAAGAAAACATACGGACGGTAATATACTAAAGGCAGAATCTTTCCGTTAATTATTAGTTCTTGAAATACTTTGGCACAAAAGCTGTCTGTATAGACAAATATGTAAAATGACTTTTAGTTAGATAGAAGTCTAGGAAATCCTTTTCAACTTTAACTCATATTTAAAAATGTATAAAATAGTTTTTAAATTTTTTTTATATGTGCATATTATTGCAATTTGATAATTTTGTTTATTTTTTGATAGAAAATTACATGTGTATTCTATAATCTTATTAGAAAACTTTAAATATTAAAAAATAATAGAATAAAAGTGTGTATAGATATAAAAAAAAATTAAGGAATTTTTTTAAATTTTTTATGTGAAAAAATAAACACTTCTAAATATATTGCAGTAATATGCATTTATCAAAAAATTTAAAGACAATTTTATGTTTTTAAAGTAACTTTTCTCCTTTATTTATGGCCAACTTTCAGTACGATATTGTTACGCCAAAGCATAAACTGGACTTCGACGAACAAAAACATAAACTAGTGTACAGAAAGGAAATGGTGAAAACACAATAAACAGACGATAAGGCTTAAACCAGATTAGTCATGCGTGTGCTGTCTCCTCTCTTTCTAGTTGCATCTATTTTTCATATCTTCCAGTTTGACCACGGCATATTGGCCTTGACATGAAAGCCGCTCCTTGGTAGTGCACTCCTCGCTTATAACCTCTTCGTAATTGCTTTCATTGTACGCTTCGGATTTAGATCCTCTCATCTTATAGAGTAAATTAAGGAATTTTATCTTTGAATTAATAAAGTAAAAAAATATCTCATATTTTAATTTATTAAGTTAAAATTTGTTTATTTTATCGTATAAGATAAGATCCAAATCTCCTATGCTTTAGATTAGAGGATCCTCAAATTTCTGTGGCGATGAATCAGTATCAGCCGTTTTGCATCGGCTAACCGCCTTTGTGTTCTTGGGTCAGATCGCTTTCAGAAAAAAACTTGCAACAAAACGAACCGTAGGGCTTTGGCACTTCCATCCTCCTTACTTCCTAAATAAAAGCCCAATCTAATAACTTTAGCATACAAAACTTGGCCCACGTTCATATGTCCAGCTCGCTAATTTGTGGATGGTAGCAAAACAAAATATAGGTTTTCCCGTGTTTGCTGTCCAGCATGTTTATAAGAAAGCAAGATTTTCTTTTGCTTAGATGTTTGTACAGGTTAAGTATTTTATAGCACCAGTTACTCTAATTGATCCAACTTTCAGGCTGTAAGTTTTTCGTTGTATTTGTTCTCCCTATTGTAAAACGGAAATGCTAGTTGAACACCCCGCTGGGGTGTCCATACAGACACTATATGGCACTGTAGCGGGGTGCATTGGTGGACAAAAAAAAAGGGGCACACGATAATGGATTCCAAATAATTTTCATTGCACTTCATTCCCCCTGTTTCCCTCCCAATACCCATTTGCTTCTCCTCAAATCCCATTTGCTTTGAAACTGAAACTCTCCCACACACTGTAGCTCAAACTCTCGCACACTTTGCCTCTAGCTCAGCGGGGCACACTCCGCCTCTGGCTCAGCGTTTCTTGGTTGTTCGTGGTTTTCACACACTGTGCCTCTGGCTCAGCGGCATTTGTGGGCTGTTTGTGGCAATCCTTCGCGACGGTGGCTAGGAGAGAAGGAGGTTCACGGCGGCGCGAGGAGAGGTCATGGCGTGTCGGGCGTCACGATCCGGGGCGAAAGAGCTCACGAGCGGCGCGGTCTACGGTCGGGGTACATGGTTGACGCGGTGTGGTAGTGAATTGCGCGACCTTCACATCAGCAAGAAGAAGGGGTTTTGCAGAGCTAGTGTTGGCTCAGGTACTTGTCAATGGTGAATGATTTTTCCTCCTGTCTCATGATTTTGTCTTGTGATTTGATTATGGTTGGACTTGATTTTGTTAGGTTCTGGTTATTTTGGGTTGGGATGATTTTGGAGATGGCTTAATGGATGAGAAAGGTTGATGTGGTAAGGTTGGTGAAGTTGTTGTTGTGCCTCTGTCAAGGCCCGCGAGATCTTGGTTTCCCTTCCGCCACTGAAACTCTTGTTGTGTCTCTGTCAAGCTCGCGAAAAGGTAAGAAATTTTTGCTTTGACTTTGATGTTAAGGATATGATGAAGGAGAAATTAGAATAAATTGATACTAATTTTTAGGTTGATATTAGTTTGTAGATTAAAGGTTATCATGTGTTGTTATTGTAGTTTAGGAATGTCTGTCATAGATTCTTTAGGGTTCATGTATAAATTAAGAAATTGGGTATGTTCTATTAGCTCTAGGGATCCATTACATAGTATCCCTCAATGAGCTTCACTTCCTTGAGCTCAACCTCAAAGTACCTTGCAAACTTTTCCCAACTAACCTGCGTAGCATATTCAAAGAACATTAGACATAAATCAATGGAAGCACTTTAGCCCCATTGATGATCATATGAGCATACAGTTAACATAAATTAAAAGTTGTCTGAAATTTTATAGCGGTATAAACTTATTGAGACCAACCTGAACATTAGGCCCGGTAACTATGTTGGGCTTATCATATGGTTTTCCTTCTGATTTACTCTTAGCCTGCCATTTCCTTTTAAAAGCAAGAGCTGCCAGCATTATTGCTTCTGATGACCCCACAGTGCCAACACCTATTGCAGCCTCATCTTCTCCAATAGGAGCATGGAATCGGTATGGTATCATGTTAACGCACCGGTTCTGCAGAATTGAACAAATTATACTTGTCAGTCTCTCATCTTCAAATTGTCAATAGAAACTAATCACAAAATGAATCACATATAATATCACAGTCTTCAATTTTACTAGTTTAATTTATATACACAACATGGTTATGCAGTAATTTTTCAATTACAGAAATCCACTCCAATCTCCAAATCGATAAATCTTCATTTGATCAAAAAACACCAAAAATTGTTACCATCAGAAATACCAAATTTTAAGCGGGAAAATTCATAAAAACCACCAGTATCCTGATAAAAGTCCTTCAATTTTACTCTACCCTTTGTTCGGAAAACTCCTTTTTCTTTAACATTTGTTAGTACGGCATCTATTATCCAACAAATGAAAATCTCAATTCTTACTTAACACAATAAAGCAAATGAATAATCAAGCCCTTTCAATACTATTACTCAATAACTTCAAAAAATTTGAATAATTAAAAAAAAGAATTGTTTTCCATAAAAAAAAACCCTAACAAAAATAATAAGCTAAGCCTTACCCCAAGGTCGATTACATGAATCCAGAGTGTTCTATCATACATCATCAAACAAAACTGCAAAGACCCCAATTTACTGAAAGAAGTGACAGTCAAAGACCTTAGTGGTAACTGGGTACTCATCCATGTCAACATAGTTCTTATTAAGGGAAGCCATGATGAGCTTGTCACATTCAGGCTCTATGCAAGCGGTGACAAAGGAGGCCAGTCAAGCCTTGGTGCACCATCCAGCATAAACTCATAATTTATTACCTGATATGCTGCATCCTTTGCAACTTTTCAATTTTGCAGTTGTTGGATTTTAAATATCAAGCTGATTAGATAAAATAGAGATACCAATGGGCAAGTATGAGATGGTTTTTTGTCTTTTTACTATTGAATTGCACAAATATATAGAAATGAATATACTAATAGGTAATTGGTGTAAATTTTAACTTTCATTTTGTATCTGCTGATGTTCTATTTGCAGGTAACCTAAATACATTGCTATTATTTCCTCCATAGGAAATGGCACGAGGAAAACGACGTACTAGGCGGTCAGTGCATGGTATGTCATTTCATGGTACCCAATTTGTCATCTATTATAAATGCTACCAAAGTTTATAAGATACTAACAATTTTTTGTAGCTATGCATTGTCTTGGTGTATTGAAATATGTCATAAGATACTAAGAAGTTTATGTTTTCAATTGATAGTTACACCTACAGTGGAAGATTTGACAAGCTCGGGATCAGACAACGACTTTGATCCTAATGCAAGCAATGATGGTGAGGATGGCTATCCTATAGAAATACAGCCTTTTGGGTTGCAAAACCTATAGTCTACTAACATATTTAATCAAAATATTTTTCATGTACAGGTGAGCATGCCTATAGCGATGGAATTAGTGGTGATGTAGAAACTTCCCAGAGTATTGAGATCCCTGAACAACCCAAGAAGCAAGCAAACAAGAAATCTGGGAAGGTTCGCACCAAACATAACAAAAACAAAATTGAGAAGGTTCCCATTGAAGGTAGAAACGTGAAATCTGGGAACAATTTAACTGAGCAAAAGAAGAAGAAATCTGGCCAGGTATATGTTAATAAAACTTTTTCCTCTATTTATTGATTCATAGTGGGTTCTATGGTTCATAGTTTAATTGCAAAGCATCTATGCAGGCTACATTCCTTAGTCGGTGCTCACCGAATAGGTTACAAACAATTTGTAACGATTTGACACAAGAGCAACGAGAAACGGTCATAGAGATGGGGTTTGGAGGACTTCTTCATGTTAAATGCACAAGACTTGATAGGAGGGTGTGTCTAAAACTTATCAAGTGTTTCGATTTACGTCAACTATGCGTATATGCTAAGGGAGAGGAGATTAGGCTTAGCTATCGTGATGTTGGCAAGGTGTTTGGCCTACCCCACGGTGGTAAGTTAATTGTTCATATTGCTCACTTTTCAACTACTATGCATAAGTTAATTAGCATGTCATGTTTGAAGGAATTTTTTAGTGGCATGTCATGATTTTGCTTTACTCCATGGTTGCTATAAAAATATTGCCAACCATTAGGTGTTAGTCAGTTTTTTATTCATATGTGAAAAATCTGATATTGCTGCTGAAATAGGATTGGACATTTCGGAAGGAGCCACAGTGGAGCAAAAGACGATATTGAGGGAATTTGATGGAATATCAGATGTCCAACTAAGGCAAATTATTAGGCAAGGCGAAGTCAATGACCACTTTAGAAGAGCTTTTATACTGTATGTGTTGTCATGTTTCTTGTGCCCTACTTTAAAAATGGCACCGTGTCCAAAGCTATTGGGATCCATCGTTGATGTACAAAACGTAAAAAAGTATAATTGGAGCCTTTTTGTTTTCAACTGGCTTGTAAGGAACTTGAAATCATACAAGGCCAGACAATATAAGAGCAAGATAGCAGGGATAGGAGGCTGCATCTTCTTCCTCAAGGTACGGTAGCTTTTTTATTTGGTTGAGCAAATAAGCTTATTGTGTAATTATTTTATAAATTATTTTGTTAATACCAAACTCTTGTCAATTAGGTTTTCCTTTCTATTCTACTACCATTTGTAAATTTGGTTTTGTTACAGATTATGTATTTTCATAGCCGTCCTCTTGGCATTACCCCATCAAACCAAGAATATCCACTGGTTAAATACTGGGATGATAACATGGTAGAGAAGCGCATTCGGAAAAAGAATAATAATGTCCTGGTAATTGTAATATGCTGATTTCTGTTTACTTTGACAATAACTTCATTTGAAAATGCTAGACTAGATTTCTTATTCTGTTTGTAACTCATGACAAACAAATTACGTGATGTGGGCCTCTATGCGAGAGAAAGGATAAAGGTGATCTTGTTGACCTAGTTTGGTTGAAAGAGAATTTTGAAACTGAGGTATAGTGCATGTTGTATGGGTTTATGGCATTGTCTATTTCCTTAGCTTTGATTTACACTATTGTGTGTTGCCGTTGTTTCATTGTCTATTTCGTCATCTGTTATTTACATTATTGTGTAAATGTAGCTGTTTCGAAACTTAGTTGCGGAGAGCATTAGAATGTATAAAGCACAAGAAGAAGCTGCTCTAGCTAATAAGCGTGTTGTGTTGTCTTCAACTTTGAGGCCTCCCGCTCCAAAAGAAAAGAGAATGGCAAGTGCTGATAAAGAAATTTCATTCTCTAATACGGAAATGACAAGTTTCAAAGGAAGTGAACGGTCAACGGATAAGGATGAGAACATAGAAGAAGATAATGTAGGACTTACTTCTGGTCTTGTTGTCCCCACTGCCAAAAGACACGGTCAAACCAATGCACTCAATGCCTTATACGAGTATTGTATTCGGAAGGAAACTGCAGCAAAGTCAAAACAAGAGTTTGTTACCTATGTCTATTATCCAACTTCTTATAATATAATGCACTTATGTACAACCACTATTGTACATGATATGCTATAGTTGACCAATTATTTATTTATTTATTTTTTTGTTTAGGGTGCTGGTTTCAATGTGTGGGCACTTTTTGACTCGTGGTGACACAATGACTATGGGACGTAGGCGAAAATTAAATAACCATGTATAGTGCATTATACATAACAGGAAAGAAAGTGTTAATTTGTCCTTTAATGAAGCTTCGTCTAACACACTGTCTTCACATGTGTAGGTTGTTAGCTTCGCTGCTGCCATGTTGAATGAAACACATATTGCCTCGAGTTCAAAGTCCCGATACTGTCTATCTTCATACTTCATGGGGATTGCAAATTCTTTTATATTATGCACATCAGTATATGTTTGCATATGGCATAATATTATTCTTGTCTTTAACTGCAGGATTCTGTAAAAGCCGATCTCAATAATTTCATGAAGGATAAGCATCTGCCATGGCACAAGTTTCCTGCCTTTTCTCCTATTAATGAGCCAAGTGTCATCAATTGTGATTTGGTATTGAATTTCAAACGCTCTGCTGTGCTTCTATAATTAGTGTGGCCCAAGACTAATGCAAACCATGTTTCACTGTAGCTATTTGCGCCCGTTGTGTTTGGCAATCATTGGTGGTGCTATGTGTTGGAGCGACGGAAGATGAAGCTATATGTATTGGATTCTTTGTGGTGGGAACACAAGGGCAATATGGCCCTTTTGGATAAGTTGACGGTGTGGATAATTTTAGTTGCAATGCTAGTAACAGTTTGTGGTTGTTATGTTTAGGTGCATGTCTAAACTTAATGTTATTTCAATAATGTAGGCCAAAAGATTTGGAGAGATGTTAGCATTGCTTGATAAGAACTTAGCCATTACTGATGTGCAGCTAGACATTGAGTTTCCAAGTGTCCCAAAACAACCTAACGGGTGAACTTGAATTGCTTTTCGATATATTTCATTTTTTTTTATTTCATCCTATTTGTCCTTATTTTCGATGTAAATTGATGCTATATGGATGCTTGTTTGTTTTCCATACATTTACGATTGCGGTGTGCACACCATAAAATATATGGAGCTATGGGATGGTGATACAACTTATGAAGGTGGTCATACCATGCCTACATGCAGTGAGGTGCGTCAATTGTTCTCTTCTTGGTGTGTTGTATGCTTATCGAACTAGCATTATCTACTCTAAATGTAAATGTATAATGCGTATAGGGGGAGATTGGTGGCATCCGTCAGGATTTGTTAATAAATTGGGTATTGCATGCCAATAATAAAGAAAGAGAACATGTGTGCAAAGCAGCTAAAGTTGATGAGCTGCTATCAACCCCTTCTGCATCTATTATTGGTAGCCCAAGCTATGAAAGGGTGTCTTCTCCTCAGGTTGAAGCCTGTGGTGCTTTTTCATTTGACAAAGGTACTGACGAGATGGAAACTAGTTAAGTTAATGACATAGGTTTGTTAATGTGTATGGTAAAAACTGGTGTATATGTGGCTACTAAGGAATTCGCCTTTAACCACCTAGCGTTGATTGTTGATGTTAACAGGTGTTGATGAAACAGCATATGGAAATGAAGGTCAACCAAGTGCAAGGAAAAGCTACCATCCCTCGAACATAAGTACAAGGGTTAAGCAAAAGACATATCAACGGAAACGAAAATCGGGGCCGCACCAACAAACCCCTTACACTGCAAGCCATTTGAGGCCAAGAAAAAAAATATAGACATTCCATTAGGCCTTCTGGTACGTGCTACACTCCCTTTCTTTGCCTGCTGTCAATTTTTGTTCCACCTAATTTCTTGCTGCTTTGATGCCTTTTGGTTATTTATAGTTTTGGGGAAACTAATGCACCTGTTATTTTTCCTGGGTGTATTGACAATTGTCATGATTAGTTGCTAGGCCACACCATATTTTCTCAGAACATTTTAATCAAAATATACTGTTACCTTGGAGTCTTTGTTTTGCTTCTAATAAATTTCAATTAGGTTGATGGGTTCTTAGCTGATGATTCTGATGAAGGTACTCCTTCAAAATGTCAAGAAACACCAACACTTGCATGTCCTGGTTTATTTCTCGATCTACAAGTTTAATATAATTCTTTTAAACCTTTATAATTTTTTTCGTTTAAATTCTAAATGTTCTGCCAGCCATTCTTCCTCCAAAATATTCCTCTCATTAATAATGTTGTAGGCAGCCTCCCACAACAAAATGTTAAATTTCTCTTCTTCTGGAATTTGTGATGCCTTACCAGTTGTGGATGCTGGAAATATGAGAGGATGATGCAAATGATGTAGAGGGGTGAACTTTGAGAGGTAAACTTATACTACTTCATTTTATGAAATTTTCTGATGTGGCTATATTTGGAACCTTTCCACATATGCTGGTTTTCAGTGGAAGATAGGAAATTGTTTAGCAGGCATATTAAAGCAAACCATGATAATAACAATCTTTCTGAACTTAGCAAGAAGTGAAACGCCATAAATATAAAGCATTCATGTTGGTCAATGACTAATTGTTCTCTATCTCTTTATTAACTTTTTTTTTTCCATTTTCCAACTTGAATTGCTTTTCTTTGTCAATTTTGCGTAATACACAACTGGAGCCTTTTCTCTCTCTCTCTTTCTCTCTTTTTCTTTTTTTCCCTTTTTTTGGCAGTGGGGTGTGGTTGATATCTTCAAATTTTGACATTTAAGTTGAAGTTCCTATAATTTCTGACCAAAGTGCAGAAAAATACTGTAAGTAAAGAGCACTTCAGTAAGAGTGGATATTCTTGCTTTCAGTGCAATAATTTAAAAGTTGCAGGGTTTCTGCATTTGTCCTATAAACCTTAATGAATGGGAAAAACCTTTACAAAGAGAGTTATACGCTTTTACATTTACCAACTAGGTAGAGAGATAGAGAAGGATGGGTTGAGACTCGAGACTATTGCACTGCTTGCAGTCTTTTGTACATCTCTCATTTAGTCATGATTTCCTTGTTTATCATCTACTGAACTGATTCATGGTTCAACTGACAAACTTGACTCCTAAAAAATTCTATACTGTTTTTTTCTCTTGTTATAAAATTTATTTTGCTATCAAAATGTCTTGTTAAGCTTTTCTCATATGTAGTTTAAACATTCAACTTTATATCTACTTGTATTGAAAACCATTATCATAATGAATGAATAATTTTATCATATGAAACATTTGTAATGCTAACTTTGCATTCCAGGAGGATCAGAGAAGTACGGGAGAGCAATTCAAAAGTTCCGATGGTGCAGTACACAAAGCAACTAGCATGAAGGTCCATTCCACAGCATCAATCACCTATTCCATAGCATCATCGTTATAAGTTCTCTCTCTGGTGCTTGCATGCAGCCTTTACATTTTGGTCAGCAAGTTGGTGAAGATAATGTCGGCAAGGGAGACGGATATGCAGCACTAAACTAGATAGGTTTTTAAAATGATTGGTGAACTCTGAATTATAATGATCAATATGTTTTGCCGTATTTCCCAAATAATGGAGATGTGACCGCTGGTTGGTTCCATTTTTGTCATCATTGTATACTTGCTTTAGTATATTCCTAATTTGATTTTTTGGGGTTCGATTTTTCTGGTGCACACATTATATCATGCTTTAGCAAGAATATTCTACAATGGAGATTAGAAATGATGGTTCGAATTGTGTATATATATTTAGGGTTTGTTTAGTAGAGTTTTTTCAAGAGAAAAACTTCTTCAGCTAAAAGGTTTATACACACCCATATACGTACTACTTTGGTTTGGTTTGGGTTTGTCAGTTGACTCAATCCATGTATTCTCTACAGTAAATGGACTAATTTGATCACAGCATATTGATCATGGCAAAAAAGACAAAACAAAGGAAAAAAAAAAGCATATTGAATGTTGTTTGCCTAAAGAGAAGAATACAATATTTGCGATCAATTTGGCTTATAAAAATAAAAGTTTAGGGACTAACTCAACTAAAATATGGCACTAAAGTGATAATTTTTTTCGTATCGATTATGAGGGGGTAAAAAAAATCCTTTTGTCCAGTCCTGGCCAATTACCAGCATTTATCGATAATTATTAGCAATCTTCATTAAAATTACAAAGGGCACGTTGAATTAACCAGCGTTTGTCAGTCAAAATAGAGTGCTATATTTGTAATTTTGGTACTAGTGTGATTTTGTTAGTTATTGTTATAGATCCCAAGAAGCGTCAAAAGTGTAAGAAACCTCGAACATACTTCACTAGCGCTTATTAGATAGGGTGACATTATGAAATTCACACGTGCAAGATTACCAGCGAGTCTGAACAATTACCCGTGAATTTGTCAGTTACCACTATCTGATTCAAATTACTAGCGTTTACCAGTCAAATTAATGTGAAATTGAACTAATTTTGGGCCTACTATGCTTTTGGTAGTTGTTGTTATAGGTCCTAAATAAAGGGAAAAAGGCTAGAAAACCTTGAATAAACTTGAGTATCACTTATGAGATGGTGCGACAAATTCTTTGTCCAGCACTGCAAGATTACCAGTGTTTCCCAAATGTTACCAGTGAAGTTCATTAAAATTACCACAAACTATGTTGGATTACCAGCTTTTTCCGGTCAAGTGAAACATTTCTAATTTGAAACTACTAGTGTGATTTTGTTACTTGATTTGATAGGTCACAAATAAAGGACACTTCAATAGGCAACCTTGAATAAACCTGAGAATAGCTTATGAGCGGGGTGCTTTTTTTCTTTGTCCACACCTGAAGGATTACCAGCATTTTACAAAATTTACCAGCTGATTTCATTGGAATTACCAGAAACTGTTTCAAATTACAGTAGCTTGCCAAGTGAAAGTGAATTCCTAATTTGGGACTACTAGTGTGATTTTGTGACCTATTTTGATAGGTCCCAACTAAAGGGCACTTCACTAGGCAACCTTGAATAAACTCGAGAATAGCTTATGAGCAGGGTGCTTTTTTTCTTTGTCCACACCTGGAGGATTACCAGCATTTTACAAAAATTACCAGCATAGTTAATTGGAATTACCAGAAACTGTTTCAAATTACCAGTGCTTGCTAGTCAAGTGAAAGTGAATTCCTAATTTGGGACTACTAGTGTGATTTTGTGACTTGTTTTGATAAGTCCCAACTAAAGGGAACTTCACTAGGCAACCTTGAATAAACTCGAGAATAGCTTATGAGCGGGGTGCTTTTTTTCTTTGTCCACACCTGGAGGATTACCAGCATTTTACAAAAAGTACCAGCATAGTTAATTGGATTTACCAGAAACTGTTTCAAATTACCAGCGCTTGCCAGTCAAGTGAAAGTGAATTCCTAATTTGGGACTACTAGTGTGATTTTGTGACCTGTTTTGATAGGTCCCAACTAAAGGGCACTTCACTAGGTAACCTTGAATAAACTCGAGAATAGCTTATGAGCGGGGTGCTTTTTTTCTTTGTCCACACCTGGAGGATTACCAGTATTTTACAAAAATTACCAGCATAGTTAATTGGAATTACCAGAAACTGTTTCAAATTACCAGCGCTTGCCAGTCAAGTGAAAGTGAATTCCTAATTTGGGACTACTAGTGTGATTTTGTGACCTGTTTTGATAGGTCCCAACTAAAGGGCACTTCACTAGGCAACCTTGAATAAACTCGAGAATAGCTTATGAGCGGGGTGTTTTTTTTCTTTTGTCCACACTTGGAGGATTACCAGCATTTTACAAAAATTACCAGCAGAGTTATTGGATTTACCAGAAACTGTTTCAAATTACCAGCGCTTGCCAGTCAAGTGGAAGTGAATTCCTAATTTACGACAACTAGTGTGATTTTGTTACTTGTTTTGATAGGTCCCAAATAAACTTAAGAATAGTTTGTGTGAGGGGGTACAAAATTCTTTATCCACACCTGGTGAGTACCAACATTTCCTGATAATTACCAGCAACCTGATTATAATTACCAAAAACTGTTTCACATAAGTGTTGTGATTGCACAATTGACAATGATATATGTGATTGCACAATTGACACTTTTACAATGGGTAAGTCAATATTTTCTTGTGGTAATGTTCACTAAATCTTATACAAAATGACCAGCTATCAATATTGTGCCACCAAATAAACCATCTTTGATATGGTAACCAGAGGGCTAACAAAATAAAAAAATTACACATCTATCTTTCTGGGTACAAAATCCTTTTGAAGTGTGCTTCAGCTTCAAGTGTTGGCCTATCTACTTTCCTTGACAAAAGAGTGGAAATTCTTCAGACAGCATATTTTGGCCCAAAAATACACTGTGCATGGCCAATACAAAAGGCCATGTGTATATACATATGTACATAGCAACCTGCATAGACACACATCCATGATTATTAGATTGGAAATATTTAACAAGTTAGTAGATTTTGAGCTGACTTCTACTTATCTTACCCATTCAAAAACAAAAGGAAACACAATCTAGCTATCATTAGCCCAACCTGTCTGCCATCATATATAAGTATATATATAAATATATATTTATGCCATTTAATTGTCTAAAAAGTCTGAAAATATATATTTATGTATTTTGACTATGTTGTTGAACAATATCCTCTTTAGTGTTGTGGGGTTTGGTTGTATGCATCCCCACTAATAGATCTGTGTAAGATAAATCCTGTTCAACCTGAATAACAGGACGTCATCAATAATCAATTTATCAATAATTAAGAACAAAGCAGAAAAAGATTCTTGTGCTTCACATGCCTGCACCCTTGGACAACTGTTCTGATCAATAGATTGAAGAAAAGAAACAAACCCACTTGGGTGCGAGTTAGATGACTGTGACCCCAATACATTTTCTTCAAACCTGGGAACTGCAACACTTTCTTTGATGCAAACATCCCGCGACTGTATAGTAATAGAATATAAAAATTATATAAATACCTGACAATTGATACTTATAATTCACCTTCAAACAAACAAACTTAGTATACACTGAATTTTCATTTTTCACATTGGTCCAATAATTTTTGGAATTTTTGCATTTATCTTATGCTCCAAAAGCAAACAAGAAAAGAGGTTACAATTGTTTTCATAGCCCACTATCATCTTTCATTGGCATTGATCTTGCATTCAATACAATATGGTCCGATATTATCCTCTGTTATGCAAAGAATGACACATATAAATTACCAAACCACCCTCATCAATTTATCAACCTCTCCCCATTTGTTTATACGCTGCTAATGAAACAGTTCAAAGTTAAATAAATGAATAACCAAACAAAGAAGGACCCCATTTTTTATGAACATAACAATAGAAATGGTGCCCTAACCACTATCTGATCTGATGACAAACAGAGGATATAAATTGTTATAATATGGCTTCTGAATTATCATTTGCCACATAAACCATTATAAACTTCGGGGTAATCACTCCAATATATGGAGATATGATGATGGTGAATAATTCAAATGTCCACCATAAGTACAACCTATTACAACCAAGACACAACTTAATGTTTAAGAAACAACACAACCTTTAAAGTCTAGAGATTGCATAATTGATACAACCTTATCTGATAAATCATAAGCCTTCACTACTATCATGGCACCCAAACGTGTGCCACATCACCCAAATCAGTCAAAGTTACATATTTAACTTTAAATTGGTGCGTACAAAGACCAATGAACTATTTTCATTCAAATTTGCACGACTTACAACCTCCACGGAGGACTCAATGCAGAAGCTGCTTCCCCTTTGCTCGGTAACCATTTCACCCAAACATTCCTACACATTGTTACAAGGAGAGATGACATTAGAATTTGTTTCTCTATTTATACTACTTGAATGCAGATGAAAATTTGTAAATGAAAATAAGAGCACCTCGATGACCAAATTGTTACTTGATTTGATGCTTTGCTTCCTATACTTTGTCACAACTTTCTCAGTTTGAGAAATCTTTCTTTTCGTTGGTGGCCGACCTTTCCGTGTTACACTTTTGGGGCTATGAATCTCATTCAATTGACTTGGACATGCTTCACCCTTGTTCTTGGAAATGTCTAGATCATTTGAAGGTCTATTCAAATTGTGTGACGAACAAGAGATGGATGGCAACTTTGAAGTGAAATGCTCAAGTGTAATGTGGAGGAGATTGCTTGCTTCCTCAGAATCTGCAACAATTTCAGCAACATTATAAAAATGCCTACACAACTTATCATACCTCTCCTTCATTGGCTTCAACTCAGTTTTATCGTAGATGCTCTTTATGTAGGAATGTCTTCGTTTGATCTTCTTGCTCCATCTACTCAAAATATACTTGCAAGGCACTTGCTTAACCTTTTCAAGCGCAAGCACAGAAAGAGAATGCCTGCACATTATACCTCTGAATTCGAAAAGCAAGCACTGACAGGTAACATTATGACTGTCCCTATTGAAAACAACCTCGAACTTAGCTTCTTTTGATTGATTTCCAAATATAATATCCTCAGCCACAACGTAAAAAGCGATTGCTCCATCTTGACATTTCATCATGGTAGCACAGTTCATTTTTCCTCTAAATTCTGCTTGAACTTCAGCAAATTTGGAGTTAGTATACTCAGCTTGAAATTGCCTCTCAATAAGGGAGGTTGAACCACACTGAATTGTGGTGTTCATTGTGCGAAAGTCAGCTTCCACTTCCTTTTCCACCCTGCTCCTTAAGGCATTATCATATTGCTTGACAAACTGTTGTAAGCTTGTCTTCGAGTTCAGATATCCATCGAAAAAGGCATGTATACTCTCACTTCTTTGAGTGGTAGACAGTCCTGCCCAAAAATCTTTCTTCAAAAAGATTGGAACCCATCTATGGCGTTGATTGAACAATCCATCCAGCCACTCATTGTTTTCAATTTCATACTCTTTCAAGAAAGAAAACCATTTCCCCTCAAATTCCTCCCTCGTAATAGAATCATAGACAGCTTCTTTCATCGCTGATTTAATCTGTTTATACGCACCAAATCCCTTAAGTTTTTCTGGGATTTTTTTCATTATATGCCATAAACACCATCTATGGCGCGTATCAGGCAAGGCTATTGCAATAGCATTCTGCATTGCCTTGCATTGATCAGTCACAATCCCTTTTGGCGGCTTTCCGGACATGCAATTTACCCAACAATGGAAAAGCCAGACAAATGTTTCAGTATCTTCGGCTGATACTAACCCACAACCGAGTAAAACTGACTGACCGTGGTGGTTTACACCAACAAATGCAGCAAACGGCATCTCATACTTGTTAGTTAGATATGTTGTATCAAAACTAACAATATCTCCAAAAGATTCATACGCAGTCCAACTTCGTGCATCTGCCCAAAAGATATTTCTGATGCAAAACTCATTATTGAGGTCAATGTCATACCAAAAATTACTATTTTGGTCCTTCATCCTACCAAAATAATTAACCAAAGCTTTGGCATCTCCTTCTTTCCCAATCAAACGCCTTTCCTTGTGAATATAGTTGCGTACATCTTTTTCCACAAATTGCAAGTTCTCATGCCCGCCAACATCATGTACAAGAGTTTGAAAAGTCTTGTTTATCCTCACCCCGGCGTCATCGTGTAATTCAATTGTTCTTTTGACATGCATGCTGATATTCTTATTTTTCTTAAACATTCTAGACTTTGAGGGGCTAACTTCATGACAATGCTCGAGAACAACCGTTTTTATGGTCCATTTCCCACATCCCCCCCTCTTCGCTGTAATCTTAGCTTCACATTTGGCAGCTACGGTCGGGAGTGTCCTCAATGTTGTTGGCACCTGTGACAACCTTTTTCCTTCTCGGATGCATGCAAGAATCACATAATTCACCTCTCCATCCGGCCCCTTTTTGGAATTTCGAATCTTCCATCCAAATCCCAATTCAGTTGAATACTTCTTGTAGAATGTTTTAATAGCATCGATCGAATCAAACTCCATTCCAACAGCTGGCTCAACAGTATCCTCTATGTCATTGTTACTGAATTCCTCCTCTGTAGACCTTTCCACCTCCATCTGATCTAATTGGAAATTTAACCCACCTGCACAAAATAGAAAAAAAAAAAAAAGCACAAGAAAATAATAACTCTTACAAAACTACCTTAAGAAAGAGTATAAGAAAATTGCATAGTGTTGGTGACAAAATAAATGCACACATAATACACACACAAACACATTTAAAAGAAATTAACCATGACTACCTCTAGCATTTCTGAGGTCCCAAATAAAGGGCACTTCAATAGGCAAACTTGAATAAACCTGAGAATAGCTTATTTTCGGGGGTGCAAAATTCTTTGTCCACACCTGGAGAATTACCAGAGTTTCTCAAAAATTACCAGCGAAGTTCATTGGAATTACTAGTAACTGTTTCCTATTACCAGCGCTTGCCAGTCAACTGGATTGAAGAACTAATTTAGGACTACTAGTGTGATTTTGTTACTTGTTTTGATAGGTCCCAAATAAAGGGCACTTCAGTAGGAAACCTTGAATAAACTTGAGAATACCTTATGAGAGGGGGTACAAAATTCTTTGTCCACACCTGCAGAATTACCAACGTTTCTCAAAAATTACCAACGTAGTTGATTATAATTACCACTAACTGTTTCGGATTACTAGCGCTTGGCAGTCAAGTAAAGCAGACATGTGTAACTAAATGTGCATGTAAAATTTGCAACGAGTTATTGTTCCTTCTATTAGAAATCCATACCAAAATGAACCACTTAATCTGAAAGAAAAAAAAAAAACAAACAAAGCTTGAACACAACTACTCACAATCAAAGGAACCCACATACAATCTCAGAAGAAAATGGTGGCTCGTGTCTCCGTAAACCCGCAAACCCGATGAAACTGGTGATGAAGGAAACGTTGGGGTGGAGGTGAGGTCTTCTTGTATGCTCTGAGGGACTTAGGATGGAGGTCACATTGCCTTTGCTCTGAGTCTGTGGGCTGCCAGATCTTTGTCTTGTTGCCTACAGTCTTTGTCTTGTTGCTACTAGCTTTTCCGATGGAGGTGCTATGGGACTTGGGGGTGGAAGTGAAACAGAGGGTGTTGTGGGTGGAAGTAAGTGAAAGAAAGTGGGCTGTGAGCGGGAGCAGTGCTGTTAACTATGGTGTGAGCTGTGAGAGGGGCACAAGTAAAGGGAGAAGGGAGCTTTGGTCTAGACTATGGTGTGACTTCATTTATTTGTCCATGGATGCACCTATACGGTGTCCATGTAGAGACACCCATTTCGGGTGTTAAGTTAGCAGCGCTGATTGTAAAATTGGGCTTGACCTATTTTTTCAGCAATGAAATTTCAATTTATGAAAAAAGAAAGGTTTTTTAGTCTTCGGGTTGCTAACAAGGAATTGTGATTCTTTTATGATGCTGACTAAAATAAAACTAAAGAAACAGACAAAATACTTAAAAATAAAATAATAAAATAAGCAAACAAAGGGCATAGTATAAATTAAACTTGATTTCGGATGAAACTCGTCCCTATCTTTTGGCACTTGATTTTCTCCAACGCGCCAAGTTGTGATATGTTCTAACTGTATTTATACGAAACAATGTTAAGATCTTTTCGATTGGTATGTCTAAAAATTTTTAAATTCAAAGTTTCATTCATATATATTTAAATAATCTGTACACCAAAAAAAATACATATTTAAATAATCTTTGAATATTATATAAATGACAACTTATGGTATTATAAGTGAAATTTTAAATTAAGAGAATTTTAATTCAAGGTCAGGTTCCCTCAAGGAAGGGGCACCTTTTAGCTTAAACATCATCCTGCAACCCTCTCATAGAGCTAGTCAGCAACCGTAACGATCCTTATTTATATCTTAAGGCACTTACTACACATTTCCAATCAAATTGTTGTACACTGTTACATGTAATATATACAACTAGCAGTTCTGAATGGATAACGAATATTTACAGAAAGAAATAACGGACACAACCATCAAACAAACAATTCTTTCTAAACATAGCAGCACAACAGAACCTATCTAGCGTAGCATGAGTGTGACACAATAGCACATTTAACCACTGAAAAACAGGATGCCATTTATAATGGAGGGAACATCCATCCCATGGTCAAACCAAGAAGGAAACCAGCACTAGCAAGACCAAAACCCAAAGCAAAAGCAACAGCACATTTTCTAATCCCACATCTTCTCTTACTAATCTTCCTCTTTTCATCCGTGTGATGAATCTTCCTAAGCTGCTTTTCCCTGCGGTATGGGAAGGCAGCCGGAAAGAGATTCAACAGCGGCTGGTTTTTGCTCCTGAGTTGAAGGCAGAGGTTCTCCAGCTGCAGCACGTGGAGCCACTGTTTGTAAGCAAAGAGTTGTGAAGCCTGCCTGAAAAAAAGACTCAGGATGTGCTCCTTCTCGTTGTAGGCTCGCTGTGCTGCGATTTCGGCCTCTCTAGCACGTGTTTGTGAATGACACAATGCTTTCAACAGCTCATCCTTGCACTTGTTCTCAGAAATTATTGGATCATCCTTGGAACCTGAATCAGAATCTTTGCTCTCGCTGGAACTGAAGAAATGTTAAGTTTAATAGAAATATTTTATATGAACATAGCATAATGATGACAATTCTGTTAACCAACATAAAAGTTGTAAAATTTCAGGGAAAAAAACTCACCAACCAAATGTTCGGGATACAATATCGTAAATTTATTGTTATCTGATAGCTATAACTTCAGAATTCAATATGTTTATATCAAGAATGTCAGCAAAAGTTTATTTAAAAGGTAGAAGAATTTGTAGTGTCAAATGACGATATGTTATTAGTAAGTAAGCAACTACAAAATTATTCCCATTTATGAGTCTAGATAACAAAGATCATGCAAATGTAGATATCAGGCAAGCTTGCGATCCTTACATGCAGATGATGGCGTGCTAAAATGCTACTTTAATGAAACTAGATGAGGATGGGGATGTGACCATGTCCTTAATGGGTGAACCTTATTTTAAAAAATCAACGAGAAAAATATATCTTTCAAGGGAATCAAGATTAATTGAAGAGAGAACTAGGAAGTATAGGTTGATAAAATCTTGGCAATGTATCCTCAGGAATTTGGTCTTGTAGATTAAACCGACTTCTTAGATTTCCTGTGTATGTTTGTGTGTCTATATTCTTATACCTAAAACTCAGTTGTTATCACCAAAAAGCAAAAATAATAAATAGATCAGTTTCCCTACAAAAGCAGCTTAATTTCAGTTTTCTACAATCATCAAATTCATTGTTAGAACATGGATAATCAAACCTTGTTTAGGAAATCAGTACTGGCATTAGTCAGAGCCATAAATAATTTGGACTAGCAGATCCAGTAAAATTAAATAAAAGTGACATTATTATATACCCACATTAAGTTACACCACAAGTCAAGTAGGTCAAGGAACCCTTGCACTGGATGGTTCATAGCTTCATATAAATAATATATGTAGTTAAGATAACTCCATCCCATGAAAAACCACAAAGACACAGCAAAATTGGCAGAGGCAGAGTCACAGGAGACACCAGCAATACTTGTAGGGATATATAAGGTAAATAAATGACTAACGTTTGATGAATGATATATAAAGAGTTTTGAAATCCATCCAACTTAGTGATGGTGAATGTGATGAAGAAGTTTACATATGTTATTTGATAACAGCAAGCTGATTGGGGTCAGAAATAGAATAATGGATAATCAACAGGAAAATAAAAATATATAAAGAAGCAACTGGGACATAGAACAAAAGAATATTTCATGGGAGCAATTGAAAGTTGGACATAAGAGAACTAGCTTCCATGACCATGAAACAGTATCTGAAAGAACATACAGCTGGTATTGCAATGTACTTAGCACCTGAAAGTGAACCCCATACACTAATCAAACATAATTTACTTGGAACTTCAATACTTTAAACACCATGAAACATCAATTTTCTTCCTATGACTATGTTTAGATTGACAGAAAATGATGGAATGGAGTGGAATGGAAAGAATGGTATTGGATTAAACCCATTGCATTACATTCTAATCCATTCAATACTCTTAATTTTCTACCCTTCCCCCCCTCCTAATTTAAACAGAATGGAATTATATCAGAGTAAGTAACTTAAAATTCTTACTAATCCATCCCCTTACATTGCATTTCCAAACAGTGGAGTCGAAACTCTCAAATCTATTATTTGAAATTCAAATAATGAAATGGAATGCTTATTCCATTCCACTGCATACCATTCCGTCACATTGCATGTCATTCCATTCACCATCAAATAAATTGGACATGATAGCAAAAGATAATAGAGAGTAGTAAAAAGAATTCATAGGTATTCTTCGAATGCATTTACCTGAGTACTCTTTCGGAATCCTGAAAAGCACAACCAGATGTCAGGGTTCCAGATGTATAACCACTTGAAATGGAAGAACCCATCTTAGCTTTCTGATTCAAAGATGATGGAAGATTCTTATCATGGTCAACACCCTTGGTGTAAAGGGATGGTCTATCACTACAATGCTTAATCTGGGGCGGAGGGAGATCACAATTCTCAGTTTCCTCAAGTGACTTATGAGAAATCAAGGAAACCAACTCATCTTTTCCAGCAGTGCACCACCAAGGCCTAGTCTTCTCAACTCCCATCCATTGTGGCTCCAGATCAGATGATGTCCTTTTACATTGTTCAGAGACCAAGAAATTGGTATCACAGTCCACAAATTGATCATCTGAAAACCAGAAGTCCCCCTCATCTTTCTCTTTAGGTTTTAAATGTATGCCATTATTCCAAGCCACCTCAATCTTTGGCGGTTTGGTGTCATTGTTTTTTGTCATACATTTAGGAGAGACATTCCATGGCTGCTCTACAGCTGCATCAGGATTCCCAATACAAGAAACAGCATCAAAGCTTTTGACAGATTGAAGGACATTTTCATCAACAAACCGTGAGCAGAAATTATCAAACTCAGACTCCCAGGAATTCAGATGTTGACATGTATAATTTGCTTCTCCCCCGATGTTGGTTTTCACATGTAGCCACCATTTCATATCTGGTAACTTATCAGAATTTTGATTATGGGCCACGCAACTTGAGTTGACACTATCATTAACAGAATTACTGTGTGTCCAATCAGACTCACTTTTTGAATCTGAAGATGGGTGATAAGAAGAATTTGGAGGCATCCCAAGATCTTGGTTAAAACAACGCCTAACTGCATAAGCAGCCCTAGCTTCAGCAGATGCCATTATTTCTTTTCTTGGTCTCTGATTATGAGCTTTTTAATGGATGGGGCATCTGTTAAATCAGTAACAAATTAATTAACAACATAATTTGCAATTTATGCAGTTGAAAACTCTAATGTTATTTTAACCCCATATCTCTAGTATAAAAACAGAGTAAGACTAACAAATTATCATCAAATTTACCTGAAAAAAATACAAATGAAAATGTGGGTGCACCGGCTCCAAACATGTTTTGAGAGCTCTCAAAAATCAAACTTATAACATCAATTGGTGACCATTTTTTTCCCACTTTTAATCAATAAATAGGTAAATAAATGTTTTTCAACTAACCATTAACAATTCTCTTTTATTCCCCTACATAATAAATTATAAAAAAAGGAATCCTAGACCAAAAAGATAACCTCTGTCATCAAAACAAAAACTATCCATTCTGGAACTAAGATAGTTACAGCTAAGTTTTACTTCGTCCCCTTTAAAGAATCCAATAAGATCAATGTTCTTTGTCATTTTTTCTCTCCTAGAAAGAACTAATTTGCAAGAGGCTATACATAACAAAAGCATTTAGTTTACAGATCAAGGACTGGAATCACCAACATGGCCCACAGCAGGCATGAGGAGCAAGTTAATTTTGGATATCCAAAATTCAGCTTTAAAAATTCAGATTCTTATTTCGAAGAAGTCACAGAATCAAAGCAAACATCCAAGATCAGTCAACAATCCACAAAACTGACTCCCAAACCAAAAAAGCAAATTCGGCATGCCCAGAAAATCTCAACACAAGGTGCAGAGAAGCTTCAAAACAATACTTCAGCATATTAATAACATGGCCAGCACAAGGGGGGACACATGTTACGAAAAAAAATATTCATTACGTGAAGAACAAAATAAGGAGTAAAGACATGTTAGAATAACATTAGATCATAAAGAACGAAACAAGGGTATTCGTTTAAAGCAAAGGGAAACACACGGAGAGAGAGAGAGAGAGAGAGAAGACCTGCTATGCTTATGCAGACAGTATCTATATTTGGATTTGCCAAGGTATCTGAGTTGCTTCGATTTTTCAGATTTACAAAGGTACTATACTAGTACTAGAACTGAGAGTGAGAATATTTCATTCTTGCACACTCAATCATGTCCTTCCTTTTGTCCCTTCAGGGTGGCGTCATCCCAGAAACTGGAATTTTGCTTTTTGGAGTTCATGTTTTATGTGCTCCATTTGACCATTTGTCGTCCCAAACACCACTAAATATCTTCTCTTCAATTTCCATTTTCCATATATCTGTTTTATTCTCTTTCGTGTCCTTTGGTGTTTGTAGTGTAGTGTAGTGTAACGAGAGATAAAAATATGAGGAAGTTTTGCGCTATCATTTCATTGAAGCTCTGGGCAAATTGAAAAGCAAAGGTGGGGCAAGCAAGCGGTGACACTTTCGTGGCGCCATATGCTTTGGCCACGATACACAGTGCGGCTTGTGTATGACTTTTCCTTTTATTGTTTTCTAATTATCTTCTTAATGTTTTGGATAGAAACAATGTTAACGTTTATTGCCTTTGATTGGTAACAATGTAATCCAATCCAATCATCAACATTGAGATTTCTTATTTAATTAGTTACCATTCAATCAACTTTTTTATCAGATAAGAAACTGTTAGAAAATGATGATTACAAACAGAAGCCATTGCGAATGGTGCACATGACATCAGAAGGAGTTGAATGAAACTTTAGAATAATTAATTTTTTATTAGTTTTCTTTTTTTAACTTTATTTATTCAAATAGAGCAACCACAAGCTTGAGTTGAATTGACAAAAGCTCTCTTGTTACTTTATTAAGCATTGAGAATTTAATTATTATCTTAAAAATAGAGCAACTTTAAAATTCATTACTAATGTGTCTCATATATAAAGAGATTAATCATTATATTCAACGGTGAATATCCTAAAAAAAATAGAGTAAAATCTGTTCAAAGTTTTTAATTGTTATTTTTCTGCTCTTAATTGGTCAGGCAATAACTTGTTAAAAATAGTATATTTGTACTATATTTATACGGAAAAATAATTTATATATGGTGTTTGTATAGGTGATTTACACTAATATGATAAAATGGGTAAATTTACTTGTATATGGTGTTTTAGAATCCGCCATTGGCGGATTTAATAAAAAATTATTATTTTGATGGATTCTGAGTCTGACTTTGATGGCGTAATTTTATTTTAATATTATTTTATTGAATCCGCCAATGGCGGATTCAATAAAATAATATTTTTTACACTGAATTCGATGCGAATTCAGTACACAAATATTTTTTTATTGAACCCGCCTTTGGTGAATTCAGTGTTGAATCTGCCTTTGGCGGATTCTATACTGAAAACACCATATTGTGGGAAATTTCTTCAAAACACCATATTAATGTAAATACACCACTCAAAAACCATATATAAAAAAAAGACCCTATTTATACATTATCAATTTGTTTCGATGTAAAATAAATATAGTATCAATTGATTGAAAAATAAATACGGGATAAAAGAAGGATTTGAAGATAAGTTGAAGGAAATATTTACGAAGAATTCAATCAAGATTTGAAAAGAAGACTAGCTCGAAGGGAATATTAGAAGGAAATGGAACAAAAGATTCTACCCACTTTGAATAATTTACAATAAAATACACTCTCCTTTTTTAAAGGAAGATTTTATTTCACTCCTCTTCCCTTTATTTTTAAAATATACACTCCTCTTTTCTAAAAGATTGAGAAATTTTTATTACCATATGAACAACAGGCAGCGTAGTAAAAACAATTAAAATATCAAGTATATCTTAATTAAAAATAGAACCTAATCTAATGCCAGAACTTAGTTAAATAGCTAACACAAATTCTCAGTTAAGATCAATTATTATTTTAGCATCATAAGATTCAACCAGTTAATAGCAATTAGTTAACAATTATCCTATAGATGTTATTAAGTGAGTAGCAGTTAGAATAATAAGAATAATCACATTATTAGTTAAATTTTTAATTAATAATTATTCATGATAGAGCCTAATCCAATTCCATAATCAAGCTAGACAGTTAGTGTAGTCCCCCAATTAATTAATTAAGTATTATTATTATGTAATATGATAGGACTCAATCAATTAATAAAGAATTAATTAATAGCTATTGCAACTTTTATGATTAAATTACAAACTAATTATTAAGGTATAAGTAGTGTTCAGAATAACAAGATTAATTTTAATTTTGTTGATATTATTTAATTATTATTAGCTTGATTTCTTATATTAATTTGTTTATATAGCATGAGAGAACCCAAATTAGTATTATAGTCAAACAATTATTAAAGCTTCATAATTTAATCACCTTCATTATCACCACCACCACCATCATCACTACCACTATTTATTATTATTATTATTATTGTTGTTGTTGTTGTTGTTATTGTTCTTGTTGTTAAAGGATTAGTGGACAATATAATGTGAACAATTTCCATGACATAATATTTATTTATTTAAATTGTTATCATGTAAATGAAAATCAAAATATTAAGAATAAGATTTAGTGTTGTTTAAATTTAATGTCTATTCAATTAAATTATGTATATGTTTGAGATTAGTACAAATAAAGTAGAAAGTTGCGGTAGAGTAATTGTTAGCTGTGGTATACTAAACAGTCCATCTAGAGCACTTAGTCACAAGATACCAATCACAGTCGTAGTTATTAGGAATCCTAACATTAGAGCTGGGTATATGGATCGCGGTCCGCGGACCAACCCGTTTAGCTCGTAACCCGCATGAAAATGAACCAGAAAATTTTTAACCCGCCAACCCGCGGACTTTTTGATCAGCTCCAGCAAGCCTACGGGTTAAATGGCCTGGCCCAGGGGATTCGCGGACCAGCCTGCCTAACCCGCGTACTGTAGCTCCATTTGGTTTATTTTACAATTTTTAGTATTTGTATTTCGTATTTGATTTGCTTATGCTTGATGTTTGATAGTTAGAAGTTGTTAATTTATATTCATTAGTAGTTTCAATATTTTTTATGATTGGATGAGTTGTGCATATTTGATTGATTTGTAATTTGTATGTTATTTTGAAAAAAGTAACACTTGAATTTTAATATTTATAGTGTTTATTAATTAGTATTGTTATTTGTTTGAAAATTAAATTGAATTTTGTAAAAAAAAATGTGTATATATATTTTGTAAGGTAAAACATATAGTATAAATATATTATATGAATATATAATATAGGGTACTAAAAAAAGTAAAAAAAAAAATGAAAGGGAAAAAAAAAGATGGACCGCGGGATGGTCCGCAATTTGGCGCATGGGCTTCTTGATGGGCTAAAAATGCGGATCAGTTTGTGGACTTGCGGGCTTAGGAGGATCGGGCCCGGACTAGGCAAAACACCAGTCCATCTATGTAGCAGACCGGTCCGATCCGGGCCATTTAAAATTGGTTCGTTGTGGACCAGGCTAAACGGACTAGATCGTTTACCCAGCTCTACCTAACATGTCGAGCCATCATTAGGTTGTGGAGTAGGATGATACTAACACAAAGGAAGACTTAGGCCGTCACCAACTAATGAGATAGGATAACATGGATATGGGAGAAGCATTGGGCCCTCGCTTGGTAGTTTATTGGGACGAAGTGGACTTGAAGAAAGCACTGGACCTTCACCAAGTAGTGAATTGGGACAATACAAATGTACAAGAAGCATTGGGCCACCTATAGGAAGTGGACTAGGATGAAATAAACCGAGGAATGATTTGCTCAGTTCATCCAGTTCCAGTTACTTTTTAGTTCCATGATAGTTTAAGTATGATTGCTTGTGTCAGATGCATGTATGACTATATTTTTTTGGTACAAATGTATGACTATATTTATATTCATATTAATTTTATTCTTCAGATGCATTTGTATATATAATTCATTTATCTATCCTTTATTGTCTCATGTGAGCTATTTGTAATTATCTAGTCACTAAGTTTTGATGAACTTACGTCTTTTTTTCCCTTCATGACAGTTACAGTTGCAGATCTACTTATTGCCCATACTCAGCCTCAGTAGCCTCGTAGCTATTCTAGTTTTGAGCTTCACTTTGTAGTGAAGTTTATTATTAGTAGAATAGAGTGTGTAATTTCCCAATTTTCATTTTATCTTAATTGTGTTGTATCAGTTGGGTCAAATTAACAGTTGATTACCTTAACTGATTAATTACTAGATAATTAGTCTTTCCTAATTAATTACTAGATAATTAGTCTTTCCTAATTAATTTTAGCCTCTTAATAATTTATTAAATGCATGATTATGTTAATTGTTGCCTTTAATTATTTTAAAATCTAAGATTAATGCTTTTTGAAAATCTAGATATTTCCTCCCAAAACCCAATTTCAAGACTTATCATTAAGATAAAATTTATTTGGGTGAGTGGTGTATGGAAAATAGTGTTTAATTTTAGTATTGGATTAATATAAATTATTATTTTAGTGCTTTTATGTATAACATTACTAAACTACCCATATCCACCCCATCTAAAGACTACAATATTACCTCAATAAAACACCCACTTAACCTCTCCTTTTTTTTTTAGGGCTGGTAGCCCTCTTCTCCCACGTGTGCACACACACACACACTATTTGTTTTTCTTCCTCTTTTACTAAGTCTACACTATTCTTCAACAAAAAAAAAGTGAATTATGGTGGCTCTTTTGGGGAGTTAAGTGCTATAATTACCAACGCCATTCGATAAATTATGGCGGTTAAAAGAATCCACTGCAACGAACGTCAAGAATCGCCGCTTTTTTCAATGGGAATTATAGCGGGTTAGAATCGCCATTTTTCCTTAACAAAACTACCCATTATACTTAGTATATTATGGCAATTTTCAACCGCCAGTTTTTCCGTGTGAATTATGGCGAGTTGGAATTGCCGTTTTATTCTCAACAATATGGCCCATTTTTCTTAGTAAATTGTGGCGGTTTTCAACCACCACTTTTTTTTTTTCAATGTGAATTTTGGCAAGTTGACTACCATTTTTCTCTTAATAGTAATCTTAATAAATTGCGGTGATTATCAACTACCATTTTTCTCAAAACAGTAGTAGTTCCAATTTAAAGATTAGAATAGCCATTAGTGAATTTTTTTTTGCCAATTTTATATCAAATTTTCAATCCAATATGAAACCTGTTAGCTATTATTTTTGTAGTTGTAAATTTCACATAAAAACAAAAATACATATGATATAAACATGATAATATGATATCCAATAGAAAGATACATTACTTGAGGATAAATGAGGACTACACTTGAGACATAAGTACTTATAAGTCTAAAAAGAAAGTAATTCCAAGTAGTACACCAGTCACACCAGCAATTAATAAAAAGATCATGTACATTGAATTGAGTGATTAGTTGCTGGATTATTATTGCTTCCATATGATAATCTTCTTATATTATTGGATGATTCAGACCCACTTCCTCTATCAGGTGCCTGCAAGAAAGATATATAAACTAATATAAGGCTAAATTAATGAATGAAAAATTCTAAAGAAACAAATTTTGTAAGCAGAAAGTAAGTACAAATAAACTGACAACAAAGAAAGAATGGTTCATATAAAATGGTACAATAGTTTGTCTACCTATGAAGTAAGATTAGGGAATCATGTTGCTGACTCATCCGGCATTCATCCTCCTTCCTTCATAGCTATATAGGTACACAATGCTTGAATTTGTGATTCCATTGTAACCAAATTTTGCTGTACTGCTTAAGAGAATGTGCTAGCACCACATGAACTCATATTCATACCGCCAATACGAGTTGTGGTATGTTTGAAGGCCACGGTAGGAAGCACTCCCATGCCTAATCCTCGAGCACATCTAGGATGTTCTTTGCCAAAAACCTCTCCAACTAATGCAGTTGGACAAATCTCACATCCATTTTCCAAGTCTTGACTCATATAATCATCAATTTTCTCTTACATGAATCACAAAAAACGGATAATAGTTTGTAAAAACAAGTTAGAGAATAATCACATTTTTGGGTTTTCAGTGAAGGGTTTTTTTTGGCATGAAGAATGAAAGGCTAGTGAAGAGTAGTGCCTAAGTGAAATAGATCAGTTTTCTCAGTGAAAGGAAGGGTTTTGGGATCTCAATTTTATCTCAGATTTTGATTATAAAAGAATTCTTTTTTCTTGGATTGACAAGTTTATTTTTTTAAAAAATATTTTCTTTTTTTCCTTTTCTGTTTTCTATATTAATTAATTTTTTAATTAAATCATTTAACTAACAAATTCTTTAAAATTAGTCCTTTTTAAAATTTTGAAAGTTCTTGTATAGTAAAGCACAATAAAATTTGAGTTAGAATCTAAAAGTTCCACAATGAACAAATGATTTATAAAATATTTGTGCGTGTGTGTATATATGTATACATGCTCGATAAAAATACTTGCTTGAGCTTTATCCACTATTCAAATTTTATTTCCATTTTCAAATTTTATTTCCATTTTCAAGGGAATACAACTACATATTTTAATATGTATTTTTTTTACAAATATTAAAGAATATAAATAAAGAAAATATTTAAAAAGTTAAAAGAAATTGTGACATATATCATTAGATATTTTTCCACGTCATATATCTAGCTAAACTTAAAATTGAATAAAATAACTAATTTTTAGGATCAGTGTAGTTTAGGCATCTAATTAAAAGATTTAAAAGTTAAGATATCTATTTGTAACTAACTAAAATGTAAAAGAGTGGACATGCTCTTTTTCCCCCTACTTTATTAAAAAAGTAAAAAAAAAAGACATAAAAATAGTTAATGGTAAATAAATGCGGTTCTAACTGCTGTAATTTATTGAGCTTTGTAGCGGTTTTAAAGAATCGCCGTAATTTCATTACCATTTCTTTCACTAAGAATATGACGGTCATTAAAACCATCATAATTTATTGAATATTATGGCAGATTTTGGGAACCGCCCTAATTTCACCCTCATAATTCATATAATTTTTTGTAGTGTCTCCATTTCTGCCTCTTCCTCTATCGCCTCACCTTCATCCCTTTTACTTCCAAACAACCCATACACCAAAGAGTGAAAGCCGCACATTTTGGCTCTAACTCACATCATCCTCCATCTATCATCACCATTGGAGCTCAAGTTCTTTCTTTTCTTGCTTGGGAGGTTGCAGCTGTGAAGGAAGAAGGGAGGGGATTTTCATTGTGCTATACCCCCTGAGAACTAAAGAGGCTACTCCTTCAATGGGCTTCATATTAGGTAGGTTTTGTTTGTTTTTTCTCCAGTTGAACTTTTCTTTTACTGTTGAATCCTTAGGCTTGGGTTGGTGTGTTCTTTTATTTGAAATGAAATTCTCCTTTAGACGAGTTGTACTCAATTTTCTTGCACATTTGATTTTCTGTATGTGATGTGAAAAATAACTTTTTACGTTCCTCCCTGTCATATATATGTTCGGCCAGTAGGGATTAAATTGGTGGAATCTGGGTTTTGTTTGTTCCTTACTAAGGATTATGCAAATATGAGTTTATGAACAGAGACCAAAATTTTGGGTAATATTAAAGGGTGCCAAAATTTTTGTTGGTGCCTAATCCTAAGGATACGTTGCCTTCTTTTTGGGATTTCTTCATTCATTGAGAAAGTGCTCAAGAAAATAAATTATGTGTAATGATGTCTTTGATTTGAGGTTTTGATGTCATTCAAAAATATTTTTTTTGGCCCCTTCATTTTCCTTTCTAGCTTCAACTAGCAAGGGGATATTGGGGTTCTGGGTTTGTTTCATTTTAATTGAAAACTCTACTATTCTATTAAGGATGGAAAAGTATAGCATGTGTAATGACTTGATTTTTATTTTGTATTGTTTATGATAAAATGACTAATTGTGAATGAACTATAGGGATTTTAAATTTTTTGACAATCATAGTTATGATCAAAATTATATAAGGATTCTGTAAAAAAAATAATTAAATATTATTAAAAATTCAAAATAATAATATATTAATCAGGGATATAAAATAAGACCCTATAATTGGTATAAGGACATAGATAAAAATAAGGATAAGGCTAAACAAATATTTTTAACTGGGTAAAGTTATTTAGGTGTCGATTAGGTATTGAAATGATAATAATCGGTACACCAAAACACCAAAATTGGTCCAATTAATAAATATTATCAGGTCACAAATAATTTTTATTGAGGATAATCAAATAAATATAGACATTTCTAATACTAATACAAGTAAAATTGATCTGCAAATAATGATAATCATCTTTTAAAAATACTTTCCAAGTAAGTGTTATATATATAAATAAAAAAGAAAATGCCTTATTCTTCTTTCTCTGCAATAGCTTCACATTCCCTTCTTCTTCCCTTCACCATCTTCATTTTCTTCTTCTTGAAACTTCATGAAACCACCAAATTCTTGAAGGTTATGCTTAGATAAACACTTAAACCAGTTCAAGAATACTTCCTCTACATCAAATTGAAGCCAAAACTTTCTTTTTCCTCTTCAAATTGGTCCAAATAGCAGCTTATATATGGGCTAGAATATGGTTTTGAAGCTTTAATTAGAGGAGGAAAAGCAAGAGACAGATTTAACAAAAGGCTTGGAAGAAAGGTAGGAAAGATCCTACGTCTATTGCTTTGTGATTGTTTGGCCATTTTGCTAAATAAAATCTTGAGATATATTTGAAATTATGTATGTGAAATCTGAAATTTATTTCAAGATGCATATATATATGAGAGCTTGATAGATGTAAAAGATGCCCAAGATAAAAGTCTTGTGGATTGATTGAATTGATGTAAGAGATTTAACTAAGTAAATGAAGAGATTTTTGGTTCTTTAAAAAGAATGAGGTAATTGGAAATTTCACAAGAATATAATTAGGAATAGTTTTGTAAATTCTCAAGGTTAGTATTTTTGAAATATGATGATAAAATTTCATAAAACAAGGATAAGATATTGATTCATAGAAGAAAAAGCTTGAAGTCCACGTAAGAAACTTGCTTTATTTTCCTCGAAATTTGTAAGAATTATCACGCAAGAATTCTTACAAGTTTATGATAATATAAATCTCATAAAAGTTTAGCAGACTTTGTAGAAAAATCTCATAACAATTTAGCATATTTTAAATAGAAAGTCTCATAAGAAATTCAGGAGATTTTTAAAGAGTAAGAATCTCACAAGGGTTCATGAGATTTTGAATAGAAAATCTTATAAGAGTTTAGGAAGTTTCAAGGAAATTTAAAAGCAAAAGTATGACAAGTAGAACTATTAAGAAGAAATGTTACTTAATAATCATAAGATTTCCTAAACAAATATTAAAGATTCTTATGAAGAAACTAAACTTAAGAAATGAGCTTTATGTAATATTAATTGCTTGATTGTAAGCTCATAGATTCAAATTGTGATCTATATCAAGTTGTAACACGAGGTGTTACATTGTTGTGATAAAAGTGATGTATTGAGAATAACATGCAATTTTGATTTGTATAAGGTTGTAGTACGAGGTACTACATCGTTAAACTATGTCAGTAATCTATATCAAGTTGTAACATGAGGTGTTACATCATTAGTAATATATCAAATGAGAAGTATATATGAGTTCTATTTCCAAGTATAAATTTACACAAACAAATTAATTACTATACAAACAACTAAAAAGCCGATTAATTATTTAACGAATCCTATGATTTCATTCTCAAGCACAAATGCAATCATCATACCATGTTAAATAAGTAAAGGAATAAGAAAACTGATTATTTCAAAAGAAATCAAAGATACATTAGTTATTTCAAAAGAAAACTGGGCCTAGAGGTGATTCTGTTGAGCACTACAGTACTCAAACAGCGTTGTAGTGCTCAGCTGAGCATGCAAATGAAGAACTAGTACAAGAAGACCTCTCGGGTGAGAGCCCTAGTGCTCAAATAGCACTGTAGCGCTCAGCCGAGATAGAAAAAGCAATCTGGAAGAATTATGGAGAGTGCCACAACGCTCACATAGCGCTGCAGTGCTCAACAGAGGGCACTAAAGCTAAAAATTTTACCCCTCCATTACCATTCCCTTAGAGGATTCAACCTAGGAAGGTTATTGCAGTCGATTTGGATCCATACACACTGGAAACCTTCCGAAAAGTGCAAGTAAACATACCTTTATTGGATGCAATCAAGTAAATTCCCAAGTTTACAAAATTCTTAAAAGATCTATGCACTAATAGAAGGAAGATCAAGGGCAGTGGGGAAGAAAAGGTGACATGGGGGTAAATACTTCCTACATTATCAAGCCAGGCAATCTACCACCTAAGTGCAAGGATCTGGGCACATTCATTGTCCCTTGCACTATTAGGAACTTGTACAACACGAAGGCCCTGGCTGACCTTGGAGCTGACATTAATGTTATACCTAAATCTCTTTACCAGTTCTTGTACTTTGGAGAACTCAAGCTTATTGGGCTGCAAATTCTACTGGCCAATCACAGCATCATGAGACCAGATGGAGTCTTGGAAGATGTTCTGGGATAGGTAAATGATTTAATATTCCCTACTAATTTCTATGTGCTTGAAATGGAAAATGACACTAATGTCAGCCAACATACATTAATCTTGGGTAGACCATTTTTGAAAACTGCTAGAACCATGATTGATGTTCATGCTGGAACATTATCCATGGAGTGTGGTGTAGGAAATTTTAATTAAAATAATACAAATAAAAAAACAATGAATCTAAAAAGAAAAAAAATTGTTCACAATAATACAACAATAAAAAGGAAAAGAAATAGCATTAAGAATAAATTGAAATAGAGTAGCTTATCAATATTGTTGACTGAGGCGTGGTAGGCACTAAGCTTAAGAGTACTTCACCACCACGAGTCAATTACTCAATGTAGATGATCTTCACAGCTAAACTCCCCAGGATACAACAGTCACTTCTGACTCACTCTGTACTTAAATTAGTGAGGCTATTCAAGAACAACTTGTTGGATTGCTCAAGGGAACCAAAAAACTTAGTAGAAGAAAAATTCTTGATCAATAAAGTATGATATAGACATTGTAATTTTTCTTGTACACGATGATATGTGAAAGAGTGTTATTTATATCATTATAGCCCAACCATTAAGCAACATTCAAGTAATTCCAACATTAAAATGACGTAGAAACCAAAGTCATAAATTAACTTAATAAAACAAATATAAAACACACATCTGTGGCCAGATGTTAAGAAATTAAAGGCTTATCAAATCTCTCAACATTCTAATATATTTTATTGAAATCAGGTTTTAAAATTCATTAACTTTCTTTGATGAAGGATAATGTACAGGCCACGTAAATCCTGATATCAATCATGTATTAAATACTATTGAAATCATTATTTCTTTTGCATTGAACAAATCAAGAAAGGAATTTGTACAAGTCACAAATATTAACTTTTAACATAATAATAATAATAACTTTGAAAATAAATATAAATAAAATACAACATGTTGGGATATGAAGGTCTAATTTTCTCTATCTGATGCTATGAAATTCCCCCTTGCTGAACACTCCAAGTTTGGCATTGATGTCATTGATTATTTTGTTGATGATGCTTGTAGTACTCTACTTTGTAAGCATCCAGATCCCCCTTTCTCCATTTTTTTTCTTCCATGGGATATGATAAGCTTGCTGTTTTAGAATGTCCCAAGTTTTTAGATACATGTACTCCACCTGGTGAGCAGTCATCAGTTTGCCAGGTGCTTCAGGAATAGTCCATAATGGGAAGGAAGCCCTATGAAGGGCAATGGATCTTGTTGCATGAGTCCCGAGAAAAACTGATGGCTGAAGAGCCAAAGTCTAGATGGAAGGGACCGTTCTTGGGCACCTGTGTGCACGCCAATGGTGTAATTGGGTTGAGAATGCCAGGATAATTTGATGTGACATTAATGGGCACCGGCTGATGCACCTTTATGAAGTCCCCTAGGATTTGGGGGCTTAGATGACCTATTTGTAGATTGAAGCTACTAACCCTCCATGAGGGTCTTAACCGTCCAACTTAGAGACATTAAAGCAAAATGTTGGGTGGCAGACAACCTATTGCGATGTTTTTCTTATTTTTCTGCATTTTACTTATTCTGATTTTAGTTTTGAGTCTTGCATAATTTTTGTGTGTGTGTGTGTCCTGCACCATTCCTTTGGTATCTTAGAGATCACATACATAGGCTTACACCACATGCACTATATTGACATGCTTGGCCTTGACTTTATTTTGTATTATATGTTTGGTGATTCATCGTGTTGTTTAGATTAAGTACATACACTTTTACTTGAGATTGTGAGCCTCTTTGATTGGTCTATCATGTGTCATCCTTGTTTGTTCATGTGTGTTTCCCTCTTTGGATTTATATTTTAGAACTTGCTTAGAGTCTTGTTTGAAAATATGTTTTCATTTGCATGGTTGAATATGATTTATGCATTTTTTTTGTTTTAGCCACTTGCCCATATAGTCACCATTTGCATGTTACCATTGTTTAACCTCTTTGAGCCATATTGACCATTCTTTTATTTTAGCACATACTTAGCTAAAAGTGAAAAACCATGAAAATTCCCAACCTTTTATGCTTAGGAGAGCATTTGTGCAACTCCTTGTATGTGCTTGAGCATAAATATGGGAGAGAGCATGAGGACATGCTTCAATATAAGTGTACCTAAAATGGAGCAAGTGGCACATAAAGAAAAAAAAAAAGAAAGAGAAAAAAATTGCAAGGTTGATTGAAAAAAATAATTCTAAAAAAAAAATTGATTGATAGTGTGTCACATTGAAATTAAAGACTTGTAATTGTGATCGAGATGGACAAAGTGTACCCTTAAGCATTTGTGCTCTTGGTGTATGCATTTGCTTTCCTTTGACTTGAGGTTTAACTCATTGGCCTATATATTTATCCACAATTACCTAAGCCCCATTATAACCAAAGATAAGTCCTCTTGATTCAGTATGCACGTGTATATGACAAAATGGAGAATGAGACCCGTATCAAGCTTATGGTAATGCGTTTTCACTTGAGGTGATTAAGTGGGTATCATAACCCAAAACACTTGAGTGAATGAGTGGAAAACATTGACTTTGGGAAGATTTTTGTACTTGATCAGTGCATCTTATGTAGATTGTACCTTGTATGCTATGTTGTTGTTCATGCCTTGCTCATTGAGATCCTCTTGATGATTGGTGTGAAAGCTTACTATTGTGTCTCTAGGTCCATTGGATTGGTGTATTGCCATTTCTTTTCATGCATCATGAAATTTTAGAGTTAGGAGTCTAGTATAGTCGTTGTATACTACCTCTCATCTACGCCTTGGTTTGATCTTAGTTCACATGAGGACATGTGAAAGCTTAAGTATGAGGGAGTTTGATAAGGGACATTTATGCCACTTATCTTACTGCCAAACCTTAGATTTTTTAATAACGTTTACTATGTTATTGATGCAATTAATTAGGATTTTGATTTATTCCTCATTATATACTTTTGATAGAATTATTGGCTTTTGCACTGATTTTAGGACTAATTTGTAATTGCATCCTATTGCGTTGGACTTGTCTTTGACTATGATTTTGTGCACAAGCACTTTGGATCAAGTGTAAAATATCAAGAACAAGATTGGGAACCCTTTTCATGGAGCTATAGCTTCGATCAATTTGGAAGAATTTGAGAGGAAAATAGATTAGCACACTTGCAAAAAGTATTATAATGGAAAATTTGTATCTCTCCACAGAGATCAGATTGAGACAAATAAAGATGTTTTGGAAAGCTTACGAAGTCCTCTAAAACTTTCATTCAGCTTAAAATTTAGTTCTAAGAGCATCTTGGTGAAAATTGAGTTGCAAGATTAAAGTTTGTTGTGTTGTCCAACTTGATTTCTAGTTAGTATTTTTGCAATATCTGGAGCTACCGATATCCGATTGAGGTGATTTTGGTGGCGTTGGAAAGCTCAAAGGGCTAAAATTGCTATTTCTAGTGTTAATGACAAATTGGGATGTTTAAGGGGCCAAAATGACCAAATGCGTGGATATGTCAATTCAGTCCAATGCTGCAACGCTAAATAAGCATTGCAGCACTCAATAGCACTCGAAAAATGATTTTAGTCACCATAGCTCACTGCTGAGCACCACAGTGCTCATTTAATGCTACAGCACTAATGCAATGACATTTTAATAGCAAATTAATCAGTATTTGGGCCCCATTTTGGCCTATTTTAAAGACTATTGTATAAAGGATTGACACAGACTTTTACACTAATTTTTTACTCACTTTAGGCTGCGCACTTTTAGGTTGCTATTTTTCTTTCTCTATATCTCTCTACATCTTCTCCTCTATTGTTCTCTCTCTTAAGGATTCCATTGGTGAAGGTGCTTTGTATTAGAGATTATGATAGGGATTATTACTATTATTTTGAGGTTCTCTTTTATCTTCATTTTTGTAATTCTTTAGAGATAGAGGAGTAGATTTCTGTTACCAATGTAGGTCTTTTGTTTATATTGAATGCATTAGTTTTCTCAATGTTCTTTAGTTTCTATTCTTATAATTATTATCATGATTGCTACAATTTGTATTAGAATAATCAAATTGGTGATTGTTGTTTGAGCAAACCATTTGGGACTAAATTGATCGATCTATTGGTTTATGTTTGAGGGAGAATAATAGAATTATCCTTCCGATTGACTGTTAGGCTATAACAATTAGTACATTAAATTACTGTAATTTCCAATTAAATTGAGATCTCATTTATTGGTTATTTTCATTGGTCAAATTCTAGGGATCGATTAATCACTAGTATAATTGCCAGTAATCAATTAATAATAGCCACTAATGAATTCAATATTGGCCAATGATAATTATTTTCAATCCTAGGAATACCTTATACTAATGCTTTCTTCACTATTGCTATTAACTTTTAACTTCAATTGCTTTAATTTCATTCTTCAAAACCCTCAATTTTCCTAACTAAGTGTTGAAGCCTCATTGAGAGATGATCTAAGTCATGCCCTTTACTACATTTTTTGTGGAGCTTAGTATTAAATTAATTTTCTAATTTGAGGTAGGCAACAATCTCCATCAAACACACCAAACACCTTCCCACAAAGTCGCTGAATGGAGATTGTCACTTATCTCCTTAAATTATAAACTTATTTTCATGCTAACTTGCACCAAAAATATAGTAAGGGGCACAACCTAGGTTGTCTCTCAAGGAAGCTTCAACACGTAGTTAGGAAAATTGGGGGTTTTGAAAATAAAATTCAAGCAATGAAAATTACAAGATAATAGCATAAAGATAATAGCAACAATAAAGAAAGCACTTGTGTAAGGTATTTCTAGGATTAAAAATTAATTATCATTGACAAAAAATTATTGAATCCATTAATGGCTATTAGTAATTAATTACTGGTAATTCTACTAGTAATCAATTGATCCTTAGAATTTGACCAATAAAAATAACCAATAAACGGGATTTCAATTTATTGTAAATCATAGTGATTTAAGGTATCAATTGCTATAGTCTAATAGCTAATCGAAAGGTTAATTCTAATGTTCCCCCTTAAACATAAACCAATGGATCAATCAATTAATTCCTAATGGGTTCCCCTAATTGATGATTGTAACACCCCGATTTTCTATTAGAGTAAAAATAATCGAAATGCCCTTAAGGTCATTTTCGGCCTTGAACTTGAGGATAGCTGACCCAACAGTCCTCGAGGGGCTAACTCAATGTTTGAAGGGGACTAGTTAACTTGTGTACCTTTCCGGGATCGAAAATCTCGTTTTCTGAGATTTCAGGTCAAAATGACCAAAATAGCCCTGTTGTGTTTGACATGGGTATGAGCGCCGGATGGACCCGAAACTTCTCCAAATGGTTTTAAAAGGTGTTTTTATGTATTCTGTGACCTCAGTTTTAGTCCCGGTGGTCCCGGGTAATTTTTCTGTAAAATTACGATTTTGCCCCTGGTTTAGTGTTTTTGAGCTTAATCACGTGATTAAGCAAACCTAAGCAATATTAGGCTCTAATTGAAGATTAATTAATTTCCATAATTAATCTAAAGTCAAAATAATTTATTAGAGTTGATTAGAACCTAAGATTGCTTAATTTAAACTCAAATCTTATTTTAAATTCAAGATTCCTAGTCATGGAATCTTGAATAGTATTCTCTCTCCAATTCCTTAAATCATGGAAATTTGTCTACATAGTTTACTCATAAAATGAATTTTAAACTCTCTAAATGTGTATGAGCACTTCTTAATCATGTCATAGAATCTCTAATTACATTCTTAGTTACCTAAGCTTGTGCTTAGTGATTCCTAATCTTATACCTACACTAATACACATCTAAACTTATCATTAACACACAATTTTTCTCCCCCTTGGCTGTCCCCAATTTGGCTGAAACCCATACCCCTTGTTTCCATCACATGTGTAAATTTTTACACTCAAATAACCATGCTTCCACCTCACCATGAACCATGCTTTGAGTCATAAACACCATGCTTTCATCCATGCTTCATATGACAACTTCTAGAAGACTTTTTCTCTCATTTTTGTGGCTCAAAAACCGCCAGCCCTCCTTGCCTTCTAGAAGAATTATTTCATTTGAAATTTGAAAGAAAATCACCTCAAAACACCATGCTTTGAACCATGTCTTAGCCTATGCTTCCCATACCTCCAACCATGCTTGAATGACAAGTTGTAAGAGATATTTTTCTCTTCCTCCTTGCCCAAAGCCTACGGCCAGCCCTCCCTCACTTCACCCCTCCATTGTCTTTATTTTCTATAAATACATCAGCTTAAGAACTTGTGTGAACTTTTAGATCATTTGCTAAGTTTAGCTTTCAAGCTTTTCTTTGAGTTCTTTTTCTCTCAAGCATTCTAAGAGCTTTCGTTTTTCCTCTTCATCTTCTTCATCGTCATCTTCCACATCCTCTCTTTACATCATCACCTCACCACCTCAACCCACCACCTTGCAATCTTGAATCATCTCCTAAGCACCTAAACACTCAACCTCAAACACAAGCCTCCTCAAAACACATCTCCTTTCCTTTCTCTTCTCTTTGGTCGAAGCTACCTTACCTTCCAAGGAGGAGTTGCTCTTTTCATTTCCTTTCAAAGATCAAGCTTTCCTCTTCATCACTTGGTAGGGAGTTGCTTTCAAACTTTGATTTATTCAAAAATGTGTTTTACTCAAAGTTTCTCTTGGTTTCTTTTAAAGCTTTCCCTTGTTTTTCTTTTCTTTTCATTTCAGCCCCTTGGCCTCTTTGTGAGCATGATGGCTTGATGATGAGTGTTTCTAGATGATGACCTTGTGTTCATCTCAAAGAAACCTCTAAAGCTTGAGTTTTGTTTTTGATCTACCAAAGTTTTGGTTTTCCTTTCCTTTTCTTTTCCCTACATAGTTTCGGCCCCCATAGTTTTCACCTCAAGGTTTTTGTTAAAATTTTTAAAGTGTCTCTATATCTACTTTGTATCAAGAAAATAATGTTGCTTGGTTTCTATGTCCTTAAAGTTTTGTTTTCTTTTAAAGTTTGCTTCTTTTTGAGCTTGATGATGATGTTCAAGAACCATATGGTTCCTTTAAGAACTTGGTTCAAGAACTCTAAAGCTCACTTTGTTGATGAGATAAATGTTGGGTTGAGATTTTTGGTTCTCTTTAAAAGTCTCATATAAGTTCTAAGTTTAAGATAAAAGACTTGTATCCATATTTACTTTTATGTCATCACTAAATGCTCAAGATTAAAGAATAAACTTGCATCTCCATATTTATGTTTATGCTCTCACTAAATCTCTAAGATAATAATGAGTTTGCATAGCATATTTATTTTATGTTCTCACCTCTAAATAAAGACTAAAATAAAGTGCATTGCATATTTATTTCTAAGTCATAACTTAAGAGATTTAGAGCTTATAGACTTACCCATTATTATCTCAAACAAAAACTCGAAAATATATGTTTCTTAGCTCATTAATTTTCGGCCTTAGGAGGTTTGAATAGTTACAAATACTAAAACTTATGTTTCATAATTTTTCTAAGTTCAAATAAGCCTAAGAAATGTTTTGAACAAAGTTTTATGATTTTAAATCTTTTCAAGTCTCATTCGAAATAGCTACTGCCCTTGAAAGTATTTTGATGATTTTAGTAAGATAAAAATGTTTACTAATGATTTTTGAAAGTTTTAAAAGGATCCCAAGAGAAACTAGCAACTTATGTGTTTTAAAAATGAAGTTTTATGCATTTTATGATGGAGAAAATTTCGGTTATGCCTTGCTTGCTATGTGTGAACACTCGATTTTATCCAACCATTTAAATAAAAAATTCCAAAATTCGCATGATTTATTGTCCAAAAAATGATTTTTGTAGTCTCTTCATTCCTTTCTTAAGAAAAGTTAAAAAATAAAAAAAGAGTGTTGTTTTTAACTAAAAAAAACTAAAAAAGAGAGTTATTTTCATTTGTGTCAGGCTTTTTATTTGCATTAGTCCGTAACAAAAATAATACAAAAAAAAAGTCCATAATTCAAAAAACATCATAGCCCTTTTCAGCCCATTCTCATTCTTAACAAAAAAAATTAAAAAATAAAAAAAAAACATCATGACACAATGCTTGTCTGATTCTGTTAAGCTCCCGTGACACACAGCTAAAAAGGAAAAAGGAAGTCAGATAACAATAAGTGCCAACACATGATTATGTTCTTCCTCAATCCTTGCAAAAGGAATTCTCTTCCGGTGGCAACCTGTAAAGGTGAAAAGAGAAATGATTTGGTCAACAATGGATCAATCAATGGCAGAATAAATAGGGGGCTTACACACGCTTACGGGGGGCGATGACAGGCCATTCAGAGAGACTCATCAGCACCATCTCTGAGGGAACTCCTCTTGATTGCCATGATTTGAAAAACCATTCCTCTCAAAGCTAAGACCATCATCAAAACCTCATTCATCACTCACACTCAGAACCTCCATTATCACCTCCATTGCCCTCATCCTTGAACCACTCACTAACATTCACCATTCCCCAGTATCATTGATAACCACTTTGACCCTTATCTAATTTCCATCATCCAGCCATTGTCTTCACCACCACGTATCACCATCCCCACTCGAGCCATAATTATACTTTTCAACCCAACTTCATCACTTTCCATCTTTCAAATCATTAACTCAACCCAGCAAAACCATCATACCCCTTTACATCATACACCACAACCCCCAATTCATGGTCACAGTCCTCATTAAAGGAACCTGTAGAACAACCAAGCTAAAATAGCCTTCCACTATCACCATCATCATTACAACCTCATTCACATATTATCATCAACACAATCATCATCACTATCCATAATCCACCTAAAACCCAGCCAGATACAAAATTCACAACAACAACATCAAAACCAAAACTAAACAAAAAAAACCAACAAATTCATAAATCCGAAAATGAAAAGGAAGAATCAACAAGAAAAAACCAGAAGCAAATAAAGGGGAAGAAGGGTCGTGGCTCCTCTTCAGGCCTCCACCGCCGCGGCCCTTTCTTTTTGGCCTTCATCGCCACTACCAGTAGTCCCGTAGCCCAGCAAGTGCCGCGAACCACTGTGGCTCCTCTTCGCGAGCTCACCACGCCACCATACCTTCCTCACCTTGTGCGCTTCGCCAGCCACCTGCAGCTGCAGAACCCAATGTCGCTCTCCCCCTTCGCATCGCCAGCAGCCGTGCGCACCCCAACCGTGAGCGTGCCTCGTGCCTCTGTCTGCAAAACAGCCAGCCCCGCCTGAAGCCATTGCCACCTCCGCGAGCAGCATTCTCCTCCGCCAAGATCAGTCGTGCCCAGCCCCTTCGCCCAGATTAGCCGTGCCCAGTCTCCAACTCGCGACAGTGAAGGCGCTGCTGCCAAACTAGAACTGCACTAGTCTTGCCCCTGCCAACAGCCCTGCGAGTTCTGTAACTCCCCGATTTTTCTGTTAGAGTGAAAATGACCAAAATGCCCCTGAGGTCATTTGACCGAGGAAAGCCAGTGTGGCAGTACTCGAAGGGCAAACTCAATGTTGGAAGGGGATTAGAAAACTTATGTACCTTCCCGGGATCGAAAATCTCGTTTTTCGAGTTTTCGGGTCAAAATGACCAAAACGCCCCTGCGGTGTTTTACCCATTTGCAAGTGCCGGATGAATCCGAAACTTCTCCAGATGGTTTTAAAAGGCGTTTTTATGTGTTCTATGACCTCACTTTTAATTTTAGAAGTCCCGGGCAAAATTAGTGCAAAATTACGGTTTTGCCCCTAGTTTCGTATTTTTACACTTAATCGCGTGATTAAGCAAACCTAAGCAATATTAGGCTCTAATCGAAGGTTAATTAATTTCCTTAATTAATCTTGAGTCAAAATAATTTATTAAAGTTGATTAGAACCAAAAAGTACTTAATTACAACCTAAAATCATATTTTAATTTTAAGACACCTAGTCATAGAATCTTGAATAGTGTTTTCTCTTTTCAATTCCTTAAATCATGGAATTGTGTTACACATTGTTTATTCATAAATGAGTTTAAAATTCTTTAATGATGTATGAGCACTCCTAACCTTGTCATAAAATTCCTAATACACATGCTTAGTTACCTAAACTTAAAGATTAATCACTCCTAACCTTGTACCTAAGCTAACCTACACTTAAACTCACCATTAACACCCAATTACATGATCAAATCATCCTCCCACTCTGCTGTCCCAAGCTGGCCGAAACCCCTCCCTCTCCATATGCATCACATGTTCAATTTTCTAACACTCCAAAACCATACCTCAAGTCACATACATCATACCTTGTCATATTTTCCATCACACTTGATTTTCCAATGAAATAACCAAGCAAAATAAATTGTTTCCTCCATTTATTTGTGGCTGGAAATGTTCCAGCCATGTTAAGTTTCTAGAAGGGTGATTTATTGCAAAATTGAAATAAAAGCTCACTCAAAAACCCATGCCTAAACCCATACTTTGTATCATACACTCCATACTTCAAACCATGCTTCTATGACACAATCAAAGAGATATTTTTCTCTCCCTTGCCCCCTCAAAAGCTACGGCCAAGCCCTCCCCATTCACTCCTCCATGGTTTTGTTTTTCTATAAATAGGATGCTTGTGATAGCCTTGTTGCACCTTGAAGCATTTGCAAAGTTTAGAGTTTTAGAGTTGTCTTGCTAAGCTTTTTCCTTCTCTCAAAGTTCTAAGAGCTCTTTCTCTTCATCTTCATCCTCTTCATTCTTCCCTCACATAATCACCTCATAACCTCAATCCATCACCTCATAACCTTAAACCATTCTCAAAGCTTTCAAACACTTAACCTCAAACACAACTTCACTCAAAACACATCTCCTTTCCTTTTCTTTTCCTTGGCCGAAATCATCACCACCATCCTAGGAGGTGTTGCTCATCTCATCTTCATCTTCAAGACCAAGCTTTTATCTTCATCAATAGGTAGGGACTTCGTTTCAAACTTTATTTTGTTCAAAAAGTGTTTTTCTCTAGCTTTCTCTTGGTTTCTCTTTTTAAAACTTTCTTTGTCTCCTTTTCCTTTTGTGTTTCGGCCATGAGGCCTTCATGGTTACATGATGGCTCAATGATGAGGACTCCTAGAAGATGACTATGTGTTCATCTCAAAGGAATCTCTAGAGTTTGAGTTTTTATTTTCTTTGAGTTTCAACTTTATTTACTAACTTGAAGTGATCTTTTCTCAAGAACACTTTTGTTTCCTCTTATTACATGCTTTGGTTTCTTTGTTTTCCTTTTCTTTAACATTTGGTTTCCATTTCCTTTGATCTTTGAAGCATTGTTTGTTTAATGAAGTTTTATTTTCTTAAGCTTGATGATGATGTTCAAGAACCTCATAGTTCCTTTGAGAACTTGGTTCAAGAACTCTAAAGCTCACTTTGTCATGTGATATGTGTTGGGTTATTATCTTATTAAAGTCTTGAATGAGCTCTAGCTAACCATAAAATAAACCTTGCATCATGTTTATTTTATGCTATGCATTTCATGTTTACTTTCCTTGCTATCACTAATTATCAAGATAATAAAGGAACTTGCACTATCATGTTTATATTTCAAGCTTTGCATTATCATATTTATATTTCAAGTCCTCACCTAAATATCAAAGATAATAATATATTGCACCACATATTTATTTTATGCTCTCACTTTACTTTCTAGAAATAACTAAAATAAGTGCATGAGCATGTTTATTTTTATGTCATCACTTTAATGATTCTAGAGCTCAAAGACTTGCCCATTGATATCTCAAACAAAGGTCTAAAACATTTATTTCCTTTGGTTCATATTTCGGCCCTATGAGGCCTTAGTGTTCCAAGTATTGAAAACTATGTTTTATAATTTTTCTAAACTTATATGAGTATAAGGAATATGTAGAACTAAGTTTTATGAATTTAGGACCTCTTGAGATGAAAATAATATAGCCACTGCCCTCTTAAGTATTTTCATAAGTTTAGATGATAAAAGTGTTCATAAAAGAGTTTTGAAAGTTTTAACAAGGTCCCAAGAGAAACTAGTATTTTATGTGCTTTAGAAACTATGTTCAATGCCTTTAAATGGAGTTTCTGTTTCGGTTCTGCCTTGCTATGTTTGGCCACTGTATGAGCTGTGTTAATGATGTTAATATGCTTATGTTTGAGTAATAATTATGTTAAGACTCATATGTGAAAGATAGGATAAGTTAGGAACTAGAAAAGAATTAATTTGAGAGTTCTAGATCCCTTAAAGATTTATTTTTCTGGATTCTGTCCAGCAAGGTTTAGATTCAATAATCATGGTTTTAAATTAGTTTATATGTGTAGAAATGACTCATAATTGGTTTAGGACTTAATCTTGAAACCTTAGGAGCAAACCAAACTTAGAAAGGGTCATTATTGTGACTTCTAGGTACCCATAAAGTTAGGATTTTGATTTCTGCACTCTTGAGGTTTAGAGATGTTCTTGACCATAGTGTGAGGTGAGAAATACTTAGTTATAACCTTATAGGTTCCCAAGAGACTAAGTGTTGATGATCAATAACTTAGAATGTGAGATAAAGATCTAAACCGTAATTTCTAGAACTCCGTAATCACATAAACATAAAGCTGTCCAAATTCTGCTTAGTGCTGTTTGGATTAGTTCTTGAGCATAAAAATTTGTATAACTCATTAGTTGTGAAACTATAGGTGTATAAGAGGTTAAGGATAATGTTAGAACAATTAATTTGCAAGTTTAAGACTCATAAGAATCGAAGTTTAAAACACTATGGGTTATAACATATCAAGTCTATGAGCTTATGGGGATAATTGTTAGATATGACTATGTGATGATGTTTATGTTATGTGGAAGTTTTATGTGACGATGCATATGTTATGAGGAAGTTTCATGTGATGATATATATGTTATGAAAAAGCTATATGAGGATGCATGATAAAAATGAATATGATAAATGATGAGGTATTTATGATTTAATACTTATGAGAACTTAAATGTTACACAACACTGAGACGCGCTTCTCCTGGGTGACACCGGTTCGGCCGGGCACCCCCAGGAGGAGACAAATCCGTGAGGGTATGTGTAGATGCAGCCTGCCAAAGCGGACAAATTGTGAGGCCAGCGTGGCTAGCAAAGCGTTTCAAAGAGGAAATGATCCTAGAGAGGAGATCCTTAGATTGCCCCCTAGCCCGTACTTTAAGTCGGGAATTATATATGTTACGCTTATCATAGGATAAGTAAGAACTAGTGACGACTAGTTAAGGTATGAGTTCATAACCTAGAGATGTTTTAGGGTGGCCCCATAAGGTGAAAGTTAAAGTTAACAATGTCACATATACTATACTTATGCCAAGGTTATAATGTTTCTTAGTTATTCTATTGTTTGGTTTACCTTTATGATGTATTCATATCCTTAGTATATTTCTGCTTAAGTTATAAGACGCATTATAAAATATGACGGACCTTGGATAAAATACCTCTTTAGAAAACTAACTTAAAAGGAATTTATATGCATGCACACCTTTTAGAAATAAACCCAAGGTTCCTGAGGATGTGACGATGTCACCTAGGTAGGGATAACCCTACTGAGAATTCTTTTAGAAAGATTCTCATTCCCTCTCTCTTTTCTTCCGTCATATCTTCAGATGGCGACATTCATACTCTTCATCGATACCCCGGTATGGGAGCTGCACCATGACCCGGCACTTGGGTCATACCATTTTGAGGGTCAGCCAGACCTTGTGAGTATTCATGTTCATGGGACGACCCTTCGCGCACCCCGTCCCGAGCTACCGCTTCACCTCGACTGCTCCTTACCGTCATAACGGGATTTTCGAGCGAGCGAGACCACGCGATGAGCAGATCCTCCGCATGGAGCCCGAGACATCAGCGATGCGAGTACCAAGTATGTGCGCGTCCCGGATGCTGAGACGGACCCATCCGAGGTCCCGCCATCCCACATGTACAGTTGGAGCTCCAGTCCTGCTCCTCCACCGATGAGGGCTGGGAGTGAGGAGACGGTAGTCCAGCCGAGGTTGGCTCGTTGGCCATCTATGTGCCCTCGCCGCGGTGGACATGCCCCTATGATGCGCTCGACCACTCCCGCTGAGATTCGTCAGTGGATCGACTCGACCCCACAGTACTCGGACCAGCAGGAGTAGACATAGGAGGGGTAGTAGCTAGTGCACACACGCCACATAGTTGAGGACAAAACTTCTTTTGTATATGAGGTTGTCTACTTTAGGTGCACATGGGTATGGGTGTAGTTTCTCTTGTATTTGTTTTTTATGATTTCCTTGTATTGCATTTCAGTTGTATTTTATTTCATGATGTATCAAATAGTCCAGCCTCTTTGGGTAGGCACGTTATATATATATATATATATCTATGATTCAGTTGATGTTCCCATGATATGATGTGTTTCTTATGCTTTGCTTATATGTTTCACTATGCTTCCTCTTAAAGATTCGTGCGTCGCTCTCACTTTGATTTTAAATTCCAAAAAGAAAAATTTTACCCATATTTCCGCTAAGTATTTTCTAAGTAAAAGATGAGACCAAGAGGTAATATTCTAAAGATTAACCTAAGTATATACTAGTAGTCTTGGGTTAAGATTTAGGGTGTTACAAGTTCAGACCAGATCCAGTTGCAGTGCCACCAGCAGGTTCTCTTTCCCCCTCTCACACGAACTCCCTTCCTCCTAAATTGCACAGCCGCCTTCTTACTATGCCCACATCTTTGTCTGCTCTGATTGTATTTGTTCATAGCTTGGAGAATCAAGGTTAGGAGATTTAGGTTTGTTTTGGTTTTGGGCATCAGGTTATATTTTTTTTTTCAATTGGTTTTGTGTTGTGTTGGTTGGGCTTTGCTTGGTTTTTTCGTTTAGGCTGTTTTGGCTCATATTTTTTTTCCAGACTGGTGTTGGGCTTAGGTTACTGGGCTGGTTCATTTTTAGTAAATCTAGGTTTTGTTTCATTTTATTTTATTTTATTTACATTTTTAAACTCCTTTAATAATACAAAATAATAAATAATAAATAATAAATAAAATAATATAAAAATAAAAAAATAAAAAGTATTTTAATCTGTGCAGCATTTAATGATTGTGATTGAGAAGTTAGTGCTCCCTTGATAACTTTGAATCGTGAGAGTTTACTGAATAGTCTGATGCTATCTTGAGCTCTGTGCATAAACAAATTTTTCTTTTAACAGTCTGACAATAAATTATTTTCAAAATTAAAATCAATTAGCACATTTTTGTTTGGTTCTTTTAATTAAAAACCATCAATACATACTTATTTTCTACAGAACGACGTGGTTTTGAGTTCCTCATTGCACCAGAGGATACGTCAGTGTAGCCAACAACTATCAAACCAAAATTAATTTTTTATTGAATTATGTTCTTTTTTTATTAAATTTCCCTTTGACTTACTTATTTTATTTTATTCAGTTTATTTTGTTTCATTTCATTTTCTTCACATAATTATGTCTTAACTTTATTTTTATAAATATATAACTATCACTTTTAAATATAATTACTAATTTTAATTTTATCTTTATTTTTGTAAATATTTAATTATTGACTTTATCTTTATTTTTGTAGATATAATTACTAATTTCAGCTTTATTTTTACAAATATATAATTACATTTTGGGGAAAAATAAATATTTTAAAGTTATAATTAATGTGCATAATAAACTCTAGTGTAACCGTATTTATACGGATGTATTAGAGGTGCAGTGGGATTAAGTTTCCACCCTTCTCTAATCATTATCAGACTCCCGGACTCAAAACTCTTAAAAGACAAGTTTATAAATTAAAAGGTTTTCCAATTTTAACTAGAATTAAAGTTGGTGGTGACTCCCAATCATTTTCAAAAAATGTTGTCATTTGTGTTATGGCGTCCTCCGGGTACGTTATGACAGCTTGGCGACTCCACTGGGGACAGCTAGAGAGTCAAGCCCATTGGAGTTGATTATGCAAATAATTATAACTTTATTATGTTTATGTTCCCCCTCATGAGATATTTGTTTTATTGTTGTAAATATTTTAGTTTCCTTTGTGTAAATATTGATTTACTCATATTTGTTTTACTTTTGTGAATATTTTATTTTGGTTAGCTATTTATTTTTTTAAAATAATGATTTATTTTACTAGTAAATATTCAAAACCCTTTTGCAAATATTGGTTTATTTACATTTGCTTTCCTTTTATAAATATTTTATTTTCCTTTTTGTAAATATCGATTTATTTACATTTGTTTTACTTTTTGTAAATATTTTATTTTCTTTTTTTTATATATAAATATTGATTTATCTAATTTTGGTTTGCTTATAAATATTTCTTATTTAAACATTAGGATAGAAGACTTTTATTTTTATATATATTTGCACCTTAGGGTAGAAGACTTTGTTTTATTTATTTCTTTTGGATAGTTGATTGTGTTTCTTGAATATATACTGGCTTGTTTTCTTTTTCAGGAAATAGTAGTTTTAGGATTACAAGGTTTGTATGCTCCCTACACACACTTGTACTATCACTGTCCCCACACACTATTTGGGCTCTATACCCGAGCCTTGGAAAACCATAGGACAAGAAGGGGTTTTGACGTTGTTATTGTGAGGCTTATGCTTCCCTGACAGTCGTTGACTCACCGCTCAGGTTGTTACTAGAACTATGGGTTGCCATATTGTGACTTTCATGTCCCTGTGGTTTGACTCATAGAGTTAGGTCTTTATCTTATTGATAAAGGCAACCTGGGGACCATAATCTTTTAGGGGTCTAGATCCATCCAAAAGCCGTGCACTACTAGAATGACCTTAGTTGGCTAACCTTAAATAGGGTCGACCATAGAACCATCAAGCATTAAGTCCCACCCTTTAGGACACAAGGGAGCATATTTTTATTCTTCCTCTTTTATCATGCATCATGCATTATTGATATTTTGCAGCATTCAACATAGACATTATAACATGCATAATAATTTTTTTTCTTTTTTCCTTTAGCATAAATAATGCATAGTGTAATCGTGCATAGCACATGTATTTTTCTCATCAAGCATATTTACTTTTCAAACATGAAAAATAACAATCACATTTTAATTGCACTTATTCATGTCACATGCATTCTCTTCATCCAACATACATATTTATTTTTATTCATGACATGCATCTCATTCATTTTTCTTCCTTCTTTGAAAAATATGTTGGTGGCAGAGGGATGACATTATATTTGACAGTAAATGATGGAAGGAGCACAACACACTAGCAATGTATCCAGTTCAAAGAAGCACTTCAATGTGATGAGAAATACCAGCTCTCTAGAGAAGTTGTATAAGTTGAGTCAGTTGTTACCTAATGAAGATAGAAGAGCTTTCTCAAACAAGTATGGGTCTATTTTAGATCTGTTACTCATATCAGTGGAAACTTCTGCCACCAATGCTCTAGCTCAATATTGGAGTCTTGTCTTGAGATGTTTTGAGCTGCCCAACATTGACATCACTCATACTATTGAAGAGTATGCCTGTTTGCTAAAATTACCAATGAAGAAAAGTGCCTCTATTTATTTTCATCTAGAACAACCCTCTTCAGATATAAAGATAGTAGAGCAATTCGGGGAATTATTAGGGGTACCGGTGACTCGAGTGAAGCTAACGGGGCATGCAGATTCAAAAGGGGTGACTAAAGCATTCGTGGAAGATCGTTTAAAAGACTTGGGGCATAAAAAAGAATGGACTACTTTTTCAAGAGCATTGGCATTTGCTATCTATGGGCTAGTACTATTTCCTTCTACTCCAGATATAATTGATCAAGATGCCATGGATGTTTTCTTTGCTGTAGAGAATAAACAAAGAAATCCAGTTCCTGTCGTGTTAGCTGAAACATTCTTGACCTTAAACTTCACATCGTGAGAAACAAAAAGGAAAACTTCGATGTTGTCTACATCTCTTATACGTGTGGATCATTACACACATGTATGCAGGAAATCACATCAGAAATGTCTCAGATCCACTAAGAAGCTTTCATCGTATTCCAACCAAGCCAAGAGAAGTCCATGAATGGAAGACCGAATTTGATAGCATAAAAGAGTAGTCATTCAAATGGGTTTGTCCATGGTATGAGCATCAAAGAGGTGATATCATTATTAACTGTGGAAAATTTCAGAATGTACCACTAATGGGTCCGAGGGGTTGCATATCATACACGCCGACAATAGCTCTTAGACAACTTTGTTGGACACAAAAGAAACTACGAGAAGAGCAACTTGGAGGACTCTACTTTTGGTATAGAGAAGGTGAACACACTAAGATGTTATCACGAGAAGTCAAAGAGGCATGGAGGGATATGCACATAGCAGGTAGAGATGAGTTAGGAAAACCACTTGTAATCAGTACCCATGAATATGTCACATGGAGGGAGACAAGAAAGGTACCTCAAAGTGTCCCTAGCTCTCCTCACACAAAAAGAAATGATCATCAATTGGCTGAACAAATAGAGGTCATGAAAGCACAGATGAAGCTTCTGGAACAGCAAAAACAAGCAGCAGAGCTAGAAGTTGTTATCACATGAAGTCATTGTGAAAAGAAAGAGAAGTTGATTGAGCAACTAAAGGATGAGCTTGCTAATGTCACTGATCAGGAAAGAGAAAGACGAAGCATCCAGAACTTTGAAAAGAAGATTAAAATGATGGCTGATGAGAAGAATAGATTTATGAAGCATATTAGCCAACTGAATAAAGCAAATGAAGAATTGAAGAACAAACTTGGTCAAGAAAAACAAATGAAGGAAGAATTGGAAGTCGAAATGCAAAAGCAAAAAGAAGAGTTAGAGCTGAAGATAGAAAAGTTAAACGCGTGTTTAGCACAGGCTAAGGAAGAATGTGACCAAGAATGGGTTCGCTTTATGCAATGCCGAGATCGACTTCACCATACGGAAGATGCGGGTAGATTCTGGAAAAAGCAAGCCGGTGACTGGGCAATGAAGGTTGAAATGTGGAAAGAAAAGCATGCAAGATTAATTGAGGAATTGGGCCATCATATTTCGAAGTTTATCTGTCATTTTGAAAGGGCAGAGAAGGAAGTTCTAAACGATCTCAAGCTTCATTTACCTAAGGAAATGAATGACTTCATGGTTATGAGCAGGGGTATAGTTAGGGGTTTGAAGAGAAAGAAGTTGTCCATTCTTGACTCAACTATGATGTAATTGTACCCTTTAAATGAATGAATGAATGAAATGAATTCATCCTTTGACTTTCCTCCACTTCTCTTCAAACAAATGCACAAGACCATATCCATTGTGAAGTAAAATCTCCCCTGGATATTTTGCCAATTACATTTATGCCTTATAGGAAAATTTTCTTTCTGTGTAGAATGTAATAAAGAAGATCAAGCTTTACATTGCTAGTGTGCTCCTAACAAAGTATATTGTGGACTATTAGCCCCCTGTACTTTGGTCCATCATATACCTTGTCTTATGGACAAAACGTCCTCTGAACAGGATACGAGTCAAGTTTGTTACCATCAAATATAGACTTTATTCCTCGCCATCAAGGGATTTTTAATCTTTTATTTTTCATTTACTTACCTTTTGTTTTTGTAGCAGAGGTCTTTAAACATTGCTCCTTCAAAGAAAGCTTTGTCTGATAGTAGTGTGCCGGCTAGAGAGCCATACGAACTTCGATCTAGAGTTGAGAAAAAGAAAACTGAGAAGGGTAAAGACAAGGAACAAACAATGGCCGCAGAAGGCAATAATGAGGGAAGGAATCTGAGTCAAGAAATTGATAAGCTTAAGGCCACGATAAAGTCCATGTTCGGACCAGAATTCAAGAAATTCATTGTTGACACTTTGAAAGAAAATGCTGAGAACGCTGACCCTGAAGATCAGCCAGGATATGAGAATGATGAGGGATCTATGCCAGGCAAGCAAAATGATAACGGCTCTGCCAATGAAATTGCAAAGGAGTTAAAACGAACAAAGTTAAGAGAAGATTTAGAGGAAAAGATGCAAGAGCAATTCTGGGCATTCAGAGGACCAAGTCTATTCGGTTCTATGAATATTAAGGAGCTATGCCTTGCTCCCAATGTCAACATTCCTAAGGATTTTAGAATGCCAGAACTTGTCAAGTTTAATGGCACCTCTAACCCCATCATGCACTTGAAGATGTACTGTACTAAGATGGGTATGTGGTCTCGAGATGAAAATTTCTTAATCAGTTTCTTCTCTGAAAGTTTAGAAGGGGCTGCTTGGGAATGGTACATGCAACTGGACATGGCTCAAATTTGGTATTGGGAAGACTTGGCTTTGGCATTCACTAACCAATACAAATTTAATTTGAACGTTGCACCCACTAGAGATCAGCTGAAAGGGATGAGGAAGAAGGAGAATGAAACCTTCAAAGAATATGCCCAGAGGTGGAGGGCCATGGCTGGAAGAGTTATCCCACCAATGTTAGAGCAAGAAATGTGCTCTTACTTCATTCGTGCCTTGGAAGGTCCCTTTTTCAAGGATATGCTTGGGACTCATGTGAAAGAGTTTGTGGATTTGGTTGAAATAGGAGAAAGAATCGAGACCAATATCCAAGAAGGGAAGTTGGAGCTAGCAATGGGGGAGACAAGCAAACCCAAGAAAGGTTCCCATTTAAAAAAGAAGAAGAATGCTATCAACTACATCCACCTTCAACCTCATCAACCTAATACTCGACTAAACCATTACTCATCCTACCTAAATCACTACCCATCTTACCCACACACACAACACATATCTTACCCACACCCACCTCCAAGAACCATTCCAACCCAAACACCATTTGTACCTCAACCGCACCAAATCAACCATGTCTCCTACCCACGACCTTACACCCTAACAACACCTAGACCTCGCCAAACACTACCCCCAACCCATCAGATAATCAGTCCATCCAACACCAGCAATAGACCTTCGATTGAAAATCAGCCACTACCTGATTTTCACATGAGCAATGCTGAACTGTTCAAATGCTTGTGTGGAGACAACTTGCTAACCCCGCATCCTGGGAAGACCTTCGTGCCACCATATCCTCGGTGGTACAATCCAAACCAGACTTGTAACTATCATTCAAACTCTCCTGGACATTCTGTCGAGGATTGTTATGGGTTTAGGAGTACAGTATGGCGCTTGATTGACCACGGCTCGATTAAGCTGGGAGAAGAGCCAAGGCCACACATAAGGAACAACCTATTCCCCAATCATGGTGGAGGACAAGTGAATTCAATCCGTGAGGTTCAAGCAAGTCAAGAAGTAAAGAATGTCAAACTCCCAATGAAACAGATCCTAGAAGCCCTGAAAAGGGCTGGTTATGAGATGGAAGCTGAGGGAAGGAAAGGTAGAAGAATAGTGGAGGGAGATGAAGGTGATTTATTTTGTGAATGTTCCGGAAGGAAGCATCACATAGAAAAGTGTCCAAAGCTAAAGCTTTTTATTGAAAGAATGATCAAACTAGGGGTGCTCGAGATACCAAAGGGCACAAAATAGAGCATCAACATGGTCCACCAAGCACCCCCTGTTTTTAAGGTTTACAAACTTGAACCGGCGCTTGTTTTCAAGGTACCTACGCCATTTTCTTATGAAAGCAATCACACGGTTCCGTGGAGATATGACAATGTCATAGAAACCTATTCTATGAGGCCTAGAGAAATAATCCCTAAACAAGGGGGTACCTGTCTTTAAAGTATCAAGATTGCCTTCTCATCTTGCAATCCGTGCAACGCCTGATCAACCAAAAGCAGTTGAAGAGCCCGGTAATAAAGAATGCTTGGAACCCCTTGCGTTAGAGTCCATAACCAATGTCACAGGAGCAGGGGGAATCACTCGGAGTGGTAGGTGCTAAGCTCCCAGGAAGCTATTGAAAGACCCCCAAGTGATACCTAAAAGCAAAGGAAAGGGCCAGGAAGACGAAGACGAAGAATTTCTTAAAATAATGAAACAAAGCGAGTATGATGTGGTGGATCAGCTGAAGAAAACACTGGCAAAAATCTCACTTTATTGATTGATCTTGTCTTCGGAAGCTCATCTTAACGAGATCAAGAGAGTATTGAAGCAAGCATACGTCTCAAAAGATGTAACCCCGGACAGGGTTGAAAGGATTGTAGGGGCAATCAGAACCACTAACACCATCACCTTTAAAGAGGATGAAATTTTTCCTCACGCAGTAGGACGCCCGAAGACGCTCCATATCACCCTAAAATGCCAGGGTTGCAATATCGCCAAAGTACTAATTGATGGAGGATCAGCTTTCAACGTGCTCCCTTACTCCACTCTGCAGCAGCTACTAATCGATCTTTCTATAATTGAACCAAGTGAGACAATCGTTAAAGCATTTAATGGATCGCTGAGAGAAATCACGGGTACCATTGACCTCCAGCTTGAAATTGGGCCGACCACATTCCTGACTAGATTCCAGGTGATGGACATTGAACTTGGGTACACAATGCTGTTAGGAAGACCTTGGATCCATAAAGCAGGTGCTGTCCCCTCTACTCTTCATCAGAGGGTGAAATTCATAGATTGCGGGAAGCTCATCACAGTAAAAGGAGAAGAAGAGTTGATGGTGACAAAACCAGTGCGGTGCCGTATATTGACTGTGCTGAAGATACTCTCGAGGTTTCATTTCAAAATCTCGAGATAGTTGAACCAGTAGAACAAAAAGGTGACAAGCTTCCAGTGGCCGCTAGAATAATGCAGAAGAGTGGATTCGAGGAAGGCAAAGGGTTAGGAAGACAATTGTAAGGAATCAAGGATCCAATCTTTCTCCATGACAATCCCGGGAAGTTTGGCCTGGGATATGAAGTCACAGGAGAGTTGCAATTTTTTGAGCCTGTCAAGAAGAAGATCCCACATATCAAGGACACATTTCCCACACCTGCAGCAGTGGTGATGATTGAAGGAACTAAAGTTGCTAGCACTCTAGACAATTGGGATTCTGTGCCCTTTGATGACTTGTTTTATCATGAGTAATGGACGCTTTGGTCACCTTTGTTGTACTTCCATTTTAACTAAATAAAAGATGATTATGCATGGTTTACCTTTCCATTCTCCTTTGTTATTTTCTTCTTTTCGTTTATTTTTTTTCCTCCTTTTATTTATTTCGGGTCTCATCTCAATTCCAGGGACTCGTCTTCTTCAAAACCTCTATTTTGTGCAAATGATTGTGAAAACTCATTAACTGATTCTTGCGTTACAACAGACTTGAATGAAAACGAACAAGATGAAGATCCTGAGTTGTGCCAACAATTTGCCAAGATCATAAATTCAATGGAAAAGGGGATAAATCCACATGATGAGATTGTAGAAACTGTGAATTTGGGGACTGACGAGGATAAGAAAGAGGTGAAAATAGTTGACAACCCAGAAAGGGAAGAAATGATTGCACTGTTTCGTGAATTCATAGACATTTTTGCTTGGTCTTACAAAGATATGCCTGGTTTGGACCCAGAGATAGTGGCTCATAAAATCCCATTGATTGAGGGGATGGAACCTAAACGACAGAAGTTGCGGAGGATGAGTCCAGAAATGTCACTTAAAATCAAAGAGGAAGTCAAAAAGCAACTCGATGCAGGCTTTCTAGAGGTCCCACTATAGCCAAAATGGATAGCTAACATCATACCTGTGCCGAAGAAAGACGAAAAGGTTAGAATATGCGTGGACTATCGAGATTTGAACAAAGCAAGCCCAAAGGACAATTTTTCCCTGCCCCATATAGATGTCCTAGTCGATAGCACTGTGAAAAGTCATCAATTTTCCTTCATGGATGGTTATTCAGGCTATAATCAGATCTTGATGGCAGAAGAAGATAAGGAGAAGACATCTTTCATCACTCAATGGGGAGTATTTTGCTATCGGGTGATGCCGTTCGGACTGAAGAATGCTGGAGCAACTTACCAGTGAGCAATGGTGACCCTTTTCCATGACATGATCCACAAGGAGCTAGAGGTGTATGTTGATGATATGGTAGTAAAGTCACAAGAAGGAGAAAGTCATGTTGTTGTACTCATAAAGTTGTTTGAAAGGCTAAGAATTGACAAGCTTCGATTAAACCCAGTAAAATGCACTTTTGGAGCATCCACGGGGAAATTGTTAGGGTTCATTGTTAACAAGAAAGGCATTGAGGTTGACCCAGACAAAATTGAAGCCATCCAAAACATGCCAGTGCCCAAAATGAAGAAAGAGGTTCGAGGTTTCTTAGGTCGTCTGAACTATATAGCGAGATTCATCTCCAATTTGACCCATACCTGTGAATCGATATTCAAACTGTTGAGGAAAAGTAATCCAGGTAAATGGGATGACAGATGCCAAGAAGCCTTTGATAAAATCAAGAATTACTTGTCAAATCCCCCTCTCCTGGTTCCATCCACACCAGGATAACCGTTGATACTTTACCTCACGGTGTTGCACGGGTTTATGGGAGCGGTGTTAGGACAACATGATGAGTCCGGTCGAAAAGAGCAAGCCATTTACTACTTGAGCAAGAAGTTCAATGATTGTGAATCTAGGTATCTGGCTATTGAAAAGACTTGTTGTGCACTAGTATGGATGACAAGGAGGTTACGACAGTACATACTCCACTATACAACTTTGCTTATATCGAGGGTGGATCCCATGAAGTACATCTTTGAAAGCCCGCATATCTCTATGAGAATGTCCAAATGGCAAGTGGCTCTAGCAGAATTTGACATCAAGTATGTGACCAGAAAGTCTATAAAAGGAAGTGTGATAGCAGACCACCTGGCCGAGAATCCACTAGATGAATACCAGCCAATGGAACTTGAACTTCCTAATGAAGATATCCTAGCAACTGTAGAAGAGGATAGTGAAAGCGAGGAATAAGGAAACCTAATGTGGAAAATGTACTTTGATGGTGCTGTCAATATTCATGGTAACGGAGTTAGAGCAGTCTTAGTGTTCCCCAATGAAAAGCAATTCCCAATCATTGTCAAATTGGTATTTGATTGTACCAATAACACAGCCGAATATGAAGCATGCATAACAGGTCTAAAAGCAGCAATATCCCTTGGGGTAGAATACCTGGAGGTCTACGGGGATTCAGCTTTAATAATTTTTCAGGTTAATGGAGAATGGCGAGTCAAGGAGCACAGGTTGCTGTCATATTATGAGCATCTCATGAGCTTGAAAGATGAGTTCAAGGAGGTCAGTTTCCATTATCTACCTCGTGAACAGAATCAGTTTGCAGATGCTTTAGCTACCTTGGCCGTGATGACCAAGCTCGATCTTGAGGTGGAAGTAAGACCTTTGCAAGTGGCTGTTAGAAGAGAGCCAGCATACTGTTCTAATATTGAAGAGGAGCCAGACGGCGGACCATGGTTCCATGATATCAAGAGGTTCATTAAGGATTGAGAATATCCGGCAGCAGTAAATGAGAATGATAGAAAGACACTCAGACGGTTATCAATGTCTTTCTTCCTTTCGGGATATGTGTTGTATAAGAGAAACTATGATGGAGTCTTATTGAGGTGTGTCGATGCCGTAGAAGCTAAATCCATCATATCAAAAGTCCATGAGGGTATTTGTGGAACCCATGCTAACGGGCACACATTATCTCGACAAATCCTCAGGCAAGGATACTGTTGGCTCACAATGGAGAAAGATTGCATAGAGTTTGTCAGGAAGTGCCACAAATGCTAGATCTATGCAGATCGAATCCATTCTCCTCCTATACCGCTACACACTCTTACATCACCTTGGCCTTTTGCGATGTGGGGCATGGACGTCATAGGACCGATTAGTCCCAAAGCCTCAAACGGGCATCGATTCATTTTGGTAGCTATCGATTACTTCACCAAATGGGTAGAGGCTGCATCTTACGCCAATGTTACACGGAAAGTGGTGGTGAAGTTCCTAAAAAACAATATAATTTGTAGATACGGGTTGCCAGAAAGAGTCATCACAGATAATGCTACTAATTTCAACAACGCAGAGGTACAAAAACTGTGTGAGCAGTACAAGATCAAGCATCACAATTTGGCTCCTTATCGACCAAAGATGAACGGAGCTATTGAAGCAGCAAACAAAAACATCAAAAAGATCTTGGGGAAGATGGCGATCACATATAAGGATTGGAGTGATATGCTGCCTTATGCATTACACGCCTATCGTACTTCTGTCAGATCCTCAACTGGGGCAACTCCGCATTCATTGGTGTATGGGATGGAGGTAGTAACACCCATCGAAGTGGAAATTTCATCTTTAAGAGTCTTAGTGGAAGCTGAATTGGAAGAAGCTGAATGGGTCAAGGTGAGATATGATCAATTGAACATGCTTGAGGAGAAACGACTAAACGCTGTCTGCCATGGCCAGTTGTACCAGAAGAGGATAGCTAAGGCATTCAATAAGAATGTTTGTCGTCGAACATTTCAGCCAGGTGATCTTGTTTTGAAGAAGATTTTGCCGAATCAAGAGGATAACAGGGGCAAATGGGCACCCTCACATGAAGGCCCTTACATTGTTAAAGATGCTTTTTCAGGAGGAGCTTTGATCTTGACTGATATGGAAGGCCAAATGCTTGCTAAGCCAATCAATTCAGATGCTGTGAAAAAAATACTTTGCTTAAAAATATTTTAAAAAAAGGCTCGCTAGGCTGAAAATCCGGAAGGGCGACCTAGGCAAAAATTAGAGCACACACAAAAAGAAAAAAGAAAAGAAATGCTCGCTAGGTCGAAAACCTGAAAGAGTGGCTTAGGCAAAAATTAGAGCACCAAAATGGATGGGAACTGGGTTGAAAACTCGAAAAATGCAGTCTATGCAATGGTGAAAGGTTGCGAAGCTATGAATGAATCTGACACTGGGGAAATTTGAATATTGGTGGGTCACGACATATTGTCAAACACAATAAAGGAATGCACTTATTGTCAGGAATTCAAGTTCAGCGTAACCAATGAATCAGGAAAATGGGTTGAGCACATGAAAGCAACATTACTAGTCTTGTCTTTCTTCCTTCCTTATCTTTTAACAGTTGGTGAAATTTTGTAAATACTTTCCAGTTTGAAATCCAATAAAATCATCTTTCTCTTCCTTTGTGTCTTTGTTTATTTTCTCCTATCAAATCTTTGTCTCTTTATTCTATTTTGAAGCCATGCATAATCATAATGTTGAAGTTGAAGTACAATAAGTAACTAATTTGCTAACAAAACTAAAAAACAATAAGTTAAATGGAGGACTCAGGATTGACTGTTAAAGGAAAAGAAGCAACTTGCTCGGCCGAGATTCAAAAGCAACAGCTCGAATGTAGATGTCGGTGGATCGAATCAGTCATTCAAAAAAAAAAAAAAACCAAGCTGACAATTGAAGCAAAAGTGGGAACAATGATAATATAGGGCAGAAAAGAGACATTGAAACGTCACCAGTGGAATCTATGTTTAAAACTGCAATGAAGAAGTTCATAGAGCCGCTCAAATGAAGAATCAACTCATTTTGAGAGAAACAAAAGCTTTCTTGAAGGACAATGCGAAGACACATCAAACCGGGACAATTTTTAGTTTTGAGATATTTTTATCCTTACATCATGTTTGCAGCAATTCATTCAGCATATCATCAACATATCAGTTTTGCATCGATTCATTCTATAACACCCTAAGTCTTAACCTAATACTACTAGTATGTATTTAGGTTAATCCTTAGAATATTACCTGTTGGTCTCATTCTTTACTTGAAAATACTTAGCGGAAATATGGGTAAAATTTTTCTTTTTGGAATTAAAATCAAAGTGAGAGCCACGCATGATTCTTCGAATGGAAATTCATACAAGTCATATGAGCAAATCATAATAAAACACATAAATAACATGGACACATCAACTGATTATATATATAGATAATGTGCCTACCAAAAGGCAGGGCTATTCGGTACATAGGAGAATGTAATACAACTGAAATGCAAATACAAGGGAATCATAAAAGCAAGTACAAGGAAACTTATGAAAGCAACACCCATACCCGTGTGCACCTAGAGTAGACAACCTCATATACAAAAGAAGGTTTGTCCTCAACTATGTGGCGTGTGTGCACTAGCTACTACCCGTCCTATGCACCTACTCCTGCTAGTCCGAGTACTGAGGGGTGGAATCGATCCACTGGAGGATCTCGGCAGGAGTGGTCGTGCTGATCATCGGAGCGTGTCCACAGCGGCGAGGGCACATGGAAGGCCTACGAGCCAACCTCGGCTGAACCACTGTCTCCTTACTCCCGGCTCTTATCAGTGGAGGAGTGGGGCTATAGCTCCAACTGTACATGTGCGAGGGCAGGTCCTCTGATGGATCCGTCTCCGAATACTGAGTCCGGGGCACGTACTCCGGGTAGTCACGTACGGCTGACGCCTTGGGCTGCATGCGGAGGATCTACTCGTCGCGTGGTCTAGCTTGCTCAAAAATCGTGTTATGATGGTAGGGAGCAGTCGGGGTGAAGCGGTAGCTCCGTACTGGGTGTGCGAAGGGTCGTCCCATAAACATGAACACTCTGACTGTGCAGCGACCCTCAAAATGGTATGACCCTAGTGCTGGGTCATGGTGCAGCTCCCACGTCGGAGTGTCGATGAAGAGTACGAAGGTCGCCATCTGAAGATATGACGGAAGAAAAGAGAGAGGGGATGAGAATCTTCTAAAAGAATTCTCAGTAGGGTAATCCCTACCTAAGTGACATCATCACATCCTCAGGAACCTTGGGTTTTATTTCTAAAAAGGTGTGCATGCATATAAACTTCTTTTAAGTTAGTTTTCTAAAGTATTAATTATCCAAGGCCCGTCATATTTTATAATGCGTCTTATGATTGAGCATGGAATATACTAATGACATGAATGCATCATAAAGGTAAGCCAATCAATAGAATAACTAAGAAACATTATAACATTGGCATAAGGTGACAGGTATAGCACATGTGACATTTTAAACTTTAACTTTCATCTCATGGGGCCACCCTAAAACATCTCTAGGTTATGAGCTCATACCTTAACTAGTCGTCACTAGCTCTTACTTATCCTATGATAAGCGCAACATAATCCTAACTTAATAGTACGGGCTAAGGGGCAAATTAAGGATCACCTCTTAGGGTCATTCCCTCTTTGAAACGCTCTACTAGCAACTAGTGCATCGTAGTATTGTCCGCTTTGGCAAGCTCTATGTCAATACCCTCACGGATTTGTTTTCTTGGGGGTGCTCGGCTAAACCGGTGTCACCCAAGAAGGCGTCTCAGTGTTGTGTCACATTTAAGTTCTCTTGATTTTCAAAAAGACCATTTTCTAAGTTCCTCAAATTTGATGGAAATTCGGCAAAGATGACGGTCAGTAGGCAATTTCCTCAAATTTGCTAATGCCATGAAAACATACAGTTCATACAAACATATCTTATGAGGTATAGCATATCATCATATAAAATTTCTTCATAGCACATATCAAACTTATCATAGACAAAGCTCATGTATCATGTATCATATTTACATAAGTTAACCATCATAAAAACTCAAGACTATTTAATGTCTTATGCATTGACCCTTAAGGTCCTTAACTCACGTTCTAAGTTATTAATCATCAAACCTAATCTCTTGGGTGCCTATGAGGTTATAACTAAGTATTTCTCACCTCACACTATGACCAAGAACATCTCTAAACCTCAAGGATGCAGAATTTATAATCCTAACTTTACGGGTACCTAGGAGTCACAACAGTGACCCTTTCTAAGTCCGGTTTGTTCCTAAGGCTTCAAGATCAAGTCCTAAACCATTTATGAGACATTTCTACACATTTAAACTAATTTAAATCCATGATTAGCATTACCAAACCTTGCTGGACAGAATCCAGAAAATTCAAACATTAAAGGATCTAGAACTCTCAAATTAATTCTTTTCTAGTTTCTAACTTATTTTATCTTTCACATATGAGTCTTAACATTATTTTTACTCAAACATAAACATATTATCATCATTAAAACAACACATACAGTGGCAAATAAATAGCAAGGCAGAACCGAAATGTGCATCTCCATAAAAGGCATAGAACATAGTTTTTCAAGCACATAGAATACCAGTTTCTCTTGGGACCTTTTTATAACTTTCAAAACTCATTTATAAATACTTTTATCTTTCAAAATCATAAGAATACTTAAGAGGGCAGTGGCTAAATCATTCTCATCTCAAGAGGTCCTAAATTCATAAAACTTAGTTCTACATATTTCTTATACTCATATAAGCTTAGAAAAATCATAAAACATAATTTTCAATACTTGGAAACTCCCAAACCCCTTAGGGCCGAAATGTGAACCAAAAGAAATAAATATTTTAAACCTTTGTTTGAGACAATAATGGGCAAGTCTTTGAGCTCTAGGTTCATTTAAGTGATGACATAAAAGTAAACATGCTCATGCACTCATTTTAGGTTCCATTAGAAAGTAAAGTAATAGCATAAAATAAATATGAGGTGCAACATATTATTATCTTTGATATTTAGTGAGAACTTGAAATATAAACATGGTAATGCATAGCTTGAAATATAAACATGATAATGCAAGTTCATTCATTATCTTGGTATTTAGTGATAGTAAGGAAGTAAACATGATATGCAAAGCATAAAGTAAACATGATGCAAGGTTCATTTTATGGTTAACTAAAGCTCATTCAAGACTTTAACAAAGTAACCACCCAACACATATCTCATTTCAAAGAGAGCTCTAGAGTTCTTGAACCAAGTTGTCATAGGGACTATGAGGTTCTTGAACATCATTATCAAGCTCAAAGGAAACAAACTTTCTAAACAAAACCAAATAAAATCTCAAGGATCAAAATACCACAACCGAAAACCTTACAAAAGGACAAGAAAGTGAAACTAAGCCAAGTTCTTTATTAAATACCCAAAACCCCTATCTAGAGAAAAATCTCTAGAACGTGCCGGCCAACTTTAAGGTTGACAAGGGTAGGCTTGGGCTTTTAGAAATCCTTAGATTAATTTTCTTAAGTTGAAAAACCATGTGAGCTAAGTATAGTATAGATGAAGTTAAAGAAAAGAAAACTGAAGCTCTAGAGGTTCCTTTGAGATGAACACATAGTCATTCTCTAGGAGTCCTCATCATTGAGCTATCATGTGCTCCTCAAGGCCTCATGGCCGAAATCACAAGGAAAGAAGAACAAGAAAGTTTCAAAAGAAAATCCAAGAGAAAGCTAGAAAGAACTCATTTTCAAGAAAACAAAGTTTAGCAAACACCCCTACCTAGAGTGAAGACACAAAGCTTGAACTTTTGAAAAGAAAAACAAGATGATGAGCTCCTCCTTGGTGCTTGATGGTTTCGGCCAAGAGGAAGCAAGAAGGTTGGAGTTGTGTTTCAAGTGAGGTTGTGTTTGGGGTGTAGTGTTTGAGAGGTTTGATGATGGTTCAAGGTTGAGAGATGATGATGAGATGAAGAGAGGATGAAGATGAAGATGAAAAGAAAGGAAGAACTCTCTTGAAACTTGAGAGAAAAAGAAAGAACTAGCAAGACAACTCTAGAATTCTAAACTTAGCAAATGCTTCAAAGTGCAACTAAGCTATCACAAGCATCCTATTTATAGAAAAACAAAACAATGAAGCTCACCAAGGGGGGGTGCTGGCCGTAGCTATTGGAGGGAAAAGGAAGAGAAAATATCTCTTACACAAGGTCATTCAAGCATGGTTTGAAGTATGGAAGCTATGCTACAAAGTATGGCTTGATATGAGTTAATTTCCTATCAATTTTTGATGAAATTAGGCTTCTAGAAACAATGCATGGCTGGAACTTTTCCAGCCACAAATAAATGGAGAAAATGGGCTATTTTAATTAGTTATTTAATTGGAAAATCAAGCTTGATTGAAAGTTATGACAAGGTATACTGTATGTGACTTGAGGTATGGCCTTGAAGTGTTGAAAAATTGAACATGTGATGCATATGGGAGGGAGGGTACACGGCCAGACCAGGGGCAGCATGGGGGAGGTGAGTTTTGATCATTTAATTTGGTGTTAATGGTAGGTTTAAATGTGTATTAGCTTAGGTACAAGGTTATGAATAATTAAGCTTAAGTTTAGGTAACTAAGAATGTGTTTTAAGGATTTTATGACAAGATTAGGAATGCTCATACATCATTAAAGAATTTTAAACTCATTTATGAATAAACAATGTGTAACACAATTCCATGATTTAAGGAATTGGAAAGAGAAAACATTATTCAAGATTCCATGTCTAGGAGTCTTGAAATTAAAATATGATTTTAAGTTGTAATTAAGCACTTTTAGGTTCTAATCAACTTTAATAAATTATTTTGACTCAAGATTAATTAAGGAAATTAATTAACCTTCGATTAGAGCCTAATATTGCTTCGGTTTGCTTAATCACACGATTAAGCGTAAAAACACGAAACTAGGGGTAAAATCGTAATTTTGCACTAATTTTGCCCGGGACCAAAACTAAAGTCACAGTCTACATAAAAACACTTTTTAAAATCATCTGGAGAAGTTTCGGGTTCATCCGGCACTTGTAAATGGGTAAAACACAGCAGGGGCGTTTTGGTCATTTTGACCCGAAAATTCGAAAAACGAAATTTTCGATCCCGGGAAGGTACACAAGTCATCTAATCCCCTTCCAACATTGAGTTTGCCCTTCGAGTACTGCCAAACTGGCTTTCCTCGAATTCTGGGCTGGAAATGACCTCAGGGGTATTTTGGTCATTTTCACTCTAACAAAAAAATCGGGGCGTTACACATTCACTGGTTCATATTAGTTTCATGTCATTCACGCCATAATGGCATCAATTTTGCATGATTCATTTATCATCACACCGATTTCGCATCATCATTTCATCAAATTGCTAACCATGCATTCACAGTTGTTTTTCATATATATTCAATTTCACAAATTTACATTTCACAAGTCTTTAAATTCACAAATACATGCTTTCACATTTACAAGTTTTCACATTTACAGCTTTCACATTTACAACTTTCACAATTTACAGCTTTCACAATTTACTGCTTTCACATTTAAATGCTTTCACAATTTACATGCTTTCACAATTTACATGCTTTCACGTTTAAATGCTTTCACAATTTAACTGCTTTCACATTTACAGGCTTTCACATTTAAATGCTTTCACATTTACCTGCTTTCACATTTACTGCTTTCACGATTTATAGCTTTCACATTTACCGCTTTCACATTTAAACGTTTCACATTTACCTGCTTTCACATTTACTGTTTTCACAATTTACTGCTTTCACAATTTATAGCTTTCACATTTACTGCTTTCACATTTACTGTTTTCAAATTTACATGCTTTCACAATTTCCATGCTTTCACAATTTTATATGCTTTCACCATTTTTACATGCTTTCACATTTACTTTCATGTATTGAAAAAAAAAATTCATTTACTTTCACAAGGTTTCAATTTCACATGTATTTAATATGCTTTCACATTTACTTTTATAGATTTTAATTCCACATGCTTCAATTTTATTTTCATACGCATTTACTTTCACAGAATGCAAATTCCACATGCATTTCATTGTCAACTTAACATCAGTATTGTGCAAACATCATTGAGTCATCTAGTATCATCCAATATGTCGTTACACAACCATCATGCATTCACTATTAGTTGCATTGGTCATTTGGCATCATTCAGTCAGAGCATCTCACATTGTCATCATGAATTTATTCATTGTCATCATGTATTAGTCTCTAGCAGCATCCATTAGAGCTTTTGGCATTGTCACTACGCATTCATCATCATCATGCATCATATATGGTCGGACAAAATATGTGTTCATGTCTTTACTTGTTCCTTACCAAAAAGAATACCAAAAACTGCCGTTTTCAATATTCTCTAGTAAGAAACAAGTAAAGAGGGGCAACTGTGAACACTCGATTTTGTCCAACCATTTAAATAAAAAATTCCAAAATTCACATGATTTATTGTCCAAAAAATGATTTTTGTAGTCTCTTCATTCCTTTCTTAAGAAAAATTAAAAAATAAAAAAAGAGTGTTGTTTTTAACTAAAAAAAAACTAAAAAAGAGAGTTATTTTCATTTGTGTCAGGCTTTTTATTTGCATTAGTCCGTAACAAAAATAATACAAAAAAAAAAGTCCATAATTCAAAAAACATCATAGCCCTTTTTAGCTCATTCTCATTCTTAACAAAAAAAATTAAAAAAATAAAAAAAAAACATCATGACACAATGCTTGTCTGATTCTGTTAAGCCCCCGTGACACACAGCTAAAAAGGAAAAAGGAAGTCAGATAACAATAAGTGCCAACACATGATTATGTTCTTCCTCAATCCTTGCAAAAGGAATTCTCTTCCGGTGGCAACCTGTAAAGGTGAAAAGAGAAATGATTTGGTCAACAATGGATCAATCAATGGCAGAATAAATAGGGGGCTTACACACGCTTACGGGGGGCGATGACAGGCCGTTCAGAGAGACTCTTCAGCACCATCTCTGAGGGAACTCCTCTTGATTGCCATGATTTGAAAAACCATTCCTCTCAAAGCTAAGACCATCATCAAAACCTCATTCATCACTCACACTCAGAACCTCCATTATCACCTCCGTTTCCCTCATCCTTGAACCACTCACTAACATTCACCATTCCCCAGTATCAACAGTAACCCGCCTGACCCTTATCTAACTTCCATCATCCAGCCATTGTCTTCACCACCACGTATCACCATCCCCACTCGAGCCATAATTATACTTTTCAACCCAACTTCATCACCTTCCATCTTTCAAATCATTAACTCAACCTAGCAAAACCATCATACCCCTTTACATCATACACCACAACCCCTAATTCATGGTCACAGTCCTCATTAAAGGAACCTGTAGAACAACCAAGCTAAAATAGCCTTCCACTCTCACCATCATCATTACAACCCCATTCACATATTATCATCAGCACAATCATCATCACTATCCACAATCCACCTAAAACCAAGCCAGATACAAAATTCACAACAACATCAAAACCAAAACTAAACAAAAAAAACCAACAAATTCATAAATCGGAAAATGAAAAGGAAGAATCAACAAGAAAAAACCAGAAGCAAATAAAGGGGAAGAAGGGTCGTGGCTCCTCTTCAGGCCTCCGCTGCCGCGGCCACTTCTTTTTGGCCTTTATCACCGCTACCAGCAGTCCCGTAGCCCAGCAAGTGCCGTGAACCACCGCGGCTCCTCTCCGTGAGCTCACCACACCGCCATACCTTCCTCACCTTTTGCGCTTCGCCAGCCACCTGTAGCTGCAGAACCCAACGTCGCTCTCCCCCTCCGCACCGCCAGCAGCCGTGCACACCCCAACCGCGAGCGAGCCTCGTGCCTTTGTCTGTGAAATAGCCAGCCCCGCCTGAAGCCATTGCCATCTCCGCGAGCAGCACTCTCCTCCGCCAAGATCAGTCGCGCCCAGCCCCTTCGCCCAGATTAGCCGCGCACAATCTCCAACCTGCGACAGTGAAGGCGCTGCTGCCAAACCAGAACCGCACCAGTCTTGCCCCTGCCAACACCGCGAGTTCGTGCACTCAGATCCAGCTGCAGGCCACCAAAGAACAGTTCTCCTTCCCCCTCTCACACGAACTCCCTTCCTCCTAAATTGCACAGCCGCCTTCTTACTATGCCCACATCCTTGTCTACTCTGATTGTATTTGGTCATAGCTTGGAGAATCAAGGTTAGGAGATTTAGCTTTGTTTTGGTTTTGGGCATCAGGTTATATATATATATATTTTTCAATTGGTTTTGTGTTGTGTTGGTTGGGCTTTGCTTGGTTTTTTCGTTTAGGCTGTCTTGGCTCATATTTTTTTTTCCAGAATGGTGTTGGGCTTAGGTTGCTGGGCTGGTTCATTTTTAGTAAATCTAGGTTTTGTTTCATTTCATTTTATTTTATTTACATTTTTAGAATCCTTTAATAATACAAAATAATAAATAATAAATAAAATAATATAAAAATAACAAAAATAAAAAGTATTTTAATCTGTTCAGCGTTTAATGATTGTGATTGAGAAGTTAGTGCTCCCTTGATAACTTTGAATTGTGAGAGTTTACTAAATAGTCTGATGCTATCTTGAGCTTTGTGCATAAACAAATTTTTCTTTTAACAGTCTGACAATAAATTATTTTTAAAATTAAAATCAATTAGCACACTTTTGTTTAGTTCTTTTAATTAAAAACCATCAACACATACTTATTTTCTACAAAACGATGTGGTTTTGAGTTCCTCATTGCACCAGAGGATACGTCGGCGTAGCCAACAACTATCAAACCAAAATTAATTTTTTATTGAATTATGTTCTTTTTTTTATTATATTTCCCTTTGACTTACTTATTTTATTTTATTCAGTTTATTTTGTTTCATTTCATTTTCTTCACATAATTATGTCTTAACTTTATTTTTATAAATATATAATTATCACTTTTAAATATAATTACTAATTTTAATTTTATCTTTATTTTTGTAAATATTTAATTATTGACTTTATCTTTATTTTTGTAGATATAATTACTAATTTCAGCTTTATTTTTACAAATATATAATTACATTTTGGGGAAAAATAAATATTTTAAAGTTATAATTAATGTGCATAATAAACTCTAGGGTAACCGTATTTATACGGATGTATTAGAGGTGCAGTGGGATTAAGTTTCCACCCTTCTCTAATCATAATCAGACTCCCGGACTCAAAACTCTTAAAAGACCAGTTTATAAATTAAAAGGTTTTCCAATTTTAACCAGAATTAAAGTTGGTGGCGACTCCCAATCATTTTCAAAAAATGTTGTCATTTGTGTTATGGCATCCTCCGGGTACATTATGACACTATGCTTACTATTTTATGTTGTTTTGATGATGATAATATGAGTATGTTCATGCATAATTGATGTTATAATTAATATGTGAAAGTTAAGACAAGTTAGTAACTAGAAAAGAATTAAAATGAGACTTTTAGATCCCTTAGAAATGTGATTTTCTGGATTCTATCCAGCAAGGTTTAAAATTAGAAATCATGGTTTACAATTAGTTTAAATGTGTAGGAACTACTCATAATTGGTTTAGGACTTGATCTTGATGCTTTAGGAACAAACTGAACTTAGAAAGGGTCAAAGTTGTGACTCCTATGTACCCGTAAAGTGTAAATCATGGATTCTGCACTCTTGAGGTTTAGAATTATCTATGATCATAGAATTGAGTGAAGAATACTTAGATATGAACCTATAGGTACCCGAGAGCTTAAGTTGTGATGATAGACAACTTAGATTTCAAGGTTAAAAGACCTTAAGGGTAAAAGCATAAGACATTAAGAGATTTCAATGTTATGAATTTATTCATGCAAGCATGATATGATGATTTATGAGCTATGATGAATGTTTGATTGAGTTTCTATGACTATCATGTTTGTTCAAGTTGAATGAGAAATGCTTATGTGTTATGAGTTTCGTGGCATAAAGTAGGTTTGAAGGAAATTCGGTATACAATTGTTATACTGCCGAATTTCCATCAAATCAAAAGGACTTAAGAATGCTTTTGAGAATCATATGAGAAAGAAAACCCTGGGTGACACCGATTCAGCCGAGCATCCCCAGGAGAATTTTATGTGACAAAACACTGAGACGCGTTTCCTGGGTGACACCGGTTCGGCCGAGCACCCCCAGGAAAAACAAAATCGTGAGGGTATTGACATTGAGCTTGCCAAAGCGGACAATATCACTGTGTACTAGTTACCAGTAGAGCGTTTCAAAGAAGGAAAGATCCTATGATAGGTGATCCTTTGAAATGATAAGTTACCCCTTCTTTTGCCCATATTAAATCTAGTGACAACTAGTTTGGATTGAGCTCATTCCTAGGCGATATGTGAGATGGAGTTTTGGTGACCAAGAATAATATTGTCGGGCCGGTATGTTGGTTGGATTTTGGTGAACATGATATTAAGGTGGTCTTGAGAAAAAGAACTTAAGAGTTTAAGTATGAGAATGAGTATGATGTTTAATGTTGCGTTATGCCACTAATATGTTGAGGTTTTCTGATGATTGTGTTCCATCGATTTCTTGCATAATGTATTAGCATGCATCCATTCAATATCTGTTGCATTCATATCATTAAGACTCATATTAAAAGACATCCACTTCGGATAAATTGATTTGGAAAGTCTAAAACCAACCCTTATGCATGAACGCCTCTTTCATAAATAAAACCGAAGTGGCTGGGGACGATGACGATAACACATGTGTTAGAGTCGGAAATCCCTACTGAGAACCTTGAATAAGTTTCTCATCCCTCTCTCATTTCTTTCGTGTCGTCTCCAGACAAAGTTAGTGACGCGGTTCGCGATTTCTACTAAAGCATGGGCATGAGGCATACACTACGAGTCGGATCAGTGGGATGCAATGGAAGCGAGTAGATGTTGCTTTAGATTTACATAGGTGTATTTCTTTTGATGAGACAATGAAGCTATGTTAGTAGTAATTAATGTATCTGTAATGACGTGATTATGTTGTGATGTTATAAATGACAATTGTATTTTGTGGCTATGAATGATATGATTTGTCTTCCTTATATGTTACGTATGTGGCGAACGTTAGATTTTTATTTTAGCACACGTCTCATGATTTGTTTTCAAGTTTCAAAAAGAAAAATTTATTCGTATTTTCCACTAAGTATTTTGAAAAGAATGAAACTAAAAAGTAACAAACTAATGATTAACCGAAATACGTTCTAGGAGTATTGGGTTAAAAATTAGAATGTTACAATGATTGCCAATTTAGTTATTCCAATAAACATTATAGCAATCACCACAATAATTACAGGAATAGAAACTGAAGAACATTGAGAAAACTAATGCATTCAACATAAACAAAAGGTCAAATATCATCCTTATCCATCCAGAAATCCCTACACTAGTAAGAGAAATATACTCCTCCATCTCTAGAAGATTACAACAATGAAGATAAAAGAGAACATGAAAATAATAGCAATAATCCTTGCCACACTCTCCAAGACAAAACAATTCACCTATGGAATCCCTAAGAGAGATAGTGTGGAGAAGAAGAAGATCGAAAGGGATCTAGAGAGAATAACAGCAACCTAAAGTGTATAGCCTAAAGCGAATCAAAAGCTGAGTCCCAAAGCTCAGGTAAACATCTGTGTCAATCCTTTATATATTGCTCTTCTAAAGCAGGCCAAAGTGGGGCCTAAAAACAGGTTAATTACCTGTCAAAATGCTAATTAATGTTTTCACGTATATTGTTTCGGACAGAATTGACGTCTTCACATATTTGGTTAGTTTTTGCCCCTTCAAAATACAAATTATCCTTGGAACTACCAATAGAAATTGTATCTCTTTGAAGAAGCTTTCCAACACCATCAAAATCACCTCAATCGGACATCTGTAGCTTGAGATATTGCAAAAATACTAACTGGATATCAAGTTGGACAACATCACGACATCAGCAACCTTTAATTTTGTAACTAGATTTTCACCAAAATTATCTTAGATCTGAGTTTTGACCTAAGCATGAAAGTTTTAGAGAACTTCTTGAACTTTCCAAAACATCTTTATTTGTCTCAATCTGATCCCTGTAGAGAGAGATACAAAGTTTCCATTGCAATAGTTTCTTTAAATGTGCTCAAATGAGCTCAAGAACTCTTATATTTTACTGTCAAATTCTCCCAAATTGATTGTAGCTACAAGCTCCACAAAAAGAGTTCCTAGCCTTGTTCTTGACATTTTACACTTGATCCAAAGCTCCTGTGCACAAAACCATACTCAAAGAGACAAGTTAAATGCATCATGATGTAATTACAAATTATTCCCAAAATCAGTGCAAAAGCCAATAATTCTGTCAAAAGTACACAATGAGGAATAAATCAAAATCCTAATTACTTGTATCAATAACACAGTAAAACTCATGCAAAAAGCTAAGAATTAATTAGAAGTAAGATAAATGGCATAAATGCCCCTTATCAATCGCTGATATCTCATTTCATACCATCCCACCAGAACAACTGCCTGAGATCCTGATACATCTTAGTTGACCCTGGATGCATCTAGCATGCTGCATTATGGGACTCCTCCATAACTTTTCTCCTCAGCTCGCCTATTGTTGGAAGACATAAATAATCCCAAAGTGCAAAAAAACCTCAACATCAATTGAAAACTCAACATTTTCTCCTTTGCAAACATCCTCAATATTATTCCCCCTGTTGTGCCTTAATATGTTCCACCAAGGTCTACTAAGCCCTGATGTGAGTAAGAAAAACTCTTGTGTCATTAAGACCAAATTAAACTCTCTCAGCTTCCAAGATATCCTCCACTAGCGTATTCCTCACTGATGCTATGTGAGTTAAACTACCTATGGACTTCCTACTCAAAGCATTTGCTACCATGTTCAACTTCCCTAGCTGATAAGAGATCGTACAACCCTAATCCTTTAGCAACTCTACCATTTGTGTTGTCTTAGGTTCATATACTTCTGCTGGAAGATGTACTTCAAGCTCTTGTGGATTGTGAAGATCTCATAACTCTAAGTCTCTTTGTACAAGTAATCCCTCTAGATATTCAAGGCAAAAACCACTGCCACTATCTCAAGATCATGCATGGGTAATTTTGCTTTTGCTTCTTGAGTTGTTGTGAGGCATAAGCTATAACTTGGTTGTGCTGCATCAAGACACAGCCAAATCCAACCCTTGAAGCATCACGAAATACCGAGAAATGACCTGTCCTTGAGGGTAACACTAACACTGCCACCACGGTCAAGCACGTCTTAGGCCCATGAAAGCTATCTCCGCACTCATCTGTCCACTAAAACCTAATATTCCTCTGTGTTAAGCTAGTCATAAGTGGTGCAGTCTTCAAGAAGTCCTGAGCAAACCTCCTATAATATTTTGCCAACCTCAACAAACTATGAACCTCAAAAAGTATTGAGGGTCTAGGCCATTATTGCATGCCTTCCATCTTCTTTGAGTCTACCAGGATACCATCCTTAGACATTACATGCCCAACAAATGTCACTTGCTCCAGCCAAAACTCACATTTTGTAAATTTGGTATACAACTGGTTCTCCTTCAAGGTTTGTAGATTTACAGTTGTTTGGAACATTTATATGTGATTTAGAAGAACGAAATTTGGCATTTCTACTTCGTATATATAAATGTTGTGACAACTTGATCCTTTCTTTTTTTGTTGGTAAAGTGGCAACTTGATCCTTTAGAAAGCTTGCTATTCTCTTTTTATAACTACTTTTCTCCAATGCAGGTTTGGGGTGTGCTTTTGGAGCATAGGGTTTGCAATCTTTCAGCTGCCTGTAGATTATTTAGATCCTCATTGAACATAATTTCTCAGATGATATGTGACATAGATGAGCACTTAATTAATTGGGTGAAGTGCTCTTTCAGATAATGAGAAACTTTTATGACTAACGCAATAAGATTACAATGAGGAAAACTATTGTGTTTTTTATAAAGCCTGCATATTTACAAATAATATTTGGTAGTACAGATAATTTTACCTTTTTAGATTTGAAAAATAAATAAGTGACAAAGGAGAGAGTTATTATAATTTGATTTATGCATATGTTGTTAAGTTGTTGTCATTTTTATTTTGAAATTGTAATTTGTTGCTTATTTTTTTAATCAATGTCTTATTTAAGTCATTGAGTTGAATCAAACCTTGTTTTTAATTTTTTTCTTTGAAATTAATTTTAAAACTGAATATATAATATACTATATGGAGATCAATTATTTTAAAAAATATATAAAAGTACAATATATACGATATAATTGATGGAATTTTTTTTGATAATTCTATCTTATAGTAACATGAAATCTAATTGTTGGATTTGTACAAACTTGCACTATGGACGTATGTGGTCAATTTATCGTCATTGTTTTTCCAAAATTATTACTTCTTGTGCTTTTAGCCAATATCTTATTTAATTAATATTGTTTTATCACAATTAGTTTCTTTGAATGTAGTCTTTAAAATGAATTTTAAACCTTACGTTTTTTTTTTAACTTTGCTTCAAGAAGACCAATTATTTCATAATAAAATATAGTACCTATTATTTAGGCGTAACTACATATACAACATGATTAAAACCACATATTCTGCTCATTAGAGACATATTATTGTTACGAAGAAAATGGAAACTTAAGAGTTCATGGTCGACCACAAAGGTTCAAACATATGATATTATTCTATATGATATATTTAAATAAATTATTATTTATTTTCAGTAATTATTAATACACTATTTTTTATTATCTCCGTGTGCATTTAATGGGTTAAACGATTAGTTTATTGATCATTATTAAAAATAAATGATAATTTATTTAAATATATCATATAGAAAATTGATTATATAAATTTATTTTAAAAATAATTTAATATTTAAATAATTAAATAAATAGATAAAATATAAATGTGTCATTCTATTTTATATTTTATTTTAAATATCATGTTTATAATGTTGAAAAATCTCATTAAATAATCTACAATTGATAATAAAGAGCATATTTTATGAAAATTTTACATATTTTGAAAGTTGAAATTGTTGAATTATAAAACGGAATAAATGGCTAATTTCACTATATCATGAGCCTTTTATAAGGATGACAATGAGTATACATGAGAAAGAGGACATGTCCTACACCTCCCGTTGCTATTTAGAATTTTGCCTCATATCCTCATCCCCAATCTTATCACGCATCCCTACTCCCCATTCTACGAAGGGATTTCAATTCTCATAGGTATTCAGGGGTTTAATAAAAAATTTCCAGAAAATGAAAAACTTTAAAAATATTTTACAATTTGAAGCATAAATATCCGTAATAACAAATGTTATTAATGCAATATAATCTAAATTAAAATTTAAAATGAATATATTATGCAAATTCAATAAAGAGAACTGAAAAAAAAAACCCTAAATCAATCCCTTAGGTTTATAATGAGGGACCAATTAGTTCATCAGATTTAGAAAATCTCATATTAGTCCTTCAAATTTTATAAAAGGGAATAAGTTAGTCCCTCTGTAAAATTGTCATATAAGTTGTGTCTAGTTAATTTACTTATGCATACTGTTAATTTGTTTAGATGTGCAGTTAACTTTTATGGTGGATTCTAATTTGTCTCACTCCTCTAAATGAAGTCGGTTAGATTTTTTTGTTCATTTGCTATCTTACCATAGCTCTCTACTGAGAAGAAATTTTGACTTTAGTTAGCATTTTTTCTGTGCAGAACAGACAAATGAGGCAAATTAGGAGTCATTGTAAAAATTAACAATACACATAAGTAAGTTAACAAAATATATCGATATTTCTGTTAACCGTTCAGACAACAATTTGACAGAGGGACTAACTTGTCTCCTTTTATAAAATTTGAGAGACTAATAGGAGATTTTCTAAATCTGAGAGACTAATTTGTTCTCATTATAAACTTGAGGGACTAACTTGGGGTTTTAGTAAATAATAATAATAATAATAATAATAATAATAAATGTGTACTATTCACGTCTCTACCCTGATTAACAAAAATCCCATAAAGACAAAACATGTCCCTATTTCAATCCGTATTGTAGGTAATTCCCTCATATACCCACTTTCAATTTTTTTTAATCATCCTTAGTTGTTTATATCTTTTTAGTAAATTAAAATATTTAATTTATAAAATTATAAAATATTTTATAATTAATTAAAAATAATGAATAAATTTAATTTATGTGATTTTAATTACACCTCCTTTTCTTGTACATTATTTTAATAAATTAAAATATCAATTTTAAAATACATGCTATAAATAATGTGTAATAATTAGTTAAAAAATAATATATAATGCTATTTTATATCATCTCAATAATTGGAGTTGTATATCAATTACAATATTATTTTCAATAAAAGAAGTAATATCATTATTTAATTTTTTAAAATTAATGAATAATTATTATCATTATCAAATAAGTGTAAATTGTGGAATTGATTTTTTAAATATTTTAATATTGAAAATTGAAGATTTTATTTCAAAAAAATTAATATGAAAAAAATTGTGGAATTGATGGAGTGGAATGTTCAAGTTGCAAAAAATTAAATAGGGTATAATGAGACAAGTAGATAGATAGTTTTTTGCAATGATTCTCAAAAGCTCTAGATTTGAAGTTAAAAACTTTTCCTTATTCCTGTCTTCACTTAGAATTTTGCCTCCATTCACATTCTCATCCCTGTCACAGGTTTCTATTCTTCATTTCACATGGAAATTTGAATTCCTATATATATTTACAGGTTAAACAAATTTAAAAAGGGGAAACATTTTGAAAATACTTTGAGATACAAAACATAAATATTCATAATAACAAACACTAAATTAAAATGAAAATATATATATAATACAAAGCCAATAAAGATAATTAAAAAAATAAATGTGTGATAAGGTTTTCTTATTATCATTAATTATTATAATTATAATAGTTTTATTATAATTAATCCTATCATTAATTGTAATATTTTTTTGTAACATAATTATGATAGTTTTGTTAATATTGATACTATATATATATAAAATTTTTGTGGTATAATACATTCAATTATAATTTTGTTGTATTATTTTTTATTTTTTTACATTATTTTTTTTAATGGTCGAGAGATATGAATGTATGATTGGAAAATGTAATTAATAATTAGAAGATAAATTAAATTCAAAAACTTAATCTAAATATTAATATTATGAAAATGATAGGGCATAATTTTCTCTATGAATGACACATAAAAAACTTTTCATATAATGGTCTTAAATATTAGTATTATGATATATAGATCACATCTTTTATACATAGATTTGATATTAATTGATTAAGAATAAATTTGATTGAAATTGAATTTCAAATTATTATTATATCAAAATCGATCAATTAGCAATTCATTAACAATTTGACTTGCCCGTTTTCTTTGGAGCTAAAAAATGAGTTGATCTTAATGGTTATTTATATTTAATTTTTTTTATATAACTCTCATAATATGAGCCTATTAAAAGGTGCAAATTTGTAAAAGGTTATAATAATGTATTTATGATATTATTAATAATAAGAGTAATAATGATGATGTTTGCATATATTCACGTTAATTAAGAAGAGGTATTTTGTATACTCATGTTAATCGTTTTAAATTTTTAATTATTATGTTATTGTGATAAAAATACCTCTTTTTAAGTTTGTCTCTTTTTAAATTTGACACTTCCTAATTCGTTTTTTTTCCATGTGTATCAATGTAAAATTTCATTTGATTAAGGAAATCAATACATTAAAAAATATATTATAATAATATTTTTGATAATAATTTAATAATATAATGGCTCTCATATGAGTATTATTTATTATTTGTAGTAGATAAGCGCATAAATTTTATTTTGTATTTTCTGACTTAAGTTTTTTTTAACTAAACAAATACATTTAATGGAGAATCAAAATATAATAAATTAATTTGTGAAAATTAGTATTAAAATTGACATTAAAATCTAAAATTTATTATAATAAATTTTTCTATAATAATTTAATGATATAATGGCTCTCATATGAGTATTGTTCATTATTAGTAGTAGATAAATATATGCATTTTATTTTTCATTTTGTGACTCAATTTTTTTAATTAAACAAATGCATTTAATGGAGAATCAGAATATAACAAATTAATTTGTGAAAATCAGTATTAAAATTTGAAATATTTATTCTCCCTGATCCTTAAATAGAAAATATAATAAATCAGCATGTGAAAATCAATTTTGAATTTAGTTTCAATAAAAAAAAATCTAATGAAAATTTGAGTAGTTGATACAATCTTGGATTTAGTTTCAATCAAATAATTAATAATTCAATGAAATAAAGATTTATATGTAAATTTTTTAAAATAACTAATAATTAAGTTTAGGAAAATTGTGGGATATAAATTGCTTTGTGAGCATCACGTGAAAAAGTTTTCTTATAATGAGTCTTGTTTTGTAGTAGTACAGATATATATTTGATTTATTCTAATATGTTATAATAAAATGATTTTTCATTCAACGTAATTGTAGGAAGTGCACATTTAGAAAAAAAGTCATATTCATATATTAAATATAAATTAAATCGTGCATCATTTAGGAAGCCTTATTGGATAATTATTAGTCTTATTTATTACATTAAATTACAGGTTTAGAAATTAGAGTTGTAGGATATAAATTGTTCTAAAGATGACACACAACATAACTTTCCATATTATGAGTTTTGTTTATCAGTATTATTATATTATAGATAGATTGTAGATTAATGAAATTGTAGGAAGTGCATATTTAGGGAGAAGCTAGGTGACAATTCATTATATTAAATATAAATTGAATAGTGTATTATTTAAGAAGATTTATTGGATAATTATTAGTCTTGTTCATTATATTAAATTAAATAAAAAGGTTGAGAAATTAAATTTGTAGGGTATAAATTGTTTTGAAGATGAAATATGACTTAACTTTGCATGGTAAGAGTCTTGTCAACTACTCATTATTTAGTCCTCTAAATTATTAAATATAGATATTGGAATATAGATATAGACAACTATATGCTTAGTTAAAAGTCAAAATGTAACAAAAGAAACATTATTATATTAAGATAATTTGAAGATTGCTTCATTAAAATTATAATTTTAATTCTTATTTAATTTAACTTATGAATACAAAATGGAACTTCTTGTTTTGATCTATACATTATTTTTTTCTTATGTATTGTAAATTAGTCATTGTATTATAAGACCAAATGTGATTTGAAGTAACAAATCCTTTTTTTGGCATTTTGACATATTGTGTCTGTCATCTTGTAAAAATAATAGAAATCTATTACATTCTTTATTCCCTAATACCTATTGCATCAAAAGTAAAAAATATGGAACATAAATTTTATGATGAATAAACTTGCACAAATCAAAAGCATATTATAGATACAAATTATAAATTATTAATTAGTAAATAGTACTAAAAAATGATAATAGAAAATGCTAACAAAACATAAATCAATATGGAACAACAAAATAAGAACTTTGCAGCATAAGGTAAATACAAAGATTTTAATAGCAATTTTTTTAAAAATAATGATAGAATTTGTCAACACAAAGAACTTCCAGTTTAGTTCCTTCAATTTACAATTGAATCTTCCATATGCAATGTTCTTCTTGCCTAAATGATTTCTAAAGAAAATACAAATTACAATTATGTCTTTCAATTCCAAAATCATAGCACATAAGTCTTGGCATACTTACTCCATCTAATAATTTCTTTTGAGCATAGAATTGCATCAATCCAATAGTTGAATTTAAAGTTTCTACCAAGTAGATCAAACATATAAAGTTTCATATAATTTGAAAATGAGTTGGTAGTTCATCGTTTCATTTTATTTTGATAGATAGTATGTTTTTGAAAATATAAATAAATATCGATTAATAGATTACATAGCTATTGTTATCTAATTTTTTTAAAATTTTGCATGCTTAATTATTAATATAATATAACATAAATCAACAATCGAATTAATTAAATTCAATGTGGATAAAAAATTATAGAATGGAGTAAGTGTGCAAGACTTACTCCTGAAGTAAACAGATCCCCACTATATATATATATATAGTGGGGATCTGTTTACTCAATATATATATATTGAGTCAGTGACCTCATTGACACTAGTGAAATGAAAGCATCAAAGAGAATCACGAAGTGGTGGGTCCAATCTTAAAATGTCAACATGCAAAACTTTCAATATCAAATTAAATGAAGAAATGAAGATTCATAGCAACAAAAATCATAAAGTAATAGACAAGTTTAAAAAAAAAATCAAGTTTGCCGCCATTACAGTCGATCTTCTCTTCAAAGGCAAAATTTGATTTTTGATCTAGATGATAAATCTTGCCATTGTTGTTGTTCACCTTATGTTTTTCTTCAACTTCGATTTCACCTAAGAGAACAATAGACAAAAAAGAAAGATAAACAAAATTTTAGGTTTGGGAGAGAAGAGAGCATCTGAATCCAAGCTTGGAAAGTGATTGGTTCGAATGGAATGGTAATAATGGAGAAAATTTTAGGGAACAATGGTGCAGATATAATGATAATAAGGTGAATTTGTTTAGAAATTAATAGATGTTTACAATCGATGATTGATATAATCGATATCTAATAATTAATTACAATTGCCATGATTGATATTCGTAAATTAAGTCTAACGAATATGATTGTTATGCTATCTCATAATAATTAAGAAATTTATTTATTTATTTTTAATATTCACTTGTTAACTCATCATTGTTTAGTCCGCTTAAATATAATTAGTATATAGATAGATAATAGATAAAAGGTTTTTAAAAAATTAGAAGTGCTTGATGAGATTCAAAATAAATAAGTTATTATGTTTATTATTTAAATATAAATTATAGTATAAATATTTAAATATTTAATTAAATTATGATAATTTTCCCTCATAGGAGTTTGTAATATATATATACATATATATGTGTGTGTGTGTGTGTGTGTGGTAGTATTGTTTTGGTATTTAGCTTATATCATATGACGTTATTAGTAATCCTATGTAATAATATGTGAAAATTAATTATAAGACATATGAATTGTATCATAAATTGAATTTAAGAGTCAATACTACTTATATAATAAAACATCGCATTTTACTATATTAGCAGTAAGAGTATTTCAATATTTGGACTTTTCAGTTCGTATTATACTTTTAACCTATCATCTTATTTAATTGATATTGTTTTGATCACAGTAGTTTTAACCGTAGTTTTAGTCTGTACTCTTATATATTTTAGAGTAGCACTTCTATTTTCAATTTCTCTTAATTTTCCCTATCACAAATGCACTCCAAAATGAATTCTTTGAAAATTTAGTAATGCAAAACATTTGTCTTCTGAGCACAAATCACCAAGGATAGACGATTTCACCAAATAATTGATGCATTAAAATTTAACTTAAAATGCCCACAGAACTCATAATATTAACTACGAATCGAGAAGGGTAAAGATTTTTTTATTTTTCTCTTTTTCGAGCTCCGTAGCTTACAAAACCAAAATCAGGAAGAAGCATTTCACTGCTTACATTTATATCCTCCAATTTCGAAACAATGATGTCTTCAAACATCAAAGCTCATCATGATCATCATCATCGCTTTCCTGATGACCATCAGCATGAACTGTGTTGTAGAAAATAGACTCATGATTAAGCATCTCCTGGAGTGACAATTTTCCATCTCCATTATCATCAGCCTGCATCAAACAGAACCGGCAATATACTCACATATTCAAACTACTTTTATTTATTTATTTTGGTATTACACCAGAATATCCATCATCGAGCACAGTGACTAATCCCCTTATTGGCTTGTTAGCACCTCAAAGGATGAGACAATTGATCCTGAAATTTAAGACTGCTCCATACCCAAAGTTAGGGATCGAAACCCTGACATTTGATTAAGGGCAAATGAGTCCTTACTACTCAACCACATTTCTTAGGTTACTTTTATTTTCTTTTAACAATACAACATAGGCACGAAAAATATAACTAGAATATCTCACCAAAAATCATGTTAATGGTTAGATGAAACAAAGTAGTGTGACCTCCTTATTTATTCAATGATCAATAATTATTTAGCATGATTCTCACAATTAAATTTTGGCAAAATTTCGAACTCTGTAATATTTATCCTTTTTTAGTTGGAGAAATTACTATACAATCACGATCATCGAGATAACTAACCTCGTTCATTAAATAGTACGTGAAATATTTAGCATAAGCTAGCTCTCCGGGGTAGAGATAAGGAAGTATCGGTATCAATTCTTCAGGAGACAAGAATCTGCCAAATATATAGAAATGGTAAGTTTTGCAGGGTAATAAAAACAATTATATAACACTAAACCAGTTTGTATATATTAAAGAATAAAAACAATAATGAGTTTATTTTCTTAAAGTTTTTTTATTTTTAGTGATGTGTCCGGGGTAGCTATGTCCGGCAATATTATTGTATAGGTATTCTTCTCCCTCGTGCACACCCAAAAAATAAATAAATAAATAAAAGAATACCTATTTAGAAATGTGGATTTTGTTAAAACAAAGGAGATGCGCACAAATTAAAAAGAAAAAGAAAACACGTACTTGTCATTGTTCACATCAAGCTCGGCAAATTTATCCCCTGCATCAGGTACATCCCCTCTATTAGTTTCAAAGTCAACATAACTTTCATATGTATCATATACATGGTCTTCAAATTCTTTGAAGCTCACTTTCCCATCAATTTCATCATCCATTCTCCTATATTAAATCAAACAAAGAAACACATATGGTAAGTCAATTTGGTCGAGCTTGTGAGTCCATAGGAATTCAGGAACTGTCATACAGGCAGAGAAACGAAGCTGAGTCATCAAAATTAGCTACACTCTGCTCAACCATTGCAATAATTGTTTTGTTTTCTCGGCTCCTTCATAAAGTAATTTCAAGCTAGTGACAAGATGTACATACAAAAACAAGTGAATATCCTTTTAGTAAGAAGGCTTACTGAAGTTTATCTTTCAACATCCATTTCAGTATATCTTGATTTTGGCTGTCTTCTGGGTGCAGAAGGCTGCAAGATGATTTTGGTTCTCTTGTAATCAATTCCAGTGCATAAAATAAAAACTATTGCAGGAAGGTGTAAAAGAATATCGAAAACAATAATACGAAAAACAGAAAAAGAAAAGCAATCGTATATTACTCTTTAAGCTCTGTGAAGTTAAGAAGCCCATTGTGATCAAGGTCTGCAATTTCAAATTGCTCCATCCACCATCCTGCTTCACCATGCCCCATTTCTTTTTTCTCTGTTTCATAAAAACATCATTATCAAGCTCATTTTCAATGTATATTGACAACTTGACCAGTTAAATCTACTTCCAGCTGCACCGTCAACAAGATACAAATTAAATTAAACCCATCCAAAAACATAAAATGAGAATGGAAGAATAAAAAAGGAACACTGCGAAATTTTCAAAGAACCTGTTCTTCCCATGCATGATAAATTTTAGACCCTGGAACTAAGAGTCAGCTCTCTAAAAATTTTGAAGTTTTTAGCAGAAATCCATAAATTATTTACATATTTAACTTATTCCCTCAAAAAGCACGCCTATTTTGCCCAAGCACTAAGAACCACAGCTAAATTTAGTTATAGGGACTTCCATATTTTTTTTAATATATAAAAGTTTAGATTGAAAAGAAAATTCATTTTAATCCAAGATAAAAGCATGTCTCTGACTTATCAATTTTTAATCAAGGAACTTATAAATCACATATTAACAAGGAAAACTAAGAGTCAAGCCCAAATTATAATAATGTATGAATAGAAGGCCGACCACGTGAGTCGAATCTCCACACTTGTCTCTTATAATTTTTAATGATTAAGTTTATTTGCAATTTTACTCAAATTTTAGTTCATGAAATTTTCTCTAGTATATATATATTTTTTTAACTCTTACAAGAAACTAATGTACAATAAGACACAGATTCAATTGTCTTCCAATGAACCTCTTCAAACTAGGACAGAAAACAAGTTACCTATATCCTTGTCAGAAAACTGAGGCACATACTCCCTAAGAGATAAGGCCAAATCCCCATCCTTGTCCTTGGACTCCAACTCAGCCTGCGTGACATAATCCAATCTCTCCAAAGCCCGTTGAGTAATCCAAGCGTGCAACTCATTGAAGCTAACCACACCATCTTTCGGTTCCCTATCAAGCAAAGGGAACAAAATGATCAACCTCAGCGTCGTGTTCAATTTCCCACCCGAAGTAAGATATTGGTACGTCTCCGCAACCTCCTTAACCGATGAGGTATTGTCCAAACCACGAGGGGAAGGAGTGGGCCCATTGCTGTTATTAGCATTATTATTTTGCTCCTTGTTTTCAGCCTCTCTCTCAATCTTTGTCACAAGAGGGTCGAAATGTGGTGCTCGCTCACGTAGCTTGTAGCCAAGCCTGCGGTTAAGGCGACCTTTGGGTCCCTCGACGTTCAATGGAGATAGGACTATGAAGAGCAATGTGGCGGTGGCTATTAGGACATAAACCACCGCCTTTGACATCTTGGGGTACCAGAGTTTTTTAGGTCCAAGGAAGAAGGAGGTATGAAGAGAAAAAGAGAGACACTGGGAGCGAAGAATATGGGAGGGAAAAGCGGTTATTCATGGTTGGAGGTTATGGGTACATCTTTAGCCGAAGGAGACAGGACCAATAGTTGCCATTTTGCAATGTTTTATTTGTTTGTTTTTCCTATGTATCCAATTACCAAATTAGCTAAGTGTGTATGAATCTATACCATTATATAAAGAGGATTCCAAAAAAAACTGCTTTTGGTGTCTCCTAACCAAATTGAATTTTGGTTTCAAGTCCGGAATCTATTTTCATATGTCTCATCTGCTCCGTCAACAATTGTTTTGAAAATTTCAAATAAATTTTGTTTTTTTAAAAAACAAACCTTTGATAACCACACCCATCCACGTTTTCATCTCCTTCTCGCCGCTCACCCCACTTCCACTAACATGTCACACACCCACACATTACACAGATATTATTTGCCAAGTAGTGAGCATCATCCCTCGATCTCATTTCACTGTTCTCCGCCTCAATTCCAAATACAACAATGACAAAAAAAAATAGGGAACCAACTTTCTAAACAATTTTACAAAAACCCCTCCAAATCAAAACAAAAGAAAGCAAATGAAGTATCGGTATGCGATGGTGTGCTCTTCGAACCAGAACAGGAGCATGGAGGCACACTTCCTCCTCAAGAGGCAGGGCTTCGACGTCTCTTCCTACGGCACTGGTCAACACGTTAAGCTCCCTGGTCCCTCCCTCGGGGAACCCAACGTCTACGATTTCGGATCCCCTTACAAGCACATGCTCGATGAACTTCGCAGAAAAGACCCTGAACTGTATCCCTCTCATTCTTCCATTTTTCTTCTACCCTTTTGCTTTCTTTGGCCAAAAATGAAATTAGCAAAAAACCTGCTTTTGGTGTCTCCTAACCAAAATGAATTTTGGTTTCAATTCCGGAATCTATTTTCATATGTCTCATCTGCTCGGTCTGAACAATTGTTTTGAAAATTTCAAATAAATTTTTTTTTTAAAAAAAAACCTTTGATAACCACACCCATCCACTTTTATTATGGTTGTTTAACAAGCCTCATGGGCAGCATGCTGTGGCCCAATGGGACGAGGAGTTCCAGAGCATCTGCAATCTTAACGCCTACAAGGACAATGTCTTTCACCCCTGGGAGATCGCTTTCACTGTCTTTAATGTCAGTTCTCTTATATCATATGCCTTGATAGTTTGCTTGCCCTTTTTATGAAGATTCTTGGCTCCCAGATTTGTACTTCCTCTGTTTCTGATTTTTATGTTTTTTTGGTGCAGGAAATGCTTCTGGTATATTTCTCTTCTTGGGTCCAACCTACTCATCTCTATCACAGTTTTAATTTGTTCTTGATTTTTGGAGGCTACCATGGACCATGTTAAGCTTTTTCATTCTTTTATTATTATTGTTTTCTTTTTCTGTGTATGGCTAAGTGGAAGTTCAAGTGAAATTCTTGACATATTTGGCTTTTGGTAGAATCACATTCAAGAGGATTATCACGAACAAATCCACGAAGTTCTTTACTTTTTTTTTTTTTTTTGAAAAACAAGTTTTTATTTTTAGTTCCTTATGAAATTGTGAATGGTGATGATTCTCATATTGCTGTGTGTGTATAATTAGTTAATTTCTTCTCACACCAAAGATTAGATTGTTAAGTTGTGTTCCACAAAATTTATTTTCAGTGTTTAGTTGTTAAGTTGTGTTCCACAAATTTTATTTTTTCTGATTAATGTCCCTTTTTTCAAATGTAGCATGACGTGGTTTTTCAAGGACAGAGGCAAGTGACATCTCAATATGTAAATTATTTTTTTGATCTGTCTCTTTTTTAGGAACCTGAGACCAAAGAAATTATGATTAACTTTAGAAGCTAAAGAGTGCCTACTTCGTGAGAGGTGATCATGGTAACATATATATATTTCCTTGATTGATGCGTTGATATTCATTATCTCCTTTTAATATGTTATTCTTCGATTATCTTGCTTCTGCTATCTAAAGGTCATAAATGTAGGATGATGTTGTTTGGATGGACTCATGCTGCTTGCTAAGAACAAAATATGCCACAAGGGAAGGTGAAATGTTGCAATGGAGGAGTTACATTTTTGTCTTTGCAGAATATTGGAATCATCTATGGTGTTTGCATGGTTGATAAGAGTGAATAAGCATGGCTGAATATTGCTAAAAAAATGGTGTAGTATATGTTTGTAAATTATTAATGGCAGAAAGCATATAATCTCTAAATATGCATGAATTTTGATATGAGGAACTCAAGACTTGGCATGGGAGTCTGAATTAGGACATTATCTCATGAGTACTGATGTATTACATTCCAGTCTCAAAGCTAAAAATTACTGTAGATAGAGATAAATTGATTTGTTGAATGGAAATATACTTGAGAATTAATTTATATAGGAAAAGTGTTTATTGATTGAAAGGCCAATTTCATTATAGTGGTATGCAATGGAGTACAATGGTTCTTGATCGTGGTTTGTTGCCGTTGTGTCTGTAACTCATATCTTAATGCAATCCAAATAGGTGGTGGTTGTGGAGATTGGCATTTTGAATTATCGACAAAAATACGGTGAGGTAACATATTGAGCGGTGTTACTGCTAAAGATAAGAATTTTAAAAATGCCAAAAGGGCATGATATACATAGCTTAGTAATGCATATTGGATTTAGAGATGAGTTACAATTAAAACACTGCTTTGAGAAGTAATGAGACCCACGAACATAATGAGGATTTCCCTTTTCCAATATCATTTTGACAGTTTCTAGATCAACAAAGGTCACAAATCCAAACATCCTTCCCTGTTGGCATGGAATTCTTACATCTTCAACACTCCCAAAGGTGCTACAATGGAAAACACCAATAGTAAGGTTTAATTGCATTTTCCGTCTGTTGCCATTTGAACACTTTGATCTTTCAGTTATCACATTGATGTGGCAAAGCCCGTGTCATATGTAATATTTAACACTAAACTATAATAATTCCTAAAAACTAAATCAGCGAATCAACAGTTATCCCCGTATTCCTCTCTTCATTTTCATGAGTCAACACCAATAGAAAAGGCGACTGACAGACGATAAAGGTTCTGCCGAGTCGCTAGTGGCTATAAATCTTTTTGCTTTCGGTAGCAACGTGGCATTGGAAATAACAGCCTTTCTTCTTCATTCTTAGATGATAAGAAAAGGTGCAATTGCTTTGTATCCCAACCATGCAGTAAGAGGTGTGTGTAATGTTTTGATTGCAATCCCCTGTGATGAATACTTTGTTTTATGAACTTCATAAATTCATTGAGATGTGGTATTTGAGTTTCTTAATTGGACATGAGACACTTACATGTTAAAAAAATATTGAAGACATTTTTTTTTTCAGTTTTAGTTTGTTTCTTACCTTATGATTTCTAAGAAGGTATGTAAGAAAAGAAAAACATTTCTGGAATGTTGTTAAACTATAAATTTTAGGGTTAACTACAGGGACTTCTCCTAAGGTCCTTTGATATTACGATTAATTCATTCTAGTTTTTAATATTACACCTTCCTCTCGTAATTATTTTTAAGTTATTACACTTATATCCCCTATAAATTTAAAGCAATTTTGAAAAGTCAATTTTACACTTTGAATTGAAATTCTTTCCCTATAACAAATCCTTCTTCCCTGAAATGCGCTCATCACCCCCTTTTCACTATACCCTCTTCCCTAAAATGACATCATCACCTCCATGTGTTCTCAAAATCAACTTGTCCCCTACCAATGTGGCCTTTCTCTGTTGTGCAAGAGAGTTTCTTGCGATGGCCAGAGCTAATGACATAGGAGCCAACAATGCAACTACTCGTGAATTTGTTCCTAAGCAGGCTCTATGCAACAGAATTGAAACTGCCGAAAGAAGAAGGAGAAAGCGTGCGACCAGAGGAGGAGAACTCATCGATGGGTTGAAGGAGCCATATCTGAGACAAAGGATACGAGTTATGCTGGAAAAACTAGATATGTTAGAAACAAAAACCACATCGATGAAGCTCACCAGAAATCACATTGAAAGGCAAAGTAGAAACTGGTTCTTGAGCAAGGATTCGGCTTAGCTAGGAACAAACAATGAGAGAGAGAAAAGAAAGTGATGATGCAGTGATGGTGGCTCGCCATTGTTGTGGAGAGCATGGTGGTGATTTCCTTTTTGTTTAGAGGTGGTGATGGGGCTTGATGATGCTACGTTTGGTTTCAATTCTCTCTAATTTTTTGTTTTGAAAGTTGTTTGTAACACCCCAAAATTTATTTCAAAAATTTTATTTCAACTTTATTAATCAGATTTCACAATTATGATAGAATTAGTCGTAACAAGAATGGTTCAGTGAAGGAAAAAATGAATAGTACCTCTACGAGCCTCATGGGCCCGCCAGGACATTCAAAACCCTATAAATGAGATCTGGCTATGCCCAGGACTGAGAAAAGACAAGACCAAGATTAGAAATGGTTAGGCATGAAAATTTTAGACTCGAAATATAATTTTAGGCAACATCTGTATTTTCAAGTATGGTATTTTACCCGTTCGGTAAATATCGATGTGCAGTTTTTTACACCGTATATAACTTATTATGCAATTTTGCTGCCTAACTAGATAAATGTGTGGCTAGGGAATAGCCATACCATTGTGTTAAGCTAAGGATTATTTCACTACAAGAAAAAATGTTGATACCGACGGATTTTACATGTTATCGACGGAATTTTTTTTTATCGACGGATTTTGACCACCGGCAATAACGCAGTTGGAAACAGTTATCGATGGAAAAAATTTGTCAAAAGATTTTACCGACGGAATTACCGATGGATTCATCAAAGAAAAATCCGTTGATAAAGAGACTAGCATTATGTTGACAAAAATCGTCAGCTTAGAAACTTACCGACGGATTTTTTTACGTTTCCGACAGATTTTTCCATGGTAATATCTGAGTTGTTAAAAAATTAAAAATTAAATTAATAATTACCGATGGAAAAATCCGTTGGATATTATAATACATTTTTTAATTTTTATATTATAATTTTATCGACGGATTTTTCTGTCAGTAATAATTTAATTAATTTTTTGTATTTTTTAACAATTCATAAATTACAGATGGAAAAATCCATCAGTAAAATTATAATTTAATTTTCATTTTTTATTCTAAATTTATCGACGGAAAAATCCGTCGGTAATTTACTAATGTAATCTTTTAAAAATCAGATGTTACCGATGGAAAAATTCGTAGGTAATATTTGAGTTTTTATTTTTTGTTTTTTTTAGTATTAGCAATGGAAAAAATCCTAATAAATGAAAAATAATAAAAAATTCCTGATAAATATAAATGCAAGGAATTTAAGTTCAAAATATAAAATAGATAAAATTGTCAAGAAGTATACAGATACAAATATAAAAAGTTCAATATAGAAGAAAGTAAGAAATAACAAGATCTCAGATCAAGAGAAGTCAACAGCATCATCATCAACATCACCATCGCCATCGTCATCGCCATCACCCTTATCATCATCATCATCACCGTCTGGCTTTCCAGAGGAGCCTGCCTGTATCTTCTTCCACAAAGACATCATCTCTTTCTTCATCTTCTTCATCTTCATGTCCATGGCCTTTTCCTTGTCCTCAATCTTCTTTTACATCTCCTGCCACTGGCGCTGTCGCTCCGCGTCCTGCTCTTGTATACGATGAAGTTCCGCGTTGAGCAGGTGAACTCGCTTGCGGATGGCATCATCCTTGGCAGTGGACCCAGTGCTTGTAGATGCACCAGTGACAGAGGCAAAGGACAAGCTACTCGCATAAAATGACCCCATGACATAGATGCGGTTCTTGTAAGGACCGCTAACTACCTCTTGCCATAACGCATCCTCATCAATTGGTGGGCACTCCTCACCAGCTGCGATTCTCTGCTCTTACTGTGACGTAGCCTCTTGATAGCGCTGCTCATAGGAATGCTATAACAAAATAAAATTAATTAAACCTCTATCAAATATATGAAATATGTATACAAATAATAAGTGTTCGGAACATATATACCCAAGTTGTCCCTGAGCAAAGATTAACCCATGTCTTCTCTTTCTTGCGTGTGTGAGTCTTTCTGAACAACTCACTCTGTGTGGGTGGCCTCTTCAACTCAGCAGCCTACAATTTGAGTGAAACAGGTAAAACATTAGTAAATGAAAATATAAATTTTAAAAAAGGAATTTTAAAAATGGTTAAAATGATGAATAAACCATCCAGTGACGTGTAGTCTTTATAGTAGCAGAACCACCACAATGAACAGATCCACCCTTTTGAGATGCTCTGCTCGCCTTAGCCTTCAAAGACTTATCCTTAAATTTTTGACTTCTCCAGTATTGCCACAAATAGTCTAGGTTGGCTTGAGTCATCCACCTGGGGGCCTCATCCCGCCATTTCCGGATATCGATGTACATGTCTTGCAGCCTGTGAGTTGCCTTGGATTTGAAGAGCTTGAACATGAATTTTTCATCTTTGGGCTTGATGATGAAGTAGGACTACATATGGAAGTGAGACAAAAAAAGGTAATTGAAAGTAGTTTCTAAAGTAAATTACACATTTTCGTAATAGTAGTTTTATTTTACCTTGCACTCAATAAACCAGCACAGTTTCTCATCCTTCGTTAGCTTGCCAAAGGACTCAATCGGCCTATCATACAATTTCTGGATGGTGTGTGTCACCTCATGCATGGCTCGTGCATTTGGATGTCAACTGCATAGGAAATAGTACGAAACAATGTGTATTATAGGTCAAAAAATGTTCAAATTATTACAACAAGATTCATGAATTTAACAATTAAATTACTTACCTTTTCTTACCGAGACGTACAAGCGATACCTGTTGCTCCCCTGTGGACCCATGTCCTGATTGCCCTGCCAATGAGCCACCAACGACCCTGCTTTCATCAGCCCCTTGTGAGTCTTGTATTGGGGTGGAGACAGGATCTACCGGTAGTAGTGGAGGAGAAGGCACCTCTCCAGGAGCAGGCATCATGGTAAACTCCTGATGGGCACGAGGTGGTGGCATGGAAGGGGTAGAAGTGGATGTGTGAGCGACTATGGTAGATGCTTGACTAGGAGGGTTGAATGTTTGATTATTTGGTACACCCTTGCCTTTGTTTTTCACTTTAGGTGCCATGTCTGAAAAAGAAACGATAATGTATGAAAAAACAAATAATATGAAAATTTAAAATAAATAGATGTAACAAGTATGGGACTATACACATCACATTTAATCTGAAAATTGAGGATTATCTTCATCATTCTCAGTCTCAACATCATCCTCAAACTCATCTTCCTCATCATCACTACCATCGTTTTCATTGTGTTCACTCACTAATTGATCACTAGAAGAGTGAATAATCTCAACCTCACCCGAATCGGAATGTAAACTTGGCAATATTCCTGTATCAACAACTACCTGAGAAGGGACTGGATCATTAACTTGAAAAGTATCATCAGGTAGTTCTTCGACCTCAACTCGAGTTTTCATGACCACCTTCCAATTTTTCTGCACTTTCCAGGGTATGATGCATAATATACCTGTATTGTATTCTGAGCAATAATGAAAAGATCATATGCACCGTACCTCTTAGTATGATTCACCTCGGTAATTTTATATTGGTTGTGCATACGTGTTCCATCAGGACGTCTTGGGTCATACCAATCACAGCTGAACAACACTACCAATTTTTTAGGTCCATCACCCACAGATTCAATCTCCAATATTTGTTTGATTACTCCATACTAATCACCCTCCCCACTACCTGCATCCCCTTTGACACAAACCCTACTGTTGTCTGTTGCTTTCCCCCGGTCCCATTTAAATGTATGAAACTTATATCTGTTTACATAATACATTGGCCAACTGTTTGCTTTGTTAGCAGGACCCCGAGCCAAACTTTGTAAATAAGGAGATGAAACATTATTATTTTTTATCAAACACCTACATGAATAATTAAAATTCAAACATCAACACAAAAGATGATAACTAGAACATGAGTGATTTTGGATCAAATGGTTACTAGATAGTTAGGTCACATACAAATGATCTAACCATTGTGGAAATTGTTCAAGGGTGTGTTACTCATCAACTTGCTCAAAATACCTGTAAATTAAACATTGCAGATAAAATAAGATTTGATTTATGTCATCACATTAACATATTGAAAGTGATACATTGATATCACTTACGTTTTAAATGGTTGTACTTCATCACAGTTGATTAAAATATGCAAATGTGCAGCATGATTCTCTCTCTCTGATAGCCAATGTGGTTTGAATTTTCCAGCAGCGCATCCAGGCTGATTGAATATAGACAAAGTATGTTGAACTGAACTTTCACCCCCATCATCATTCCGACCAACCTTTGTTCATCTAGATTAAACATGTGGCTCAAAGTAATAGGAACAAAAGAAAGATGTCTCCTTGGAGATATATGCCTTACATATGGAACCTTCTACTTGAGCCCTATTTTTTACAGTTTTCTTGAAGCTTTCAATATTTCTTTCGAACGGATACATCCATCTGTATTGAACTGGCCCATACACCCGTGCTTCGTGTGCAGGCAAGTGTTCCATAGAATCAAAGAAACTAGGAGGAAATATTCTCTCTAATTTGTACATAATTATAGGGATATTTCTCTCCTTAAATAGGAGATCTTCAACCCTCAGAATGGACGAGCACAGGTCTCTAAAATATTGACTCAACTCAGTCAATGGCTTCCAAACAGGAAGAGGTAATTCTCTAAATGCAATTGGAAGTAAACACTCCATGAATACATGACGATCATGACTCTTCATGCCAAAAAATTGTCCTTGTGCAACATTGGCACATCTATCGAAGTTTGAGCAATAACCATCAGGCATCCTCAGCTCTTGCTTCCACTTACACACAGATTGTTTTTGCATAGAGGTTAATGTGCAACTGGCCTTCGGATTACACACATGCCCATCTGACAACTTCTGTAAACTCAACTCAGGTCGCTTACAATACTTTGCCAAATCTTTTCTTACTTTCACATTGTCCTTAGTCTTATCTGTGTCTATCATAGTTTTTATGATGTTATCACACACATTTTTTTCCACATGCATTACATAATTACAATGACGAACTAGATTATCCCCCCCAATAAGGCAGGTCCCAAAATATACTTTGTTTAGTCCAATTATGATTTACTCCATATCCTGGAAATCGTATGCATTTTCCTATTTCAGTTATCTTTGGAAAGCCTTTAACTCTGTGCCAAACTTGATTACCACTTAGTCTCTCATGAGGCTCATCACGTTCAATCGTCTTCTTTTTAAATGCGTCTTTCTTACCTCTAAATTCATGATCAAGGTCCAAAAACCTCCGATGACAATCAAACCACGAGTTTTTTTTATCATGTTTCAATGTGAACGCCTTTGTATCCTCCATACAAATTGGGCATGCCAATTTCCCCTACGTCATCCAACCTGACAATATTCCATAGGTTGGAAAATCATTGATAGTCCACATCAATGATGCCCTCAGTAATAAATTTTGCTTCATGGAAATATCATAAGTTTGTACACCTGAATACCATAACTCTTTAAGCTCATCAATCAATGGTTAGAGATAAACATCAATCTTAGCTTTAGGATTATCGGGCCCAGGGATTATACAAGTTAGAAACATGTAAAGATCTTTCATGCACATTTCAGGAGGGAGATTGTAAGGTGTAACAACCATAGGCTAGCAGGAATAAGGTTTGCTAAATTGATTATTCGGAATAAATCCGTTTGCACAAAGCCCTAACCTAACATTCCTAGGATCCGTAGCAAAATCAGGATAAGTTTGGTCAAAGTGTTTCCAGGCTTCACCATGGGAAGGGTGAGTCAAGACACCATCGTTTCTCTTATTCTCAAAGTGTCATCTCATGTGAGGTGTTGAACTCATTGAAGCATACAACCTTTTTAACCGTGGAATTAGGGGCAAATAGTGCATTCTTTTATAGGGAATATCCTTATATCTTCCATTTCCAGATCTTTTTGGTTTGAACCTAGGGCTTTCACAAAATTAACGTTGGGTTAGGTATGCCTCATCTTTATAGTATAACATACATCCCTTCAAACAACAATATATTTTTTCTGATTTCAACCCGAGTTTTGAAACTAATTTTTTAGCCTGATAGAAATCCTTTGGAACAGAACTAGGTTGTGGACTAATCTCACTCATCAATGTTGCCCACTGGTCAAATGAATTTTGACTTTGGTTAGCTTCTGATTTTATAGCTAATATCCTAACTGCTAGAGACAACTCAAAGTGTACACACCCTTCCCATAGTGGGGCCTTTATAGCCTCCAATATAGCGAAAAATTTCTCAGCCTCGGCATTAGGAGCCTCAACAAAAGGTTCATAATTTGCATGATTTTGAGGACCAACTGCGTCATAAATCATTTCCTCATATCATCTAGAGTTATCCTCCCAATTAATATTTCCCGTGACATGCTCACCAATATTAACTCTACTTGAACTACCTCCAACATATGTATTTTCAACATTAGCATGTTCAAAATTTTATGTGGCAACTTTCCCATGCATAGTCCAAACCCAATAATCTGCCATAAAACCATCCTTATACAAGTGATACCTAATGGTGTCCATATCAAAATATTTCCTACATTTGCACTTAGCACAAGGACACCTAACTTTTTGCTCATTCATAAATTGTACTGTTTGACAAGCCACCCCTACAAACTGTTCAACTCCCACATAAAATTCGAGTTTGATTCCCCTTCGACTGGGGTGCACCCTGTTATACATCCATAGTCTGTTTGCGAAACTTATGGTTCTTGAATGTGTAATTTAACCTAACAAATTCATTAAAAGTTTCCCAAATTAAAATTTGATTTAATTATAAATAGTTTTCAACAAAAAATCTTCTAAGAGTAAAAGTCTTTTAAATAAATAGTTTGTGCTCTTTAACTTAACAAAATTTCGGCAGCACCCCTCTTGAATTAAGATTCACTCTTTAAATTTTAAAAAAAATCGACAGAATTTCCTTCGAAACTAAGACATCCAATAAATTTTAAAGAAACTTAACAGAATCTCCCCTAAAACTAAGACATCCAAAACAATTTTAAATAAATTCGACAAAATCTCCCCTGCAACTAAGACATCCCAAAAAAATTTAGACAAAATCTCCCTTAAAACTAAGATATCCCAAAAAATTTTAAAAAAATTCGATAGAATCTCCCCTGCAACTAAGACATCCCAAAAAATTTAAATTTTTTTTGATAGAATCTCCCCTGAAACTAAGACACCCCAAAAAATATATACAAATACCAATCCAGTCAAATATATAAAATTCACAATCCAGTCAAATTAAAATTCACAATACCATCAAACAAACATTTAAAGATCCTAAAACCGGTCTAGAGCACACCCCCTTATAACATCACAACATGCATTATCTGCAATCTCCGTATACACAACCAATCTCCATAGCAAACAATGCAAACAAGTCGGGGAAAGACCTTTACGCCCTTCCCCCCAGTCATGTAATCCTAGTTTCCTACAACTCTATCTTAGAAATCATAAGTCTCTATCCTAACAAAAATGTAATTAAATAATAAGAAGAAATGATTACTTACCTTGAAAGAAACAAAAGAATATTATGCTCCACCAAAGAAATACTCCAACCAAATTCTATATTCTGTAACAAAATCAATTACTTAGATTAATAACTTCAAAAGAAATACTAATAACTTTAAAAATTTCATATTGTTACTTTTGAAGCCTATCTATCTATTCCAATCTATAAACACAACTTCTAGAAGCACCTGTGCTTTATTTGTTGTAGCTGTTATTATAGATTCAACAAGGACTGGATCTACACGCAATCATTAATTGGACCAATCAAAGTTTCCAAATTTCTAGTTAAGTTATATAGTCTAGTTGAATAGTCTAGTTCTTGTTCACATTGCATTTTCTACTCAACATAAATAATTAGAGCGAGGGTTGAAATTCAACTTACGCATAACAAATATAAATGCTCTCCTATACTCTCACTTATCTTTTAATTTGGCTATACAGAGACGCCATTTTCTGCACGCCCTCTGACTTACTAAACTATACACTACATGACAAGTCTCTATATATTTAGAGAAAATTAGTTTGAACAAATTTGAGACTAAATTAACCTAACAGGGTGATTAATTAATATTAATTTCAGATATAATATAGTGGGTGGAACTTACCTATGGGCATGGAGGGCTAGGGACAGCAGTAAGGCAAGCTCAATGAAGGGGGTGCGGAAGGCTCAGGGACAGGGATGGTGCTGGGCGACTGAGTTGCGAGTGGGGGGCCTGATGAAGCGCGACTCACTTCTCTGGGTGGGGCGGACAACACAACGAGAGAGGAACTGGGCGCGACGGCATTAATGTGAACCAGCGGTGGATAGCATGGCTTCACGCGAATCTGGCCCAAGAGCGGACTTTGAGGGGTCGCTGTGCGCGACGAGAAGAGAAGCTGACCCGAGGAGGAGTCGACGCGAGATCTGGCCAAGAGCGGGTGCGACGCGAGGAGGAGCCGGCGCGAGATCTGGCAAAGAGCAGGTACGACGCGGAGAAGAGCTGATGGCGCGACCGGGTCTAGACACAGCCGTGTCGGACTGCGATTGGGAGCGGACGCGGATGGCCGGAGGTCGGGGGTCACGAGAGCGTGCATCGGGGGGTTGCGGGGGCGTGTGTCAGGGCGCCGCTCACGGGGGCGTGCGTCGAGGTGTCGGCATCGATGGTGGAAGGTCGCAGGTCGGGTGGGACGAGGGTGTTCTCCGATCTGTCGGTCAATAAGAGAGAGAGAGAGAATCGATGAGAGAGGATAAGAGAGAGAGAGAGTCGATGAGAGAGGATTGAGAGAGAGAAAGTGTACTGAGAGGGGAGGAAGTGAAAAATAAACAAAAAGATTACCGACAGAAAAATCCGTTTGTAATATTAAATTCGTAAAAAAAAAATTTCCAACGAAAAAATCCGTCGGTAACATTTTCTTTAAAAATATTTCTTAAAATATATTACTGACAGAAAAAATCCATCGGTAATATTAAATTTGGAAAAAACAAAAAAAATTACCGACAGATTTTTTCGCCGATAGCATAAGTTTCATCATAATTAAAAGCACATAATAATTACCGACGAAAAAATCCATCGGTAACATGCGCGCCTCATTTTCCGTATTTGGCGCGAAGTTTACCAATGGATTTACTGACGAAAAATCTATCGGTAATGACCGGGACCCAAAATTTTTAAATTTTGAGTTTTCCGTCGGAAATATCGATGGAAAAAATCCGTCAGTAAAATTCGTCGATAACACGATACTTTCTAGTAGTGTTTAGAACCACATAAAATAATAATTTTCATTACAAAGACATAATTTTGTGGTAGAAGTAATTTCCAACACAACACATGTAATAAATTATACAACATCGCATTTTCATCCTTGTTGCCACCAAGATTTTGGCCAAGTCCCGAATTTTACTGCCCTCTTCTTCTTCTTCTTCTTCAAACACCAGACCCTAGCTTGAAATCCTAAGATACACTATAAAACTTCATAACCAAAGCATCAACTATCACTTATCTCTTGTAATCCCTAAATTAATCCTCTATACAGAATCCTCACCTCACTTCACCATCACTTGTAGCTGTTGATCTTGCTATTTTAAAGGATATTTTTATTGGTATAGATCAAATATTAGATGTAAAATCTCTTGAAGAAAGCCAAGACAAGAGCAAGAGCTTATAAGAGCCAAGTAGGGTTCTTTGCGGCCTTTCTTTCCTAAAAAATGGTTCTAGAAATTTGTGTATGTTTAAGCATGAGATTTTTTAATTTTATTGAATGTTTAGACATAGATGTTGATGTGTTTGAATGGGTGGAGTAGTTTGATGTTGTTAGAAAACTCTTTTTGTCAAAAGAAATTGTATGTTGTGTGCTAGAAACTCGGTTTTTAAGCAAGCAGGTGAAAATACATGATTTTTCTGACTTAGTTAGAGACCTTATTTTTAGCTTAAATTTTTATATGATGAAACTAACATATAGAGACATCTCCAAAATTTTTCCTGAGTTCATTTGAAATCTTTTGATATTTTTAAAAATCGAGAAAATTGAGTTAGTCAAGGTTTCTACCTGAATAACCAATTTTGAAGTACTAAATTTGTGTAATTTTGATACTATATCAAATAATCAAATTTTGATTTGAAATTTTAACACAATATTGTGAATATTTGAAGTCCAATCCTAAATTTTTATAGAATTTAATATATTCATTTTGATATGGTAATAAAATTGGGAATTTTGACTATTGGCTGGATTTATGTGGTTTCTGACATCCAAATTATATAATTTTGTTAATATAGTTAGAAATCTTATTTTACCCTAAAATTTTTATAGAGTCTCATAGACATGTTAAATTAACTTGAAAAAATTGTCTTGCCTTGTTTTGATGAGGTTTAATAGCTTATCTATCATTTTCTTTAGAACTAAAATTCTAGATAGCATGCTAATAAGCTGAAGCTATGATGAAATTTTTAATGACTTGGTCTCATTTATACTATATGAGCTTGATGATGATGTTATGTGCATATGATTGTAAATACTTTTGAAAATTGCCTCTACACGAGAGAAAGGGTGATATTATGTTTTCTTGGGCCAGAGAAAGTAAATTTAGTAAATTAGGGAAATTAAACCTGACTACTCCTTAATTGAGTCGAGGAAAGTAAATCTGATTAGGAATAGATTTGTGTGAGAATTGGAGAAAGTAAATCCAATGATCATGTATATGAATGAGTTCAATCCTAAAAAGAAATCTATTATTCAGGAGTGGAATAAGCCACCATAGCTCAATGGCCAAGTTAAAGTAGCAATTGTCCTAAGTAGTCCTCTATATTATGTGATAAGTAAAATCAAAGATCCCTTTCAATATGTCAAGGGCATGTAAAAATGATAGAGATGTATATGAGATCTTCTTCGACATATCAAGGTCACGTAAAGATAATTTCACTAAAGATCATTGCATGTATAACGGAAACCCACTTCGGAAAGATGGCAATCACATTTTCTTAATAAATCGAAATGGCTAGGATGATGTCGATAACATTGATTATTAAGCATTTTGAGGATACTCTACTGAGAATTTCACAATTCTCACCCTATGTTTTGTGTTTCCATGTCGTCTCCAGATTACTTAGGAGAATAATAAGGTTTCTCCCATTGAAGAATCTAATACGTAGTAGCTCGATAATTAAAGTCCCTTATCAATTTTATTTTGTTATGGATATATGTTTGTAAATATGTAAGGAGACATATGTGCATTAAAGCTCATAAAATAGCTTTTTCTTGTACTTGAACTTGTATTCAATAAATACATGATTTTCTTTGTTATATATTTTAGTAGAATTATGAATTAGTTATTGTAAGATTTTGATCGCATTGTACTTGGGAAGGTGTTATACTGTTGATATGATTTGAATGCAGGAGGAGTAATTTAGTTAGAAATGAAGAATGGCCGTGTGACAAATTTTTGAGTTTTGATATGAAGAGTGGTTAGGGAAAATGGTGGGTTGGAGGTGATATTGTTGGGGGGAGTGGTGGTTGAGTTGTTGTTGCTTTTTTTTTTTTCCTAAATTTGAAGGGTAATTGAGGAATTTTAAAATATTATTTAGAGATGAAAGAGGTAGGTGTAATATTAAAAACTAAAAGGGGATAAATGTAATATCAAAAGACCTCAAGAAGGTTCTTGTAATTAACCCTAAATTTAACAGGAAGATAAACAAATTTTTATGTATAAAAAGTACGTGAAAGTTTACTAATGGAAAATTCTTTAGCTTAAGAATAATGAGGATAAATTTCTCTTTTAGAAACCCTCTTTAGGTGAATATGTTGCTAAGAAGCCTATAATTTAATGATGTTCTATAAAAGGACCTATACATGGAATCTAGTGGCTCGTATTAGTGGGAGGAGTCTAATAAATTTTAGGTTTGACAAAGGAAAGGTACAAGCATGCAAAATAATTCTTACATAAACACAAACTTAGGGATAATAACTCAAATTTAGACACACTTACATAAAAGTTGATATGACCCACATATAAGTGGATATTTCTTGAATAAAGCTAATGAGATACATTTTTACTGTGAGTGTAACAAAATGTAAACTATTAAACTTGTATCCATACAAGAGTATCGCTAGCCATGCATTTATGAAGCTTTAATTTAATAAGCTCAATGCAGCTAATGTGATTAGCTTTCCTGATCAAACTTCCACTCATGTATCATCATAATTTGTAGTTGATTAATTTATATATTTTTTAGTTGATGAATGATCCATAAAATATCCTCTGTATACGTTCAATATGCTCGAAAACATGTCATGACTCTGAATTGAAATGAATCTTTCTCTCAATCTAAATTTTTTTCACTATACAAATAATAACAACAACAACAACAACAATAATAATAATAATAATAATAATAAGGTCAATAAAAAGGGCATTATTTTTAATTTGGTTAATTTTCTGTGGTACAAAGTCTAACTAAGAACATGTTTGAGGAACAGAGGAAGTATTCTTTCCTAAAGTAGTTTTTAATCTAGCAAAATCTATTTTTAATATAATTTGATATGTACAGAAATACAGATAAAATTCATTGTAAATTTTAGCTTATTTTATGTCTTTTTTTTTTCCCGAAATGTATGAACTTTAATTATTTTTTTTTTGGTAATGGACTTTTAATGATTTGATTACTTATTCTTTTCAAATTACAATATTTCTATCAAATTAATTTTAATTATTAATACTATATGTACCAAAACAATTATATAATATAAACAAATAGCAACACTAAACAAAAGTATTATCTTAACCTTAATTTTCAATTAATATATCTAAATATAATGCTATTTTATCATAATGAAATTATAAAATTCACAAGACTGAGGTAGGATGGTGAATGCTCTCTTCTTCCTTAATTAAGTGTCAATTTTCGCCTACCTTAAAAATGAATCAGTTTTAAAACCTATGGCCAGTGTCGGTAAATACCTTGGAAAAAAAATGAAATCATAAAAAAATTCTTTCAAAATGAAATTACAAAAAAGTTAATTATAAATGTGTTTATTCCAATTTTTCATAAATGCTATTTATACCAACTTTCCTCAACTATTCAAATGTTTTTAATTATTTTTGTAGTGATAATATATCTTTCAATAATATCATCAACCTAAGAATGATTCTTTCTTTCTTTTTTTTTTACTTTACCATAGTGACAATAAAATTTTGAACAACCCATGCAAACTATATAAGCCCTCACGATTGCCACCTCCGGTGGCTTAGAATCTTTCTAATTTAAAACCAGTGACATGAAATATATATTTTTTGATATACTCCAGTGACATGAAATATAATGACTATTCATGGTGATTGGCGAATCAGAATTGAAATTAGAAGCATATAATTATTCTTTTTTTTTTTGTGTGTAACAAATGTATATTTTAAGGAGTTCCAGCCGTCCCAACGTTGAAGAAATTGAGTCACCGGCCTAGCAAAATATCGAAACAAAATAATTTCGATACTTTAAAAATAGGGGTCTTATATCATCGTGATATTAAAAAAATAATAGAATAGACGATCCAATTGAACGCACAATTTTAGCTTTTTGAATGGCAATACTCGTACGATATATAAGGTCTTTATCCATGGCCCTTCACTTGCAAAGTCCACCATCTACGGACCCAAGTTCCGCAGCAGCACACTCTCCTTCCTTCTGGCTTCTGATTTTGGTCATCTATCCCCTTCTTCGTTTCCTACTATTGTTAGAAATCGTAGGCGAATTCTGCGTCGTTCGGTACTCTGGCCGTGTTCTATTATACGTGTCTTCTTAACATGCAAGCCTTGCTTCTGGAACCCCTCGCTCACCCACCGCCAAACCTCCCATCTCGTGGTTCCACCAATAGCGTAATAAAATCCCCTTCTCTCTCCCTTCGACCCTCAAAATCCACCTACCACCAAAGCACAACCAACCACCAAGTCCCTTACTTGACCCTTTATGATGAGCCGCTAACTTCTACGATCTACTCCTTCCTTCTTGACTCCTGTGTGTCCCCCAATTCTGGTAAACAGGTGCATGCTCACTCTCTCAAATCCGGGTTTCACGCTCACCAGTTTGTCCAAACCAAGTTGCTCCAGATGTATGCGCGTACCCACTGTTTCGACGATGCATGTCTCATGTTCGAGACAATGCCCCTAAGAAATTTGCACTCTTGGACTGCACTCCTGCGCCTTCATGTCGATATGGGGCTCTTCGAGGAAGCCTTTCTACTCTTCCAGGAATTGCTGCTACGTGAGGGGGAACGAGCTGTGCAACTGGAATTTTTTGTGTTCCCCGTTGTGTTGAACACTTGTTGTGGCCTTGGTGCATTGGAACCGGGAAGGCAATTACACGGCATGCTCTTGAAACATGGTTTTGTTGCAAATGTTTATGTTAGCAATGCTTTGATTGATATGTACGGTAAATGTGGGAGCTTAGAGGATGCCAAGATGGTTCTAGAAGGAATGCCTGAAACGGATTGTGTGTCGTGGAATTCTATTATCACTGCATGTGCTGCCAATGGGATGGTGCATGAGGGATTGGATCTCTTGCGGAACATGTCCGTGAGTGGTTTAATGCCCAATCTTGTTTCTTGGAGTGCAGTTATTGGAGGTTTTGCGCAGAACGGTTATGATGTTGAGGCGGTTGAACTACTGTCCAGAATGCTAGGAGTTGGGATGAGACCGAATGCGCGAACGCTGGCGTGTGTTCTTCCTGCTTGTGCGAGGCTGCAATGGCTCAGCCTTGGGAAGGAACTGCATTGCTATGTCATGAGGCATGAGTTAATCTCGAATGCTTTTGTTGTGAACGGATTATTGGACATGTATAGAAGGTGCGGTGATATGGATAGCGCTTTCAAAATGTTTTCCAGGTTTTCGAGAAAATCGGCGGCTTCTTACAATACAATGATAGCTGGGTATTGCGAAAACGACGACGTTTTTAAAGCCAGGGAGTTGTTTGATCAGATGAGGGAAGAAGGTGTAGAGATGTGCAGAATATCATGGAATTCTATGATATCAGGTTATGTGGACAATTTCATGCTTGATGAAGCCTTGAGCTTGTTTCATGATTTACTGAAGGAAGGGATTGAACCTGATTCTTTCACTCTTGGAAGTTTGCTTACTGGCTGTGCTGATACAGCTTGTTTTCGAAGAGGGAAGGAGATACATTGTCATGCCATTATCAAAGGTCTGCAGTCCAACAGTTTTGTTGGTGGAGCTTTGGTAGAAATGTACTGTAAATGCCAGGACTTAGTGGCTGCTCAAATGGCGTTCGACAAAGTAAGCGATAGAGATATAGCAACTTGGAATGCTTTGATATCTGGCAATGTGCGCCATAATCAAACAGAAAAGATTGGCGAACTTCTTCAGGAAATGAAAGGGGATGGTTTTGAGCCAAATGCATATACATGGAATGGTATCATAGCTGGGTATGTGGAAAATAAACACTATGATTCGGCAATGCAATTGTTCATTGAAATGCAGAGTTTGAATTTAAGGCCTGACATATTCGCCATTGGAATGATTCTAGCAGCATGCTCGAAGTTGGCCACAATTCAACGAGGAAAGCAGGTCCATGCATATTCCATAAGAGCGGGGTATGACACTGGTGTTCATATTGGAGCTGCTCTAGTGGACATGTATTCGAAATGTGGTGGATTTAAGTATTGCTATCTAGTTTACAACAGGATATCAAACCCTAATTTGGTGTCCCACAATGCTATGCTGACCGCATATGCAATGCATGGACACGGGGAAGAAGGAATTGCTCTTTTTCGCAGAATGTTGGCGAGCAAGGTCAGACCGGACCATGTGACTTTCCTATCAGTTCTTTCTGCAAGTGTTCATGCTGGGTCAGTTGAGATAGGTCACGAATGCTTTTGCTTGATGGAAAGTTACAGTTTGACACCCACATTGAAGCATTATACATGTATGGTTGATCTCTTGAGTCGTGCTGGTGAACTCAAAAGAGCATATGAACTTATTAACAAGATGCCAATGGAGGCTGATTCAGTGATGTGGAGTGCTCTGCTTGGAGGTTGTTTTATTCATGGTGAAGTTGCCTTAGGAGAAATTGCAGCAAAAAAACTCATAGAATTGGAGCCTTGTAACACTGGAAACACTGGAAACTATGTTATGTTAGCAAACTTGTATGCTTCTGCTGGAAGGTGGCATGATCTCGCTCAAACTAGACAACTGATGAAATATAAGGGAATGCAGAAGACTCCGGGATGCAGTTGGATAGAAGATAGAGAAGGGATACATGTGTTTCTTGCTAATGATAAAACTCACAAAAGATCATACGAGATATATTATACGCTCGATAATTTGACGAATTTTATCAGAACTAAGCATACGCATCATTCATAACATGATAATATAGTTCAATATTGGTCAGAAGCCTCTACTTGTATTCGAAGCCTGATCTGCTCTTTAATCAACAAACAGCAAATCTTCACGTTCTGATCAATTTTGGCTTTAATTTAATTCTATGCCGCCATCATTTGTAGACATAAAGATGTTGGTTTTTCAAATATAGGGGGAACAAAAGTTTCATCAATTAAAGTGGATTTAAGGTGTAGCAACCAGTTCCCTTGCCAAAATGTTCAACTTCACAACATAGACCTGAAGCTTGCACCCGGCCTTACCGGTTCTAGATGTGCCAACATTAAACCTATCTATGGAGGCTTGCAAAAACCACCAGCTTGCCCCACAGGTTCCTGACTTGAAGTTACGTACTCTTTACAGATATGGCAATCAAGATGCGTGTAAGTGTTTGGGCAATTGGACCTAATGGGAAAACAGTGAGCAGTGTATACTGGAATAGAAATGGTATTGAGTCTGAATTAACAAGCTTAACTCAAGCCTACTTCTTCCCTTAAGTTCTCTTGCTGTCAGATTTCGATTCTATCCTCTTGAAGAAAACTTTTTGAACCAATTGGAATCAACCTCAGTGTAGCTATTTTTCACCTGCTAGTCGTTCTATCTTATACTACCCATTGAAGAGTTCTTAGCCAAATATTTGAACCAGTTTTGCTGTACAGAATGCCAAAAATTGTATAAAAACTAAGTCAAATGAATGCTTTCAGGTTCTGAAAGCGTTAGTTACTTACATTGTAAATAAAAGCAGTGTTTTACCTTTTCCCTTTCTACTGGCTATTCAACTGATGCTAGAAATTCTCAGAATGAGTTCAAAGAGTTTCGGTTGTTAAATAGAGTGCCAGGAGTTCATGTTAAAATGTATCTTATTAACTGGCTGAGAGGAGTAAATCTCAAACTATGTCTGCCTTTTTTCTTTTTCTCAAGTTTAAGAAATTTTGGCGTCACAAACTGTAAACTCATATACACCTGTTTTTGCATTTCACTTGAATTTTGAAGTAATCACACACAGTTGTACTAAGTTGCAGCCAGATTATAATTTTCGCTCAGATGGTCCCATAGACTAGCAAATATATCAAAATATGCTACTAAAACTATAGAAAGCTTTTTAATTTTATAATAGAAGTCCCGTAATCATTTCTGCACTTCATGTGGTGATTGGATTTAGTGCTGCGGAAGGCTATTGAAAAATAACTCTTATCCTTGCTCTTGATTATCCTTTCCAAATGACAGACAGCTTGGCTCTGAACTTTGAAGCAACTATGCCTTTAATGTATCCCTTGTTGTAATCACTTATCCAAAAGATACATTAGTTAACAAATCGTTGATACATCTGTTAACCATAATTTTCACAGTTTAATACATGGTTCAGAAGATTATAGAGCCCTCAAGGATCTTAAATTTTATGATTATCACATAATGAAATATAAAAGGAAGTATGATGATGTGTCCGGATCTATTTTGAAGTCCTTAATCTCTTCTTCTTGAGTTCTTTTATAGTATTGTTTCTTTTTCCCCTCTCTTTCTTTCACTTTAGTATTTCTTTGATAGTGAAGAAGTTTCTATTTCCTTTCCTTTGGTTGTCTTTTATTTTTATTCAGAGTAACTGCCAACTTTTTTAAAAGGGAGAGGGGAGGGATTTTTAAATAATTATATTAAAATCCCCCACTAACTCTATTTACTTTTAAGAGATTAATGACTATCATTTTAATCTTCTTTTGTTAGAGTCAGTCTATTAGTTCCATGGACCATGCCATAATAATATAAAATAATCGTACAACATCATGCCGAAATTCTCAGTAAGTCTGCAACAATATGTATTCAAAATTTTTATTCGAGGGCTGAAGGTCAAGTTTATGAAGCTGTAAACATCTCTTGCTTTTGCCTTTCAAAATTATAAATTTATCTTTTTCTTTCCTAATTCACCTGTAGAGTTGATAGTGAATAACTAATTATGCATTTTCTATAGGTTGTCGTAGCCTGTTATTGAAATAAGAGGAATTATAAATCAATTGTGTTTGGTTATTCACCTAGAAACTGTGGACATAAACCTTGAAGCTTATGGTGATACATGGGATAAGATATTCTTGTCGGAATTGTTAGGGTTAAGTGTGAGAGGTGAAGTTTCACATTGATTGAGAATAAGCTAAGTAAGTAGTATATAAAATAGGAGAAGCTATAACTCTATGTTTAAAGGTAGTTCTCATGGGGGAATGACAATTTTTCCCAATAGGAATTCTACCAGAAAATTGATTGAAAATTGCAAACTACAATTGATGGGAAGACCAGAAAGTTGTGCATGACAGAGGTTTGACAAATTACAGAAGACAGAAGAAGAGCTGCAAAAGAAAATCTTCCCGATTGTCACAAACCAGATCCATGTAATTGCTTGTAACTATTGCCTTTTGGTCGTAAGAAAACTTCTCAATTTTAATATTATGTTGCTATTATCTGTTGTGTATTATATTTTCTATTGAAATATGCTTTATGCTACTCATTGTCAGAAACCATGACAGAGGCACGACGATGTTCTTTGCTAGAAGCCACAGCGAAAGCCAAAAGCATTTATTGGTAATGGCCAACAAATATTCATCTTCTAAAATGGAATTTAAGTTCAAGATGGTACAAATATACTTAATTGACAAAGTGGCAAAACTGAAACATATTCTAAATGAAGGACTCCCACAGTACTCTATCGTAGTTTATCTATCATCATACACCTACATAAAACATGAACGCTACATTAGTTGTGATAATCATTAATTGAAATAAAATAAAATGCAAATATTAAGAAATTGTGAGAATACTTACATGTAATCATTTTGATTTCTTTTCTTGTAGCTTCTACTGTTGTGACAATGTTCCCCACTTATATATCATGATTTCTCTTTGACTAACAATTTATTAAGTGATATTCTACCTTTAAATCTACAATTTCTTTGACACAACCTGCTCCTGTCTCCATCGTTCTTTCTCCCTATAGTTTGGGATATGGGTGGATCTCCAATAGTCAATTATGATGTGTCGTTCACTTTTTTTATATGCAGATCTGGTTCTCATTCCTATGACTTGACTCCAAAAGTTTTATTTCATCGTTAATTTGCACATTTGTTTTCATTGCAATAGTTGACCAATGAGTATTGGTCAATTCTAAAATAATGAACTTATATCTGTTTCGATTATTCAACAAGATCAACTAATATGCTTGCTTCATTTTGTGCTTTTATCCTTCTCAAAATCCTTGATGTATTATTGCATTATTATATTGACATCAAAAGTACTTTAGTTTAAGTGACTTTCCAACATTCAAAATGAAATGACATGACCAAGGAATAGAACAATACATTTTACTTGAAAAATAACAAGTACGTATTCGCATAATATCCCCATAAATTCAAATAGCAGGCAAATAAATTTACTAATTTGAGTCTAATATATATCAACAATAAATATATCTTGAGCATCATAACATACCTAATTGACATATCTAGGCCAATATCTACTGATCTTTTGCTCGGTAAACCAGTTGATCTTTCCCAAACTCATCTTGAAATTTCCCAGAAATATTTCTTGTATAAACAAATGAGGCCTGCTCATCAAGTTTTGAACCGGAATGCATATGCGATCTATGCCTCGATTTATAATCTTCCTTTTTTTTTTTTGAAACTTTAACATAAATTCTTGTAGTGTTTCGGTGGAATAAAAAAACATTAATACTCTTACGTCTTTGAATAGCATTAATCTCAGCAAAGAATGTGCTTCAATTACAAATTGGCATCCTTGATTATTTGATTTTGAATGACCCTTGAAGCTAATCATTTTTGTCTACGTTATACTCAATCATTTAGCCTTGTCATTCATCTTAAAAAATCTAAATACTACGTGAATCCAAAATACATTTTTCTAACTCATGCTTAAAAATATCCTTTTTGTGATATGTGGGAGCTAATTTTTCAGGAAACTCTTTTCTAATGCGCCACAAAGCATAGGCAACAATGAGTTCCTAAAAATACTTATGTTGTGGCTTCTTCAATAGCTAAATATTGACCGGTTATGACAAATAAAAGTTTCTTTCCATTCATTAATTCAAGTCATGTTTCAAATAATCATGTAAAAATATTCTCTGACTCATCTGGTAACAAAGCATAACTAAATAGAACTGAGTGATAGTGATTATTCAATCCCGTGAATGGGACAAAAGGCAAACTATAGTTATTGGTGTCAATTGTGGCATCAAAAGTTATAGCATCTCCAACCTGTTGACTAACTTTGATCTACCTTCCACTAGGAAAAAAATCCATCGTCTGAGAATCATCATTGCACTTACAACATAGAAAAAATTAGGAACTTGTTTGGTTTTATTTCCATTTCCTACTAGTGACGGCCTAGAAATTTAAATTAATTTTGTCCCAAAAGAAATGATACTAGGAATGGAAGATAAGATAAATGAGAATCTCATTTTAGCTTAGACTATAGTAAATAAATATTTTGTGGCCCAATATTTAGTGGGTGGACTCCAATATTCGTTTCTTTTTTCCTTCTCTGTTCTTTCTTTCTTTCTTTTTCCTTCCCCCTACCCCCACTAGCCCACCAGCAAACTCTCTATCCTTTTTCCTTTTCTTCTTTTTTCCTTTCTTTCCCTCTTCTTTTCCTCTGTCATGATTTCTTGCCCCCTCTGTTCTCCCTCTCTTGTCAACGATCACCACCGCATCCTGGCAGTTGTCACCACCGCTGCCACCATCCTGTCGAAAACCTTAGCCTGCTTCCTCACCATAGGTCTCTCTCTCCTCTGTTTGATTGAAGTTTCTCTCTCTAGAGAAGGGAAACTGCTGCAACCTCAAAGATTGAGGTGGTGCTTTCCTTTTTCTTCCTTTTGGCAATGTGGGTAAGTGTAGTTATTAAAGTAAAATAAGAATAGAAGAACAAATATGTTTTACAAAGGATGCTTAGCTATTATTCATTTGCTCTCTTAAATAGAGCTAGAGTCAAACATACAAAACAAAATATCCCTTATTCTTAGACCTGACTAACAATATTCTAACCTGATAAAAAAAATAGAATCATAAACTCCTAAAGACTAGGTCTTAAAGAATAGAAAATTAAGCTTCTAAAAATTGCATAAAACATCCACGTAGGTAGCTGTTGTAGGCACACTTTCAACAAATCTCCTCCTTGCCTTAATCGCTACAGATACCTATTTTGTTTCTCAAAACTTCAAATCTAGATTTTGGAAAGGCTTTTGTTAAAACACCTACACTTTGATCTTCAGTTTTGCAATAAAGAAGTTTGACTTCACCTTGTCTTTGTGCTTCTCTTAAGAAAAAAAGCTTGATCTTAAAATGCTTAGTCCTGCAATGAAAAATAGGATTATTTGAAATGGAAATAGCTGCTTGATTATCAACAAAAATCTATGTTGACTTTTTTTGCTCCATATGTAGATTAGCAAGTATACACTATAGCCAAATAACTTGATTCACATCTGTAGTGGCTACCACATATTCTGCCTCAACTGTGCTTTGAGCGACAATGTCTTTTTTTTTTTTTGAACTCCATGAAAACATACCTGAACCAAAGCTAAAATAATAATCTGATGTACTTTCATGTCATCAATTGAACCACCCCAATCATTGTCAAAATATCTATGAAACTGAAAATTCTGAGAATAAGTATACTTGACACCATAGTCTATAGTCCCCTTAACATAACTCACAATCCATTTGGCAGCTTGAAGATGTACATCACTAGCACAGTGCATAAATCTTGACAACATGCTTACTATAAACATGATGTATGGCCTAGTTATAGTAAGATACATTAGACAAGCAGTTAGGCTTCTAAACTGGTGCGCATATGCCTTATTAGCCTCGTCATCTTTGCTAAATTTTTCTTTTTGGTTCATTGGAGTAGTAGTGCTTTTTGTAACATCCTAATTTTTTTTCAGAAAATAATTGAGGCTTTAGTAGTAAGAATATCAAAATTTTGGTGTACACAAAAATGATGAGAACAATGTAACGAACGTTTAAAAAAAAAAAAAAAAAAACGTGAATAGTGTTTTGCAGGCCCCGTAGACCCACCGGAACAGCTGAAACCTTAGATTCAAGACCTGAAGGTGCCCGAAATTTGGAAATTATAGGATTAAGGTTAGAAATATGTAGGAATAAATATTTTATACCTAGAATTAATTTTCAGGCAATAGTTGATTACCCGGGTACACTATTTTACCCATTCGGTTAAATTACGGTGTGTAGTTTTTACAGTATAAAGCTACGGTGCAAGCATGCCACCTAGGGTGATAAGTGTGTGGCTTGAGATATGCCACACCATTGCACCTTTATGGCTAACCAATAGGAATTGTACAAAATTACCATATTTAACTTTAAGAAAAACCATTTTGTACTTGAAATCATTATCCATTTTGCCCTAAACTCACAAGATCAATATCTTATCACCACCACTCCATCATTTTCGTCCAACACTCCAAAAATACAGCCTCCATGTTTGTTTCCTCTCAAACCTCCATTAACAAGCTTCAAGCTCCAAAACCCTAGCCTAAAGTCACTAAAACACAAAGTTTCCTTCACAAAACTTGTTCTAGACATCAACACCTACAAATATAACCGATTAGATTCTCCAAAAACCTCACCTTATCACATCACTCATCTCTGGTTAGAGGAGTATTTTACTGTATTTTAAGAGCTTTGGGGTAGAGTATGTCTATCTTGGAGTATACAAGAGACAAAGAGGCATTAGCTTCCAAGGGTAGGGTTTTCTTTGGCCTTTTTCTTTCCAAATTATTCTGTAAATTTTGTTGGGTTTTATTTCGAAATTTATGGTTATATTTGATGATAATATGTTGATATTGATGTGTTAATTTTGGTGGAGTGTTTGGATGAGGTTAAATAATGATTTTTGTCAAAATAAGTTTTGGCTAGGCTGCTGAATTTTCGGATTTCAGCAGGACAGGATTTGTTCATGAATTTTCTAGTTCAATTCTATTCATTTTTATGAGCTATAAAAATTATATGTTGAAGACAACATCATAAGGAAACTCTTATAATTTTCGTGGTGCATAATAAAGAGTTTTACTGCCTGAGAAAAATCAAGAACCAAGAGTATATCTATGCTGGCTGAAATCTTGGTACTGGAGCTGTGAATTTGTATAAATTTTTATTCATAGCAAATGATGGAGTTATCCTTTGAAAAATTTTTACAGAGTTTTTTAGACATCTTTAAGTATAACTGTGATTTTTATTTTGAGTTGTTTCTATCATTTTCTAAAGTTAAAAATTGTGTGAATCCTATTCGAAATTTGTGAAAAAGTGGCCTCGACCACTAAAATTGTAGAATTTATTTGACATGGTTCTAGTATTCTGTTTGCTATGAACTTTTTACAGGGACTTTTAGACACATTGAGGTGTCATAGAGAAATTTTATGGCCAGTGAATTGCCCATTGGATATGTGAATTAAATGTTGTCCCCATAATGGTAAATCTGTCAAGAAGCTGGAATGGTGAAGATGTATTAAGTTAATGATAGAAATCTATTTAATCCAAGTATATATCATATGAATGTATGTTAATTGTTTGAAAGGCTTGTTTATAAAGTATGAATGAGACTCCAATGATACTGAATGCCTATATCTGGGATACAAACCTGACTTTGAAATAGAAAGGTCCATGACATGGTTGTATGACAAAAGAGAATATGTGAAATTTAATGGTGCATGTTTTAACATACGGGAAAATAGAAACAAGGCTTATGTGTGATAGAGAGGGAAGGCAAAAATAAGAACTTCCCAAGAAATTTTATGAGTCGGTAGACTTATCGACTAGGAAATAGAACTGTGTGTGATTGAAATGGAAAAAATGAAGTCGATGATCACGAATAGGAATGAGCTCATGTCCTAGCAGTCTATGGTCCTCTGAGGAGTTATCCACTACATATGTTACTGATGTGAATCTAAGCCTTCCCTATGTTAATAAAAGAACTACTACACTAAGTTGAATTCTATGTGATATAAGAGAAACACTTATGATTAATACCATTTTGCATATAATTTTCTTTGACTCATGTATGCTAATATTGATATATGTGATCTAACATGATGTTTTTCTTTATTATTATAAATGCATTTCTGTTTATATTCTATCTGTATGTAAGGGGTTACCCTCTGAGAATTTTATAATATTCTCACCCTTATTTGTGTATATGCTGTATTGTGCTCGGACTCTGCAGATGCCTCAGGCTGAGGAGAGGCCATCATACCGATGGCCAATGGTTTCACGTAGGAGGACATGAGACTTACGTGGGCTTTTGACTTGTATGTAGTGTAGAATAGTGCCAGGAACTTACCAGCTTGTAGACTAATTGGTGTTAGATGTCTTAGTTCCATTTCTGTGTGTTTAGTAGTTTGTTGGACCTTGATATTTGAGCAAGCTTGGTAGATCTTTTGATAGTAGTTACTGTGTTGTATTATAAGCGAAGTGACTTAACTTCAAGTATGGTATGTATTAAAGAAAGCGGTATGTAAAGTAATTATATATGTACATTTTATAGTAGTTTTCTTTATAACTCTAGAGTTTGATTTATCTTATTTCATTTCATTTGACTAGTGGATATTATAGAAAGGAAGTGATACTCTTCTAATTACAATGTTAATGCTCGAGTAATACATGGTAGTTAGGAGGGTGTTACACTTTTGCAATCCTCTAAGTGAAATTTTTTGAGTATTTCCCTTCCATATTTCTTTTGGCATATGAAGACTCCACCATGATCTTGCTTTACCTTCATACCCAAAAAAATAGGAAATCAAGCCAAGGTCTGTCATCTCAAATACATGGAGCATTTTAGCTTTAAACTCCATTATTAACTTCTCTTCTTTTCCTGTTATAAGCAAGTCATTAACATAGACAAAAGCTATGATTAAATTAGCACCTATTAGTTTCACATACAATGTAGCTTTACTTGAACTTTTAATAAATCCAAGGTTTTGAAGATCTTTGAAGGTAATAATCAATTCTATTGTATCAGGCCCCAGGGGCCTATTTAAGACTATACACAGCCTTTTTTAGTTTGTAAGCCTTCTCCTCTTGTCCCTTAACTAGAAATCCCTATGGCTGCACCACAAATATTTTCGCTTGCAAATTACCATTTACACCTAAATGGTAAACCTTCCATCCTTTTCATACAGTCAAATCAAGTAGCATTCTGATTGTATTGAGGCGTGCAACTAGAGTGAACATTTTTCAAAAATTCACTCCAAACACCTGAGCATAGCCCTTTACAACCAACCTGGCCTTGTATTTATTTATAGAACCATATGCATTTAGCTTAGTTCTATAAACCCATTTGACTCTTATAGGTTGGTTGTGGTGAGGTCTATCCACTAGCTCCCAAGTGTCATTTTTTTCGATCATTTTTAGCTCTTCTTTCATTGCTTCTATATACTTGTCATCCTTCTTAGCTTCTTTGAATCCAGCAAGTTCCAAGACAGCTACATTGCTCCTTTCATAAATTTCAGATAAAGGTCTTGTACCTCTGAATAGAGTGTCATCTATATTATCATCAATGAATTATGGAGTTTCTGGTAGTTGCTTCTTCATTGTTTGTCTTCCATGAATTTGATGTCTTTGTTCACAAGAATTTTTCCATTTGTGGTTGGAAAATTCTGTAAGCTTTGGAAGTGTTGTTGTATCCAATAAAAACTCCAAGTTTTTCCTTTTTGTCCAGCTTGTCTCTTCTAACTTGTGGTACAAAAGAAAAACAAAGAAAGCCAAAATTTTCAGATTCTGTAAATCTGGTTTGTAACTAAATCGGGCTTAAAAAGATGTCTTTTTATGTAGAACTCTTATAGGCAGCCTATTCAGCAAGAAGATTGCAATATTTGCAATCTCTGCCCATAAGTCTTTTAGTAGATCTTTTTTCATGTAGAAGGCACCTTGTCATTTCCATAATGCTTCTGTTCTTTCTTTCACTAACCCCATTCTGCTATAGGGCATAAAGAGCTATAAGTTGGTGCACAATACCAGTCTCTTCAAAAAATTTGTCAAAAGCATCATTTTGTATCCTTTCCCTTTGTCTGACCTCACTGTCTACAACCTACAGTTACTTTGATTTTCCACCAATGCTTTATATTTCCAAAATATATCAACAACCTAATATTTGGATTTGGAAAAAATAAATCTAGCAAAATTTGGTATAATCATCAATAAATGTAATATAATATCTATTACCATTTAAAGATGATGTTCTCTGAGGTCCTCTAACATCTGTATGCACTAGTTGCAGTTTTTGTGTTGCTTTCCATGTTGTTTTAGGGAAATGGTACCTTGACTTGCTTGCCATATTGACAAGCTACGCAATCAACCAATTTGTCTTCAAGAAATGACACATCTTTCATCAAGGCATGCTTCTGCATGTATAGAAGTCTAGCAAGGTGGAAATGTCTGAGTCTTTTGTGCCATAATTCGATGTTGTTGCAGTTGCTAGAAAAAGCTATTTGCTCCTCTTCCATAAGATTTAGAGCATAGCTTTTAGCCCTCATTTTCACCTTAAATACATCCCTACTTGTTGCATCCTTAATCAAGCACCATTTGTCTTTAAATATGAATTTGAAGCCTTTTTCGACTAGCTGAGCAACACTAAGCGAATTCTGATTAATGTTAGGAACATTTAAGACTTCAGAGATATGTTTGAAACCTGTTAAGCTTTTTATAGCAACAGTCCTTTGACCTAGATGAATTCACCATTTCTAATTTTTACTTTGGAAATGATGTTTTTGTCAAGCTCTTTAAAAAGTGTTTGCTCATTAGTCATATGGTTTGTATAGCTGCTGTCTATTAACCATGAATCACTGGAACTGTTGCTTGTAGTAAAACACGTTGCAACAAAGAGTTGCTCATCTTCTTGTTGCTCCATGGAAACCTTTGCCTCCTCTGGTGACTGGCAAATCTACTCTACATGTCCTAGCTTGCCACATTTTCTGCACTTGACATCAGGCCTCCACCAACATTTTCTTTGAGAGTGGTTTGTCTTTTTGCAGTGTGGACAAGGTGGAAAAGTCTCATTTTGATGCTTGTTGGAGCCTTTTGGTTTCTTGTTTATCTATTTATTGTTCATTTTATCTTTGCCTCCTAAATTTCGTTCTTTTGCATGAAAAATGCCTTATACTGCCTCTTCATGTCTCATCACTTTCCTCTATTCATATACCTGTAAAGCATTTACCAATTCTTCGAGGGTGATATTTGACAAGTCTTTTGACTCCTCTAATGCTAGTATTTTGGATTCATACTTTTTAGGTATGGTGACAAGTATTTTTTGCACTATTCTTTCATCAAGGAAATCCTTATTGAGGAGACATACCATGTTTGCAATGCTCAATAGCTTGTCAGCATAACCTTTGATAGTTTCTGTCTCATTCATTCTCTGCATCTCGAATTCTCTAGCCAAGTTAAGTGCCTGCATACCTTTGGTTTGTTCACTACATTGACCCTTTTTGAGGTAGTCCTAAATCTCCTTCAGATTCATTATTCTCATAATAATTTTGAAATTGAAGAGAAAAGACAAGCTTTAGCTTTAGCCTTTCTTGTCATTTTCTCTTTATGGTTCCTCAGCTTAGCCATTGTAGGATTTTCAGGCAGTGGAAACACTTCATAGTCATCTTTTACGACTTCCCAAAAATCTAGCACTTCAAGATGAGTGGTCATCCCTTACAGCTCACAGGTCATACTCCTCACTATAAAAAACTGGTGGTGGTGTTATGTGATGTGTTTGCTTCCATAATGGTTTCTCTCAACTCAACTCACAGGTCCCTCAAAATGAAAGCTCTAATACCAATTTGTAGTTATTAAGGTAAAATAAGAGTAGAAGAACAAATATGTTTTACAAAGAATGCTTAGCTATTATTCATTTGCTTTATTAAATAGAGCTAGAGTCAAACATACGAAACAAAATATCCCTTATTCTTAGACATGACTAACAATATTCTAATATGATAAAAAATAGAATAAGATGTTCCTAAAGACTAGGTCTTAAAGAATAGAAAATTAAACTTCTACAATTGGATAAAACATCCACATAGGCAGATGTTGTAGGCACACTTTCAAAAGTAAGTTTCAATACCCCTTTATTAATCTATTTGAGTTTCCTATGAATTGTTTTGGGTGATTTGAGGGTTTTTGGAACCCTAGGTTTAGAATAATTGGGAATTTTGAAATCTAGAGCTAATGTATGTTAATTGATAGCATTGTTAGTTCATATCTGTTATTGTTGTCTTGTTCCTAGAGTTAGAGTTCAAATGGATGTCAATTGAAGATTTTGCAGGCTTTGAGTAGTCTTAAGTTCTTTGAGTGCAATTATTGTAAGTAGATTTAATATCTTTAATTATATTCCTCTAATATAAATTATTTATGAATTTTATATAAAAGCTATTATTCCCTGTTTACAAATTCACATGATTTCAATATTTAAGATATTTAGTCCTTGTTGTTGATTAGAAAATAAATGATTTTATATTAAATTTTTAAAAGATTGGTCTAAATAGGATGAATATGGATTTTAGAACTTGAAAACTAATTCATGGGCATGGAAACCATACATAATCCATTCCATGAGTCTATCCTAACTCCAATAATTTTCTAGCCATAAATACATTTAGGACTATTGAGTAATTATAATCATTGATTCCTTTATAATTTCTTTAGAAATGCCTAAGATATATAAGAACTACAGCTAATGGTAGGTGGCGTTAGTCAAAGTGCATCTTGACTAACAGAGTATTACATGGCCATTTGATGATGGTGCATGATGGATGGGTGTAGGTCCACTTGTGAGTGGTTTCTAATTGAAGGCAGGATCACACAAGGGAATGGCTACCTAATTGTGTGATCTTGATAAAATTTCCTGTTTATTGCCGCTTCCCTCTCAACTATTTACCTTGAATATGAAATTACTTTATGTTAATTTTTTTTATAACTTAAAATGTTATGGTATTGTTTTATTGTTGCCTCATATGGTTATCAATGCTTTACCTATTAATTGAGTTGCAAAACTCACTCTGTTGTCCCTTTTCTTTTTAAGATACAAGTGTAAATCCTAGTTTTGCATATCTTCTAGCTTAATGACCTCCATCATTTGTGTCGTGAGCCTAGCTTTGGTTTCATGGGCCCTTTTATTTAGTATTGTAGCTCCAATGTGTTATATTTAGGATTCAAGATGTGATTATGTTTTTCTTTAAAACTTGTTTAGATGTAATGGTTTCTATATTGTGTTTCTGAATAAGGAATACATTAACTAATGTTTTATGTTTGATTCACTTGGATTTACATATGCACATCTAGTGAGAAAATCACATTTTAAAATATGAGTTTATTTATTTGGTATCCTGGTTGTGTTGAGGTTTTGCTATGCCATAAGGAAATGTTTTCTATGGGTTTTGTATTTAGGGAATGTCTAAAAAATGAGGGAAACTCCGTTCATTTTTTTGGAAAATCTAGGTTTAAGGCTTGTTAGAGAACATGTTCCATATGCATTGGTCGCGACCTGGGTTAGGTCGTGACATATCTATTGTTTAGAATTTTATAAAGAAAATAGTACAAGTAGAAAATAAAAATAAGAAAACAGGATTTCTATATTTTATTGATTACTCTGCAAAATGTTGGACAACAAGAAATAAACTGAAACAAAAAATTAAAATAGAAATTATTTCTCGAGAACAAACATATCCTAGGATTTCAACCTATTTGTGTTTTTGATAAATGAAAACAACTTAAGCATCTCCTGTAACATCCTCTCAAGTATAACATCATCCTTAAGTCATGACATTATACTCAAGAGTTGTTACTTATAAATTAGTGGACCTCTCTTACATATCTAGAACAAGGGTCAACCGAATTGTGTAGTAACTAATGTGAGGTTCTAACAAAATATATATCAAACGCACAAAGTAGTTATTTTAACATGAAGTTGAATATACAAGGAAGCTCTTCTAAGAGTTTTACAGTACGTCTGATTATCTTTTAAAGGTACAAACATATATATATTGATATAAAATTAACTACAACAAATACAAGTCTTCTCTACTAAACTACTGTAGAGTAGATTTCTTTCATGCAACAGCCTCCTTGCCTTCTGAATCAACTTGGAGACAGCACGGGAACACACAAATATAAGGGTGAGAATTCATACAATTCTCAGTAGGGACATTCCCCAAATACATAATTTCATATGTTATCGTCATCGTTCTAGCCACTTCGGTTGATTAAGAAACTGTGAGCATACAACATAGATCAATGGTTCACTTTTAAGTTCCAAATCATACTTCCGAAGTGGATAACTTTTAATAATCAATCACTTAAAACATGGATTTCATGCCATTCAAGATCATAGTAATTATTCTCAACTTTATGTGCACTTAGTACATTCGAAGAGGATCTCATTCTCTCTTTATATGCCTTTGACAATTTGAAAGGATCATATATCACTCCATTTGCCCTTGACAAAGTGGAAAGGATAATATTTCACTGCATTTGCCCTCGATAAAGTGGAGAGGATCATATATCACTCTATTTGGCCTAAACAAAGTCAAAAGGATCATATCTCACTCTATTTGCCCTCGACAAAGTCGAAAGGATTATTTAATTTGCCCTTGACAAGTTGAAAGGATCATATATCACTCTATTTGCCCTCGACAAAGTCAAAAGGATCATTTATCACTTTATTTGCCCTCGATTAGTTGAAAGGATCTGTTATCACTTTATTTGCCCTCAACAAATTGAAAGGATCTTATGTCATGCTTCTTAATGTCTTAGAAGCTCATTCTCAACTTTATGTACCCTTAGTACTCTGAAGGGAATCTTATATACATCATAACATCATACCTATCCTTCCGTGCCATTGACATAATAAAGAGGATCTTTCTATGCCCTTTAATACTAAAGGGGAATGTCTATCTCCTTAACATATAAATGTTTATTCACAATGAAATACTCATCTATTCCTCGTAAATGAACCTCTAAATAATATAACATGCATTCATACATCAGATATTTGGACTAAATGCCACTCTGCTTCCATGCTAGAGTTAACCACTCCATAGCCTAGGTTTTTGTCTTGGACCTCAGATTTCTGGTCACGGACCTCAAGGTTTGCACTCAACCACCTATTGTAACACCCTAAATCTTAACCTAAGACTACTAGTATGTACTTAGGTTAATCTTTAGAATATTACCTCTTGGCCTCATCTTTTACTTAGAAAATACTTAGCGGAAATATGGGTAAAATTTTTCTTTTTAGAATTAAAAACAAAATGAGAGCCACGCACGAATCTTTAAAAGAAAGCATAACGAAACATATAAGCAAAGCGTAAAGAAACACATCATATCATGGAAACATCAACTGAAACATAGATATATATATATATATAATGTGCCTGCCCAAAGGGCAGGACTATTCGATACATCGGGAAACAGAATACAACTGAAGAACAAATACAAGGAAAACAAATACAGGGAAATCATAAAAGCAACACCCATACCCATGTGCACCTAGAGTAGACAACCTCATATACAAATGAAGGTTTGTCCTCAACTATGTGGCGTGTGTGCACTAGCTACTACCCGTCCCATGCGCCAACTCCTGCTGGTCTGAGTACTGAGGGTTGGAATCGATCCACTGGCAGATCTCGGCTGGAGTGGTCGTGCGGATCATCAGAGCGTGTCCACCGCGGCGAGGGCGCATAGATGGCCTGCGAGCCAACCTCGGCTGAACCACCGTCTCCTCACTCCCGGCTCTCATCTGTGGGGGAGCGGGCTAGAGCTCCAACTGTACATGTGCGAGGGCGGGTCCTTGGATGGGTCCGTCTCCGAGTACTGGGTGCGAGGCACGTACTCCGGGTAGTCGCGTACAGCTAACGTCACGGGCTGCATGCGGAGAATCTGCTCATCGCGTGGTCTAGCTTGCTCAAAAATCTCGTTATGACGGTAAGGAGCAGTCGGGGTGAAACGGTAACTTGGGACTGGGTGCGCGAAGGGTCGTCCCATAAACATGAACACTTTAACTGTGCAGCGACCCTCAAAATGGTATGACCCGAGTGCTGGGTCATGGTGCAACTCCCACGTCGGGGTGTCGATGAAGAGTACGAAGGTCGCCATCTGAAGATGTGACGGAAGAAAAGAGAGACGGAATGAGAATCTTCTAAAAGAATTCTCAGTAGGGTTATCCCTACCTAGGTGACATCGTCACATCCTCAGGAACCTTGGGTTTTATTTCTAAAAAGGTGTGCATGCATATAGACTTCTTTTAAGTTAGTTTTCTAAAGTATTATTTATCCAAGGTCCGTCATATTTTATAATGCGTCTTATGACTAAGCATGAAATATACTAATGATATGAATGCATCATAAAGGTAAGCCAATCAATAGAATAACTAAGAAACATTATAACATTGGCATAAGGGGATAGGTATAGCACATGTGACATTTTAAACTTTAACTTTTATCTCATGGGGCCACCCTAAAACATCTCTAGGTTATGAGCTCATACCTTAACTAGTCCTCACTAGCTCTTACTTATCCTATGATAAGCGTAAACATAATCCCGACTTAGAGTACGGGCTAGGGGGCAATTTAAGGATCACCTCTTAGGGTCATTTCCTCTTTGAAACGCTCTACTAGCAACTAGTGCATCGTAGTATTGTCCGCTTTGGCAAGCTCTATGTCAATACCTTCACGGATTTGTTTTCCTGGGGGTGCTCGGCTAAACCGGTGTCACCCAAGAAGGCGTCTCCGTGTTGTGTCACATTAAGTTCTCATGATTTTCAAAAAGACCATTTTCTGAGTTCCTCAAATTTGATGGAAATTCGGCAGCGTGACGGCTGTAGACCGAATTTCCTCAAATTTGCTTATGCCATGAAAACATATATACACAAACATTTCTTATAGGGCATAGCATATCATTATGTAAAACTTTGTTATAGCACATATCAACTTATCAAAACTCATGCATCATATATCATAAATTAAGCATCATAAAAGCTCAAGATATTTTAATGTTTTATGCATTGACCCTTAAGGTCCTTAGCTCACATTCTAAGTTATTAATCATCAAACCTAATCTCTTGGATACCTATGAGGTTATAACTAAGTATTTCTCACATCACACTATGATCAAGAACATCTCTAAACCTCAAGGATGCAGAATTTATAATCCTAACTTTACGGGTACCTAGGAGTCACAACCATGACCTTTTCTAAGTCCGGTTTGCTCCTAAGGCATCAAGATCAAGTCCTAAACCATTTATGAGTCATTCCTACACATTTAAACTAATTTAAATCCATGATTAACATTACTAAACCTTGCTGGACAGAGTCCAGAAAATTCAAACATTAAAGGATCTAGAACTCTCAATTTAATTCTTTTCTAGTTCCTAACTTATCCTATCTTTCACATGAGTCTTAACATTATTTTTACTCAAACATAGGCACATTATCATCATTAAAACAGCACATACAGTGGCAGTAAAGAGCAAGGAAGAACTGAAAATATACTTCTCCATAGAAGGCATAGAACACAATTTCTAAAGCACATAAGCTACTAGTTTCTCTTGGAACTATTTTAGAACTTTCAAAACTTGTTTATAAACACCTTCATCCTTTAAAATCATAGGAATACTTAAGAGGGCAGTGGCTAAATTATTTTTATCTCAAGAGGTCCTAAATTCATAAAACTTAGTTCTACATATTCCTTATACTCACATAAGCTTAGATAAATTATAAAACATAGTTTTTAACACTTGGAAACACCAAAGCCCTTTAGGGCCGAAATGGGAACCACAAGAAATAAATATTTTTAGACCTTTGTAGAGACAACAATGGGCAAGTCTTTGAGCTCTAGGTTCATTAAAGTGATGACATAAAAATAAACATGCTCATGCACTATTTTAGGTTCCATTAAAAAGTAAAGTGATGGCACAAAGTAAATATGAATGCAACTCATTATTATCTTGGTATTAAGTGAGAACTTGAAATATAAACATGATAATGCATAGCTTGAAATATAAACATGATAATGCAAGTTCATTCATTATCTTGGTATTTAGTGATAGCAAGTAAGTAAACATGATATGCAAAGCATAAAGTAAACATGATGCAAGGTTCATTTTATGGTTAACTAGAGCTCATTCAAGACTTTAACAAGATAACAACCCAATACAATATCTCAAAGATGAAAACACCAAAACCGAAAGTCTTACAAAAGAAAAAGAAAGCGAAACTAAGTCAAGTTCTTTATTAAATACCCAAAACCCCTATCTAGAGAAAAATATCTAGAACGTGTCGGCCAACTTTAAGGTTGACAAGGGTAGGCTTGGGATTTTAGAAATCCTTAGATTAATTTTCTTAAGTTGAAAAACCATGTGAGTTAGATATCATATAGATAAAGTCATAAGGAAAGGAAAACTCAAGCTTTAGAGGTTTCTTTGAGATGAACACAATGTCATCATCTAGAAACTCTCATCATCAAGCTATCATGCTCATAACAAGGCCTAGAGGCTGAAATGAAAAGAAAAGGAAAAACAAAGGAAAGTTCAAAAAGAATCCAAGAGGAAACTAGAGAAAAACACTTTCTTGAGCAAAACAAAGTTTGAAAACAAATCCCTACCTAGTGATGAAGATAAAAGCTTGGACTTGAAGATGGAAATGAGATGAGCAACTCCTCCTAGGATGGTGGTGATGATTCGGCCAAAGAGGAAGGAAAAGAAAGGAAATGTGTTTTGGGTGAAGTTGTGTTTGAGGTTGAGTATTTGAGAGCTTAGAGAATGATTTAAGGTTATGAGGTGGTAGATTGAGACTATGAGGTGATTATGTGAGGGAAGGATGAGGAAGATAAAGATGAAGAGAAAAAACTCTTGGATCTTTGAGAGAAAAGAAAAACTTAGCAAGACAACTCTAAAAATCTAAACTTAGCAAATGCTTCAAGGTGCAACTAAGCTATCACAAGCATCATATTTATAGAAAAACAAAACCATGGGCTCATCAAGGGAGGGGTGCTGGCCGTAGCATTGGAGGACAAAGGGAGAGGAAAATATCTCTTTGATTGTGTCATAGAAGCATGGTTTGAAGTATGGAAGCTATGCTACAAAGTATGGCTTGATGTGAGTTAATTTCCTATCAATTTTTATGAAATTAGGCTTCTAGAAACAATGCATGGCTGGAACTTTTCCAGCCACAAATAAATGTAGAAAATGAGCTATTTTAATTAGTTATTTACTTGGAAAATCAAACTTGATTGAAAGTTATGACAAGGTATAGTGTATGTAACTTGAGGTATGGCCTTGGAATGTTGAAAAATTGAACATGTGATGCATATGGGGAGGGAAGGCTCACGGCCAGGTCTGGTACAGCAAGGAGGAGGATGATTTGATCATGTAATTGGGTGTTAATGGTGGGTTTAAGTGTAGGTTAGCTTAGGTACAAGGTTAGGAGTAATTAAGCTTAAGTTTAGGTAACTAAGAATGAGTAATTAGGATTTTATGACAAGGTTAGGAGTGCTCATACATCATTAAAGAATTTTAAACTCATTTATGAATAAACAATGTATAACACAATTCCATGATTTAAGGAATTGGAAAGAGAAAATACTATTTAAGATTCCATGACTAGGAGTCTTGAAATTAAAATATGATTTTAAGTTGTAATTAAGCACTTTTAGGTTCTAATCAACTTTAATAAATTATTTTGACTCTAGATTAGTTAAGGAAATTAATTAACCTTCGATTAGAGCATAATATTGCTTAGGTTTGCTTAATCACGCGATTCAGCGTAAAAACACGAAAGTAGGGGCAAAACCGTAATTTTGCACTAATTTCGCTCGGGACCTCCGGGATCAACACTAAAGTCACAGTCTACATAAAAATGCCTTTTAAAATCATCTAGAGAAGTTTCAGGTTCATCCGGCACTTGCAAACGGGTAAAACACCGCAGGGGCAGGGGCGTTTTGGTCATTTTGACCCGAAAACTCGAAAAACGAGATTTTCGATCCCCGGGAAGGTACACAAGTCATCTAATCCCCTTCCAACATTGAGTTTGCCCTTCGAGTACTATCGAACCGGCTTTCCTTGAATTCCGGGCTGAAAATGACCTCAGGGGCATTTTGGTCATTCTCACTCTAACAGAAAAATCGGGGCGTTACTTTACTCCCCTCCTTAAAAAGAATTTCGCCCTTGAAATTCGTACCTTAGAAAAGCTCTGGATATTTGGACTTCATCTCTGATTCCAGTTCCCATGTGAATTCTTCCGACTTGTCTCGTCCCCACGCCACTTTCACCAAAGGAACAGACTTGTTCCTTAACTGCTTGACTCCGTGATCCACTATTCTCGTAGGCGGTACATTGAAAGTGAGGTCCTCCCTCAACTGTACATGCTCTGGTTCTAGGACATGGCTAGGGTCGGACTCATATTTACGTAACTGGGAGACGTGAAAGACATCGTGAAGGTTTGACAGATTGGGTGGTAAGGCTATTTTGTAGGCTACAGATCCGATTCTCTGAAAAATTTCAAAAGGACCGAGAAATCGGGGACTCAACTTTTTAACTTTCATGGGTCTTTCTATTCCTGTAGTGGGGGTGATTCTTAGAAATACATGTTCTCCTTCTTGGAACTCCAAGGGCTTGCACCTTTTGTCCACGTAGCTTTTCTGCCGACTTTGAGCGGTTAAGATTCTATCCTTGATTTTCTTGATCTGCTCCGTCGTTTCCCTCACTACATCAGGTCCTAAGACACTTTGTTCTCCGGGCTCATACCAACACAAAGGTGATTGGCACTTCCTTCCATATAACGCCTCGTACGGTGCCATACCGATACTCGCGTGATAACTGTTGTTATACGCAAATTCGATTAAAGGCATGTACTTATCCCAACTTCCTTTCTAGTCCAAGACACAGGCTCTTAGCATATCTTCCAGGGTTTGGATTGTCCTCTCGGACTGACCATCCGTTTGTGGGTGGTAAGCAGTGCTCAAGCACAACTTGGAACCAAACACCTTTTGAAAGGCTCCCCAAAAACGTGACGTAAACTGCGGATCTCGATCCGAGATTATCGTCGATGGTACTCCATGCAACCTTACTATTTCTTGGATGTAAAGCTGGGCCAACTTATCCAGCAGTGCATTGACTCGAATAGGTAGAAAGTGAGCCGACTTAGTCATTCGATCCACGATTACCCATACGGCATCGTGGCCAGCTTGGGTCCTTGGCAATCCTGTCACGAAATCCATTTATATACTCTCCTACTTCCACTCGGGGATTGACAGGGGTTGCAACATGCCAGAAGGTTTTTGGTGTTCGATCTTGACCTTTTGGCAGACCAAACACTTACTCACCCAGGCGACCACATCCTTCTTTAATCCGGGCCACCAAAACATCTTTTTCAAATCTTGGTACATCTTGGTAGTACCAGGATGTATGGCGAAGTGGCTCTTGTGGGCCTCCTCCAAGATCTTCTCTCGAAGGTCGCCATCTTGTGGCACACAGATTCGCCCCTCGAACCTCCATACCCAGTCGGGGCCTCGTACAAAACCTTTAAACTTTCCGGCCTTAACAGCCTCGATTGTCTCCATAAAGTCCTCATTTTCTCTTTGGGCAAGCATAATCCTTTGCTTAAACCCACTGGTCACCGTGAGATGACTCATCACGATGCCATTCTCCATTATTGACATCCCCAGATTCATATCCCTAAACTGCTCTATTAACCCAACTTCATTAACCATCATACTTGACAGACGTAACGAGTTTCGTCCATCTCCTCTGCCTCATATTTAACTCCTTTTGATCAAAGAGATGCTCGAGACTCTTATGATCGGAGAAAACTTCAAACCTTACACCATACAAATGGTGTCTCCACATCTTTAGAGCGAACACGATGGCTGCTAGTTCTAGGTCATGGGTGGGGTAGGTTACCTCGTGAGGCTTGAGTTGTCTGGATGCATAGGCTACCACTTGCCTATTTTGCATCAACACACAACCTAAACCCTTGCCAGAAGCATCGCAATATACCTCGAAGGGTATATTGGGGTCAGGTAAAACTAAAACCGAGGTTGAGGTGAGCTTTTCCTTAAGCTCTAGGAAACTCTTTTCACATTCGGGGCTCCACTCAAACGGGGCATTCTTCCTAGTGAGCTTGGTTAAGGGTAGGGCTAACTGGGAAAATCCTTTGATAAACCTACGGTAATATCCAGCTAAACCCAAAAAGCTTCTAATCTCGATTCTGAGGTTGGTCTATCCTAATTAAATTCTGGCTTCTATCTTACTTGGGTCGACCGCTATGCCACCTTTTGACACAACATGTCCTAAGAACTTCACCTCTTCCAACCAAAATTCATACTTAGACAACTTAGCGTATAACTTCTTCTCCTTTAGTACCTCTAAAACCAGCCTTAAATGACGTTCATGCTCCTCGTGGGTCTTCGAATAGATGAGAATATCATCTATGAACACAACCACGAATTGATCTAAATAGGGTCGAAAGATCCTATTTATGTAATCCATAAAAACTGCGGGAGCGTTCGTCAAACCAAACGACATCACATTGAACTCAAAGTGTCCATACCGAGTTCGAAAGGCGGTTTTAGGAATATCGGAATCTCTAACCCTAATCTGATGGTAACCGGACCTCAAATCAATCTTAGAAAATACTACGGCTCCCTTCAACTGGTCCATAAGATCATCAATCCTAGGTAACGGGCACTTATTCTTTATGGTTACTTGGTTTAACTACCTATAGTCTATACACATCCTCATACTCCCGTCTTTCTTTTTCACAAATAAGACCGGAGCGCCCCAAGGTGAAGCACTCGGCCTTATAAAACTCTTCTGCAACAGCTCCTCCAACTGGGTTTTTAGCTCTGCTAGCTCGAAAGGTGACATCCCATACGGGGCTATAGAGATTGGTCCTGTTCCAGGAACCAACTCTATGGAGAATTCAACTTCTCTCTCGAGAGGGAACTCGGGTATTTCATCCGGAAATACCTCAGGATAGTCTCTCACCACAGGTATCTCACCTAGGTTCTGCTCAAAGTCTACATCGCAGGCGGCTAGGAGAACATATCCCTTAGCTTTCTCCCCACTACAGAAGACTTCTACGGAATTTAGGTACAGCCTAATGGGTTGAGTGATGTTTTTGGGAGGAGAAGGGAAAACTACGGTTTGGGTTCCACAATCTAACAACACACGGTTGGCGTGAAGCCAATTCATGCCTAAGATAATGCCTATGTCTTTCAAGGGTAAACAAATTAAATCTATGATAAAAGACCTATTTTCTACAACAAGATGACAGTTTAAACAACAACAGCAAGTATTAACAGGGCGATTTGTAGGAGTAGAAACAATAAGATCAAAGGGAAGTTTAGAGACTCTTAGATTTAAGGACTTGACACTAGCAAGTGAAATAAAAGAATGAGTAGCACCAGAGTCATATAGTATAGTTAAGGGTTTACCGTTTACTTCGCACATACCTTCAATGAAATCCTTGGACTTCTTGGCGTCTTCTGCATTAAGGGTAAAGACTCTTCCTCGGTGTTGTGGTCGGGGGTTCTGGTTTGGTGTCCCTTGACTGGCACAGTCCTTTGCATAGTGGCCAGGCTTGCCACACTTGAAGCACACGTTCTGACCGGCTAAGCATGGGCGATTCCCGTGATTCTTCCCGCATTGTGGGTAGACGTCAGCAGATATTGCTCCGGGGTAAGCAGCAGGGGTTTGTGGTGCATTGTTCTTGGCCCCACTTGGTCGCCTTGTTCTTGGCCCCACTTGGTCCTCCATTGTGGTTCCGGGGTCCACCTGGTCCACGGGGTTGATTGTTATTGAAGTTCCTCGGGCCTTGATGTTGAAATGGTGGCCTTTGGTGTTGCTTGGATTGTTGGTGTACAGTAGCTCTTGGTGGTTGTTGTTGTTGTGGTCGGAACTGGTTGGTCTGGTAGGGGTTGTAGTGATTCCTTGAAGGGTACTGTGGTTTGAATCCCAAGTCTCTTAGCTCGTTCCACCCTTGTGGCCTGCATTTTCTGTTGCCCTTCTTCAAGAATCCGGCACTTGTTGACCAGAGTTGGGAAGTCTCTGATCTCCATGTGGGCCACGACGTAGTTCATCTCTGCCTTCAGACCGGCCTCATACTTAACGCATTTCCAAACCTCATCGGGGTTCCCTTGAAACACCCGAGAGAACTTGATCAGCTCCTCAAACTTCGTGGTGTACTGGGCAACAGTAGACCCTCCCTAGGTCAACTGCATGAACTCAATGTCTTTTGCATTCCTCACGGACTCTGGGAAATACTTCTCGTAGAAGTAAGTCTTGAACAGCTCCCAGTCAATGGGAGTTCCAGAAGCCTCTAGCAGACACCTCGTGCCGTTCCACTAGAATTCGGCATCCGACTTCATCATGAAAGCAGCAAAGGTGACCTTCTGCTCCTCCGAGCAGGCAACCACAGAATAGATCTTCTCCATGTCCTTAATCCACTCGTCAGCCTTGTCGGGGTCTATTACCCCTCGGAACACTGGCGGGTTCGCCTTGCGGAACTCGCCAAAGCGGGCTTGTTCCACCGTCTCAGCAGCATGGGGAGGAGGGGGAACAGGAACAGCATTCGCTTGTTGATCCATCCGATCGAACATTCGTTCCATGGCTTGCACCATGCGACGGACAGCAGCAGCAGTTGCATTGTCTTGGTCAGCATCGGGCATAGTCCTAGGCCGTCGTCGCGGTGCCATTGGTCCCTAAACACATGAAACAATGAACATCAAGTTGATCAGGCTCAATATCCATGCAAACTGAGCTAGTTACCATGGCACTTGCAAGCAACAGAAGTCATGCATCTCAAGTCCTACAGCTTATCTCTATCAAGCACTACACATGACATAACTATTGCATCATGCTTATAAAGCATAATCAGTCCAATCCTCAGGCACTATGAGAATCGAACTGCTCTGATACCATAATGTAACACCCTAAATCTTAACCTAAGACTACTAGTATGTACTTAGGTTAATCTTTAGAATATTACCTCTTGACCTCATCTTTTACTTAGAAAATACTTAGCGGAAATATGGGTAAAATTTTTCTTTTTAGAATTAAAATAAAAAAGAGAGCCACACACGAATCTTTAAAAGAAAGCATAATGAAACATATAAGCAAAGCGTAAAGAAACACATCATATCATGGAAACATCAACTGAAACATATATATATATATATATATATATAATGTGCCTATCCAAAGGGCAGGACTATTCGATACATCGGGAAACGGAATACAACTGAAGAACAAATACAAGGAAAACAAATACAGGGAAATCATAAAAGCAACACCCATACCCATGTGCACCTAGAGTAAACAACCTCATATACAAAAGAAGGTTTGTCCTCAACTATGTGGCGTGTGTGCACTAGCTACTACCCGTCCCATGCGCCAACTCCTGCTGGTCTGAGTACTGAGTGGTGGAATCGATCCACTGGCAGATCTCGGCGGGAGTGGTCATGCGGATCATCAGAGCGTGTCCACCGCGGCGAGGGCGCATAGATGGCCGACGAGCCAACCTCGGCTGAACCACCGTCTCCTCACTCCCGGCTCTCGTCTGTGGGGGAGCGAGGCTGGAGCTCCAACTGTACATGTGTGAGGGCGGGTCCTCGGATGGGTCCGTTTCCGAGTACTAGGTGCGAGGCACGTACTCCGGGTAGTCGCGTACCTCTGACGTCACGGGCTGCATGCGGAGAATCTGCTCATCACGTGGTGTAGCTCGCTCAAAAATCCCGTTGTGACGGTAAGGAGCAGTCAGGGTGAAACGGTAACTTGGGACTGGGTGCGAGAAGGGTCGTCCCATAAACATGAACACTCTAACTGTGCAGCGACCCTCAAAATGGTATGACCCGAGTGCTGGGTCATGGTGCAGCTCCCACATCGGGGTGTCGATGAAGAGTACGAAGGTCACCATCTGAAGATGTGATGGAAGAAAAGAGAGACGGAATGAGAATCTTCTAAAAGAATTCTCAGTAGGGTTATCCCTACCTAGGTGACATCGTCACATCCTCAGGAACCTTGGGTTTTATTTCTAAAAAGGTGTGCATGCATATAGACTTCTTTTAAGTTAGTTTTCTAAAGTATTATTTATCCAAGGTCCGTCATATTTTATAATGCGTCTTATGACTAAGCATGGAATATACTAATGATATGAATGCATCATAAAGGTAAGCCAGTCAATAGAATAACTAAGAAACATTATAACATTGGCATAAGGGGATAGGTATAGCACATGTGACATTTTAAACTTTAACTTTCATCTCATGGGGCCACCCTAAAACATCTCTAGGTTATGAGCTCATACCTTAACTAGTCCTCACTAGCTCTTACTTATCCTATGATAAGCGTAAACATAATCCCGACTTAAAGTACGGGCTAGGGGGCAATTTAAGGATCACCTCTTAGGGTCATTTCCTCTTTGAAACGCTCTACTAGCAACTAGTGCATCGTAGTATTGTCCGCTTTGGCAAGCTCTATGTTAATACCCTCACGGATTTGTTTTCTTGGGGGTGCTTGGCTAAACCGGTGTCACCCAAGAAGGTGTCTCAGTGTTGTGTCATATTAAGTTCTCATGATTTTCAAAAAGACCATTTTCTGAGTTCCTCAAATTTGATGGAAATTCGGCAGCGTGACGGCTGTAGACCGAATTTCCTCAAATTTACTTATGCCATGAAAACATATATACACAAACATTTCTTATAGGGCATAGCATATCATTATGTAAAACTTTGTTATAGCACATATCAACTTATCAAAACTCATGCATCATATATCATAAATTAAGCATCATAAAAGCTCAAGATGTTTTAATGTTTTATGCATTGACCCTTAAGGTCCTTAGCTCACATTCTAAGTTATTAATCATCAAACCTAATCTCTTGGGTACCTATGAGGTTATAACTAAGTATTTCTCACATCACACTATGATCAAGAACATCTCTAAACCTCAAGGATGCAGAATTTATAATCCTAACTTTACGGGTACCTAGGAGTCACAACCATGACCCTTTCTAAGTCCGGTTTGCTCCTAAGGCATCAAGATCAAGTCCTAAACCATTTATGAGTCATTCCTACACATTTAAACTAATTTAAATCCATGATTAACATTACTAAACCTTGCTGGACAGAATTCAGAAAATTCAAACATTAAAGGATCTAGAACTCTCAATTTAATTCTTTTCTAGTTCCTAACTTATCCTATCTTTCACATGAGTCTTAACATTATTTTTACTCAAACATAGGCACATTATCATCATTAAAACAGCACATACAGTGGCAGTAAAGAGCAAGAAAGAACTGAAAATATACTTCTCCATAAAAGGCATAGAACACAATTTCTAAAGCACATAAGCTACTAGTTTCTCTTGGAACTATTTTAGAACTTTCAAAACTTGTTTATAAACACCTTCATCCTTTAAAATCATAGGAATACTTAAGAGGGCAGTGGCTAAATTATTTTTATCTCAAGAGGTCCTAAATTCGTAAAACTTAGTTCTACATATTCCTTATACTCACATAAGCTTAGATAAATTATAAAACATAGTTTTTAACACTTGGAAACACCAAAGCCCTTTAGGGCCGAAATGGGAACCACAAGAAATAAATATTTTTAGACCTTTGTAGAGACAACAATGGGCAAGTCTTTGAGCTCTAGGTTCTTTAAAGTGATGACATAAAAATAAACATGCTCATGCACTATTTTAGGTTCCATTAAAAAGTAAAGTGATGGCACAAAGTAAATATGAATGCAACTCATTATTATCTTGGTATTAAGTGAGAACTTGAAATATAAACATGATAATGCATAGCTTGAAATATAAACATGATAATGCAAGTTCATTCATTATCTTGGTATTTAGTGATAGCAAGTAAGTAAACATGATATGCAAAGCATAAAGTAAACATGATGCAAGGTTCATTTTATGGTTAACTAGAGCTCATTCAAGACTTTAACAAGATAACAACCCAATACAATATCTCAAAGATCAAAACACCAAAACCGAAAGTCTTACAAAAGAAAAAGAAAGCGAAACTAAGTCAAGTTCTTTATTAAATACCCAAAACCCCTATCTAGAGAAAAATATCTAGAACGTGCCGGCCAACTTTAAGGTTGACAAGGGTAGGCTTGGGATTTTAGAAATCCTTAGATTAATTTTCTTAAGTTGAAAAATCATGTGAGCTAGATATCATATAGATGAAGTCATAAGGAAAGGAAAACTCAAGCTTTAGAGGTTTCTTTGAGATGAACACAATGTCATCATCTAGAAACTCTCATCATCAAGCTATCATGCTCATAACAAGGCCTAGAGGCTGAAATGAAAAGAAAAGGAAAAACAAAGGAAAGTTCAAAAAGAATCCAAGAGGAAACTAGAGAAAAACACTTTCTTGAGCAAAACAAAGTTTGAAAACAAATCCCTACCTAGTGATGAAGGTAAAAGCTTGGATTTGAAGATGTAAATGAGATGAGCAACTCCTCCTAGGATGGTGGTGATGATTCGGCCAAAGAGGAAGGAAAAGAAAGGAAATGTGTTTTGGGTGAAGTTGTGTTTGAGGTTGAGTATTTGAGAGCTTAGAGAATGATTTAAGGTTATGAGGTGGTAGATTGAGACTATGAGGTGATTATGTGAGGGAAGGATAAGGAAGATAAAGATGAAGAGAAAGAACTCTTGGATCTTTGAGAGAAAAGAAAAACTTAGCAAGACAACTCTAAAAATCTAAACTTAGCAAATGCTTCAAGGTGCAACTAAGCTATTACAAGCATCCTATTTATAGAAAAACAAAACCATGGGCTCATCAAGGGAGGGGTGCTGGCCGTAGCATTGGAGGACAAAGGGAGAGGAAAATATCTCTTTGATTGTGTCATAGAAGCATGGTTTGAAGTATGGAAGCTGTGCTACAAAGTATGGCTTGATGTGAATTAATTTCCTATCAATTTTTATGAAATTAGGCTTCTAGAAACAATGCATGGCTGGAACTTTTCTAGCCACAAATAAATGGAGAAAATGAGCTATTTTAATTAGTTATTTACTTGGAAAATCAAACTTGATTGAAAGTTATGACAAGGTATAGTGTATGTGACTTGAGGTATGGCCTTGGAATGTTGAAAAATTGAACATGTGATGCATATGGGGAGGGAAGGTCACGGCCAGGTCTGGTACAGCAAGGAGGAGGATGATTTGATCATGTAATTGGGTGTTAATGGTGGGTTTAAGTGTAGGTTAGCTTAGGTACAAGGTTAGGAGTAATTAAGCTTAAGTTTAGGTAACTAAGAATGAGTAATTAGGATTTTATGACAAGGTTAGGAGTGTTTATACATCATTAAAGAATTTTAAACTCATTTATGAATAAACAATGTGTAACACAATTCTATGATTTAAGGAATTGGAAAGAGAAAATACTATTCAAGATTCCATGACTAGGAGTCTTGAAATTAAAATATGATTTTAAGTTGTAATTAAGCACTTTTAGGTTCTAATCAACTTTAATAAATTATTCTGACTCTAGATTAGTTAAGAAAATTAATTAACCTTCGATTAGAGCCTAATATTGCTTAGGTTTGCTTAATCACGCGATTAAGGGTAAAAACACGAAACTAGGGGCAAAACCGTAATTTTGCACTAATTTCGTCCGAGACCTCCGGGATCAACACTAAAGTCACAGTCTACATAAAAACGCCTTTTAAAATCATCTAGAGAATTTTCGGGTTCATCCGGCACTTGCAAAAGGGTAAAACACTGCTGGGGCGTTTTGGTCATTTTGACCCGAAAACTCGAAAAATGAGATTTTCGATCCCCGGGAAGGTACACAAGTCATCTAATCCCCTTCCAACATTGAGTTTGCCCTTCGAGTACTACCGAATCGGCTTTCCTTGAATTCCGGGCTGAAAATGACCTCAGGGGCATTTTGGTCATTCTCACTCTAACAGAAAAATCGGGGCATTACACCTATACTGGGTTGTGATCTCAGACGTCGGAGCTCTTCCCTAACTAATCCATAACCTGGGTTGTGATCTCGGACTTCGGAGCTTGCCCGTAACTAATCCATAAGTTGGGTTTCGATCTCGGAGCTCGGACCTCATCCCTAACTAATCCATAATCGGGGTTTCGATCTCGGACCTCGGACGTCGCCCCTAACCACTCCAGCAAAAGCAAAGCCCGTTGGCAGAATTCAAGCCTAAGTGAGTTCAATTTATTCTGTATCTCAAACCTCCATTGTAAAGGTAATAAAAATTCCCTATGACACCTCAAGGTGTCTATGAGGTCCTGTAAAAGCTTCAAAATAAAAAGAGTTCTCTAACTATGCTAACTAAATTTTACAAGTTTGGTGGTCAGAGACCACTTATTCACAGCCCATACTAGATTTCTCATAATTTTTAACCCTAGCAAACGATGAAATAAACCTAAGACAAAAATCATAGTTACACTTCAAGAAGTTATAAACTCCCTGTAAAAATTTCAAATTAAGAATCAATCATTTTCTATGGTAATAAAATAAGACATTTTCACAGCCTCAGTTTCAATAATCAAATAGTATGAGTACGATTTCAATCTCTGATTTCTTTAAGCCATTAAAAATTAAAACTAGTGCTCAATAATTTTCATGTATGTAGTTCAAGATGTTAGCTCTAACATATATTTTTCTCAACTCTTAATCATGACCACAAATATGTCTAAAAATTCATGAGATTTTACTATTTGCAGCCAAACTGAAATTCCAGCAGCACAACCCTAAATCTCTTTTGACAAAAAGGATTTTTATTATCATCCAAATATTCTACCAAAATTAATACATCAATATCAACATATTTGCAACAAATAAAACTAAAAATATCAAATTAATTCAGTGGTAACAACAGAAAAAAAAATTGAAAGGAAAAGAGGTTCAAAAATCCTACTTTGAAAATTTTGGAGCTTTATAACTCCAAAGGATGTTCCAAGTGGTTTCTCTTCACTTTAAGGCCACCAAATCAACCCCAAGATCTTCCATAAACAGTAGAGGATTGATATCTCAAGGTGAGAAAATGAAAAATTTGGAATTTCAATTGGTTAGTTTGGTAGATCTTGATGAGTAGTTGAAGTTTTATGAAGAGGTCTTGAGGTTTTATCAAGTCTAGGCTAGGATTTTGAAGTTGTGAATCAAGTTTCAAGCATTTTGAGGAAGCAAAAATGGAGTTTAGGCTATTTTCTTGGCTGGCCGAGAATGCATGGTGGTGTATTGAAGAAGATTGGCTTTGTATTTATCATGTAATAATAGTTTAGATATTATATTACAACTAGATAATTCTTAAAAAAAGCACGTAAATTAGATGGCTAGGATTTAATCTTGAATTTCAAGATTAATTCTTAGCCTTCCACTTGTCTTGAATGGATATTCATTATCCATTTGTAGTGATTAAATCATCTTTCGATGTTGGAAATTACATATCGAAATTTTACCGAACGGGTAAAACAGCGTACCTGAGTAATCCAACATTGCTTGAAAATTAATTTTAGATATAAAATCTTTATTCCTACGCATTTCTAACCTTAATCTTATAATTTCTTAGTTTAGGGCATCTCCGGACCCCAATTCTAGGGTTTTGGCTGTCTCGACTGGCACGTAGGGCCCACTAAGTTACTATTCATGCTGGCCCAGAAATTCTTTTTTTTTTATAGATCCGTTGGATCGTCCTCATCATTTCTATCTCTGTCATATTTTTGAAATTATGAATAAAAAAACTCAAATTAATTTTTAAATAATTTTTAGGGTGCTACATATCCAGTTTCTAAATTATTTCTTTAAGCTTTTCTAACACTACAAATGAGTAGCCATGGTTAAAATTTGTAGGAAACTTTCCTGTAGGTATGCTTTTCTCCTCAGACTTTTCCAACAAGGTTTTCTACGATAGTATTCATCTTTTTATGACATCTTATAGAAAACACGTTTCTACGACTAGCAATAACGTTATTATCGTTAGCTCCAGAACCCTTCAGAAATTGTTAATGTAATATGTTTTGAGTGATGACACAACAAATTTAGAAAAAAATATTTTGAAGAACGATTATTGTTTTCCCTTGAGTTTCTTGAAGTAGCCAACAGGTTCTTTTATTTGCAAGATATATTTCTTGCAGTGAAAATAATTTCACTTTACATGTGCAAATATGATGTCTCTCATTTGAAGAGGTGAAAACTTAAAAGAAATGAAAATTATATTGTGAAATGAACATATACATGCTTAACAAATTAAAGAAAATAATTATGTACAAGAAACTAAGGTATAGATCATCATAAAGTAGGATGTGACTTCAGAAAGTACACTTCAAATGCAAATTTCAAATCAACTTTGCAGCAAATGTGTTCTACAACTTTCAATCGTCATCATCGTAATCAATTCATCATCTACATGCTCTGGTTGAAGCATGGAAGATCATTTTTTCACCAAGGAACTAATACCGTATTTCAGAAAGTTCACCCCATGGTGAAACAGTGCACCCTACAGGAAAATGACGGAAATTTGAATTTCAAATTTAAAGTCAAACCTAGTTGCTGACTGGTGTGTCATCTCTTTTACCAATTTGATCAACTACTCTAGCTTCTAGAAGGAAGAGTTTAAAAATCGCATTCAGAAAGTAAAAAGTAGATTTTAAAGGTGACCTTAGAAACCTCCATTTCATAACAGCTTCTGCAATGACTATGACAAAAGATAAGCAACTCCTCTAAACTACATTTCCAAGACACAAACAATTGATCAACATGTGTCACTTAGGTAGTTGATCAAGGAAGACTGTCATAAATGAAGACCATCAATAAATAAAGATGCCGTGTTTTCACAGGTAGAGATCTTGGCATTGTAGAAGTGCTGAAACTCTAAGAAATTTTCTCCTCATCTTCTTATAAAGTTCATTACATCTTGTAATAAGTTTCTTTGTTTGTAAAAATCTTCTTTCTATGTTCTTGATAGATTATACGTTCTTCCTAGCAAGAATCTTTAGAAAGAATTCATTCAATTTTTTCCTAGGTTGTTATTGTTCATCTTACGGAAACTTGAGTATAAGTTAGTTTGAGTAGCAAACCCAAACACAAACCTTTGTATGTGTTCATTCAAGAAAAACCAAAGAGATCTATTGGTCACGATTTAGCTTGGAGAGGTTGGTTAAAGACTACTTAGGTTGTCACAACAGAGTGTACTTGCTAGTCACTGGTTTAGCTTGGAGAGACTGGTCAAAGACTACTTGATTGTGACAATAGAGGTTTATACTGGTCACAGATAAGAGCTTGGGAAGGCTATTGTAAAGACTATCCTATTTTTTTCTCGGGTTAAGAAAGGTTTTAATGGAACTCAACGATGGTTGTGAACTGAATGTAGACAGGTTGCAAAACTAGTATAAAAATATCTATGTAGTATCTGCTTCTCCCTTAACTCATTTACATTCACTACTTTGTGCTTATTATCCTATATTTGCTTAAAATCTATCTTATTCATGCTTTTGTTATTTATGTTGTAGTTCATAGAGCTACTTTCTAAAGTACCTAACACTGTTTCCACTGCACTTCAAGCTCAACACTTGATAGTTTCTTATTTAAGTTTTTTAGAAGCTAAGAAGAAAAGAAAAAGTAAAGCATGATTCAATCCCCCTTTTCGTGCACTTTTCTACCTAAAATTATGATTATTATTAAAAGATTTAATAAGTCAATTATTTTATGTCGTATATAACTTTTGAAACTATAAGTAAAGCTTGACAACCATTTCAAAAAAATTTAGCACTAACTTCTAGTTTGACTCTTGTTTTCAGTCTCTTCATTTACAGAGTCTTTCACTTTGTGTTGATTGCCATTAAAGCAGATGGGAATTTTACTTAGTATTTTTTTTTTTTTTTTGGTAATGGAAACAAATTTTAAAACTTCTATCGCTTATATAACATTAGCCAAAAAGAGAGATTGCAGGATATGTGTTCATTCAAGTAAAACCAAATAGAGTAATTTTTGTAATGTTGTAATGAATGTCAGCACAAAGTAAATAGCTCTACAAGTGAATAAATTGATATAGGTAAAGAGTGCATGAGAAGGGGGGATTGAATCATGCTTTTCTCCTTTTTACATATGAAGCATTTGACAAAAATACTATCAAGCATTAAATTTGAAGTGCAGCAGAATTATGGTTACCTCTGAAGTGTGAATTGATAACAACGTAGCTTTAATATTATTTCAATGGTTATTAAGTTAAAAGGCGTAACATAAAATAAGAGATTAGGGAGGAAGAATATGACACAAATATTTTATATATATTGGTTCTACTAACCTGTCTACATCCAGTACTCAACACATGTTGAGATTCCATTAAACAACTTTCTCAACTTGAGAAAGTAAACTGCATAGTCTTTACAGTAGCCTTCCCAAGCTCTTACCAGTGAATAGTAGACAACCCTTACTGTCACAAATCGAGTAGTTCTATACCAGCCTCTCCAAACTAAACCGTGACTCGTAGACAACCCCTATAGCCACTTTGTAAGTAGTTCTTCCTAACCTCTCCAAGCTGAACCATGATGAGTAGAACGCCTCTACAACCATGTTATAAGTAGTTCTTCCTAGCCTGTCAAAGTTGAACCATGATTAGTAAAATGCCTCTACCACCATGTTGTAAGTAGTTTTTCCCAGTATCTACAAGTTGAACCGTAATGAGTAGAAAGAAGATTTTCACACTTCAATGAAAAACTGATATTATGATATGATGAACATCACAAAAGTGTGGAGGGATTTTTCCAATGTTTCCACTCTTTTGTTTTCAATCCTCTTGTTAGCGTTTGAGCACAACATCTCCATTTATAACGATCTTCCTTCATGACCATTGCCTTTGATCAAATCTCCAAGTAACACGTGTAGATCATCCATTGTGTCTTGGAAAAGCAGTCTAGAAAAGTAGGTTGACAGTCTTATCACATCGATTGCAGAAGGCATTATATAGTAGAAGTTTATGATTTCCCTCCTTTTTAATTTCTGATTGTGGTTTCTGAACTCCTGCTTCTAGAAGCTAAGGTGGTTGGCCAATTAGGTAGAAGAGATGACATACTAGTAATGAAATTGGGTTTGACTCGAGATTTGAAATTTGAATTTAAAATTTTCATCCATTTTTTGTGGCGTTCAACTCTCCACAATGAAGTAAGTTTTCTGACCAGTGCTATCAGTTCCTTAATGATTCTTTGGTCTTCTGATTTTCAATATGTGCTTTATGATTATGAATACTTTGTGATTATGATAATTGAAGACTAAGTAACATGCTGGTATCAGATTTTGTATGATCTCTTCATTCTTCAGCATACTTTCTGATGTCCAGTGCTACTTTCTGAAGACCCTTTCCTTGGCTTCTTATTCTTGTTTTGATTTGCTCCATTCCTTGATACATGTAAGCATACTTTATACAATATAATATTCATTTCATTTAAGCTCAATTTCTTAATACGAGATAAAAATATATTTGCACATATAAAGTGAATTTATTCTCGCTCAAGTTCGTGTTATGTGCTTTGGAAATACCTGTTATGCTTAGTCAAGAAACTCAAGGTAGACATTAGTCATTTTTCAAAATATTTTCTCTAATTGATTTTGTTTTCATTCAAAACATTATAGCTTATACTTTCTAAAGGGTTCTGGAACTTACAATTGAATATAACAAGAGTCAAATTAGAAAAAAAATTCACAACTCTTCAAAGTGATTAAAGTTTAGGCATGATCTACCCTATATTAGGAGAAAATTAAGCATGAAAACTAACTAGACAACTTAACTACATTCGAACTAGTCATCAAAATAAGTAGATGAGTTAATTTAATGAACTAATTGAGAAAGAAAATATTCCTAAACAACCCCTTAACCCCAACAGGTCTTGTGCCTATAAATATATGGTATTTGAGCTTCGTTTTGCTCTTTACATTTATTTACAACTTTCTCCATGTTCCAAGCTTTCAAAGTGTTCTTCTTCTCCTCCTTCATCTCTTCTTCTTCCTACTGCAAGTTCTCTCCAAAATCTCTTTCACTCATTTTCACTTTTAAACCACAAAGAGCCCTCACCAAGCCTTGCAGGAATCACAACCTTTAGCTCTTGTAAAATACTAACATAAACACTACACCTATTAAGCATTTGTCAAAGAGTTTTCTTCTCTTGTCCACCTCAAGTTCATGGGATCCCTTAGAGAGAAGCACTCATTTTACCCCTTTATAGATAGGAGCTTGCTTGGTTGTTCAAGCCTTGTTAGCTTCTAACCCCATTCTTGGTTAGTTTGTTGACAAAAGTTTTGAATGAATGTTTGTTAAAATGATTTTGTTGATATGTGAAAGTTTCATTCTGTTTCTAAGTTTTTATAAATGTCTTCATGCCTTTATATGGTTTAAAACTAGAGAATGTGCTTGAGGATTGGGTATTGCAGCACAAAATATACAAAGGCTAGGTGTTGAATATGGGTTACTTTTCTAGTTGTAGGTGCTCTAAACATCAAAACTCACAGAATAATAAGCATTCTATGATAATAGTACTTTTAACACCAACTAGACTCATTAAGAAACACTCTCCAAAAAATAATCACCTCAAAAGGAGTTTTTTAGCTCAATGTATGAATTTTCAAAACTGAACCAAAGACTAAAACTTTAGATCTGACCTTTCAATAGTAAAATAAGTATAACTCAAGATATATATTGGACTGTTTATATGATATAGTTGTACTTAATGATAGCCAATGAATGATTGCTTTATACCCATATTACTAATAAGGGAATGAACTAAAAAGAACTTCACTTCGGCTAATTATGATTGCAAAAGACTTCATAATTGAACTATTATCTACCCATTGTTTTGATAATTAATCCAAAGTGACTATGATGACAACGATGACACAATTAGTGCCAAGTTGGAACTTCTACTGAGAAATCCTATATCACGATTGCGAAAGACTTCATAATTGAACTATTATCTCCCTACTGTTTTGATAATAAACATGAAGTGACTACGATGACAATGATGACACAATTAGTGCCAAGTTGGAACTCTCAAGAAATCCCATATTTCTCACTCTATGTTTCTTTTTTCGTTGTTATTACCAGAGACAGAAGGATCCATTTGAAGCAAGGGAGCTACAATCAAGGAAGAAAGTAGCATGCAAAGATTTCAGACCTTCCAAGAATTAGCATGTTTCTAATTTCAGTTATGTAATAGTTTGTGAGAAATAGACCTGTATTAATAGGATTTATATTGTTATTTGTAAGAACTTATCACTATGGTATATGTCATAGTATGACTTGTCAAGTGCAATGATAATTCACTGATGTGATGTTAGTTTCCATTTGACTCCTTATTCCAATCTATTAAAAAACAGTTAAGCTTGCAAAGTCATTTTAATCATCATCTACATAAATGTTATATCTCTATTTCTCATTACAAGCTTAATAAGCTTTTCATAAAGTAATTTATACAGAGAAAAAAGTTACCCACTATTTTTCTAAGTTAATTTCTAAAGAAAATGAATGCAAAACACAGGTGACCATTAATAGAATCCAAATGTGAACTTAAGCATAATGGGGTTCTACTAGGGTATTACATTAGCAATTTCTTTATTCATATATTTTACATGTGTAATAAAAAAAATAATATATCATATGTATAAATCTTTTAAAAAAAATACAACTTATTGATATCCTTTAATTGCATTCATCTATTATATTAATTAAAAGTATTATAAATATACGAAATTAATGATTTTTTTAAATTGCTTTCTTAGCATTTATTTTTCTACAAAAGTATATATCGTTATTGATTAATTTTTAAATAATTAATATGAAATAAATTAGAGATATATGATTTTATTTTAATTAATTTTAAGTACTTTTAACTTTTCATTATATAGTTATAACTAGCTTTTTTATGTTAACGAATGTATTCGCTAAAATATATTAAGTTAATTAGTAATATCCATTTCTTATATCTATTTGTTGATGATATAAATTCTAAAAAATATAAATATAAAAAATAAATTTTTTAAATTAATTTTATAAATCATTATTAATAATTTTCAGACATTTAATATAAAATAAACGATCAAATACATAATACGTCAAATTTTGAATAATAAATTTTAAATTTGGTGAATAGATCTTACATTAGTATCAGGACATATTTTATTAAATAAAGATCTAAATTACAAGTTAGCCATGATTTTATATATTTCTAAACATATACAAATATAGAGTGTCTAAATATTACCATATTAGGAATGCACCTAGCTTCATCTCGAGAGGTTTGAAGGGATAGGCTAGATACTTGCACCTCCAATTTGCGGATGATACAATTTTGTTTTGTCTAATAAACTTGGAGAGGATTAAGAATATCAGGAGGATTATGAAATTTTTTTGCCTTAACTTATGCGTTAACTATTAATTATATTAAGTTTGCGATCATTCCTTTGGGGTGTGATGATGAGTGGATACCTTGTATTTCATATAGCCTAAGGTGAAAGCACAAAATTTGTCAATGATGTACTAAGGCATTCCGTGGTAGAAAAGATTGAAAAAAGGTTGACGGGTTGGAATGCAAATTCGACATCAGAGAGCTGCTAGACTTGTGCTTATAAAGTCTGTGTTGAATAACCTTCTCATCAAAGACGGATTTAGAGGGGAAATTCAAAATTAAAAAGGTCAAGGATTTGTTAAATTTTATTTTTTATTTTAGATGCACTTAAATCAAATTTTATTAACTTTACCAAATAGCTTATAAGATAATATTGAAAGATTATGATAAAACCCTTTGATATAATTATTTTCAAATAAGAGTTTTGCTAACCAGTGCTTTTAGATATTAGTTAAAGGTTTTGAAATGGTAAATTTATCTAAAACCCTAAGCCCTTCAAACAAATATTCAACATATTATTTAATCATTAAAAATGGAATACAAAATATTCGGTGGAAATGAAACAAAAGAACATGAACTATAACCAAAAAATAAAAAATTAGAACTCGCAAACAGTTATTTATGAGTAGTACTCATTCCAAAATAATTTACAATATTTATTTAATAATATAATTTATTATTTTTTGGCCCCTCCATGAAACTTTTTTTGGAACCGTCTCCGTCCCATGTACTAACTTTCTTTGTTTAAAATACTGAAGATTGTGGTAAACGACAATGATCATTCAATTGCAGAGAAACTTCTTTTGGTCAGGCGATGGTGGGAAAAAGGGTGAGCCTCTGGTAGCATGGGATATTATTTAGAGACCAAAATATTTAGGTGGTCTAGGGGTAGTAGACATTGTAATAAAAAATGTTGCTTTCCCTTTAAATGGTAGTGGAGATTCATGGAGGTGGAGAATCCGCTGTGGAAGAGGGTTGAGGTGTCCAATCACTGTAGAAGTGACACCAGGGTAGTTGCTGAAGTAATAGGTTGTGTAAAAGGGGGCGTATGGGGGCAGATTATTCAGGTGCAAAAAATAAGTAATGATATTTCACAAAAGTTTTTTAGTGACATGTGGAGGAGAGTGGAGAGCGGGTCCTGAATGTTGACTTGGGAGCATAAATGGATCGGTGATGCTTGTTTGAAAGATGCTTTCCCTAGATTATATAGCTTCTCATCCCAAAAAGAGAGCTATATTATTGAAATAGGCTATTAGGATAGTGCTATATGGTATTGATCACTGTCTTGGAGGAGAGAATTTCTCCAATGGGAGATTGCTCTTTTTGAGCATATGCAAATGTTGCTAGAGCAGCGTACATGGAATGCACATGAGAATGATAGTCTCATGGAAATTCCATTCATCAGGATCTTTCACTGTTGAATCGTTTTCTGTCCAAGTTGAAAACATCTCATATATCTCAATTATAGGTGGAAGATCATGGCATGGAAGAGACTCGTCCCTCCCAGTGTGGAAATTCTCGTGATTTGTTCTTCATGGAAGATTGAGAGCGACTCGTTTGAATGTTATCCCTTCTAAAAACATCGTTTGTCCTTATTTTGAGCTGTAAAATGAAATTATGGAGCATGTTTTGTTCAACTGTGTGTGCCTTAGAAAATATGGGTGGATTGTTGTCTATGGTGAGGAGTGCATTGGTTCTGCACGAATAATCTTGTGGATTGCAACCAAGCATGGTGTGGAGAAGAAACTGTAGATCTTGTTGTTCTATGTTGTTATTTAGTCCCTATGAAGCATCGAGAATAGAGAAATTTACACTAATATCTCTTTATATTTAGTGTAATTATACTTGCAACCTTTTTATTTTAGAAAAGTACATTGACCTCCTCTATATATATTAATTCATTGTCTTAAATGACAAAAATGATAATATGTGACATATATGATTATAGTGAAAAGTTATAATATTTTGATAAAATTTGACATATTTATCAACTAAAGAAACCCCCCATTTTATCAGAAGTTATTGTTATAAGCTTTATCTTTATGTAATAAAAAAGAGTACATTTTCAATCAATATGTTAAATATTACTAAAATATTACAATTTTATCATTAATAATTATCATGAATAGAATTTAAAAGGGAGGTTAGTGACAATTTTGTGATATAGAGAGATATTAAATATAATTACACTAAATCTCATAAGAAATTATTGCAATTTCTGCTCGGAAATAAGGTAGTGTTTGAGGTTTGAACTGAATCGGTGAAATGGACATGCAAACGATTTGAGCTCTGTCATCGGTTGGTTCTGCATTTGAACCATAGCGAACTAGCTAGAATCGGTGCAAACTAGCCAGGTGGGTGGCTAGTTCAATAAAAAAAATGTGCTCAACAACCCATTTTTTATAATGCAAATGGAATTTGTTCCCTGGACCATATGTACCACCAGACCACATGTGCTTAAAGGAAATGAAATCGAAAAACATGATTTTATTTTTCCAATTATTTAGTATTTCATTAACGAAATTCAGAAAATGAAAAACAGAGAATGAACAGAAACCAAACAGTCCCTAATTCTTTTTTCTCTCCATTTTCTTCACCCAATTTTCTTTTCTCCCTATTTCTCGTGATCCAAACCAGCGCTTAGGATCAAATGAAATAGAGGCAAAAATTTGGAGCTGAGCAACCCCCCACCCCCCGCAAACAAAAAACAAAACAAAAATCGTAAGCGATGGATAGGCGCGACTACAGTGAAAATTTCTGTCTATAGTCATTCATACTAGGGAGTGGAAAAAAATGAGTTATATAGACAAGTGGATCCCTGTAGGGATTTTGCAAAAGAGTTAAGCCAATATGCTAGCCAAAAGCTGCATCAGTTCAAACAGAATCAGTTTGCGTCCCCCACATGCTGCTGCTGCATCCAAGGCCAGTTTGACTCGCAGAGGTCTCGTGTGGAACTGCCATCGTTGTCCTTCAAATCTGCATCTGCATTATGCTTCATTAAACACTCAGCTATTGCTTCCCTCTCACAGATAACAGCGTAATGCAGTGGGGTTTGTCCATCATTATCCTTGCAAAAGGAAAACACACAATATCAACAAAATCAAGCAAATTCATCATCAGTGTAACAAGTGCAATAAGGAATAATGCCTAATTTAAGATCCAACCTTGCTTCTGTCATTTTTCCATTTCATTAGATTTAATGGCAATATCACTAACAATACCTTGGCATTAACATCAGCATTCCTCTTAATAAGCAGCTCTGTGACGCTAAAGTGGCCACGATCAACAGCCCAGTGCAATGGTGTCCGACCTTCACTGTCTGCAATTATGCATGAAAATTTGATTTTGCATTTGAGTAGAAGTTGAAATGAGTAGCTTCTATGAAAAATGACTTTTTCAGTTGAAAAAATCACTTATTTTGTCATAAAAACAAAACAAACACACCCTTATATGATTAGAGAGAGGCATATACCAAAGCAATAACACAAGATCATTAAGATCCTTTATGACTGTAGGAAAGCTGACGGATAAGTCTGTCTGCCATGAGACAGCGGGAATAATCACAGACTCACAGTAGTACCAAAAAGGAATCTTTTGGCAATCTAGAACTTCATTTTCTTTTTCTAAATCTTAGTCAATTTTTTCTGTGTGCGCCATTTTTGCATTAAAAATTGATTAAGAAATGATTGCTTAAAAGATCAATTTATCAAGAGAACGAATACAGAAGGAAATAAACAATACAATTTTCCTGTATCTACTTCCCTGATTATAAATCACATTTCCCCAGTTTTAAAAGACAATATTGAATCATTGGTGTTTCTCAACCCTAAGAACACAGGTAAGAATCAAAGACTAAAATAACAATTCAACATGTGGCAAGAAAATTTTCTTCACTTCAAGTGCTTTTAATTATTAGCGGCATTCAAATCCTGCAAATAGTCTTTCCGCAGAGTGGGGATAAGGCTGTATACATCGACCCTACCTAGACCCCACCAGGTGGGAACCTCATGCACTGAGCCACCTTTACAAGTACTTTTAATATCTGATATAAAGTTGGTCAAGCAAGTCTTACAAAATTAATTCGTTTTCATGCCAGTATGCCACATCATCAGTCAACTTTCTATCTTCAAAAAGGCCTTCGTGGACATATATAGGCTTGTTTCTTAAAAGGTAAAAAAAAAAAAAAAAGTACCTACCATTGTCTACTAACAATCCTAAAGGAGTCAAGCATACAAATGCTCAATTAATGCCTGTCAAGCAATGCTGCCTAAGATTCAGGTAGATGTTGTCTCACTTAATCATTGATTGTTCTTAACGCTGAGCAAAAGCTGCTATGAGAATCTTGTTCCACTTAACAACCAAATACATATTAAGGACAACTTTCAGCACAGTTGTAAATAATATATAAATAAGAATAGCAATAGCTATGAAATATAACTAACCTTTCAAATTCACTGAAACACCATTTTCAAGACACTTGAGCAGATTAGCAACATCTCCTTCTCGAGCAAATCCATGAATGGCATCCATTTTCCTGCAGAAGATAGGAAATATTAATATCTATCCATTTTCTCTTCTTTCCAAAAACTAAACCCTTTAAATGATGAAGCTCCCCAACTTCTACGTTTTATTATTCTTCAAAAGTTTCCACAGGATATGTTGGTGCTTTGTGTGTTGAAAGTACAGAAAATCTTAAAACAAATTAACAAATTAAATAATCTTTGATCATGCTGTAAACTTCACTCAGAATAGTGAGGATCAATGACACGTTCATACATAAAACAAAGGTGATGTACAAGAAAGATGAAATGGTAAATATACAGATAAATACATACATTTGTGAAAGAATTGTACTAGTATTGTCAATGAAAGCACATAGATCAATGCCTGGTTTTCTATCCTATCCAAAGCAGCTAAACAAGACAGCAACAGCAGCCAACCCCCTAAACGCTAGTGGTGTAGATGCTACACCAACTAGGAAGCATAGATACACCAATTCATGGGCGAGGCTGACATTGACACTCGGTTGACATGCACGCAACAATGTCAGACATGCGTGTGATAGAAACCACAAATAGAAACTATGAAGTAGAAGAAGTGTAATGTATTATTAACACCCCTAGAAGAGAAAAGTAGTATAAGTCTTGCAGAAAATGAGAGAAAAGCCTGAGCACTATAGCAGCTCAACTCTCCCAAGTGCCTAGCCAATATTCTGCCTCCTTTCTCCTCTCATCCCCTTGCATACATATAACCCCCACCATAACAGAATCACATGTATTTCCCTTCCCCATTATCCTATTGCTGACTCAGCAGGTAGTTACACACAGTGTGTCCCTACTCTCAGACCCAACAATTACAATTTAAGCCCAAGTTGCAATTCTGGTACCTAACAATACTCCCCCCCTAAACTTCCACCTTGTCCTCAAGGTGGGAATCATCCCTTAATCGTAGATTCTGCATGGCTTAGCAATAGGGTCTGGCCAGCCATGGCAGCTTTAGGAGCATCCCAACAAAGGAAAACCCAAGGAACAAGATTGATCCATATGCAGCAATGCAGTTACCCCAGGATTCGGGCAACTAGATGAATCATCTCCTGCTCTCACATATGTGGGAAATTGAGCAATGAAGGGTTGCAAAGAACTTGTTATATAAACGTGTTTGTTAATGTGAAAAGCAAAACCATATTTCTGAAAATAAAGACTCCTCCCTCCAGGGTCCCAAATCTTGGAAAAGGAGGAGGAAAATAAACTTGCATTGTAGTAATGTCCTCCTGGGACCCATGACCCTATCTTAAGTTCCTTTGCTCTGTCCTTTAAGTAATTGATGCCAAAAGCATCATCATATGTCTCAGCACCCTTGATACCAAAAGCTGTAAAATCCTCAGTATCCGCAATCTCTAACATCAATGACCATGAAATGTCATAGAGACATCCTCCCAGCCTATACTTTGTTCCTGCTTCAACAAAATGAACTAATTTTTTATGCTGCACATGCTTCCAACTTGCAAATTCTTGAACAAACTAATCCACTGAATTATCAGTTCCATGCACAACTTTCATGACCATGACAGCAACATCTTTAACTGGGTTAATTGCGGGATTGTCCCATGGATAAGGGAATGGAACACGAACAAGTGTTGCTGGACCCCCAGCTCCATCTCCAAGAAGGAAACCTGCCTTAAAGCTGTTGGGCTGTTCCAAAAGAAGTTCAAAAGGAGAGAAGGAACTATCTGCTAGTAAGCTTGAGTAAGGCTGCTGAACAACCCCTGGAGGACATTTCATGTGTAGCCCACTTCTTGGTTCTTCCTCCTCAGCTATTAAAGCTCCCTTTTTACAGAGACTGTTTCGGGCTTGGCCCATTTCTTTTAAAATATGGTTTACTGTTCGGGAGAGTAAACTCTTCTCTAAACATCCGTAGGCCACCTTACTAGCAATAACTCGTTTAAAAAAACTAACCTCACTGATATGGGCCAGGCCCATTAGGTCATAAAATGAACTGATTTGGTGGAATTCCATTTTTGCCGTTTGTCTCTTCTGCAGTATACTCACGCCGCACCTGGTGGGAAAATGTTCTGCAGTCTCCATCTCTGCTAGCCCTGTTTCCACGATTTTTGTTGCAGTCCTGGGACCTGGTGATTCCGGTAGTGGTAGCTTTGTCGAACGGCGAACCATGTGGTCCTCTTTCTCAACCACCAGCCTAACCTCCTCTCTTATTTCCTCGGCCATGCGGAAGTTGAAGAAAGCTTGTCCGGCCACCATCTTCCCTGATGACTCTTCATCGGCCAAGGTCGCACTAGTTTCGGAGCCCGATTGTTTTGGCGATGGTGTCTGGATCGTCATGCGTTGCAACCCGGTTCCTGGCGAAGCTCCTAGCCCCTTCGTCTTCGGCGGTGAAGACTCCTCACCCCCCTCCTCTTTTTGCTTCTCCATCAGCAGCAGTTCTCCGGCCCCAAACTCCATGCACACATCCGCTACCGTCTCGGTGGCCACCGCACCAACTTCGGAGTTCGGCGATAGCGGCTTTGCTTTCACCTCCTTCTCTTCGGGTTGCAAGTCGCTGTCTTGGGATGGTGTCACCCACGGAATCAGGTTTGGTGGTTTTAATGACGCTGATCGGTCTTCTTCGACCGCTACCAATTTCTCCAAAACCTCCGTTGCTACTGTTGCTGTGATATCGACATCCAAGGGCTTTCGCGGTGGTTGACCACGACCAAAGAGTTCTTCTCGTCGTCCCGTCCTCATACCGTATTCTCTGTTGTGAGCTCTCGTGTTTCGATGGCCACCACTTTCTATGGTTGCTTGTCCTTGTCTTCCTTCACACCGTGGTGAATGTGTACCATACCAAGAGGAGTCAGGCGGCCTACTCCCCCAAAAGAGTCCTTCCCTGTGCTTAGAAGATTCATCTCGAAAATAAGGAGTAGGCAATCGCTCCTCCCTGTAGCGAGAAAGGGAGTTGCGATTCTCCTTTGTAGTTCTCCTAAATCCCCTGTCCCAATGGTCCTCCATCTCAATCCGACAGCACTCTCTCCGTGGCGGAGATTGCCCCATGGTTCGAGCATGGTGTTTCCCTCTCAATAGCCGCTTGACCTCAACCAATTTCCTCTCCAGCCTTTCCATCCTAGTTTCTAGCGCAGCCTCAACAGTAGACCCCCACAGCTCCCTAGATCGGAGCTCTGATGCCATTGATAGAAACCACAAATAGAAACTATGAAGTAGAAGAAGTGTAATGTATTATTAACACCCCTAGAAGAGAAAAGTAGTATAAGTCTTGCAGAAAATGAGAGAAAAGCCTGAGCACTATAGCAGCTCAACTCTCCCAAGTGCCTAGCCAATATTCTGCCTCCTTTCTCCTCTCATCCCCTTGCATACATATAACCCCCACCATAACAGAATCACATGTATTTCCCTTCCCCATTATCCTATTGCTGACTCAGCAGGTAGTTACACACAGTGTGTCCCTACTCTCAGACCCAACAATTACAATTTAAGCCCAAGTTACAATTCTGGTACCTAACAGCGTGCATACATGTCCAGTTAAAAAAGTGTTCTCTTGTCTTGCACCCTGCTTGAACACGTTAGGGACAGAACTTGAGCACATAGGAGACACAACTTGGACACATTTTTTATCTTTTAATCTATTTTAATTATCCAACTCATATACTAAAATGTCTACTCATTACCCAACTTAAGCCTTCATCATATTCTTTTTGGTGGATGTATCCTTCGCTAATGAAGAAAATAACAATAATGGTGAAGAAGGAAATAAAACTAATCTTTAGATAGTCACTTTGATTAATTTTTTTTAGTTTTACATGTACTTTCACATGACTAATTCAACTAAACATGTACATGGTTTCTTTTTCTCAGGAAAGGGCTTATAAAATAGTGAATAGTGATATTGTTAGGACTGAAACTGAGTGTGTTTATTGCTAAGAACCCTTGGTAATGCACCCAGAATCCCTGAAGATGATATAAGTATGAACCCTAATAGAGTACAAAGTCTCCAACCTCTCTAACAGATACAAATGAATTCATTCCACACTCTAACTAACATCCACTCCTCTTTTATATATACTCACAAATCCCCTAACTAACTAACTTCCCAAACTAATCTCTAACTAATGGATCCTAACAGATAGTTGACAATTATGAATCATAAATCTTGAATCTTACACACAGTGATATATATATATATATATATATATACGAAATATTATGAATTTTGAATCTTTTTCTGTCTAAGTGTCTATGCTACATGGTACATCAAAGATAGAATGGAATGCAGATCATTTCTAATACACATAACTAATAACAAGTTGATAACAACAAAAAGCATAAGAAAATAAAAGGTAAAGAGACAGTAAGGGAAAGCTGAGGAAAAGAGGACCTCCAGCTCAGGTTCCAGCAGAGCAAGTTCCTAAATGTTAAATCATCCAAGGCTAGCAGATCCTACTATATAATAAAACACAGAAACAAACTTATGCAGGGCCTTCCCCTACAGCAAGCAGGGTTAGGAGGGGCATTTGAGGTGAGGGTTTATGGGGGAAAGAGGGTGATTGAATTCCTTTCATGTATGAACAATGGTAAATAACTAAACCATGTTCGGTTAGAGAATGACCAACAAAACCAGCAGAATTGACATGACATTGCTAGAACGCAATCCAGATTTATTTATGATTCAAAAAAAAAAAACAGTTAACATAAAGTGTGAATACCAAAGGTATAATCATAAAAAGGACCAAAATAAGAGGTGGGAAACTATGATTAAACAAAGCCTTAAGTAAGAGTCCTGTCAATACGAACAACAGTAAAGAAACCAAATAAAAAATTATCCTTCTATCCTCATCACACGTAGGGGAACATTCATGTAATGATGTGTAGCAGGAATAAACAAAAATTGATACATAACAAATTACAGAGGTTTGGCCATCTAGATATATGCATTAAAAACTGACACAAATTGAAGTTCTTAGAATCTTACGACTCAGTACCGGAGTCCGCTTCTTCATATACAAAGCTACTGAATACCGGTCCCATTGGTCCCTTAGCCTCTGAACTAGTGCCACCACCATCATTACCTTTGCTCCTCTGTCATTGACACAGCAATAGTTAAAGACTAACCACACAACTTTCATTTTAAATGTAACTTTCTCCCTTTTGATGAAAGATGCTGCGATTCATTCATCACACAAAAAACTTCATATTAGCTCACCAAAGCTGAACCACCATCAGCCCATGAAGGATATAGCTCTGTAACAAGATCAATGTACTTCTGCATTGCATCTTCAGGAGGCATAGCACCCAATTTCTGCCACGCTTGCCTATGAAGAGGGCCAAAAAAATATTATCCAAGGAGCAAAAAAATAAGAAAAGAACCATGTTTCAATAATCTAATAAAAGCTAACTGCATACAAATACAACACTCAAACAATAGCACATACCAAGCAGGCAGTCCCCACAACACAAGGCTCCAAAATATAAACAGTTTAACATAACTACTACCTAACAGTAGGAACACAAACAAGAGAAACAAAATAGAGCGCTATAGTTAAAATTACACACCAAATAACTACTTTCAGACTATAAAGGTCACAATTTAAGCCTCAACACCCGACTTCAGTATGATCGTTCACGTAATCTTATCTTTCCCTTTGAGTAAATCCCAAGTTCCTCTCTTAAAAATTACGTCTGACACATTAGTCCTCAAAAAAGGACTTTAATTTATTCTCAATAGGCGTCCACTCCGTGTAGCCGTGACTAATCCCCTTTAAGAGGCAAAGATGCAAAAAACAAAGTCTTTTCCATACACATGACCATGGATCAAATCCATGACATTAATTGACCCAGTTACGTACCAACTGCGCCAAACTCTATTGGTACTCGAAATAGGACTTAACAATCAATTTGAAGTTTTAAGTTCTCAAAGAATCCCAAAAATGTTTTGCTCAAAAGGCAACCTTGGAGGTTCTTGTTTTTCTTTTTCAAATTCTTTTGCTTCTTCAGTATCCAATGCAGCATTGAGCCTAAAAATGCTACTACTAACCAAGATCACACCGAAAAGCAATGGCAGCGCCTAAAAGCACACTACCATTTGGCTCGTGCCGTCATTTTAAGAGCCGAAGGTTGCGGCACGTTGCACGGCCCTTCGGTGGCGATCTTGTACAGCCCATAGAGCTGGAGCTGCAAATCCGTCGACACCTTCTGCGAGAGCTGATCCGCCGCTGCGGCCGCCACGAAAGCGGTGGCGGCGCTGAATGCCTCGTCAAGTTCCGTGCTCTCCACGCCTTCCCAGTCTTCGTCGTCGTCGGAGCCGCTGCTGCCACTGCCCATCCCGTCGTTCCTCACGCTGCCCAGCTCCGCCACCACGGGTTCGGCCTCGTGGGCCTCACCGATATCGGGCTTGGGCCCGAAGCGGGTGGCATTTGGGCCGGGCCCGGGGGCAGTGTCGGCCCGATCGGTTGCGTGGCGTTGGGAGGATGTGGAGCGAGCGCCAGTGAGGAAAGAGATGAGCTTGGCGAGGAGGAAAGAGAGGATGAGGCCAAGGACGACGGATTGGAGGAGTGACTGCCAGTCGCCCATGGCGGGGGAGAGAAGATTCGTTGAACCCTAGGAAGGAGATTAAGGTGAGGGTGAAGTGTGGGGCGGAAAACACTAGGAACTGGTCATTTTGGTTAGAGAGAGAGAGGAAGAGATGAACCGTAGGAAATGACGAGGAAGATTGCGAAGCAAGGGAATTCAAGGATGCAAAAGGATTAGCGATAATGGAAGCACAGTGAGTGAGTGAGGGAGAGGGGCGTTGTTGCTGCGTTGGGTGTTGGCGCCTGCAGCAGTTATCAGGTGCTTCACGGCGATCATGCGATTTTTTCACAGCGGTCTAGTTCGAGTACAAATCACAAACCAAGGAATTCACAGGGTATTGTGGAAATTGAATTGAATTAAATTGTATGAAGAATTAAATTCATAATAAAAATAAATTTACTTCTGATATTTGAAGTAAATTAATAAATTAAATAATTTAATTTAATTTTTTAATTTGAAATGTGTTTAAAGATTAATTTATTTTATTATTTTATCTTTTATTAAAAGGTTAGGAACAAAAATATTATATTTAAATAAAGTTATTTTGATATTTTCATTGTTAGAATTAATTCATATATCAAATTAGATTTATTTAGGTTTGATTTTAATTTAATGGTTTTGATGGATTTCGTTGTTTCCAAATTAGGGAAAATTTAATTACTTCATAGAATTGAATTTCAAGGATTTCCAAACACATTGTAAAAAATAAAAAAGAAAATAACTATTTTAAAATGAGGTCATTATTTTTAATGTGGTATTTGAGTGTTAGATTTCTACTAATATGACATTTGTGAAAAAATTACAAAACTATGGATTTGTAAAGGCATGTTTGGTTTTGGTTTTTGGTTTTCAATTTTTTAGTTTTCACAATTTCGGGAATGAAATAATGGAAATTAAAAATGAAAATTGACAACTAGATTTTGTAGTTTTTATAATTTTTAATATTTCATATACAAAATCTAGAAAATTAAGAAAAATTAAAACTGAGAAGTTAAACCAAACTAGCCCTATAGCTCTTGTACGAGCAAGATTTTGAAAAAGTAATTTTTTAATTTTTATAAACACAATCTCGTACTAAGTGAAATTTTAAAGAAAACAATAAAAAATATTGAAAAAACTATAGAATTTTTGAAAAAAAGATCTCATGTGGAAGATTTTAAAAAATCATAAAATATTTGAAAAAAAATAAAATGTTACGTGTGAGGTTTTCAAAAACAAAAAAAAAGACAATATTTGAAAAAGAAATATCACACGGTGCAAGTTTTTACGTCTTAATATTAAGTCCAGTTTGGATAAATAGCTTATTTAATCTATTATATATAAGTAACTTTTAAAAAGTAACTTATGAATAACTTGTTTTATATTCAAATATATATAATAATAAAAGGTTTACTTTTTGTGTTTTAGAAATTACTTCTTAAAAAACTAGATATTTTAATTTTTTAAAAAACGCTAAGAATAACTTTTAGAGAAGTAATAAACTATTTAGGCAGACATGACAAAAAAATAAAAATACAACTTTTGACTTTTAAAAAATTAGAAAAAGTCAGAAGTCATAGTAAACGGGTCCTTAGTTATTTTATTGGTCTTTAACTTTAAATGAATGATTCAATTGACGAAATTAATTTAATTATGGACTTTGGGTGAAATATTTTCACAAATACGACTTTTTTTTTTTTTACACACAAACCACTTTCTTTAACTTTCTTTTTTATCCGATTAACAAAATAAAATCAACTAATGAAATATGGAAGAACAGGAGGAGGGGTTACTCTTTCTTTTAAAAAAAATGGATATTCTTTCTTTTTACACACATACCATCCTCTTTCTTTTTTTTCATCATACTAACAACACAAAATCAACTAATGAAATGAGGATGCAAGGGTTATTCTCTCTTTTCTTTTCCTACTTAATATTCTCCTTTTTTTTGCTTGGAAACATAGACCACTATCTTTTTTTTTTCATACTAAGAATACAAAATTAACTGATGAAATGAAGAGAAAGAGAATGAGGAGCTACTTTTCTTTTATACTCAATACTTTCTTTTTTATTGGCACTTAGACCACTCTCTTTTAAAATTCGAACTAATAATGCAAAGTCAAAGTGATGGAATGAGGAGGAATAGAAGAATGGATGGATTATGTTGAGAGAGATAAGTGACGACAGTTGTGCATAGCACCCATGATCCTTAAGAACTATCATATGCTGAAGATTCAAAGTACGGCTCACTACTCGAGTACTTACATTGTGGAAAGGGGTGCCCATAGATGTAGAGTTGCCAAGTGTGAATGCTTTGATAGGTAACCTTGTTGCCCCACTAGGAAAGGTCTAGCCATAGAGACAGGGCCATCCAAATATGACAAAGTGGGTAGGAGGCAGTGGCTTGTTGGTTGGCAATGCCTCCCAGTTTATCAACTATACCCTTAGTGTTTGATCATATCAACATGTTCATGAAATACACACCCGAGTAGTCTCAAGTGCTTACACCACAAGCAATCTAGGTTGATAAGAGTTATCATGCAAGAAAAAACCATTTGCCCTTGTGGATAGGTAGATCACGAAGCTAAATGTGGTAACAAATTAGTCATGTAAGGAGCCACTCTGAAGATGGGTCAATTTGAGAAATAAAAAGAGTCATGAAGATCATGTACCTTCACCCCTTTCCACCTTAATGCATGTTGGCTCAAATTTGGGAACCAAATTTTCTTTAAGGGGAATAAGGTAATATTTCAAGTTTATCACTACAAAATTTTTGTCGAACACAGACAAAATTATAAACAGGTTTTATAAGATTTACAGATGGCTTTTTCAATTATAGGCTGATTTATAGACGAAAATATGTTGCCTGTTATTTTTCCATCTATATATGTTTCAGAAGGATTTATAGACGGATTCGTCTATTTGCAAATTTACAGATGGATTTTTCAGTCTGTAATTGGCTGAGAAAAATTGTAAAATTAGCCATTACAGACTGATTTTTCCATCTATAATATTACAGTTGGAAAAATTCATCTACAATGAGAAAAAAAAATAAAATAAAATAACTCCACTACCAATGCGTTTCGCCACCACCATGCACGATCCACTGTTTCCAACAACCAACTACGGTGTTACTGCCACCCTAAACCAAACAAAGCACCAATGTTCCTACACATTAAAAACTAATAACTCAATGAAACATATAATAAAAAAAAAAGGCGGAAAATGAAAACAAATTAGGGAATATGACCATGAACACAATTATGCAAACCATTTGTAAAATGGAGGCTCTAGTGACTGGTAGTGGTTAAAAGTAGGGTGGCGGCAATATTTTTATAACATAGGGAGGGGAAAGGTGTGAAAATGGGAAATAGGCAAGATGAAGAGGCACCATGTTTGTACTCATAATTCTAACATTACATATGAATTTTTTCATCTGTAATTTCTTTAATGAAAATCCATCTATAAGGCCTTTAATGAAACATATCATGTATTAAAGGCATTACAAACGGATTTTTTTGTCTATAGTGTTAAATGCACACTTTTTTAATTTCTAACAATACGCACTTTAAATATGCATCTTGAATTTCAAATTACAGATGGATTTTTAGTTTATAATATATTGAATTTATTTTAAAACAATAACTTAAATAAAAATCTGTTTGTATGTTTTGTCCAAAAAAAAAATCTTTTATTATGCATTTGTAATTTCCATCTATATGTTTTGTGAAAAAAAAACTTTCATTATCCGTCTATAATAGTTACGCACCATGTGGCGCAAGTTTGCACCAACAATTACAGATGGATTCACAAGCTTAGCAATAAAATATTTTTTTCACATTTTCCTTTAACCGTCTGTAAATCCATCCGTATAAGAGACAGAAAAATTCATCTATAAAATCCATCTGTGTTCCGCAAGTTTCTAGTAGTGCATGTGGGTGGGAAGGTCATACATGTAATACAAATATAGTTTCTGACACTCAAAGAAACCTTTTATATTTTATCAACATATTACTATACAAGGTTTCTGATGCTCAAATAAGGATCAGTCCCGAATGAATTACAGCAAGTAAAAAGGAACAAGCCTTTTATATTATGAGTTACAAAACTTTTCACATAAGTATCAGAGCATGAAATACTTTAAAAGTTTTTCTTAAAAGAAAAACATATGTATATGCTATTTATGTAACCTTGCTCACTGATGCATATATGAAACAAAATATAACACATTGTGTGTCATATAAGCGCAACACACTCGAGAGGATTCTAAGGCTTGCAAAATGATCTTAGTTGTATCAAAAGCATGTAGAAAGAAGTTTTTGAAAGTTATTGTATGTACATTTCTCATTCAACTTCTATAATCATGATAAACTTGAAACCACGTAATCATACTCATCATAGCACATGCATCATCTCATCATACTCGAATTAACAATCATCATTGCATCATAGAAACTATAGTGTTTTATGCTTTGATCTTTAGGGTTTTTAAACTTGAAATCTAATTTATCTAGTATTCGATTCTAACCTCTTACGTACCTATAGGTTCACAACTAATTATTCTCACTAACTATCATGATCATAACATATCCTAAACTTCATTAGTGCAGAATCTATATTTTTATAATTACGGGTACCTAGGAGTCATAACTTTAACCCTTTCTAAGTTCGGTTTTCTCCTAAAGTACCATGATCAACTCTTAAACCAATTATGAGGGATTCCTACATATTTACGCTAATTATAAGCCATTATTACTAATTTTAACCATGCTGAAAAAGAATCCAAAAAAAAAAATCTCATTTCTAAGGGTTCTAAAAATCTCATTTTAATTCTTTTCTAGTTACTAACTTATCTTAGCTTTCTAAAATTAATTCTAACATCAAATATACATGAAACCACTCACTCTAACATAATAAAATCATCATCATACAGTGAGCAAAATAACATGGCAGAGCCGTGAGCATCATCATCATATCATGCATAGAATCATATAAAATTTCATCTCAAGTGCACATAAATTACTAGTTTTCTCTTGGAACATGTTTAGAACCTCAAAACTATTTTAGAAACTATTTTATTTTATTAAAATCATAAAAATATGAACAAGGGCAGTAGCTAATTTATTTTGCTCCTAGATGAGATTTAGAACATAAAACATCTTTATATCATATGCTAAGTTCATCTAAACTTAAGAAAATTCTTAAATCATAGCTTGTTGGTCCTTGTGACTAGATGAAACTCATGCTAAGCTCACCCTCATCACATGGCCGAATTCATACTCATAAGACATTTTCATTTCCAAACTTTACTTGAGAGAATAAGGGACAAGTCTTCGAGCTCTAATATTTTTAGGTGATAACAAGAATATAAACATGCTATGCACTTCATTTTATCTTCATTAGAAAAGCAAAGTGAGGGCTTAAAATAAATATGAGATGCAACTTATTCTTACCTTTAAGATTAGGTGATAGCTCGAAAAGTAAACATGGAATGTAAAACTTGAAACTAAACATGATAATGCAAGTTTATTTCTTTATTCTTGAGAGTTTAGTGATGACATAGAAAAGTAAATATGCTATGCAAGGCATAAATTTAAACATGAATGCTAGTCTATTTTTATATATCATTAGAGCTCATACAAGACTTTAAAACATCACATCTTAATCCCAAACATAATCTCACTAAGATAAAGTAAGCTCTAGAGTCCTGAGAACCAAGGCTTCAAAGAAACCTCATGGCTCTTTAAACATCATCATTAAGCTCAAGGAAATGAATTCAAATCAAAACTTCAAAGGAAAAGGAAAGGCAAAAAGCTAAAAGGAAGGAAAATACACCATATTCTTTATTATGTACCCAAAACTCTCACGTGTCGGCCAACTTTAAGGTTGACAAGGGTAAGCTTTGGGCTTTTTGAAATCCTTGTAATTATTTTCTTAAGATGAAATTATTAGTGAGCTAAGTAACATAAGTAGAACTTGAAGAAAGAAAAACTCAAGCTTTAGAGGTCTCATTGAGATGAACACAAGATCATCATCTAGGGATCCTCATCATCAAGCTATCATGAGGAGTAAACAAGGCCTTGGAGGCCGAAACCAAAAAGGAAATATCACATCAAGTAAAGCTCATAGAAACATCATTTTCTTTCAAGAACAAAACATATTTGAGCAAAAGAAAGATTTTAGAACAACTCCCTACCAAGTATGAAGATGAAAAGCTTGGCCTTTGAAATGAGGATGAGAAGAAAAGCTTCTCTCAAGATGATGATGATGATTCGCCCTTGGTGAGGAAAAAGGAAAGGAATGTGCTTTTGTGTAAGCTTGTGTTTGAGGGTGAGGGCTTTGGTGTTTGGATGATGATTCAAGGTGGTGGGGTGGTGTTTTGAGGTTGTGATGTAGTGGCTCAAGGTGGAGGATGAAGAAAAAGAAAGCTCTTTGAAACTTTGAGAGAAAAGAAAGAACTTTGCAAGAATGCTTGAAACTTAAACTTGACAAATGATCCAAAGGTTCTTTCAAGCTCCTTAGCATATGTATTTATAGAAAAACAAAACAATGAAGGATGAATGGAGGAGGAGGTAGCCATGTGGTTTCATGGAGGGAGGGAGAGAAAATATCTCTTTGTTGTGGTCATTCAAAGGCATGGTTGAAAGTATAGCAAGTATGGGTTCAAGTATAGTGCAAGTATGGTCCAAGACATGGCCATGGAGTGTGAAACAAATTCAACATGCGGGAAATGAGGGGGAAAGGTGGCGCCGGTTTTCATTAGGCCATGGGGAGGAGGGTTTCTTTTATTTAATTATGTTCTAATGATGTGTTTAGGTGTAGTTTAGGTTAAGCTCAAGATTAGGAATTGCTAAGTGGGTGTTTAGGTAACTAAGAAAGTAATTAAGGATCTCAAGACATGATTAGGGAGTGCTCATACATTATTAGAGAGATTTAAATTCATTTTTATGCATAAATAAATGTAGACGCAATTCCTTAATTTAAGGAATTGGAGAGAGAAACGCTATTCAAGATTCCATGACTAGGAATCTTGAATTTAGAAAGAGATTTAAGTTTAATCTAAGCAATTTTAGGTTCTAATTAACTTTAATAAATTATTTTGACTTTAGATTAATTATGGAAATTAATTAATCTTCGATTAGAGCCTAATATTGCTTAGGTTTGCTTAATCACGCGATTAAGCTTAAAAATACTATGCTCAGGGGCAAAATCATAATTTTGCACAAAAACTGCTCGGGACCACTATGACTTAAATAGATGTTACAAAACACATAAAAAAATCATTTAAAACCATCTGGAGAAGTTTCAGGCTCAATCGGCACTTGTACCTGCCTAAAAACGCTATAGGGGTATTTTGGTCATTTTGACCTGAAACTTCAAAAAATGAGATTTTCATTCTCGAAACCATTCAAAAGTCATCTAATCCCCTTCAAACATTGAGTTGCCCTTCAAGGACTACCGGGTTGACTATCGTCGAATTCCGGATGAAAAATGACCTTAGGGGCATTTTGGTCATTTTCGCTCAAACAGAAAAATCGGGGCATTACAATTTGGAAGAAGCAAACTATATTCTCGGGATTCGGATCTATAGGAATAGACCAATGAGACTGATAAGTCTTTCCCAAAGTCTATACTTGGAAAAGGTGTTGAAAAGGTTCAACATGCTTGATTCCAAGAGAGGATTACTCCCTATAAGACATGGTATTCATCTCTTTAAAGCAATGTCACCTAAGACACCTGAGGAGAGGGAGAAGATGGCTAAGGTACCCTATGCCTCTACCATTAGTAGCCTCATGTATGCAATGTTATGCACTAGGCCAAATAGCATACGCTGTTAGTATGACTAGTAGGTTTCAATCTGACCCAGGACTAGAACATTGGGTAGCTGTCAAGAATATCCTTAAGTACTTGAGAAGGACTAAGGATTTGATCTTAGTATAGGGAGGAGGTGATTTAAGATTAGATGGTTTTATAGATTCCGATTTCCAATCATATGTAGATGATAGAAAGTCCATCTCAGGTTATATATTCGCTTGTAATGGAGGAGCAGTTAGTTGGAAGAGTTGTAAGCAGCCAACAACTGCAGATTCCACTACAGAAGGCTGAGTATATTTCTGCATCAGATGTAGCTAAGGAGTCTATTTGGATTAGGAAGTTTGTTACAGAAATTGGTGTAATTCCTTCAATATCATCACTAATTGCTCTTTACTGTGATAATAGTAGAGCAATAGCTCAGGCAAAGGAACCCAGATCACGCCAGAAATCCAAACATATTGAGAGAGGATTTCACATTATTCAAAAAATAATTGGGCAGGGTGATATAGCTATACAAAAGATAGCGTTAGCAGAAAATGTCGTTTATCCACTTATAAAGGCCATGAAACAACAGCAACTAGACAAGCATCTTAAGAAGATTTATCTTAGATACTGTACTGAGTGGCTTTAGTGCAAGTGGGAGATTTTTAGTTGTATGCCCATAAGCTAATAAATATAGGTATCAATAATTCCCTTTAATAGCATTTTATTATTCTTTTATACGTAATTTATGTTTATTAGAATAAGTCCATAAGATATTTGTTAGATACTTCATTCCCAAAAGTTGAGAATATGAGTGACGAAGTAGTCTAGTACAGTATCTTTAAAATAGTTCACGATCATACAAATTCAAATTGGACATTTTATTTTGGAAGATCATCACCTCTATCTGGTCCTATGATTAGTTTGAGATACTAATGAATATGGAGTAGTGAGTCTCATACTATACAATATTAGATGCCAAAATAGATATGTGGACACTTATAGGATAAGTGGCTTGAACGTGACAAATAGATAATTTTCACATGGTAATTTTACTAATGTCAATGAAATATTATCTAGATCATATTAGTGCATATAATCCTTAGACTTGAGATGATACAGTTATCTTGCACATAGGTAGCTATAGTTTGCTACTCTCTGTATACTCATGTCATGCATTAGTATCAAGCAGTTTGTGGCTATAGTTAGTTATGTATGGAGATATGTGACTTGTCAAGATGGGATTCATTACCTCATATAAATGATGATAGGTCCTATACATGAGGAGTTGGTCATGATCATGAAATCTTTGGCTGAGGTACTTGAACTTAAATAGAAAAGGAGTTTCTAGTTCATGTCATATTGATCGAAGAATGAAAAACTCAGAATCCATATGATCTAAGCTATAGGGTTTGACATTATCCATGACCCTGGCTGGATTGGGATACTGTAATGAAAGGATTTGAGTGTATGGAAACTATGATTATTGGTTCACTAGAATGTTCTAATTAATACATTCATCACTATTTGGGTGGTCATGGCATGTTGTGCTAGGTGTTACCCATGACTTATGAGAACCAAGGGTATTTAGGGAATTGTACTCCAAGTTTGGAAATGTACTCCAAGTTTGGAGATGAGTTTCCGACAAGATCAAAAGTTTGATTTTTTACCAACTGGTAATGAACCTAGTTAGTCACACACAATAGAACATGTATATGCCAAGAACGAATTAATTCTAATTAAAATAGTTAATTAGAAATTAATTACCGAATTGGACTTGCAATTTGATTACAGGGTTGCTAGCACATCCTGAAGTCAAATTCAACATGGTGGTAAATCTTCAAAAGGTTTATATGGAGGCTGCATATCTTAGAAACCTGTGTCAGGTGCACTTTGATCTTTTCAAGTTTAGGTTCATATATGGCATTAGATGCCCTATATGTGAGATAATGTTATCTTGGTAAATTCCAAAATTATATTAGCCTATTTAAAATGAGAATTATTTTAAATATAAATTAATTCTATTTTTAAATAAACTTTTTAAATTGGGAATCAATGGAGAATTGATATTTGACATAAATGTCATCTCAATATTTGCACAACCTAAAAGAAAAGAATCTGACATATAATGAGGAGAGAGAGAAAGAATGTGGCTCATTTTTTATTTTTAAAAGGGAGAGAAACCTATTGAGCCATAAGGATCTCTCTATTTTTAGAAAAACCACTCTGTAATAGTCTAGGTTCCCAAGGGCAACAAAACAGGACTTGGACAATAAGGAGTTTCTTGGCAGATCATGTTTGTGTAGGCAAGCTAGAGGTCGTGCGATTGTGTGGCTATGTTTCCATGAGACGAACACCTATTCTCTACGGGACTTCGCTACAAGAGGTATCCCGTTTAGTTCATCTTTATTCTAAGTATTTATGTTGTCTAAATAATACAAAGTGATGCCAATCTAATGAACTATAATTTTATTGACAGTGTTTTCTGTCCCTCATGAACAGTTCATGTGATGAAAAAATTTTGTTTACCAATGTTTTATATTCCGCTGTATTAATCTAATGTTTTCCAACACTTATGCATAGCAAAACATAAAGCTTTCGGCTATAGCGAGTCTGGTACCAGTTATGGTCTCCATTAGTAGTTGTAGCTCTCTTGCTTCAAGTGAATTTGTTTGACTCTGGTAATGACAACTGAAAAGAAACATATATAGGAGTGAGAAATACATGATTTCTCAGTAAGAATTCCAACTTGGCACTAACTGTGTCATCGTTGTCATCCCAATCACTTTGAGTTTATTATAAAAAAAGTGATCATATAATTGATTCAATTAATAAATTTTTGAAAATATGATTAGCCAAAGTACAGTTACTTTTAAATTACTCTAATAGCATTAACATGGATATCCATTCAATCATTCATCAAGCATGAATCTAAGCATATGGCAGTCATCCAATAGTTCTCAGGCAAAATCTCAAGTAAGAACATATAGATAAATCAAAGTAAGCATTTAAAGTTGTTTACAAGCCCTTAACCCTTGTAATACGCCTACATTACTCTCACTTTTAATTTCTTATAATATTTCCAATTATCACTCATTGGATACAAGCACCTATAACCTAGCCCACCCTTTTATAGGGGTAATGAGCTTGTAGTGTGGCTATCACCATAACCTTTCAGTTCCCAATAGGCTACAACCTATGATTCCTCTAGGCTACAACTTATGATATATTCTAATGGGCATAACCTAATCGGGTGAGAGGATTAAGCAATGAGAATTTCTTTTTATTAGTTTCATTATTCACCCTATTTGTTTTCATGAGCATTTCTCATAACATAAAATGCCATCTCGTATAAAATCTCATGTTCAAACTATAAATATCTCATACACAATCTCATGTTCCAACAACAAATATATCATACAAAATCTTATAGCCAAACAGTAGATGTCTCATATACAATCTCATGTTCAAATAGCATATCTCTCATGCAAAGTCTTATGTTCAAACAACATATATCTCATACAAAATCTCATAGCCAAATAGTAGATATCTCGCAGTCAACTCAATCATTCCAAGTTAATAGGTTAGGCCCCCTAAAGCTTTGAAGAGGTCATGGGAATCTTAATGTTAATGAATTATGCACCCCTTCTTATTATTCTTAAATGATATGACAAGACAATAAATTAGTTCACATACACCATCATGCCATACATAAATTCAGATAGAGATACATATGCACACTCATAAGCTTGGAAAATGATTCATATAATAATCCTAATGTTTAATGACTTCAACTATGATGCATGTATGTGTGCAAAATGTGAAAAAAAAAATTCACTCTCTGATGCCATCAAAACTATGGCTTGCATTCTTCTCATGGTAAGAAAGCTTTTGATTGGATTTAAGCTTAGTGACACCTTGATAGCTTGATCTATGTCAAGCTTATGACACATAGCAATAGGTAGGCATATTTAGGCATAGTCTACATATAAATTCAAATATTTTTGGCATGAAAATTAACTAAACAACCTAACTAGATCCTAACTAGTATTTAATCCAACTAAATGGCTAACTAAATGAACAAGATGGAGGAACAAACCAGCCCTAAAATAGACCCTAAAAATTGTAACCCTTGTGCATGTGAAAAAGGTTTAATGAGTTCAATTGTGTTTTCTAGTTACTTGGTCATTTTCCTCTCCAAGTTGAAGTCTCTAGCTCATCATCTTCTTCATATTCTTATTCTCATCCTTTCCTTCAAGAGCCCTATTCACCTAAGCACTCTTCCAAACACTTGTATCCTAGCCCCTAAACTTTGCTAGCCTTGCAAGAGTTACACTTTTTTAACTTTTGTGAGAGATATTGTTTTAAACACACAAGTTTTTAAGCAAAACTTCAAGAAGGATCACTCACCACCAAGCTCTCTTGTTCAAGTTCAATGAGAGGAAAGGAGGACTCATTTAAGCCTCTACATCAAGTGGTAGGAGGTTCTCTTTAGTAGTGCAATCCTTGTTGGCTTCTAACCCTATTCAATGTTAGAATACCTCAATCATATGAAGTGTGTGTTTGTAAAAATGGTTTTCATTGGCATTTGAAAGTTATTGTCTATTCCTAAAGTGTTTTATAAATGTTTTCATGCTTTTATATATTGGTTTAAAAATGGGGAATGTGTTAGAGGACTAGTTGTTGTAGGACAAAACATACAAAATCTAGGTGTTAGAAATAGTTTATTTTTCTCACATTAGGTACTTAAAACTTTGAAAATCATAGAACATTAACAGAATTTTTATAAAAAACTTGACTTATTAGGGAACACATTCCAAAAGAAATCACCTCAAAAAGAGTTTTGTAGCCAAAGATTTTAAATTTTTAAAGTTGAGTAAAAAATGGAAGTTTACGTCTGACCTTTTATTTGTAAAACAAGTACAACTCAAGTTTTAAAAATGCAAATGCATTGAAACCAACTTTGTTAGAAAGCTAACATACATAGAAACATATCCATGTATGCTACACACTCTAGTTTGAGCCACGACAAATCAGTTCATGAAATAAATACAATTTATATTGTGATGAGAAAACATGGGAAGTGGTAACTCTATAAGGGCATAATGGTAAAATTGCAATTGTGTTTTCAATATAATTACCCTTTATGGAAAGCAACTAAAAGAGCAAAGGCAACAATTAATAGATAGAGATGCGTATGTGAGCTAACCCAGTCCGTTTCATAAATGAACTCGACTTTACCCTAATCCGTGTCAAACCTACATAAGCTAGCAAGTCCGTGTAATCTTTTTCTTTTTTTACATTTTTTGCCCCGAATAAGTTCACAAGCCCACGGACCAGGCCTAGCTTGCAAACCAGCTCATGTAGCCCTTTTTTTTTCTTTCATTTTTTAAACTTTTTTTATACCCTATATTATATATTTATATTTATACAGTATATTTACCTCACAATATATATATATATATATATATATATATATATATATATATATATATGCACACTTTTCTTTATAGTATCTAATTTTTAATTTAAATTTTAAACAAATAACAGTACTAATTACTAATACTGCAAAGATTAAAATTAAACATTCAATTTCAGAAATCCAAATTTTAATTTTTTGAAAATAATAACAAATAAAGTTGCAAACCAATCAAATATACATAACTCCTCCAATCATAAAAAATAGTGAACTACTAAAGAATATAAATTAATAACAACTAACTATCAAATACCAAACATAAGCAAATCAAAAGTAATCCCTAATGTAGTCTTTTTTTTTTTTTTTGTGTTCCTAACTTTATTAAAAAGACTAGGCCACTAAACATTACCCCTCCTCTTGAGCTTAGATGCTTAGTAGTTAGTACTGGGTTGGACCAGTGAAAATGAAATAGTGGATTGGTGTAGTATTGGAGCATTCTTTCACTTATGCAGTTAGTGGGTTGATCCGCAAATCCGTGGGCTATGTTTAGACCGCAGTTTAAGTGGTGTGGATCGAAAAAGCCCATAGGTTGATAGACTAAAAATTTTCTGATCTATTTTTGTGTGGATTGCAAGTTAAATGAGTCGGTGTGCGAATCATGGCCCACATACCCAGCTCTACTAATAAAGTCCAAAACTATTAGGGTGTTACACATGCATTGTCCTCAAAATATATAGACACACAATTAATTTTATTGATATGTTATATTTATTTTATTTGTTTATATTATGGAATTTTATTCAGTTTATTGAACAATTTATTGCATGGAAATTTATGAATTAAAAATTTAGCTACTTTCAGGTGACATTTATTTTGGTAAATTATTTAAATTGCCTGAAAATAGTATTTAGCACGAGCACGTTAGTAGTTTCGCATGAGCGGCAGTGGCCCTTATATGCTAGTAATAGCCAAGTCAGGTCATTACATTATAATAATTTCTTAAATGCACAATGTGTTATTTCAAAAAAGGTTTACGTACCAGCTATATGTTCGCCGATGAGGTTGAGATGTGATTTTATCACCTAACATTATTAGGAGGATTTCAATCAACTTATCATACAATTTTTCATCTTGATGTGATACAAAAGAATTTTAAAGTTCCAAACATTTTCATGAGATATTTTCTATACTTTAGAAACTGATTCTAGTTTTTACCCCCTTTGTTAAGTATTCCTTGTATTTTGACTCTCTCCTCCGCCAAGCCTCATACCACTCGATGTCCACGCCACTCTATTTCCTCCACCCTCTCTATTTTGCTACTTCATGTCACGGTCACCTTTTTTTGCCGGTCACCATCCGCTGTGGGTCGTCGCTCATCTTTCACCAATTTTCGACTGTCTTTGCCTACTGGCTATCACGAATCCTGCCCGCCGCGAACCACTAACTGCTTGCCCGTTGCCGGTAGTCTACCACCCGGTCGCAGCTATCTCTGCCTATTGCTTTTCACCGACCATTTGTTGCCTCTCGTGCATCTCTAACTGTTTCCCATTGCCGGTCTCGTCCATAGAGTTGTCTGGTGCCCATCACCTATCGATGCCTGAAGAGAACGGAATGTAACTTTGTTATTCAAACCAAACATCTTACAAATGAAGTAAGATAATTATTCTATCAAAAAAATAAAATAAAATAAAATAAAAAAGAAGTAAATTTAATTGAAACATTTATGCGTTTACTTTCGATTTTTTTAGTTTTTTCAATTTCATTGAAACATCTTACAAATGGAGTATTTTCAGTTTTCAATTTCTTCAATTTTTTCTTCATAAAAACTGAAAATTAGAAATTGAAAATTGAAAACTGAAAATAGGCAAAGCAAACACACCCTTAAATTTTCTTACATTCTAAATTCTCTCAAATTAAAAATACTCCATCGAAATAAAACTATTTGTGAGCATAAGCTATGCACTACTTTATTTTTGAGCAAAGTAATAAGTTTTCCATTGCCAATACCTCTTTTTCTTGGGCAGTTGCTTCCTTGAGGATTCTATTCCATCCGGAGGCAAAAGGCATTTCTTCTTCTGCCAGCACCATGGGATCAAAGGGTAAAACAAAAGCAATTTACCGCCGTCCCTCGAACCGGCCCACAATTGAAGTCCAGCCCATGAATATAACCATAGCTTCTTGGAGTGAACCATTTTTTGTTTTGCCAGACTCAACAGCTTCTTCTATTTTTCAGTTGACAGACTCCCGAACTTCTCGGTGTCTGATAATCACCTTCCGTTATTAGCTTAGATTATGAGCTTCATTAATTCAAGCCCACGCACCAATGAAGCTTAAGACGACCATGATCAACAAAAACTTTTTACAACGATAGTCAGCGACAACACCTGCAGTATTCCTCATTATATGGACGTCATACACAGGAGTCATATTGGGCCAAAACAGCCCAAAGTTCCTCTCACACGTTGGACCTGGCTTCAGATTCTCGTCAAACAAAGCAAAAATATACGTATCAAAAGTCCTGTTTGGCATGAGAGGCGTACCAACGCCAGAAGTCACGTGACGAATGAGATTCCCATTGTACTCAGCAGCACTCATCGGGTCCACACCAACCTGGTCCGGATCGCCGGCCGAAGGCCACCCCGTTTCGGCGATAACGATCTCAACGTCTTCAAATCCCAAATCCTTCATCGCAGAATAAACGGCGTCAAGCTGCGCATCCAACATGTTCGTGTACTTTAGCTTAGTGTTCTCATCGAACGTTCCGGAATTCGGTAAGAAAAGTGCGTAATCGAGTGTGTCAGCGGTGCACCCGAAAAAGGGGTACGGGTTAACCAAAAAGGGCGAATTGGAATCGTTGAGAAAGCTAAGCATTGGTTTGATCACGTGGGTGTCGTAGCCTTGCCTAAACTTGGCACTGGATGGTGGGCTCGAGTTTGACAAAATGCCCAAAGAGTGTGGTGTGGAAACTTTTATGCGGTTGTCCAACGAGGCTGCAACAAGGGCTGTGTGGAGGGTTTGCATTGCAGGGACAAGGTTACTGACTAAAAGCTTGTTTGCCGTGGATAAGACTTCGTTTCCTACTAGGATTCTGACGAGGTTGGTGGCTGGGATGAAGGGTTGGACATTGGTGTTGACCCATTGCTGGGCAAAGGTTAAGTTAGTTATGTTGGGGATTTGGTCGTTAGGGACGGTTATGGTGACCTCAATCCCAGTGCCTGCAAAAGCGTGTAAGATTTCCGGGTTGGCATCGAAGAGTCTCACCCGGCTGATGATGGTGGAGTGTGAGAGGAATTTTGCGACGTGAGCTGGTGGTGGAAGGTTGTTTGCTACCGTGCCATAATTAACACCAATTCCTTGCACTCCTGGACAAGATTTCAACATAAAATTTAACATTTTTAGCCATTTACACTAGTTCAATGCCCAAATAGATTCACTTACGTTAAAGTTTCACTGATTTAAAATATGGAGTCAAATATGACATATTATAAGAGAGTTAATGATAATAGATCTCAAATGAAAAATTATTTGCTATGCGAATATTTAACACAAAAGGATCCTAAGTTGAAGAGATACATTCGATCATCATTAAATATTACTCCATTTTCGAGCTTTTTGGAATCTCGAAGCTGCGGTATAAAAGCTGTAGAATTGATAACATCAAAACGGTAGGCATACCTTGTATAAGAGTTAATGCAAGAACCACCAAACTTCCGTGTAGTATGGAGGCCAAGGATATAACAGCCGTTTTCTCCATGGCTACCATGTCGGCCGCTGATAAAAAGTGGTCGATGAAGTGAATTCAATGAACTTGTTTATGAAGAAGTAACATTGCGATGCTTTGCTTTGTGATCGGGCGAGTTCTTGCTGCCATGGTTTCTGTGAAGGCAAGAGAACTTTTTGTATATGCTTGCTTAAGTTGATTGCATGGGCCATTGCATCTTCTCTTTTTCCTTTGAATCTCCTCGTTTTTAAATTAATTACATATATATAAATTACCATGGTTGTGGATAAAATGTTGAGTTTAATTTTGATGATAATATATAGTACATATACCATATATCATTCAATCAACTTCTTTATATATACATATATTTTTTTTTATCATAAATTTTAAAGTCATAACACATAAAAATTATTTGTGTAAATATTGAGGTGACAATATATAATTAAATGATACTCGATAAATCAAAACTATATCTTCAAAGTATATATAAGTAATGCGATAACACTCGAAATTTTAACTGTGATTTCGTAACAGTTAATATCGGAAACTGAAATATAGTATAATGTAGTTTGCTTCATCTCAACTTCTATTATATATAACATTAACGGATCACTGTAACCAAAGTAAACAAGGAATAATCTTTGCTTACCTCGATGGAGAAGGTATTATCACACATTCTAGAAAGCTACTCCTAACAAGCAATCTTTGTCTCTTAAACAAATATATATGAAAGGGAAGAGACAGTAATTTTATAGCGTGGTAATTTTTTCTTATATAAAAGACATATTAATTATCATATAAAAATATATTTTTGAGATAATATATATATGGAGAGAATCAAGTGAGATAACTAAATCTAGACTATCAGATCTTGTATTAATAATCAAAATTAAAATATAAAATCATATAACATTTTAAGTGATTATGTGACTTTTTATTAACTTTTAATATTGACCATTCATATATGATTATATGACTCAGATTTAATCCCCTCACTCGTCTATAGAAACATTCTTCTCATTAGATACATCCCCTATAAAGGTAACTACTTCTTATGTGAAAGTATCAGCGTTACATAATAAATTGTAAGAGTAAAATACAAGTTTTCTTTTGAAAAATGACAATATTCTATGCACCTTCTTTTCATTTTTAAAACATAATCCCATCACTTAAAAAATTAATTAAGATAAGCTACATTTTAATTTATTGTCAATTTCGAATAGTTGTTTATTTTTCATGTTCAGTATTTTATTTTTTATTAAAATATCCTTTATTAATGGCTAGAGTTTTTGCCACATGCATCGCACGTGATTTAAGATAATAAAGTTAATATATACTTACTTTTAAATATATTAAATAAAAAATATTTTTTACTAGATACGCATAATAATATATAGAAATATGAAAATTTAAAATAAAAATTATTATATTGCTGCATTATATCATTTTATATTAAATAGAATTTATACAAAATTTTTCTATCACATAAAAGCTTGTATGTTAATTTCTGCATATTTTTGTTTGTCCTAGATTCCAACCTCAATGCAAATAATAGAATTAAAGCATTGGAATTTTATCATGTAAATATCTGTTAAATTTTTTTTTTACGTGGCACTAAAAATTGTTGAAAAAATCCTATGTCATTAAAAATTTGAGTAAATAATTTATTTAGTCTCTCAAGAAAATTTTACAAGACTATTTAGTCCATTAAAAATTGAATTAAAATTGTAGTTCCTCAAAATTTAAATAATAGGACACATTAATTTCTCTGTATGTATTTGATTTTTTAAATACTACTAGAATTGTATATTGACATGTTAACATGATGTTAAATGATGCATATGTCATTTGAAATGGAATGATTCATTTTGGTGGTTGAAATTTACAAAATGAGCCATTTAAATCTCTATTATAAGTCATAAAGTGACTCATCTTGTGTAATTTTAGATATCAAAATGAGTGTAATATGTTCTAAAATAACATCATTTAACTTGCCTCTAATATTTTGATGGCACATTATCATTATAATGTGTCACATATGTAAGTCCAGCAACTAAGAACTAATAAAGTGACTAATATATCCATTATTTTCAATCTTGATAGACCACAAAATTAATTTATTTTCTTAAAGAATGAAATAGTTTGATATAAAAATTTTGAAGGACCAAACAGGGTGTCCACTCATTTTAAAACAGCATCCTATCATTGAAGTCATTGCCATATATGTCATTTTCATATTCCTTACAATACTTTATGTTCACTAAAACTTTTATTTTTATGAACTTGAAAGTGAAAACAATTTTTTTCTCTTATAATTATTTGGATGCCAATTTGTTGTATCTCTTTTTTTCTTCAAATATAATTTAGTGAGGAATTGAATTAATTAATCATTTTAACCAGTTGCCACCACTATTAAAATACTATAGGAAAATCAGTAATTAGCGACCAAAATTTCAGTCACTAAATGCAACAAATCGGTTGCAAAACCTTTTAGCGACCGATTTTGTGACCGATTGCTATTGTAGCTAGATTCAAGGTTGCTAAATAATTGGCGACCGATTTTTCAATCACTAATATTTTGTGACCGAAATTCTCCCCAACCAATTGGAAGAAGGTGCCTTGATAGCGACCGATTTTTCGATCACTAATATTTTGTGATCGAATTTCCCCTTCAACCAATTGGATGAAGTTGGCTCAATAGTGATCAATTTTTCGATCATTAATATTTTGCGACCGAATATTTCCCTCAACAAATTGGAAGGCTTTGGCTTGGTGGCAACCGATTTTTCGTTCACTAAATAAAATCCGTCACAAATTTATTGCCTAACAATCACTAATGCAGTGCTAGTTGTGACTGAAAATTCTATCTCTAGTTTTGCGATAGAAATTGGTCACAAAATCAATTTCTAATAGAGTAAAAATAGTGATAGAAGACAAGAAAAAACACTAATATGATCTACTGTGACTGAAGGTACTTTGTAATCAAGGACTTGAAGGAGTCCATTTCATTCAAACTACTACAATTTTAATTCCCACTCTAACTATACATAACTTCCCACATGAAGCCGCCACTCACTTATCATGGGACGAAATGTCACCTTCTACAGGTATATAATATTACAAGGGGGTTCTAGGGAAAGGGCATTGCAATTCCCAAAATTATGTGCTGTGATTTAGGGAGTCTCAAAAGATCCATGAGACCAAGCCTCGTCCCATATTCAATAGCTAACCAAGCCACAAATGTTAAGTATGCCAAAAGAAAACAAGCGCGCCCGATGAGAACAGCATTGACACACCGAGACAATATCCATCTTGCAAAATATTGATTTATTGAATATAGTAGTAGTTGCAGGAACCTAATAAAGGTTATGGAGAGCAAAGAAGTTGAGAACCCAGTTACACCATGCTGCTTACGGCTGTGGTATACAAGCCAAAAGTGAAGATAATCAGGTACATAAGCAGCTATTGTGAAAATTTTAGATGAATGTAGAGTAGTGAAAAAGAGATTTTACTATTAGAAATAATTCAGAAACATTTTACCAACCTCAATGAAAAGGAAGGGGATTCTGACAGAAGGTTGATGGTTAGTGATTGAAGCTGCAAAACTGAATGAGCTGGAAGACCTCTGTGAGGCTACTATGGAGAATACAACTCCAAGAACTTCAAGCCAAAGATGTCAAGCGGAATGAGAAAAATTATGAAAATTAATAAAATGTGGTGTGAACTTGAATCCTCCTCATACCATAGTCATGCATAATAACTGAAAAATAGAAGACATGAAAGTAGTTCAATTTACAATCCCAAAATCCATGAAACACTGAGTACCTCAAATTCAGGTGCTCATATAGAAAAGCTCATAATTGACTTGGATAAGAGGAACGGTTGGAAAGAAATATATATAGAGTATTGGAAGGTATTAACTATTGAGGAAGGTTAGCCGTGACTAGAAACGATTATCAATTAGAAAATCATATGTCAACATAAAGTTGTTGTGCTTATACAAAGATCAAGAAGTCCATAAAGTTAAAGACACGAAGTTGAACATTGGTCAAGCATAACTAGCAATCGAAAATAATAGATTTTGAGTGAGGTTAATTAGTAGCCTATGTATAGATTTCTTTCGCAAATTTCTAGATCGATTGATTGAAAGAAACACTTGTTTCTAAGAGGACTAGCAAGATGTGTATTTAGGGAAATTGACAACGAAATTAACTATTTAAATATGTGTGTATTTCTTTGGAGTAGCTTATTCTACACTTACAATTGTTGATGAAAACGTTTTGATATCCTGAATACAAAATAAACTAATCCCAAAATGCACTGAATAGCATGTCGTAGGCCTATCGACACAAATTTATCAGATGCAAACCAATTGTGCTGTAATAAAGAATCAAAACTCTACTATAAAAATGTCATTCTCGGAAAAGATCAAAACAGAATCACATTCGTAGAGTATGCAAGTTCCAGCCTATGAAACAAAAACACCAAGCTAAAGAATGCTTGAAGTACTTACATTGAAAATACACCAACTAAAAGTTGAACACAAAGCTAAAGAATGCTGCTCAACTCTCGAGAATGTTTTACCTGCAAATATTAGATTATGAGCTCTCACTCTACAAACCCATTTTAATTCAGTAATCTAACCTATGAAATCATAGCTAATGGGAAAATAACACTATTCTACGATGGTTAAGTGAACGTACTAATAAAGCTATCTCATTTATTTCCAGCTAATTTGCTTCAAAAGAAAAGGTGAGAAGGAAGAAATGAAGAGGGACCAAACCAAAAAAAACCTTGAAAACTGTCCAAGAATCGTTGGGATTGACCTCCTGTATAAATCTCGTACTCAAATTGCAGAAACTAACATCATTGTAGCAAATAAGAACACAACCAGCCAAGAAAAACAAAGGAAGGTGATATAGATTTGCTTACATAAATATAGGGGAAATTGTATCAATCCTTTTAAAACTATTAAAATGAAATAGATATGAAATAGAAGTCCAATATCAAAAATATCCAAGACATACAGAAGCATAAAGTCATGGAATATAAAATGGAAATATGAGAAAATAAATTATACAAACATTTCATACCCATCAATTTGGGGATGCCGGCGCTTGATCTGTCGCCAACATGGCTGACCACCATTGCCCATGTGTGAAACACACAGATATTTGTAGAGAAAGTGAGCAAAAAAAATAAAAAGAGGGGAGAGATTACCCTTTGGTGGTCGCACTATCACCAGCCACCATCTAACCGCCCACTGTCGAATGCTTCAGTTGGGTCACCCATTGCTGCTTCAATAACCACGGGGTAGTAGAAGTTGTCGTCCTTCGCGGTGGAGCAGCGAAGCAGAGGCTTGGCGGATTGGTGGCGCGGCGAACTAGAGAACAGGGACACGGCAGACCAGTGAGGTGGTGACGCGATGGCGGTGGTGGCTCGTGATGGCGGTGTAGGGATTGGGATGGCAATGGCAGTGTAGGGCTGGCGGTATGGAGAAGAGGCAGAGGGAAGGGCAGAGGGGAAAATGAGACAGGTAGGGCTTTTTTTCATCTTTTTATATGTTTCAGCCTATAATGACTCAAATATCAGTTACTAATTGAAATTGAAGTATTAGTGACCATTTTACAAATCGATTTTATTCAAGAAATTTTTTTTAATATGAATAAATATCAGTTACTAAATTGGTTATTAATTGAAATATTAATGACCAATTTAGAGACTAATTTTTATGCAAGGAATGAATTCTCGTATGAATAAAAATCAATCATTAAATCAGTCACTACTTAAAATATTAGTGATTGATTTAAAGACTGATTTTTATGCAAGGAATTAATTCTCATATGAATAAAAATCCATCACTAAATCGGTTACTAAAATCAGTCTATAAATCGATCACTAATTCAAACATTAGTAATTGATTTAGACACCGATTTTTATACAATGAATGAATTCTCGTATGAATAAAAATCAGTCACTAAATCGGTCATTAATTCAAACATTAATGATCAGTTTAGAGACCAATTTTTATGCAAGGAATGAATTCTTGTATGCATGAAAATCTGTCGCTGATAGTCAATTAGTGACCGACTTTTATGCATGCAAAAGTTTATGGTACAAATAAATATCAATCACTAATTGAAATATTAGTTATTGATTTAGTGACCAATTTTTATGAAAGCAAGGATTTCTCGTATGAATTAATATCGGTCACTAATTGAAATATTAGTGATCGATTTTTATGAAAGCAAGCTTTCCTAGTATAAATAAATACTGGTCACTAAATCGGTGGCTAATTTGATTTAGTAACCGATTTTTTCCACCCTTTTCATTTTCCCTGGTGGCTCAATTCGAATACTAATTCGGTCGCTAATTTATCATTTTAGTGACCAATTTATTTCGGTCATAAAATCAATCAATATTTAACATATTTCTAGTAGTGAAAACATATGTAGGATATCGATGCCTATCCCTGACAAGTTAATTTATGGTCAACATTATCGATCGATATTCCAACTGAAAATAGTTTTTCCGATTTAAATAGTGTGAAATTAGAATTTAGTTGACTACCTATTGGTAAACTAATCGAAAATAGATGGCAAAAAGTGGCGCCAGCTAGAGCCATATGGCGTGTAATTATTATTGATGAGTATACCAACTCATAAGAAATATTTAAGAGTAATATACACTCACCTCTCCTGAGGTTTAGTGTAATTACACTCAGCACCCATCTATTTTACAAAACTATTACTAACCTCCTTGAGATTTACTAAAATTACACTAACCTCCCTTACAGATATTGGTTGTTAATCTAAGTGACAAAGAAAAATAACATAAAATACGTACATAATTATGAATAAAAAATTATATTATTTTGATAATATTTAACACTAGCTGAATAAAATACTTTTTTATAAAAAAAACTTATAATTATAACTTATGATTAAAAAAGGTACTTTTTTATCACATGAAAAAACTTATAATTATAACATGTCATAAAAAAAATTCTAGTTAATATATATGCCTAATATTGCTAAAATATTATAATTTCATCATTAATAATTATGTATATACCACTTATTATCTTTCTTTGTCACTTAAATTAATGAACTAGTATATATAGGGGAGGTCAGTGTAATTATGGTAAACCCAGGGGAGGCCAATGATAGTTTTGTAAAATAGAAGGTGTAAGCTTCAAAACCCTTAAAAAAATATGAGCTTTAATGTTTTGAATAACAACAAAGCCAATTTAAAGAAAATATTTTTAAAAATGACTAATATCTGCCTTGAGTTTTTTGACTAAGCAAAATAGGTATTTCCAAAGCGCATAACATGAACTTGAGCAAGAACAATTTCATTATACATGTGCAAACATGTTTTATCTCATGTTAAGAGATTGAGCTTAAATGAAGTGAATATTATCTTATGTAAAGTATGCTTACATGTATCAATGAATTAAGGAAATCAAAGCAAGAACAAGAAACCAAGGAAAGAATCTTCAAAAAGTAGCATGAGATATCAGAAAGTACGTTGAGAATGAAGATATTATACAAAATCTGATACCAATATGTTACTTAATCTTCAATCATCATAATCACAAATCTTTCATCATCATAATGCCCAGCTTGAAGATTAGAAGATCAAAGAATTATCAAGGAACTGCCAGCATACGTTAGAAAGCTCACTTTCTCTGTGGAGCGTTAAAGGTGTCACGACCTGACTTGGGAACGTGATCGACATATGTTAGAAATCTCATCCCCATGTAAGCCTTCTGAGTGACGTGTCTCTCTAAATGCATAATATATAAAAAATATTCATTCTTAAAACTTAGCTTCATTTAAATCCTTATTCAAATATCTATCAATGACCCGATTTTTGAAATAATAAATTTGAAATACTCTAGTATACAAGCTCTATAGTTCTCTTAATTAGTCTCTAAAAATCTATTTAACAGTTAAAAACTAAATCATTAATTCATATCTAGCTATTTACATAAATCTTTATTCATAATTTACATTTCAATTTCATACTTGGACTCTGAAAATATATACATAAATATTTAAATCTCTAAATTTAAATACATAGTCTGAAAATAATGTGTGGCTTGGATCCTGCCTGCACACTATTAGAGCACTTTACTTTAACAAAACACTAAACTAAGCCTTACTCCAAAGTAAGACTTACCATAGAGAAAGTACTGCATCTATGGAACCAAAATCTGAACTGTCTTTGGACCTGCAACTATCAAATGAGGGGGGTGAGTCAATGGACTTAGTGAATGAGCTATCACCTATCACCCATATGGGATAACCAAGAAATATAATACAATATACATGCAACAAGCATAAATTATTTGATATTTTCATCCATAGCTATATAGAAAAATATCTTTGCATTTATAAACTCATAGAAAAGAATCTCTAAACTCTTACTTGAACAGGAAATCATTTTTCCACACATTTACACAATAGTTTTTAAATCAAATATTCTTAGAAAACACATTTATCTATAACATAAAGGCAATAAGGCCAGAAATCTATGGTAAAGCATAAAGAACAATAATCTCCTAGAGAAACAGGGATCTTTGGTTATGCCTAGCATAACAAAATATAAATTCTCTGGTTATGCATGTGAACCATGACATAATAATTTCTCTAATCTATGGGATCCTTCTAGGATTCAAATTGGACACCTAACTAGGTTCCATTCTTTGCTCTGTGAGATTGTCCTCTCAGGACAACTCGGTACCAAGATTAACGATCGGGGCTCAGCTGTTAACTCGTTGTCTGTTTCTCTATAGGTACCTTGTAATCTCTAAATCATAAAAACTTATAATTTCTCTAAAACTCTATTCTGACTCATCTCTAGATTTAAAATTCTATATAATTATTCTACTCTTGAAAAATCATAAAATCCTTGGATACATATAAAATCATTTAAATTTAAAGAGTGGGTACTTTGTCCCTCGCGAATGTGAGCCCCTAACTCTTAATACTCTGAGAGTTCTGGACTAATATAACTTTAACAATCTGACTTTAGCATAACTGTGGCTGTGAAAATCGAGCCCAAGAGTTCATCACTTGTAGGCATTCCGATTTCAAGCCCATATAATATGTATCTAGCAGTTGCTATGAATCATACTGAATTCCATACCTCTTGGTACCATAAAACTGAAGTTCTAAATTTATATCTTTACTAACATATTTTTCCATATACTTGATAACTCTAAATTCATAGTTCAAATACTGGAGTTTTAAATCATGTAACTTTGAAATCAAATAACATATTTATTTGGAAAGTTGGTCATACTATTGCTCACATTTTTCCAATATACATACTTCAACTGAAAACTCTAAAATCATATTTATAAATCTCAAGTCTTGAATCATAAACATATCATAAACTCTTAAAAATATATGATAAAATAATAACTTGTTAAATCATATACTCTTGCATAAATCTTTTAGAGTTGAACATAAAACATTTTTATAACATACAATCTACCAATCATGGTCCCATGGTTTTCTAAAACTCATTCTTTCATGCTATCATCATAAATCATAATTTTTCTAGCTTAACATAATCATGTAAAATCATTCCATATACTTTTTCTTTTCCCAAATTCCATATTTCACAAATAAAATGCAAGAAATATACTTATAATGAGGAACCTAAGGCTATGAGATTAAACCCACTCACCTGGAGGGGAGGAAGAAATGGCGTCAACACCAACTGAGCTCTGGGGAACCAGGAGGACACCAACGTTGATTATAATAATCATAAGACTCAAGATCAAGGTCTATTAATCTCTAAATATCTCTAATCTAGCTCTAATAATATTGGATTCCCCACTTGACAAAAATGAGAGAAATAACAAGACTCAACTCAAGATCATGAAAGAATGGAGAGAATTGAGACATAAATTAATAATATATACATGCCTTGATGATTTAAAGGAGCTACATTTGAATAAGGTTAAAGAAAAAGAGAGAAAATGGTGGGGAAGGGTTTCTGGTTCGGGGAAATATGGGAGGAAAGAGTAGGGGATGGTTTTATAAAGATGAGGGAGGCTTCAGTAATGAAAACAACACTGTTGGCACTATTTTCTCCAAACTGACACCACTATAGCTGTTTATGACCGCCACAGCGGTCTAGCCAAATTCCCGACATTGACCGTCCACGTGCTCATTACTTATGACCGCTATAGCAGTCTTAGACCGCTTTAGCGGTGACAGAAATACCTAACTTCACCATTTTACTATCATGCGGTCCTGGACTGCTATAACGGTGACAGAAATGCCTGACTTCACCATTTTACTGTTATATGGCTCGTTGTTGTCTCAATACTCACCTCTATTTCTTTACTTCCAAACCTCCATTGTCAAGTTTCAAGCTTCAAAAACTATAGCCTAAAGTTGCAAAATACTTAAACTACTTTCACAAAACTTACTCTACTCATCATTACCTACAAATCTAACCGATTAAAATTTTAATCCATTACTATTTTTCCACTTTAAGCCATCATACACTACTGCCAAAGAGGGGGTTAAGCATTGTTTGGAAAGGTTTTGAATAAAGAAAAACACTTGGGAAAGATTGCTCTAGGGAAGAAGCTTTGAAGTTTCAAAGTAGAGTTTTGTGTTCTTATTTATTCATTTATGTTTTTCCAGATTTTAAATTGTTGAAAATTTGAAATTTCTGGTCCTAATGTATGATTTCATATAGATACACATGTATGTGCATAGGTACAGTAGTTTGGTGTTGTGAAAAAACCATTTTCATCAAAAGGAGTTTTAGAACACCTTGTTGGAATTTCAATTCTGTGATAGGTAGTGATTGTTCACAAATTTTCTAGTATAATTATAAATATTTTTATGAGCTATAAAAATTATATGTTGAAGCTAACATCCTAAGGCAACTCCATGATCTTTCTTTGGTCATGTTAAAGACTTTGCTGCTTGAATAAAAATCATGAATCGAAATGATACTTGGTGCTACCTGAATTTTTAGAATAGAAGCTATGATTTTCTATAATTTTGTTACCATAGCAAATGATTGATTTTTCCTTTAAAATTTTTGTAGGATGTTGAAAACATCTTTAATTTTAACCATGATTTTCATTCTGAATTGATTCAATCATTTGCAAGGGTTAAAAATTATGAGATTTGGGTTTTGAGCTAAGATTAGATGGTCTATGACCACCAAATTTTAGAATTTTGTTAACACATTTAGAGAACTCTTTTTTGCTCTAAAATTTTCATAGGACATTAGGGACACATTGACGTGTCATTGAAAATTTTTATACCCTTTGATTTGATAGTTTGAAATACAGAATAATTTATGCTATGAATATGTGAAATCTGCCATGCTGCTAAAAATGAACTGATGCTTTGAATTGATGAAATAATGGCATTTGGTACTAGTATAACATGAGCACATGAATATGAATATAAATATGAATAATTCAGCATGTGAACTTATTGATGAGCTTAGGCACACATAGATGTAAATGCTTCTTACAATTGCATATATGCAAAAGAAAAGCATAAGATTGTATTTCTTGGGCTGAATAAAGTAAATCCAGGCTGTCGAGGAAAGTAAATCTGACTACCAAGATAAGAATGAGATTAGATATCTTGGGTTGGAGAAAGTAAATCCGGTCTATCAGGGAAAGTAAACCCTAGCTAGGAATAGGTCAATGTGAGAATTGGAGAGAGTAAATTCAATTATCATGTATAGGAATGAGCTCAGTCCTGAAAAACAATCTATTACCCGTTATTGCCACGCTGGGGATGGCGAAACGTAATACCCAGACGTGACAAGAATAGCCAAGGGCCAAGACGATTTAAAATAGCAATTGTTATAAGTAGTCCTTTATCCTACATACTAACTAAAGAATTTTAGTATCAATATTGAGACTAATATGTTTGAGTTATGATTTAGCAATATATGGTTTATATGATATTGAGTAGTATGACATATGCATATTAGGTAATTTAATAATAAAAGAGACCCACTTTGAAAGGATGATTTTAGAACCTTAAAATGAATCTTCACTATGTACTGCATGCTCACATTTTCTTACTAAACCAAAGAGGCTGGGACGATGACAATGACATTAATTTCATTGTATGTTTTGGGGAATACTCTATTGAGAATTTTTGAATTCTCACTCCTATATGTTTGTGTTTCCATGTCATTTCTAGGTTGATCTAGAGAACAATGAGCCTACTACCTGAAAGGAATTGGAATTGCAGCAGTCTAGTGGCTGAGACTTGTATTTATTTTACTTAGTTATATGTATATTTCCATAAATATAGGAGATAACATATGTGTTAAAGCTCATAGTAGAGCTTCCTTTAGTACTTGACTTTGTAATCAACAAGTGTTTTGTCTCTTTGTTATATATTTGGACAAAATATTGACTTAGTTATTTCATGATATGATAAATCTCGCTATAGCTAACTAAGAAAGGTCCACTAATTAATAAGTAATAACTCTTGAGTACGATATCATGACTTAAGGATGATGTTGCACTTGGGAGAATGTTACATTATAGTATCAGAGCAGTTCATCCTTGTAGGACCTTAAGGAATGACTGGCTATGTTTCCAAAGTGTAGATAATTCATGTCTTGAATCTTATGTATATGATAGGATATAGGATGTGATACGCATGATAGTTTAGTGGTGTTGTAATTGGTTGCTATCACACTTAGCATAGTGTTGAGCCTAATCAACTCAATATTTTTGTTTAGTGTGTTTAGGAACTAATGGCAGACCACAGGCATAATAGGAATGCGAATGCTAAGCCAGAAGATATGATGAGTGCTCTACGTGAGATGGCTGCTGCTATGATAAACCAAGCTACAGTGGCCAACCGAATGATGGAAAGACTAGATCACAATGATGAACGGAACCCGGCTAAACACCTTAGGGAAAACAAGGTGGATGTAGAGTATCAAAAGTTCGCTGAGTTCAGGAAAGCAAGCCCTCCACCATTTCGAGGAGCCTTTAATCCAAATAAAGCAGAAGAAAGGATCAAGGCTATGGAGAAGATTTTGTTGGTTCTTCCTTGCACCGGATCTAGAAAGTGACTTTTTCTACTTACATGCTGGAGGCGAATATAGAATTTTGGTGGGTTGGCACTAATTAAGGGGTTATTTGAAGCTCCTCAAACTGAAGTCACCTGGAAGATCATCAAGGAAGCTTTCTACCACAAGTAGTTCCCAGATTCGGTGAGAAAGGCAAAGGAGTTGGAGTTCATGGCATTCAAGCAAGGGTCCATGAGTGTAGCAGAGTACACAGCAAAGTTTGAAGAGCTCTGCAAATTTTTCACTGTCTATCAGCATAATCTTGATGAAGCTTGGAAGTACATAAAGTATGAAAGAGGATTACATGAGGACATTGAAGCTGCTGTGGGACTCTTAGAGATTCGGGATTATGCAATCTTGGTAAACAAATGCCATGGTGCAGAGGACTCCAATAAGAAGTTGGCAATCACCTAATCTGCTGAGGGCCCTTATAACAAAAGACCACTTGAAGACTAAGAATATAAGGATTACCCACCTTTAAATAAGCGGTTTCAACCAATTCCATATAAGGATAAACGACAACAACTATCGAGGCAATGCCCCAAATGTGGAAGAGATCACAGGAATAGACCTTGCTTGGTTAGACAAAATGTGTGCTATTGTTGCGAAAAGCCAGGACACAAGATTTAGGAGTACCCAGATAGGCATTCAAAACCAACTACAAAGCCATAATAACAGAGTTGGGTCTTCACCATAAGTGCTGAAGGGACGTCACCACCCAAGAATTCTACCTAAGGTAGGAACGTTTAGGATTTGATTAAATTACTTGTTTGATATATAAAAACTATCTTTCGAAAATCGATTTCAAATGAATTTTGAAGACAAATTCTTTTTAAGGTGGATGGTAATGTAACACCCCAAGGTAGGAACATTTAGGATTTGATTAAATTGCTTGTTTGATATATAAAAACTATCTTTCGAAAAATTGATTTCAAATAAATTTTGAGGACAAAATTCTTTTTACGGTGGGTAGTAATGTAACACCCTAAAAATTATTTAAAAATTAATTTCAGCTTTACTACTCATAATTTCAAAAATTTGACAGACATAACAATGATGAGGACGATCCAACGGATCTGTAAAAAAAAAGTGAATAGTAACCTATTGGGCCCTACAGTTCCACCAAGACAGCCAAAACCCTATAATTGGGATCCAGAGATGCTTGAAAATGAGAAATTATAGGATTAAGATTAGAAATGGTTAGAAATAAATATTTTATACCTATAATTAATTTTTGAGCAATATTTGATTACTCGGGCACGGTGTTTTACTCATTCAATAAAATTTTGGTGTGCGATTCTAATATCGAAAGATAGTTTAATCTTTACAATATGATAATTCTTATCTGTTAAAGCCAAGTGGATGACCAAGATTTAATCTTGACTAACAAAATTAAATGCTAGCCATCCATTCTATTGTTTCTTTTTAAGAAAGGAAAAGAAATACACTTTGAATTACATAAATGCATCTTTATAACAAGATAACTCCAAGCCATCTAACTTTGTCATTTTTTCTCTTGTCATTCTCGGTTATGAGCAAAAGGAATACAACCTCCATTTCTTTGCTTCCAAACCTCCATTATCAAGTTTCAAGTTTCAAAAAGCATAGCCTAAAGTTGCTAAACATTTAAACTACCTTCACAAAATTTACTCTATTCATTACCACATACAAATCCAATCGATTAAAATTTTAATTCATCACTATTTTTCCACTTTGAGCCATCATACACCACTGCCAAAGAGGGCGTTAAGGGCTGTTTAGAAGGGTTTTGATTAAAGAAAGGCATTTGGGAAATATTAGTCTAGGTAAGAAGCTTTGAAGTTTCAAAGTAGGGTTTTGTGTTCTTATTTGTTCATTTATGTCTTTCTAGATTTTAAATTGTTGAAATTCTAAAATTTCTGGTCCTAATGTATGATTTCACATAGCTGTACATGTATTTGCATAGTTAGAGTAGTTTGGTGTTGTGGAAAGACCATTTTCATCAAAAGGAGTTTTATGACACCTTGCTGGAATTTCAGTTATGTGATAACCAATGATTGTTCACTAATTTTCTTGTATAATTATAGGTATTTTTATTAGCTATAAAAATTATATGTTTAAGCTAACATCCTAAGATAACTCCATGATTTTTCTTGGGTTATGTTAAAGACTTTTACTACTTGAAAAAAATCATGAAACAAAATGATACTTGCTCTGCCTGAATTTTTGGAATAAAATCTGTGATTTTTGTCTTTTTCTTTTTACTATAGCAAATGATTAATTTTTCATTTGAAATTTTTATAGGGTGTTACAAACATCTTGAATTGATTTTTATTCTGCATTCATTCAATCATTTTTAGGGTTAAAAATTGTGATATTCAATTCTAAGTTGAGATTAGGCAGTCTCTGACGACCAAATTTTGAGAATTTTTTCACAGGACATTAGGGACACATACATCATTGAGAATTTTTATAGCCTTGTGACATTAGGGACACATTTGATGGTTTGAAATGCAGAATAATTTGTGCTATGAATATGTGAAATTTGCCATGCTGCTGAAAATGAATTGATACTTTGAGTTGATGAAATAATGACATTTGGTACTAATATGATATGAGCACATGAATATGAATATGAATAATTGAGCATGCGAGCTTATTGATGAACTTAGGCACACATAGATATGAATGATGCTTACAATTTCATATATGTGAAAGAAAAGCATAAGATTGTATTTCTTGGGCTGGAGAAAGTAAATCCAGTCTGTCAGGGAAAGTTAACCTGACTACCAAGATAAGAATGAGATATGTCTTGGGCAGGAGAAAGTAAATCCGGTTTATCGAGGAAAGTAAACCTGGATGGGAATAGGTCTGTGTGAGAATTGGAGAAAGTAAATTTAATTATCACGTATAGGAATGGGCTCAGTCCTGAAAAGTAGTCTATTACCCATTATTGCCATGCTGGGGATGGCGATACGTAACGCCTAGACGTGACAAGATTAGTCAAGGGCCAAGATGATTTAAAATAGCAATTGTTATAAGTAGTCCTTTATCCTAAGTGCTAACTAAAGAATTTTAGTATCAATATTGAGACCAATATGTTTGAGTTGTGATTTAGCAGTGTATGGTTTATATGATGTTGAGTAGTATGATATATTCATATTAGGTGATTGCATAATAAAAGAAACCCACTTCGGAAGGATGATTTTAGAACCTTAAAATGAATCTTCACTATGTACTGCATGCTCACATTTTCTTAATAAATTGAAGTGGTTGGGACAATAACAATGACATTAATTTCATTGTATGTTTTGGGGAATACCCTACTGAGAATTTTAGAATTCCCACCCCTATGTGTTTGTGTTTTTGTGTCGTTTCCAAGTTGATCTAGAGAATAGTAAGGCCACCACCTGAAAGAAATTGAATTGCAGTTGTCTAGTGGCTAAGACTTGTATTTATTTTACTTAGTTATAGGTATATTTCTATAAATATAGGAGATACCATATGTGTATTAAAGCTCATAGCAAAGCTTCCTTTAGTACTTGACTTTGTAATCAACAAATGTTTGTCTCTTTGTTATATATTTTGTAACATCCTCCCAAGTGCAACACCATCCTTAAGTCATGAAATTGTACTCAAGAGTTGTTACTTATTGATTAGTAGACCTTTCTTGAATAACTAACTATAGCAAATATCAGTTGAATCGTGTAGTAACTAATTCGTGGTTCTATCAAATATATATATAATAAACAAAGTAATTATTGAAATACAAAGTCAAATATAAAAGGAAGCTCTTCTAAGAGCTTTACAATACATCTGTTGTCTCTTAAAGATATAAGCATATATATATATATATACCTAAAACTAACTATAACAAGTACAAGTCTTCCCTACTAAACTACTGCAGAATAGATTTCTTTCGTGCAACAGCCTCCTTGTCTTCCGGATCATCTTGAAGATGACACGGGAACACACAAACATAGGGGTGAGAATTATAAAATTCTCAGTAGGGCAACTCCCCAATTACAAACTCATAATGTCATCGTCATCGTCCCAACCACTTTAGTTTATTAAGAAAGAGTGATCATGCATTTCATAACATGCTTCAATTTTAGAGTTCTAAATCATACTTTCGAAGTGGGTAGCTTTTAATGATCAATCACTTAATGCATATATATAATAAAGCTCGTACACATAGTAAATCATTCTAGTCAAACTTTTAAATATAACATGATTAGGCATATCCTAAATGTAGTGAACTTAGTTGTAATTGTCCTTAATAAATCGAAGAGAACCTCATAACTCTTTATTTGCCCTTGACAAGTCAAAAGGATCATATCTCACTCTATTTGCCCTTGACACACTCAAAAGGACCACATCTCACTCTATTTGCCTTCGACAAAGTCGAAAGGATCACATCTCACTCTATTTACCTTCAACAAAGTCGAAAGGATCATATACCACTCTATTTGCCCTCGACAAAGTCGAAAGGATGATTTAATTTGCCCTTGACAAGTCAAAAGGATCATTCATCACCTTATTTGCCTTCGATTAGTCGAAAGGATCTCATCTATTTCTACTTATTGCTATTGAACTTAGGTCAATGTATCATTTACTCCTTTTTTTCAAATTGCATGCCTAAAACATATATAGGCATTTATTCACAATATGAATTCAATTATGCCTCAAAACAATCCTTAAAGTCATTAGCATGCTTTCATATACAATAGACTTGAACAAAATGTCATTATGTCACCTATATCTTGCATCAGCACCAAAACAACTCATGGGCAGATTTTATAACTTGGTAGCACAAATTAATTTGCACATCAAACAAATATTCTAGGGCTATAAAATTTTTTTATGATACCACAATGTATCCCCAAGCTCCGTAAAAATTTCAGAGCAAAAAGAGTTCTCTAACCATGTTAAATAAATTTTACAAATTTGGTGGTCAGAGACCACTTTTTCATAACTCAGAACTGGAGTCTCATAATTTTTAACCCTAGTAAATGATGGAATCAGTTCATAATAAAAATCATGGTCACATTTCAAGATGTTATCAACTCCTTCTAAAAATTTGAAAGGAAAAATCCATCATTTGCTGTGATAAAAAAATTATAGAAATTCACAGCTTCAGATTCAATATTTCAGGCAGCATAGTTACAACTTCAGTCCTTGATTTTTCTCAGGCAGTAAAAGTCTTTATTATGCACCACGAAAATTCTCAGGGTTTCCTTATGATATTAGCTTAAACATATAATTTTTATAGGTTATAAAAATGACTACAATTGAACCAGAAAATTCATGAATACTCACTGCCAGTGGGAAAATCGAAAATCCAGCAAACCAATTCAAAAACTCTTTTGATAAAAAAGACTTTTCCAAAACACCAAACACTCCACCAAAATTAATACATCAATATCAACAATATATCAACCAATAAAATCATAAATTTCGGATTAATTCTGTGGTAAGAATAGAAAAACAATTTTGAAAGGAAAAGAGATTCAAAAACCCTACTTTGAAAGCTTTTGAGCTTTATACTCCAAAGGATGTTCTAGGTGATCTCTCTTCACTTCAAGGCACCAATTCCAACCCCAAAACCTCCTTAGGCAGTGAGGAAATGAGGTATCAAGGTGAGGATTTGAGATTTTAATCAGTTAGATTTGTAGAGTTTGAGGTGTAGAACAAGTTTTGTGAAGGAACTTTGAGGTTTCAATAACTCTAGGCTAAGGTTTTTGGGGTTAGAAAGCAAGATGAAGCTCTTGAAGAAACAAAAATGGTGGCTGCTGTTTGGTTTTTGTTCATGGCTGAGAATTGCATTCCAAAATGATAAGGTTTGCTATTTCTTTAATATATAAAAAGTTATATACATTAATTATGTAGTCAAAGGAATAAAGAGAAATAAAGAGATGGATGGTTAGGATTGAATCTTGTTAGTTAAGATTAGATCTTAACCATCCACTTGGTTTAGATGGATAGATATTATCCAAACTTAAAGAGTAAGCTTTCTTTCGGTGTAAAAAATCACCTACCGAATTTCTATCGAACAAGTAAAATAGTGTACCCGGGAAATCAAATATTGCTCAAAAATTAATTCTAGGTATAAAATCTTTATTCCTACCCATTTCTAACCTTAATCCTATAATTTCTCAATTTCGGGCATCTCCGGACCCTAATTCTAGGGTTTCGGCAATCCGCATGGGCCTGCGAGACCCGTAAGTTACTATTCACTTTTTTTTTACAGATTCGTTGGATCGTTCCTATCATTTCTATGTCTGTCGGATTTTTGAAATTATAACTAGAAAAGCTTATATAAATTTTTATATAATTTTTAGGGTATTATATATTTGGTTAGAATCTCGACTTAGTTATTTCTCAATATGATAAATCTCGCTATAGCTAACTAAGAAAGGTCCACTAATTAATAAGTAACAACTCTTGAGTACAATATCATGACTTAAGGATAATATTGCACTTGGGAGGATGTTACACTTCATATCATAAAATCAGTTCCTTGAAGTGTAAAAATCTTCTTTCCACGTTTCTTAATGATTTATTTGCTCTTCTTAAGAAGAGATATTAGAAAGAAGTCGTTCATGTTTCCTAGGTCTATTTCAATGAATATTTGTAAGGAAACTTAAATGTAGATTAGTTCAAGTGGTAACCCAAACACATAACCTTTGTATCCTTGATCCGATAGTGATTAGTGAGACATAGCTTGAAGAGGTTAAGGTAAAACTACTTGCAATGTAATGGTAGAGGCGTTCTATTAATTACGGTTCAGCTTGGAGAGGCTGGGAAGAACTACTTGCAATATGGTGGTAGAATCGTTCTAGTTAGCATGGTTTAGCTTGGAAAGGCTAGGAAGATGCAATACCCTAGGTTAAATAAAAAGGTTTAAAAACTTGTTCAAACCAAGAAGGGTTGTCAGTTGCCCTTACCTGTCATTTCGGGGCCAAAATTTCACCAAGTCTGGACCCTACACGTCCTTGGAGGGCTATATGATAGAGTTATAATTTTGAGACCAAAAGTCCCGGTAATTGTTCCTAAGAGGAAAATAAATTCAAGGACAATTTTTAATGAATTTTACCAAGTTTTTAACCCTTTCGTTGATAACCCCCAATTTTGAAAAATTGTAAGAATTTTCGGATTTGAACTAAAACTCAAAATTTAGAATTTGACTTGTTGGGATTTTGATTTTTCTAATATTTTATTTGAGTCCAAATAGGGACTATTTTCTTATTTACATTTATTTTTAAATTAAGAAATGTAAATAGGTGAGACCGCCCTAGCAGTCATATGACTGCCTAGGCGGTAAACAGAAAGTAAGGCGATGTGGCAGCTGGAGAAGGGTGTAACGCCCTGATTTTTACTGCTATATAAAATTACCAAAATGCCCCTAGGTAAATTTTGCATGAGAATTGAGGTCGAGCAATCCTTAATAAAGAATTTTAACATTAGGACAACATTATATGAGGCTTGAATAGCAATTTGTGCGAAAATCATAAATCCCGATTTTTCTGTGCGCAAATGACCAAATTGCCCCTGAGGTTATTTTTCCCCGAAAATCAAAGATAACCAATCCCGATTATCCTCAAGGGGTTAATTTTATATTTGAAGAGGATTATTTGTGTTATGATGATATCATGGTAAAAATCTCAATTCTCGATTTTTATCAGATTCGTAAATTACCGAATTACCCCTGCAGTAATTTAGTGTGAAATTAAGCAATCCTTGAACCCAATTATCACCGAGAAGTTCAAAAAATGTTTATTTCAAGTATGACTTGATATCTAGAAATGTTCAGGTAATTCTAGAAAGCTTTTATGTGAAATTACCTTTTTACCTCTAGTTGTGCTAAATAAGTTCACTTATATAATTAAGGAAATATTAAAGCTCTAATTGAACTCAAAATTAACCTTGAGTTAAAAATTAATTACCTAAGGTTAAAAATAATTACTTGAGGTTAAAAAATAATTACCTAGGATAATTAGACTTTAAGAAATTTTTAGGAAAGTTAATTTCTTTTCTTGATTACTAGAACTCATAAAATCAATAATGTTAAGATTAAGGTAAATATAAGGCATCTTCTTTCTTTGACTCGAGGTTAGAACTTAAGTTACTAATTAATCTTTTACTCAATTGAGATTAACTCCATCTCTAGAGTAAGATTACTCTTTAACCTTGTCTTGTTGAATCTTATACATTTTATTTTTACCATTTATTCAAATTTACAAATTCCTAAACCTACCACCTAATTAACTATACTATCCTATGTGTCCTACCACTTAGAAAATAAATAAACTTGTCCCCCATTATTCTCAACAAAGGCCACGGCTCCATGCCATCCTCATGGCCATATTTTATTTTATTTCAAGGAATAATGCACACACAAACACATCATTACCTTACCATATGCTTTGTTGGAGTTGTCTTGCACATTATTGCTCAAAAATTCTACCTCCATTACAGCCATAAGGCCATGGTTTTGCAGCTCCATAACTCCTATATATATGTGTTTTTCTAAAGCCTAATGCACACACAAACACTTATTTTTACTACTTGCATTTTGGTGGTAGTCTTGCTCACAAAAATTGGCCAAAAATCCTCTATTCTCTCTCTAAACTCAAAGCTCTCTTCTTCATCCTCCTCCATCTCCAAGAGACTCTATTCTTGACATTCATCCAAGTTCTCAAGCTCAAACAAACACAAATCCACCATAAACCAACTCCTAAGCACTTAAACTTTCCATTTCTAAGCATTAGAACACAAGAAAAATCCTTCCTCAACACCAACCTTCTTGGCCGAAATATCACAAGCATTAGGATCATATTTTTGGTTCTTGATTAATTATAGAAGATCAAGCTTTCTTTAAGAAACAATAAACAACTTGGTAGGGACTTTATTTCATATTCTTTCTCATGTTCTTCTTCTTTAATTCTTTGAATTTTTATGATGACCATGGCTTGATAATAAATTTAAGAAATAAGGTTCTTGGAACCTTGGTAATAAAGGACTTTAATGCCTACTAATGTTTAAGATCTATTAGGGACAAGAATTTAATCTTGTGAAGTTTTTTGAGCTTTAAGTGAGCAAGATATAAAATGGACTTGCACTCATGTTTAAATTTCAAGCTCTTGCATCTCATGTTTATGTTTCAATGCCTTGCATATCATATTTATTTTTCAAGCCATCACCTTAAATCTAGAAGATTAAAGAAATGGATTTGCATTATCATGTTTAATTTTCAAGTCTTGCATATCATATTTATTTCAAGTCATCACTAAATTTTAAAGACTTAATAATGAATGTGCATCTCATGTTTATAATTCAAGCCTTGCACATTATATTTATATTTTCAACTCATCACCTTATAATGTTAAAGATTAAAAAATGAGGTTGCATAGCATGTTTACTTTTGGTTATCACCTAAGATCTTAAAGCTCAAAAATTGTCCTTGGATCTTAAATAAAAATTTTATTTCATGGCTATGCTAATGGATATGTATTTTCGGCCATGATATGAGGGAGAGGTTAAGATAACTTTTATTTCATTTTATAGCTCAATCTTGTGTTATTGGAATTTTTGTTAGTTGTACTTTAGAAGTTTTACAAGTCTTGAAACTTAAAAGATAGTATAAATAGCATTTTTATGAGAAAAAAGATTTATTATTTTACCTTGTGATTTACTCTCTGTTTGGTATTAATATTTGATCATGCTAAGTGGTAAAAACTATTTTAAGTGTTTCCTAAGTCTCAAATCAAGTAACAAGGAAAACTAGTATCTAGAATGAATCAAAAATTGTAATTTTAGAAAGCTTTAGAAAAATAATTTTCTAGTACTATTCATACTGTTTCGGCACTGTTTATCACTGTAGGGCACTGTTCATAGGCATAATAATCATTAATAATTGTTGTAAAAATTATTTTTGGTGTCTTAGATGTATAAAAGAATAATTACAAGTGTTAGTTTGGGCCATTTTGCAAAATATAGAAAGTTATGTTTTGAATTATCGATTATGCCAAATTACTTTAATTTGAGTTAATAATGATGTTAAATGTGTCTATGTATTTAAAATACCATTTGCGATGCTTAGAAAAAGTTTTAGAAGTTTCGGTAATTATTAAGGGTGAAAAATTAGTGATTTTGCACTTCGACCCCTAAAGTGTGGCAAAATTTAGTCTATGACCATAGATGGTTTCTATGATGAACTTAAATGAATTCTAGTTGTTATAGGTCTCTTAAAAGTATAGAGAAATTTTGAGGATGATTGGTTTGAGGAAATATGTTAAAAAGAAAAAATTACGTTTTGACCGCAATCTTTGAGAAATTACAGTTTATACCCTCTTTTGGGCTTAAGTGTAAATAATGATAACTTGAGGAGGTTAGCATAAATTGATATCTTATGGAAGCCATATTCATGTGTTTTAGTCAAAATTTATATGACTTATGATATTTGTGCTTTGTCACTAATTAAGGATTATGCATGCTTAATTCTTGTTTTAAGCAATTGGCGATCATTAATATATGGCATCTATCCTGTTAAGTATGTTCGCTTTCATGAGATATTTGATAATAGCATGCTTATATAAATGTATATATGCATACTTATATGATCAATTACTTGATGAATTGTAGCATGCTATGTGTATGATTGATTAATTGAGATGCATATTTAAGAGTTTTATAAGCATGATATATTAAAGGATAAGCTATGATTATATGTTCATGCTTGCATCTATGAATAACATACTAAGATGAAAAGGTGACATAAGACATGGAAATGATCCTCTAGACTCCCCGAATTAAAGGTTATGAGAGGTGATCCAATGGGGTAATCCTCTAGACTTTAATTAAAGGTTATAAGAGGAGATTCAATAAGGACCCTTTAGACTCCAGGAATTAATGGTTATGAAAGGTGTTCTTAAACCCCCTAACCCGCACTCTGGGAGTCGGGAATTAACTTATCGAGATGATAAGTGTATACTAGTGACGACTAGTGAGGTATGAGCTCATAACCTAGAACTCTTAAGAGGAGAGAAATTATAGGGTGGTTTCCCCTAGGAAAAAGATTGAGAAATTTAAGTCACCTAAAAGCATATTAAGGAAAAGTTATATCAAGGGAATTTATGTTCTTTATGTCATAATGCATTTATATATGAACTCTTATGTTATAATGTATATGGCATTGACATGCATTCATGATAATAGTATGCTGCATACATGACATCAAAACTCATGTTAAAAGATACGGGCCTCGGCTAATGGTATTTGGAACTTAATAAATAAACCTTATGTATGCCCACATTTTCATAATGAAACCCGAGGTTCCTGGGGATGATGATGATGACATTCATATTAGGAGGCGGAGGCCCTACTGAGATTCTTTTATAAGATTCTCACTCCCTCTTTATTTCTTTCCATCTCGTCTTCAGAGGTAGATGGCGACGTTAAATGATTTATGTTGATGCCCCTTCATGGGAAATGCATTTCGACCGCTAACCGATCATACTAGTTTATGGGTCATTGGCCGCTCGCTTGTATGTGTTCATGGATCGCCCTTTTCCATACCCTCAAGCTTCTAGTATGTGGTTTTCTCCACCGCCTTTCCGGATGACCTTGCTTTCGAGCATGCACAACTCACACTCGCTTTTCTCGACCTTCAGACGGCAGAGAGTTCGAGATATTCCTGACTATATATCGAGGTCACCACCTCGCTTCTACCGGTCTGGTCGGACCCATATGAGGATATACCATCCGGTCACTATTCAAAGCGAATTTGCTCCTCGCTGCCTCTATGAAACCGGAGTACGATAGCAATGGAGAAGCCATCTTGCAACCAAATGAGAGGAGCCACCGTCCCACGTCAAGGTGCTCATGTTCTACCTATGAGACGCTCTTGCCTCGCGGATGAGCCGACCAGTGAGAACCCATTCTAGGTGCTCAGAAAACGTGGAGAAAAATCTTATGCTAGTTTGTTAAGTTTTATTTGCATGATAATTTTTGTTGGACTAATGTATTTGTCTTGATCTATACCAAGAATGTGTCGCTTTTGTTTCTTGTAAGTTTTGGGTATTCAGTAAGGAACGATCATTATTTATAATGGTGTTGTTATATTAATTGAGTGAGGTATTTCATATTTATATGTGACTCGATGTTATCTTTTTACTTTTATAGGTAAGGTGGTTGATACAAATTAGTTAGTATGCGCTCACGTTTTGTATTTAAAAAAAAAAAATTACCATATTTTTGCTAAAGTATTTTCAATGGTTTAAGTTAAAGACTGGAACAAAAGAGTAATAACTAATAATTAACCAAATGTCCCTAGGCGTGTTGAGTTAAATATTAGGGTGTTACAAAGGACCGCCAGTGTCAATAGAAAGTAAGGTCATGCAGACTAGAGAGGGAACCACCCAGGCAGTTATCAGAACAATAAAAACCCTATTTTGAGGGTCCAGAATCTTCATTCACTCAAAACACACCCCAAAACTCAAAGGAACTCAGTTTTCCACCCCAAATTTAGTCCCAAACTCCATGTCTTCCATTTTCTCTTAAAATCAACTTCAATTTATCACTTCTAAGGCTTTAAGGTATGTTATTCTAGTGATTTTGCTTTTATTCCTTCCATTTTTCTTTGTTTTTTGGGGTTGGCATGAAGTTTTCCATGCCACTCAAGGGAGTAGAGTTCTTTCAACATATTAGAGTTAGATTTGAGTTATATAGAAGTTTTAGCAGTTAATATAGAATTCTATTGCTTCATAAATAGATATTGGTGCTGTTTTCACTTCCCAGAACTCTGCTAATGCTATTCCTGTGTCTACTGCCACTCTAGGTGAGTGGGTTCATATTTGTAACTTATATGTTAATCATTACATCTATTTTCACCTAAAACATGAGAGCATATATGACTTTAGAGTTTATCTTGTGAACTACTGACACTTCTGTGAAATATTGTGTTATGAACTATTGGTTTAATGAGGAAATGGATTTTCTTGAAAGCCATGGGATATCTATCATTGAGGATGAGTTTTTGTATAGTTGCATTGCCAATTTAATCATTTGGAGATGATTTTATGATTATATGATTCTGATATTACACATTGACAAATATATATATATAGAGTCTTAAACCCTAGAACAGCAGACTTTGTGAATAATAGAGAAAAGAATGAGATTTCTAGGTGAGCTGGTAGTAACTATAGAGAAACAGGCTATGTGTTAATGACAGTCAATCTGTTAACCTTGGTACCAAGTAGCCTAGGGCCAGAGATATTCAGAGAATTGATATTCAGAGTTTTATTCAGAGATTTATTGTCATACTGGGACGGCGATACATAAAGCCCAGATATGACTAGATAATTATATTCAGAGTTTGTTACGTTATAGACATTGTGCATAACCAGAGTAGAGATTACTGTTTCTCTATTAGAATACTATTAGGTCAGGTTATAGAAAGCCAAGATTTGAAAACTTGATTATGATTATGAAATGCTTTGATACTGTTACTACTATCACTATTATTTTGGTGTCATGTACCTTCTCTTGGTGTCCCATGAAGGGGGTTCCAGATGATGGTTTGCTCACTAAGTTTTGGTTACAAAACTCACCCCTCTGTTCATTTCATATTTTACAAATAATGTAGTTGCAGAGGGTACTTTTACACCATCTTCTTACTAGTAGCGTTAGAGTTTAGTTATTGAGCTCATTGGATGAAGTGTTTGGCATTTTGCTCTAGATGTGCTCCAGTGTAATGCAGGCAGCATCTCGAACCATAGGGCATGATCACATTTTGCATAGTCTTGTATTTTAAGATACTATTTGGATTGTATAACTTTTACTTTTCATAAACACTCTATATGTAAAGGATTGTATGCATATTTAGTGATATTGTACATTGCCTTTGAAAGAGGCTGTGATATATTTTGGTTTTCTAAGTATGGTTTTCAAGAGCAGGTGATTTTATGTGGAAAACAAAAACTATTTTATGGATTTTCTTAATTCAAATGTGCATGTAGAGACGATACAGGTCACAAGGCTTAGATGGGAATAGGTTTCTCACGTGCCTAAGAAGGGTTGTGACAGAAGAACTACTTGCAACATGGTGGTAAAGGCACTTTATTTATCATGGTTTAGCTTGGACACGTTGGGAAGAACTACTTGCAATGTGGCAGTAGGGTTTGCCTACTAGTCACGGTTCAACTTAGAGAGGCTGGTACATAACTACTCGGTTCAGTTTGGAGAGACTGGTTCAGAACTACTCGATTGTGACAGTAAAGGTTGTCTACTAGTCACTAGTAATAGCTTGGGAAGGCTACGATAAAGACTATCCAGTTTACTTTCTCAATTTATGAAAATTGTTTTAGTGGAATCTCAACATGTATTGAGTATTGGATGTAGGCATGTTTGGCTAAACCAGTATACAAATATTTGTGTCATATTTCTTCTCCCTAATCTCTTAATTTTTACGTTGCACATTTTACTTTAATAGTTAATGAGATATTGTTAAAGTCACATTATTATTAAAATGATTAAGAGATGTACTTTCTGAAACTATTAACCATGATTTCGCTACACTTCAAGCTTAAAGCTTGATAGTATTTTTGGTAAATGTTTCAGATTTGAAGAAAGTACTAAATCACAATTCACCCTTATTCTTCATGCACTCTGTCACCTATAGAAGGGTGTTGAATGTAACTATACTAAACTTCAAAGGAGGTTAGTGTAATTTTCTCAATATTTTGTAATCCCATCGGTAATATGTAGTGCCAATAGGTGCAGGTTAGTTGTCGATGGTCTTCCGATGAGGCATTTATTTTTTATTTTCAATTTATTTTCATTCATAATTTCTTGACAAAATTTTTTAATAATAATTTTTTTTACCAACAAACGATAGTTGTTGGTATTAATATAATATATAACATGCTAATATTATCAACAAGTTTATTGACTGTATTTTTAATTACATGTCATTGGTGCCTATCTCTTGTATTTTCATTTTGCAGTCAATAAACTGATAATGATGAAACGCACCATTTAATTAAATTGTTACTAATGAGTTGAAATCATTGGTAACTCGTGAATATAAAAGGAACCAGAGCCTTCTCCCCCTCACCACCAGAGCTTCTAATTGTAAAACTGAGACTACCATTATGATCTAGGTATGTTTCTGAGCATTTAAATTGGTTTAGAATTTTTGTTTGGCTTAGTATTTCCATTAGTTTTCTTTGCTCAAAGTTTTGAGTTTGGAACATTAGAGAGTAATTTTGATTGCTTTATTGTTAATGTAGGAGTCCTATTAGAGACTACTGAGTTTGTTGGAGCATTTGGATTTTTTTTCTACATTTCCTATTTTTATTTTTTTATTAAAAATTATGTGTTTGCTGATTTGTTATTTCGGAGTTTAATTGCAGTTTTGTAGAGTGGTTGTGCTATGGGTTGTTGATTACTTTCTCTCTCTTGATTCTTTTTCCACTTCTAATATATAGGTTAGTAATAAAAAAAACTTTGTTATTTATATGCTTTTATATATGTAAATTGTAACGCCCCGATTTTTCTGTTAGAATGAAAATGACCAAAATGCCCCTGAGGTCATTTTCAGCCCGGAATTCGAGGAAAGCCGATCCGACAGTACTCGAAGGGAAACTCAATGTTGGAAGGGGATTAGTTGGCTTATGTACCTTTCCGGGATTGAAAATCTCGTATTTCGAGTTTTCGGGTCAAAATGACCAAAACGCCCATGCGGTGTTTTAACCGTTTGCAAGTGCCGGATGAACCCAAAACTTCTCCAGATGGTTTTAAAATGCGTTTTCATGTAGTTTGTAACTTTAGTTTTGGTCCTGGAGGTCCCGGGTGAAATTAGTGCAAAATTATGATTTTGCCCATAGTTTCATGGTTTTACGCTTAATCGCGTGATTAAGCAAACCTAAGTAATATTAGGCTCTAATCGAAGATTAATTAATTTTCATAATTAATCTTGAGTCAAAATAATTTATTAAAGTTGATTAGAACTTAAAAGTGCTTAATTACAACTTGAAATCCTATTTTAAATTCAAGATTCCTGGTCATGGAATCTTGAATAGTGTTTTCTCTCTCCAATTCCTTAAATTATGGAATTGTGTTTCCAATTGTTTATTCCTAAATGAGTTTTAAACTCTCTAATGATGTATGAGCACTCCTAATCTTGTCATAAAATCCCTAAACCTCATTCTTAGTTACCTAAACTCAAGCTTAATCATTCCTAACCTTGTATCTAAGCTAACCTACACTTAATCCTATCATTGACACCCAATTACATGAGAGATTTTTCCTCTCTCCTTGCTGCCCCAATCTGGCCGAATGCTCCTCCCCTCCATATGCATCACATGCTCAAATCTTTGACACTCCAAAGCCATATCTCAAGTCACATACATCATACCTTGTCATATTTTCAATCAAGCTTGATTTTCCAAATGAATAACTAAATGAAATAAACCATTTTCCTCATTTATTTGTGGCTGAAAAACTTCCAGCCATGACTAGCTTCTAGAAGACTAATTTCATTCAAAATTAAAAGAAAAACTCACTCAAATCACCTTACTTGAAGCCATACCTTGTGCCATGTCTTCCATGCCTCAAACCATGCTTTGTATGATAACATTAGAAGATATTTTCTCTTCCTCCCAAGGCCAAGAAGGCTTCGGCCAGACCCCTCCCATTATAGCCCCTATATGTTGTTTTCTCTATAAATACCTTGCTTGGATGAACTTGCTCACACTTTAGATCATTTGCTAAGTTTTGATTTCTAAGCATTCTTGCTAGTTCTCTCATTTTCCCTTAAGTTTCAAGAGTATTCTTCTTCTTCATCTTCTTCTTTTTTCTTTTGAATCATCATCACATAACCTTGAAACACCACCCCACCACCTTGGATCATCATACAAACACCTAAACTTCCATTCTCAAACACAAGCTCACCAAGAACACATTTCCTTTCTTTTTCTTTCCACAAGACCGAATCATCATCACCATCCTAGGAGGTGTTGCTCATCTCTTTTCCATCTTCAAGATCAAGCCTTTGTCCTCACATTTGGTAGGGAGTTGCTTTCAAACTTTGTTTTTACTCAAAAATGTGTTTTCTCTAGTTTTCTCTTGGTTTCTTTTTGAGCTTTCCTTTGCTTTCCTTTTCTTTTTTTTCATTTCGGCCTCTTGGCCTTGTTTATGTGAACATGATAGCTTGATGATGAGAGCTCCTAGATGATGACCTTGTGTTCATTTCAAAGGAACCTCTAAAGCTTGAGTTTTGTTCTTGATCTAGTAAAGTTTTGGTTTTTCTTTCCTTTTCTTGTTCCATATGATTTCGGCCTCCATAGTTTTTCTTCAAAGGTTTTGTTAAAATTTTTAAAGTATCTCTATTTCTATTTTATGTCATGAAAGAATGTTGTTTTGGTTCTTACTCCCTTAAAGTTTTACTTTCCTTTAAAAGCTTGTTCCTTTGAACTTGATGATGATGTTCAAGAACCATGTAATTCCTTTGAGAACTTGGTTAAAGGACTCTAAAGCTCTCTTTGTGATGAGATAAGTGTTGGGTTGCATCTCTAAAGTCTTGTAAGAGCTCTAGATGAGATTAAAATGAATATTGCATTCATATTTATGTTTATGCCTTGCACATCATATTTACTTTCCTTGCTACCACTAAGTACCAAGATAATGAATGAACTTGCATTATCATATTTATATTTCAAGCTTTGCATTATCATGTTTATATTTCAAGTCCTCACTTAAATATCCAAGATAATAATAAGTGCATCTCATGTATATTTTATGCTCTCACTTTATCTTCTAAGGAAAGCTAAAACAAGTGCATAAACATGTCTATTTTTATGTCATCACTTAAGAAAACCTAGAGCTCAAAGACTTGCCCATTATTACCTCAAACAAAGGCTTGAAAAATATATATTCTTTAGCTTCTTAATTTCGGCCCTAAGAGGTTCCATTTGTTACAAGTACTAAAATCTATGCTTTGTAATTTTTCTAAACTTATGAGTCCAAGAAATATCTAGAGCAAAGTTTTATGGTTTTATAACCTCATTAGACTAATTTAAAATAGCCACTGCCCTTACAAGTATTTTGGTGATTTTAGTTGATAAAAATATTTATTAATGAGTTTTGAAAGTTTTAAAAAGGTTCCAAGAGAAACTAGCATTTTATGTGTTCTAGAAATCAAGTTTGTGCCTTGTTTGTTTGGAGATGGATTCGGTTCTGCCTTGCCATGTTATGCTCACTGTTTATGCTGTTTGGATGATGATAACATGAGTATGTTTGTGTGTATTTGATGGCAAAATGCATATGTGAAAGACAAGAGAAGTTAGTAACTAGAAAGGAATTAATTTGAGAGTTCTAGATCCCTTAGTAATTGATTTTTCTGGATTCTATCCAACAAGGTTTAGAAATGGTAATCATGGATTTAAATTAGTTTAAATGTGTAGGAATGACTCATAATTGGTTTAAGACTTGATCTTGATGCCTTAGGAGCAAACCAAATTTAGAAAGGGTCATTGTTATGACTCCTAGGTACCCGTAAAGTTAGAATTTTAGATTCTGCATTCTTGAGGTTTAGAATTGTTTATGATCATAGAATTGAGCGAGAAATACTTAGATATGAGCCTATAGGTACCCAAGAGCTTAAGTTGTGATGATTTATAACATAGATTGTGAGTTAAGGACCTTAAGGGTCAAAGCATAAGACATTAAGAGATCTTTTATTGCTTTGTGTTTGATAATGCAAGTATGATATGTGGACATGCATGATGTGATGATATATGAGTTACGATGATGTGATCTTTTTATGTGGATGCTATGATGATGTGTGAATGCATGTGCCAGAATGAAACCGTTTATATGACTTTAGAATTTAGTTATGAAATATGAAATTGAATGTGTAAGTACATGCATTATGAGTTGATGTGGCATTCTACGATGAAGTGCTCATAAATTTATGAGCATGATATACATATTGCATGAGGATCCATGATGATAGTTAAGGGCATGTGTTTATGATGCATTCTTGCATAACACACCGAGACGCATTTCTCCTACCTTAGTAAGGAGATAAGAAAACTGTGAGGGTATGGTAAATGCAGCTTGCCAGAGCGGACAAATTTACTATGCACTAGATGCCATAGATGCATTTCAAAGAAGGAAATAACCTTAACCCGCACTCTGGGAGAGTCGGTGTATTAGGTGATCCTTAAGTCCCTAACCCGCACTCAAGGAGTCGGTGTATTAGGTGACCCTTACGCCCCTAACCTGTACTCTAGTAGTCGGGATTCTATCTCATGGTTCGTTTATTCAGATAATGAGTTGGAAACTAGTGATGTGTTACCCCCTCTATTATTCGCCATATTAAATCTAGTGACGACTAGTTAGGATTGAGCTCATTCCTAGGCGATTAGGTGAGACGGAGTTTGGGGACCATGATAAAAATCGCCGGGGCGATATGTCGGTTGGATTTAGGTGACCATGTTTAAGATGGTGGTCTTTGAGAAAAAGAACTTAAGAGTTCAAGCATGAGAAAGAGATATGATGTTTTTAAAGTCACATTGTTATGAGAAGAGAAAGAGTTTTATGTGCCATGCATATGTTAATATGTTTCCTTGATGCTATGTTCTATTGACTGTTTGCATAATGTATTGTCATGCATGCATCCAATATCTGTTGCATTCATATCATTAAGACCCATACTAAAAGATACCCACTTCGGATAGATAGATTTGAGAAGATTAAAAGTTAAACCTTATGCATGACTACCTTTTTATAATTAAAATCGAAGTAGCTGGGGACGACGACGATGACACGTGTGTTAGAGTCGGAAATCATTACTGAGAATCTTGAATGAGTTTCTCATCCCTCTCTCTCTTTTCTTCCGTGTCATCTCCAGACGAAGATGTTGGTGTATCTTATGACGCGGTTCGTGATTTCTACTAAGTCATGGGCATGAGGCATGCACTATGAGCCGGACTGGCGGGACGTAACGGACGAGCATAGATGCTGCTTTTGTTTTATAATTAGAGAAGTGTATTTCTTTTGATGTGACAATAGGACTATGATAGTCGTAAATTATGTACCTGTGATTCTGTTGTGATGTAATGAACAACCTTTGTGTTTTGAGACCATGAATGATATGAGATATCTTTTCTATATGTTAGTCTTTGTTACGTCATACGCGGTTCTCACTTTGATTTTATGTTTTCAAAAAAATTTACCCATATTTCTGCTAAGTATTTTCATAAAAGAATGAGATTAAGAAGTAATAACCTAATGATTAACCTAATGTGTTCTAGAGTATTGGGTTAAAAATTGGAATGTTACATATATAGGATAGAGACTTATGTTTTCTTGGATACAATCGTAGGAAATTGGAATTGTATGTGATTGAGGGGAAGGCATAGTGCTACTTCCCATGTTTGTTAGAATTGTTTGTTTATAAATGCATGTTGTGGAGTTATAAGGGAGTATGTTCTAGAATGTCTTTTAGGATTATTTAAATTATATGTGAAAGTTTGAAATTGCTTAAATTTTTGTGATTGAATGTATGATTGTTGAATAAACTCGATATTGATGAGGGATACACCTAATTTAAGCTAAAATTCTATTGAAATTTTGTTTACTTTTAAAACATTGAAAGATATTTCAAAACTAATGGGAGACTATTAATTTAATGAGGGACTCTGTGAAAATTTTTTAAACATTTAAAATAATACCCTAACATAAGATATTTTTTTTTCAAATATGGTTGGTCTCAAAATTTAATGTGATGTTGCTAATTGTTTTCTTCAAACTGTTAAAACTACTTACATGCAATTTTTTTTTGAAAACTAATCATGGATGTATGATAGATTGCACCTTAGGAAGGGGAATTGAATTGGAAATTTACGAGGGAGTTGAACATTTCATGAGTGTATCACATTGAACACAACAGTTCATTGGTTAAGGAAAAGTTAATTGTTCATGTAATAAATGCAAATGTTGGAAGTATTTGGATGCTGATACTATAAGCATTCATTTGTACAAGTTTGGTTTTATGCTTGACTATTGATTTTGGACTGACCACGAAGAGGTAGTTAACACAGAGAATCAAGTAGATATATTTTAGGTTGAAAGTTGTTCTAGCAGGGCCCATATACAGCAGCAAGATGTAGGTAATGTGACATGGGAAGAGAATCTATCTCGATTTCATCAAATGGTTTTTGACGATGTTGGTCCTGAGTTTGGAGCATATTATTCTCAACGTTCAGTCATGCAATGAAAGCATGATGCATCGAGAGGCTGCAAATCAACCTTCGTTGGAATGGTGTGTGCACCTTGAGTTGCCATTGGTAGTTCAAATGTAGATTATTAAGTCCAAAGATAATGAAAGCAAAAGTTTTTTTAATCAGTAGGCTACATTGTTTCACATCATTAAGTTACTGAGTCTCTTTGAATAAGATTTTATAAACATAATATTTTGAAAAATATATCATGAACTAAATTTATATATAAATGAGAATGATCTTGTTAGACACTTTAGAAACATAAACAAACTATTAGTCCTTTTTTCAAAACATTTTAACAAAATTTGCTTTGCTGTCATTTAAAACAAATACTATAATAGCTTTTTGAAGGGTTTGGAGCTAACATTCTATGCCCTCCCCCTTAGAATGGGAAGTATCTTCCTTCATGTTCTTTAAGACAAATTTGAGAATTTGACTCAAGGACATTTGATCTTTATCTTTTTTAGATTTTTGATGCTATTTAGATTGCTCAATTACTTTCTCAATATTAGTATTAATATCCAAAGCAAGTTCTAAAGTAGTTTCTGACCCTACTTCTAAAAGAAGTTTGAAGCTTGGAGCAATAGTAGAGATTAGGGATAAAGTATACCCAAATGGCTCTGTGATTGGGCCTGATGGTTGATCATTTATCATTACAATAGGTTCAGAGATTGTAGCACTTTGGCTTTTGCTGGAGCTCTGAATTCCTTTGGCTTGTTGTGCTTTCTTAGCATGTTCTATCTTTTTATTCTCTTGTAAGGTCTTGCCTTTTCTGAGAATATTTTCAATGTCCTTATCCTCAGAAAATACAAACCCCTCTTCAACCACTATTCCAGCCCTTTCAGTAGCCAATTGTTCTTTCTGAATTAGTGAGCCACTTGACAATCCTTTAGAAAGGTTTTTAAATTTTGTTCTCAATATCTTGTCTTCTGATGGGGAGTTTGTCAAGTCTCCTTCTAGGCTTTTCACTTTCTAAGGATTCCACCTAAGTTTTTAAAGTTCCTTTGGTTGTAGTCTCTGCTTTTTCTCTTATTTGTTTGTGGATCTCCATTCTAAGTTTCTGATGGGTGCATAATCAAAATGAGTGCCCTCAGAATCTTCTTCCTTACTTTTCTGAAGGGAGAACAAACTTTCTCTTCAGATTTTCTTCCCCTTCCTTTTGAGCCTTTTCCTTCAAGATTTTTCGTTATTCCATCTTCTTTGGACTTGGCTTCCTGGGGCTAGCTTTTTGAGTTGCCTTTTTGGTTCTTCTCATAAGCTTGAAGGATTTTATTGAGAACTTTGTCCTTACCATGAACTCATGTTATTCATCTGCTAAAGAATATCCAATGTGCTAGAAAATCCTTGTCAGCAACATGCTGTAGGATACAACAGCAGTCTTCCTCTTTTCTTTTATAGTAGCACTTAACATATAATCCATGATTAATCTAGGCAACTTTCTTCTTAGTTAACAAGCAATGCAACAACATGCAATCCATCCCCATTAATACATTAATACTACCTAGCCTTGGTAATATAGAGAATTGAACAATAGAAGATGCTATTCTGGGCTTTGAGTTAAGCATGTAAGTGGTGTAGGTAAAAAAGTGCATGAGAAGGGGGGTTGAATTGTGCTTTTATCCTTTCTTCGAATTTGAAACATTTAACAAAAATACTATCAAGCATTAAGCTTGAAGTGTAGCGGAATAATGGTTAGTTGTTTCAGAAAGTAGATCTTTGAAGCTTGTTAACTAATGATGCAACTTTAATAGTGTTACAGTGGTTATCTAATTAAGCACGTAGCATAAATAAGAGATCAGGGAAGAGAGAAATGACACAGGTATTTTTATACTGGTTTGAGTAACCTACCTACATCCAGTACTCAACACACGTTGAGATTCCACTAACAATAACTTTCTCAACCTGAGAAAGTAAAATGGATAGTCTTTTCATTAGCCTTCCCAAGCTCTCACAGTGACTAGTGGACAACCCTAAATGTCACAAATTGAGTAGTTCTGAACCAGCCTCTCCAACCTGAATTGAGTAGTCTTGAATCATCCTCTCCAAGCTAAACTGAGTAGTTTTGAACTAGCCTTTCCAAGTTGAACTGTGACATGCAAATAACTTTTACTACCACATTGCAAGTAGTCTTGAAACAACCTCTCCAAGATGAATCGTGAAGAGTAGATCCCTCTGCCATCGCATTCCAAGTAGATTTACCTTAGTCTTTCCAAGCTATATCTCACTTTGATCACTAACGGATCAGGATTACAAAGGTTATGTGTTTGGGTTGCCATTTAAACTAACTTACACCTATATTTTCTTGCAAATATTCAATGATAAAAACCTAGGAAACATGAGCGACTTCTTTCTCACATATCTTCCTAAGAAGAGTATACAAATCATTATAAAACATAGAAAGAAGATTTTATACACTTCAGGAAGTTTGATTACATATTATAATGAGCAGCATAGGAAGTGTAGAGAGATTTTTTAGAGTTTTCATTCTTATTTCTTCAACTCTTTGGTCACCATCCAAGCATAACATCTCCATTTATACAGGTCCTTCTTCATGACCATTGCCCTTGATCGGTTCTCTAAGTGACACGCATAGATCATCTGTTGTGTCTTGGAACATTAGCCTAGAAAGTTAGGCTGATAGACTTGTCACATCGGTTTTAGAAGCCGTTGTATTGTAGAGGTTTCTGATATCCTCTTTCTTTTAGTTTTTGATCATGGTTTCTAAGCTCCCCCTTTTATAAGCTAGGATTGTTGATCAATAAGGCAGCATAGATGACATACGAGCTATGAAATTGGGTTTGATTCGAGATTTGAAATTTGAATTTCCTTCATTTTCTATAGCGTTATGTTCTATATAGTTAAATGAGCTTTCTGATGGCGTAATCAATCTCTTAATCATTCTTCGATCTTGCAATCTTCAATCTTGACTCTTTAATGTTGATTATTTGCGATTGTGATGATTGTTGCCTAAGTAACATGATACTCTCAAAGTTAGCATGATTTCCTCGTTCTTTAGTGTACTTTTGGAAGTTCTGTTTTACTTTCTAAAGATCATTTCCTTGGGCTTCTTGCTCTTGTATTGATTTGCTTTACTCCTTAATGCATATGAATGTTCTTTACACAATATAATATTCACTTCATTTAAGCTTATTCTCTTCCCATGAGATAAAACATGTTTGCACATGCAAAGTGAAATTATATTCGCTTAAGTCTATGTAATGCACTTCGGAATTTACCTGTTAAGCTTAGTTAAGAAACTCAAGGTAGCTATTAGTTGTTCTTCAAAACGTTTTCTTTAAATTGACTTTGTTGTCATTCAAAGCAATAGAGCTCATACTTTCTAAAAAGTTCTGGGGTTTACAATCTCCCTCTTTTTGATGATGACAAACTAATTTGAAGAAAATCTTTTGAAGAGATGTTGAAAGAAATAATACATAATAGAATATGATAAGTACATTTTCTTTCAAGACATCATGATTCTTAAATCTTAGTAAGTCCTTTTCTTACGGCTTGATTAGATATATTCAAGAGGATTTTGAAGCCTTAAGTTGACTCAAATTAAAGCTATTTGGTTTATGATGATATTTTTTTATTTGCTTCTTTAATTTGTATCACCAAGATACTAAAACAGATGTCATTGTTTTAGTTCAATTATTCCAATCAGCTTGATTCTAGTCATAAGATGACTTTCTAACATTTAAGTGTGCTTGAATAAATAAACAAGTAATACTCATGATATTATTTCTTGATTGAAAATCTTATTTAGCATATTCTTTTCCTAGGCTCCTTTTTAACAAAGAAATTTGATGCCCAAAGATACATATGTATATGTATAATAAAACTTTTTGAGCATGTCATGAAAAAACCTCAAGTGATACATATGTAGTTTCTGATGCTCAGAGAAACATTGATATAAATGATATCAACATATTACAAGATGAGGTTTCTGAAGCTCAATTAAGGATCCAATCCAGCTTTATCAAAGTATTAAGTGTTAGTGAGCTTATTGTCATGAGCTAGGAAACTTTTCAACGTAAGTATCAGATGATGAAACAATTTTTGAACATTTTTTCTTTAAAACTGATGTGTTTGTGCAAACTGGGTTTTGTTCACTGATACATATTGAATCAGAATATAACACCTTGTTGGTCATTTAAGCTCAGTATACTTGAGATGATTCTTAGATCAACTTATTGATCATAGTTGAAGTAGAAACATTTAAAAACAGATTGCTAAAGGTCCTTAGAAACTATTTACAACTATGTTTGATCATATTAAATGGAGCATCTCACACGTGTCAATAATAATATGTTTTATAATGATTAGTATTTCAAGCAGTCTTATACATACCTAAGCACATCAATGGAGGTCGAGTATCCAAATACTAGTGGAAAGAATTTGCGCTTCTTAAGGATACTTGCTAAAGCTAATCATGAATATAAGTGTGTGCTTATTTCTCTAGCATGTTAATGATTAATCAGTTTAGAGCAAGTGCTTAAGAGATAAGAAGTATACAAAAGCAAGTCATGATAAATGATTAGATAAGCACAATGAGTAGGCATTGATATGGATCAGAGCTTAAGGCTAACTCCTATGTATCAGAGCATATCAGAATTTAAAAGAACCATGTATGTATCAGAGCAAATTGACACTTAGGGTGGAAAAGTATAAACCAAGCATAAACATGATAGAGATAGCATTTTTGTTAAATGATAATATTCAGAATATTATAACCAAGTTCTAGAAAAGCAAGAATATATGCAGTATGCAAAATAAAAATTTTGGGCTCCCTCTCAACATGGTCTCCCCCTGAATTCCACACTCCTCCTAAGTTCCTTAACACATATTTTCTTCAACTTTTCTCTTCTCCTCCTTTTATCATCATCAAAAGAAAGTGTTTCAGAAGTTATGGATCACTTCATTAACCTCGATGCTTTACTTCTTGAAGAATGTCTATCAGAAGAGCTTTGTATCTTCTTGATTGAGCCTCCAATTGATCCAGTCTATTATTTATGATGTCTTGCCCTTGTAGCAATAAGTGAGTATCTAAATACCTTGATTGTGCTGTTAACAGTGGTTGACTTGAACTCAATTTTTGCTGGCTGATGAGTAGTGTCCTTGTCTTGTGTATCCATAGAAGATGTTCCTTTTGAGCTGGAAAGTTCAAAGGAAGAGGATTTTTCTTTCCTTGGTATAGCCTTGATGACATGTACATTTTCAGGGGTTTTAGATTTTGATTCTTCTACTGAGTTTGTGGTTGAGTGAGGAGCATTTTTCTCAAGTTTGAGGATTACTTCATTTTTCTCACTATCTTCTTTATCATCTTCAATGATGATTAATTTTCTTTTTCCTTTTGCTTCTGCTATGGCTTTTTCAATGGTTGCACCTCTTATCCTCAGACTTTGTCTGGTGGCTCCAGTCGTGGTTGCACCTATGGGTCTTCTTAGGGTTCGAAACGAGATGGAGGAGTATGGGATGCCTTCCATATTTTTGTACCATTTCTTTCCAGGAGGATAATGTAGGTATTCAAAAACTTTTGTCAGTAGAATACCATAAGGAATATAGGCATTTTTTTCTTTTCTGGTGATATGGCATTTAGCATGTGTTTAAAGATTAGTCTAGGCAAGTTGACTTTTCTTGTTGCCAACAAATAGTGCAACAACATGCAATCCATTCCCACAAGAAGCTGAGTGCTACCTAGCCTTGGTAAGATAGAGAACTGAATTAGGGTGAAAACTTGGCAACCCTTTGAGTTTAACATTGCAGTGGTTATTTCGCTAGGGTGATGTTTGGGAGAGCCTATGAGACATCTTGACACTTCTTCTGTTGGGACACCAAGGTTCATGAACCAGTTTTCCTCTAAGGAACATCTAATACCTTCATCAGGTGCATGAACAATGTTTGAGAGATTGTTTATGCTTAGAATCATATGATTTCCTCTAATGTAAATAGTCAGCATTGAATCGGGCACTTGCTTTAACTTTGAGTAGAAGGCTGTGACCATCCCAGTATACACCCTTCTAGAGAAGTTTTGAAACTTTGCCCAACCTTGGAAAGAGATGATTTGCATAAGGATGACCATCTGCATCAGTAGTTCCCTACTCTACCTTTTTCCAGGGGCTATGGGTCGTTGAGAGAAATTATTTGCATAGTGTTGTTGATGTACTAACTCGTCATACATAAGAAAAGTTCCTATGTTAGTAGTGCATCTATTGGAATGTTTCCTTTCAGCTATTTGTGTGAGACCTAGGAGCAAGATTTAAGAAGGGATGGTAGTAATTTGTCAGAGATGATGCAGAAATTTTGGTTCTTTAGAGGAGGAGTTTTAGATGATGATGAAGCGTTTAGAGGAGATTTTGGTGAGAAAAAGTATAATAGTTTTGAGAAAGCGTCTTGAAGAAGATGAGGGTAGATACGTGTCATCATATTAGAGGTGGTTATTTAGGTGATGGAACGTGACTGATTGAAGTTGAGACAACATGGGAGAGAGAGAAACGAAGAACTCGAGAAAATTTTCCCACTCTTTTGTCTTTCCTTAGAATAAGTGATTTCTAACTCTTGAATCACTTGAAGGGCTTACTTTCTGAGTTTCTCTCAGTGCTTTCTGTTCCCATGGAGTGTTGTGATTTCTTCCACTAAACTAGTCATCTTTTATATTATGAAGCTTATGACATGACTATTATTAATTTTTTTTTTTGCCTATATTTTCTTTAAGTTCGTGATTAGTTCTTCTGAAATTTGAGGGATAGGCTTATCTTTTATACTGATGCTTCTAGGTGATCTTTCAGCCAAAGCTATAGTGAGAAGAGTACCCTAATACAAAAGGCATGAATGCTTATGCGGATTTTTGAAAATCATGAAACAATGAAAATAGTTTTGAATGTGATTTTAAATAGGTTCGTCAACAACAAGCATGGATCTATAGTGCTGAATATGGCTTCCTGAACAAGACCAATATCACTAGTATTATAGGGATCTTAGGATTACCTCGATATTTGATCTTTTGCTTGGTTCCTTATTAGCAGCATTTGGGTGGAGTAGTTTGCAGCAGTCTCCATTTCCACCTTAGGCATAAGAGGTATGATCTTTTCTTTGCATAGTCAGGAGTTTTGAGTTTCTCAAGAGAGTGGTAGCATTCTCGAATCTCTTAGTTCCATATGGCATGTCATTTTGGGCTCATTATGATTCCCTTTTTCTTCAAGTATTCAAGTTTTGGATACTCTTGTCCTGGTTCTACTCTTGTAGCAGAGTATCCACCTATCTAACTTTGATTGATTAAAGCTTCTGTAATACATATAGGCACAATGGTGGAGATGGAAGCACATTTTGACATGTTTCTTTAGAAATAGAATATTTCCTAGAACTTTCATATTGCTCTTCTTCTTGTTCAAAGATGTTTCTCTAATTTTCTTTGGAGCTCCTAGCATACTTTCTGAAGGTTTGCCTTCCATCTATTTGCTATCAGAAGTTTCCTTGAGACTCATTTTCTCAAGATTTTCTTCTAGTCCTTAATGATAGCTAGCAAGGTTTTTCTTGAATGCTTTTTCTCAATGATTTTAAGCCATTTTGAGATCTTGAGTATCCTACTCCTGATTTTCCTTATGAGCCAAAGAAGATGTTTGAGATAGTTACTGTCTTTTAAGTTCTAAGGAACCTTTTAGAGTTGTAATGTTCAGATGTACCTGCAATAAAAAGAATTTTGATTTTGGTACTCAACTTTCTTGAGTCCATCCAGGTTAGTCATTCAGGATGATGACTTTCCATCCCTTATGACAGATTTCTGCTTCAAGAATTATTTTCCAGATTGGTATTCCTATTTATAATGGATAATAAAAGAGACTATGGTGATGATTCTTAGATGTGGTTGCATTTCATTTTAAATTCTATTTCCTTTTCATTTCTCAAACTTGTTTTTTGAAACAATGGTCTTTGATTCTTCAAGCACAAGTTCAAGATCTTAGGACCTTTTGCCATTTGTCCAGTTCTGATTTAGAAGCCAAAAAGAGTTCTCAAATTCAGAAATACCTTTATGAGATCTTTCTAATTTAAATTTTGAAATTTCGACTTCTAAGGCCTAAAGTTATATATATATATATATATATATATATATATATATATATATATATATATATATATATATATATATATATATATATATATATATATTCTTTATGTGTTCTTTATCAAACTTAGGCTTATTCTTTCTGAGATGTTTTGAAGACGAAGTATGCATATTATAGGCAGCCCATCATATGATTGCAAGGAAGATAAATGACTGAGTTTGAGTATTTTTACCTTATATTCTTTTGTAAAATTGTACTCTTGTTATAAGATATAGAAATTTTGCACTTTCAACCTTATCATGACTTACTGACCTATTTCTTTCATCTTCAGAGTTGCTCTTTTTAGGGTTTTCTTTGCTCTTTTTGTCTTTCTCTTAAGATTGATGCTTATACCATTCTTTGTTTAGCCTCATTAGGCTTTTGACATTTTTTCATCAGCAAGGAGATCTCATCTCCACTTTCAATCTCAGATTTTTCATCAGATTTTTCCTCTTCACTAGAGGTATTAGCAACTTCTATTGCCTTAGCTTTTTGCTGCTTCTGATGTGATGATTTTTAGAGCCAAAGATTTTCTACATTGATTTTCCTTAAATTGTTGAGAAAGTATAATCAGATCCAAGAGCATCATTAGAAAAAGGATGGTCAGTTGACAGAGTGATCTTCTGCTTCATCTTATCCCTTTGATCTTTGTCCTCTGCAATCATTGGATTGCTAACCCCTCAGAGGCCAAGCTCTGAAACCACTTGTAGGTAAAAGAGTGCATGAGAAGGGGGCTTGAATCATGCTTTTATCCTTTCTTCAAATTTGAAACATTTAACAAAAATACAATCAAGCATTAAGCTTGAAGTACAGCGGAATAATGGTTAGTTGTTTCAGAAAGTATATCTCTGAAGCATGTTAACTAATGACGCAACTTTAACAGTGTTACAATGGTTATTTAATTAAAGTGCGTAGCATAAAATAAGAGATCAGGGAAGAGAGAAATGACATAGGTATTTTTATACTAGTTCTGCTAACCTACCTATATCTAGTACTCAACACACGTTGAGATTCCACTAATAACAACTTTCTCAACCTAAGAAAGTAAAATGGATAGTCTTTACCTTAGCCTTCCTAAGCTCTCAGAGTGAATAGTGGACAACCCCAAGTGTCATAAACCAAGTAGTTTTGAACTAGCCTCTCCAAGCTGAACTAACCAGTTTCTCCAAGCTGAACCAAGTAGTTTTGAACCAGCTTCTCCAAGCTGAACCGTGACCTGCAAAAGACTTCTACGGCTACGTTGCAAGTAGTCTTGACAATGCCTCTCCAAGCTGAACTGTGATGAGTAGATACTTCTGCCATTATTTGCAAGTAGTTTTACCTTAGCTTTTCCAAGCTATGTTTCACTCTGATCACTAATGGATCAAGGTTACAAAGGCTATGTATTTGGGTTGCCACTCAAACTAACCTACACCCATGTTTCCTTACAAATATTCAATAATACAGACCTGGGAAATATGAGGTACTTCTTTCTCACATCTCTTTCTAAGAAGAGTATACAAATTATTACAAAACATGAAAAGAAGATTTTCTACACTTCAAGAAGATTGATTACATATTATGATGAACAACATAGGAAGTATGGAGAGATTTTTCCAGAGTGTTCATTCTTATATCTTCAACTCTCTCGTCGCCATTCAAGCATAGCATCTCCATTTATACAGGTCCTTCTTCAGGACCATTACCCTTGACCAGATCTCTAAGTGACATGTGTAGATCATCTGTTGTGTCTTGGAACGTTAGTCTAAAAAGGTAGGCTGACAGACTTGTCGCATTGGTTGCAGAAGCCATTGTATTATAGAGGTTTCTGATGTCCTCTTTCTTTTACTTTCTAATCATGGTTTCTGAACTCCTCCTTCTAAAAGTTAGGATTGTTGATCAATTAGGGAAAAGAGCTTACATACCAGTTATGAAAATAGGTTTGATTCAAGACTTGAAACTTGAATTTCAAATTTTCCTCCATTTTCTGTAGCATTCTATGCTCCGCAATTAAGTGAGCCTTTTGACAATATAATCAATCTCTTGATCATTCTTCGATCTTCCAGTCTTCAATATCGACTCTTTGATGCTGATTTATTGGTGATTGTGATGATTGTTGACTGTGTTACATGTTATTCTTAGAGTTGGCATGATTTCCTCGTCCTTTAGTGTACTTTCTGAAATCTCGTGTTACTTTCTAAAGATCGTTTCTTTAGGCTTCTTGCTCTTGTATTGACCTGCTTCACTCCTCAATGCATATGAACGTTCTTTACATGATATAATATTCACTTCGTTTAAGCTTATTCTCTTCCCATGAGATAAAACATATTTACACATGCAAAGTGAAATTATATTCTCTTAAGTCCATCTAATGCACTTCGGAATTTACCTGTTAAGCTTAGTCAAGAAATCAAAACATTTTTTTTAAATTAGCTTTGTTGTTATTCAAAATAATAAAGCTCATACTTTCTGAAGGGTTTTTCTATCAACCCTATCTCCAGCAAAATCGGCATCACAAAAAATTACAATTTCACTTTAAGTACTTTTCTCATACCAGATACCAAGATTAGTGGTACCTACTAAATATCTCAGAATTCTCTTGATAGTATTTTAGTGTGATTAGCTCGAGTTAGATTAAAATATAGCACAAATATGCACTTAATTGTATGTCAGGCGTACTTACAATAAGATAAAGTAAAGAGCCATTTATACATCCATAATTATTTTCTGATACTTTCTCACCATCCTCATCAGTATCAATGAATTGATAAGGATGCATGGGAATGCTTATTGCCTTATTTTGATCCATGTTGAACCTTTTAGGGAGCTTCGTGGTGTATGTTTCCTGGTGGATTAATATTCTTTCCTTTTGTTGTTTGATTTAAAGCCCTAGAAAAGACTTTAATTCTCTCATTGTACTCATCTCAAACTTACTTTGCATTAGTTTTGAAAACTTTTCACACAAAGAATGGCATGAGCACCTAATATAATGTCATCTACATAAATTTGGACTATCAAAAAGTGATTATCTTGACATAATGTGAAGAGTATAGGATCTACATTACCTTTGTTAACCTATTCTTAAGTAAGAAGGTACTAAGTTTGTCATACCAAGCTCTTAGAGCGTGCTTAATACCATATAGTTCTTTGGTGAACTTAAAGACATGGTTAGGAAGGGTTCACTCTCAAGTCCTAGAGGTTGCCTTATATAAACTTCTTCATAAAGAAATCCATTTAAGAAGTAAAATATCACATTCATTTTATTGAAGAAAGCTGTCGCTATTTGCAACAAATTAAAACTTACAAAGCAGCAAGTTACACCAGTAAATATAGTAAAAGACAAAACTCAGTTATTTCATAAGGAAGTAGTTACTAACGGTGAGACAGACGATTGAAATGGGGTTCGGTAACCAGAAAGAGATTGAGTGAAGAAGGAAATAAACACTCAGGATTCCCGACGTCCGAACTCTGACTTTCGACCTCCTAATGAAGATGTGGTTATCCGCCCCCTGCCACTAAAGTGCACCACGAGAAGCCAGTATATGAAAAGGATAACAGAGGAAGTACGGGACGATCACGGACCAGAAACCTTCTAGAAGGTTTTTGGTCCCGTCGCTTGGTATCCCTTCCGTACCTTACAAGTCATCATGCCCGTACTGTACGTCTCAGCCTAGAGGTCCCTTTTTTAGGAGAGGATCTGCATATAAATTGGGAAGAAAAAATTCCATAAGGTATGTTCCTTTTTGTAGCCATACAGTAATCTTCTTCACCTAACTTGGGCATCGGAGTGCTTTCTACAGGTACCCTACCACCGTCTCCCACCGCCTGAGAGCAAGGATAGAAGACCACCTACATTGTACCCTTTTCATTCTGGTTATAGTATGTAACATTGGCACCGTTGCCAGGGACCCTAACACTCACCACCATATACCACTATACACTATCCTATTGACACCCACAGCCTCTCGCATACTAGAGCTCCATTCTCCACCCACCAGCGAGCTTCCCCCAAGATTAACGGTGACCAAAAGAGGACCCTTTATTCCCGTATTCTCACCACACCCATTTTCCTTGCAAGCTACTCCCACCGCAGTTGCTACCGCTCGAGGATGGCCAGAATGAAAACAACGGGCAGGCTCGCTTGCGATGGGGAAGGAGCCCCAACTTCCAACCCTGCCCCACTGGCCAGCCATCGTCTCAGCCACAGGATGGCCTTACGGCTTTTGCTTTAGCCTCCACCACTGGTGAGCCGAGCCAAAGACCGGGGAAGGATCCCCAGGAACTAGAACTCCTAGCTGGGAGGTCCCAACCAGCCTCAGTCATACACATACAGCAGCTTCCCCTACCAGGAAATACTAAATTTGCTAAATGATCAATGAGCGAGGATGGCTAGTCTCGAGCACGAGCTTAAATTTTGAAGGCGCCATGAAGAATGACGTCGTAGAGATTACGTCCCAGTAGAGGAAGTAGAAAGGAGGATTGGGAAATGAGACGAGAAAATCCATAAGCTCGAGGAGCAACTTCGTCAGGCACACGAAACTCGTTCGAAGATGCCCCAATGGGAGAGGCGATCTATGCTCCATGAGTAAGAAAACCTGGAGGAAGATTCCTATAATCCGGATAGCCAGGACCTGACGTTCCAACACGGAAGCAGGCGAACCTTGACGTCATTTGCAGCAGCATCTACCCCCAACTAATATGACGTTTCATAGACGAAAGGCTAAGAAATGATTACTCGCCGCCCCCGCAAGGTTATGATGACCTCGACACGCCCTTTGATAAAGCAATCATGAGATGCCCAGTTCTGGCAATCTTCTGACCCCCAACAGATATCAGGCAGTACGATGGGACCACAGACCCTCAGGAGCATTTGGATGTTTCCAGAATAAGAATGCTTCTTGACGGTACCGCAGATCCGATTAGGTGCAAATCCTTCCCATTAACGTTATAGAAGTCCACTCTAATGTGGTTCAACCAGCATCCATTCATAAGTTCTCGGATCTCAGCTCCCGTTCCTTAGCGCAATTCACCACAAGTTGGACAAAGATGAAGTTGGTAACTAGCCTGATCGATTTCAAATAGCTGCCCACTGTAGGAGGCCTTGAAGATTAGAGATCTTACCCTACAAATGACCTTGATAACCCTCATCACAAGACTCCAACCAGGGAATTTCCAATGTTCAATAGCCAAAAAAAAGCCCAGAACCCTCGATGATCTCCAAAGCAGGGCAGAAAAGTATATCAACCTGAAGGAGGCACTAAGCCTCGCTGAAAGGCATGACTCCCGAAGGACAAGCCCTAAATGAGATGAACAAGCACAGAGAGAAACTCAGATTCTAAAGGGAGAATGCTTTCAGGAATACACCCCGCTCCGTGTGTCGCTTGCTCAAATCTAACAAGAAATTAGCACGACGGAGAACTTGCCCCGCCCACCTCCTCTAAAGGTAACTCCCAATACCGACAGATCTACTTGTTGCAAATACCATTGAAGCCACAGTCACCGAATTGAAGATTGCTGAGACCTCCAAGACACCATCAAAGAGTTGATCCGAACAGGAAAGTTGGCAAGATACGTAGCGTCCCAAAGAAGCCCGAGTAAATGAAGGTCGTCCCTGAATCCACAAGACCATGGACGATGGCCTTGAGACACGGCAATATAGGCCATAAGGGCTAACTCTAGAAGGGATGATTGTAGGGAAACTGCACCTCGCACCATTCACACCATTATAGGAGGATTTGCTGGGGGAGGAATAACAAAGGCTTCAAGAAAAAGGGCACTAAAGGAAGTCATGAGAGTCGAAAAGAAGGGGCGACACGATAGAACAGGGCGATTCCCCCTAATATCCTTCTCGGAGGAAGATAACCCTGGACTGACACTGGGGCATGACAATCTTATGGTAATCTCAATATTGAGTTTAAATGCAGACGTTAAAAGGGTTCTAGTATATCAAGGGAGCTCCACAGATATCCTATTTCGCAACGCCTTTGACAAACTCGGGCTTAAATATTCTGATTTGAAGGCTTATCCAGAAGACCTCGTAGGATTCGTAGGGGAGAGAGTAAGGCCAGACGGCTATGTTACCCTCCACATAACTGTGGGCGAATCCCCCAATGCCAAAACGATCCCGATAGACTTCTTGGTCCTCCAAAAGTCGTCAACTTACAATATCGTAATGGGGCTACCCATAATCAACAAGTTAGGAGCCATCGTTTCCATCATCCACTTGGTTATGAAGTTTCATGATGATCGGGGAAGGATTGTTACAGTGAAAGGAAACCAGGAGGCAGCGAGAAGATGCTATAACGCAAGCCTGGATGTCGGAAAAATGGCAATCGTGAAAGAAGACCGGAAGGTGGCAATGATAGATCTCGAGGTCCACAGTCAAGAGTGGAAACAAACCTCAACCCAGAGGAGAGCTTGAGGAAGTCCAAATTGGAACAGCCAGGCAAAACATCCTGATAAATCGAGATCTTCTTCTCGCCATAAAAGTGGAGTTGGTAAGATTCCTTTGACAAAACTCGGATATCTTCGCATAGGCCACTTTGGATATACCCGGTGTAGCCCCGGAGACCATGACGCACCGGTTGTCTGTATATCCAAAATCCAAGCCCGTCATGCAGGAAAAGAGAAAGATGGCCTCGACTAAGGAACTAGAAGTAATCAAGCAGGCAAAAGAACTGTTGAAAGCCGGCTTCATCCAAGAAGTGTAGTACCCAACCTGGCTCTCAAACCTAGTAATGGTCCCAAAAACAAATGGGAAACTACGGATGTGTATGGATTATACTGACCTCAACAAGGCATGCCCAAAGGACCCCTATTCTCTACCTAGCATCGATGGGTTAGTGGACTTGGCCTCGGGATTTGGATTTTCATCCTTCATGGACGCGTATTTCAGATACAACCAGATCCCTATGGATCCAAGGGACAAGGAGAAAGTGACCTTCATTACCCCAAGAGCAAACTATTGCTACAAGGTTATGCCATTCGGATTAAAGAACGCAGGGTCCACTTACCAACGACTCATGAACAAGGTCTTCGGTGAACACCTCAGGAAGGTCCTAGAAGTATATATAGATGATATGTTGGTCAAGACAACCACTTTCGAGTACCTGCTATCGATTTAGAAATTGTCTTCAAATGCCTCAGGGATCACTAAATGCGACTCAACCCCGCCAAATGTGCTTTTGCCATCGGCGCCGGAAAATTCCTCGGGTCCATGTTAACTCACCGAGGAATAGAAGCCAACCCGGAAAAATGTCAAGCGATAATAGATATGAGAAGGCCCAAAAACAAGAAAGAATTCCAGTTGTTGACGGGTTGCCTAACGGCACTGTTAAGATTTTTATCGCAATCAGTAAGGAAATCCCTACCACTTTTTGAGCTATTAAGGAAAGGCAATGACTTCCAATGGACGGAGTAATGCAAAGAAGCCTTTTAGTATTTTAAGAAGTACTTTGCCTCCTCATCCACCCTCACCAAACTAATTAAAGGAGAAGAACTGATCTTATACTTGTCTGTAGGCAACAAAGTTATAGGAAGTGCTTTGATATGGGAATCAAAAGGGGAACAGAAGCCGGTGTATTTCACGAGCAAAGCACCCTACGATTCTGAACTCCACTATCAAAGGTTGGAGAAAACTGCATTCGCGTTAGTGCTTAGGGCTTGAAGGCTGCGATAGTATTTTCAAGCCCACACCGTACGGGTCAGGACCAATATGCCAATTCGACAAATCTTGCAGAAACCAGACTTAGCAGGAAGGATGATATCTTGGTCCATAGAACTATCCAAATTCGACATCAGATACGAGCCCCGAAATGCGGTCAAGGCACAGGTATTGGCTGATTTCATCCAAGAATGGATAGATGAAGAGAGACTCGTCACCAATAAATGTAGGCTTTACGTGGATGGTTCTTCCAATCGAAAGGGAAGCGGAGTCAGAATCATAATAGAAAATGATGATGAAACCATGGTGGAGATGTCGATCACCTTCGAATTATCGACTTCTAATAACCAGGCCGAGTATGAGGCTCTGATCGTCGGACTAAACCTAACAAAATAATTAAACACCATGACCCTTGAAGTCCTCATAGACTCCCAGATCGTGGCATCCCATGTGATGGCAGAATACGTGGCTAAAGAGCCACGTCTCAAACAATATCTGGAATAGGTGAAGAAAAGAATAATGAAAATTAGAGATGTGAATATCCAACACATACCCTGAGAAGGTAACTCTCGAGTGGACATCCTATCTAAGCTGGCAAGCACAAAGCACGGTGGCAATAATCAGAGCTTGATCATAGCAACATTGCATTCACCCACGATCAATGAAGAAAAAGAAATAGGGGCAGTAGATAGCGACGCAGATTGGACCTTGGACTTCAGATGTTTTCTTGAGCACGGAACACTCCCGGAAGATCAGCAGAAAGTAAAAAAGGTTAAGCATGAAGCTCTATACTTCACCCTAATGAACGGGGTCCTCTATCGAAGAAGTCTATCTCAGTCGATGTTGAAGTGCTTCGGGCCACAGTAGAGCCAGTACGTTTTGGAAGAAATACACAAAGGAATAGGAAGCCAGCACCTGGACGGACAAGCCCTGGCCTTGAAAGCTCTTCAAGCAGGATATTATTGGCCCACGATGAAGAAGGACGCAAAGGAACTAGCCAGAAAGTGTGATAGCTGCCAAAAATATGCAAAGTTCCATATTGCTCCAGCCAAAAAGATGACGATAGTCACGACCCCCTGGCCTTTCGATCAATGGAGGCTCGACCTCTTGGGACCCTTTCCCACAGCACCAGGCCAGCTAAAGCTCCTTATTGTTGGAGTTGATTACTTTATAAAGTGGATAAAAGCCGAGCCCCTCACCTCCATAATGTCAGCGCAATGTCATAAGTTTTTCTGGAAAAATATCCTCACCCAGTTTGGAGTTTCGAGAAGAATCGTCAATGACAATGGCACCCAATTTACCGACCACAAATTCAAGCAATTAATGGAAAATTTTAAAATAGCCCATCACTTTAGCTCTGTAGAGAACCCTCAAGCCAATGGACAGGCAGAAGCTGCCAATAAAGTAATCCTGCAAGGACTAAAGTGAAGGCTGGAACAAGCAAAAGGAAGATGGATTGATGAACTAAGCAGCGTACTTTGGGCCCAACGCACCACCCTCCATTTCGCTACTGGTGAAACCCCATTTCAGCTAGTTTATGGGTCGAAAGCAGTGATTCCAGTTGATATCGGAGAACCAACCCTTTGAACTATTCTCTACTTTGAAGAAGATAATCCAGCTCGAAGATGAGAAGAACTCGACTTGCTACAAGAAGTACGAAGTAAAGCGCACATCCGACAACTTGAACTCAAAAGAAGGATAGCACGAAGATACGACAATAGTGATAGCCCAAGATCCTTCATTATTGGTGATTTAGTGCTCAGAAGAGCGGACATCGGACCCTCAAAGCTAGGTCAAGGAAAGTTAGCCCCTAATTGGGAAGGGCCCTACAAGGTTGCAGAAGTCTTAGGCAAAGGAGCTTACAAGCTAATCTCAATGGAAGGAAGACAAGTTCCTCGAGCATGGAACGTTGTAAACCTAAGAAAGTACTATTTGTAAAGCCATGTAATTAACAACGGAGGTCGGGGCACTCTTTTTCCTTACCCGGGTTTTTCCCATTGGGTTTTTCCAGAAAGGTTTTAACGAGGCCTCCACCCTGTGGGCCAGTCGGATAGTGACCACCAGTTTCCATCTCATTTTAATTAATGAAGGCATCCTCAGTTACATTACCATCTTATTTTAATTATCATGACTCTTTTCGAAAAAAAGGAGGCCACACTCGAACTCTTCTTTAAACAAAACATGACCATACCTGGTCTTTTGTATTACGAAGAGGCCGCACCCGAACTCCTCCAAGCATATTTATATAAGCACGTCATATTAGCACGATTTCAGACGGTCCGACTACCGTTGCCCGTTACGCTGCCAATCTCGGAGGAAGAAAGGGGGAAGGAAGAAATCATAATAATGCAAGTTAAACAAGCAATGAACACAAGAATAATAAGCAAAACATTCTATTAATATATTTTCCAAGTACATAAAGGGGCCCTGAGGGGACTTACAAAAAAGGGAAAAGGAAAAACCTACTCTTCAGCTTCCTCGGGGATTTCTTCAATTCGACTATCAACTACATGGCGAAAGATACCCATGAAGGATAAGTCTACTTCGGGACCAACAAGAACCTGAACTTGTGCCATTACATTTTCAAAAATATCATTAGAACTAGCAGTCTAGGCCTTAACTACCTCGGCCCGCTCAGACTCAGACTTAGCCAGCATGCCTTCCACCTTGGCCTTGTCCGCCACGAGCTTGTCTTTCTTTTCTCCCCAAGCCTTCTCATTCTCCTCTAGAGCACCTAAGCTCTCCTTGAGGCCAGAGATCTCTTTTCCAAGTTCTTTCTCTTGATCCTCCAGCTTCTTCTCCAGAATGGCCTTCTCGGACTCCAAAGACTCGATGTGACTTTGGAGTGTGGGGGCCTCAGCAATAACCTCCTCATAACAATGGAGGAAGTCGGTAGCCTTGACTAAATCCTCTTGAAGGCGAGAAAGGTATGCGGAGGGGTCGTACTGGCGCACATGGCGGCGGAAGGTCATGTTGCAAATACCAGCCATGAACTATTTAAATCGGAAGCTTGGAGCCCGGAGGAAGAGGGAAGGAAAACCCCCCAAGATTAGACACCGGAAACATCGGGGGAAGGGACATTAGGTTCAATTACCGGAGAGTCAACAACTGCGATCTCCGTATCCTTGGAGGCTTTCCGCTTCTTGCTGACTCCGCGGAAGGATGACCCTGAACCCCCCCAATACAGAACTACCTTTCTTCTCGGGCTGTGATGAGGTGGCGCCCTTAGTCAAAGATCGAAGAAAGGCAATGTTTTTCTTTAAACACATCTCTGCGAAAAACAAACATAGCAATAATAGTCAGCATAAAAACGTAGAGTGAAAGAAGCAATGAAAATAGAAGGATAAATTAGACCTATATACAACTTGGCATCCTTGGAAGGCACCTTAATAATTCTTTTCAAGTTCAGGTGGTCCGGTTTCCAACCCCAAGTATCAAAAAAAAATTTTACAATGGTAGCCTCCCCGGATGTGAGATTCCGAGCACGATACACAGGAGAAGAATAGGATGACTCCCAGTAGAGAGGAAACAAAGGTTTCCCCTCTGAAGAAAGGAAGAAAGGGGAAAAGCCAAACTTGGCTTTGACTTTAAAATACTGGGACTTAAAGTTGTGATAGGATTCCTCGTATGTCTCGAAGCACTTCTTGTTAACCACCGCTCGGAGGGATACCATGGCTGCTTTCTTATTTTTCCATTGATAAGTCATAAGCATAAATAGAGAGAAGAAGACACGTTGGGACAATGGGATGCCCTGAAACCCGTAAACCATCTCGAAACATCGGAGAATAGCCCAAGAGTTCGGATGAAGTTGAGAAGGAGCCACATTCATCCTCTTGAATCTGGCCACCTCAAACTCCGAGAAGGGAAGAATGACTTTCAAACGGGACAACATGGTATCGTACATCCACATAAAGTCATCTTCCCTTTCCCTAGGTCTCCCACAAACTCTCTCACCCCTTTCCAAAAGAACAATCTCGTGATGTCCGGAGACCTTGGCGTCAGTAAAAATCGGGGAATCCCTATATCTCTCTAACATTCTCTCGTTCATGACGCTCTGAACCCTAACCACCTCCAAGGAGAATCAGGTCACAAGGTCGTTGTCCAAGGAGTCAGGGATCACGATCTTAACCTCCATCAGAAATACTACAAGGGAACCACCATGAAAAATACCTAAAATTTGAGCGCGAAAAATATACCTTAAAATTCAAAAAGGAAGACAAACTAAGAGTGGTCCCCCACTATACAATAAGGCGGCGCAGCCCTAGGGAGATTGGCAAAAAACTAAAACCATCCCAGTGCCGCCCTTCTAAAACCTAGAGTAAGCCAAGAAAGTGGCAGAACAAAAGACAAAAAAAGCAGAAAGCACACCCTAAAGCAACCATCGAAGCCATGCTTGGAAAAGAAAAATTAGAAAAAGGAAAAAAGGACTTACTGGTGAATAGGCTGGGAGAGAAGGCAGCAGCGGCGTAGGGCTGAATAGGTGAGTGTTACAGCAAGTGGCAGTAGCAGAGCAAAGAGGTAGAAGTTGGAATACGAAAAGTGAAGAAAGAGCCGGAAAAAGGGTATTTAAAGCTCGAGGAAGAACGAGGCCCCACATTGCCTCGGTAATCGTTGACGGGCACACGTGGCAGGCTGCTATCCGCAAAATACCTAGCGACGCGTCATTTGGGTGCCATGAATTTGAAAATAAATAAAAAATGAATAAATCTCGGAAAACATGCAGCAACCCCTCGGATAATCCTGAGTGCGGACCAAATGTCTCATCACATGCCAAGGCCCGAAGCCTGGGCCCTCTATCACTAAAGTTCCTTGAATCTTGGACGGCGATAACAAACCATGCACGGAAGGTATCTGCCCATGGGTGATACACCGTTAAAAGATCGGAAGATGGAACATGTCCTGCCTACCGACTTGGGGGCAATTGTTACTAACGGTGAGTCGGAGGATTGAAATGGGGTTCGGTAACCGAAAGAGATCGGGTGAAGAAGGAAATAAACTTTTAGGATTCCCAACATCCAAACTCTGACTTCCGACCTCTTGATGAAGATGTGGTTAGCTGCCCCCTGCCACTAAAGCACGCCACAAGAAGCCAGTATATCAAAAGGATAACGGAGGAAGCATGGGACGATCACGGATCAGAAACCTTCTAGAATGTTTCTGGTCCTATCGCTTGGTATCCCTTTGTACCTTACAGGTCATCATGCCTGTACTGTACTCCTCAGCCCTAGAGGTCCCTTTTTTAGGAGAGGATCCACATATAAATTGGGGGGAAAAATTCCAGAAGGTACGTTCCTTTTTGTAGCCATACAGTAATCTTTATCACCTAACTTGGGCATCGGAGTGCTTTTTGCAGGTACCCCACTGCCATCTCCCACCACCTGAGAGCAAGGATAGAAGACCACCTACATTGTACCCTTTTCGCTCTGGTTACGGTACGTAACAGAAGTATTATTGTCTAATTAGAAATTGGGGGATTTTGAAATTGTTACAATAATGAAAATTAATTAAGAAAATTATATAAGAAGAATTACTTGTACAATGAGTTATTCAAATTAAGAATTGTTCAGTCATTTGTTGAAAGGATTAATTTGTGTGGTAGTTACTTTCATTAATTATGTTATCACACAACAATGACAGAATTCTATTTAGAGGTCATACAATTGAACTCCAACTAAGGGTTTGACTAGCACATGCACTAGTAATTCATAATCATAGTTCTATGAGCCTATGCTAGTTTAAATACCAATTACAGTAACCTAATCTCCCAATGGAGTTAATTCCAATCCTTTACCAAATGGATGTAATTTAATCAATTGACCAAATATCTCAATGGAATCTTGATTATACATACAACTCATAACATGAATAAACACAGAATTAGATAGCTCTCAAAAACACAATTGCAATAACTCAATCAATGTTAAAGAGAGATAACAAAAAGAAAAGAAAAACCAACTACAAATTACAATTAACTAGGAACCTCAATCAATGTTAAGAAAAGTCAATAATAACCCCAAACAAGAGCTAAAATAAGGATTGAAAGCTTTCAAAACCTAGAGAGAGTATAGAGATGAAGAGAGAAAGTGGAGGTAACCCCAAAATAAGTGTGGAAGATCCCATTTAACCTCAACTAAGTAGGTATATATAATATATCATCACAGTGTCAAAAATGGGCCGCAAAATAATAAAAACAAAACATTGTTTTATGAAATAATACTCGCGTAGACACCACTCCTTACAAATCCAAGCCCATTTTGAGCCCTAAAATGTTTGAATTAGCTCTGTGAGGTTGTGGAGGCTAGCTATGAAATATAATGGTTAAGAAACTTCCTAGTTAAGTTTGTAAAACTTTTCACTAACCACAACAGGAAGGAAGAGAACCACTGTTGTGCCACTTCTCCTAGGCTAAAGGGGAGGCCTTTACAATGAGTGATGTTAGAGTCCCCAAAGATCAACATATAATTTTTGAAGGCGTCCACATGGCTTTAGGGGTCTATGGTTCCATCATAGGGTTTGAGTCAAGTTGGGGGCCAATATATGGCTAGAACTAGCTTAAGTATGATAAACTCAATGAATGGGTGGCTGGTGTAGGTCTTTGATTTTATTTTGAAAGGGTTTGGTTGTGATTAGTGGGATCGTGTGGAGGTCTAGTAGAGGCAATTGAATTCCTAACCCAGAACTAGTCTACCCTAGACAAGAATGATCAATATTATTTTAACGCATGCACTAGGAGATAATATGATAAAAGAAGACTTCCAACCATAAACTTCCTTCTCTTATCAAAGATATAACCTCCAAACTTACAAAGACATCATTCTGTGTAACATGTTGCAAGTGTCTTCCATCTTTAGCTAAGAAATGGCACCTTGACCACATACCTAGTTCTAGTTTTTGGTCTCATTGAAGGTCTTTATTCAATACTATAGGATCCTATTTTTCCTAAATGCCTCTATTGTTTTTTTTTCCTAAACAATGATATTCTGTTTTTGTTCCAAAAATCAAAACAAAGAAATGTATGCCAAATATTAAAGAAAATTTAGCATGGAAAATATATTTATACATTCTCCCAAGGAACATATTTTAGAATATTAATATAAATTGATTAATTAAATTTCTATAATTGTATATTCATCCACCTAGGTGACTATGCATATGTCAAAGTAAAGATGCCATATACAAAATCAATCAATCGATGCTTTAAGAATAGGTATGAAAAACTATATAATGCAATTTTAGATATCAAATTTGATAGAAAAGGGAGGTTTTCAAACTTAGTGGACAATTACTTGAGTCAATAATAATAATACACAGAAGACAAAAAAAAAAAAAAAGAAGAAAGCTTGTGGTACAATTAACCACCTCCAAATTTTAACACTGCTTACTCAAATGAGAATCTCAGCCGTCAGGAACACCAGAAGACATTCATGATGATATTCAAGCATGCCAACTGTAATTGTGGTTGGAATACTCATTCGAGCAAGAAACATTAGAAAGGGACTCCAAATTACTTTATCTTTCTCTATGCCTCTCCTTTAGTGAGCCTCTCTCATAAATAAACTTCGGCAAGTACATAGTTATACCTAGAAGCCATTGCCTTTATATTGGTTCAACAAGATATGTGATGGTTTGGTACCTTGAATCATCAACAACTTCTATAAAACAAGAGGTAAGGCCAAAAGCTGCTCATAATAAGAAAGATGTCCTTATCATATCTTATTTTAAAGTAGTTGAGAAGGGCATTGTTCTTGAGTCTGATTGATATTACATTAGTTTCAGAATGTAAAATAAAAAAAGACCCTTTAGCTATCAGGTACTCACAGAATGGCAAACAAAGATAGCTCAAGCTCAACAATCAAAACCTATTATGCACGATATGTAACACCCTAATATTTAACCCAATACGCCTGAGATGCATTTAAGTTAATTATTAGTTATTGCTCTTTTGTCTCAATTTTTAATTTAAGCTTTTGGAAATACTTTACTAAAAATACGGGTAAATTTTTTTTAAAAAAACTTAAAAACAAAATGTGAGCCGTGCATACTAAGTAAAACACGTCATTTGTCTTACATATAAGAGAGAAAGCTAAAAACATGTCATAAGCATATACAAAATACAAATACCATAATATCATAAGCATAATCATATCATCTTGTATTTATATATATCATTTGTATCAACCATTTCCCATCACACAATAAAATATACATGTAAAATAGTGTTATCCTCACCCACATCGGTTGAATAGTCATTCGAATATAAGCATGAATAGTATGCAGAAGGGAAAAAAATACAATCTAATAAAGCCCTCCCTTCCCACTACTCCTACCAAGGCGCGCCTAGAGTAAATAATCTCTAATAAAAAAAACAAAAAAAGGCTATCCTCTCAACTAAATATGCACAGGTGCTCTAAGAGATCCACCATCTACTCTTGTAGATGTTGCTCCTAAGAAGGAGGAAGAAACCCAATCACATGGCCTAGATCATCAGGTGTGGCGAGACGATCAGTAGGGTGGACATAGGCTCTTCAACGAAGGTGAGTAGCTCCTCTACGAACAAACACGACGCCCCTTAGTGGTTATGTAGCAGTAGGCTTTCCATCATTACCGCCTCCCATCTCCATAGAGACGGCAGGGGCAGAACCGCCAAAAGAATGCTGGGAAGATGACTCCTCTAATGTGTCCAACCAAGGTTCAGTGTGGCCAGTAGGTAACTAGGGAATGTGGTCGAGGAAATCATGGATGGCAGATGTAATAGTGCGAGTGCGAGGAATTACTGAGCACGTGGGCATGGGCACTCGAAGCCAAAGCCATCCACAAATAGAGCAGTAAAGGAGAACTAGACACTAGTAACAAGATGGGTGAAACAATAGTCTAAGAACACAAACAGGCTAACAACACAGTGACCCACAAAATGGTAGGATTGGTTAACCAGGACATAGTGCATCTCCTAGGTGGGGGCATCAATGTAGAGCACGAATATTGCCATCAACCTTTGAAGACGAGATGAAAAGAAAAAAAGAAGGGCTAAGAAACTTATAGAAGAATCCCAGTAGGGCTTTTGCCTCCTAACATTTGTCACCATCTACGTCCTCAGGACTTCGAGTTTCATTATGAAAGTAGTGAGCATATATAAGGTTCATTTATTAAGTTGCAAATACCATTAGTTGAGGCCCATATCTTTTAGCATGAATCTTAATGTCATGAATGCATCATACTATATCATGAATGCATGTCAATGCCATATGCAAGACATCACAAAAATCAAAATAAATAGACATAGCATAAAGAACATAACTTCTAACATGATCTTTCCTCTTTATTCCTTTAGGTGATTTAAATTTCTTATTCTCTTCTATAGGGGCCACCCTAATACTCTCTCCTCTTGAGAGTTCTAGGTTATGAGCTCATACTTAAACTAGTCATCACTAGTCTACACTTATCCTCTTGATAAGCAAATTTCCGACTTCTAGAGTGCGGGTTAGGGGGCATATGTTCATCTTTTATAAGTATTAATTCCTGGAGTCTAAAGGATCCCCTTATTGGATCGCTTCTCCTAACCATTAATTCCTAGAGTCTAGAGGATCATTTCCATGTGTCTTATATCATCTTTAATTTTATCATGTTATTCAAAGATGCAAACATAAGCATACAATCACATCTGTTATCATGACATATCATTTAACATTTCATGCTCACAAGCTTCATAATATTTCCTAAGTCCACAAATTTGGTGGAAATCTAGTAGCATAACGGCTGGTAATGAAGTTTCCCCAAATTTGCTTCATGTCACAAAACATATCAATCATGCATCTCCATCATTCATTTACAAGTACAACATGCCATAATTCATCATCAATATTGTATTGGAAAGTAAACATGCTCCTACTTAGTATGCCGGAATCAAAGACTAGACTCAGTTGATGCATATGCTATGCTCACTAGGATTTATACACACACTAGTATTCATTTCTTGCATAGTTATCTCACGTCATGGAATCCCCAAATAATTCATATGCACATAGCCACCAATACATAACAATTACATCAATATCACTAAGTTATTGAAAACTATACTTTAGCCCCAACAGGGGGTCAAAATTGCAATCATTAACAGTTTGTGATTTAAAGTGTAAATTACCCCTTTCCTCATATTATCCCAAACTAATGGTTCTTAAAATTTGTTTACATTCTTAAGAGACCTATTTGGCCAAAATGCTAAAATGAGGAGTTCAAAACACTATTTTCTGCATTTGGCAAAATTGTCGAATCTAGTGTTTGTAATTACCTTTTAGGCACCTAAGAGACCAAAAATAATTTTTACAATAATTTTTACTAATTTTTAAACTCATGAACAGTACCAAACAGTGCTGTACAGTGTTAGGCAGTGTAAGAAAATTAGTTTCAAGAGTTCTAGGAATTGTGTTTTTGACCATTTTTTATTATCGGCTTTTCTTAAGAAGCCAAAAATAATTTTTACAACAATTAATAGTAATTTTCACACTTATAAATAGTACCAAACAGAATTTTGCAGAATTTATAAATGTTAAAATAGTAGCCATAATCTCAATTTCTAGAAGCTTTGAAAATCACATTTTTAATCCTTTCTAGTTACTAGTTTTTCATAGAATGCCAAAGTAATTTTTGCAACAATTATTAGACATTTTTACACATATATACTATGCCAAACAGCTCCTTACAAAATTAGATCATGCCAAAATAGTAACCATAATTTCAATTCCTAAAAGCTTGGGAAATCACATTTTTGGTCATTTCTAGTTATAGTTCTTCCTAAAATGCTAAGAATAATTTTTGCAACCATTGATAGTAAATTTTACACATCTCAACAATACCAAATAGCACCTTACAGAATTTACAATGTCAAAACAATAGCCAAAATTTTGATTTCTAAAAGCTTTGGAAATTTCATTTTTAATCCTTGCTAGTGGCTAGTTTTTCTCAAAATTATTCTAAGACATTGGAAACACTTGAAACTATTTTATCCCTTTGAAAACTTAAATAATAATTTTTAAAACAGAGGCAAAATAAAAATTTCATTAATAAGGCTTTGTTCATTAAAAATCATATTTTTGCTTCCTTTTTGAGTTTCTAACTCCTTCAAAATTCTTTTGTACAATCAAGACACAAGATTTAAACCTCATCATAAAATAAAACCAACTTAATTCCTAACACTTGGACATGGCCGAAATTTACATAAAGAGATGTGTTCATGATCAAAATTTCCATCTAAGATAAAAGGGGTAAGTTTTGAGCTCTAGAGATTTATGTGATGACTAGAAACATAAGCATGCTATGCAATCTCATTTTTTTTCTTTAATCTTTATCATTATAAAGGTGATGACTTGGAAATATAAATATGATATGCAAGACTTGAAATATAAACATGAGAATGCAAGTTCATTTTTAAGTCTTTAAAGTTTAGGTGATAACTTGAAACATAAATATGATATGCAAAGCTTGAAATATAAACATGAGATGCAAGGGCTTGAAACATAAATAAGAATGCAAGTCCATTTTTACATCTTATTAAGCTCAAGGCTTAAGACTTCAAATAATGAAACTCTCATCCCCAATTAATCTTAAACAAAATGAAAGTGAGCTTTAGAGTCTCTCAATACCATGGTTCCAAAAACCTCATTTCTTGGACTCACCATCAAGCTCAAAAAGAAACAACCAAAGAAAATCAACAAGTATTCTATTTCTCATATTCTTTTGAAAACAAAATCATGCCTTGAGTTTTAGAGGTCAAATACATGATGGTTTCACAACCACCATCAAGAACCCTCATCATCAAGCTATGGTCTTGAACATCAAAGAAAAATGTCTAAAGAAAACCAACAAGTATTTTATTACTCACATTCTTTTGGAACTAAAATCAAGTCTTGGGCTCTAGAGGTTAAATAAATGATGGTATCACAGCCACTATCAAGAACCCTCATAATCAATCCATGGTCTTGACCATTCATCCAACATCAAAAACCGAAATGGAATGCAAAGAAGAAGAGGAAGAACATAAAATAAAATCCCTACCATAGTTGTTTCTTGTTTATAAGATGAGAAGCACTTGTTCTTGTGAAAGGAAGATAAGAAAAATCTTCTCTTTTAGGACCATGGAGGTTTGGGCCAAGGAAAAAAGAAGTGGGAGGAAGGATTTTTGTGTTGGTTTGATGTGTAGAAATAAGAGCTTATGTGTTTTAAGGAAGATCTATGGTGGTGGCATGGTGGTTTGAAGTTTGTAGCTTAGATGAAGATCAAGAATATGGGTTCTTGAAGATGGAGGAGAGGAGGAAGAATAGAGCTTGAGGTTAGAGAGAAAATAGAGTTTTTTTTTTTTACCAATCTTAGTGAGCAAGACTTCAACAAAAAAGCAAATGGTAAGGAATGAAAGTTTTTGAGTGTATAAGTGTTGTGAGAATTAAAATATAAGGGAGGATTTGGGGGTACAGGCCATGGCCTTGTAGGTTGTTTTGGGGGAGGGAGAATTTTCTTTTCATTTTGGGTATGAGAATTAGGATTTTAGGTAATTTTAATTAGGAAATTGGTAATTAGAAATTGGTAATTTGGTGTTTAGGAGTTGTAATATGGTGATTAAGGTTTTCAAGACAAGATTAAGGAGTTGTCTTGTAAACTTAGTTCAACTAAACTTAATTTAGGTTGAAATTCAAATTCCAACATACTTCCTAATTTTAGGAAAAGAAAGAGAAAATACTATTTACCTTTTGACTTTTGTTTCATGGTCTTATGAGTTCTTTTAATTAAGAACGAGATTTAAATTTTTCTAAGCAATCTTATCCCTTAATTAACCTTGAACAATTATTTTGACTCAAGATTATTAAATAGAATTAATTTATCTTTAATTAGAGCATAATATTTGCCTATATTTCCTTAATTACTTAATTAAGCTTTATTTAGCACTAACTAAGAGCAAAATGATAATTTTATGCCAAAAATTCCCTAGGACCACCTGAACCTTTCTAGATATCATACATCCCTATAATCAACATTTTCAACCCCTGAGTGATGATCGGGTTTAGTCGTCACTTAACTCCCGCACTAGATTACCTCAGGGGTATTTTGGTAATTCTGCACACGAGAAAAACTATAAATTGAGATTTTCACCTCTATGATCATCCATAACACTCTAGTCCCCTTCAGACATTATACTAATCCTTTGAGGATATCCTGGACTGGCCGTCCTCGATTTCTAGGCAAAAATGACCTCAGGGGTACTTTTGTCATTTGTACACAAGAACAATTGGGGATTGCAATTTTTGCATAAATTGCTATTTAAACCTCATATACCGCCGTCCTAATGTTAAAATATCCTATTAAGGACAGCCTACAATGGCGGGTCCTGATTCTCGTGCAAAATGACCAAGAGGCCTTTTGGTTATTTTGCACAATAGGGAAAAATCGGGGTGTTACATGATAGGTATAGTATCTATATTATATTCATATGTGATGATAGAATTTGTATGGGTAAATTACACTCACCTCCCTTGAGGTTTACGAAAATGCAACTCACACTCCCTCTAGTTATTCAACCTATATTCTCACTACTTGTCAAATTTTAAAGATTTATATTACACTCACACCCCTCACTTACATAGCACCATTAGTAAACTAAATAGAATCACATTTTTGTAATATTAATTGTTCCTAATTAACAAAATCACAAAAATACTCTTACTTACTCTCTCTATTAATTGTGTAAAAAACCTACATCCCCATCTCTCTCACTTGCTTAATGATAACAGAGATAAAAGGACCTTGCTACAATACTAACTTCATCCTTTGGATTGCCACTGTTATGATCCTCTTCAAAAGCAATAATTGTCTTAGTAGGAACCTTAGTCACATAATTACTTAACAACTCTGCATTTGCAAGTGAGGGTCACATACTAGTTTTACACAAAAATGATAAATATTTTGATATCACACAGCTTGTCATGTTTCAAGTGTTTCAACCAATTCATCACTAGCTCCCGTGATTGAAAATGATCTTGGAATGAAGAGTGGATTTTAAAAGATCATTTTCCATGTATAAGAAAGAAGGCTAACAAGACCAAAAGAGGATGCAAATTCAGGCAATGCAAAGCATGGACTTGTTCCAAACAACAACAACAAAAAGCATGGACTTGTTAAAAGGTGGTGAAAGTGAAATAGTAGTCAGATCTAGTCAACAACAATGGATCCTAATTTCCATTAATGGACATTTTAACCAAAAATAGCTAAGCCACACCTTTTTGCAATCATTATCATATTCTTCTATGGATTATTTGTTGGTAAAATAGTGCACAAGAAGGGGGGTTGAATCGTGCTTCATTCTTCTTTGAATTGTTTTCACTTTTTGAACCTGTTCAAACAGAGTTCTATCAAGTAGAAGCTTAAAGTGCAGCAGTGAAGTTATTGGTTAGTTCAGAAAGTAAAACTTTAGAGCATAGCAACATAGATATTGATTTAATGAGTACCTACTGAGTAAGAAATAAGGAATGATAACGTAAAAATATAAGTTTAGGAAAGAGAAAAATGGACACAAGAAATTTTATACTGGTTCGGCCAACTTGCCTACATCTAGTACTCAACATGTTGATATTTCACTGACAACAACTTTCTCAACCTGAGAAAGTATAAATGGATAGTCTTTACAATAGCCTTCCTAAGTTCTAACTTGCACAGTGGCCAACCCCAATTGTGACTTAACCGAGTAGTTCTGTACCAGCCTTTCCAAGCTGAACTTGCACAGTGGACAACCCCAACTGCAACTTAATCGAGTAGTCTTAAACTAGCCTCTCCAAGCTGAACCATGACCTAGAGACACCTTCTACTGCCACATTGTAAGTAGTTTTTCAAACAGCCTTTCCAAGCTGAACTGTGAAGTACAAATACCTTTGCACTTACATTGTAAGTAGTCTTTCCAATAGCCTATTCAAGCTGGACCGTGATTAGCAAATACCTTTGCTAACACGTTGCAAGTAGTTTTACCTTAGCCTCTCCAAGCTATGTCTCACACTAATCACTAACAGATCAAGGTTACAAAGGTTATGTGTTTGGGTTGCCACTCAAACTAACCTAAACTCAAGTTTCCTTAAAGATGCTAGCTAATACAGACTAGGAAACTTAGAGTGATTCCTTTCTCTTATCTTTTCACATGAAGAGCATACAAATACAAATACATTTTAAAACCGAGAAAGAAGAATTTTACACTTTGTGATTGATTACATAAATTGATGAACAACACAGGAAGTGTGGAGAGATTTTTCCAGAGATTCTGCACTAAGGCTTTCAATTCTCTCATCTACTTTCAAGCTTGGCATCTTTATTTATACAGGTATATCCTTATAACCGTTGCCTCTTTGATTTGATCTCTAAGTGACATGTGTATTTCATTAGATGTGCCTTGGAACGTTAGTCTAGAGAGGTAGGCTGACAACTTGTCCCTTCATTGCAGAAGCCATTGTAATGTAAAGGTTTCTAAAGTCCTCATTTTTTCTTTTTACTTTTAGCCTGTAGCTTCTGAACTCCACCTCCTAGGATCTTGAATCATTTAGGTAGGAGAGATGACGTACCAGTTATAATATTGGATCTGATTTGAGATTTGAAATTTGAATTTGGAAACTCCCTCCATTTTTCCTTAGCGTTCTTTGCTCCACCCTTTAGTGAGCTTTTTGACGTTGTAATCAATCACATTGATTTTTCTGTGATCTTCTAGTCTTCAATCTTGATTGTTTGATGATGATTTCTCTACGATTGTGGTGATTGATGACTGAGTAACACATTGCTCTTGGACATGAATTGATTTCTTCATCATGAATGTTCATTCTGATGTCTTGTGCTACTTTCTGAAGATCTTTTCCTTGGTTTCTTGATTTTTAACTCGATCAGCTTCAGTCCTCCAGCATTTATGCTTTCTATCTTTGAGATAATATTCACCTTTTTAAGCTTGATCTCCTCTCTTGAGATAAACATGATTTCTCATGTGTTGTGAATTTATTCCCAATTCAAGTTAGCTTTAATGCCTTTGGTCTGTGAACATGAATATATTATTTGCTTGAAATAACATTCACTTTTCTGATTATTTTAATCTCTTCCCATGAAATATATATCATGCTTGCGCATGCATAGTAAAACATTATTCTTGCATTGAGTCCGTTTCATGCCTTAATCTGTATAGACTTACTTCGCTCGACTTCATATTCACTTTCTGATTAATTTAGTCTCTTTCCATGAGATATAACATGCTTACACATGCAGAGTGAAATATTAATCTTGCTTAGCTTCATATAATACAGACCGGATCTACCTGTTAAACTTTGTCAAGAAACTCAAGGTAGCCATTAGTCATTCTTCAAAACATTTCTCTAAATTGGCTTTGCTATCATTCAAAACCTTTTAAGCTTCGTACTTTCTGAAGGGTCCTGGAATTTACATTCTTCTCAGTCTAACTACAATCAAGTCTAATAAGGTAGAAGCATATTGAAAGAAACAAACTTATCCACACAAAATTAGATAACAATGCAAGGTATAAGACCCTACCACCATCATGAGGTTGAAGATGCACAGTAGGGTTTCGATATCAATTTTAGCTTGTGAAAGCCAAAAGGTAGTTTTTTAACAGAGTTATGTGTTTTGACTGAGTTGTGAGAGGGTTAACAAAAAGAGATAAATTAAATGGTAAAGAAATTTTTGGCAATTCAAGTTAAAATTTGAATGTAAGATATTACAGTTAAAATTTAACAATTAAAAAGGGTGTGAGTGTAGGTTTGAAAACTAAATAGATTGTGAGTTGCATTTTCACAAGCCTCAAGAAAAGTAAGTGTAATTTGCCCAATTTGTATTGTATTTTTGTATTTATAATTTTAGTATATTTCACAAAATTTTCTTTGATTTTTTCGCTAATATTTTTCATCTTTAAAACCCTTATTTGAATATTTTAAAATATAAATTCAAGTTTTACTTTTATCAATCACTTTTCTTTAATCATATTATCTTTTTGATAAATATTTTATTAACATTTTCTTTTATTGTATAATTATTATTGTTTATTTAATATGTATTGTGTTTCTGTGTTTTATTGTTTATAAAATTATCTTTCTAATGTATGGTATTGTATTGTATTAAATATTAAATATTTGTACTTACATTGTTCCTATGCACCCTAACCAAGGTGGGTTCTACCGTACCCATATAAAATTAAAGGAATTTTACACATACTTAAGGTAGATAGTTGTAATTGGTTCATGTGGAATGTGGGCCATGACTAAGAGCTTAATAGAGTGGTTATCATGAAATTATGATCTGATCCCAAATTGTGGCTTTACTTACACTGGACACCCATGGTGCCAAATTTGCAAATAAAAGTATCTGGTATTCAAAAATTCTAAATTATTTAATCCCACACTAATACCTGCGTAACGCATTCCACACAAAATATTCTCCAATGCCCTAAACTCCACTTGTAAGGGACCCACCCTTCTATCAAGAGGCACCCTACGAGACCTATACTCCTTAAAATTACAAACTTACAATTCTCTTTAAAACCTACAAGTTTATTCAACATCTGTTCACCATGTAAACAACAATTCAAGCTGCCTTCATTTGTTGCAACTTTGAAAGGTCCTTTGAAGAGTAACAAGATGATGATGATAATATTCAATCATGACAATTGCTCCTTTAAGCTCCTAGCCATGGCCCTACATTCCATTTGCACCTATTACAATCATCCATATAAGTATGGGTAAAATACCCTCAATTTTATGTTGGTACCATAGAATCCAACCCTAACTAAAACCAATGGCATGGAATTACATCCAACATAATCTTTATCATATCTGTCATGACCCAATTTGGAAACAAGACCAACATGTGAGGATGGGACATGAGGAATCCAATCCCCACATAAGTTTTATGATCATCGAGTCATACTATATGCATAAAATATTCGTAAAATCCTTTTCAAATCATAATTCCACCTCTAATACAATTCACTTTCTCTTTGAAATCAAGATAATCATAAACTATAATTTCATGATCAAACTCTAAATTTGTGGCCATATTACAAAATATATTAAGTTGCTCTCCGTACAAAAATAACCATGAAAGCTATATCATTTAAATACAAAATAATCTAAATCATGGCAACAAAAAGCAAAACTATGGACCTTGCCCACATTGTCATTGGAGCACTGCTAAACTAACATGGACCTATAGTAAGCCTCACTTCAAAGCGAAGCTCACCAAAAAAATTGCAACACTACTAATGAGGATCTTGTGGTGTAATTAAACTTGTGACAAAAAAGGGAAATAGAGGTGAGTTTTATTTTAAAACTCAGTGAGCAGATAGCCACCCACAGCTTTCATGGAATGACAAGGAACTACGTAATAATAATACATGGACATGGAAATGCCAGTAATTACATAATGATCATATTTATATACATGTCATTTGATCTTTGCCTTAACTAAATAAAATTGTAACTTTAAAGAAGATTAACTTAAAACTGAATTTATATTCTATAAACAATCACTTGCATCATAAAATTTCAATAATGTGTTTGTCCCGTTAAGGACCATGTCCTGTGGTATATCTGAATCATAAAAGCCTACTTCCATGGACACTTGACATACTGCCTCCATGGCAGCCAGGTATGCCAATGTTAAAGACTTATAAGATTTCCTTCATGGCTGCTTACTATATCGCATCATTGGCTGCTAAGCATGCCAAGGTTAACATCTTATAGGACTGGCTCCATGGCTGCTTGGTACACTGCCTCCTTGGCAGTTAGATGTACCAAGGTTAACCCAAACATGAATCGTAACTCTAGTTTAATAAACCTCATCATATATACCTTAATTGGAAAGGAATGAAGTCAATAGCAAAAACTAACAATACTTATACATCCACTCTTCTCAAACTAATCTTGAGCATAAGTAAATTACCTGAATTAGCAATCGATTCAAACACAAAATCTTATTTCCTGGACCTTATTTGTTGCTTATGAGATAATAATTTCATCATTTAAAATTTTGTCATCGAGACTATTTGTAACACCCTTCCTACCATAAAGCTATGTTTAAGTCATAACCTTATAGTAAGTAGTTGTTACTTGTTATCTTTGCTTATCCTTAGAGATGTATATATCATATTTAAATATGAGCCTGATCTTGTGACAAATAAACAACTCTTTCTCTTTGAGTCGTTAAATTTGAACATAGATAATATAACAAGAATACAAAATTTTATTACTCGATGACAAGTTGATAGTATCCATAACTATGTCAAACCCTTACCCTAGTTTGTAACACCCTAAAAATTATATAAAAATTAATTTGAGTCTTTCTAATCATAAATTCAAAAATCTGACAGACATAGAAATGATAGGGATGATCCAACAAATTTGTAAAAAAGAAATTGTGAATAGTAACTTGCGAGCCCCGCAGGTCGGCCAGGATAGTCGAAACCCTATAATTAAGGCCTGGAGATGCCCGAAAGTGAGAAATTATAGGATTAAGGTTAGGAATGGATAGGAATAAATATTTTATATCTAGAATTAAGTTTTGGACAATAGTTAATTACTCGGGTACACTGTTTACCCATTCGATAGAATTTCGGTGTGCAATTTTTAACACCGTAAAAGCTACTTGGTGGCTAAGTTAAAGTGAGCCAATTATCTTGAGCCAAATAGATGGCCAAGATTCATTCTTTGACTAAGAAATCAAATCCTAGCCATCCATTTTTCTTTCTTAGGTCAAAGATAATTTAATTATACAATATAATACTCATTCTTTTATATATGAGATAAACACAAGCCACGCTTCCTCAAGAAGCCTAAAATTTCATCCGGCTGCAAGGAGAACCAAGTTCCTCCATGTCCAAGAGCTCAAACCCTCATTCTTGCTTTCACATCCCTAAAACTTAAGCTCAAAGTCACTAAAACACCAAGATTGCTTCACAAACCTTGTTCTACTCTCCATAATCTACAAAACCAACCGATTAGAATTTTGAATCATCTTTATTCTCCACTTTGAATATCATAGCCCACTGTTAAGGAGGGGATTAGGTGCTTTTTGGAAGGCTTGAAGTGAGGAAAAACCATTCTTGGAAGGACTTTTGGAGTTAGAAGTCCCAAGTATCACATGTAGCACTTTATTCATCCACTTTTCTTTCAAATTTTGCTCTAAGATTTTCTGAATGATTGGGTCTGAAATTTTTGGATTTATTTGATGATTATACATGAATATTGATGTATTAATTTTTGGTAGAGTGTTTGGATGATGTTAGGAAACCCATTTTGCCAAAACAAATTTTGAATCATGTGCTGGAATTCTCATATTTGTATTGATAGGTTGTGGTTCACAAATTTTATGATGTATTTGTAGATGTTTCTATGAGATAGAAAAATTATATGTTGAAGCTAACATCCTAAGGCAACTTCATGATTTTTCTTGGGTCTCAAAAATGACTTTTACTATTTTCTAAAAATGTAAAACCGAGACTGTTGCTGAGTTGTTAAGACAGCCAATTCTGAAACACTGAATTTTGGTAATTTTGTTATCATATTAAATGATTTATTTTTCCTTTAACATTTTTACAGGAGGTTGAATACATATTGAAGTTGAACCCTTCATTTGGTAGGGTGGAAAATTTGATACTTCTCACTATTGGCTGAAACTAAGCAATTCTGACCTCCGAATTTGTGAAATTTTATAACTATTTAGGGAGCTTGTTTTGCTCTGAAAATTTTACAAGACATTGAGGACACATTTAGGTGTCATGGAGAATTTTTGTGGACATGAAATTGATGGTTTCATATGAGAAGTATTTTTTATTACTTGAGTGAGACATCTGTCAATGTGCTAGAATTAAGCTAAATTCTTAATTTGGAAGTAAAATGTCCTTTAATGTAACTATGATGAATATAAATGCATGCTATGTACTTTAAAGTTTGGTTTATGAGAAATGAATGAGAATCACATGTGATTGATTGTGTATATGTGATTAAAGCATGTACTGGTAAAGAGAAAGGTGATAAATGAATAATATGTATATTTTTGAAGCATTATGAAATTAAAAAATTTATGCTAATGAATGCTTGTATATGTGAGCTTGAGGATGATATATATGTTATGTAAAGAAGGAAAAGTCCCCTTTAGTGTGTAAAAGGGCACAACAAAAGTCCCCTTTAGTATGTAAAGGGCACAGGAAAATCCCCTTTAGATTATAAAAAGCACGAGAAAGTCCCCTTTAATGTGTAAAGGGCACAGACAAGTCCCTTTTAGTGGGTAAAGGGCACAGAAAAGTCCCTTTTATTAGGTCAAGGGCACCAAAAGACAGGGATAATATTTCTGAGATTCTCTTCGATATACTGAGTGTACGTAAAGTTGTAAATAAAGCATCATAATGTTAAGTAGCATGCTATGTGCATATCAAGTGATTGGTTAAAAGAGACCCACTTCGGAAATATCATTTAGAACTTTAAAAATGAACCATTGATCTAGGTTGCATGCTCACAGTTTCTTAATAAACCAAAGTGGCTGGGGCGATGATGATGACATTTATAATTGCTTATTTGGGGAGTTGCCCTACTGAGAATTGTGTAATTCTCACCCTTATGTGTTTTTGTGTTCCCATGTCGTCTCCAGGTTGAACCAAAGGACTATGATGCTGCTTTGCAAAAGAACTCAGAACTGTAATAGTGTAGTGTTTAATACTTCTATTATGTTGTACTTAATGGAATGAATATGTTTGTAAACGTAATATAGAACGGATATGTATCAAAGCTCATAGTAGGGCTTCCTTTTGTACTTAGCTATGTACTAAATAAAGATTGTGTTTCTTTATTATATATTTTAATAAATTACGCTTAGTTATTACACGTGTTGGTCGAGCCTACCATAGATAATTAAGAAAGGTCCGTTATGTTATAAGTAACAACTCTCGAGTACGATGTCATGACTAAAGGATAACGGTGTACTTGGGAGGGTGTTATATTATGGTATCAGAGCAGTTCATCATAGTAGGACCTTGAGGAATAGACTAGCTATGCTTCCTTAGTAAATGTCATGCATTTTAATTCTATATATGTGTATGACTACTGGTTGGGAATGTTGTGGGTTGTTGCCACACTTAGCTTGGTATTGAGCCTGATCAACTCAATAATTCTTGTTTGGTGTGATAGAAACCGATGACTTCCAATCGGCGTACTAGGAATGGTGTCGGAGACAAAGCGGGTATGATGGACACTTTCCACGAAATGGCGGCTGCCATGAGAGAACAAGTTGCAGCAGCCAATAGGATGATGGAAAGGTTGGATCGATATGCCAAAGGAAATCCAGTTGGAAATCTTGGAGGAGTGGAAGTTGACCTAGAATATCTAAAGTTCGCTGAGTTTAGGAAAGCAAACCCTCTGCTATTTCGAGGAGCCTTTAATCCAAATAAAGTAGAAGAATGGATCAAAGCTATGGAGAAGATTTTCTCGATTCTTCCTTGCACCGAGATCCAAAAAGTGGCTTTTGCTACTTACATGCTAGAGGCAGATGTAGAATTTTAGTGGGTTGGCACTAAAGGGTTGTTCAAAGCTTCTCAAACTAAAGTCATCTGGGAGATCTTCAAGGAAGCTTTCTTCCATAAGTACTCCCTACTTTGGTTAGAAATGCAAAGGAGTTGGAGTTCAAGGCACTCAAGCAAGGGTCCATGAGTGTAGCAGAGTACACAACCAAGTTTGAGGAGCTCTACAAGTTTTCCATCATCTATCAGCGTAATCCTGATGAAGTTTGGAAGTACATGAAGTATAAAGGAGGGTTACGCGAGGACATTGAAGCTGCTATGGGACTTTTAGAAATTCGGGATTATGCAACCCTGGTAAACAAGTTCCGTCATGCAGAGGACTCCAACAAGAAGTTGGCAATCATCCAATCTACTAAGAACACTTCTAATAAGAGATTGGCACTTGAAGACCAAGATTATGAGGAGGCCCAGCCCCAAAGGAAGCCATTCCAACCCAGTCTGCTTGGAGATAAAGAACAACAATGGTCAACCACGAGCCAAGATTATCCAAAATGTGGGAAGAACCATAGGGGTAGACCTTGCTTGGCTGGACAGAATGTATGCTATTGTTGTGGAAAGCTAGGACATATAATGAGGGAGTGTCCAAATAGGAATCCAAACCCAACTACAAAGCCCCAACCACAGAGTAGGGTCTTCACCATAAGTGTTGAAAGGACGTCACCATCCAACAAGTCAATTTAAGGTAGGAACGTTTAGGATTTGACTTCAATTGTGTGTTAATTGTTTGTTTGATATATAAAAGTTTTCTTTTGAAATTGGTTTCAAATGAATTTTGAGGGCAAATTTTTTCTAAGGTGGGTGGTAATGTAACACCCTAAAAATTATATAAAAATTAATTTGAGATTTTCTAGTCATAATTTAAAAAATTTGACAGACATAGAAATGATGAGGATGATCCAACAAATTTGTAAAAAAAAATAAATAATAAATAGTAACTTCCCCGCAGGTCCGCCGGGACAGCCGAAACCCTAGAATTAAGGCCTGGAGATGCCCAAAGTGAAAAATTATAGGATTAAGGTTAGGAATGGGTAGGAATAAATATTTTATACCTAGAATTAATTTTCGGGCAATAGTTGATTACCCGGGTACACTATTTTACTCGTTTGATAGAATTTCGGTGTGCGGTTTTTAACACCGTAAAAGCTACTTGGTGGCTAAGTTAAAGTGAGCCAATTATCTTGAGCCAAATAGATGGCCAAGATTCATTCTTTGACTAAGAAACCAAATCCTAGCCATCCATTTTTCTTTCTTAGGTCAAAGATAATTTAATTATATAATATAATACTCATTCTTTTATATATGAGACAAACACAAGCCAAGCTTCCTCAAAAAGCCTAAAAATTCGTCCAGCTACAAGGAGAACCAGGTTCCTCCATGTCCAAGAGCTCAAACCCTCATTCTTGCTTTCAAATCCCCAAAACTTAAGCTCAGAGTCACTAAAACACCAACATTGCTTCATAAACCTTGTTCTACTCTCCATAATCTACAAACCAACTAATTAGAATTTTGAATAATATCTATTCTCCGCTTTGAGATATCATACCCCACTATTAAGGAGAAGATTAGGTGCTATTTTGAAGGCTTGAAATGAGGAAAAACTATTCTTGGAAGGACTTTTGGAGTTAGAAGTCTTAAGCATCACATGTAGGGCTTTATTTATCCACTTTTCTTTCAAATTTTGTTCTGAGATTTTCTGAATGATTGAGTCCGAAATTTTTGGATTTATTTGACGATTATACATGAATATTGATTTGTTAATTTTGGTAGAGTGTTTGGATGATGTTAGGAAACCCATTTTGCCAAAACAAGTTTTCAATCTTGTGCTGGAACTCTCAGAATTGTATTGATAGGTTGTGGTTCACGAATTTTATGATGTATTTGTAGATGTTTCTATGAGCTAGAAAAATTATATGTTGAAGCTAACATCCTAAGGCAACTTCATGATTTTTCTTGGGTCTCAAAAATGACTTTTACTATTTTCTAAAAATGTAAAACCGAGACTATTGCTGAGTTGTCTAGACAGCCAATTCTGAAACACTAAATTTTGGTAACATTCTGATTGTTTATATAATATTTAGTTTTTGTGTTTCAATTCTTCTTTATCATAGTTTTATTATTAACTTTAGGCTTGAGAATAGAACTCAAAGATTCCTGATATACTTCTTATCTAATGTATTGCGTATGATTCAACACTTCATGTTACATCCTAATATAGTTCACTTGATAAGTACCTTGTACTGCATCTCAATACATCGCTTTCCTCATAATGTTGTAACATCTCGTGTTATAACCTGATATAGTTCACTTTATTGTAGTAGTACTACAACCTGATATAAATTACAGCTTGAATCCATGAGCTTGTAATCAAGCAATTGATATTAAATAAGGTTTATTTCTTTAAGTTTTCTCTTCTCATAAGAATATTTAATATTTGCTTATGAAATCTCATAATTTTTAAGTAAAATCTCTTCTTAATAGCTCTATTTCTCATACTTTTGCTTTGAGATGTCCTTGAAATATCCTTAACTCTTATGAGATTTTCTCTGTTACGTCTCCAGAATTACTATAAGACTCTTCTCTTGAAAATATCATGAACTCTTATGATATTTTCTCTGTTAAGTCTCCTGAATTTCTGTGAGACTCTTCTCTCTAAAATATCCTGAATTTTTTATGAGATGTTCTCTTTAGAATCTTCTTAATCCTTAATGAGATTTTATGTTTTTAAAAAATCTCCTAAAGTCTTATGAGATAATCTATTTAAAATCTCTTAACTTCTTATGAAATATTCTGTTCAAATCTCTTGAATTCTTATGAAACTTCTCCACAAAAATTCTCTTTAATTTTTTTATGAGATTTATTAGAAAATTTGCTAAACGTTTTATGAAGATTTCTAAAAGAAAACAGCTAAGCTTTTTATGAGATTTTTCTATAAAATATGCTAATCTTCTATGAGATTTCTTCATGGCAGAAACTTATAGGATTTCTTACCTAGTAATTCTTAACATTTCAGAAAATTAAACCAAGTTTCTTACTTCGATTTCAAAGCTTTTCTTCTATAGATGAAAATCTCATCATTTTCACAAGACTTTAGCCATCATACTTCAAAATACCAATCTTTCAGATTTTTCAAAACTATTTCTAGTAATAATCTGGAAAAATTTCCAGATATCTTATTCTTTTTAAAGAACTAAAAATCTCTTCATTTACTTAGTAAATCTCTTACATCAATTCTCAAGACTTGTATTTAGTGTCTCCTTTATGTTCATCCAACCCATAAATATATGAATCTGGAAATAAATTTCAGATTTCATCAACATAAATCCAAACATATCTTAAGAAATTTAATTAGCAAAATAGCCAAACAATCAACATGTAATTGACATAGAGTTTTCCTACCTTTCTCCAAGCTTTTTGCTAAACTTTTCTCTAGTTTTTCTTCTCTAATCCAAGGCTCAAACCCATTTTCCAGCACCCACATATGATGCTGTTTGGACAGATTTGAAGATTAAAAACAAGGTTTTGGCTTGAGTTTGATGTAAAGGAAGTGTTCTTGAACTAGTTTGTGTTTATCTAAGAGAATCCTTCAAGAACTTGGTGGTTTCATGGAGTTTCAAGAAGCAAAAATGGAAGAAAAGTAAAAGGAAGAAGAAGGAAACGTGGTTGTTGTCTAGGCAATGAAGAAAATGCCACTTTTTCCCATTTTTCCTTTATATAATAAGACTTACTTAGAGACAAAGTAAGGAATTAAATATTTCCAGATCGATTTGTCTTGTATTAGTATTAGAAATATGTATATTTGTTTGATTGTCTTGAGTAAAAATATTCTAGTATATGATATTATCCATTATTTATACCAATTTTTACGTTTTGATGTACCAGTTATTACCATTTTGGTGTGCCAATTATTTACCATTTTGGTACCCGATCGACATCTAAATAATTTTATTCGGTTAAAATATTTATTTAATCTTATCCTTATTTTTTTCTATGCTTTTATACCAATTATAGTGTTTCATTCTATACCCCCGATTAAAATATTATTATATTGAATTTTTTAATAATATTAAATTAATTTTCTTTTTTACAGAATTCTCATATTATTTGGTTCATAACTGTGTCTGTTAGAATTTTCAAAATCCCTATAGATTGTTCATATTTAATTATTTTATTACGACAATACTAAAATATAAGTCGTTACACTGTTCATGCTATATTGTTGACTAATCCACTTGCAACTATGATAGCGATACTAATAACAATAATAATAATAATCTAACTATTAACCTTTGATTACCATTTACCTATTAATTATTATTCATGTATTTATTTATTGCTAAGAAGATGTTGGTCTTCTCATATTATATAAATAAATTAATATTAGAACTGCTACTAGTTAAACTATATTGCCCATAAATTGAAAATAGTCTTGCAATTAATTAATTTTCATTAATTGACTAAGTCCCATCATGTTAAGTAACAACTATTTATTCCCATCATGTTAAGTAACAACTATTTATTAAATCTTAGCTATTGCTTAGATCATTCTTATTTTTCTAGTTGTTAATCCTACGATATATAATGAGTATGTACTAGTTTTTCCACTGAGCTCCAATATTAGGCTTGGCTTTCCGTATATGTAATTAAAACTTTACACAACATCACATTTACTCTTGCTATTCTATCTGTGAAATTATGATAATTGCCAATCTATTTTCTAGTGAGGAAACTCATAACATGCCAAACAATTCCCATATTGCTAAAACATAATATAACTTGAACTAGTAGCACCTTCCAACATTCATGCAACAGCAATAGTGCCATAAGTTTTCCAAAAAAAAATATATGATTTTCATAATAATAATGATAATAATAATTTTCTAAAATAATTTTAATGGCTAAAAATATAGCCATGAGTAACTACCCACTCACCTAGATGGGTGGAATGTGAAGGACCAACTCCATAAGAGCTCTGGGGAGTAGAGATGGCACCAATGCCTAGCATAACAACCACAAAACTCATCAATAATATATGGGTATTACTAGATAACTCTAAACAAACTCTACCAATATTAGGGGAGCACCCTTACTTGAGAAGAATGAGAGAACAATAACACCCAACCTAAGAGAATGGAAGAATAGAGAGAGAGATAACACAATCTGACAACATTTACTCACCTTGAAGGTTGGAGGGGGAGGATTTGAGTGGGGTTGAGAGTGAAGGGTGGAAGAGACTGTTGCAGATGAGGGTTTTTGGTTTTAAGGGTGGAGAGCCCTAAACGAGGGTTTAAAAAGGGGTAGGGTGCTTGTGAACAGCCGATTTTGTCCGACCCATAAATAGAAAAACAAAAACAAAAACTTGCATTTTTTATGATTTAGCCTTTTCACTTATTTCTTTTGAACAAAAAAAAATGAAAAGATATATGGTATTTTTTTGTGTTGAGAATTTTTTTAAAAAAATCAAAAGAAGCCCATTCCATCCACCTATGTCATAGTTAGCCATTAAAAAAAAAAACTTAAGTCCAATCTCTCCGTGCTTGATCAAGTTAAAGAAAAGCAAAATAAATAATAAATTAAAAAAGGTCAAAAGATGCACAAGACTGCATTTAATTCTCTAGTGGTGCATTTAATGTTTCAATAAGATAGTTAACAATCACATCCCAAGAATCAAGGGATTTAATGCCTCAGCAGTCAGCAGATCCAAGCATTCAATTGTCCAACTAATGCATTTAATTCGACAGTGTGTATAAATAAGAAAATAAAAAATAGAGAGGGGAGGGGAAATCTCTTTGACAATCTTCATTTGCTAAAGCAGAAGCAGAGAGCTCTTGGTTTAGAAATTTTAGTAGAGTTAAAGAGAAGTATCATAAACAAAAAAGAGGAAGGAGTTTTTGGATTCTCATACTCTTGCAAGAATTGAGGAAAAATTTTAGAGAAGATACACATTGATTTTCATCATCAGTACTTACTCTTGTTTGTTATTTTTCATCTATAAAGAGAAAAGTGATCTAATTCTTAGAGACTCTAATAGACACGGAGGGGATTACCACATCAAGACTAGATTCTTAGTTGCTATTTTGATTTAAAAAAAAACAGTGATCTAATTTTAGAGACTCTTAAGAGAAATAACAGCTAAAATCAAAGACTAAAAGATTTAGCAAATCAAAGTGAAAGAATAGATTTATTGAGCAAAGAAAATATGAGAAAGAGAAAGAAAGGGTGGCATTTTTCCATTCCATCGTCATCATCATCATCGTGCGGCCACTTCTCCCTCTCAGTCACAAACTGTTGCTGCATGTCCATGGGTGTTGACGTGCAGCCATGACCTTTGCCCAGATTAACTACCGCAGTTGCAGACCGCCGCTTCTCAGCCAATGTCATGGCTCTCTCAGCCAATGTCATGGCTCTCTCAGCCTCCTTCCTCCTTATCTCTACTGGAGCGCTATTCCCTATCTCCCTCTCTATGTTTCTCTTGGTAAGTAAAAGATAAAGAGAATAAAAGCAAATGCTCAATGCCAATAGCTTTCTCCTTTCTCTTTTTCTTCACATGTATGTGTGTGTAGTGTCAGCCAAAGGTAATGAAAATCCATACCCCTTTTGTTTCCCACTTTGGTTATTTTATCATTTTATTTCTTGTGTTTTCATATAGCACATGGTAAAGCTAAAATCTCTTTTGTCTTGTTCCCCAAAGGAATAAAAGGCCATCACTCTCTCTCCCCTTCTCTCTCTCGATATCTCCCTTTGTGCATGTGTGAATGCTAAACCAAAAAAAAAAATCAAGCTAAGTTCCCGTTACAGACCTTTCTTTCCATTTTGTTTGTTTTAAATTATTATTATTATTATGTTATTTTTCTTGCATTTGATATCACGTTTGGACTTTGTAGACATCACTTGGACTATATTTTCCACTTAAGTTTCTTAACTGTATATTACTTTGCATATTGGTCAGATTTGTTAGTTTTTATTTATATCCTATTTGGTCTATTATTTGGTAACTATTGTGTGTTATTTTTTGCTTCTTTGTTAAAAAAAATCATTTTCAGCTTTGACCAAATTTTATTTACTCTCTCATTGTCATGCAAGTTTTTTTATTTGTTGGGTTAGTTAATATTTTGTTTGATTGGGATTTAAAGTCAAGTTTTTTTTTCTTTCAAAAAAATAGATTGATGATAATTTTGTAGCAACTAGTTTTAAAATCATTTAGGTGGAATTAAGTAAACCAAATTAGGAAGTGTTTTAGTTATTCATTTGATGTCTTAGTGAATTTTGTGCTAATTTTTGTTAAAATAATAATAAAAATATAAAAAGGTTTGAAAAGAAATAAAAATGGTAATTAGGGCTCTTGCATTTTAATTCAATTATTTTACTTGTCGTAATATTTTGCGTAAGTTAATTGTGTGTTTGTTATTAATTAGTTTCTCCAGTTCATGTTGAAATTTTTGTCAAGATAAATAAATAAATATATTTCTTTTTGGTAAATGAAAATACATTTTAAAATAATCTCTCGTGTAGTAATCAATAATGGTGATTGAGTAAAAAATGTTATCTTCACCATTTTTGAATCATGAAGGTTCATTAAGTAGCCAAGTGCTAACTTGAACCCTCTTCAAGAGTAGATTTTGTGTTCAAAGAAACTATTCTTACCGAAAGTGGTTTCAATCAATTAAAATCAACCAACATACAAATATTTTCTACAGAACTATGTGACTTTGAGTTTCTCATTGCACCAGAGGATACGTAAGAGCAGGCAACCCCTATCAAGCCAAAATTAATTTATCTTAATTTGTTTGTTTAAATTGTAAATATATTTGTCTAAATTAATTTTTCTTAATTTATTTTTTTGAATTGTAAATATATTTGTCTCTTTTTATTGCATTTTTAAAGGTTATTAGTTAACTTGCACAACTTACTAAGGTACCATCCAGGGATGGGTGTATTAGGGGTGCTATAGGATTAAATTCCTACCCTTCTCTATGCATAATCGACTCCCAAACTCATATCTGATTTTTCAAAGATCATTTTTCTAAAATAAAATGGGTTTTTCCTAGTTTTCCCAATTCAAATAAACTTGGTGGCGAATCTAATCTCCAAACTATTTCTTGCCATCCTCATCGCAATCCTGGTTGTGACAGATGGTGACTCCATTGGGGATGTGAGAGAGTCAGGCCTATGATAGTTAGTTGTGCAAATTAAATACAACCCCTTTTTTTACTGTATTTTTTTTATCTTTCTCTTGTAGAGTTTAGTGTTTCATATGTTTATTTATAGTGTTTGCTTTATTTGTTGAAACCTTAGGGTAGATGACTATTGTTATTCTGTATATATTTGTTATTTTTATTTTGTTTTTATTTTTGTCATTTTATTTTGTACAGTGTTTTCTTTATTCTTCTTTTACACAATTTAGTGTTTCTTATGTTAAGTTATAATATTTGCTTTATTTGCTAAAACCTTAGGGTAGACGTGTTGAATATCCTATGTGTGGACTAACATAAATCAATTTTTTTCGTTATAATTTGATTCCAGATTAATTGGATGCTAAAATATTTGATCATATTGATTAGCTCAATTTTATGGTTAATTTTGTTATTGGGCTCAATTTTGATTTTGTTACTAGTGGATATGGTGATATTTAGTTTTTGTTACTGGGCTTAGCTATAATGGGCAAGCTTGGCCCATTTAATTAATATAAAACCTGCAGAGGCCCCTACTCCTAACCTTATCAGAGTGGCTGTTGCCCCATTGAGACAGTGCATAGGTTTTGGCAACTGATAGGGTGATAGGAGAAGTTTCTCTCTGCTGCTTGGATACACACATTGAAAGGTCAATCATAAGATCATGGATTTATCAATCTCTTCCACTCCAGGTAATTCTGACACTTAATTCAATTTATAGCATTTGATTATCACATGTCATATTTAGAATTAGATAAAATTTTCTTCAATTGGTATCAGAGACAGGCTAATTCTAATATGGCTGTGATAATATAATTCAGATTAGGTGTTTATAATGTAAAATTCGTATATGTGATGAACCCTAAATTACCAATTCCGAATTTTATAATTTTACTGATTAAATTCAAAATTGATTGAGGGTTTTTGTTACTAATAATATCATGAGAAAAACGACATAAACATCATAGGAATCGTGTTAGTGTACAAGGAGAATTTCGATTTTGAAGTTATAAACCCTGTATTGAAAGCTGATTTTGTTTTAAAATTCCTTAAGCCATATACGTGTGAAATTATTTTGAATTCATTAGGGGTTTCGTAGAGCATAAAATTTTGAATCTATTGACACCAAAATCATGAATTTTCATCAAGTATAGAGAGAGAAATTGCTAAAAAACAGAGAGTAATGGTGTTAAACTTTGCAGAATTTTCTGTACTCATAGGGGTTATAGTTCGAAAAAACATTATATGGGTTTTGTAGAGCATTAAGAGAGGAATCCATAGACACAAAAATCACTGAATTTCGTTGAGAATTGTGAGAGATATCGCGTTCGACCCATATCACTGCAAAGCGGGTCGCAACCCAGAACCAGGACCCGCCTGAAGCTTGAAGATGATGAATAGTAGCATCCAGGCAAGGCCGCGATGATCTTGAACTGGCATGTCTGCACGTACATCTTGAGGCCCATCCGGGGCCCGTTTTGGTCCATTTTTTTTTCATTCTAAGGTTTTTTAATATTTTAAAATTATTGGTGAATTTTATTTATTTTTCTGGGCATCAGAAATTATTGTTATTAATTTTTCATTGAATAAATTCCTTAAAAATATTTGATACTCTCCTAATTTTGGTCTAAAATTTTTTGTGCATATTTATGACATTGTTAGGCACACTATGTACAGCATAATCTCATATATTAGTATTATTTGGTTAATTAAACAATTTTGTGCTCTATTATATACATATTGATTATTGTGATTATGACATATTGCTATTATAAAATTTTATGACATATATTTACAAAATATGTATTTTAGGCCATTAAATCTTGTTATTGAGTATTTTCATAGTTGTAGCTTCGCTGCCGGAGGCGGATTATGATAAAATACTATTGTTGGAAAATTATTGTTACTAATGTGGCATTAGAAATTATTTTAATAATGCACATACCCTATCGGTTTGTCCTTATTAATATAATTCCTAATGATTGATAATTGTATTTTTAAAGTTTTCAATATCCTCTCGATATTAGCTTTAAGAATATAATTATTTTATGTAATTTGGGAGTTAAGTTGTGCATTGTAATTCGGGACCCTTAGGCGGGATTACAATTGCATGAGGTGACTTTATTATTGTTATAAGCTCTATTTCTTTAGTTGGATATGCTTGATAAAAATCTCCCATTAATGTGCAAATTCCATCTTTGCCTATGAGTATGAACTCTTTACCAAAGTTTGAATGGAACCAATTATGAGGGCTGGTAGCCGACTACATTAAGTTGTTTCTTGCTATTTCTAATGTCGATGCTGCCCTTACTGAGAATGAGCCTGAAGTTCCCACACTTGAGTCTTCCGCTGCTGTTATAGCAAAACATGCTAAGTGGGCTCATTCTAATAGAGTCTGTTTGATGACTATGAGGTTCACTATGGACAAGACCATCAAAGATAATGTTCGTGAGACGAATAGTGCTAAGGAGTTTCTCGAGTCTGTAGGACAGAAGTTCAAGAAATTTGACAAGACTGAAAAGGCTTACTATTTGTCATTATTGACAAAGACTAGATATGATGGTGTATCAGGCGTTCGTGAGCATGCTATGAAGCTCACCAATTGGTACAATAAGTTGAAATCCATGAAAGTGGAACTAGGAAGTGACTTTCTAGTGCAGCGGTGTTGGACTCTCTTCCTTCTGAATTTGATGTTCTAAAGACTTCTTATAATGCACAAAAGGAGGAGTGGTCTATTGATGAGCTTATATCCATTCTTAATCAGGAGGAGCAAACTATGAGGAAAGGTAAGGCTCAAGTTGTTCAGTTGGCTTCTCACAAGAGTCATGATAAGAAGAAGAAACATTTTAAGGGGAAGAGTAACAAGCCTTAATTCAAGAAGAAGTGGAGTGATAAATCTGGACCTCCTTCAGTTTATGAAGATGGTGAATCATCTAGTGTTAAAAAGAGATTCAATGGCACTTGCAAATTTTGTGATGTGTTTGGGCACAAACAATCTGACTGTTTTAAGTTTAAGAAATGGCTAGAGAAGAAAAAGCAAGGTATTCATCTAGCTCTAGTGTGTTTTGAGTCTAATCTTGTTGATGTACCTTTGCATACTTGTTAGTTAGACTCTAGTACAACCATTCATATTGCAAAATCTGTGCAGGAGCTCAAAACTAGGAGAAGGCCAAATTAAGGAGAGGTGTCTGTTGCAGTTGAAAATGGGATAAATGTCAAAGTAGAACATATAGGAGTAGTTGCTTTGAAATTAAGTAGTGGACATGAGTTGATTTTGCAAAACACTATTTGTGTACTTTCTATGAGAAGGAATTTGATTTCAGTTTCAGTTTTGGATGAATGTGGCTACTCTTTCCATTTCGGATCTAATAAAGTTGTTTTATATTATGCATCTGCTGTTGTTGGTTATGGTGTTAAATTGAATGGCATGTATATATTGGATCTTGATCCTCTCTCTCTTGAACAACGACATTCCAATGTTAATAATGTTGTTGGGCAAAAGCGTGGAAAAGCTATTGAGAATTCTTCTATGTTGTGGCACAAGAGGTTGGGACATACATCCCGAGAAAGGATGGAGAGATTGATCAAGGAGAACATTCTTCATATTGTGGACTTCTCAGATTTTGATACTTGTATTGATTGTGTGAAAGGAAAGCTCACTGGAGTCGGAAGAAAGAGTTGGTAGGAGTGAAGGTATCACTAGTTGATTTATCTGAGATATCACGTAGGCTAATTACTCCCATTACATAGGGAGGATTTAGATATTTTATCACTTTTATTGATGATTTCTCAAGATTTGGATGGATTGATTTGTTGCGTGAGAAATCAGACTCTTTGGATGCTTTTAAGACTTTTAAAGCTGCTGTTGAGTTGAAATTTGGCACACAGGTTAAGTGTGTTAAATCTGATAGAGGTGGTAAATTTTATGGGAGGTATGAGGAAACTGGCAGGAATCCTAGTCCTTTTGCAAGGTTTCCTCTGAGGATTGTGGTATTAGTCATGATATACCATGCCTGGCACTCCCTAGCAAAGCAGTGTTCTTTGAAAGCGAAATCATTACTCATGGAAATGGTTAGGTGTATGTAGCCATTCAACTCTTCTGACTTTTTATGGGAGAAGCTTTGAAGGCAGCTTATATGAATGCAGATCATGTGTCTAGTAAGTCAGTTCCAAGGACTCCATATGAACTTATGACAGGGAGAAGGCCTACTCTGAAGCATTTTTGTGTCTAGGGTTGTAAGGCAGAAGTCAGGCTCTATAATCTAGAAATAAAGAAGCTTGATCCTAAGACGATTAGTGGTTTCTTTGTAGGATATTGTATTGGCTCCAGGGATTCTAGATTTTATTGTCCTACTCATATCACTAGGTTGTTGAATCGATGATCTTTGTCTATTTTGAAAATGATATAGAACATGTTGCAACTTAGAGCGTGTTGTTAGCTTGAGAGAAGAACATGTCACTATTCACTGTACCTATTGCTCCTTTGCCCGAGTCTATGCCCCTCTGTCACTCATGATGAAGCCAGTCCCATTGTTGGTCTTGCGATGTTGATCCTCATGTTAATTATGACGTTCAGAATCCTGATATTGTTGAGCCTCAATTGAGGCGATCTAAGCGTGTTCCTACATCTACTGAGTCTACTAGATTCAATGATTATGTTGTTTATTTGCAGGAACATGAGTTCACTTGTGTTGGGGATTCTGACCCTATTACTTTCCATGAAGCCATTTCTGATTCTCATAGTTCACAGTGGCTAGCTGCTATGGAAGATGAATTGGCTTCTATGTGAAAGAATGATGTTTGGGATTTGGTGGAATTGCCCGAAGGTTGCAAATTTGTTGGTTGTAAATGGGTCTTTAAGACCAAACGTGATGCTAAAGGAGAGATAGAGAGGTACAAAGCCAGGCTTGTTGCTAAAGGATACAACCAGAGGGAAGGCATAGGCTATAAAGAGACGTTTTCTCCTGTCTCTACTAAAGACTCTTTTCGTGTTGTGATGGCCTTGGTTGCTCATTTTGATTTAGAGCTTCATCAAATGGATGTTAAAACAGCATTTTTGAATGGTGATTTGTTTGAGGATATCTATATGGATCAACCTGATGGTTTTGTTGAAAGTGGTAAGGAACACATGGTTTGCAAATTGAAAAGATCCATTTATGGTTTGAAGCAGGCTTCTAGATAATGGTACTTGAAGTTTGATCATATTATAAGCTCTCTTGGCTTTAAGGAAAATCTGGTAATCGGTGCATTTATCCCGAAAGAAACGATGGGAGAAATTTTGTTATTCTTGTTCTTTATGTTGATGATATCCTTTTGGCTAGTAATGATATGGGTTTTCTGAATGAAACCAAATAGATGCTTACAACACATTTTGATATGAAGGATCTTGGTGATGCATCTTTTGTTTTGGGCATTAAGATTCATCGTGATAGATCTCATGGTATCCTTGGTTTATCTCAACGAGGATATATTGATAGAATCCTGAACCGGTTCAATATGTAATCTTGTAAGCCTTGTGTTGCACCCATTCAAAAGGGTGAGAGGCTTTCTAATACCCAGTGTCCTCAGACTGAAAGTGAAATGGCAAATATGAAAAAGATTCCTTATTCTTCTATTGTTGGCAGCCTTATGTATACTCAAGTTTGTACACGTCCTGATATTGCTTTTGTTGTTGGTGTACTTGGGAGATACTTGAGTAAACTTGGTGTGGCACATTGGCTGGTAGCAAAACGTGTTTTGACGTATCTAAAAGGTACCAAAGATTGTATGCTTACATACAGGAGGTCAGATCATCTTGAGGTAACATGTTGTTGTGATTCTGATTATGGTGGTTGTCCAGATGATCATAAGTCCACATCAGGTTATGTATTTATGTTAGCTAGAGGAGCTATTTCTTGGAAGAGTGTCAAACAGACTCTTACAGCTATATCAACCATGGAAGTAGAGTATATAGCTTGTTATGAGGCTACACGTCAAGCGATATGGTTAAAGAACTTTATTGCTGAGTTTATTTTTGTGGAGAGTATCTCTAGGCCTCTAACTATATATTGTGACAACTCTGCTGTGGTGAGCTTCTCTCTTAATAATAAGAGCTCAAAGCGGACAAAGCACTTTGAGACAAAGTTTATGTTTGTGAGAGAGAAGATCCAAGAGTTTAAAACTCGTGTTGAGCATATCCCTCACTGAGGCTTAATGTTCTTTGATCCCTAACAAAAGGCATAACTGTTAAAGCATTTGTTGATCATGTAACCCGTATGGGTGTAATGAAGTCTTTTGATATTTTGGATTAGTGGGAGTTTATGTTTATGTTATGACCTCGTATTTATAATATTTGAGACATTGTTCAAATAATGGTTATTGTTGCTATTGGTATTGCCATATGAATATTCTGCCTTGATTTAATTGTTATAATTATTATTATATATTTATATATTGTGATGGCATATTGTGGAGACATTTTGGACCCAGTCTCAATATTGTTTTTGTGATAAGATTTATTAAATCTTATATGGCATCTTGGGCGGATGTTTGGGCCATTTTGTTGGGAAATTGCACCTTGTTCAAATTTTGGCATGCCATTTTGTTGTGCTTTCCCATTTATCCATATTCCACTTTGTTGTTGGGTCACAGGATATAAGTGTCTTACAATGTATGATATTACTATTCCTTCGAATATGATTTTCTGCATTGTTGAGATGCTTATAGTTCCATTTTGGACCTTTTGGTGGTTTATGTTGGTTTATTTTGGCATCTTGTTGTGGCCACATATTGTTGATTAATCTGGTATATCTTGATGTTTTGATTTATGTTGTCCAAGTGGGAGAATGTTGAATATCCTATGTGTGGACTAACATAAATCAATTTTTTTCGTTATAATTTGATTCCAGATTAATTGGATACTAAAATATTTGATCATATTGATTAGCTCAATTTTATGGTTAATTTTGTTATTGGGCTCAATTTTGATTTTGTTATTAGTGGATATGGTGATATTTAGTTTTTGTTACTGGGCTTAGCTATAATGGGCAAGCTTGGCCCATTTAATTAATATAAAACCTGCAGAGGCCCCTACTCCTAACCTTATCAGAGTGGCTGTTGCCCCATTGAGACAGTGCACAAGTTTTGGCAACTGATAGGGTGATAGGAGAAGTTTCTCTCTACTGCTTGGATACACACATTGAAAGGTCAATCATAAGATCATGGATTTATCAATCTCTTCCACTCCAGGTAATTCTGACACTTAATTCAATTTATAGCATTTGATTATCACATGTCATATTTAGAATTAGATAAAATTTTCTTCAAGACGACTATTGTTATTCTATATGTATTTGCTATTTGTATTTTGTTTTGCAGGGATGAACGTAGTAATAGAATCGAGAGGTTTGTATGCTCCAAGCACACACATCACAATCACTTCACACACTGCTATTTTGGGCTCTATACTTGAGCCTATGTGAGCCAAGGATTAGGGGGTTTCTCGACATTGCTATGAGGGGCTTCATGCTCACTTGGTAGCTGTTAGGATGCCACTTGGATTGTTACTGCTTTATGGATCAATCATATTGAGAGGGTTCATCGCTACTTGTGGTTAGTTCAAAAGTCAGATCCTTGTCCTATGGATAGGGGCAATCTGGGGACCATGGTCATTAGAAGTCTAGACCCACCATAAACGTGTGCATGCATTGTTAAACATAGCAGCCTCCCAAATAGGTTTTTTGGCCTTAGAACTTCCCATCCATTAAGCTTTACCCTGTTAGGACAAAGAGGGCATGCTTCTTTCATTTTTTTACATTGCACTCCTTTATGCATTAATTTTGGTTGTTTTTACATTATCACATTGTATTTGGGTTACCTAGCTCCTCATCACCATCTCATGCTATACATCCTCAAGTGCTTAGGCATTCATAACATAGACCAGCATTTTGTTCATTACCACATGCATTTATTTCATCATGTTTTCTTTTCTCATAACATAACTTACTTTTTGCATAAAAAATGGTATGTTTTTAGTTTATTTTGTCCGTATAGATTTGTGCATCATCAAATTCTTAAGGAAGAATTTCATAAAGAATATTCCCAATAAGAGCATGCATTTTTTTTCTTTCCTTCTTTCCATCTTTTTTAACTTTACTTAATTATCTTACTCTTTTCCACATAGGTTTTTAATTTTTGATAAAACAAAGTCATCATTAGTTTACAGCAAATGGAAGCAACATAGATGAACATTAGCAATGCACACTTGAGTTGCCGATTGTGATTTCTCTAGCTCAATGCTTTCTATAGAGGAGCAAATGTTCCCCTAGAAAGTGGTCAATCACATTTTTTCCTTAAGATAGTCCATCCTTGTGCAAAAATGTGAGAGGCTCAATCATATGAGAAAAAGAACTGCATTACTAGTGTTTATTCGATAGCACTTACAGAGGAGCGAATTCTACCTTTGGACTTGTTATTAATTGCACCTTGACTTAAAGGGTGACATACGCATAAGAACGGGCGCGGGCATCTTTATTTGTGCAAAAAAACTTTTGACGACCATTGTTCACTTTTATCTTGTTTTGTATATATCAAAGGATAATTATAACAAAAAAAAAAAAGGAAAAAAAGATGTGTGCCTTCGCAGTCATTCTAGATAATAAAACTTGCACATTACATTCTAACATGTATTCATTACCTTATCTGATCATGTCATTTATCACTTAAAAAAAAATGACCTTTGTATTCTAGTATATGATGAAGCTTTATATTGTGATTTTTATGAATAAGATAGTTTTCACTTTAGCATTGTCAAGATTTTGTTGCTTCATGCAAAAATGAAAAGAAGAATTGCATCTATCATTTGTTCATAAAGTTTTGCATAATCTTTGTACATTTGTTAAGCTTTTTTCATTGTATAATAACCTTTTTCATTTGGCTTAATTTTCTGCCTAAAATAAAAAAAATAAGAAAAAGAGCATCATTGCATTTGTTTGTGAAGATTTGTTTTTTATCATTGGGTATTTGCCTTGACTTGCTAACAAAAATGAAAAATGAAGGGCATCTTTGCATCTATCATCTATTTCAAAAAAAAAAAGGAAGATAAGAAACCATTGTTGTATCTACTGTCTATTTGTAATGTTTTGATCTTTGTGCGTCTATCATGGGTTGATGCTTGCAAAAACAAAAAAAACAAAAAAAAAACATCTTAGCATTTGTCATTTGTCTATACGGTTTTACATTATACCATGACTTTTATGCATTTGTCTTGATTTGTTTCTTCAGGAAAAAAAAACTCATCCTTACCTTTGTTAATAAAGTCTCATAAAAAAAAAAAGGAAAAACTTTCATCTGTTCATGAAGTAGAGCATTTCAACATTTTACCACATGATGATGTTTGATCTTATGCATTTCTTTCAATTCTTATGAATGTGATTTCTCCTTAACTTCGCATTCACTACTAGCATGTTATTCATGTACATAGTGGCTCAACATTTTTATGTTATTCTGTTTTGTTACATTAGAAAAAAACAAGGGTGAGGCATTCATTTTAACATGTTTTTCATATACATAGTGGCTCATCATTTCCATGTCATTCTATTTTGTTACATTAGGAAGCATTTCATTTTGGGTTGTTGTGATTTATTACGTTGTAAAAAAAAGGAGGGATCTTTTTTTTATAATGGGATAAATTTGGATTTCACAATTTAGTTTGATTTTCTTGCATTTAGAAATCCCCTATCTCTTATTTTCATTTGACATATTTTTGGATTTTTGTAACAACTTTGTCATGAGCATTTTGCCTTTTTGCATACATTCTTCCCATTTGGTAGCTTTTAATTTCATAATGTCACGATTTGCCAAAAAAAATCATTCACATAAATAATGATTGGTGTTTTGTTCATGTCATGTTTGTAGAAAGTTTTGAAGAGTCTTTTGAATAGTGATACAAGGTCGTTTGAGAAAATTGTATTTGGAATTTTTTGTTGTTAATAAGAAAAAATTGAACCATGGTGCTTCTGAAGAAAGTGAATATTACCCAAATCCAAGTTCTTGAGGTCGGATCATAAAATTCCAAAGGAAATTAAGAGGAACTTGGGTTGTGGTGGATAGAGTATAGAAAGGGCACAATCATATTGTCGAGAGACATAAAGGACTAAGTGAATTGTGAAAGAAAGCATGGGGACTCTACAAATGAACAAAAATGCTGAAGAGTTTGGAGGGAAGATGAGGGCAATCTAGAGCCCTATTGTCATGGTATAAATAGAAATGGATGATTGAGAAAAATGGAATTGCTAGCAAATGAGCCACATTTGGGACAAAATGAATCAAAAGCAAATCATGCACAATGCAATAAACTATTCCCTAATCCATATCCTATAATCTTACCCTATCCACAAAACCTTTCAAGCATTTGTACCCAAGCATTATCAACCTTAACATATATCCTTTACCATGATAAGCACGTTTATAACCATACACTTCTACTTAGTCATTTCCACCTTCATCATATCTCCTTCATCTCGTCTCAATTAACCAAGGCACCTTCATTCACCAATGAAATTCATAAAACCAAATTAAAAAAAAAAAAACTTTTGTCATCTATTGTTTTTGCATGATTTCAATAAAAATTTTACTCAATGATTGTCTCAAGAAGGCTCTAGAATCTAGTGAAACCATCACTTCCAATAGTGGGCAATCCCATTCTTCCTAGCAATTTTTATCCAATGGAAGAATATGAAAGTTTAAAGATTTTGGAGCATTAAGTTCTTTTAGCTATCCGTATCCCAACCTAAGAGACATTGGTTTCATGTCTTTCATACTTTCATGTCTTTCAACGATATGGAATCTGTCAGAGACATTGGTTTGATTCGCTTATCAAGTGGATACCATGAATTAGAACCTCATGTTGGTCAAAATTATGAACTTGTGTTCCCTTTGCAGAAGCACTAGAAGAATGGATGACATGGATTTCAATGTATTAGATTTTCTCTGTATATTGTTCATATTGTCTCTGCATAATTCTATGTCTTGCTTCTTTTGCATCTTAATTATCTTTTTGCCATTCTATTATTTCGTTCGTATTAGTGTTCTGTGTAACACCCTAATAGAACTCCACTGTGCTTAAGTTCACATTTGGATTCTATTAGTTGTCACTTATGCCTTGCATTTATTTTCTTTTGAAATTAACTTAGAAAAATAGTGGAAGTTTTTTTTTCTTTAAATAAATTAATTTTTGGAAAACTTAAGCCTGTAACGAGAAGTGAAATATATAGCGCTTTTATAGATAATAATCAAGTTACATTGTGCACTTAATTAGATAAGCGGAATAAGAGACTAAGTGTAGAACTATTATCACATAAACTGGAATATAATCACTTAATACATAAGTCACAACAGGGCATATATCATACTGATAAGTTTTTACAAATAATAATATAAGCTCTACTATTACTAATTGTTTCTCACAAACTATAATGTAACTAAAGCTCGGAATGCTCCTACTTGAAAGGTTTGAAATCTTCACGGCGCTACCTCCTTCCTCATTTCTGACCTTCGTTGCTTTAGGTGGACACGTCTGTCTCTAGTAGCGACAATGGAAAATAAACATAGGAGTGAAATACATGATTTCTCGATGGGAGTTCCTACTTGTACTAAAAGTGTCATCGTTGTCGTCCCGATCACTTGGGTTTATTATAAAAAGGTGAGCAGTGGGATTCAATTATCAAACTTTCACAAGCGTGATTAGCGGAAGTGCGATTACTTTTAAACTAATCTTGAACATTAGCAGAAATATCCATTCAGTATTTCATCAAGCATACATATAAGCATATCATGAAAAACCACTAATAAGCAATAATCATTTAGGAGCTGCATGCATTTCATGATTACTCATCCTCAACATTCACTTGTTTAGTGATCATCATCTTTCATTTATTTCATCAACATATTTCTTAATTACTCACGGGATGAATACATCAATGCCTTAGACCACCCTAAAAGGGTAATGAGCTCATCCCATAGCCGTCGCCACAACCTTTTGGTTTTCTTTCTGTTGCCTTGATCTCAACGGTTTAGGGGGTTAAGCGTGAGTTTAGCTCAAGTCCACTTTTCCAGACTATCATTGCTATTTTTTTAGGTTTTACTTTTATTCTCACTGAGTGAAATCATCAATACATTAATCCTCAAAGAGGATTAAGCAGTGAGTTGGTCTATTAATTATTTCATTTGAAACATGAATGTATACACATTAATAAATCATAGCCTGATCAATCATTTTATCATTATCATTTCATATCTCATCAATACATTCACATTTCTGTATATCACTTCATGTAACATAGACAATATCATGTAAATCTCATAGTAAACATTCTCATAGATAATTCATATTAAGCAACCTAAGTTATCAAGTTAGGTCTCTAGTGTTCCTAATAGATTATGGATATCTTGGTATTATCTTTTTCTCTTAGTCTTCTTTGTACTCTTAGTATTTCCATTAATACATTAATACCCTTTAAGATATTTTTAGAGGTTCTTTATATATTTTTATTATGACTTTTTTATATATATCTCCTGAAGATTATTATTCTACTTAAATCCTTAAAATTATCTCTTTACAAGACTTGAATCTTTTATTTAGAGTTCTGACATCTTGTATAATAAAATTTGTAGCACTAACATCTTAGATTAGTGTAAATCAACTGTAAATTGTGCATAGTAGGTTTCCCAGGAAAGAGAGGTGGGTCACAATGAACATGCTTAAATACCAAGTCTTTCCTTAGCCAGAACTTTTCCAAATTGCACTCTTACAGTATCATGCTACCTTCAAGACTTTCTCAACACACTGACCCAAAAATATATCTCTCATTCTGTATTTTCGTGGTATAAAACTTTATGCATAGCATACATAAGTGTGTTTGTAGATGTTTTAGCTTTTCCACAAAGTTGAAATCAGTCCATTTGCATTTTTCTAGAGTGAGTTACACCTATTTTACTACTACAAGGTCAAATTAAGAGTTTCAGTCTTAGGCTCTACTTTAAAAATTTATATCTTAGGCTAGGAAACTCCGTTTTAGGTGATTCTTTTTGGAGAGTGTTCTACAATGAGTCTAGTTTATAATAAAAATATTTTCATTTTGAGATCCTTCATATTTTATGAACACTAATTTTCGAAGTAACTACTCCCAGAAATAACTAGAAATTCCAGCACCTGCCATGTTCATGTCTTAAGTTATCTTTATTAACTCAAGTTTCACATACAATCTTTTAAGTTATATTTGAGTTTGATAACATCATAAAAGTACTCATAGTAGAATAGAACATGTTGTGTTTTCTAAAAATATAATTATTCAAAACTTTTGACAATAACTCAAGTTTGAGGCATTCTATCCATGAGCAAAGTTAGAAGCCAACAATACTTGAACAAATAAAGAAGAAACTCCTACCTCTTGTGTAGGGTCTAAAAAGGGTCCTTCTCTTCTTCCTTAAGCTTTGAACAAGAGTCTTTGGAGTGAATGACCCTCCTTGAATCTTGGCTCTAGAACTTGAGTGCTTAAGAAAATATTTCTCACTAGAGTTAAAGATTGTAACTCTTGTGAGGGCTAGTGAAGGTTTGGACTTAGGATTTAAGTGTTTGGATGAAGTTTAGAGGATCAAGAGAAGTCTTTGAAGAACATAAGAAGAATGATAGAATAAGAAAGAAAGAACACTTAGGGAGTTTCTGAATTTTAGAGAGTTTGAGGAGTATTTATAGTGGAAAGATTAGAGAAAAAAACAGAAGAAGGAAAGCACTTGGAGCATGATTTATGGAAACATGTTGGCTGAATTTTGGGATGAAAATACTCATTGTTTTGTGCAAACATGTTTCTATGTTTCATGCAAACATGTTGGATGAAAATGAAACATTGTTTCCATGTTTTATGCAAACATGTTGGATGAAAATGCTCCAAGTTTTGTGCAAAGATGTTAGTGGAGATTTTCTAACCTTTAGTGCATGTATGTGATTCAGAAATGTGTATGATGTATGTGGTTAAATTATTGTGTTATCATCTTAATCCAATGGCTTAGATTCATTCTTGTCTAAAGACAAGTCTAGGGATTTGTGCAAATGGCATTGTAGTAATTTCTTTAACTAAGACAAGGATATTTTTGTAATTAGACAATGATAGTGGTATTCTTGTAATTCCATTCATAGAGTAAGGGTATCTTCGTCATTTAATAAGGCAAGGGTAGTTTGGTAATTTCCTTTACATAGCAAGGGCATTTTCGTAATTCTTTGCATTTTTCTCTAGACATACTTAAGTAGTCTATTTGTTGTGTTTCATAACATTTGTCTAAATTCTCTTGGTTTTGCTATCGCTAATTAAGATTAATATTTATCTTAGTTATAAATTTGGAGATGTTACATTCTGCATATTTATCTAATATGTCTTCCAAAAGTTTTCATTTTATGCCTTTATTCATGCTAATCACCATATATTTTCAGTCTTGTTCATTCATAGTGTCTTGAGGGATTTAGTCTGCATGGACCCCTTGTCATCCCTATCTTTGTTGTATATTGTCATCCCGTTCTGTTTTTTCCTATCAGTTTGCATTATTCATTAAAAGTGTCTTTTGCATTGCCTAGTGAACAAAATAATTAGAAACTCATTGGTTGATCGTGGTAATCCATGGGAAAAAAAAATAATCATGAAATTTGTCAAAGTACTAGGCATTGAATGCGGATAGCAAGAAAGTCAATTTTTTGCAAAGAAACATGGAAGAGGTGAATAAGCATGAGTTTGAAAGGCTAAAAAGTGAACCGTGCATCCACCAATTTTGTCTCAAAGTTAAGCTTTTTGGAAAATAAATAGTCACAATTTGAAATAATGTTTGGCCATCTTTCTCTATCCCATATTTTAATTAAATAATCCCTTGTCACCCCTTTTGAGCCTAAAATTTCCTTTTTTCAAAAGAAACCTTGTACGATGATCATTCCACAATGGGGTAAGCACAATATGTTGAACCTAATACATTGTTGTAAAAAAAAAAAAGAGAAGAAAACAAAAGGAAATATTTACACATGTGAATCCCATCCAAAAATAAAATAAAATGAAATGAATAATAAAAAAAATAGAGATCCATGATTCTTCTAAACCCTTAAAAACTTGTTTGAGCCTTTTCATATCCTTTGTTTCATAGCCCTCAAGCCTAGCCAAGTTACTATCATGACTCGATTTGGATTGTGATCGGCACATGAGGATTCCCGTCCCCACGTAAGTCTCGTGATCGTTGCGCTGTACTATATACATAATTTATTTATGAAATCTATATTAAATTGTAAACTAAATCTCATCTTGAACTCATAATAAACTTGAATAATCCTTTTCCTCATAAATAAAATCAAAAACTGTAACTATGATATATTTTAAACTAAGTTGCTCATTTACAAAACATCTATAAGAACCATAATCATAGAAATACAAAATAATCCAGATAAATCCATGCAAATATCTTTATAATTAGGGACCACACTTGACAATGTATCTTTGGAGCACTCTATCTTTAACCAAAAGAAATCAAAAGACACTTCACTCTGAAGTGAAGCTCACCAAGTGGAAACCTCTAGTGCTAGGGAGAAGGTGACTGAGAGGGACCCGCAACAGCTAAAGTATCTATAATGGAAAAAGGGATAGGGGTGAGTTTCATCTAAAACTCAATGAATGAATTCTCACCCGTAACCCCTGGGACAACAATCAAGATGCATAAAAAATCATAATAATACTAATATTCAATAACAGTGATAATAATAAAGTAAATTCTAAAATGTTTCTAGTAATCCCATATATGAGCATATAAAACAAAGCTCTAAACTCCTCTAAGTCACAGTTAGTAACACTCTAAACTTGATAAACATGCATAAGAATAATAATAATAATATGAATAATAATAGCAATGACCATTTGTAAATATCTTATTCTCTATGGGCACCTCACTAGGTCCCAGTTTGCTATGTTTTCTAGAAGCTTTGCCTCCATGGCCATTAATAAAGGGTTTGCCTCCATGGCTGTCTATTTAATATTGCCTCCATAGCTGTCTATTTAATATTGCCTCCATGGCTGTCTAACCCTATTTCCTCCATGGCCATCATTAATTCTCATCATACATAATTTAGCATAATTAAATAAAATCAACATTTCTAAAAGTGGGTACTCCGTCCCGAGCGAAGTAGAGCCCCTAAATTCTTAGTACTCTAAGAGTTCTGGATTCATATAACTTTAACAACTTGACTTTAGCATAACTGTGACTTTGAAAATCGAGCCTAAGGGATCACCACTTGTAGGCATCCCAATTTCAAACCCACAGAACTTGTATCTGGCAGTTGCTATGAATCATACTGAATTTCGTACCTCTTGGTACCATAAAATTGTAATTCTCAATTTAAATCTCAAGCTACATGAATCTTTATATCTATAATAAATCTAAAATCATAGCTCTAAAGCAAAGTAACATATCTATTCAAAGCTAATCGTACTTGCTCTTTATATTTATTTTCTCTAATTACTCTGTGATAAGCTCTTCTCTATTTTACACTCTCTAACATATAATTATCCTACTTTTAAAATCATAGCAAAAGTCCTAAAAATCTCTAACATATATAATGATAAACTTGCTTTGGCTAATTATAAAGAAAATCATTTTTAGCAATAATGGTCCTATGAGTTTCTAAAAACACATTTTTCATGCTATCATCACAAAATCATAGCTCTTGCTATTTCAACATAATATGTAAAATTATATTCTCATATCTAATTTCATATTTATCAATCATAATGCATAAACATACTTGAATGGCTAAACATAAGATCATGAGTTAGAACCCACTCACCTGGAGGAGGGGAGAGATGGCATCAACATCAACTGAGCTCCGGGGGGCCGGGAAGACACCAACGTCAACTATTGTAACCATAAAACTCATTAACAATCTATGGGTAGCTCTAGATTACCATAAACTAACTCTAACAACATTGGGGAAGCACCCCTTCTTGACAACAATGGGAGAAATAAAAGAGCTTAACTTAAGATCATGAAAAAAATAAGAGAATGCAGACAAAATATAATAACATATACTCACCTTGATGATTGGGGATGATGGATTTGAGTGAGATTGAGAGAAAGAGGAGCAATGGTGGAAGGGTAGGGTTTTGGTTCGTGAAAATAAGGATGGAGGAAGTGGGGAAGGGTTTAATAAAACAGGGGAGGTCTCAGCAAGTGAAACGACGCGTTTTGTATTGTTTTCACAAAACTGACGTCGCTATAGTGGTCTAGCCGCTCCTCGACTCTGCGCCTAACTTATGACCGCTATAGCAGTCTGCAGAACCCAAAAATACTGCAGCCACTCCTTGTGACCACTATAGTGGTCCTAGACTGCTATAGTGGTGACAGAAAATCTCAAATTCTGAAATTTTGTTGTCATCAAGCATATGGGTTATCTCACTACTCACTTATTTTCTAAGTTAAATCAATTATTTTACTTCCTATTAACTTTAAAACATAAATGTAAATAAGGACCCCCCATTTGTATTCAAATAAAATATCTAAAAATTCAAAACTCCAACTAATCAAAATCTAATTTTTGAGTTCTAGTTCAAATTCTGGAATTTCGGCGATTTTCTAAAGTTGAGGGCTAGAAACGACACATCTAGAGGCTTCCTAAAATTCATTAAAAATCATTCTTCGACTTGTTTTTCTCTAGGGAACAATTACCAGGACTTTTGATCCCAAGATTGTGGCTCTAACATATAGCCCTCCAAGGAGGTGTAGGACTCCAGACTTAATGAAATCCCGGACTCGACAGCATGGGTGGGTCCCAGGGGACCTTAAGGTCGTACTGAACTTGGCTACTGACATGTGTACACTAAGTATTATAGTTACAAGTTTTAAAAGTCCATTCTGATCAAAGAGTGACTGTTGTATTTTCTATAGTTCAATTTTGAGACAAAGCATCCATAATATTTCGTGCTTTCGCATGAATCCTTGAGGGACCAAAAAAAATAGAAGAAAAAGAGAGAAAATAGGAAAAAATAAATGTAGGTTGAAAGCTTGAAAGGTCGGCCTAGGAAAAAGTTAGGCAAAAGAATAAGCAACATCCAAGCAACCTAAACTGGGACAATTTGTTTGTAATGGTCAGCCCTCTTACTCGAGAAAATCAATATTGGGGCAACTTTTTGTAATAATTAGATTTCTTGGCTATGCATATTGAAACTGGGGCAAGATTTTTTATGATATTCAAGTCAAACAAATACTCATTGCATCAAGAATGAATGAATGGTTATGATGTCCAATGGACGAAAATTGGTCAATCAAATGAGAACCAAAGAAGAATCCATGTTGGGGCAATAGTTGTTTGATTTCTTTCTCCTCCTATTGCATTCTTTTGTTTGTCCATCTTTGGGAACAACATTTCCATGATATTGTGTATCCAATAAGTTTCTATGTCACCCACTTGGATTCATGTGCATCTATTGAATAGTGTTTCAAGTATAGTGAACATGAGTGAAATAATGTATATTGACTAATTGGTGTTGATCTTTTCAACTTAGAAAATTGATTAAATGAGAACCACAAAACCTTTGCAATGGGTGATATGAAAAAAAAAAAAGAGAATTTGTTAAAAAAAACATAGAGAGAGAGAGAGAGAGAGAAGTGCAACGAAACCATGGTGCAAGCCAGTGCTAAATGAGCTCTATAACAAACTTGAAAATGGATTTGACTTTGTAAAATTCTTTCTGAAGAAGCTTATGGTTCAAATGTTTTTCAAGCTAAGATGCTTCTTTTGTGAAGGAACCATCACTCCAAAATATCTTTTGATTTTCAAATCATTCTGCTCTTTGGTCCATTAGTTTGCTTAAAATCAATTTTCAACTTATCATTTTTGCTCAATATCATGATCCATTTCACCTATTCACATGTTGTGCATACTATCATTTTTTCACATGTTGTACATACGTACTCTTGGTACATCCATTTTAGCTTTGATGTTTGATATAGTTGGTTTACATTTAGTTTTGAAAAACTAAAAAAAAATGAAGTTTGACTCTGTATCTAATTAGCTTGAAAAATGCATTTGCTCTTTAAAAAAAAAAAGAAAAAGAAATTTGAGTCTTTAATTTTCTATGCGGCCTTAGATTGCCAATTTAATTTTCCTGCTGGCCTCATATTGTCATTTACATTTCCTGCTTGCCTCAGATTGCCAATTACTTTTCATGTCAACCTCAGATTGCCATTTACTTTTCCAGTCGGCCTCAGGTTGCCAATTACATTTCCAATCAGCCTCAAATTACCATTTACTTTTCCAATCGGCCTCAGATTGCCATTTATATTTTCAGTTGGCCTTAGATTACCAGTTTACTTTCTAGTCAGCCTCAATTGCCAGTTTACTTTTCCAATCGGCCTCAGATTGCCATTGCTTTTTTCCTGTCGCTTGTTGACCCGTATCAAGTTGGTCGTAAGACTTTTTAATTCCCTGTCACTTGTTGACCCATATCCAGTTGGTCACAAGACTTTTAATTTCCTATTGTTTGTTGACTCATATCATGTTAGTCACATGACTTTTAAATTTCCAGTCAGCCCCTATTGGCTTTTAAATTTCTGTCAGCCCTTGTCAACTTTAAATTTCTGCCAAGCCCCATCGGTTTTTAAATTGTTAGTCAACCCCCATCGGCTTTGTTAATTTCTGTCAGCCCCTATTGGCTTTTCAATTTCTACCAGCCCCCATCGGCTTTTCAATTTCTACCAACCTCTGTTGGCTTTTCAATTTCTGCCAACCCTCATCGGCTTTTAAATTTCTGCCAACCCCCGTTGGTTTTTCAATTTCTGCCAGCCCCCTTCAGCTTTTAAATTTCCTCTTAGCCCCTGTTGGTTTTTAAATTTCCTATCAGCTTCCATCAGTTTTAAACTTCCAAGTTAACTCCTAAGTTTTCTATCAACCCCGTTTGGTTGTTAATTTTCTCGCAGTTCCCATCATCTCTTGTTTTGTTTTTTGCTTGCTACAGAATTTCACACAACTTGTCACTCATACATCTTGGTTTCAAAATAGCATCATTACATTGCATATGACTCTCATGAGCATTTAGCTTCTTTTGCTGTTTGAATTCAATCTTCCTTGTTATTTTCAATTTCATGTATTGCCAAACAAAATAAATATTCATATCTTCACTCGTCCCTTACAACAAAATATCAAAGTTATGGACTTTATAATTTTCAATAAGGAGAGAGCAAAGAGGGGCAATTGTGAACACCTGATTTTATCCAACCCATAAATAGAAAAACAAAAAAAAAAACTTGCATCTTTTATGGTTTAGCCTTTTCACTTATTTCTTTTGAACAAAAGAAAACAAAAAAAAAATATAGTATTTTTTGGTGTGTTAAGAATTTAAAAAAAAAATCAAAACAAGCCCATTCCACCAGCCCATGTCATAGTTGGCTATTAAAAAAAAACTTAAGTCTTATCTCTCTGTGCCTGATCAAGTTAAAGAAAAACAAAATAAAAAATAAATTAAAAAAGGTCAAAAGATGCACAGGACTACATTTAATTCTCTAGCGGTGCATTTAATGTTTCAATCAGATCAAGTTGACAATCATATCCCAAGAATCAAGGCATTTAATGCCTGAGCAGTCAGCAGATCCAAGCATTCAATTGTTCGGCTAACGCATTTAATTCGATAGTGTGTATAAATAAGAAATAAAAAATAGAGAGAGGGGGGAAATCTTTTTGACAATCTTCATTTTCTAAAGCAGAAGTAGAGAGCTCTTGGTTTAGAAATTTTAGTATAGTTAAAGGGAAGTGTCAAAAACAGAAAAGAGGAAGGAGTTTTTGGATTCTCATACTCTTGTGAGAATTAAGGAAAAATTTTAGAGAAGATACACATTAATTTTCGTCATCAGTACTTACTCTTGTTCATTATTTTTCATCTAAAAAGAGAACAGTAATCTAATTCTTAGAGACTCTGATAGACACAGAGGGGATCACCATCATCAAGACTAGATTCTTAGTTGCTATTTTGATAAAAAAAAAAAAAAAGAGTGATCTAATTTTAGAGACTCTTGAGAGAAATAACAACGAAAATCAAAGGTTGAAAGATTTAGCAAATCAAAGTGAAAGAATAGATTTATTGAGTAAAGAAAACATGAGAAAGAGAAAGAAGGGGTGGCGTTTTTCCATTCCATCATCATCATCATCATCATCGTGCAGCCTCTTCCCCCTCTTAGTCACAAAATGTTACTGCTTGCCAATGGGTGTTGACGTGCAGCCATGACCTCTGCCCAGATCTATTACCGCTGTTGCAAACCGCCGCTTCTCAGCCAATGTCGTGGCTCTGTCAGCCTCCTTCCTCCTTATCTCTACTGGAGCATTGTTCCCTATCTCCCTCTCTATGTTTCTCTTAGTAAGTAAAAGATAAAGAGAATAAAAGGAAATGCTCAATGCCAACAGCTTCCTCCTTTCTCTTTTTCTTCATGTGTATATGTGTGTAGTGTCAGCCAAAGGTAATGAAAATCCATACCCCTTTTGTTTCCCACTTTGGTTATTTTATCATTTTATTTCTTGTGTTTTCATATAGCTCATGGTGAAGCCAAAATCTCTTTTGTCTTATTCCCCAAAGGAATAAAAGGCCATCAGACTAGCTTGGGATAGAGGATTCAAGAAGGTATGTGTTGAATCGAATTCTTCCTCTGTGATTTATTTGTTAACAACCAATTCTCATTTGGGTGGAAAACACATCATGGTGAGAAGGATTCGTAATCTTGTAAAGCACACTGGAAAGTTGAGTTCAAAACTACTTATAGAGAAGGCAACACTTGTGCTAATTGGCTTACAAACCAGAGTTTCTCTTTAGGAGAAGGAGTTAGCATATGGGATAACCCTCCTGGTGGCTATCTGATGTTTCTTCACAATGATGTTAGAGGGGCTCTTTTGCCCCGAGTTATTTAGGCTTGTCTGTCTTGGTTTCCTTTAGGCTTTGGCCCTCGCTTATACCAAAAAAAAAAAAGGCCATCACACTCTCTCTCCCGCTTTCTCTCTCAATATCTCTCTCTGTGCATATGTGTAAATGTTTAAACAAAAAATTAAAAAAAAATGAAACTAAGTTCCCACTCCAGACCCTTCTTTCCATTTTGTTTGTTTCTAATTATTATTATTATTATTATTGATATCACGTTTGGACTTGGTAGACATCACTTGGACTATATTTTCCACTTAAGTTTCTTAACTGTATATTACTTTGCATATTGGTCAAATTTGTTACTTTTATTTATATCGTGTTTGGTATTTTATTTGGTAACTGTTGTGTGTTATTTTTTTGTTTCTTTGTTAAAAAAAATCTCTTTCAGGTTTGATCAGATTTTATTTACTCTCTCATTGTCATGCCAGTTTTTTATTTGTTGGGTTAGTTAATATTTTGTTTGATTAGGGATTTAAAGTCAAGTTTTTTTTCTTTCAAAAAAATAGATTGATGATAATTTTGTAGCAATTAGTTTTCAAATCATTTAGTTGGAATTAAGTAAACCAAATTAGGAAGTGTTTTAGTTATTCATTTGATGTGTTAGTGAATTTTGGTGTGAATTTTGTGTGAATTTTTGTTAAAATAATAATAAAAATAGTAATTAGGGCTCTTGCATTTTAATTCAATTATTTAACTTGTCCTAATATTTTGCATAAGTTAATTATGTGTTTGTTATTAATTAGTTTTGCCAGTTCATGTTGAAATTTTTGTCAAGATAAATAAAAAAATATATTTCTTTCTAGGAAATGAAAATACATTTTAAAATAATCTCTCTGCAATGATGAATAATGGTGATTGAGTAACAAATGTTATCTTCACCATTTTTGAATCATGAAGGTTCATTGAATAGCCAAATGCTAACTTGAACCCTCTGCAAGAGCAAATTTCGTGTTCAAAGAAAATATTCTTACCGAAAGTGGTTTTAATCAATTAAAATCAACTAACGCACAAATATTTTCCACAAAACTATGTGACTTTAAGTTCTTCATTGCACCAGAAGGATACTAGGAACAGGCAACCCCTGTTAAGCCAAAATTAATTTATCTTAATTTGTTTGTTTAAATTGTAAATATATTTATCTAAATTAATTTTTCTTAATTTATTTGTTTGAATTGTAAATATATTTGCCTCTTTTTATTTCATTTTTAAAGGTTATTAATTAACTTGCACAACTTACTAAGGTGCCATCCAAGGATGGGTGTATTAGGGGTTTTATAAGATTAAATTCCAACCCTTCCCTATGCACAATTGACTCCCGAACTCATATGGTTTTTCAAAGCTCATTTTCTGAAATAAAATGGGTTTTTCCTAGTTTTCCCAATTCAAATAAACTTGGTGGCGACTTCAATTTTCTAAAACCATTTCTCGCCATCCCCTTCGCGATCCCGATTTACGACAATGCTCATTTATTAATACTGTGTTGTTTTGGTACTGTGCTGACATTGGAGGTCCAGCTCTCTTCAGTGAACCTGTCTGGCCTCCTAGTCATTGTAGCGAGAAATATAACACCCCGAAATTTATTTCAAAAATTTTATTTGAGCTTTATTAATTAAAATTTTCATGAATCTAATAAAATTAGTCATAATGACAATGGTTCAAGAAAATATCAATAATAACCTTTGTAGGTATAAAAGTACACTAGAAAGGGGGTTGAATTGTGCTTTGCTACTTTTTCATAGCTGAAACATTTAACAAAATACTATCAAGCATTAAGCTTGAAGTGCAGCGGAAATACGATTAGTTGTTTCAGAAAGTAGATCTCTGAAGAACAATGTTAATGACCAAATGGATAAAGAGAATTTTCAGCATATATGGAATAATAAAATAGAGCAGTGAAAATAAAAGAGATGAAGGAGAAAAAGATTATAACACAAATGTTTTTATATTGGTTCAGCCAATTCTGCCTACATTCAGTGCTCAACACACGTTGATGTTCCACTAAACATCTTTCTCAACTTGAGAAAGAAAACTAGATAATCTTTACAGTAGGCTTCCCAAGCTCTAACCAGTGAACAGTAGACAACCCCTATTGTCATAATCTGAGTAGTTCTTCCTAACCTCTCAAGTTGAACTGTGTAATACCCTAATTTTTAAGCCAATGCTCTAGAACACATTAGGTTAATCATTAGGTTATTACCTCTTAGTCTCATCCTTTTAATAAAATACTTAGCGAAAATTACAGTAAATTTTTATTTTTGAAAACATAAAACTAAAGCGAGAGCCGCGTTCTTATCTAATCGTGAGACAGAAATATAAAGCACAAATGACAAGCATAAAGAACACGAAAATTGAAGCATAGAACAATGATTATCACAACAAGGAAACACTTCATTAATAACATAGTTAAGGTACATATATGGTCACGCCCTTATAGATCGGGCTGAGCTTGCAATACATAGGAAAATGAAAATACAATAGAAACAAGAAAGCATAAACAAACCGCGACTACCCGAGTGCATCTATGGTGGATAACCTCAAGACAAAAGAAGGTTTACCCTATCTATATGTGAGAGTGTGTGCACTAAACCTCTCCTACGATGTTGACTACTGGAACTCGGGGTATGGCCGGACGTAACCGATCCACGGACGCAGCGCATCAGGAGTAGGCACACGCAAGGACTGAGCATGAGCTCCTCGGTAGGGGCACCTCTCGGCTCGCCTATCCAGTCTTGGCTACATGACGATCTCCTCGCTCTCGCCTTGCACGAACTGAGGGGTGGGAGCGGAGCTCTAGCTGTACATATGCATCGGCGAGTCCTCAAAAGGGTCGTCCTCCGAACTGGGAGACCGAGGTACGTAGTCCTAGAAGTCACGGGGCATCGATCCTCCGGTGTAGGTCCGAAGAATCCTCTCGTCATGTGTCTGGGCATGCTCAAAAACCATAGCGTCGTCATAGGGTGACATCGGGGAGAAGTGATAACTCTATACAGGGTGGGCGAAGGGGCGTTCGACAAACATGAAGACTAAATGCACTGCCTTGTCCCTCAAAATGATACGATCCATGGTCCAAATCAAAGTGAACCTCCCAAGTCGGTGTGTCGACAAAGACCACAAACGTCGCCATCACTCTCTGAAGATATGACGGAAGAAAGAGAAGGAAGAGAAAGCAGTGAGAATTCTTACTAAAGAATCTCAGTAGGAATCTCCTATCCTAGGGTTACATCGTTCACATCCTCAAGAACCTTGGGTTTATTTAAAAAGGGCGAGCATGCATATAAGATTCATTATTAGGGTTTATAAAACTAATTATCCAAGGTTCATTCCTTTTAGAATGCATCTTAATGTCATGAATGCAACATATTAGAGCATGAATGCATGGCAATACCTTGAGCATATAAATCAACAAATCATAACATTAAGAAAACACCCATGTGGCATAAAGGGCAATAACTTTCAAGTGGAACTTTTCTCAATTGTGTGACATCAGATCATGGTACTTTTAGCAATATAAGGCCACCCTAAAAATCTAGGCTATGAGCTCATACCTCAGCTAGTCGTCACTAGCTCTTGCTTATTATTTGAATAAGCGAATAATAAAATAATAATGACCCGACTACTTAAGAGTACGAGCTAGGGGGCTAGGGATCACCTCTCTTAGGATATACCTTCTTTGAAATGCTCTACTGGCCTCGAGTGCATAGCAAATTGTCCGCTTTGGTAAGGCTCATGTCAATACCCTCATGGATTTGCCTCCTCCTCACTGTAGCAGGAGAAGTACGTCTCAGTGCTTGCCACATAAAAATCTACTGGGGGTGCCCGGCTAAACCGTGTAACCCAGGGTTTTCAATCTCATATGGTGCTTTAAAACATTTCTCAACCCTTTGGGTTTGATGGAAATTTGGCAGCATAATAGCTGTTAAACCGAATTTCCTTCAAATTGACATTTATGCCACAAGCTCACAACACAAGCATATTTCTCACTCAATTCTCATGCTCATAATAAACTTAACATTTCAATGAATCATTTCCTTATGCATCATCAAAACATATACCTCTCAACATCATACTTGAATAGATAACATCATAGCATTAAAGGATTCTTAATGTCTTATGCTTTGACCGTTAAGGTCCTTTAACTCAATTCTAAGTTATAAATCATCATAATCTAAGCTCTCAGGTACCTATAAGCCCTTATCTAAGTATTCCTCACTCATTTCTATGATCATAAATATTTCTAAACCTCAAGAATGCAAAATATGAAATTCTACCTTTATGGGTATCTAGGAGTTGCAACAATGACCCTTTCTAAGTTCGGTTTGCTCCTAAGGCATCAAGATCAAGTCCTAAACCAATTATGAGTCATTCCTACACATTTAGAGTAATTATAAACCATAATTACCAACTCTAAACCATGCTGGACAGAATCTAGAAAAATCAATTACTAAAGGATCTAGAACTCTCAAATTAAATCTTCTCTAGTTACTAACTTATTTTATCTTTTACATATGAATTTTAACATTAATTATACATAAACATGCTCATATTATCATCAATAAAACAGCACAAACAGTGAGCATATCATGGCAAGGCAGAACCAAAATTCAACTCCATCAAAAGACATAGAACTAGATTTCTAAAGCACATAAAATACTAGTTTCTCTTGGAACCTTTCTAAACTTTCAAAACTCATTAACAAACATTTTTATCAACTAAAATCATCAAAATACTTTTAGAGGCAGTGGCTAGTCTAAATTAGTCTCAAGAGGTTTTAAAATCCTAAAACTTTGCTCTAATCATCTCTTGAACTCATATAAGCTTAGAAAAATTATGATACATAGATTTTAGTACTTGTATCAAATAAAACCTCTTAAGGCCAAAATCAAGAAGCCAAGGAATAAATAATTTTCAAGCCTTTGTTTGAGATAATAATGGACAAGTCTTTGAGCTCTAGGTTCTCTTAGGTGATGACATAAATTTAAACATGCTCATGCACATGTTTTAGCTTTCATTTGAAAATAAAGTGAGAGCATAAAATAAACATGAGATGCAACTTGTTATTATCTTTGATATTTAGGTGAGGACTTGAAAACATAAACATGATAATGCAAAGCTTGAAATATAAATATGATAATGCAAGTTCATTTATTATTCTTGATATTTAATGAGAGCAAGGAAATAAACATGATGTGCAAGGCATAAACATAAACATGAATGCAAGGTTTATTTTAACTTTGACTAGAGCTCTTACAAGACTTTAGAGATACAACCCAACACTTATTTCATCACAAAGAGAGCTTTAGAGTTCTTGAACCAAGTTCTCAAAGGAACTTCATGATTCTTGAACATCATCATCAAGCTCAAAAGAAATAGACTTTTTAAAAGAAAACAAAACTTTAAGGAGGTAAGAACCAAAACAACATTATTTCTAAAGATGAACAAATATAAGAACACTTTGAAATTTTTAACAAAACTTTTGAAGGAAAGCTCTTGGAAGCTGAAATCATTTAGGAGAAGAAAAGAAAAGAAAAACCAAAACTTTGCTAGATCAAGAACAAAACTCAAGCTTTAGAGGTTCCTTTGAGATGAACACAAGGTCATCATCTAAGAACACTCATCATCAAGCTATCATGGTCACAACAAGGCCTCATGGCCGAAAACAAGAAAAGAGAAAACCAAGGAAAGTTTCAAAAAGAAACCAAGAGAAAGCTAGACAAAAACACATTTTCAAGTAAAACAAAGTTTAGAAAACAACTCTACCTAGAGTGAAGATGAAAACTTGAACTTTTGAAAAGAAATGAGATGAGAAACTCTTCCTAGGATGGAGATGTGGTTTTGGCCAAGGAGAGAGAAAAGGAAAGGAGATGTGTTCTTGGTGAGTTTGTGTTTGAGGTTAAGTGTTTAGGGGCTTTGATGATGATCTAAGGTGGTGAGGTGGTGGTTTGAGACTATGAGATGATTATGTGAGGGAGAGATGAAGAAGATGAAGATGAAAAGCAAAGGAAAACTCTCTTGAAGCTTGAGAGGAAAAGAAAGAACTCAAGAAAGCTTAAACTTTGCAAATGATTTAAAGTGTTTGCAAGCTCAAATAAGCAAGCTATTTATAGGAAATGAAAACAAATGAGAGCTCATGGAGAGGAAGGAGAGGCCGTGAGGTTCCCATGAGGAACATGAGGTGAGAGATTTTATTTTTTAGGCATGGAGGAGCATGGTTGAAAGCATGGGAGTTAAGGCCTCAAGTATGGGTTCAAGCATGGAGTTTGAAGTGATTTTTCTTCAATATTTGAAATGAAATAATCCTTCTAGAATGGCATGAGAAGCTAGCAGTTTTTGGGTAGAAAATTGGAGGAAAAATATCTAATTCATCTAGTCATTCACTTAGTCATTCAAGCATGGTGTAAGTATAACAAAGTATGGTGCATGTAAGGTCGAAGCATTGCCTTTGGAGTGTGAAAATTTTGAGCATGTGATGGAAAATGGGGGAGCATGGCTTCGGCCAAAATTGTAGCAAAGGAGAGAAAAATTGTTTCATGTAATGGTGTGTTGATGATAGGTTTAAGTGTAGATTAGGTTAAATACAAGGTTAGGAATCATTAAGCATAAGTTTCGATGACTAAGAATGAGGTTTAGGAGCTTTATGACATGATTAGGAGTGCTCATACATCATTAGAGAATTTAAAATTCATTTGTGAATAAACAATTGAAAACACAATTCCATGATTTAAGGAATTGGAGAGAGAAAAAACTATTCAAGATTTCATGACTAGGAATCTTGAATTTAAAATAAGATTTAAGTTGAAATTAAGCATTCTTAGGTTCTAATAAACTTTAATAAATTATTTTGACTCTAGATTAATTATGAAAATTAATTAAGTTTCGATTAGAGCCTAATATTGCTTAGGTTTGCTTAATCATACGATTAAGCTTGAAAACACAAAGCTAGGGGCAAAATTGTAATTTTGCTCGGGACCACCAGGACTAAAACTGAAGTCACAACGTACATAAAAATGTCTTTTAAAACCTTCCGGAGAAGTTTCAGGTTCATCTGACACTTGCAAATGGGTAAAACACCACAGGGGTTTTTTTGATCATTTTGACCCGAAAACTCAGAAAACGAGATTTTCGATCCCGGAAAGAAACACAAGTCAACTAATCCCCATCCAACATTGAGTTTGCCCTTTGAGAACTATCGGACCGGCTTCCCTTGAATTCCGGGCCGAAAATGACCTCAGGAGCATTTTGGTCATTTTCACTCTAACAGAAAATCGGGGCGTTACAAACTGAGTAGTTCTTCCCAGCTTCTCCAAGCTGAACCATGACTAGTGGACAACCCCTACAACTATGTTGCAAGTAGTTCTTCCCAGTCTCTCCAAGCTGAACCATAATAAGTTGAATGCCTTTACTATCACGTTGCAACTAGTTTTTCCCAACCTCTCCAAGTTGAACTGTAATGAGTAGAATGCCTTTACCATCATGTTGCAAGTAGTTCTTCCCAGCCTTTCCAAACTGAACTGTGATAAGTAGAATGTCTCTACCATCACATTACAAGTAGTTTACTTAGCCTCTCCAAGCTAAACCATGATAAGTAGAATGCCTCTGCCATCACGTTGCAAGTATTTTTACCTTAGCTTATCCAAGTTATGTCTCACTGATCACTAATGGATCAAGGATACAAATGCTTTGTATTTAGGTTGCCACTTAAACTAACATACACTCAAGTTTCCTTACAAATATACAATACACAGACCTGGGATAACTTGAGCGATTCCTTTCTAACATCTCTTCCTGGGAAGAGTATACAACTCGTTAAGAAACATAGAAAGAAGATTTTTTACACTTCAAGGAAATTGATTGTATGATATAATGAAATTCACAAGAAGTGTGGAGGGATTTACACAGAGTTTCCACTTTTATGTATTCAATCCTCTCATAAGCTTTTGACCACAGTATCTCCATTTATAGCATCTTCCTTTATAACCATTGTCCTTGATCAGTTCTTTAAATAACATGTAGATCATCCGTTTGTGTCTTGGAAAAGCAGTTTAGAAGAGTAGGCTGGCAGTTTGTCACATCGATTACAGAAGTCATTGTATAGTTGAGTTTCTGATATTCCTTCAAAAACTACCTTTTTACTTTCTTATCATGGTTTCTGAACTTCTCCTTCTAGAAGCTAGGGTGGTTTACCAAATAGGCAAAAGAGATTACATACCTGTTTTGAAACTAGGTTTGACTCGAGATTTGAAATTTGAAATTCAAATTTCCCTTTCTTTTCTCGTACCGTTCAACGATCCACAATGAAGTGAGCTTTCTGACATGCACTATCAATTCCTTGATGATTCTTTAGTCTTCTAATTTTCAATCTGAGCTTAATTATGATTAATGGTTTGCGATTATGATTATTGAAAACTGTGTCACACATTGTACTCAGATTTTGCATGATATTTTCATTCTCAGTGTACTTTCTGAAGACCCGTACTTTGGTTTCTTATTCTTGATTTAATTTACTTCAATCCTTAATGCATGTAAATGTACTTTACATGATATAATCTTCACTTCTGTTAAGCTCAATCTCTTAACATTAGATAAAACATGTTTGCATATATAAAGTGAAATTATTCTCACTTACATCCGTGTTATACAATTCAAAAATACCTTTGTGCTTAGTCAAGAAAGTCAAGGTAGACATTAGTCATTCTTCAAAATATTTTCTTTAAATTGGTTATGTTTTCATTCAAAACATATAGCTCAATTGCTTTCTGAAGGGTTCTAGACCTTACAACGTTATGGGGCCATTAGGACCCCTGAAACCCTAGAATTAGGGCCAGGAGGTGCTTGAGACTGAGAAAGATAGGATTACAGTTAGAAAATGTTAAAAATGAAGATTTTAAACTTGAAATTACATTTCAGGCAATATTTGATTATCTGGGTATGGTATTTTACCTATTCGGTAAAATATCCATGTGTAGTTTCTTACACCGAATGAAACTTGCAATGCAAGATTGCCACCTAACTAGACAAGTGTGTGGCTATGGAATGGCCATACTAATGTCTTTGGCCTAGATGTAATAACAACCACATAAAATAATAACTTTGTTGTAAGAAAATAATTTTTGTGGTAGAATGAAATTCCAACACAACATATAATTAATATGACAAAATCAAAATTTTCATCCTTTTTCTCTCATGTAGAATTCGACTAGACCTCGATTGAGCACCCTTTCATTTTCTTCTTCATCAACATATCAAAATCTAGCTTGATAACTCTAAGATACAACATCAAATTCAATGATAAGTATATAGGAATGAGCTCAAACCTAAAAGGTAGTCTATTACCCAAGAGTGGAATAAGCCACCATAAATCAAAGGCCAAGACAAGTTAAAGTAGCAATTGCCCTAAGTAGTCCTCTATATTATGTGCTAACTAAAATTAGAGATCCCCTTCGATATGTCAAGGGCATATAAAGATGAGATCCCTTTTGGTATGTCAAGGGCATGTAAAGATAAGAAAGATATGAGATCCCCTTAGATGTACCAAGGGCGTTCAAAGATAATTTCACTAAAGATCACTATATTTATCATATGCATACTTATATATGGCATTGAATTATTTGTTTAGGATGATTTACTATGTGTAACAGCACAGGCTGCTTTATGAATTGAAGACTATCCCTACAAACCAACACAGGGTCTTTTCAGCATACTTTGTCCTCACTCGTACACTTCCTAGAAAAACTTCCCAAGAAGTCACCTATCCCAAAATTGCTCCAAGTCAAACATGCTTAACCATGGAGTTCTTTAATGATGGGCTACTGAAAAGAAAATGCATCTTGTTGGTATAGGTAGTACAAATCAATTCATATAAGTCATCCTTAACTGAATAATCTCACACCTATACAACCTTAGGATCCTTTTCATTCTGGTGTGTAATCGGTTTATTCATGTACCACTTCACTTAGAAGCCTGCCAGGAGCCACTTCTTATTCGTGCCTTCTTGCACCGATGTTCACTCTCTACCCTCGTCACTAGGCATTATACTATGACCTTGAGTATTATGACACATGAGTATTAAATGATTGAATACTAAAAGAAACCCACTTCAGAAGGATGATTTTAGAACTTTAAAATGAATATTTAATGTGTTACACGATCACATTTTTCTCATACACTAAGTGGATGAGACTATAATGATGACATGGATTTTATTATGTAATTTGGGGATGCCTTACTGAGAATTTCACCATTCTCACCCCTATGTTGTAGGTGTTCCCGTGTTGTCTCCAGATTTCTGAAGAAAACAATGGGGCTGCTAAATGGAAGAACTGGATTTGTAGTAGTTCAATACCTGAAACCCCCATCAGTTTTACTTGGTTGTATGTATTTATTTGTAACTATAATAGAAGACGGATGTACATTAAAGTACATAGAAGAGATTTTTCTTGTATTTGGAATTATATTCAATAAATACTTGATTTCTTTGTTATATTTTAATAGCATTATGAATTAGTTATTGCATGATTCAATCAGAATTGCTATAGCTATTTAAGAAATGTCCGCTAAATTATAAGTAACAACTCCTAAGTGTAACAACATAATATTTAACCATACACACCTAGGATGCATTTATGTTAATTATTAGTTATTACTCTTTTATTTTAGTTCTTAACTTTAAATTGTCAAAATATATTTAGCGAAAATAGGGCTAAATTTTTTTTTTTTATCTTAAAAACAAAACATGAGCTACACGTATAGAATAAAACACGTCATCCATCTCGTACCACAAAGAAAATAACACACATCATAGGCATACATAACAATCAAAATGTAACCACATCATGAGCATAACCTGACATCATATATATTTAAGTAATCATAAGGATCAACCATTTCATATTATGCACCAAAATAAAATACTAAATAGTATCATGCCCACCAACAGAGGTTGAGCTAAGTATAGTAATCCGATAAGTAAAGTCATAAATAGAACATAAATAGCTAATATAGAATGCCTACTAAAACCTCCCCTCTCAGTACTCCTATCAAGATTTGCCTGGCATAGATAACCTATGATATAATAACAAAAGAAGGCTATCCTTTCCACATAATATGCACAAGCGCTCTATGTGATTTGCTATCAGCTCTTAAGTGTATCATTCCCAAGAGGGAGGAAAGTATCTGAGCACACGAGCAAGATTGGTAGGTGTAGCAAGACGACCAATGGGATGAACATGAGCACCATAATGAGGGTGAGAAGCTCCTCTACGCACCGACTAGACTCACCCCAAAGGCTGCGTCATTGTAGTATCTCCATCGCTACCATTCCCCACCTCCATGGGGGCCTATAGGTGTAGTGTCACCCGAGGAATGCTGGGAATGTGACTCCTCAGACGGGTCATACCATTGAGCATGGAGGCAAGGTGGCGACCAATGTATATACTCCAGGAAATCTCTTATAACAGAGATAGCAGGGCGAGCACAAGGGAACTCATCTACACGAGGGCAAGCATGCTCAATGAGAAAATCATCGATATAGGGGGTGGTAGTGGAAAACCAAAAGCCAGTAACTGGGTGCGCGAAAGGACAGTCCGAGAACATGAACAGGCGAATAGCATAACAACCCATGAAGTGATATGACTGATTGCCCAGGTCGTAGTGCAATGCATCAATGTAGATCACGGAGGTGGCCATCAACCTCTGAAATCGAGATGGAAAAGAAAGAGAGTAGGAATGAGAAACTTGTATAAGAATCTCAGTAGGGATTTTGCCTCCAAACAAATGTCATCATCTTCATCCTCAGGAACCTCGGGGTTTCATTATGAAAATGGTGGACATAAATAAGGTTCTAAAAGTCATTAGCCAAGGTTCATGTCTTCTAGTATGATTCTTGATGTCATGAATGCATCATACCTCATTATGAATGCATGACCATACCATATGCAACATATCACAAGAATTATACTAAATAAACATGGCATAGAAAACATGAACTGTCATAACATAATCTTTCCTCTTTACTTTCTTAGGTGACTTAACTTTCTTGTTCTTTTCTAAGGGGGCCACCATAATACTCTCTCCTCTTAAAGTTCTAGGTTTTGAGCTTATACCTAACTAGTCTTTACTAGTCTACACTTATCCTCTCAATAAGCTAATTCTTGACTCCCATAGTGCAGGATAGGGGGCATTGGGTTACATTTCATAACCATTGATTCTTGAAGTCTAAATGATCGCCTTATTATATCACCTCTCATAACCATTAATTCCTGGAGTCTAAAGGATCAATTCCATATGTCTTATGCCCCATAAATCTTAGCACATCTTTAGAGATGCAAATATGAGCATATAATCATGGTCATAATCATAATTTATCATTCAACATTTCATGCCCACAATTTCATAATTTTTCTAAGTCCACAAATTTGGTGGAAATCCGACAGTATAATGGTTGGGAACAGAGTTTCCCTAAATTTGGTTTATGCCATAGAACACATCAATCATGCATCTCAATTATTCATTCATAATCACAAACCGCCACAATTCATCATGTAATTAATCACACAAGCATGCATCATATTCTTTGCATATATCCATAAGCATGTTATTATCAATATCTCATTGAAAAGTAAATATGCTCCTACCTAGTATGTCGAAAATCAAGGACTAGACTCAACTAATGCATATGCCATGTTCAACAGGATATATACAATATAATAGTAATCATCACTTGCATAATTCAAGAATCAAGTATGCATAGTCATCAATACATAATCTTGCACATTTATTCCAAGTCATATAATCTGCAAAACAATCATACAAACATAGCCTTCATAACATACCAATCACAACACTAAAACTATTTTTAATTACACTTTAGCCGCCAAAGGGGTTGAAACTACAATTTCTAAAAGTTTATGGGTTAAAGTGTAAATTTTCCCTTTCAATATATTTTTTTAAATAATGATTCTCAAAATTAATTCACACTTCTTTGAGGCCCATTCCACTTAGAAATCATTTAAATTTGTCAAAAAAATCATTTTGGGTCATTGGCCGATTTTTGTTAGATTCCAGGGGTCAAATTGTAAAGTTTCACATTTTTTACGCTTAGCAAGTGTCAATGATTCTAAAACTTATTCTTAACATCATCAATGGTGTTTTGAGTACATAAACACATTCAAAATCACTACTAACTCTAATCAAACCCATTTGGCCAAAATTCCATAATAAGAAGTTCAAGGAACAATTTTTTGCATTTGGCAAAAAGGTACAACCTAACACTTGTAATTATCCTTTTAAGCACATAAGACACCAAAAATAATTTTTACAACAATCATCACTAATTTTTAAACATGTGAACAGTACCAAATAGTAATGAATAGTGCTAGATAGTATTAGGATTTTATTTTCAAAAGTTTTAGAAATTACATTATTACTCTTTCTAGTTACTAGTTTTTCCTAAGATGCTAAAAAATAATTTTTACAATAATTATTAATAATTTTTATACATGTGAATAGTTCCAAATAGTGTTTAACAGTGTTTAACAATGTCAAACAGTACTAAAAATTAAAATTACAAGAAAATTACATTTTTGACCATTTCCAATTACTAGTTTTTCCCAAAAGTCATTCTAAGATATCTAAGACATATCAAACAATTTGTAACAATTTTTGACCAGTGAATAGTGCCAAATAGTATCCTACAGTGTCCAACAGTGGCAAAATTGAAATTACCAAAAAGCTTAGAAATTATATTTTTAACCTTTTCTGGTTGCCAATTTTTCTTGAAAACTATTCTAAGACATTTAAACACATGAAATCATTTTGTCCCTCTTAGAAATTAATTATTTCCTTTTAAAATAGTAGCCAAACTTAAATTTTCATGAAGAGGGTCTTATTTACTTAAAATCACATTTTTGCTCCTTTTGAGTTTACAACTCTTTCAAACTTCCTTTGTACATTCAAGACACAATATTCAAATCTTAAAATAAAATAAAACCAACTTCAAACCCAATACCTTAATATGGCTGAAATATATATATATATATATATTGTGTGTGTGTGTCTATGATCAAAATTTTCATTTAAGACAAAAAAGGCAAGTCTTGAGCTTTAGAGACATAGGTGATGACTAGAATCATAAATATATCATGCAACCCATTTTAAGTCTTTAACATTATAAGGTGACAACTAGAAATATAAACATGAATATGCTAGTTCATTTTTAAGCCTTGAGCTTTAGAGGTCATACACATGAAGGTCTCACAACCATCATCAAAAACACTCATCATCAAGCTATGGCCTTGATCACAACAAAAACAAAAGAAAAGAGTAGAAATGAAAATGAAACTCAAGAATAAAATCCCTATCAAGGTGGTTTCTTTCTTGCAAGATGAAAAACACTTGTTCTTGTGAAAGGAAGAAAAGAAAAATCTTCTCTTTGAGCTAAGGGTGGTTTTGGCCAAGACGGAATAAAATAGGGGGATGATTTTTCTTGTGTTCTTCTGTATGGAAATGGAAAGGTTAGGTGTTTAACAGTTGATCTATGGCAGTGGTGTGGTGGTTTGGTGTTTGCAGCTTGAAGGAAGATCACGATGGAGGTTCTTGAGCATGAGTTTAGAGAGAATAAGAGTATTTTTTTTTTTACAAGTTTTGATGAGCAAGACTTCACCCAAAAAGTAGATAGTAAGAATGAGAGAGTGTGTGTGGTTGTGTTGAAAAAAAATCAACATATGAGAGAGGAAATGGGGGTAGAGGCCGTCGGTCATATTAGGGGATTTGGGGGGAAAAATTTTGTGTCTCATGTGTGTGTTAGGACTTGGATTAAGGGTATGTCTAATTAGGCAAAAATGTTAAGAATTGGTAACTTGGTGTTAGGACTTGTAATTTGGTGATTAAGGCTTTCAAAACAAGATTAAGGAGTTGTCTTGCAAGTTTTGTTGGGCTAAGCTTGATTAATTTGAAACTCAAACACTAACATGGTTCCTAATCTTTAGGAAAAGAAGGAGAAAGAAAGTACTTTTGTCTCTTACTTTTTGCTTTTTGGTCTGATGAGTCATCTTTGAATAAAAATGAGATTAAACTTTCCCAAAGCAATCTTGGACCCTAATTAACCTCAAATAATTATCTTGACTTAAAATTAATAAATAAAACTAATTTATCTTTAATTAAAGCCTAATATTGCATATATTTCCTCAATTACTTTAATTAAGCTTAATTAGCACTAATTAGAGGTAAAATGGTAATTTTATATAAAAACTCCCTGGGACCACCCACATATCATATATCCCCTATAAATATCATATCCAACTCCCGGGTCCAGTTGTCACTTAATCCCGTGTTAAATTACTTCAGGTGTATTTTGGTAATTTTGTGCATGTGGTAAAACTAGGAATTTTCATGTTTATTGTCACCCAAAACATATCTAGTCCCCTTCAAACACCAAAGTGACTACTTGAGGATGGTTGAGACCGGCCATCCTCAATTTCCGGGTAAAAATGACCTCAGGGATATTTGGGTCATTTTACACACGGGAAAAAAATCAGGAATTGAGATTTTCACACAGATTGCTTTCTAAACCACATATATCCTTACTCTAATATTATTTTACCCCATTGAGGATGGCCTAGACTGGTCGTCCTCAATTCTCATGCAAAATGACTTTAGGGGCATTTTGGTCATTTTGCACAGTAGAAAAATCAGGGTGTTACACTAAGTCTAATGTCATGGCTTAAAGATAATGTTGTACTTGGGACGGTGTCACAAGAAAAGCTCGCTGTAGTGAACATGTCTGCACTGAAAAATGCAGACTTCATCAAAAGGATGATTTTATGCGATTCAGAGGTTTCTAGGGTACCCAAAAGCTATGCAAGGCTTAGCTAAAGACACATAGACCTGAGGCATCTCATAATCAAATTTGCTCTGGAATTAATGCATCATTCTCTTAGTAGTATGCTCCTAATCATTGTTATAATGAATATGACTAATAACTTGAATGAATATATGAATTTATAAGTTATTTAATTCTAATCACATTTAAATTGAGCTATTCTTGAGTAAGTATGTTGAGAAATCAATTTAAATTCCCAAGTTGATTTACTTAGTGAGTTGTGATTCTATGGAGATTTATTGCCAAAATATGCTCACTAATTTGATTTGATTTGTAGAATAAGATAATGGATAAACAGTTGAAGATTGAAGAAATAATTGGAAAAGATTTTAGCATAATTTGAGGAGAGATAATTGGAGATTTGTATAAGATTTAAGCTAGTTGGAAGGAACAAAAGGCATTAAAGTCTCTTGTTTTATTTTTTATTATCTTATTTAGTTTCACTTTCAAAGATATATAAATAGGTGGTTTTTAGTTTTTTCAAGAAACTTTTCACTTTTAAGTTTTAGAGTTCTTTGAATTATGGCTTTCATTCTTTCTTCCATATCTTTCTAATAAACCCCCAAAGGTGTTAGGGAGATGGATTCTTAAAGAACTACTTTATATATTTTTTTTGTTATTTGAATTTCATTTTAATTTATTCCTTAAGTTTTAGCAATCTTAATGTTATTCTTGTTTTGACAATCTATTAACAAATGTATGCTTTTATAGATGTTTTGGTGGGGGAGGGTGTGCATGGTGGTGGGTAGGATTTTGTAGTGTTACAATTTCTTGGAAAAGATAAGTGTAGAATTGGTTGATGGGTTGAACTAGGGTGCACTGAGGTTTTTTTTTATGTGGGTGGAAAGTTGGTTGAGGATTAAGGGTCATTTGAGTAACTTAAATTTTTTATATAAATGTAATTTATAAAAAAAGTAATTTATAAATAAATTATTTTGTATTTAGATATAAAGTAATAAAAGTATTTATTTTAAATGTTTTGAAACCTATTCATTTATAAATTAGATATTATAATTTCTCAATATAATAAGCACTAAAATTGATTATTTGAAAAGTAATAAATGATATAACTAATCATAATCAATGTAATTTTTAACTTTCAAAATGTTGAAAAAAAATCATAAACATTATTTATCCAAAGGTTCCCACAGAGAGTGAAGGGAACGGAAATAAGCCCAAAATTCGATGCTTTGAGATGGTGAGCACTATTTTGATGAGACTGAGTGATTATTATTATTTTTTTTAAAATGTGCAGACGTGCAGTAATATTTGTTATGGTGTGATAAAATTATTATGTACGTGACTAATTCTGTGAAAATTAGAAAAAATTAATAAAAAAGACATAATGACACATTTAAAGAAGTACATTAATCAAATAGCACTTATTTTTAGTTCCACAACCAAAATTTGCACGGCTATTCTCAAGGAATAAAGTGCATTTTTTCCGACAAAAATTTCACCTCCAGCAACATAAACTCTCACAAGTAAAACAAAATCCATTAGCTGCCAAGAGTCCATTTATTTCATGACAGGTACTAATGTGGGGACTGAGGGTTGGCATGTAGCCTATGCGAAACGAAAATTCAGCTACCAATATTGGAACGTGATTCTTGCTTGTCCTTTTTCTGAGCGTGAGTGGGTGACAACTACCTACAAATTCAGAATATACAGCCTGTTTGGCAAGTGTTTTGAAAAATTGATTTTGATTTTTAAAAGTTAAAAAACAAAAAAGCTTGTTTGGGTCATATGTTTCTCAAATCATGTTTTAAAAACAAAAACACACAACTCTTATTTTAAAAACAAAAACTGGAAAACAATTTCAGCCATAATTTGCCGTCAATTGCTACAAGAAAACATCTAGCTTCCAAGAAAGGATTCGACCAAAAAAAAAAAAAAAAAGGAAAATTCCAAGAAAGGGTAGTATTCATAACCAGAATGGTTGACTGGACCTACAACGTTGAATGAATAGTAACAAGGTATGCACGACATGAAAATGAGAGTAATTCTCTTAACATCGATGATATTCTTACAATTAAAATTGGGTATTATATTTAGACACTTATTTTATTATTATTTAGATAAGATAAAAATAGATACCTAATTAAAATATTTGTTTTTAGATGTTAGGACAATACTATTATTCTCTTAAATATAAGAGATGTTTCATGTACAATATAATATGATAACAAATTTACATATAATAGATGAAGAAAAAGAAAAAATAAGGAGAGTGTGTCCATCAAAATTAAGATATTGAAATAGGGATAAAAATAATATCGGTGTAAATTTGTTATCATATTTTATTGTGCGTTAAATTTTTTTTCCTTAAATAGTAAGCTCCTTTATATAAACTTCTAGAAGGATTTTTTCTTTTTGGAAAAAAAAATACTCCTATGATTTAGTTACATATTTTTTTATTTTTTTTTAAAATTAAAAATAGAAAATAATCAAGTTTTTCAGAAGCAGATAGGGGGCTGCTCGTCTGATATAAAACAGAGAGAATATGTATTATAATAAAAAAATCATTTAAATACATAATATCACTATATATATATATTATGAGATATTATATTGATTTATTTATATAAAATGGAATAATATTATGAGAACAATAAAATTACATAATAAATATACTCTACATACCTAATTATTTTATTTATTTATTATATAATTTTATTATTAACATAATATTACTCTACAAAATGAGATGTGTAACCTGTTGGATCATACGCACATTTTGTAAATGTGACGATACAAAATTTGCACACCCATCGTAACTCATGTTATTAAAAAACAAAAAAAGGACAGTGAATAGTGTTTTTGGTCCAAGTATTAGACAAGTTTGTGGTATAAAACTAGACGTAATCGTGGTCGATGGGCGTGGAAAGTGTATAACGCCAGACAGCAATGGAGAACTCTGGGAAGAGAGTGTTACTCACTTCCAACGGCGACGAGGTCTCGCAGGGCATTGCCTTCCATTTAGCCAAACAAGGATGCAGGTTATAACGCATACTCTCTCTCTCTCTTTTTATTTCCATTTTCATATTCATTTTTGTTTCCTTGATCTCTTCTTTTCGTTTCCCTTAGCCTCTTATTATTGTTTCATTCAGGTTGGTTTTGATGGGGGACGAGGGCATCCTGCGGGGCGTTGCTCACAAGATCAACGGTTCCCTCTCCCTCGGGGTTACTTCATCTTCTCATCCAGCGGTAGATGTTGTGCGATTAGACATGGAGGATGAAAGCGAATCAGCTTTTCATGACGCTGTCGACAGGGCGTGCCGTATTTTGGGCAGATTTGATGCTTTTGTTAATTGTTACACTTACGAAGGTCAACACAATCTCTCTCTCTCTCTCTCTCTCTCTCTCTTTCAAAGGAAAAAGAAAAAAGGAAAGAAAAATCAATAATACGATTTTATCGGCTTGACTTTTTTGATCTCATTATTTGGAAACAGGAAAGATGCAAGAGCCTCTAGAGTTATCCGAATGTGAGTTCAAGAAAATAGCGAAGGTGAATTTTATGGCGGCGTGGTATTTGTTAAAGGCAGTTGGGCAAAGGATGCGGGACTTGAAGACAGGGGGATCTATTGTGTTCTTGACTTCCATAATTGGGTCTGAAAGAGGGCTGTATCCTGGAGCTGCTGCATATGCCTCAAGCTTGGCCGCAGTGCAGCAATTAGTAAGGGTAAGAACAGAATTTATCTATTGCCAGTTGCCATCTTTCTCTTGTAGTACTAGCGTAACTTTGTTGTTGTCATTTGATGGGGCTAAGGTGGTTATATATTGCAGTTGGCAACTTATGACTATGTGGTTGGTCCTTGTTGACCCATACCAAACACATCCTAGCGGTAAAGTTGTGGTTATGGTGGTCTTTACTACCGCAATTGTGATAAATTGCAAAGTGAGTTTAAGAACATGGCTAGAAAATATTTATATGAAAATTGGCTTGTTTGCTGCATTTACATTTTGATTGAAGGGTAAAAATAACAGCAAAAGTTTCCTGGATGAGTTCCATGTGTCACACTACGGGTGAGAGTGGTGTGGAAGGAAAAATAACAGCAAAAGTTTCCTGGATGAGTTCCATGTGTAAAATTACACATGAAACTCATCCATGGAACTTTTGCTGCCATTTTTCCTTCCACACCACTCTTACCCGTAGTGTGCAAAAACAAAAGTCACTGTAAAGGAAGGAAGATTTTCATGAATTTGTGATTGCAATATATGATTTGTCCTTGTATTTCACCACATAACAAATTTGACACAACACTTATCGAATAATCAAATAACTTGTCTGGCTTGTTGCAAATCTTTACGTAATGGTGCCTAACCAGGATAAAAAGAAGAGTATTATGTTCGGTAATCGATAGCTAACATAAAACCTTGAATGTTCATGGACATGGTTCAGCTATTTGAATGGTAAACAATCAATCTCATGCTTTTGTTGAATGGAAAAAAATGACTAGTTGAAATGGGGATTTTTAGAAAGATGATGCAATTGAAGGAACTGGCGAAGTAGATAGGGTGGGGATTTTGTTTTTTTTGTTCTTTTAGGAGAGGAGAGGATGGGAGGGGGAGGGGGACAAAACTTTAAACCCTGCAAAAGGGGCAAACTACATTAATGGAAATCTTTTGATCCTCTTATAGTCTCCTCTTCCTTATTCTTAATAATTACAGTTAATCCTATTTATCTCTTTCTTTTTCTTTTTTAAAATTTCCTTTCAATGATTTTATTTTATCTATCAAATGCTTTACTTCTGTTTGTATGTTTATGAGTTGTGACTGCTTCTATTCTGGACTTACCTAGAAAATATATTTATTTAAGGATCCAATTTTGCTACTGGAATGCAAGCTAAGGGTTGTGGATCAATTTAAAACTGAAAGCGTGTATGTAGGAATGAAAAACAAGAAAAATTGTAATAAGAAAGAGTCAGTTTCAATTTGGCTAAGGTGATTTTCACAATGGATTTGGTGTCTGTTTATTTGAGTTAATTTAATTAGTTTGCAAACACAAAAGAAAAATAGTATTATTTGACTACTTTAGATTACTTAACCTCGAAGCGTTTTCAGATGATGAACAAATTTATGTGGTTGACATATAGGTGCTATGTTTTTATTTTATATATGAGATGCTTTATTTCTTATATTAAACTGTTGTTACATTTGTGATTCCTTTTGTTCTGAACATATACAATTGGATTGAAAGTTAACACTTGCAGTCAATTTAAAACTTAAAGCCTGTGATTCGAAATGGAAAGTAAACAACATGGTGGCGAAAAAGAAGTTCCATTGGTTTGGATGAGGTGACATGCACAAAGGATTAAAGAGAATATTAAATTGAGTTAATTTAATTTGTTTGCAGAAAACAAAAGAAAGAAAAGGGAATTGTTTGATCAGTTGAGGAAGTTTGAGTTGGGAAATGTTCAGATGATGGAACAATTTTATTTGGTCGATAATGAAGTGCTATGTTATGTGGCTTGATAGAATCCAGTCTCTCTATGATAGTTATCTTGATTGAAAAAGTGGACCTTCACTGCTGTTTCTTTGTAGCTGCAACGTTCCCTATTGGTCATTGGCTAAGCCTTTTCTAGAATCCATACTACTTATACACTAAGCTTGATGTTCCTATTCTTGTGCTCTGAACTGATACTTGAGCTCAGTGTTCCCTGCCACTAGATTGTTCTAGATTTCATATTTCAGCCATGTTATTTATATGTTGTTGCTCTGGTATATATTTTTGCTGCTCAATTACTTTTTAATCTTCTAAATCATCATTGAAGGAAGTTTTTGGTTGCATTTCAAACGTGGAAATGTTAAGTAAGTTCGGTGCTCATAGAAGTAATCCTCTTGTCTTTTTATATTGATTGTGTTAAATACATTTTCTACAGGCTTCGGCTATGGAGATAGGCAAGTACAAGATCCGAGTTAATGCCATTGCACGTGGCTTGCACCTGAATGATGAATTCCCGTTATCTGTGGGAACAGAAAGGGCATTGAAGTATGTGAAGGAGGCAGCACCACTTGAGAGATGGCTTGATGCTAAGAATGATCTTGCTTCCACAGTCATCTATCTAATCAGTGATGGTTCATGCTACATGACAGGAACAACCATATATGTTGATGGGGCACAGTCTATAACCAGACCTCGGATGCGTTCCTTTATGTGATTCTTCTTCTTCCGCACGTTATGAACAGCAGGCATTGATAAGACTATTTATTCCCTACTTCCTTTATGTGATTCTTCTTCTTCCGCACGTTATGAACAGCAGACATTGATAAGATTATTTATTCCCTATGCATATGAGGGAGCATTAGTATTTGGATAAAGAAACTCAGTTGGTGGGTTTAGTTGCATTCTATTTTGATATAAATTTCCAATTTCTTCGTTGAGGAATTCATTGACAGGCATCTTAATCTGTGAGAAGTGAATACATGATATTAAAGAATACAAATTACTTGTCACATTACTTGGTTACTTGAAATGAAAGGCATACTGATCTTTGAAATGATTATTATGGCCGATATTTGTACTTTTGTAGCATGAGGTTATGTTGATTGTTGAGTGCTTCTTTATGTGACGCTTGTTTTCTTCAAAGAAATCTTGGGAAGTTTGGTCTTTTGCCTCTAATGTATTTTATCAAATTTATAATTTATCAAATAAATATTTGGTACCAGCTTTATTAACCAAATCTATGTAAATATGTAATTTTATATGCTCTCAAGTAAACTCAGAGAGGCTGTTCTCAAAGTCAGATGAGGGAATATGAGGTACTACGTAAATGCTTACATGAGTTATGAGCAGATGTCTTCGCTACAAAGTCAAATGTGACTACACTTTAGAATGAACTTAGTTGGAGGATAAAAATAGGATTAGAATATTCATGAATGAGTTTTATATGTAAATTATACATCAAAAAATTATTCACAAAATTTCAACCGTTTTTAACCCATTAACTAAACATAGCCTAAATGGATAAATTTGTTCTCAATTGCGTGGGAATTCATTCCCGACTCATCCCAAGCCTATCAACATAGTAAAACCTCAATTAAACTCAATTTCACTCTAAAAGGAACAAATTGTGATATTGGGATTTTGTAACCCCAATTTAGAATCCTCAACCCCAAGCCTTAAACAATTTCCTTGGCAAGAAATGGAACATAACCAAAATTTAAGATGTGAAACAACCCACACCTTACCTCTCCAACCCTTGAGAAACAAAAAAGAACAACAAAAAGGAATTTGGACTCTTCTCCTTCACAACCTCTATCACTAAAAGTGTAACACACAAGGTTATTTTAGAAATTTTATTTACACTTTATTAATTAAAATTTCACAATTCTGATAGGGATAGTTAAGATACGAACAATTTGATGAGAGCAACAAAAAAAAGGTAAATAGTACTGTTGTGGGCCCCGCAAGCCCGCCAAGACCATTGAAGCCCTGGAATTGGGCTCCCGAGACTGAGAAAATGAGATTTAGGTTGAAAAGAATTAAAAATGAAGAGGTTAGACCCGGAATAAAATTTTGGGTACTATATGTTTTACGGGTTCAGTATTTTAGGCGTTCGGTTAAATTACAATGTGAGATTTCTTACACCGCATGGACATTACATTATAAGAAAGACACCTACCAAGACAAGTGTGTGGCCTAGAAAAAGCCACACCATTGTCTTTATATGTGGACCAATAAGAAACTATCAAAATTGCATGCAATTATTTTGAAGAAAAACCATTTTCCTAATTTCATTTATTACCCAAAATATCAACACATTACAAGACAACTTTCTGCACAATTCTCTTAGTCATTATCGGCCAAGCAACCTCAACTTTCAGCCATTTTCATCTTCTTTCTCTAACCAATACACGAACCTTAGCCAAGAGCACTAAACTTCACCCAAAATCCCATAGCCAAAAGCATAACCTCAGGTAGTATCTCTTGCAAATTTCAGATCAATTCCTCATCACAAAACCCCTACCTCACCATAGCATCAAGACAGCTATTATTTGCAGTCTTATAAGAGGATTTGAGAGAGGGTAAGGTCAAGAAAAATGGTGGACGATCCTTGAAGAAAGTTAAGAACAAGAGTTTAAGCTTCAAAGAGCCAAGTAGGGCTTATTTCATCCATTTTTCTTTCAAATTTATGGAATTTCTTGATTGTTGAGTTCGAAATTCTTGGTTTTATTAACTGATTATACATGAATATTGATGTGTTAATTTTGATAGAGAGTTTGGATGATGTTAGATAAGCCATTTTCTCAAAACATATTCTGACCATTGCTGCTGGAAATCCTGTTTTTAAGTAAATAGGTGAAAAGTTTTGATCTTTTCATTGATTTGGAGACATGATCATAAGCTGAACATTTTATCTACTGAATCTAACATATGGAAAAGTTTTCAATAATTTTCTTGAGTCTTCTTAATCACTTTTATTATTTTTAAAAAATAGAAAAGTGAACAAGTCAGGGTTTTTACCCAGCCAGTCCAATTTGTAGTATTAAATTTGTCTAATTTGTTTATCTTAGTAAGTGATCGATTTTTTTGCTGAAATTTTTACAGGATGTTGAAGACATCTTGAGACAAACCCTAAATTTTTTTGTGAAGTTCTGAGTTCATTTAATAGGGTAGAAAAATTAAGACTTTTGACTATTGGCTGAGGTTGTGTACCTGTTGACCTTCGAAATTATGAAATTTTATAAATATAGTTAGAGACCTCTTTATGCTTTGAAAATTTTACAAGACCTCATTCACACATTGAATTAACTCTGAAAATTGATTTTGTTGTGTTCTAATGATGTTTAGTAACTTAGCCATATTTTTCTTGAGAACTGAGATTCTTGCAGCATGCTGAATTTGCTAAAAAGATGATGAGAAGCTCATGATTTGATCTCATTCAAGATATGTGAACTAATTAATGATACTAGGCACATGTAAATGTGAGTACTTATTACAATTACTTATATATGCGAGAAAAATTAACTACCCTTGAGTTGAGTCAGGGAGTAAACCTGACTAGAAATAGGTCTGTGTGTGAGTTAGAGAGAGAATCCAATGATCACGAATAGGAATGAACTCAATCCTAAAATACAGCCCATTATCTTAGGGTGGTCTAAGCCACTTTAGTCAAGGGCCCAAATAATCATTGCAATTTGTTCTAAGTTACTTTTCTTCATGTGCTATATGAATGACATTTTAATAGTTCAATTATGATCAGCATGTTTATGTGTTAAGTTACCATTTTAAGTTCAAGGATGATAGTTAAATAAAATGAACTTGCTTTGAACAAACGTTTTACTAGCTCAAATGATTAATTTTTTATATTTATCTCTCATTAAAATATTTATAAAAGAGCCAAAGTAGCTGGGTAAACAATGATGATAGTTACGTGTGTATGGGATTACCTATTGAGGATTTTAGAATTCTCATCCTTATTTGCATTCCATATCTACCTCAGACCCAGGTGGTGGCATCGATGGTCTTCATTCTTGAGATACCACATTTGGAGTGGCACTACGACCCGGCTTTAGACTTTTTCTTTGCCCTTACGCATGCACAACTATGTGTATATATTTTCTTTCGTCACTCATTTGCTAGTTCAGTGTTGAGTCCTCTATTTGATCTTGAGTTTCCATTTGATGGAGTCCCTCTCCACATGGTGTATCTAGTGATTTTCTAGCCACCACCCGTACCACCAATACCCAATGTAGCTCTGCTTCCTCCTACTCCTGACCCCTGCCCCCGTGCTAGCACCACCATACACCCCTAGTGATAGTTCTGCATCTGATCCTAACTCCCCTCCGAGAGACCACGCCATCGCTTTGATAGCGAATGGATTTCTGTAGAGTGTTTCTGTATCATTCAAGATCTGCCAGATGTTTATATTATGTTGTAGTAGTATGATACATGTCTGCTGATAGTTGAGCTTGATTGATCAGGATACCTTTTGTACATAGTCTTTTTGATGGGTTTCTATAGGGCAGTAGCACGTTTTCATGTTTTGATGTACTTTGGCAGTTCCTGCATGGACTTGATGCTATGATGTACTATATAATATAAATATGTACTTGAATGACCTATGTGTCGTAATGTTCATAAACAAAAGTACTTTGATGTTTTTGTTTTTTTGTATTTCCTTGAAACATTTGCTACTCTAACTTATATAACCTTTTACCGATATACTACATATCACCACATACCAACGCTTCATACAATTAGCGATAAATAACAAACAATTAATTTGAATAAAATCTTACAACTAATTAAGTATAAAATTTTCTATACACTATATGAGTATAGTATATAGTATAGTACACCCTTAGTTACAGTGTACAAGCCTAGGTGGGACACTCTAATTGAGGGGATATTACAAAATGGTATCAGAGTGTTTCATCCTAACACAACCTGAGGAATGGACAGCCTATGCTTCGACATACTTTGGATATCTTAGGGAATGTCATGCAATCTAGATTTTGATTGTTTAAGCCAGATTTAGAATTTAGTAAGCATGATTGCTAGTTGTGAATGTTATAGGTTATTGTCACACTTTGCTTAATATTGAGCCTGATCAAGTCAATAATTTTGTTTGGTGTGGCAGGGACAAATGGCTTCCAACAGGTGAAACATGAACAATAGGGATAATACAAGAGAATCGGAAGCAGGAACAATGGACACGTTTTTGCGAGATGGCTGCTGTAATGAGAGAACAAGCAATGGTAACCAATAGGATGATGGAAATGTTGAATCAAAATATGGAGGGAAAACCCCATTGGAAATCCTGGAGGCACTGAAATGGATTTAGAGTACCAGAAGTTCGCAGAGTTTAAGAAGGCTAATTCGATGCCTTTTAGATGAGTCTTTAACCCAAGCAGCACAGAAGAATAGATAAAGGCAATGGAGAAGATTTTTTTGATTTTGGCTTGTACCGAAAGTCAAAAGGCGGCCTTTGGTACATATATGTTAGAGGCTAATGCTGAATTTGGTGGACTGGAGCTAGGAGGCTGTTTGAAGCTTCTCGACTTGAAATCACTTGGAATATTTTTAAAGGGGCTTTTTATCAGAAGTATTTCCCTGCTTCAATAAGAAACATAAAAGAGCTGGAATTTATGATGCTCAACCAAGGAGATATGAGTGTGGCTGAGTATACTGCCAGATTTGAGGAGTTGTGCAGGTTCTCTACCATTTACCAATGAGATCCAGACAAAGTATGGAAGTGTATTAAGTTCCAACGGGATTACGGGAGGACATCGAATGCAGTGGAAGTTTTAGAAATTAGGGATTATTTGACATTGGTGGACAAGTTTCGGATAGTTAAAGGATACAATTGAAAATTAGTAACCTCTAAGTCCACTAGAGAGGACTCCAGGAGAAGATTGGCACCACAAGGCCAATGATTTAAGCCTAACTATTAGCAAAAAGGAAGGTTTCCACCAAATAACGTTAGAGGAGCAACTATAGCAGGTTAAGCCATGTTCAAAGTGCTGTACGATTTAGGTGCTACTCATTTATTTATATCCTATAGTTGCATACACAAATTTCAACTACATATGTCCATATTACCTTGTGATTTGACGGTCTCCACCTCTATCGATAAGTCTATTTGGACTAGCCAAGTATGTATAGATCTTCCTTTTCGAATAGGAAATAGGAAATTCGTAAATTTGATTTGATATGCCTTTCTTTGTCTAGTTTAGATGTAATTTTAGGAATGAATTAGCTTAGAGCCAACCACGGATTCTTACACTTTGCTGATAAAACTCTTTCCTTAGGCTTAGTCTTGTCTACTAACCCTATGATTCCCATATATTTTTATTTAAATTCCATAAGTCAACCTCTAGGAAAGTTGAAAGTCAAGGATACATTCTCTTCTTGACAAGTGAGTTTGAAAGTGAAAAGAAGCTAGACGAAATTCCCGTAGTTAGAAAATACCCCGACGTCTTTCTAGAAGACATTCTAGAATTTCCTTTAGAAAGGGAGATTGTGTTTTCAATTGAGTTGGTACCAGGAACAAGTCCTATCTCAATTTCCCCATACAAAATGTCTCCCATTGAAAGCACAGTTGAAGGCACAAATTAGAGCTTTTGAATAAACAATTTATTAGACCAAGTGCTTCGTGATGATGAGCCCCTATTCTTTTTTGTCAAGAAAAGGATGGAGGCATCGGATTGTGTGTTGATTATAGGTAGGTAAACAAAGTAACGGTAAAGAATAAATATCCTCTACAAAGGATTGATGACCTTATGGATCAACTACACGGGGGCAATAGTGTTTTCAAAAATTGATTTAAGATCGGGGTACCATCGGATTAGAGTTTGAGACAAAGATATTCCCAAGATAGCTTTTAGGACTCGTTATCGTATTATGAGTATACAATAATGTCATTTGGACTAACTACTGCTCCAGCTGTTTTCATGGACTACATGAACCGAATCTTTCAACCTTACTTGGATCAGTTTGTAGTTGTTTTCATAGATGACATACTTATCTATTCAAAGACCGAGAAGGAGCATATTGAGCCCCTTAAAATAATACTTCAAATTCTAAGGGAATGGAAGCTCTATGCCAAACTATCTAAGTGTGAATTTTGGATGGAAGAAGTTAAATTCTTAGGACATGTAGTGTCACGAGGGGGAATATCAATGGACCCTAATAAAGTTAAGGCAGTACTCCGTTGGGAAAGGCCAACAACAGTTACTGAAATTTGAAGTTTCTTGAGATTAGCTGGGTGTTATAGATGATTTATCAGGGGTTTTTCTCAAATAGCTTTACCTTTGACCAAGTTAACTAGGAAGAATGCATTATACCAATGGATGCTAGAATGTGAAAGGATCTTCCAAGAATTGAAGCAGAGGTTAACCATAGCACCAGTATTGGTACTACCTGATCCTCATGAACCATTCAAAGTATATTGTGATGCTTCTAGCAAAGAATTAGGATGTGAACTAATGCAAAATCGGAATGTAGTTGCTTATGCTTCTCGATAGTTAAAACCCCATGAGGTGAACTACCCAACCCATGACCTAGAACTTGCAGCTGTAGTTTTTGCTTTAAAAGTTTGGTGACATTACCTCTATGGAGTAAGATTTGAAGTTTTCTCTAATCATAAGAGTTTGAAATATCTCTTTGATTAGAAAAAACTAAATATGTGACAAAGGAAGTGGGTGGAGTTCCTTAAGGATTATGACTTTGATTTGAACTATCACCCTGGTAAAGCTAATGTTGTAGCCAATGTACTAAGTAGGAAGTCTTTAAGCATGACATGGATGATGATTAAAGAGGAAGAACTTGTGGAAAGCTTTAGAAACCTCACTCTAGGAATTTCTATAAATCCCTAAGGTATTTCCTTAAGTTAGATAAAGGTGACAAGTAACTTCAAAGACCTAATTTCAATAGTACAATGCGATGACCCAGAATTTCAAGAGATTTTGAAGTTGATTTGCACAGGAAAATTGATAGGATTTAGCCAGGATGAACAAGGAACATGGAGATATAAAGGCAGAACATGTGTACCTGCACATGATGATCTCAAGAAGATAATTTTGGAAGAAGCTCATGAAAGTGACTTCACTATGCACCCCCGAACAAATAAGATGTATGCAGACCTTAAAAAGATGTTTTGGTGGCCTAAGATGAAGTCAGACATAGCTGACTTTGTCAGAAAATGCTTGACTTGCCAAAAGTCAAGATAGAACATCAGAAACCTACAGGAGTACTTCAACCTCTAAACATTCCTGAATGGAAGTGGAAAAATGTCTCGATGGACTTTGTGTTAGGATTACCGAGAACATCCTTTGATACGATACTATATGGGTTATAGTGGACAAGTTAACTAAGTCGGCACATTTTTACCTAGTAGAGCTAACCATCCCTTGGAAAAACTACCTCACGTATATATTCAAGAGATAGTGCAGCTACATGGTGTCCCTTCCACTATAGTTTTTGATCGAGATCTAAGATTTACTTCAAGGTTTTGGGGAGCCCTTCAAAGGTTATTTGAAACTAAGTTTTGTTTCAGTATTGCCTATTATCCTCAAGCTGATGAACAGACAGAGCACACCATATAAACCTTGGAGGACATGTTAAGAGCATGTGTGCTTGAACAAAGAAGGAGTTGGGATAAATTGTTGCCATTGGTTGAGTTTGCCTATAACAACAGCTACCATACTAGTATCAGCATGGCTCCATATGAAGCTTTGTATGATAGAAAATGCCAATCTCCCTTATGCTAGTATGACTTTGGAGAGGCAAAGTTGTTAGGGCCTGATCTGGTTAACCAAACCACTAAATAGATGCAAAAGATTCAGAGTAAAATTCTCATTGCCTAGAGTTGGCAAAAGAGCTATGCAAACATCAGGAGGAAACTTCTAGAGTTCCAAGAAGGAGAACATGTATTCTTGAAAATCACCCCTACTCTAGGCATAGGTAGAGCTCAAAAAGTCAAGAAATTGTCACCTTGATTCATAGGTCCTTTTCAAATCCCTCAACGAGTTAGCCCAGTCGCATATTGTATAGCTCTACCCTTGTAGTTGTCAAACCTCCATAATGTTTTCATGTGTCCCAACTTAAGAAATATCACCCAGACTCAAGTCATATACTTAAAGCCAAATCTATACAGCTAAAAGATGACTTTCATTTCAAATAACTCCAATTCTGATCATTGGGAGGGAAACTAAACAGCCAAGAAATAAGTCAGTACCATTGGTGAAAGTATCTTGGGGAAAGCCAAGAAATGAAGAATATACTTAGGAATTAGAATCAGACATTAAAAAGAATTATCCAAAACTATTTTCAGGTACGAAATTTTCTTTTAAGGAGGGTGGTAATATAACACTCGAGGTTATTTTAGAAATTTTATTTAGACTTTATTAATCAGAATTTCACAATTCTAATAGGGTTAGTCGAGATAGGAACGGCTTGATGAGGGAAAAAATGTGAATAGTACCACTATGGGCCTCACAGGCTGCCGAGACCACCGAAGCCCTGGAATTGGGCTTGGAGAAGCCTGAGACTGACAAAATATGAGATTTAGGTTGAAAAGAATTAAAAATGAAATGGTTAGACCCAGAATAAGATTTTGGGTACTATATGTTTTACAGGTATAGTATTTTAGGCATTCGACTAAATTACGATGTGTAGTTTCTAACACTGTATGGACATTACATTATAAGAAAAACACTGAGCAAGATAAGTATATGGTTTAGAAGAAGCCACACCATTGTCTTTATATTTGGACCAATAAGAAACTACCAAAATTGCATGCGATTATCTCGAAGAAAAACCATTTTCCTAATTTCATTTATTACCCAAACTATCAATACATTACAAGACAATTTTCTACACAATTCTCTTAGTTATTCTCGGCCAAGCAACCCCAACTTTCAGCCATTTTCATCTTCTTTCTGTAACCGATACAAGAACCTTAGCCAAGAACACTAAACTTCACCCAAAATCCCATAGCCAAAAGTATAACCTAAGTACTGTCCCTTGCAAACGTTATATCAATTCCTCATCAAAAAACCCTACCTCACCATAGTATCAAGACAACTATTATTTGCAGTGTTATAAGAGGATTTGATAGAGGGTTAGATCAAGAAAATTGGTGGAGGATCCTTGAGGAAAGTTAAGAACAAGAGTTTGAGCTTCAAAGAGCCAAGTAAGGCTTATTTTATCCATTTTTCTTTCAAATTTCACTCTGGAATGTCCTGATTGATTGAGTATGAAATTCTTGGTTTTATTGGCTGATTATACATGCATATTGATGTTTTAATTTTGGTAGCAAGTTTGGATGATTTTTGTGAGCACCATATTTTGTCCGGGTATTTTTTTATCTTTGTTTTTATTTTTTTAAAAAAAGGCCTCTCATTTTCTTTGGAAAAAAAAATATAAAAGCAACCCAGCCCATTCTAGTTTCCTTATCCCACGTCTTTGTTGATCCATCAGATAAAAAAGTTAATAAAATAAATAAAATGAGGAAGGCATATGCTTGGGACAGGAACTATAAAAAAAAGAGACAAAAGCATTGAATGCTCCAATAGTGAGAGGCAATAATTCAACGCAAATGGTCCATTTTATCAATGCATTTAATGCTCAGCAGTCCCCATAGTGTATAAAAAGAAAGGGGCTGAATAAGAATAGAGAGAGAAGCTAAAAATACCAACTCTCCATTCAGGACCTTTCTCTTAGCTTCTATTTTTATCATCACAGCTTCATCCCTGAAAGAAAAATCACAACGCATCACCATTATTATCATACAACTCTCTCATCAAACCACAATTCTCTTATTACACTCAAGCTCACATCATCATCAACATCCATCACATAACCCTTCACTACCACCATCACAAATTCATCTAGTTAATCAAAGCTACTGATTTCATTATTCTCAATTCTATCATTATTATCACACAACCTCTATCAACACCACATTCCATCACCATCATCATCCCTATCATCACACAACCTAACTCAAAAACCATCTCAAACAACATTAAAATAACAAAAAAGGGAAAAAACCAATCTTCATCCAACCAAGAACACAGCCACAACTACCATCAAATCAAAAAAAAAAAAAGGAAGGAGGGAGAAACCACTGGCAACCTCGCAAAGTCCATCGTGAAGCAAAGAGAAGCCTAACCTCCACTCCTTTGTTCAGCTCAGCTTGGCATTGTTGTTAGCGCTGTCATCGGAGCACTTACCGTGGCGGTCTCCCTTGCTGGCATTTGCTAATCACTTCTGCCAACCACATTGCGCGATCTTCCCCCTACTGCTATTTCGGAATCCAATTTGGGCACATGACCGGCACTTGAGAAATCTGGTTCTCACGCAAGCCTCGTGACCTGGGTTTCTCTCTATGCATAGTTAATTATAAGTTTACTTAAAACAAAACATTTTTTCTACATACAAATCACCTGTTCCTCAAATTCAAAATAATCAAATGATTAGAATAACCTAATTTGAAATTTCATAATCTATCTCTAAGGTCTGAAATCATGATACAACACATAAATTTAAATTGCTCTATTTCGGAAATGTTCATGAAACTAACACAATTAAGTTATTAAACATAAAACCTAAACATAATATCATCGTATGCAAAATGCAAAATATGATCTAAGGTCCGGGATCCAACCTCTAGTGCACTGTAACACTCTAAATAGAATGGGAATGCCTTACTCAATTGATGCTTACCAACTATACTATATGGCTGTTGGGACACTGGTGGCTAGGAGAAAAATTTACAATAGCTACAATATCTGCAATAGAGAGGAAAAAAGAGGGGTGAGTTTTGAAATCAAAACTCAGTGAGTGAGCCCTCACTTTAAACCCTCTTTCATAGGACACTAAGAAACCGTGCATAAAATCATAATAACATTTATAATACTTAAAAGTCTTGCATAATCAAACATGCAGATAATTCAAATCATCATGTCACAACACAACTACTTCTGCAATTTATGTTCATACCAGAAATCATATAGGCTTATATAATATAGTAGCTCATAGAGAAATAGAAAACTTTGCTTTGTTCTAGTAGGTGCCAAACATGGGCCTCACCACACTGAACATGCCTACTACGCTCTACTAGTGCCAAACACAGGCCTCACTAGAGATCTAATTTGGACACCTAACTCGGTTCTATTCTCTGCTCTGCTTTGTGAGATTGCCCTTAGGCAACTTGGTACCAATGTTAACAATTAATTCCAGCCGTTAACTCCCTGTGTAACGCCCCGATTTTCTGCTAGAGTAAAAATGACCAAAATACCCCTAAGGTCATTTTCGGCCCGGAATTCGAGGGAAGCTGATCCGGCAGTACTCGAAGGGCAAACTCAATGTTGGAAGGGGATTAGTTGGCTTGTGTACCTTCCCGGGATCGAAAATCTCATTTTTCGAGTTTTCGGGTCAAAATGACCAAAACGCCCCTGTGGTGTTTTACCCGTTTGCAAGTGCCGAATGAACCTAAAATTTCTCCAGATAGTTTTAAAAGGCGTTTTCATGTATTATGTGACTTTCAGTTTTAGTCCTGGAGGTCCCGGGCAAAATCAGTATAAAATTACGATTTTGCCCTAGCTTTGTGTTTCCGAGCTTAATCGTGTGATTAAGCAAACCTAAGCAACATTAGGCTCTAATAGAAGATTAATTAATTTCCATAATTAATCTTGATTCAAAATAATTTATTAAAGTTGATTAGAACCTAAGAATGCTTAATTACAACTTGAAATCTTATTTTAAATTCAAAATTTCTAGTCATGGAATCTTGAATAGTAAATTCTCTCTCCAATTCCTTAAATCATGGAATTGTGTTTTCAATTGTTTATTCATAAATGAGTTTTAAATTCTCTAATGATGTATGAGCACTCCTAATCTTGTCATAAAATCCTAAACCTCATTCTTAGTTACCTAAACTTATGCTTAATGACTCCTAACCTTGTACCTAAACTAATCTACACTTAAACCTATCATTAACACTCAATTACAGGAAGAGTTTTCCTCCCTCATTGCTGTAGCATTCTGGCCGAAGCCACTCCTCCCCCATTTTTCATCACATGCTCAAATTCTTGCACTCCAAAGGCCATGCTTCCACCTCACTTACACCATACTTTGTCATACTTCCATCCATGGTTGATTTGCTAAGTGAATGACTAAATAAATTAAGCTATTTTCCTTTATTTTTGTGGCCCAAAATTTGCCAGCCCTCCTTGCTTCTAGAAGAAATATTTCATTTCAAATTTGAAAGAAATTTCACTCCAAATCACCATACTTGAAGCCATGCTTTGCACCATAACTTCCATACCTCAAACCATGCTTGAATGAGAAGTTGTAAGAGATATTTTTCTCTTCCTTTGCCTCCCAAACCACACGGCCTCATCCTCCTCTCCATGAGACTTAATTTGTTTCATTTTTCTATAAATACCTTACTTACTTGAGCTTGCAAACACTTTAGATCATTTGCAAAGTTTCAAGTTTCCAAAGCTTTCTCTAAGTTCTTTCTTTTTCTCTCAAGTTTCAAGAGAGTTTTCCTTTCCTCTTCATCTTCATCTTCTTCATCTCTTCCTCATATAATCATCTCATTGCCTCAAACCACCACCTCACAACCTTAGATCACCTTCTAACCTCTCAAACACTTGACCTCAAACACAACCTCACTCAAAACACATCTCCATCCTCTCCATTCTCTCTTGGCTGAATCATCATCATCCTTCAAGGAGGAGTTGTTCATCTCATGTATTTTCAAATGCTCAAGTTTTCATTTTCACTCTAGGTAGGAGTGGTTTTCTAAACTTTGTTTTGCTTGAAAATATGATTTTCCTCTAGTTTTCTCTTGGTTTCTTATTGAACTTTCCTATGTTTTTCTTTTTCTTTGTTTCAGCCATGAGGCCTAGATACGTTCATGATAGCTCAATGATGAGAGCTCCTAGATGATGACCATGTGTTCATCTCAAAGGAACCTCTAGAGCTTGAGTTTTCCTTTCTTTAAGCTTTATCTTAATTTTCTAACTTAAATGATTTTAGCTCAAGAAACTCCTTCACTTTTTCTTGCTATTTGGTTTCGGTTTCTTTGTTTCCTTTCCTTAATATTTTCGACCTTGGTTTCCTTTTCCTTGAGGTTTTGATTTCTTTTAAAAAGTTTGTTGCTTTTGAGCTTGATGATGATGTTCAAGAACCTTGTAGTTCCTTGAGAACTTGGTTCAAGAACTCTAAAGCTCTCTTTGTGATGAGATAAGTGTTGGGTTGTGTTGTTCTCTAAAGTCTTGTAAGAGCTCTAGCTAAGATTAAAATGAACCTTGCATTCATATTTATGTTTATGCCTTGCACACCATGTTTATTTTCCTTGCTATCACAAAAATATCAAGAATAATAAATGAACTTGCATTATCATATTTACATTTCAAGCTTTGCATTATAATGTTTATATTTCAAGTCCTCACTTAAATATCGAAGACAATAATAAGTTGCATTTCATGTTTACTTTATGCTCTCACTTTATTTTCGAATGGAAGCTAAAACAAGTGCATGAGCATGTTTATTTTTATGTCATTACTTAAGAGAACCTAGAGCTCGAAGACTTACCCATCATTGTCTCAAACAAAGACTTGAAAAATATGTGTTCTTTAGCTTTTAATTTTGGCCTTAAGAGGTTTCATTTGTTACAAGTACTAAAATCTATGTTTTATAATTTTTCTAAGCTTTTATGAGTTCAAGAGATGTCAAGAACCAAGTTTTATGAATTTATAACCTCTTGAGTTTAATTTAAAATAGCCACTGCCCTTACAAGTATTTTGGTGTTTTTAGTTGATAAAAATGTTTAGTAATGAGTTTTGAAAGTTTTAGAAAGGTTTAAAGAGAAACTAGTATTTTATGTATTCTAGAAATCAAGTTTGTGCCTTGTTTGTTTGGAGATGGATTCGGTTCTGCCTTGCCATGTTATGCTCACTGTGTATGCTATTTTGATGATGATAATATGACTATGTTAGTGTATAATTGATGGTAAAATGCATATGTGAAAGATAAGAGAAGTTAGTAACTAGAAAACAATTAATTTGAGAGTTTTAGATCCCTTAAGTAATTGATTTTTCTAGTTCTATCCAGAATGGTTTAGAATTGATAATCATGGTTTATAATTAGTTTAAATGTGTAGAAATAACTCATAATTGGTTTAGGACTTGATCTTGATGCCTTAGGAGCAAACCAAACTTAGAAAATGTCATTATTATGACTCCTAGGTACCCGTAAAGATTAGAATTTTAGATTATGCACTCTTGAGGTTTAGAAATGTTTATGATAATATAAATGAGTGAGGAATACTTAGATAAGAGCCTATAAGTACCCGAGAGCTTAAGCTATGATGATTTATAACATAGCTTGTGAGTTGAGGACCTTAAGGGTCAATGCATAAGACATTAAGAATCCTTTAATGCTATGATGTTATTTATGCAAGTATGTTGAGATGGATATGTTTTGATGATGCATGAGGAAATATTTCATTGAGATTATATGAGCATGAGATTTGAATGAAAAATATGTTTGTGTTATTAGCTTGTGGCATAAATGTCGGTTTGAAGGAAATTCGGTTTGACAGCTATTATGCTGCCAATTTTCGTCAAACCCAAAGGGTTAAGAAATGTTTTAAAAGTATACCACTTGAGATTGAAAACCCTGGGTGACACGATTTAGCCGGGCACCCCCAGGAGAATTTTATGTGACAAGCACTGAGACGTACTTCTCCTGCTATGGTGAGGAGGCAAATCTGTGAGGGTCTGGACATGAGTCTTTCCAAAGCAGACAATTCGCTGTGCACTCGAGGCCAGTAGAGCGTTTCAAAGAGGGTATATCCTAAGAGAGGAGTTCCCTAGTCCCCTAGCCCGTACTCTTAAGTAGTCGGGCATATTATTTTATTATTCGCTTATTCAGATAATAAACAAGAGCTAGTGACGACTAGCTGAGGTATGAGCTCATAGCCTAGTTATTATTATTAGAGTGGCCTCTACATTGCTAAAGATTCCATGAATGTTGTCACACATGTTGATGAAAGTTTCATTTGAGAGTTATTGCCCTTATGGCACATGGATTGTTTCTATATGATTTGATTTGTTGATTTATATGCTCAAGTATTGCCATGCATTCATGTTTTAATATGTTGCATTCATAACATCAAGATGCATGTTAAAAGGAATGAACCTTGGATAATTGGTTTTACAAACCCTATTAATGAACCCTTTTATGCATGCACACCTTTTTATAATGAAATCCAAGATTCTTGAGGATGTGAACGATGTAACCCTAGGATAGGAGACTCCTACTGAGATTCTTTAGTAAGAATTCTCACTCCTTTCTCTTCCCTCTTTTTCTTCCGTCACATCTTCAAATAGCGATGGCGACGTTTGTGGTCTTTGTCGACACACCGACTTGGGAGGTTCACTTTGATCCGAACCATGGATCATATCATTTTGAGGGGCAGTGCATAGTATGAGTCTTCATGTTCATCGGACGCCCCTTTGTACATCCTGTACAGAGCTACCGTTTCTCCTCGATGTCACCCTACGATGATGCGATGGTTTTTGAGTGCGCTCGGATGCGAAATGAGAGGATTCTGCAGATGTACACTGGTGGATCGATGCCTCGAGACTTCCAGGACTACATGCCTCGGTCTCCTAGTTCAGAGAACGACCCTTCTAAGGACCCACCGATGCATATGTATAGCGAGAGTTCTGCTTCTACTCCTCAGTTTGTGTGAGGCGAGAGTGAGGAAACCGTCTTGTAGCCAAGACTGGCTAGGCGAGCCGAGAGGCGCCCTTACCGAGGAGCTCACGCTCAGTCTTCACGTGTGCCTACTCCTGCCGTATTGCGTTCACGGATCGGTTATGTTCCGCCATACCCCGGGTTCGAGTAGTAGCCGTCTTAGGGGAGGCTTAGTGCACACACTCACACATAGATTGGATAAACTTTCTTTTGTATCGAGGTTATCCACCATAGGTGCACTCGGGTAGTTGTGATTTATCTATGCTTCCTTTGTTTTATGTATTTCTGTTGTATTTCCATTTTCCCTATGTATTGCAAGTTCAGCCCGTTTCTATAAGGGCGTGACTACTTATGTATCTCAAAACTATAAATATTAATGACGTGTTTTCTTTTGTGATGATTGATCCTTGTCTCCTTGCTATATGTTTTACTTACCGTGTTCTTTATGCTTGTTATTTGCACATCTTATCGTCTGTCATATGATGTAACGCGGCTCTCACTTTGGTTTATGTTTTCAAAAAAAAATTTTATCCGTAATTTCTACTAAGTATTTTAATAAAATGATGAGACTAAGAAGTAATAACCTAATGATTAACCTAATGTGTTCTAGAAAGTTGGGTTAAAAATTAGGGTGTTACACCCTGGCTGTTTCTCTATAGCTACTAGCTAAACTAAATAAACAAATCTATCTAAATATAAAAAACCTTTAAAACCTTTTAATTCTCTGTGAGCTCTGAATCTATTTGATTCTAACAGTCTGACCTTAGCATAACTGTGGCTATGAAGTCATATCCAAGGGATTACCCTTCGCAGACATTTGTGATTTCGAAAGCCCACTAAATATGTAGCTGTCAACTGTTCTGAATCTCATGAAGATTCAAGCTCTAAAACCATTTTTGTTTAATTCTCTAAAACATATCTCAAATTACCAAAATTTTCATAGCCTAGAAAGCTCAATAATATACTTTGAAATTAAATGGTTAAAACCATAATTCTAATCATTTCTCTAAACTTCATATCTAATTATAAAACTAAATCATACACACAAACTAGTTCTAGAATCCATTGAAACAATCATAAAATTCTCTAACAGTTACATAAAGCATCAATTCTACATAAAATCAGTATAACAAACACGGTCCTATGAGTTTTCTCAAAAACAAATTTTATGCTCTAAAATCAACAATTGAAAACATATAATCCAACAGTAAACTTCAAATCCTTGTACACCATTTCTCTAAAATCAACCACTAAATCGTATTTTCATGAAAATAACTCTAATGCAGAACATATAGATCACATATGTGAACTCACTCCCCTAGATGGTGAATAGTGAAGAACTAACACAGATAAGGCACTTGCAGACAGAATTGATAGTAATATCTTAAACCTTTTAGAAGGGAGAAAATGAAGTTTAAATGTAGAAAGATGAAGAAATGGTGGTTGGAAGTGAGAGAGCCTCGTTTCTCTGTGAAAGAGGGGGTGGTGTTTGTGTTTTTGGGGTGTTTGTATGTTCTGGACCCCAAAATGGGGGTTTTTAGTATGTTGTTGACTGCTTGGGCAGTAAATGATCATTGGGGGGATCCCCTTTCCAGCTATTGCACTGCCTTAGTCTTTACTGACCGCATGGGTGGTCATATGACCACTGGGGTGGTCCTTTCTCTAGCTATTGCACTGCCTTAGTCTCTACTGACCGCTGGGACGGTCTCACTTATTTACATTTCTTAATTTAAAGTTAATCTCCATTAACTTTAAAACATAAATGTAAATAAGGAAATATGCCCCATTTGAACTCAAATAAATATAAAAAAAAAAAATCAAAATCTCAACAAATAAAAATCCAAATTTTGGGTTTTAGTTCAAATCCGGGAACTTTTACGATTTTATATACTTGGGGGCTAAAAACGAAATGTTCAAAGTTTTCATAAAATTCATTAAAAATCACTCTTCAACTTATTTTTCTCTAAGGAACAATTACCGGGACTTTTGATCCTAAGAATATGGTTCTACCATATAGCCCTCAAAGGAAACATACGGTCCAAACTTAGTGAAATTCAGGACCCGGAATAACAGATGAGGGTAGCTAGCACCCGTCTTAGCTCAAAAATATTTTCTAACCCTTTTATTTAAATTGGGGTATCACATGCTACGCATCATTAGCTCACCACGGCATCAATCTCATCGCCACCGTAGAAGAACCACCCTGACTAGAACCTTCATGCAACACCGTCGATTGTCACACCTCCATGCTGTCAACCATTGCACATCTTGTCATGGGTAAGCCCAGCTGCATAGGCAAAACCTCCTCTGCCTCATCCTGCCAACATCGCCATGTATTGAGAAGCCTACCGCCGCCCTTCTTTGGCTAATTCACCATCGACTGCTGCCTCTTAAGGTCACCGCCACATATCTTTTCTTCTTTACATCACGTGATGTTGTGCGATTTTACGCTGAGTGAAAATGGCCAGAAATGCCCCTGAGGTCATTTTGAAGAGGAAAGCCCGATCTGGCGATACTGAAGGAGCAAACTCAATGTTGGAAGGGGATTAGATGACCTGTGTACCTTTCAGGAATCGAAAATCTCGTTTTTCAGGTTTTAGTCCAAAATGACCAAAGCGTCCTAGGGTGTTTTACTGTTGCAAGTGGGATGAATAGAAACTTCTCTAGATAGTTTTAAAAGGCATTTTTATGTATTCTCGACCTCAGTTTTAATTATGGAGGTCGGGCAAAGTCTAGTGCAAAGTACGATTTTACCCTAGTTTCGTGTTTTTCACGGCTTAATCGCGTGATTAAGCAAACCTAAATATTAGGCTCTGTCGAAGATTAATTAATTTCCATAATTAATCTTGAGTCAAAATAATTTATTAAAGTTGATTAGAACCTAAAAGTGCTTAATTACAACTTAAAATCTTATTTTAAATTCAAGATTTCTAGTCATGGAATCTTGAATAGTGTTTTTCTCTCTCAATTCCTTAAATTATGGAGATTTTGTCTACATTGTTTTATTCATAAAATGAATTTAAAATCTCCTAAATATGTATGAGTACTCCTTAATCATGTCATAAGGTTCCTAATCACATTCTTAGTCACCTAAACTTATCAGCAATGACTCCTAACCTTACACCTAAGCTAATACACCCTAAACACATCACTAACACACTATTACATGACCAAAACTCCCTCCTCCCTTGCCATCAGACATTTGAAATTCATCATCCATTTTATCACAATTTAATTTTATTTCCTCCAAAGACTGGTTTGAAGCCATGTCATCAAAGTGCAATTCTCTCACCTCATGTTCATGAGGATTCATTCTCCTCCACTCATTCACTCTTATTCTTCTCTATAAATACCATGCCTAGATGAACCTTTGCTACACTTTGTTCATTTGCTAAGTTTAGTTTTTAGTTTTCTCTAAGTTCTTCCTTTTTCTCTCAAATCTCAAGAGCATTCTTCTTCTTCATCTTCTTCTTTTTCCTTTTGAAACATCATCACACAACCTTGAAACACCACCCCACCACCTTGGATCATCATACAAACACCTAAACTTCCATTCTCAAACACAAGCTCACCAAGAACACATTTCCTTCCTTTTCTTTCATCAAGGCCGAATCATCATCACCATCCTAGGAGGTGTTGCTCGTATTATCATTTTCATCTTCAAGTCCAAGCTTTTGTCTTCACTCTAGGTAGGAGTGTTTTCTAAACTTGTCTTCTTGAAAATGAGTTCTTTCTAGCTTTCTCTTGGGTTTTCTTTTGAAACTTTCTTTGGTTTCCCTTTCTTGTATTTTGGCCTCTTGGCCTTGATGAGTACATGATAGCTCAATGATGAGGACTCCTAGATAATGACTATGTGTTTCATCTCAGAAACTCTAGAGCTTGAGGTTTATTTTCTTTGAGTTCCAACTTTATTTTCTAACTCAAAAATGATTTTACTCAAGAATACCTTTACTTTTCTTGCTATTATGATTTCGGTTTCTTTGTTCCTTTCTTTAACATTTGGTTACCATTTTCCTTTTGATCTTTGAAGTTTTATTTGTTCAAAAGTTTGCTTTCTCTTTGAGCTTGATGATGTTCAAGAACCTCATAATTCCTTTGAGAACTTGGTTCAGAACTACAAAGCTCTCTTTGTAATGAGATATGTGTTGGGTTATTATGTTGTTAAAGTCTTGGATGAGCTTTAGATCACCTTAAAATGAACCCTGCATCATGTTTATTTTATGCTTTGCACATCATGTTTACTTTCTTTGCTATCACTAAGTACCAAGGTAATACAGGAACTTGCATTATCATGTTTTATATTTCAAGTTCTCACCTAAATATCAAAGATAATAATATAATGCATACCATATTTATTTTATGCTTTGCACATCATGTTTACTTTCTTTGTTATCACTAAGTACCAAGGTAATAAAGGAGCATGCATTATCACGTTTATATTTAGCTATGCATTATCATGTATTATGTTTCAAGTTCTCACCTAAATATCAAAGATAATAATATAATGCATCACATATTTATTTATGCTCTCACTTTACTTTCTAGCAAAAACTAAAACAAGTGCATGAGCATGTTTATTTTTATGTCATCACTTTAATGAACCTAGAGCTCAAGACTTGCCCATTGTTGTCTCAACAAAGGTCTAAAAATATTTATTGCTTTTGGTCCTATTTCGGCCCTAAGAGGCTTTGGTGTTTCCAAGTATTGAAAACTATGTTTTATAATTTTCTAAGCTTATGTAAGTATAAGAAATATGTAGAACTGAGTTTTATGAATTTAGGACCTCTTGAGATAAAATGATTTAGCTATTACCTCTTAAGTATTTTTATAATTTTTAGGTGATAAAGTGTCCATAAATGAGTTTTGAAAGTTGAAAAAAGGTTCCAAGAGAAACTAGTATTGTATGTGCTTTAGAAATTGTGTTTCATGTCTTTTATGGAGATGTTTGTTTCGGTTCTGCCTTGCTATGTTTGGCCACTGTATGAGCTGTGTTAATAATGATAAGATGCTTATGTTTGAGTAAAAATAATGTTAAGACTCATATGTGAAAGATAGGATAAGTTAGGAACTAGAAAGAATTAATTTGAGGATTTTAGATCCCTTAATGATGGAATTTTCTGGATTCTGTCCAGCAAGGTTTAGAAATGATAATCATGGTTCTAAATTAGTTTAAATGTGTAGGAATGACTCATAATTGGTTTAGGGCTTAATCTTGATGCTTTAGGAACAAATTGGACTTAGAAAGAGTCATTGTTGTGACTCCTAGGTACCCGTAAAGTTGGGATTTTAAATTCTGCATCCTTGAGGTCTAGAGATGTTCTTGACCATAGTGTGAGTGAAATACTTAGTTATAACCTCATAGGTTCCCAAGAGACTAGGTTTTGATGATTTATAACTTAGATTGTGAGTTAAGGACCTTAAGGGTCGATGCATAAGATATTAAGAAGTCTTGAGTTTTTATGATGCTTAATTTTATGCAAGTATGATATATGATACATGAGCTTTATCTATGTGAGTATGATGTGTTTAAAATATATGCTATGACGAGTTTGAAATATATGCTTGATGATGCATGAACCCTAAAATGTTTTATTGATGATCATTGAGAAATGATTATTGAGATGTTAAGTTGTGTGATTAGCTTGTGGCATGAATTTTGGTTTGAAGGAAATTGATTTAAGCAGTAGTTATCTTTGCAATTTCTATCAAACCTAAAGAGAGTTGAAAAATGTTTTAAAGTACCATATGAGTTGAAAACCCTGGGTGACAGTTCGGCCGAGCACCCCAGGATATTTTATATGACAAGCATTGAGGCGTACTTCTCCTGCTACGGTGAGGAGGAGGCAAATCCGTGAGGTATGTGCGAGTCTGACCTTACCAAAGCGGACAATTATTTGTGCACTTTTCGAGGCAGTAGAGCGTTTCAAAGAATGAAATATGTTTATGTTACCCCTCATTTTACCCCATATTAAATCTAGTAGCTGACTAGTTAGGATTGAGCTCATTCCTAAGGCGATTAGGTGAGGCGGAGATAGGAGGTTATGATAAAAATGCCGAGGCGGTGTATCGGTTGGAAATAGGTGGATATGTTTTAAGAGGGTGGTTTTGAGAAAAGAACAAAAAGAGATATGATGCTTTTAAGTCACATAAGTATGAGAAAAGTAAGAGTTGTAATATGCCCTTATGCCCACTTGCATGAATCTAGATTGTTGTGATTTGTTGATTTATGTGCTCAAGTATTGCCATACATTCATGCTTAAACATGTTGCATTCATGACATCAAGATGCATACTAAAAAAATGGACCTTGGATAAATAGTTTCATAAACCCTAATAATGAATCTCATATGCATGAACACCTTTTATAAATAAACCCAAGGTTCTGAGGATGTGAGCGATGTAACCTAGAATAGGAATTCCTCTTGAGATTCTTTAGTAAGATTCTCACTCTTTCTCTTCTTTTCTGCGCTTAGTCACATCTTGAGGTGATGGCGACATTAGTGGTCTTCATTGACACATTGTCCGTCGAAAGCGCTAACGAGCTCACGCTCAGTCTACCGTATGCCCCTCCTGCGCCTTGCGTTCTTGGATCGATTACACTCCATTTCCCGGGTTCTAGTAGCGAGATGTTTTAGGGAGGCTTAGTACACACACTCACATGTAGATGGTGGATAAACTTTGCTTTTGTTTGAGGTTATTCACTATGGGGTGCACTCGGGTAGTGATGGTTTACTTTTATGTTACTTTCGTTTCTCTATTTCTATTGTACTTCCTTCTGTTTGTATTACAAGCTCACGCCCGTCCCAATGAGGGTATGACTACTTATGTATTCTAGGTTATGTTATTAATGAAGCGTTTCTCTTGTTGTGATGATTTATTCTCAGGTTTGTTATATGTTTCCATTTCTGTGTTTCTCTATGAGTGTTAAAGCGTGCTTTATATTCCTATTATTCGAAATTAGACTAGAGCATTGGCTCTCACTTTGTTGTGTGTTTAAACAAAAAAAAAAAAAAAAATTTACTTGTAATTTTCCTTTAGTATTTTAAGAAAGGATGAGACTATGATAATAGCCTAATGTTTAACCTAATGTGTTCTAGAAAGTTGAGTTAAAAATTAGGGTGTTACATTATAGTATCAGGCTTGATTCGATTCTCATGGGCACTGAGGATTGGACTTACTATGCTTTATGAGCATAATCGATAGTTTTGTCAAGTGTTAAAGCTTGCTGGGGATAAGCTATAGGATAGGCATACATGACCATGTTGCTTTGCGTGTGTCATGGTAACTAGCTCATTTCACATGGAATGTTGGGCACGATCAACTCGGTGTTTCTTTGTTTGATGTGTTTAGGAACCAATGCCCGCCATGACGGCGACTTAGGGCTACGAGAGATAATCAAGACAATGCATTTGCTGCTCTTGTTCGTGACATGGCGAGCCATGGAGCGTATGTTCGAAAGGATGAATCAACAAGCTCTTTGCTCACTGCTCCCCCTATTCTTTGAAGCAATCGAAACTGCTTGGTGAGTTCCATAAGCGAATCCACCAGTGTTGAGGGCCACTGGATCGAGCAAAGTGGCGAGTGGATCAAGGATATGGAGAAGATCTACTCCGTGGTTGCTGCTCGAGAGGAACAAAGGTTACTTTGCTTTGCCTTCATGCTGAAATTTGACACCAGGATTACTGGTGGACCGTACGGCACAGAAAAGCTGAAAGCTGCGGAGCGTCATTGAGGAGCTATTCAAGACCTACTTCTCACAGTATTTTCAGATGTGAGAATGCAAGGACATCAATTCATGCAAGCCCGACCGAGTGGGTCTTACGTAAGCCTAATGCGGCAAAGTTGAGGCTAATCAAGTTCGCGAGTGTTTCAGGGAATCCGGATGAAGTATGGAAGTGCGTCAAGTCTGAGGCGGGGTTATTTACTGGCGAGTTGAATGCCTTGTGCACACATGGAGATTAGGGACTTTCCAACCTAGTCAACAAGTGTCGCATCATGGAAGAAAGCCGAAAGAAGATCAATGCTTCAAGGCGAGAGAGCGAGCCAAGGGCTGGGACCTCAAGCCCCAAAGTTCAAACCACGTCGATCAAGGAACCACTACAACCCCCTACGAGCAGCAGTTCAGGCAACAACCAACACATCAACAACAACAGCGACCACCATTCCCTCAGTGAGACCGGACCTCAAGCCTGACCATCTTTTTCAACATAGCGATTGGAGGAACTTCAGCAACAACCAACAACGGCGAGGCGGTCCTCGGTTTAACAAGGAGGTCGGCGGGGCCAAGAACAAGCGCCATACGAGGAACCCTGCGCTTACCGACCGCACCTATGGATGTCTGTCCCCAGTGCGGGAAGAATCTTAGGAACGCCCATGCCTAGCCCAGGTCGAGCAGCGTGTTTCAAGTGTGCAAGCCTGGCCACTATCTGGAGCGCACTAGCGAGAGGACACGGCAGAACCCGAGGCCACAACACCAGGAAGAGTCTTCACCCTCAGCGTGGAAGGCGCCGGAAATCAACGATCTCATTCAAGGTATGTGCAAAGTAAATGGTAAACCCTTAGCGTACTATATGACCTGGTGCTACTCATTCTTTTATATCACTTGCTAGTGTCAGTCCTTAAATCGAGAGTCTCTAAACTTCCTTTTGATCTTATTGTTTCTACTCCTACCAATCGTCCTATTAATACTTGTCATTGTTGTATAAACTGTCATCTTGTTGTAGAAAATAGGTCCTTTAACATAGATTTAATTTGTTTACCCTTGAAAGACATAGGAATTATCTTAGGCATGGATTGGCTTCCACGCCATGTGTTACTAGGTATGTGGAACCCAAGCGTAGTTTTCCTTCTCCTCCCGAAAACATCTTTCGACCCATTAGGTTGTACCTAAACTACGTAGTGGTCTTACAGTGGGGAGAAAGCGATGGGATATGTTCTCCTAGCCGCTTGCGATGTAGACTTTGAGCAAAACCTAGGTGAGATACGTGGTGAGAGACTATCGAAGTATTCAGGATGAGATAGAATTCCCTCCCGAAAGAAAGTTGAGTTCTCCATAGAATTGGTTCTGGAGCAGGACCAATATCTATTGCCCCATATAGGATGTCACCCATGGAGCTAGCGAGAACTAAAAACCAGGTTGGAGGAAGCTGATGGAGAAAAGAGTTTTATAAGGCGAGTGCTTCACCTTAGGCGCTCGGTTATTTGTGAAGAAAGAAGGATGGAAGTATGAGGATGTGTATAGATTATAGACAGTTGACCCAAGTGACCATAAAGAATAAGTACCCATTTCCTAGGATTGATGATCTTATGGACGGTTGAAAGGAGCGATAGTGTTTTTCTAAGATCGATTTGAGAGCAGTTACCATCAGATTAGGGTTAGAGATTCGGACATTCCTAAAACCGCCTTCGAACTCGGTATGGACACTTTGAGTTCAATGTGATGTCTTCGGTTTGACGAATGCTCCATGATTTTTATGGATTACATGAATAGGATCTTTCGACCCTATTTAGATCAATTCGTGGTTGTGTTCATAGATGATATTCTCATCTATTCGAAAACCCACGAGGAGCATGAGCGTCATTTGAGGCTGGTTTTAGAGGTACTAAAAGTGAAGAAGTTATGCATAAAGCTTTCTAAGTGTGGATTTTGGTTAGAGGAAGTAAAGTTCTTAGGACATGTTGTGTCAAAAGGTGGCATATTTGTCGACCCAAGTAAGATAGAAGTGTGATGAATTGGGATAGACCAACCTCTGTAGAGATTAGAAGCTTTTTGGGTTTAGTGGTTATTACCGTAGGTTTATCAAAGGATTTTCCCAGATTAGCCCTACCCTTAACCAAGCTCACTAGGAAGAATACCCGTTTGAGTGGAACACCGAATGTGAAAAGAGTTTCCTAGAGCTTAAGGAAAAGCTCACCTCAACCCCGGTTTTGGTTTTACCCGACCCCAATGTACCCTTTGAGGTATATTGTGATGCTTCTGGCAAGGGTTTAGGTTGTGTGTTGATGCAGAATAGGCAAGTGGTAGCCTATGCATCGGACAACCCAAGCCCCACGAGGTAACCTACCCCACCCATGACCTAGAGTTAGCAGCCATCGTGTTTGCCCTCAAGATGTGGAGACACCATTTGTATGGTGTAAGGTTTGAAGTGTTCTCCGATCATAAGAGTCTCAAGCATCTCTTTGATCAAAAGGAGTTAAACATGAGGCAGAGGAGATGGATGGAATTCCTCAAGGACTATGATTTGGCTTAAGTTACCACCGGCAAGGCTAATGTAGTCGCGACGCCTTAAGTCGAAAATCGTTATGTTTGTCAAGTATGATGGTTAATGAAGTTGGGTTAATAGAGCAGTTTAGGAATATGAATGCAGGGATGTATGTGGTGAGAATGGCATCGTGATGAGTCATCTCACGGTGACCAGTGGGTTTAAGCAAAGGATCATGCTTGCCCAAAGAGAAAATGAGGACTTTATGGAGACAATAGAGGCAGTTAAGGCCGGTAAATTGAAGGGTTTTGAGCAAGGCCGTGACTGGTTGTGGAGGTTTGAGGGGCGAATCTGTGTGCCCCAAGATGGTGACCTCCGAGAGAAAATCTTGGAGGAGGCTCATAAGAGTCACTTTGCCATTCATCCTGGTGCTACCAAGATGTATCAGGACTTAAAGAGGATGTTTTGGTGGCCCGGACTAAAGAAGGATGTGGTCGCTGGGTAAGTAAGTGTTTGAGTGCGCCAAAGGTTAAGATCGAACACCAAAACCTTCGGCATGTTGCAACCTGTCAATCCCTGAGTGGAAGTGAGAGAGTATATCGATGGACTTCGTGACAGGATTGCCAAAGACCCAAGCTGGCCATGATGCTGTATGGGTGATAGTGGATCGATTGACCAAGTCGGCTCACTTTCTACCTATTCGAGTCACGTACTCATTGGATAAATTGGCTCAGCTTTACATCCAAGAGATAGTAAGGTTGCATGGAGTGCCGTCGGCGATAATCTCGGATAGAGATCCGCGGTTTACGTCCACGTTTTTGGGAGCCTTTCAAAGGTATTTGGTTCAAAGGCGTGGCGAGCCGCTTACCACCCTCAGACGGATGGCCAATCGGAAAGAACCATCCAAACCTTAGAGGATATCTTTGAGAGCACGTGTCTTAGACCATAAAGGAAGTTGGGATAAGTACATGCCATTAATCAATTTGCGTATAACAACGGTTATCACGCAAGTATCGATATGTATCGAAGCATTGTATGGAAGAAAGTGCCAATCACCCTTGTGTTGGTATGAACACGGAGAACAAAGTGTCTTAGGACTGATATAGTGAGGGAAGCAGAGAGCAAATCAAAAGGATTAAGGATAGAATCCTAACCGCTCAAAGTCGGCAAAGAGCTATGCGGACAAAAGGCGTAAGCCCTTGGAGTTCCAAGAAGGAGAACATGTATTTCTAAGAATCACTCCCACTAGAATAGGAAGAGCCATGAAAGTCAAAAAGTTGAGTCCCAGATTTCTCGGCCCTTTTGAAATTCTTGAGAGAATCGGATCTGTAGCCTACAAAATAGCCACGCCACCTAATCATCAAATCTTCATGATGTCTTTCACGTCTCTCGATTGCGTAAATATGAGTCCGACCCTAGTCATGTCCTAGAACGAGGCATGCAGTTAAGAGAGGACCTCACTTTCAATGTACCTCCTACGAGGATCGTGGATCAGAGGTCAAGCGGTTAAGGAACAAGTCATTTCCTTTGGTGAAAGTGGCGTGGGGGCGAGACAAGGCAGAAGAGTATACATGGGAGCTGGAGTCGAAATGAGGACGAAGTATCGAGCTTTTCTAAGGTAGCAATTTCGAGGACGAAATTCTTTTTAAGGAGGAGTAATGTAACGCCGATTTTTACGCTAGAGTGAAAATGACCGAAATGCCCCTGAGGTCATTTTAAATCGAGGAAAGCCAATGCAGCGTACTCGAAGGGCAAACTCAATGTTGGAAGGGGATTAGATGACCTGTGTACCTTTAGGAATCGAAAATCTCGTTTTGAGTTTTGGTCAAAATGACCAAAGCGTCCTGCGGTGTTTTACCTATTTGCAAGTGCGGATGAACCGAAACTTCTCTAGATAGTTTTAAAGGCATTTTTATGTATTCTACGACCTCAGTTTTTAATTATGGAGGTCCCGGGCAAAATTAGTGCAAAATTACGATTTTACCCCTAGTTTCGTGTTTTTACGCTAATCGTGATTAAGCAAACCTAAGCAATATTAGGCTCTAATCGAAGATTAATTAATTTCCATAATTAATCTTGAGTCAAAATAATTTATTAAAGTTGATTAGAACCTAAAAGTGCTTAATTACAACTTAAAATCTTATTTTAAATTCAAGATTTCTAGTCATGGAATCTTGAATAGTGTTTCCTCTCCAATTCCTTAAATTATGGAATTTTGTCTACATTGTTTTATTCATAAAATGAATTTAAAATCTCCTAAATATGTATGAGTACTCCTTAATCATGTCATAAAGGTTCCTAATCACATTCTTAGTCACCTAAACTTATGCTTAATGACTCCTAACCTTACACCTAAGCTAATACACCCCTAAACACATCACTAACACACTATTACATGACCAAAACTCCCTCCTCCCTTGCTGCATCAGACCTGCACGAAATTCATCATCCATTTTATCACAATTTAATTTTATTTCACACTCCAAAGACTATGGTTGAAGCCATGTCATCAAAGTGCAATTCTCTCACCTCATGTTCCATGAGGATTCATTCTCCTCCACTCATTCACTCTTATTCTTCTCTATAAATACCATGCCTAGATGAACCTTTGCTACACTTTGTTCATTTGCTAAGTTTAGTTTAGTTAGTTTTTCTCTAAGTTCTTCCTTTTTCTCTCAAATCTCAAGAGCATTCTTCTTCTTCATCTTCTTCTTTTTCCTTTTGAAACATCATCACACAACCTTGAAACACCACCCCACCACCTTGGATCATCATACAAACACCTAAACTTCCATTCTCAAACACAAGCTCACCAAGAACACATTTCCTTCCTTTTTCTTTCATCAAGGCCGAATCATCATCACCATCCTAGGAGGTGTTGCTCGTATCATTTTCATCTTCAAGTCCAAGCTTTTTGTCTTCACTCTAGGTAGGAGTGTTTTCTAAACTTTGTCTTCTTGAAAATGAGTTCTTTCTAGCTTTCTCTTGGGTTTTCTTTTGAAACTTTCTTTGGTTTCCCTTTCTTGTATTTTTGGCCTCTTGGCCTTGATGAGTACATGATAGCTCAATGATGAGGACTCCTAGATAATGACTATGTGTTCATCTCAAAGGAAACTCTAGAGCTTGAGGTTTTATTTTCTTTGAGTTCCAACTTTATTTTCTAACTCAAAAATGATTTTTACTCAAGAATACCTTTACTTTTCTTGCTATTATGATTTCGGTTTCTTTGTTCCTTTCTTTAACATTTAGGTTACCATTTTCCTTTTGATCTTTGAAGTTTTATTTGTTCAAAAGTTTTGCTTTCTTTGAGCTTGATGATGATGTTCAAGAACCTCATAATTCCTTTGAGAACTTGGTTCAAGAACTCTAAAGCTCTCTTTGTAATGAGATATGTGTTGGGTTATTATGTTGTTAAAGTCTTGGATGAGCTTTAGATCACCTTAAAATGAACCTTGCATCATGTTTATTTTATGCTTTGCACATCATGTTTACTTTCTTTGCTATCACTAAGTACCAAGGTAATAAAGGAACTTGCATTATTATGTTTATATTTCAAGTTCTCACCTAAATATCAAAGATAATAATATAATGCATACCATATTTATTTTATGCTTTGCACATCATGTTTACTTTCTTTGTTATCACTAAGTACCAAGGTAATAAAGGAGCTTGCATTATCACGTTTATATTTCAAGCTATGCATTATCATGTTTATGTTTCAAGTTCTCACCTAAATATCAAAGATAATAATATAATGCATCACATATTTATTTTATGCTCTCACTTTACTTTCTAGCAAAAACTAAAACAAGTGCATGAGCATGTTTATTTTTATGTCATCACTTTAATGAACCTAGAGCTCAAAGACTTGCCCATTGTTGTCTCAACAAAGGTCTAAAAATATTTATTGCTTTTGGTCCCTATTTCGGCCCTAAGAGGCTTTGGTGTTTCCAAGTATTGAAAACTATGTTTTATAATTTTTCTAAGCTTATGTAAGTATAAGAAATATGTAGAACTAAGTTTTATGAATTTAGGACCTCTTGAGATAAAAATGATTTAGCTATTACCTCTTAAGTATTTTTATAATTTTAGGTGATAAAAGTGTCCATAAATGAGTTTTGAAAGTTGAAAAAGGTTCCAAGAGAAACTAGTATTGTATGTGCTTTAGAAATTGTGTTTCATGTCTTTTATGGAGATGTTTGTTTCGGTTCTGCCTTGCTATGTTTGGCCACTGTATGAGCTATGTTAATAATGATAAGATGCTTATGTTTGAGTAAAAATAATGTTAAGACTCATATGTGAAAGATAGGATAAGTTAGGAACTAGAAAAGAATTAATTTGAGAGTTTTAGATCCCTTAATGATGGAATTTTCTGGATTCTGTCCAGCAAGGTTTAGAAATGATAATCATGGTTCTAAATTAGTTTAAATGTGTAGGAATGACTCATAATTGGTTTAGGGCTTAATCTTGATGCTTTAGGAACAAACTGGACTTAGAAAGAGTCATTGTTGTGACTCCTAGGTACCCGTAAAGTTGGGATTTTAAATTCTGCATCCTTGAGGTCTAGAGATGTTCTTGACCATAGTGTGAGGTGAGAAATACTTAGTTATAACCTCATAGGTTTCCAAGAGACTAGGTTTTGATGATTTATAACTTAGATTGTGAGTTAAGGACCTTAAGGGTCGATGCATAAGATATTAAGAAGTCTTGAGTTTTTATGATGCTTAATTTTATGCAAGTATGATATATGATACATGAGCTTTATCTATGTGAGTATGATGTGTTTAAAATATATACTATGACGAGTTTGAAATATATGCTTGATGATGCATGAACCCTAAAATGTTTTATTGATGATACGTGAGGAAATGATTATTGAGATGTTAAGTTGTGTGATTAGCTTGTGGCATGAATTTTGGTTTGAAGGAAATTAGGTTTAACGTTATCTGCGAATTTCTATCAAACCTAAAAGAGTTGAAAAATGTTTTAAAGTACCATATGAGTTGAAAACCCTGGGTGACACTGGTTCGGCCGAGCACCCCCAGGATATTTTTATATGACAAGCATTGAGACGTACTTCTCCTGCTACGGTGAGGAGGAGGCAAATCCGTGAGGGTATGTGCGGATCTGACCTTACCAAAGCGGACAATTATTTGTGCACTCGAGGCGATAGAACGTTTCAAAGAATGAAATATGTTTATGTTACCCCCTCATTTTACCCCATATTAAATCTAGTGGCGACTAGTTAGGATTGAGCTCATTCCTAGGCGATTAGGTGAGACGGAGATAGGAGGTTATGATAAAAATCGCTTGAGGCGGTGTATCGATTGGAAATAGGTGGATATGTTTTAAGAGGGTGGTTTTGAGAAAAGAACAAAGAGATATGATGCTTTTAAGTCACATAAGTATGAGAAAAGTAAGAGTTGTAATATGCCCTTATGCCACTTGCATGAATCTAGATTGTTGTGATTTGTTGATTTATGTGCTCAAGTATTGCCATACATTCATGCTTAAACATGTTGCATTCATGACATCAAGATGCATACTAAAAGAAATGGACCTTGGATCAATAGTTTCATAAACCCTAATAATGAATCTCATATGCATGAACACCTTTTATAAATAAACCCAAGGTTCCCGAGGATGTGAACGATGTAACCCTAGAATAGGAGATTCCTCTTGAGATTCTTTAGTAAGATTCTCACCCTTTTCTCTTCTTTTTCTCGCTTAGTCACATCTTGAGTGATGGCGACATTCGTGGTCTTCATTGACACATCCGTCAGAGGCGCCCCTAACGAGGAGCTCATGCTCAGATCTACACGTATGCCCACTCCTGCTGCCTTGCGTTCTTGGATCGATTACACTCCATTTCCCGGGTTCTAGTAGCGAGATGTTTTAGGGAGGCTTAGTGCACACACTCACATGTAGACTGGATAAACCTGCTTTTGTTTTGAGGTTATTCACTATAGGTGCACTCGGGTAGTGATGGTTTACTTTATGTTACTTTACGTTTCTCTGTTTCTATTGTACTTCCTTTCTGCTGTATTACAAGCTCTGTCCGTCCCAATGAGGGTATGACTACTTATGTATTCTAAGTTATGTTATTAATGAAACGTTTCTCTTGTTGTGATGATTTATGCTCAATTTGTTATATGTTTCCATTTCTGTGTTTCTCTATGAGTGTTAAGCGTGCTTTATATTCCTATTATTCGATTAGACTAAGAACGTGGCTCTCACTTTGTTGTGTGTTTTAAAAAAAAAAAAAAAAATTTACTCGTAATTTTCCTTTAGTATTTTAAGAAAAGGATGAGACTATGAAGTAATAGCCTAATGTTTAACCTAATGTGTTCTAGAAAGTTGGGTTAAAAATTAGGGTGTTACATTGCCTCACTCCTCTTTGTGGTTCCATTTCTAGAAAGAGGGAAATAAATTGAGGGGCATTGATTTTATTCTTGTCTATGGGTCTGTCATGTTTTTAAAAGTTTTTGACTTCCTTTTGTTGGGCACGTGAGTTTGTTGGGCTGGCATAATTTTTTTCCCTTTCTTTTAGTCAAACCTGTTTTGGTTTTTGGCAGATTCATTTGGGTAGTTTTTTGGGCTATTGTCTCTTTATTTTTTTAAGGGCTACATGCCTTGGTTTAAAAGCAATAAACAAAACATTATTTTTTATTATATTTTAGGACTTAATTTTTTTTAAAAAATCGTCAATCAAAATTCTTTTCACAAATAAAATTGACCAACACACTTTTATTTTTCTTAAAACCTATCAACGCATAATTATTTCCAACAGAACGATGTGGCTTTGAGTTCCTCATTGTACTAGAGGATACGTCTGCGTAGCCAACAACTATCAAGCCAAAATTAATTTTTCATTAAATTGTGTTCTCTTTTAATTTAATTTTCTTCCTTTTATTTTATTTTTACATCATTATGACTTTAAAGGGAAAATAAATATTAAAGTTATAAATTAATTTGTATGATGAACTTTAGGGTAACCATATTTATACAAATGAATTAGGGGTGCAGTGAGATTAAGTTTCCACCCTTTCTTAATCATAAATAGGCTCCAGAACCTCAAAACTATTTAAAAAGACAAGTTTTTATCAAATCAAAAGGTTTTCCAATTTTTCTCCAGAATTAAAATTGGTGGCGACTCCCAACATCTTAAACAAGGTTGTCATTCTCGTTGCGACATCCTCTGGGTAAGTTGTGACAACTTGGCGACTCCACTGGGGATAGTTAGAGAGTCAAGCCCATTAGAGATACTTATGCAAATAATTATAAATTTATAATATTTGTTTTGCCCATCATAACATTTTTTGTAAATATTTTTTTGTAAGTAATTGTTTATTTTATCCGGGAATATTTGTCATTCAAACCTTAGGATATAGATTTTTATTTTTTGGAACCTTAGGGTAGGAGACTTTATTTTATTTTTCTTGAAACCTTAGGATAGTCAATTGTGTTTCTTGAATATATATTGTTTTGTTGTTTTCTTTTTCAAAAAGGATAGTTTTAAGTTACAAAGTTTGTATGCTTCATACATACACTTTCACTATCATTATCCTCATACACTATTTAGGCTCTATACCCGAGCCTTGGAAAACCATAAGGCAAGAAGAGATTTTGACGTTGTTATTGTGAGGTTGATACTTCCTTGACAGTCATTGACTCACCTGCTTAGGTTGTTACTAGAGCTCTGAGTTACTATATTGTGACTTTCATGTCCTTGTGGTTTAACTTATGGAACTAGGTCTTTATCTTACTGGTAAAGGCAACCTGGGGATCATAACCTTTTAGGGGTCTAGATCCATTTAAAAGACATGCACTACTAGAATGACCTTAATTGACTATCTCAAATAGGGTTGACCATAGAACCATCAAGCATTAGGCCCACCTTATTAGGACACAAAGGAGCATCTATTTCCTTGATATCTCATTCATTCAATGTATATATCTCCAACATACATGCATACATTTTCACAATAAAAAAAGAAAAACTTTCTTATAAACATGTCATACATTTTGTACCCAGAACCAAAAAAAAAAAATCTAATTTCTTATACATTCTATCTAATGCATACATGACATGTGTAACGCCTCAATTTTTCCTGCTATGTAAAATTACCAAAATACCCCTTGGTAAATTTTGCATGAAAATTGAGGCCGAGCAATCCTTAATAAGGAATTTTAACATTAGGACAACATTATATGAGGCTTGAATAGCAATCTGTGTAAAAATCACAAATCCCAATTTTTTCTGTGTACAAATAACCAAAATGCCACTAAGGTTATTTTGCCTGAAAATCAAAGATAACCAATCCTGGTTATCCTCAAGGGGTTAGTTTTATGTTTGAAGGGGATTATTTATGTTATGTTGATGTTGTGGTAAAAATCTCAACTCTTGATTTTTACTATACGTAAAATTACCAAATTACCCCTATGATAACTTAGCGCGAGATTGAGCAATCCTTGAACCCAGTTATCACCCGAGAAGTTCAAAATGTTTATTACAAGTATGACTTGATATCTAGAAATGTTCAGGTAATTCCAAGAAGTTTTTACGTGAAATGACCTTTTTACCCGTAGTTAATGCTTAATGAGTTTACTCAAGTAATTAAGGCAATATTGGGCTATATTTCAATTCAAATTGTCATTATTCATTAACCTTTGGTTAAAAGTAATTACTTGAGGTTAAAAATAATTACCTGGGGTAATTAGAGTCTAAGAATTGTTTAGGGAATTTAATTTCCTTTCTTAATTACAAGAGCTCATAAAATCAATAATGTTAAGATTAAGGTAAATCTAATGCATTTTCTTTCTTTGTCTTAAGATTAGGACTTATCTTACTAATTAATCTTCAACTCAATTGAGATTAACTCCATTTCTAGTGTAAGATTACTCTTTTACCTTGGTGAATCCTACATATTTGATTTTTACCATTTATACAAAATTACCAATTCCTAAACTACCACCTAATTAATTATACTATCCTATGTGTCCTACCACTTAGAAAAGAAATGAAATTGTCCCCTATTCACTTCGATTTATTAGTGAAATTGTGGGCATGCTACATATATCAATGTTCATTTTAAAGTTCAAAAATTGTCCCTTCTAAGTGGGTTTCTTTTAATTTCTCAGTCACTTTATATATATATATGTCATACTACTCAACATTTTCAATCACTCAACATACACCTATCATCTTACTTATCATCAGAGAAGTTCATTTGTAATTTTTTGTGCCCTCGGTACTTTACAGGGGACCTTTCCGTGCCCTTTACTCACTAAAGGGGACTTCTCCGTGCCCTTTTTCCTAACTAAAGGGGACTCGCTCATGTCCTTTTTCCTAACTAAAAGGGACTTGCTCATGCCCTTTTTCCTAACTAAAGGGGACTTGCACATGCCCTTTTACACATTAAAGGGGACTTCCCATGCCCTTTTCACATTAAAGGAGACTTTCTTATGCCCTTTACACATTAAAGGGGACTTTTTATCTACTTAACATACAAATCACCATCAAGCTCATAAAAACATCCATCACAACTACTTAACATACAAATCACCATCAAGCTCATAAAAACATCCATTCACAATATGGTTTCAATCATCATCTTTCAGCTTCCTCAACGCATGCCTAAGCCACATGTAGGCATTCAATCACAAGTAATTCCCATTTGTGCCTCATAAGCAACTCTTTAAAACAACTAGCATGCTTTCATACATCATATATTTGGACTAAATGCCACTCTTGTTCCATGTTAGAGTTAACCACCCCATAGCCCGGATTTTCATCTCGGGCCTTAAATTTCTACTCACGGACCCCAGGGTTTGTGCCCTAAACCACCCATATTCTGGGTTGTGGTCTCAGATCTCAGAGCTCACACTCTGAACCACCTATGCTGGGGTTGTGATCTTTGACCTCAGAGCTCGTACTCTAAACCACCTATACTCTGGGTTGTGGTCTCGGACCTCAAAGCTCGCACCCTAAACCACCTATACTCTGGGGTTGTGGTCTCGAACCTCGGAGCTCACACTTTCAACCACCTATTCTCTGAGTTGTGGCCTCAGATCTTGGAGCTCACACCCTAAACCACCTATACTCTGGGTTGTGGTCTCGGACCTCGGAGCTCACACCCTCAACCATGTATACTAGGGTTATGGTCTCAGATTTGGAGCTCGAACTCTCAACCACCTATACTTAGGTTGTGGTTTCGGACCTCGGACCTCATCCCTAGTTCATTTCAGCACAAATATGATATGTTGGTAGAATTCAAGCCTAAAAAGTACAATTTACTCTGTATATCAAACCTCCATTGTAAGGGCAATAAAAATTCCTTATGACAACTCAAGGTGTCTGTGAGGTCCTGTAAAAGTTTCAGAACAAAAAGAGTTCTCTATGTTAACTAAATTTTACAAGTTTGGTGGTCACAGACCACTTATTCACAGCCCAAACTAGAATTCTCATAATTTTTAACCCTAGCAAATGATGAAATCACTCAAGAGAGAAATCACAGTTACATTTCAAGAAGTTATAATCTCCCTATAAAAATTTCAAATTAAGAATCCATCATTTGCTATGGTAATAAAATCAGACAATTTCACAGCCTCAATTTCAATAATCCCAACAACATGAGTACCATTTCAGTCTTTGATTTTTTTTAAAGCATTAACACTTAAAACTAGTGCTCAATAATTTTGTATGTAGTTCAAGATATTAGCTCTAACATATACTTTTCTCAGCTCCTAACCATGACCACAAATATGTCTAACAATTCATGAGATTTCACTGTGTGCTGCAAAACAGAAATTTCAGCAGCATAACCCTCAATCTCTTTTGACAAAAAGGATTTTTATCTTCATCCAAACACATCATAAAAATTCATACATCAAGAACCATATATCATCAAGCCATTAATCAAAACTTTCTGATAGAATCAAATCAGAAATGTAAAATATAAATTTTGCAAGAAAAGACCCAATAAAACCCTACTCTTGGAAGCTAATGGTGTCTCTGTCTCTAGGATGCTCCAAAGTGATGCTCTTCACCCCAAAGGTCTCAAGACACACCCAAACCCTCCTCTAATCAGTGATAAGTGAAGGAAGTAAGGAGAGGTTTAGAGACTATAAGTAGTTATATTTGTAGAGGTTGAAGTGTAGGACAATTTTAGTGAAGGAAAATTTTGATTTTAACAAATTTTGGCTTAGGATTTTTGGGTTGAAATTCAAGATTTTGTGAAAGGAAAATGGAGCTCTCTGGTTTGCTTTCTTGCTGGTCGAAGCTTTTTGGAAGAAAATAATAAGGTTAGGTGAGTCATATTCATCTAATAAGGTGTGTTCTCATTGGTTGATTCATAAAGCATAATTCTTTTCATTAAAAGAAATTACAACTAATCGTTAGGATTTGATCTTTCATCCAAGAGGACATCTTAGCCATTCATTTGGCTTTCAAAAAGATAAGCTTCATCATTTCATAAAGATTAACTAGCTTTTGGTGTTAGAAATTGCATACCCAAATTTCATCAAACGGGTAAAATAGTGTGCCCAGGTAATCAAGCATTGCCCGAAAATTAATTCTAGGTATAAAATCTTTATTCCTAACCATTTCCAATCTTAATTCTATGATTTCTCAATTTCGGGCATTTTCGAGCTCTAATTCTAGAGTTTCGGCTGTCCAGGCAGGCCTGCAAGGGTACTATTCATTTTTTATTTCAGATCCGTTGGATCGTCCTCATTATTTCTATGCCTTTCGGATTTTTGAAATTATGACTAAAAAAGCTCAAATTAATTTTTAAATAATTTTTAAGGTGTTATAATAGTCATGCAGTGATGACAATGATGCTCTAATGATAATTATTCTACTTTAGGGTTAATGGCAATTTGGTCTTAACATTTTTGCATAAATATTCTCTAACCATGGGAATCATATATTCCCATATGAAGGTAGGAATGAAAATGAGTAAATTTTTATTTCCAGGAATACAACTTGTCCGAGAATAACTTTTTAAACCATTTATCGAACATGGGAATGTCAAAGGCCCATGGTCAGATTCTAGGAATATAAAACATTCTGTCTACAAACGTCCCCTAAAAGTAAAGCAAGAGAATAGAATCCATTTTTCACATGAACCTTCCCACATATAGAGTTATAGTGCATTGAAAGTATTAGATTTTCATTATACCATAGATGGCAAGTCATTTAAATAAAATCACAATGTAAATTCCCTCTGATTAATCATTGCATATAGATTTGATTACCAACTAATGTGCAATGACAATGCACATGAAACCCAATTGGTATTCAATTTATTCATATCTCAAAATGTAAATTATCTTATATAAAGAGCATAATTAGAGCCAGAGAAAGCTACAATAACAAATCATATTTTTTCAATTTTCTTCTTGAGCCTTTGTTTCTTTATTTCTCTTGTTCCCTCTTCTCTAATCACCACCATGACCCAAAAGAAGGTGAACCTCACATACATAGTGAATGATTCAAAGAGGAGAGCAATATTCAACAAAAGAAAAAGTGGTCTAATCAAGAAGGTTGAAGAGATCAGTGTTCTTTGTGGGATAGAAGCTTGTGCTATTATCTATGCCCCCAATGAACCTTTGCCAGAAGTTTGGCCATCCCCTTGTGAGGCTATAAAGGTGATCTCTAGGTTCAGGAGAATACCTGAAGTGGAACAAAATAAAAAGATGATGACTCAAGAGATCTTCTTAAATCAAAGGATTCAGAAGGCCCAAAACTAGATAACAAAACAAAGCAAAGATAACCGAAAGAATGAGATGAACAACCTCATCTTCCAGTACCTGAGTACTAGTGTAGTCATAGACAATATCAAGATGAATGATTTTGATGATCTTTTATGGATGATTGATCAAAACCTCGATGAAATCAATCGGAAGATCAGCAAGATTGAAGGTCAAAAGGGTACTTCAAATGGAGAAGTATCTGTCAATGAAGAGCAAGCACAAGTAGAAGTTATGAAAAAACAACTTTGCCCTGTGGACAATATCATCAATAGCAGTGAGGGTCAACAAGTTCAACCATTTAGGGATGTTGCTGATCTCCAAAATGGCTATTACCCTGCTTTATTCAACCCTTGAAAAATCATATTAGTAATTGTGTGTTTCATAAGTCTCCTTGGTGTCAACTATCTAATATTTTGTTTAGTTTCATCGCCTTTTTTTTTCAAGCATTGGTTTAAATTTGTCATGACAGCCATAGTTGCATATGCATTATAATAAGGAAAAAAATTCCAAAATTATTATTGATGCAATCACAATCACTACTACTGGTTATGAAAAGCATTACAACAACAATATTGTACCTAAAATTGTAGTTGTAGACCGCAATTTAAAACCATAAATATGTTTATCCTTTGATACACTAGTAGTTCTTAGCCTAGTAGTCCTCATGCATGTTTACTTCCCTTTTGCAGAATGTTGGTAGCCAATGGTCATTTTTGTCTTCAAGAATAATGTACTTTTGAAGAATGTTGGTGGTAAGTGGAATAAAGAGAGACTTTATTTTTATGATCTTTAGTGAATTGACACTAGTGTTTATTTGTATTGTCTTTAAATGTTTTAATAATTTGTTTTACAACTTAACCAATCCAATGTATTTAAATTTTTTAATAATTTATTTAAAGAGGCCAATCATTTCCAGAATAATGTATTTAAATTTTTAATAATTGTTTTGCTCAATTCCATAATTTTTTATGAACATAAAATTTCATCAATCCAACTTTTAAATAGAACATTCTTGCTAAGTGGATTTAGTCTATAATTAAAAAGGATTCAATACTTCTTCCTTCCATTTTATTTTGACTTATTATATTCTTTTATAAATACAAGAAAAAACTAAACTAACTTAATTCAATCTTCACAAAAAAAAAGGTCATTGAATAAAGTAAGTGTACAAGATTGTTTTACACTTATAGTAACTAGATCCCCCACTTGTATATAGGTTAGGATCAAGTCACAGAGATGTTACCTTAAGTAACTCTTACACTATTGATTAGCCCTTTTTTTTTTATTAGTTTTTAACAAAAATCAGTAGTAGATTAGAAATTCATGTCATATAGATCATGTCTATAAAATTTTAGATTAAATTGAAACTATTTGACATAACTTTTATGTACATAAAAATCAGCGCAATATATTTGTTTAAATGAACAAGAATAAGAGCTACATGATTTCATCCTTAATTGTGTTCAATAGTTATGAAAAGTGGCATAAATATTCTTTGTGATAAGTAATTGTAAGTTATTGATTGAATTGACAAAATTATTTAATCCAAACAAATTAAGTATTGTAATTATGCTTAAAGTTGCACTGATATAACTTGAATTTGACTTTGTCTCTCCATATATATGATTGGTTGCATGCCCCAAAGTTGAGTATTTTAACAAACATATTAATTGGAATTTGAGTATTCTAATAAACTTGGTGATGATGATAGTGACTCAGCAGACGAATCAAAAAAATATGAATAATAACTTTTTGGGCCCATAAATAAATATTAACCTTAGAATTGGGGCCAGAGGAACTCAGACTCAAGAACTAAGATAGAATATTTGTAACACCCTAATTTTTAACCCAATGCTCTAGAACACATTAGGTTAATCATTAGGTTATTACTTCTTAGTCTCATTCTTTTATGAAAATACTTAGCAGAAATACGGGTAAATTTTCTTTTGAAAACATAAATCAAAGTGAGAGTTGCGTATGACGTAACAAAGACTAACATATACAAAAGAGATCTCATATCTTTCATGGTCTCAAAACACAAAGGTTGTTCATTACATCATAACAGGATCATATTATCATAGGTACATAATTTACGACTATCATAGTCCTATTATCACTTCAACAGAAATACACTTCTATAATTTATAAAACTAAAGCGGCATCTGTGCGTGTCCGTTGCATCCCCACCAATCCGACTCATAGTGTATGCATAATGCCCATGCTCTAGTAGAAATAACGAACCCATCACGAGATACTCCATCATCTTCGTCTGGAGACGACACGAAAGAAAAGAGAAAAATAGGGATGAGAAACTTATTCAAGATTTTCAGTAGGGAATTCTGACTCCAACACACGTGTCATCATTGTCGTCCCCAGCCACTTTGGTTTTAATTATGAAAGAGGTGTTCATGCGTAAGGTTTGGTTTTAAACTTTCCAAAGGTATTTATTCGAAGTGGGTGTCTTTTAGTATGGGTCTTAATGATATGAATTCTGCAGATATTGGATGAATGCATGGCAATACATTATGCAAGCAATTCAATAAATCATAACATCAAGTAACAGATAAGTGGCATAAAAAGTACATAACTTTTCTCATACTTGAACTCTTAAGTTCTTTTCCTTAAGAACCACCTTCTTTTCTCATCACCAAATCCAACCGTAAACACTAGTGCCCGGTGATATTTATACGCATCACCAGAACCAACCAAATACACCCTATCGCCTAGGATTGAGCTCAACCAAACGAGCCCAAACCTAACTAGTCATCACTAGATTTCTAAGAGGGAAAAAGAAGGGGTAACTTAGGATTAGTTCTTTCTTTACTCATGGCTATATGACTTGAAAAGAGACATCGCAACTATTTTCTCACGTCCGAACTCTTGAGTTCTTTTTCTCAAAGACCACATTCTTTTCTCATCACCAAATCCAACCGCAAACACGGTGTCCGACGATATTTATACGCATCACCAATTCCAACCAAACACACCCTATCGCCTAGGAATGAGCTCAACTATATTTATACTCATCACCAAATTATTTTCATTATCAAGTCCAACCAAATACACCCAAATCCAACCGTAAACACCCATATTACCTAAATGAGCTCAAACCTAACTAGTTTTCACTAGATTTTTAAGAGGCCAAAAGAAGGGGTACATACTCTCTCTCATTCAATTCTCATAAACATGATAGACATAACATCTTAACAATTTATGCAATTCATCATAACATGCCACACCAACTCACAATGCATGTACTTACACATTCAATTCCACAATTCATAATCAATTTCTACATCATCATAGCATCATCATAAAAGATCAGATCATCATAACTCATATAAATAATGCTCGTGTATCACACATCACACCTCATATATCATCACATCATGCATATCAACATATCATACTTGCATTACCAAACTAAAAGCGATAAAATCTCTTAATGTCTTATGCATTGACCCTTAAAGTCCTTAACTCACAATCTAAGTTATAAATCATCATATCCTAAACTCTCGGGTACCTATAAACTCATATCTAAGTATTCCTTACTCAATGCTATCATCACAAACATATCTAAACCTCAAGAATGCAGAATCTAAAATTCTAACTTTACAGGTACCTAGGAGTCACAACAATGACCCTTTCTAAGTTCGGTTTGCTCCTAAGGCATCAAGATCAAGTCCTAAACCACTTATGAGTCATTCCTACACATTTAAACTAATTTAAAACCATAATTATCATTTCTAAACCATGCTGGACAGAATCCAGAAAATTCATATACTAAGGGATCTAAAACTCTCAAATTAATTTCTTTCTAGTTACTAACTTCTCTTAACTTTCACATATAAATTTTAGCATTAAACATACATGAATATACTCATATTATCATCGTCAAAACAGCATATAACAGTAATCATTCATAGCAAGGCAGAACCGAATTCATCTCCAAACAAACAAGGCATAAACTTGATTTCTAGGACACATAAAATACTAGTTTCTCTTGGATCCTTTCTAAAACTTTTCAAGACTCATTAGTAAATATTTTTGTCATCTAAAATCATCAAAATACTTGTGAAGGCAGTGGCTATTTTAAACTAAACTCAAGAGGTTTTAAATTCATAAAACTTTGTTCTAAACATCTTTTGAACTCATATGAGCTTAGGAATTTTATGAAACATAGATTGTAGTACTTGTAACAAATCAAACCTTCTAAGGCCGAAATCAAGGAACTAAGAAACATAAAACTTTCAAACCTTTGGTTGAGATAATAAAGGGTAAGTCTATGAGCTCTAAATCTCTTAAGTTGTAACATAAAAGTAAATATGCAATGCACTTTATTTTAGTCTTTATTTAGAGGTGAGGACATAAAATAAATATGCTATGCAACTCATTATTATCTTAGAGATTTAGTGAAAGCATAAACATAAATATGGAGATGCAAGTTCATTCTTTAATCTTAAGCATTTAGTGATGACATAAAAGTAAACATGGATGCAAAGTCTTTTATCTTAACTTAGAGCTCACATGAGACTTTTAAAAAGAACTACAAACCTCAACCCAACACTTATCTCATCACAAAGAGAGCTTTAGAGTTCTTGAACTAAGTTCTCAAAGGAACTATGTGATTCTTGAACATCATCATCAAGCTCAAAGAAACAAGCTTTTAAAGGAAAGTAAAACTTTAAGAGAGTAAGAACCAAAACAACATTCTTTGATGACATAAAATAGGAATAAAGATGCTTTAAAATTTTTAACAAAAACCTTTGAGGAAGAGCTATGGAGGCCAAAATGTATAGGAAAAGGAAAAAGAAAGAAAAACCAAACTTTACTAGATAAAGAACAAGACTCAAGCTTTAGAGGTTCCTTTGAGATGAACACAAGGTCATCATCTATGAACACTCATCATCAAGACATCATAGTCATAGACAAGGCCTTGAGGCCGAAATAGAAGGAAAATAAGAAACAAGAGAAAGCTTAAAAAGAAACCAAGAGAAACTTTGAGAAAATCAGATTTTTGAGTAAAAACAAAACATGAAAGCAACTCCCTACCAAATGTGAAGACAAAGGCTTGATCTTGAGGGTGGAAATGAGAAGATCAACTCCTCCTAGAGAGGTGAGGTAGCTTCGGCCTTGAGAGAAAGAAAAGGAAGGAGATGTGTTCTTGGTAGTTTAGTGTTTCAGGTCAAGTGTTTGAGAGATTTGATGATGATTCAAGGTTGTGAGGTGGTGTTTAGAGGTTATGAGATGATGAAGAAGATGAAGATGAAGAGGAAAGGCAACTCTCTTGAGACTTTGAGAGAAAAAGAAAAGAAACTCACAAAGGCTAAGAACACTCAAACTTACCAAATGAAACAAAAGTATCACAAGTTCTTCCTAGGCAACTATTTATAGAAAATGAAACAATGAAGCCTCACTCAAAGGAGGTCATGGCCGTGAGGTTTTGGGAGGCAAGGGGAGAGAAAAATATCTCTTACAACTTGTCATTCAAGCATGGTTTGAGGTATGGAAGTTATGATGTAAAGCATAGCTTCAAGTATGGTAATTTCCCTTTATTTGGAATTAAAATATCCTTCTAGAAGGCAAAGAGGGTTGGCTGAATTTGAGCCACAAAAATGAGAGAAAAAAGTCTTATAGAAGTGGTCATATGAAGCATGGATGAAGACATGGTATTTGTATGACAAAGTATGGTTTATGGTGAGGTGGAAGCATGGTTCTCTGAGTGTAAAAATTTGAGCATGTGATGGAAATTGAGAGGGTATGTTTCGGCCAGACCTGGATAGCAAGGAAGGAGGAAAAATCTTCCATGTAATTGTGTATTAATGATAGGTTTAAGTGTAGGTTAGCTTAGGTACAAGGTTAGGAATGGTTAAGCATAAGTTTAGGTAACTAAGAATGAGGTTTAGGAATATTTATGACAAGATTATGAGTGCTCATACATCATTAGAGAATTTAAAATTCATTTGCGAATAAACAATTGAAAACACAATTCTATGATTTAAGGAATTGGAGAGAGAATTTACTATTCAAGATTCCATGACTAGGAAATCTTGAATTTAAAATAAGATTTGAGTTGAAATTAAGCATTATTAAGTTCTAATAAACTTTAATAAATTATTTTGACTCAAGATTAATTATGGAAATTAATTAATCTTTGATTAGAGCCTAATATTGCTTAGGTTAGCTTAATCACACGATTAAGCCTAAAAACACAAAACTAGGGGCAAAATCATAATTTCGTACTAATTTTGCCTGGGACCTTCGGGATCAAATCTAAAGTCACAAAATACATAAAAACATCTTTTAAAACCATCTGGAGAAGTTTCGGGTTCATCTGGCACTTGCAAATGGGTCAAACACCATAGGGGTATTTTGGTCATTTTGACCCAAAAACTTGAAAAACGAGATTTTCGATCCTGGAAAAGGCACACAAGTCAACTAATCCCTTTCCAACATTGAGTTTGCCCTTCGAGTACTGCCGAATCAGCTTTCCTCAAATTCCGGGCCGAAAATGACCTCAGGGGCATTTTGGTCATTTTCATTCTAACAGAAAATCGGGGCATTACAATATTTAGGCCCAGGTATAGATATTTTAAGTTTCTGGGTATAGTGTTTTGGGCCCATAAAAAACAACTTGCTCTCTAAATTTAAGTGAGCTACTTATGTCGAGCTAAGTGGATGATAAGGATCAAAACTTGTCAAGTAAGTTTTAGTCTTAACCTTTCATTAATTTTAATTTCACCCGAAGACTAATATCTCATCTATTCAACAAAATTTAGATGTGTAGTTTCTAGGACTACATGAAGCTTAGAGACCAAGCTTCTTGGTAAATGAAAGGCATAGAGAATTGCCATGCCTCCTACTTTTACCAAGATCACATAATGACCACACAAAAAATCTTATATTTTTATTACAAACCTATATTTTGTCGTAAAGATTATTAACACATCTTATATCAACAACACAAAAATCACATTTTTAATTCCTTGTCCCCAAAGAAATTTGGCTAGGCCTCCCCCTATTACACCTTCATCATGTGACTAAACCCTAACCTAAGCTTTCAAATCCCTAAAAACCTTGCTTACAATCTCTTAAATCATACATTTCTTTCATTAAAATTCACCTGCTCTTCACATTCTTCAAAACTAACCGATTATAATTTTGATTCATTATCTTTGATCCATCATATACCTATGTTATAGGAGGATTAAGGGCTGTTGGGAAAGGTTTTGAATAAAGAAAAGCCCTTGCAGATTGTTTTAAGCAAGGAACTTTGAAGATTCAAGTGTTGAGTTTTGTAACCTTTTCTTTTCAAATATCATTTCTAAAAAGTACTGAATGGTTAAGCTTCTTATTTTTAGTTTTATGGAATGTTTATTAATGAATCTTGATGTGTTTGCATAGGTGAAGTAGTTTGATGTTGTTAGAATAACCATTTTATGAAAACAATTTTTAAGTTGTGTTGATGGAAATTCGAATTCCTATCTGGCAATGATTTTGTTTGATTTTTAAACCATATTTAGAGATGTATTTTTTATCTAAAACTTTTATATACTAAAGCTAACATGTTGAGATATTTCTTTGATTTTCATTGAGTCTATTTGAAGAATTTTACTATTTTTTAAACTTCAAAAAATAGAGGCAGTCAGGGTTGCTGTCTAAACAGCCAATTCTAAAGCTCTGGACTTGTCTAATTTTGTCACTATATCAAATGATCTAATTTTGACTTAAAATTTTTATGGGTTCTAAAGGTAAAATCTAAGTTTGTTAGAATTTATTGAGTTCATTTTCTATGGTAATAAAATTGAGAACTCTGACTGTTGGTTGAAATTAAGATATTACTAACCACCAAATTTGTAAAATTTTATAATATAGATAGAAACCTTATTTTGACCTGAATTTTTTACAGTGTCTCATAGACACATTGAACTACCTCTGCAAATTATTCCACTTTATATTTATGATGTTTAATAATTTAACTATAATTTTATTTAAGGTTGAAATTCTAGATAGAATATTGGTATGCTAGAATTATGAGTATATGCAATGACTTAATATCTTGGATACTATGTGAGTTTGTTGATGAAGTTATACACATATAACTATGAATGCCTATGACAATTGCCTCTGCATGAGTGAAAGATTATGATTATGTTTCCTTGGGCCAAACAAAGTAAATCTAGTTAAGTCGAAGAAAGTACATCTGACTACCCTTGAATTGAGTAGGGGAAAGTAAACCTGGGTAGGAGTAGATATATGTGAAAGTCAAAGAAAGTAAATCCAATAATCATGCATAGGAATGAGCTCAGTCCTAAAAAATAGTTTATTACCCAAGAGTGGAATAAGCCATCATAGATCAAGGGCCAAGACAATTTAAACTAGCAATTGTTCTATGTTATTCCTTATGTTATGTGATAAGTGGATGACTTTATTGTTTATATTGAGACCAATATGTTTAAGTTTCAATTTTGTCAATTTATGCTCCAGATGATAAATGCTTGAATAAAATGATTCCGATGATATGCTTTTGTACAGAGGAGTGCTCTATTGAGAATTTTATAGTATTCTCATCGCTATGTTGCATTTTTGTATCTTGTGTTATCCTCAAATTTTGCATATGCCACCCCTATAAATCTTCATCGATTTGTTATAGTAGGAGAAGCATTAGGAATACAAGCGTTCATTTGCCTAGTCTGCTTCCAATGCCTCTTTATGATCTTGAATCTCCATATTGAGGTGTACTAGCTCAGTCATCATCATCTAACTCCAGTATCATCAACATGAGGGCAAGGTTAATATCCAATTAAGCAAAGGATTTTTCTTTAGAGAATTTAGGAAATATTATAGATGATTGTACACACTTGTTGACATATATGTGTATATATATTGATGGGCTATTGAAGGCCGCCTTAGTACTTTAAAGTGTCGATGTTATATTTACTTCACTTTATTTTTATGCTTAATGGCTAGCATAACTTAGAAAAATGAAAGTAACACACTTCTAATTATTGTGTAAATTCTGAAGTAATACGTGGTAGTTTTAGAATGTTAAATTATGGTATCAGATCTGGGCTATCCTAACAAAGCCTGAGGATTAGATCGACTGTTCTTCCTTAGTAAATGTCATACATTGCCATATAGTATTCATGACTCCTAGTTATGAATGTTGTAGGTTGCTACCACACTTAGCTTAGTATTAGGCTTGATAACTCAATATCTCTTGCTTAGTGTAATGGGAACCGATGGATTCAAATCAACATAATAGGAATGGTGCCAAAGATAAAGTTGGGATGATGAACATTTTTTAGAGATGGCTACAATTATGAGAGAATAAACTGTGGTGGATAATTGAATGATGGAAAGGTTGGACCACAATGATGAGCAAAATCCAACTAGAAATATTGGAGGAGCAAAGGTGGATGTGGAATACTAGAGATTTGCTTAATTCAAGAAAGCTAATCCTCTGCCATATTAAGGATTCTTCAATGCAAAAAAAGCAGAATAATGGATTTAAAGTAATGGAAAAGATTTTCTTGGTGCTTCCTTACACGGAGAACTAGAAAATGGCCTTTGCCACTTATATGTTAGAAGCAAATCTAGAATTCTGGTGGATTGGCACCAACATTGTTTGAAGCTTTTCAAACTAATGTCACTTGGGATGCCACCAACGAACTGTGAGAAATGAAAAAAAAAATGGATTTCATGGCATTTAAGTAAGGATCTATGAGTATAGTAGGGTACACAGCAAATTTTGAAGAGCTTTCCAAATTTTTTACTATCTATCATTATGATCCTAATAAAGCTTGGAAATGCATGAAATATGAAGGAGGTTTACATGAGGACATTAAGGTAGCTGTGGTTCTCTTAGAGAATAAAGATCATGCTACTTTGGTAAACAAGTGTTGGCATGTAGATGAATAAAATAGCGAGCTGGAAAATTTCAAGTTTGTACAAGACCATTTTAGGAAGGAATTGACACCACATGGTCCAAAGATTAAGCCTGCTAACCAATCTAGGGGAAGATCCCTACCAAATAAATAACTAAGGAAAATAACAACAACCATCAAGATCAATGGTAGGAAAAAAAAATGTTCTAAATGTAGGAAGAATCACAGGAATAAGCTTTGCCAAGCGAAGTCACCATGGCTTATGACCTTAGTGGGGGCTTCAAAATAGTGGAACAAGCTCATGGTGAGTCTGGTTAAGATAGTGGCTTCACTACTTTAGGTTGCCCATCTCTAAGCCATAACACCAAGGGCGCATTTTTACTTTGGGCATTCAAGGAGCTTATCAATCTGCAGATTTTATCCATGGTAGTGTGAAATAAATGGTAATACCTAGATATTTACCAAGAAGCATTCCAAAAGTTCCCCTAGGAATGGAAATTGAATTCTTTATTGAGCTTGTATTAGGAACGGACCCTATCTTCCTTTCCCTCTTATAGGATGTCTCTGCTTTAGCTGACAAAATTGAAGACATGGATTGAACAGCTGCTATAGCATTTCATCAGACCTAGTAACTTACTAAGGGCAGCTCATGTCCTTTTGGTAAAGAAAGATAGAGGCATAAGGTTGTGCATTGATTTCAGGTAACTGAGTAAGATAATGGTAAAGGACAAATGTCCTTTGCCGAAGATTGTTAATCTTATGGATCAATTGTGAGGAACAATCATATTCTCAAATATGGGTTTGCGATCAGGATATCACTAGATTCAAGTTCAAAGTAAAGAAATTCCTAAGACTACTTTTAGAACTCGATATGGACATTACGAATATACGATAATGTCTTTCGGATTGACATATGCTTCGATTGTATTCATATATTACATGAATTGAATCTTTCATCCTTACTTAGGTAAGTTTGTAGTTGTCGTTATAGATGACATACTTATCTATTTGAAGACTGTAACGCCCCGATTTTCTGTTTGAGTAAAAATGACCAAAATACCCCTAAGGTCATTTTCTGCCCAGAATTCGAGGATAGCCGATCCGATAGTCCTTGAAGGTCAATTCAATGTTTGAAGAGGATTAGATGGCTTTCGAATGGTTTCGGAAACGAAAATCTCATTTTCTGAGGTTTCGGGTCAAAATGACCAAAATACCTCTATAGTGTTTTTATGCGGGTATAAGTGCCGAATGAGCCCAAAACTTCTCCAGATAGTTTTAAATGATGTTTTTATACATTCCATAACATCTGTTTAAGTCCCGGTGGTCCTGGGCAGCTTTTGTACAAAATTACAATTTTGCCCCTAAGCAGTGTTTTTGAGCTTAATGATATAATTAAGCAAACTTAAGCAATATTAGGCTCTAATAGAAGATTAATTAATTTCCATAATTCGTCTAGAGTCAAAATAATTTATTGAAGTTAGTTAAAACCTAAAATTGCTTAGATTAGACCTAAATCTCTTTTTAAATTCAAGATTCCTAGTCATGGAATCTTGAATAGTGTTTTTTCTCTCCAATTTCTTAAATTAAGGAATTGTGTCTATAATTATTTATGCATAAAATGAGTTTAAATTCTTCTAATAATGTATGAGCACTCCTTGATCATGCTTGAAACTCTTAGTTACCTTCTTAGCCACCTAAACACTTGCTTAGCAATTCTTAATCATAAAACTAATCTACGATACACCTAATTACATCTCTAAACCACAATTAAACAAAAGAAATCTCTCCTCCCTCCCTCCTAAACCACTCGGCCACTCCTTTCCCCATTTCCCACATGTTGAATTTGTTTGCACACAATGGCCTTGTTTCACCATACTTTGAGCCATGCTTGAAGCCTTACTTGAACCATACTCACCATACCTTCAACCATGCTTCACCATGCTTCAAAAATTAAACCTCTCACCTCATGGAACATGAGGCAAGGCTCATGGCTACCTCCCCCCTCAATGTGCCTTCGTTGTTTTGATTTTCTATAAATAGCTTGCTTGGATGCACTTGAATCACTTTGGCTTATTTGCTAAGCTTTGAGTTTTCAAGAGCAACTTGAGTTCTTTCCTTTTTCTCTCAAAAAGTTCTAAGAGTTTTTCTTCTTCTTCATCTTCTTCATCCTCCACCTTGAGCCACCACATCACAACCTCAAACCACCACACCACCACCTTGAATCATCATCTAAACACCTAAGCCTCCACCCTCAAACACAAGCTCACCCAAAACACATCTCCTTTCCTTTTCTCTCCATTCGGCCAAATCATCATCATCTCCTAGAGAACATTTTTGTCTTCTCATTTGCAAGCAAAGATCAAGTTTTCTTTCTTCCTTCAAGATTTCATTGGTAGGTAGTTGTTCTAAAATTATTCTTTTACTCAAATATGCTTTGTTCTTGAAAGAAAATATTGATTTCATGAGTTTTTCTTTTCCATTTTCAGTTTCCTCTTGGATTTTCCTTTTCATTTTCAGCCTTCAAGGCTTTGTTTCATCCTCGTGATAGCTTGATGATGAGTGTCTCTAGATGATGACCTTGTGTTCATTACAATGAGACCTCTAAAGCTTGAGTTTTTCTTTCTTTCTTTAAGTTTTACTTATGTTACTTAGCTCACTATTGATTTTACCTTAAGAAAATAATTATAAGGATTTCAAAAAGCCCAAGGCCTACCCTTGTCAACCTTAAAGTTGGCCGGCACGTTCTAGAGCTTACTCTAGATAGGGGTTTTGGGTACATAATAAAGAATATGGTGTATTTTCCTTCTCTTTGTAGTTTCGGTTTCTTCATTTCCTTTCCTTTGAAATTTTGTTTTGAATCTATTTCCTTGAGCTTGATGATGATGTTCAAAGAATCATGAGGTTTCCTTGAAACCCTGGTACTTAGAACTCTGGAGCTTGCTTTACCTTGATGAGATTGTGATTAGGATTGTGATTTTGATCCTTTTAAAGTCTTGTAGCCCTCACTTTACTTTTCAATGAAGATAAAATGAAGTGCATAGCATGTTTATATTTTGTTATCACCTAAAAATATTAGAGCTCAAAGACTTGTCCCTTGTTATCTCAAGTAAAGATTGGAAATGGAAGATGTTTTTAAAAAATGCATATCGGCCATGTGATAATGATGAGCTTGATATAAGTTTCATCTAGTCACAAGTGTCAAAACCTATGTTTTATGATTTTCCTAAGCATAGGAGAATCTTAAGAATACTTTAAGTATGATTTTATGATTTAAATCCCTCTTGAGATTGTTTTGAAATAGCTACTGCCCTCATTGGTTTTATGATGGTTTTAATAAAATAAATTGTTTTCAAATGAGTTTTAGAAGCTTTGAAAAGGTTCCAAGAGAAATTAGTAATTTATGTGTGTTATAAAAGGAAATTCTATGCATGATATGAGATTTATGTTTTCGGTTCTGCCTTGTTATTATGCTCACTGTATGATGATGATTTTATTGTGTTAGAATGAGTATATTCATGTATAAATGATGTTAGAATTAATTTGAGAAAGTTAAGATAAGTTAGCAACTAGAAAAGAATTTAAATGAGACTTTTAGAACCCTTAGAAATGAGATTTTAGGATTCTGTTTCAGCATGGGTAAAATTAGTAATAATGGTTTATAATTAGTATAAATGTGTAGGAATCACTCATAATTGATTTAGGAATTGATCTTGGAACTTTAAGAGAAGACCAAACTTAGAAAGGGTCAAAGTTGTGACTCCTAGGTATCCGTAATTGTAAAAACATAGATTCTACACAAATAAGGTTTGGAATAAGTTATGATCATGATAATTAGTGAGAATAATGAGTTGTGAACCTATAGGTTCATGAGAGATTAAGATCGGATAACTAGAGAGCTTAGATTTCAAGTTTAAGACCCTAAGGGTCAAAGCATAAGACACCGTAGGTTCTTTGATGCTATGAGTTTGTTAATTCAAGTATGATGTGATGATGCATGTGCTATGTTGAGTGTGATTATGTGAATTTAAGTTTATCATGATCAGAGAAATTGAATATGAAAGTATATGCATCATAAGTTTTGTGGCATAAAGGAAATTTGAAAGAAATTTGGTATATAGTTGTTATGTTGTCGAATTTCCATCAAATTAAGGACTTGAGTATGTTTTTGAAAATCCATAAGAGATAAAACCCTGGGTGACACCGGTTTGGCCGAGCACCCCCAGGAGATGAGTTTTTATGTGACAAAGCACTTAGATGTACTTCTCCCTCTCTGGTGGGGAGGAGGCAAATCCGTGAAGGTATGAGTGGATGCAGCCTACCAAAGCAAACAATTCGCTGTGCACTAGATGCTAGTAGAGCGTTTCAAAGAAGGAAATATTCCTATGAACTCCCCGAATTAAAGGTTATGATAGGTGATCCTTAAGCCCCCTAGGCCGTACTCTAGTAGTCGAGATTATTATGTTTACACTTATCATAGGATAAGTAAGAGCTAGTGATGACTAGTTGAGGTATGAACTCATAACCTAGATGATGTTTTAGGGTGGCTCCATGATCCTAGAATATGAAATTCTTAAGTCACAAAGTTGAGAAAAGGGAAAAAATTCACTTGAAAGTTTATATGCCACTTTATGCCACTTATATGTTTCTTGATGTTATGATTTATTGAATTATTTGCATAATGTATTGACATGCATTCATACTTGTACTATGTTGCATTCATAACATTAAGATTCATTCTAAAAGGAACGAACCTTGGTTAATTATGTTTATAAACCTAATAATGAACCTTTTAAGCATGACTTATCTTTTTATAATAAACCCAAGGTTCCTGAGGATGTTGACGATGTAACCCTAGATAGGACATTCCCTACTGAGATTCTTTAGTAAGATTCTCACTCCCTTTCTTTCTCTTTTTCTCTCCCATCACATTTTCAAATCATGGCGATGTTCGTGGTGTTCATCGGCACTCCCATATGGGAGGTGCATTTTGATCCGGAGCATGGATCGTATCATTTTGAGGGACGATGTGCCATTTGAGTCTTCATGTATATAGGACGTCCCTTTCATGCACCCTGTACATAGCTACCATTTCTCCCCGATATCTCCCTACGGTGAAGACATGGTATTTGAGCGCACCTGGACGCACAACGAGTGGGTTATGCGTACCTACATGTCTGCATCAACTATTCGTGACTTCCCAGACTACGTGCCTCGCTCTCAGCATTCGAAGGATCCACCCATCAAAGGATCCACCGACTCACATGTATAGCGAGAGCTCTGCCTCCACTCCCCGATTCGTGCGAGAGGGGAGTGAGGAGATGGTGACGCAGCTGAGGTTGGCGAGGAGAGCCGAGATGCGCCTCCATCGTGGAGCACACGTGCAGCCACTGCGCGTCCGTTCCCCACTCCGCTTGTATATGCCCAAGTAGCTCGAGCAGTTCATTTGCTATATACCCCCATCGCCCAAGGGTTAGCACCACCAGTAGTAGTGTATCTTGGGGAGAGCTAGTGCACATATACCATATATAGTTTAGGATAAACTTTCTTTTTTTATGAGGTTATCCACTTTAGGTGCACTAGGGTAGGACTGTTTTTATTTGCGCTTTCCTTGTACTTTTCTATTTCAGTTGTATTTGCCTTCATTATGTATTTGCTTTCTTGATGCACTAAACTAAGTCCCACCTTTAGGTGGGCATGTTATAATATTAATGAAGTATTTCCTTTGATGTATAAATGATTGACGACTATTGTGAAGTTACTTGATGTTCATGTTTTCACTTTCTTTTATTATCTATGTGCCTTATCTTTAACGCTTGATTAAATCACGTGGCTCTTACTTTGTTTTATATTTCAAAAAAAAAATTTTACCCATATTTTCCGCTAAGTATTTTAAAGAAGGATTTTAAAGAATGAGACTAAGAAGTAATAACCTAATGATTAACCTAAATATGTTCTAGGAGTATTGGGTTAAAATTAGGATGTTACAAAGACTAAGGAGGAGCATGCCAAACACCCTATGATAGTGTTTCAAATCTTAGAGGAGCAAAAACTCTATGCTAAGCTATTAGAATTTGGAGTTTTTGATGGAAAAAATTTAAGTTCTTAAGGTATATGATGTCACAAGGAGGAATCTTAGTGGAACCCAAATAAGGTTAAATCAGTACCTTATTGGGAACAACTAGCGATGGTGAAAGATTCAAAGTTTCTTAGGGTTAGTTGGGTACTACAGACAAGTTAACAAAGGTTTCTTTCAAATGGCCTTATCTTTGACCAAGTAGACTCAAAATGATGCTATATTCAAGAGGACACTATTGAAAGTAGTTTCCAAGAGTTGAAGTGAAAATTGACAATGACACCATTATTAGTACTTATAGATCGTTACAAGCTGTTTGAAGTATATTGTGATACTTCTAGTAAAGGACCAGAGTACATGCTAATATAGAAACTGTAATATGGTTGCTTATTGTAACGTCCTCCCAAGTACAATGTTATCCTTAAGCTGTGACATCATACTCAAGAGTTGTTACTTATCATTTAGCAGACCTTCCTTAAATATCTATAGCAAGAATTGATCAAATGGTGTAGTAACTAAGTTGTGGTTCTATCAAAATATATAGCAACGAAACAAAGTGTTTATGTAATATAAGTCAAGTACAAAAGGAAGCTCTTCTATGAGCTTTAGTACACATATGTTCTTTACTATATTTATAGACATATATAGAACTAAGAACAACAGTTATGAGTATCCATTACAAAACTACAGAAATTCCAATTTAGTTCTTCTTGTAGTGGCTTCACTGTCTCTGGAATTAACCTGAGGATGACACGAAAACACAAACACATAGAGGTGAGAATTATAAAATTCTCAGTAGGGCATTTCCCCAAATACACAATCGTCATGTCATCGTCATCATCCCAGCGACTTCAGTTTATTAAAAAAAAGGTGATCATACATTAAATAATAATAGTTCACTTTTAAAGTTTCAAATCATACTTTTGAAGTGGGTTGCTTTTAAAGGAAATCAATCACTTAGTACACATTCACCATAGGCTCATAATCATAGTAAATAATGTTAAACAGAATGATTCGATATATGATAAATATGTATAAGCCCTTGTAGTAAAATTATCTTAATTGCCCTTGATAAATCGGAGAGGATCTCATCTTTATCTATATGCCCTCAATAAGTCGAAAGGATCTCATCTCACTTTATATGCTCTCGACAAGTCGAAAGGATCCTATCTCTCTATATGCCCTCGACAAGTCTAAGAGGATCTTATCTCTCTTTATATGCCCTCAACAAGTCGAAAGGATCCTATCTCTCTATATGCCCCTGACAAGTCTAAGAGGATCTCATGTTTATTTATTTGCCCTTAACAAATCTATAGGATCTCATTTTATTACTTATGGCTATAGAACTTAATTCGGTGTATCATTCACTTTTCTTTTTCCAATTGCATGCATAAAACCCATATAGGCATTCATTCAGGATGTGAATTCAATTATGCCTCAAACCAATCCTTAAAGTCACTAGCATGCTTTTATATACAATAGGCTTGAACAAAATGTCATTATGTCACCTATATAATGCATTAGTACAAATACAGTACATGGGCAAATTTCACAACTCAGTAGCACAATTTAATTTGCATTTCAAACCATCAATGCCAAGGCTATAAAAATTATCTATGACACTTCAATGTGTTTACAAGGTTTCACAATAATTTCAGAGCAAAAAGAGCTATCTAACTATATTAACAAAATTAGACAAATTTGGTGGTCAGTGACCACTTAACCTCAGCTCAGACCAAGAATTTCATAATTTTTAATCCTAGCAAGTGATTGAATAAATTCAGAATAAAACTCATGGTTCAACATCAAGATGCTTACAAATAATTGTAAAAATTTCAAAGGAAAAATCAATTATTTGCTATGGGAAAAAATTAGCAAAATTCATAGCTTGTAATCCAACAATTCAAGTAGCACATGTATCATTTTGGTTCATGATTTGTTTAACATAGTATAAATCCAAAGTAGAGCTTAAGAAAATTTTTGGAACTACCTTAGGATGTTAGCTTCAACATATAATTTTTCTAGCTTAAAAAAATATCTACAACATCCTCAAAAAATTCATGATTTGTGGCTATCTATATAAAATCTGAAAATCCAATAGCATGGTTCAAAATCTCTTTTCACAAAAATGATTTTTCACAACATCAAACCACTCCACCAAAATTAACACATCAATATCAATATATTAACAATAAATTCAACTAAAAATATCCAGCCAAATCAGTAAGAAAATCATAAAAACAAGTTTGAAATAAAAGAGGTTTAAAATCCTTACTTTGATGGCTTTAGTGATCTTGGCTCCAAAGATAATCCAAAAATGATTTTGCTCATTTCAAGCCTCCCAAACAGCACCTAGACCTTCCTAAAATAGTGGAGTATGAGATATCAAGGTTAGAATGATGAGGAATTAAAATTTTAATCGGTTAGATTCGTAGATCTTGATGAGTAGAATAAGTTTAGTGAAGGGAGTTTGTGATTTTATTAAGTGTAGGTAAGGATTTTGGAGCTTTAAAATAAAGTTTGAAGCTTTTTGAGGATGAACAATGGTGGCTATTTTTGGTGTCCTTCTTGGTCGAGAATGTGTGGCTTCAAAGATAAGTTTTGATGGCTTTTTACTTATCTTGTTATAAATGCATCCTTAGAAAATTCATGATCAGTGGCTGTCTATATAAAATCTGAAAATCCAATAGCATGGTTCAAAATCTCTTTTCACAAAAATTAATTTTCACAACATCAAACCACTCCACCAAAATTAACACATCAATATCAATATATTAACAATAAATTCAACTAAAAATATCCAGCCAAATCAGTAAGAAAATCATAAAAACAAGTTTGAAATAAAAGAGGTTTAAAATCCTTACTTTGATGGCTTTAGTGATCTTGGCTCCAAAGATAATCCAAAAATGATTTTGCTCATTTCAAGACCTCCCAAACAGCACCTAGACCTTCCTAAAATAGTGGAGTATGAGATATCAAGGTTAGAATGATGAGGAATTAAAATTTTAATCGGTTAGATTCGTAGATCTTGATGAGTAGAATAAGTTTAGTGAAGGGAGTTTGTGATTTTATTAAGTGTAGGTGAGGATTTTGGAGCTTTAAAATAAAGTTTGAAGCTTTTTGAGGATGAACAATGGTGGCTGTTTTTGGTGTCCTTCTTGGCCGAGAATGTGTGGCTTCAAAGATAAGTTTTGATGGCTTTTTACTTATCTTGTTATAAATGCAGATATTATGTAATATTAATGTCTACTTCTTTAAAGAAAAGAAAAAAAATGGATGGCTAGGATTTAATCTTGTAAAGCAAGATTAAATCTTAGCCTTACACTTGACATATAAAGGATAGGCATTATCCTTTTTATAACATTAAACTATCTTTCAGTGTTAGCAATTGCATACTGAAATTTTACTGAACGGGTAAAACAATATACCTAGGTAATCAAACATTGCTCGAAAATTAATTTTAGGTATAAAATCTTTATTCCTACCCATTTCTAACCTTAATCCTATGATTCCTCAATTTTGGACATTTCTGGGCCATAATTCTAGGTTTTCGACTGTCTCGACAACTCGTGGAACCCACAAGGTTACTATTCACTTTTTTTTCAGATCCATTGGATCGTCCTTATCATTGTTATATCTATCAACTTTTTGAAATTATGACTAGTAAATCTCAAATTAATTTTCAAATAATGTTTAAAGTGTTACACATATGCCTTTCAACAGTTAAAACCAAATAAGGTGAACTACCAAATTCATTACCTTGAACTCGTAGCTACTATCTTTGTTCTATAGGTCTTACAACATCATCTCTATGAAGTGAAGTTTGACGTCTTCCCTGATCACAAAAATTTGAAATATCTTTGAGATAAGAGGGAGTTAAATATACACCAAAAGAGATTAATGGAATTTCGTGAGTACTATGAGTTTAATTTAAATTTCCATTCGAGCAAAGTAAATGTTGTTACTTATGCACTAAGCAGGGAATCTTTAAGTATGGCATGAATGATGACTTAAGAATGAAACTAGTGAAGAGCATTAAGAAACTTAGTTTAAGGATGTCGATAACTACTCAAGGAATTATGTTAAGTCAGATAAAGGTGACAAGCGAGTTCAAGAATAATCTTAGTTGTACAACATAATGACCTATGGTTCCAAGAGATTTTAAAATTGGTCCAGGCAGAAAAGTTGACAGAGTATGACCAAGACTAGTAAGGTATATGAAGGTACAAATACAAGGTATTTGTGCCTACCAATGGCAATCTTAGAAATGAGATTTTGGAATAAGCTCATAAAAGTAATTTCACTATACATTCTAGAACTAGTAAGATGTGTGCATACCTTGAGAAGATGATTTAATGACCTAGGACATCATTGGGACATAATGCCATTTGGGTTATAGTGGATAAATTAATTGAATATACTCATTTCTTACCCATCAAGGCCAGTCACTTTTTTGGATAAGTTAGCTCATTTGTATATTTAGAAGATAGTGCGACTGCATGATATTCCTTCTGCAATAATCTTTGACCATGGACCAAGGTTTTCTTCAAGATTTTAGGAACCTTTTCAAAAAGCTTTTGGAACCAGACTCTATTGAGTACTGGTTGCCATTCCCAAACTAATGGACAAATAGAACGAACCATATAAACCTTGGAAGATATGATACGGGCATGAGTGAACAGCAAAGGAGTTGAAACAAGTTGTTGGCATTGGTCGAATTGCTTATAATAATAATAATCATCATGCTAACATTAGCATGACCCCATACCAATGCTTTGAATGAAAGAAGATATCAATCTCCTTTATACCGATATGGCCAAGGATAAGCAAGTTAAGTATTAGAACCTAAATCTATACAATTAAAGGATTACCTAACATTCTAAACACTTCCGGTTCATCTCAGTGATAGAGAAGTTAAGCAGCTTGAGGTAGGCCAGAAAGTGAGGAAAACATTTGGGAATCATAGTCGAATATAAAGAAGGATTGTCGAAGAATATTCCCATGTATGAAATTTTGAGGGCAACATTTCTTTTTAAGGTGGGAGGTATTGTAACACCCCGAAGTTAAGTGTTCTGATAGGCTTATCAATGGGAATTTGAGCATTCTAACAGACGTGGTGACGATGAGAATGACTCAACGGCCGAGTAAGAAAAAAAGTGAATAGTAAATTTTTGGACCCATAGATAAATAGTAACTCTGGAACTAGGATCAGAAGAAGACCAAGGGCAGTCTCGAGGCCAGTGGAACTTAGAATCAAGGTTCAAGATACAATATTATTTAGTCTTGAGTACAGATATTTTAAGTTTCCCGAATACATTATTTTATTTGTTTTGTGAAATATCAGTGTACAATTTTAACACCAAAAATGCAACCTGCTCACTAAATTTGAGTGAGCTACTTATGTTGAGTAAAGTGGATGACATGGATCAATACTTGTCAAGTAAGTTTTACTCTTAGCCTTTCATTAATTTTGATTTCACCCAAGGCCAATATCTCATCTGTTCGGAAAAACTTGAATCACATAAATCATAATATTACAACTGATAACAAATCATCATAGGCAAATAATTCAGAATGATATAAGTATACATATGATAAATGCAATGACTTTCTTCAATTCCTTAATTAATTTCATTTGCTTTCCTAAACTTTGATATTTTTCTCACCTTTATGTGCCCTTGACATAAGTGGCCTTGCCCATTCCAGCGTAATAAACTGCTTATCAAAATTGAACTCATTCCTATAAATGGTTATCATATTCCTATACATGATTATCGGATTCCTATACATGATTATCGGATTTACTTTCTCCGACTCTCACACAATACTATTCTTAGCCAAGTTTACTTTCGCTAACTCAATGCTGAAGGAGATCCAATAAATGGCCAGGTTTACTCTCCCTAACAATTTAGTCTCTTATTTATTTTGAAATTCTTTGAAAACTCATGTTTCATGCTCCAAGTCATTTGCACAAGGAACATAATCATATATGCATAACATCAACAACTAAATCACATAGTGTACGAGATACAAAATCATTGACATATTACTTATAGTCATATTTCATATTGTATATCAAATGTCCTATAATTTCAGTCTTAAAGTAAATTCTAATTAATTAATATAAAATCATGGTAACAGGCTGAAATAATTCGCAGAGATACTTCAACATGTCTAGAATAATCTATAAAAGATTTGACTTAAAAAATAATTTCTAGTTAAGTTTAACAAAAAAACAAAATTAGTGGCCAGAACTACCTACCTAAGCAAATAGTCATAAAGTAGTTTGGTACAAAAATGTTTTCAAGCATAGCATATCATCCCCAAACAAATAGCCCATCAGAATGGACCATTCAAACCTTGGGTGATATGTCAAAGGCATGCATTTTGAACCAAAAGAGGAGTTAGGATAAATACTTTCCATTGGTCAAGTTCGCATATGACAACAGTTACCACACAAACATCAGCTTGGCATGGTATTAGGCCTTGTATGGAAGGAAGTGTTAATCCTTTTTATGTTGATATGAGCCTGGTGAGCAAAGCATGTTAGGTCCTAATAGTGTGAGAGAAACAATGGAACAAGTCAAAAGGATTAAACATAGGATCTTTATTGCTCAAAGTCAATAGAAAAGCTATGCAATAAATGGTGAAAGCCATTGGAGTTTTAAGAAGGAGATTACGTATTCCTTAAGATCACCCTACAACAAGCACAGGTCAAGCTTTGAGAGTCAAGAAGTTGAGCCTAGGTTCCTTGGTCCTTTTGAAATTCTTGATAACGTTAGGTCAATGGCATATTGCATAGCTTTACCACTTAACCTATCCAACCTTCATGATGTTTTTTATGTCTCTTAGTTGAGGAAATACCAATCCAACCCCAATCATCTCTTAAAGCTAGAGCAAGTGCAATTAAGGGAGGACTTGACCTTTAACATACTACCTATGAAGATCATGAGCAGAAGAGTCAGGCAATTGAGGAATAAGATAATACCTCTAGTCATGGTGGCTTTAGGACAAGGAAAAGTAAAGGAATTGGAGTCTAAGATGAACTCCTAACACCCTAACCTATTATCATGTAATGAATTTTGAAGGTGAAAATTTTTTAAGAAGGGAAGAAATGTAATGCTCTGACTTTTCATTTGTGCAAAATGACCAAAATATCCCTAAGGTTATTTTTGCACAAAAATCAAGGATGGTCAATCCTAGATGTTGGATCAAGCACTTACCACTAGAAAAAGCTATAGCTATTAGCAAGGGAGCAACCTTATTTCCTTAAAGTGTCAGCACTGCATTTAGCTTGAGAGGTTCCACCCATTACAATTTTCATGGGCTGGGATGTTAAGCCTATTGAATCCTAAGGGTGATGTTGGCTAATTAAAGCCAACAATCTCCCCCTAATTCCAGCAAGGGGATTCAAACCCATGACCTCGCTCTGATACCACTTGTTAGATCAAGCACTTACCACTAGACCAAAAGCTATAGCTATTAGCACAGGCATGACCTTGAAAGGCTGTGCCAATTACAAGTACCATAGGCCGAGATGTTAGGCCCATTGAATCCTAGGGGTGATACTGGCCAATTAAAGACAACAATTGTAACATCTTCCCAAGTACAAAATCATCCTTGATGTAACGCCCCGATTTTCTATTTGAGCGAAAATGACTAAAATGCCCCTGAGGTCATTTTCGGCCCGAAATTTGAGGATAATCGACCCGACAATCCTCGAAGGGCTAACTCAAGGGGATTAGATGGCCTTTGAATAGTTTCGGGATTGAAAATCTCATTTTCTGAAGTTTCAAGTCAAAATGACCAAAATACCCCTGTTATGTTTTACACGGGTACGAGTGCCGGATGAACCCGAAACTTTTCCAGATGGTTTTTAAATAGTTTTTTATGCATTTCATGACATCAGTTTAAGTCCCGGTGGTCCCGGGCAGTTTTGTGGAAAATTACAATTTTGCCCCTAGTATAGTGTTTTTGAGCTTAATCGCGTGCTTAAGCAAACCTAAGCAATATTAGGCTCTAATAGGAGATTAATTAATTTCCTTAATTAATTAATTAATCTAGAGTCAAAATAATTTATTAATGTTAACTAGAACCTAAAATTGCTTAGATTAAACTTAAATCTCTTTTTAAATTCAAGATTCCTAGTCATGGAATCTTAAATAGTATTTTCTCTCTCCAATTCCTTAAATTAAGGAATTGTGTTTGCAATTGTTTATGCATAAAATGAATTTAAATCTCTCTAATTGTGTATGAGCACTCTCTAATCATGTCATAAAATTCCTAATTACTTTTTTAGTTACCTAAACACTTACTTAGTAACTCCTAACCTTAAACTTAATATAAATTATACCTAAACACATCATTAACACACAGTTAGATAAAATAATTTTCTTTTCCCATGGGCTGTCATAGGCTGGCCGAACCCTCCCCCTCATTTCCCACATGTTGGAATGGTTTTACACTTCATAGCCATGCTTCCACCATGCTTACACCTCACCTTAAACCATACTTTGAGTCATATACACCATGCTTCCATCCATGCCTTGCATGACAACTTTTGGAAGCTATTTTCCCCCTAAAAACCATGATGAAACCATCGGCCCTCCTCCTCCCTTATAGATGATTTATTTCAATTCAAATTTAAAAAGGAAACACCTCAAAGACCATGCTTGAAACCATGCTTAAGCCCATGACTATCATACCTTCAACCATACTTTGAATGACAACTTGTAAGAGATATATTTTCTCTCCCCCAATGGCCTTGAGTGCTACGGCTAGCCCTCTTCCTTCATACCCCATTGATTTATTGTTTTTCTATAAATACCTTACTTGGATAAGTTTGGTCACACTTTAGATCGTTTGTCAAGTTTTAGTTTCTAGCATTCTTGCAAGTTCTTCATTTTCTCTCAAGTTCTTATGAACTTCTCTTCATCTTCATCTTTTTCATCTCCTCTTTGAATCACAACCTCAAACCACCCCACCACAACCTTTAATCATCTTCTAAACACTTAAACCTTTATCCTTAAACACAAACTCATCTAAAACACATTTCCTTTCCTTTTCCTTCCTCAAGGCCGAAACCTCATCATCACCTTAGGAGGAGTTTTTCCTTCCATTCTCATCTCAAGGACCAAGCCCTCATCTTCACACTTGGTAGGGAGTTGTTTCAAATTTTTTGTTTTGCTCAAAAATGCTATTTTCCTTAAGTTTCTCTTGGTTTCTTTTCGATTTTCCTTCTCATTTCCTTTTTCCTTTTCGGCCTCAAGGCCTAGTGTTTATCATGATAGCTTGATGAGTATCTCTAGAGGATGACCTTGTGTTCATCTCAATGAGACCTCTAAAACTTGAGTTTTCTTTCTTTCTTCAAAGTTTCTCTTATAACTATATAGCTCACTAATGATTTCAACTTAAGAAAAATAATCAAGGATTTCAATAAGCTCAAGGCCTACCCTTGTCAACCTTAAACTTGGCCGGCACATTCTAGAGTTTACTCTAGATAGGGTTCTTGAGTATATAATAAAGAACATGGTGTATATTCCTTTTTCTTTGTGATTTTGGTTTCTTATTTCCTTTCCTTTATGCTTTTGGCCTTGTTCCTATTTCCTTTATGGTTTTGCCTTCTTTTAAGTTAATTTCCTTGAAGCTTGATAATGATGTTCAAGAGCCATGTGGTTTCCTTGAAACCTTGGTTCAAGAACTCTAAAGCATACTTTGTTTGTTGGAGATAAATGTTGGGTTGACATTATGTTTCTCTAAAAAGTCTTGTATGAGCTCTAAGTTAAGATAAAAAGAACTTGCATCCATATTTATTTTTATGTCATCACTAAATGCTCAAAGATTAAAGAATGGACTTGCATCCTCATGTTTATGTTTATGTCCTCACTAAATTTCTAAGATAATAATAGATGTGCATAGCATATTTATTTTAAGCTCTCACCTCCTAATAAAGAGTAAAACAAAGTGCATTGCATATTTATGTTTATGTCATCACTTAAGAAATTTAGAGCTCAAAGACTTGCTCATTATTATCTCAAACAAAGTTTGGAAATATATGTGTTTACTCACTTGATTTCGGCCTTGTGATGATAATGGATCTTAGAGTAAGATTCATCTAGTCACAAGTGCTAGAACCCTTGTTTCTTAATTTTCCTAAGTTTAGATGATCTAAAGAAATGTTTTGAGCAAGGTTTTATGATTTAAATCTCTCTTGAGTTCATTTTGAAATAGCCACTGCCCTTATGTGTTTTATGATGATTCTAATGAAATAAATTGTTTTCAAAGGAGTTTTTGAGGTCTTAAAAAGGTTCCAAGAGAAACTAGCAATTTATGTGTTTTAGAAATAAAGCTCTATGCATTATATGATGACTTTGATTTTGGTTCTACCATGACTTGTTTACTCACTGTATGATGATGTTTTAAATATGTTAGCATGTGTATTTTCATGTATATTTGATGTTAGAATTAATTTGAGAAAGTTAAGACATGTTAAAAACTGGGAAAGAATTAAAAAGCAAGTTCTAGATCCCTTAGAAATAAGAATTTTCTGGATTCTATCCAGCAAGGGTAATATTAGTAAATAATGGTTTATAATTAGTTTAAATGTGTAGGAATTACTCATAGTTGGTTTAGGACTTGATCTTAGTACCTTAGGAAAAGACCGAACTTAGAAAAGGTAAAAAACGTGACTCCTAGGTACCCGTAATTTGTGAAATATGGATTTTGCATTCTTGAGGTTTAGAATTACTTATGATCATAGAATTGAGTGAGGAATACTTAGTTATGAACCTATAGGTACCTGAGAGGTTAAGTTGTGATGATAAAGAACTTAGATTTCAAGTTTAAAGGCCCTAAGGGTCGAAGCATAAAACATTAAGAGACCTTGATGCTTTGAGTTTATTATTTCAAGTATGTGGTAGTTATGCATGTCTTTTGATGAGTATGAATATGTGAATTCAAGTGTACTATGATAATAGAGATTGGGTGTGATAGCACATGTATCATGAGTTATTGTGCCATAAAGTAGATTTGAAAGAAATTCGGTATACAGCTGTTACGCTGCTGAATTTCCATCAAATCAATACTTGAGAATGTTTTTGAAAAGAATACAGGATAAAGTCCTGGGTGACACTGGTTCGGTCGAGCACCCCCAGGTACTGAATCCTTATGTGACGTAGCACTAAGACGTACTTCTCCCGCTCTGGTAGGGAGGAGGCAAAACTGTGAGGGTATAAGTGGATGCAATCTACCAAAGTAGACAATTCGCTATGCACTAGATGCTAGTAGAGCGTTTCAAAGAAGGAAATAATCCTAAGAGAAGTGATCTTTAGGCCCCCTAGCTCGTACTCTAGTAGTCAAGATTATATTTTTATGATTTCGCTTATCAAGAGGATAAGTAAGAACTAGTGATGACTAGTTGAGGTATGAGCTCATAACCTAGATGTTTTAGGGTGGCCCATGATGCTTAAGCATGAGTTCTTAAGTCACAAGTTATGAACAGAGAAAGGTTTTACTTGAAGAGTTTATATGCATGCCACTTACAAGTTGTTCCTGATGTTATGATTGATTGCTTGTTGCATAATGTATATTCATGCATCCATGAGTTGCTGTGTTGTATTCATGCATTAAGATTCATGTTAAAAATGAACAAACCTTGGATAATTATACTTACAAACTTAATAATGAACTTTATGTGCATGCTCACTTCTTTAAAATAAACCCAAGGTTCCTGAGGATGTGAACGATGAAACCCTAGATAGGAGACACCCTACTGAGATTCTTTAGCAAGATTCTCACTCCTTTTTCTTTCTCTCTTTCTCTCTTGTCACATCTTCAGAGCATGGCGACGTTCGTGGTTTTCATTGACACTCCCATATGGGAGGTGCACTTTGATCCGGAGCATGAATCATACCATTTTGAGGGACGATGCGCCATTCAAGTTTTCATGTACATAGGATGTCCCTTCACGCACCTTGTCCATAGTTACCGCTTCTCTCCCACATCTCCTTATGGCGACAACATGGTCTTTAAGCGCGCGCAAACGCATAACGAGCGGGTTATGTGTACCTACACTGCTAGATCAGCTGCTCGTGATCACCCAGACTACGTGCCTCTCTCGTAGCATTCGGCGGATGATCCTTCAGAGGATCCGCCAACGCATATGTATGGTGAGAGTTCTGCCCCCACTCCCCGATTCGTGCGAGAGAGGAGTGAGGCTACAATGACACAGCCAAGGTTAGTAAGGAGAGCTGAAATGCGCCCCCGCTATGAAGCTCATGTTCAGCTGTCACGCATTCATTCTCCGCTCTGCCGGCCTACGCAGGAGGAGCTCAAGCAATTTGCTGGGTACATACCCCCACCGTCCAAGGATCGCCGCCACCGTCAGTAGGGTCTTTTGGGGAGAGTTAGTGCACACACACCACATGTAGTAGGGATAAACCTTCTTTTGTTATGAGGTTATCCACCTTAGGTGCACTAGGGTAGAGGTGTTATCTTTTCACGCTTTGCTTGCATTTCAGTTTCTGTTGTATTTCCTTTCATGATGTATTTGCATTACCTTGTATCAAATTAAGTCCCGCCTTCGAATGGGTATATTATTAATATTAATGAAGTACTATCTTGGTGTGTTATTATCTACTGTGGTGAAATTATTTGATGTTCATTCTTGTGCTTCCCTTCATATTTGAGTGATGCTTTATTTTCAACGCTTGTCTAAGTTTCACGCGGCTCTCACTTTGTTTTATATTTCGAAAAAAAAAGTTACCTGTACTTTCTGCTAAGTAATTTAAAAAGAAAGAATGAGACTAAGAAGTAATAACCTAATGGTTAACCTAAATATGTTCTATGAATATTGGGTTAAAAATTAGGATGTTACACTTGAGTTATGACATCTCACTTATGAATTGTTTTTTACTAGTGGGTTGTACTTAAGTATTTACAGTATATTCGAGCAAGTTTTATGGTAACTATTTCATAGTTCAACTTAAACATATAAAGAGTAAAGAAAGTAGTTAAAGAATACATAATATGTATAATGTGACTATATTACTATAGAGTACATATCCAAATAGATGAAAAAGTTCTTCTATAGGCCTTAATAAAACATATTTCTTCTTAAACATTTGAATGTATATAATAGTTGATAATGGTCTTTGGTAATCAAGCTATTCTGAGTCAGCACTTTTAGTACTAGCAACTTCATTATTCCCTTGATCTATCTAGAGATAGTATAGAAACACACGAATATAAGGGGATGAAATTCTTAGTAGGGTATCCTAAAATACATTACAATCAATGTTATCGTCATCATCCCAACCACTTCAATTTATTAAAAAAAAAGTGTGATCATGCATTAACAAAATAAAGTTTCATTTTAAATTTCAAAACCATCATTTGAAAGTGGTTTCTTTTCAAATTCAAGCATTTAATTCACATATATCACAATATTCCAACTCAAAATAAACCATCATAGGCAAATAATTCATAATAATATAAGTATGCATATGATAAATGCAATGAATTTCTTCATTTTCTTAATTAACTTCATTTATTTTCCTTGAGTTTGATATATTTCTCAACTTTACATGCCCTTAACATAAGTAACCTTGCCCACTCCAAGATAAAAAACTGCTCAGTAAGAATGAGTTCATTCCTATACATAATTATCATATTTACTTTTTTTTATTCTCACAAAGTATTATTCTTAGCTAGGTTTACTTTCCCTAACACAGTGTCGTAAAGGATCCAATAGGTGGTTAAGGTTACTCTCCTTGATGATTTAATCTCTATAAGTGGTCAGGTATACATTCCCTGACAATTTAGTCTCTTCTTTATTTTGAAATACTTTGATAACTCAAGTTTCATGATCCACATCATATGAAAAAGTATCATAGTCATATATGCATAGTATCAATAATTAAATCACATAGTGTTCAAGGCACAAAATCACTCACATATTACTTGTATTCACATTTCAGATCATATAGCATGTCATATAATTTTAGTCTTAAGGAAAATTCTAGTTCATTAATCAAACATCATGATAACAAGGTTGAATAATTCACATAGATACTTCAACATGTCTAGAAATTTGTAAAAAATTTGACTTAAAAAGGAATTTCTAGTTGGGTTTAAAAAATTATACAAATTCAATGGATAGAACCTACCCTCCTATAGCTATCAGTCAAATTCCAAGAATTTTCAAAAATAGCAAATGAGCCTAAAACTTTTTAATAAATTTTAGGGATATGCTTTAACATGTTTGTAACAACAGTTAAAAATTTCAAATTAAAATTTAATTATTTGATATAATGAGAAAAATATTCAAATTTGAAGGTTTAAATCTAGTTGCCTAGATAGCACCTATAATAGCCTCAATTTCTTTTTCTTTTTTTTTTCAAAATAGTAGATGTTCATATTGTAAACTCCAGAACCCTTTAGAAAGTATGAGCCATATTGTTTTGAATTACAATAAAGCCAATTTAAAGAAAATACTTTGAAGAAAGACTAATGGCTACCTTGAGTTTCCTGACTAAACTTAACAGGTATTTCTGAAGTGCACTATTGGAATTAAGTGAAGAAAATTTCACTTTGCATGTGTGAACATGTTATACCTTGAAAAAAAAGATGATAAGCTTAAATAAAATGAAAATTATATCAAGCAAAATATGCTCTTATGCATCAAGGAATAAAGCTCATCAAAACAGAAACAAGGAACCAAGGAAATGACGTCAAAAAGTAACACTGAACTTTAGAAAGAATGGTTGCAATGAAGATAATATACAATAGTTGGAAGCAACGTGTTACTTAGTTCTCAATCATCACAATCACGGATTATTCATTATCAAAGCCAAGATTGAATATCAGAAGGCAAATGAATTAACAAGGAACTAGCAGCGTTCTTTAGAAAGTTCGCTTCACAAAAAGGAAGGGAAAGCAGTTAAATTTGAAATTCAAAATCAAAAGTCAAAACCAATTTTGTTTAACTAGCACATCATCTCTTCAGCACCTTTGATCAACTATGTAAAGAATATAAAGAAGTTCAGAAAGCATGCTTAGAAAGTAGAAAAGTAGTTTCTGATAAACCTCAAAAACCTCAACTCATCAACGACTTCTGAAAAAGAGCTCTGACACTAGACGAGCTACTCTTCTAGATTATGTTTCCAAGACACAATCTGATGCTTGACACGTGTCACTTGGATAGAAGATCAAGGGTAACAGTTACAAAGGGAACTCATCTATAAGTAAAGAAGCAAGCCAAAACGCTGAAAAAATCATTCCAAATCCCTCTGTGAAATATAACTGCTAATTGCTCTATACATTAAAATCTTCTTTCCAAGTTCTAGATCGTTCACACGTTCTTCTAAGGAAGAATTAGTCGAAAAAAGTCACTCAAGTTGTTTCAGATTTGTCATTTCTTATCCATTCGAAAAGAAACTTAAGTGCAAGATAGTTTGAGCTAAAGATCAAACACCAAACGTCTGTATGCTCGATCCAATAGTGATAGGAAGTTGAATAGCTTGAAGAGGATACTACAAAACTACTAGTTGTGTGTGTTAGTAGATGTTGTCTACTGTCACTAGTAAAACCTTAGGAAGGCTATTGTAAAGACTATCCGATGTTTTCATCTCCTTAGGTTAAGGAAGAATAGTTAAACTTAGTAGTAACTGAAAACTGGATGTAGGCAAGTGTTGGCCGAACTAGTATAAACATCTTGTTCAGTATCTTCTTATCCTTCATCTTTTTATTTTCAGCATTTAACTTTTCATAAAATTTCTTGGTCATTATTTGTTATTCTTAATCCATTGATACAAACTACTTAATTCAGAAAGTTACTTTCTGAATACTTTAACCTATTTTCTGTTGCACTTCAAGCTCAAAGCTTGATAAATCTTCTTTATTATAGATTTTCAGTTTCAAAAGCTTAAAAAAGAAGCACGATTCAACCCCCTCTTCTCGTGCACTTCCTACCAACATATATATGCTCACATAAAAATTCTAGAGATTTACTAACATGTTATCTTTAATATAAAAAAATCCAAATAAAAAATATCTCTCCAATCAAATTAAATAAATCATACAAGTTTACCACTTAGGTTCAAAATCAGAATACCAGTTAGCCAGTTCAAGAAATAATTTGATCATAAAAGCTTTCTAAAACCACAAACCATCCTAATCATGCATGTTAATCAATATTCAAGCTCAAATATGAAATAAAGGGGCCAAAATATAATCCAATCCTTTGAAAAATTTCATAAATAAAAACTAAATCGAAAGAGGTTTCAAGTCACTCTACTTTGAAATTAAAGTAACTTGCTCTCTAAATGAGTCTCCACGTGTAGAACCACTTCAAGCTCAATCAAAATTAACTAAAAGCCTTCCTCTTGGTGATAAGTCACTGATCACAATGATATTAAGGTATGAGGAGAATTTTCTTGATTAAATTTAAATGGTTCAAAGAGTATATAAGGCTAAAATACTAAAGGCTTGCAACCGAATTATTTAAGTGGAGTTTTGTTAAAAAGTTGAAAAGATCGTGCACGATTGGAATAGGAGAAGGATTGTTGTGAGGGGGCCAAGAATTAGAAAGAGAATAATAAGACATTAAATGTTTCATGTATTTGTTAATGAATAAAAGAAAGATTGTTTAATTAAGTAAATTATTGAAAAATTAAATAAAAATTTTGTGTGTCCTTCTTTTAGTCTTGGAAAGCTTATAAAATGTGGCCTCTTCCTAGCCTTACACTAGTCAAGTATATGGTGAGGTGGAGAAGCTAGTTGCCTAAGCTTTGTGAAATGTAAAAAATCAGCCATCGAAATTTTATCGAATGAGTGAAATATCGACCCTTGAGTAATTTGTTAGCTAAGTTTTAATCTATGCCATCCACATGGCATAATATGAATGACCAAGGTTACTTGGTCAAAAAGTCACTTTTATAGTATTAAAAATTGTACATCAAAATTTTATGGAACGGGTAAAATATCTTTATTGGAAACTTAAAATAACTTTATCATAGCCCTAAGCTTAACATTTTACCTCAGCCTTCAGCCAGGTACCTTTGCCTTAGATTATCCTTAATCTCAGTTTCAGAGTTACTATTCATCTATGGATCTCAAATGTTACAATTTATCCTCAGCCTTGCCTTTTTTTTTTTCAACAAAAGCTTTCTTAGCTCATTTCTATTATTGCCTAATTTAAAAATTTATAGAATTTTTATCTATTTAATTTTTTATTTATTTTACAGTGAAAATAGGGTTGTTATAGCACTGGCTATCCTTAAGGTAACGTTTAACATTTGGATAACATTTGGATAACATTGCAAGTGTTTTGGATAGTAATTGGTGTTAAAATCGCAATCCCCAATTTTCCTCTATGCAAAATTATCAAAATGCCTTTTAGATGATTTACTGTGGAATTAAGTGACGAATAGACCCGGTCATTACTTAAGAGTTTGATATGATAATTTAAGGGGATATATGATGATTAGATGAGTCCTATGAGATTTGATATAAAATTACCATTTTACCCCTAGTTAAAGCTAATCAAGCTTACTTAAGTTAATTAAGGGCATATAGGTAATATTATAGTCAAATTAAAAATTATTTATTTATATTACTTAATTTTGGGTCAAAGTAATTATTTTAAGTTGATTAAGGTGAAAGAATGATTAAACAAGCTTAATCTCATTCTTAATCCCCATTAACAAGTGTGTGACATGACAATGTCACTACACAAAGACAAGGGGACAAAGTTACTTTATCACTTTTTCTTTTCCATGATATTAGGAGTAATGTCACATTTAAAATTTCAATTAATTAAGGTGAGCTCATTTAGGTACATCTGTTTGTGATTATTTTAGCAAATAATCACTTTTTCGCCCAAAAAAATCATTCTTATGTATCTTTGAAAATTTTTTATAAAATAATTGAAATTAAAAAAAAATCAGTTTTCATTTTTTTTTGTAGAAGCTAAAATTAGCAGCTTCTAAAAAAAATTGATTTTTAGCATTTTTAGTTATATATAAAATTTAGCTTTCATAATTATTTTTTTCCAAAATCTAAAACAAACGCACTCTTAAGCAAGCATGAAACCCCTTAACCAAAGTCTAGAGTGTCTTAAACACTTTATTGTCATTTCCTAATATTTCCTCTAATTAAATCCACACACAACACTAATTTTCATGCATACAAAAATACAAAATATCCAACCAAACCCCTATGAGGAGCCATGGCCTCCCTCCCTGCATACTCACTCTCATTTTTCTTTTTAGGCAAGAACACACACTCACACTCTCACACATACACTCAATCCCTTCATTCATATTTTTTACACAACTTGAGCATCAAGTTTGTACAAAACAAATCCCTCCATTCTCTTTACTCCAAACACTTTTATACTTTTCCACTAAAAACACATTTTTTGTTCACAAATCTAAGCGTTAACAAACGCACAATTCAGTATCTAGGGCATTGAGGTTGATATTTGAAACTTTATTATCATTTTTCAATTCTTCTTTCTCAAGCCTTAGTTTCTCAGTTTCTGACTTGGCCATTTCCAAAACAACCTTTTGGTGTTTCCCTTTTAGGTTGAGATAGTGAGAAAAAGTGTTTGAGAATTTTCAAGCAACTCTTTATATAAAGTCATCAGTTCATCATACGATAGATTAGAGTTAGAGTTACTTATCTTTAGGTTCACCTTCTGAAGTATAATAAGCCATAAAGCATACGTTGGAAACATCTTCTTGCTCATCTTGACTTTCTGACTCTTCTTTCTCTTCATCAGAGTCACTCCACATTACCAGCACTGTTTTCTTTTTAGTGGAGAACTTCTTCTATGGATCTTTGAGCTTGGGGCATTTAGGTTTGAAGTGTCCATTTTTACCACAGTTATAGCAAGTGATGTTTTTCAACTTCACCTTGCCTTCATTGTACCTTTTGAAGTTGACATCTCTTTTTCTTTTTAATTTGTCTTTCCAGCCTCTCGATATCCTTCTGACAGACATGGAGATCTCGTCTCCATCATTATCTTCAGATTCGTCCTCATCATCAGAGGCTTCAGCAACTTTTATTGCTTTTCTTTTACTTGTCTTTTGATGAGATGACTTCAAGGCCATGGAGTTATTCTTCCTCATGGATTCACCATGCATTTCTGCAAGCACTACGTCATGGGTTTTGAGTGACCCAATGAGTGTGTCTAGGCTGAGAGTTTGAAGGTCTTTATCTTCAATGATGGTTGTAACTTTAGGCAGCCATTTGGTATGAAGGCTTCTTAAAAATTTTCTAACTAACTCCGTGTTAGAATATCTTTTGCCAAGACCCTTTAATTGGTTTATGATGTGCATAAACCTTGTGTTCATATCATTAACACTTTCTTGATTTGTCATTTTAAACATCTCGTATTGATGGACCAGCAGATTGATCTTTGTTTCCTTGACTTGATCAGTCCCTTCATGCAGTATGTCCCGTCCAAGTAAAGGGCTAGTAGTTTATGCCAATAGCTTTTGATTCCCTCAAGGCCCTATTAGGATTAGTGATGAGTTGCATTCATGTACCCCTTTTTCTCTATAACTCTAGGCATATTGCATCACTTTGTATGTTATAATGATTGACATTTGATTGATTTGTGTTTCATCCTCAATGTTCATCATTGAATAAAGTCATGGTTAATTGTGCCATTTTAATGAAAAAATATGTTTTGGAGTTTCTTGTGTTTTTAATCCCCTTTTGTCAGTATTATTTGCTTGCAAGGAGATCCTACGTTAGTGTATGAAGACCATAGAGATGCACGGAGCTTGTGGTAGTGTTCAATTTGGGACAATTTGGGGAGCTAAATAGAAGAATTATGGAGCTTATTCATAGGAGGTGTTGTAATAAAAAATCCATATCTCTATCTGCAAGGGTCTGATTGAGACAAATAAAGATGTTTTTGGAAATCTCAAGAAGTCCTCTAAATGAGAACGAATTAGGGAAACTTTTTATTGTGCACCACAATGCTCAAAAAGCACTACAATGCTCAATAGAAGCTGAATAGAAGAAACTTGTAGTATCTAGAGACACACCTACTCCATTACCTTTTCCTCAAGCCATAGCTCAGTACAAAGGAATTACTATAGGGTGTTCGAGGAAAGCCGGTTCGGCAGTACTTGAAGGGCAAACTCAATGTTGGAAGGGGATTAGATAACTTGTGTACCTTCCCGGGATCGAAAATCTCATTTTTCGAGTTTTCAGATCAAAATGACCAAAACGCCCCTGCAGTGTTTTACCCATTTCCAGGTGCCGGATGAACCCGAAACTTCTCCAGATGGTTTTAAAAGGCGTTTTTATGTATTCTATGACCTCAGTTTTAATTTTAGAAGTCCCGGGCAAAATTAGTGCAAAATTATGGTTTTGCCCCTAGTTTCATGTTTTTACGCTAATCGCGTGATTACAAACCTAAGCAATATTAGGCTCTAATCGAAGGTTAATTAATTTCCTTAATTAATCTTGAGTCAAAATAATTTATTAAAGTTGATTAGAACCAAAAAGTGCTTAATTACAACCTAAAATCATATTTTAATTTCAAGACACCTAGTCATAGAATCTTGAATAGTATTTTCTCTTTCCAATTCCTTAAATCATGGAATTGTGTTACACATTGTGTATTCACAAATGAGTTTTAAATTCTTTAATGATGTATGAGCACTCCTAAACTTGTCATAAACTCCCTAAATCACATTCTTAGTTACCTAAACTTAAGCTTAATCATTCCTAACCTTGTACCTAAGCTAATACACATCTAAACCTACCATTAACATCCAATTAAATGGTCAAAACTCACCCCCACTATGCTGCCCAGACCTGGCCGTGAGCTTCCCTCCCTATTATGCATCACATGTTCAATTTTTCAACACTCCAAGGCCATACCTCAAGTCACATACACTATACCTTGTCATAACTTTCAATCAAACTTGATTTTCCAAGTAAATAACTAATTAAAATAGCTCATTTTCTCCATTTATTTGTGGCTGGAAAAGTTCCAGCCATGCATTGTTTCTAGAAGCCTAATTTCATAAAAATTTGATAGGAAATTAACTCACATCAAGCCATACTTTGTAGCATAGCTTCCATACTTCAAACCATGCTTGAATGACCTTGTGTAAGAGATATTTTCCTCTCCCTTTTCCCTCCAATACCACACGGCCACTCCTCCCTTTGGTGAGCTCCATGGCTTTGTTTTTCTATAAATAGGATGCTTGTGATAGCCTTGTTGCACCTTGAAGCATTTGCTAAGTTTAGAGTTTTAGAGTTGTCTTGCTAAGTTTTTCTTTTCTCTCAAAGTTTCAAGAGTGTTCTTCCTTTCTTTTCTTCTTCATCTTCTTCATCTCTTCATCTCATCATCATCTCTTAACCATCAAACACCACCCCAAGGCCTTGAATCATCTCCTAACCTCTCAAACACCTCACCTCAAACATAACCTCACTCAAACACATTTTCTTCTCCATTGTTCCTCACAAGGGTGAAGCCATATCCACCTCAAGGAGGAGCTCATCATCTTGTTTTCCTTTTTAAAGTTCAAGCTTTGTGTCCTCACTCTAGGTAGGAGTGTTTTTCTAAACTTTGTTTCTTGGAAAAATGAGTTTCTCTAGCTTTCTCTTGGATTTCTTTTAAAGCTTTTCCTTGGTTCTTTGTCTTCCTCTCATTTCAGCCATGAGGCCTTGATTATGAGCATGATAGCTTGATGATGAGAGTTTCTAGATGATGACCTTGTGTTCATCTCAAAGAAACCTCTAAAGCTTGAGTTTTCCTTTTCTTATAACTTTATCTATATGATATCTAGCTCACATGGTTTTTTCAACTTAAGAAAATTAATCTAAGGATTTCTAAAAGCCCAAGCCTACCCTTGTCAACCTTAAAGTTGGCCGGCACGTTCTAGAGATTTTTCTCTAGATAGGGGTTTTGGGTACTTAATAAAGAACTTGACTTAGTTTCACTTTCTTTTTCTTTTGTAAGACTTTCGGTTTTGGTATTTGATCTTTGAGATATTGTATTGGGTTGTTATCTTGTTAAAGTCTTGAATGAGCTCTAGTCAACCATAAAATGAACCTTGCATCATGGTTACTTTATGCTTTGCATATCATGTTTACTTCCTTGCTATCACTAAATATCAAGATAATAAGTGAACCTTGCATTATCATGTTTATATTTCAAGCTATGCATTATCATGTTTATATTTCAAGTTCTCACTTAATACCAATATAATAATGAGTTTCATTCATATTTATTTTGTGACATCACTTTACTTTCTAATGGAACCTAAAATAAGTGCATGATCATGTTTATTTTTATGTCATCACCTAAATGAACTTAGAGCTCAAAGACTTGCCCATTGTTGTCTCAAACAAAGTTCTAAAAATATTTATTTTCTTTGGTTCATATTTCGGCCCTAAGGGGTCTTGGTGTTTCTAAGTATTGAAAACTATGTTTTATAATTTTTCCAAGCTTTTATGAGTTTAGGGAATGCATAGAACTAAGTTTTATGAATTTAGAACCTCTTGAGACAAGTTTGATTTAGCTACTGCCCTCATAAATATTTTGATGATTTTAGATGTTAAAAATATTTATAAATGAGTTTTGAAAGTTTTAAAAAGGTTCCAAGAGAAACTAGTATTTTATGTGCTTTAGAAAATGTGTTTGATGCCTTTAAATGGAGATGTTTGTTTCGGTTCTGCCTTGTCATGTTTAGCCACTGTATGAGCTATGTTAATGATGATAATATGCTTATGTTTAAGTATAATTAATGTTAAGACTCATGTGTGAAAGATAAGAGAAGTTAGAAACTAGAAAAGAATTAATTTGAGAGTTCTAGATCCTTTAATATTTGAATTTTCTGGATTCTGTCCAGCAAGGTTTAGTAATGCTAATCATGGATTTAAATTAGTTTAAATGTGTAGGAATGACTCATAAATGGTTTAGGACTTGATCTTGATGCCTTAGGAGCAAACCGGACTTAGAAAGGGGCATTGTTGTAACTCCTAGGTACCCGTAAAGTTAGGAATATGAATTCTGCACTCTTGAGGTTTAGAGATATTCTTGATCATAGTGTGAGATGAGAAATACTTAGTTAAGACCTTATAAGTTCCCGAGAGATTAGGTTTGATGATTTATAACTTAGAATGTGAGTTAGGGACCTTAAGGGTCAGTGCATAAGACACTAAAAAGTTGTTAAAGCTATGATGTGTTGCTTGATGCAATGATATGATGAGATGTGCTTGATGCATGAGAAAATGATTGATGAAATGTTAAAGTTTAGCATAGCATGAGATTTCATTAGAACATGATGTGTGGATTAGCTTGTAGCTTTGAAGGAAATTGGCTTAACACCGTTATCAGCTTTGCCAATTTCGCCAAACCTTAAAGGGTTGAAAGAAATGATTTATGAGTACCATATGAGTTGAAAACCCTGGGTGACACCGGTTCGGCCGAGCACCCCCAGGAGATTTTTATGTGACAAAGCACTGAGACGCGCTTCCCCCGAGGAGGTGCCGGTTCGGCCGAGTACCCCCGGGAGAAGACAAATCCGTGAGGGTATGAGTAGATGCACTACCAAAGCGACAAATTGCGAGGCCATGCATGGCTAGCAAAGCGCTTTCAAAGAGCGTATATCCTAAAGAGAGGTGATCCCTGCCCCCTACCCGCACTTGCAGTCGATTATTATCTATGTTTCGCTTTATTCAAGATAATAAGCAAGAAACTAGTGACGACTAGCCGAGGTATGAGCTCATAACCTGGTTATTATTTTTAGGTGGCTTATATGCTAAAGTACCATGATTGATGTCAATGGTTGAGGAATGAATCACTTGAAAGTTATATGCCCTCATGCCACATGATTTATGTTTATGTGCCTTGCTGTGTTGTCTTATATGCTCAAGTATTAACATGCATCCATGATATAACATATTGCATTTATAACATCAAGATGCATGCTAAAAGGAATGGACCTTGGATAATTAGTTTGGAAAACCCTAAATTGAACCTTATATGCATGATCACTGTTTTATAATTAAACCCAAGGTTCCTGAGGATGTGTACGATGTAACCCTAGGATAGGAGACTCCTACTAAGATTCTTTAGCAAGAATTCTCACTCCTCTCTTCTCTTTCTTCTGTCACATCTTCAGAGACCGATGGCGATGTTCGTGCTTTTCATTGACACGCCTACTTGGGAGGTCCACTATGACCCGGACCACGGGTCATATCATTTTGAGGGGCAGTGTACCGTGTGAGTCTTCATGTTCATTGGACGCCCCTTTGTATACCCTGTATAGAGCTACCGTTTCTCCCCGACGTCACCTTACGACGACGCGATGGTTTTTGAGCGCGCCCGGACGCGAGACGAGAGGATTCTACGGTCGTTTACTGGTGGTTCGATGCCTCGAGACTTCCAGGACTACGTGCCTCGATCCCCGAGTTCGGAGGACGACCCATCCGAGGACCCGCCGACGCACATGTATAGTGAGAGTTCTGCTCCTACACCTCAGTTCGTGCAAGACATGAGCGAGGAGACCATTACGCAGCCGAGGCTAGCAAGGTGAGCAGAGAGGCGCCCCCACCAAGGAGCCCACGCTCAGTCTTCACGTGTTCCCACTCCTGCTGTTCTACGTCCATGGATCGGTTACACTCCACCGTTTCCCGGATTCTAGTAGTTGACGTCGTAAGGGAGGCTTAGTGCACACACCACATGTAGAGTGGATAAACCTCCTTTTGTTTTTGAGGTTATTCACCATAGGTGCACTTAGGTAGTTATGGTTTATTTCTGCTTTCTTGTTTTCTGTTGTATTTCCTTTCCCATTGTATTACAAGCTATGCCCGTTTCTATAAGGGTATGACTAGTTATGTACTTTAGCTACTTTATTATTAATGAAATGTTTTTATCATCTTCATGATCTATGTTCTTCTGATGTATGATTTATTTTACATGGTTGTTTAAGATCGTTACGCGTGCTTTATGTTTCTGTTATTTCTATTAGTTAAGCTCGCGGCTCTCACTTTGTTTTATGCTTTCAAAAAAGAAAAATTTACCCGTAATTTCCGCTAAGTATTTTAATGAAAGAATGAGACTATGAAGTAATAGCCTAATGTTTAACCTAATGTGTTCTAGAAAGTTAGGTTAAAAATTAGGGTGTTACATGAGGATCCTGGGGCCATTACTATTCCATGCACTATTGGCCATTAGCACCTTAAGAATGCACTCATAGATCCTAGGGCTGAAGTTAGTGTGATATCATCGTCTCTATTTAAAACTCTTGACCTAGGACCATTGAAGACCACCAAGATTGTTATTTAGCTAGCTGACCAAAGTCAAACTCATCATGTAGGTGTGATAGAAGATATCCTTGTAGTTATGAAGGAGCTGGTTTTCCTTAATTACTTTTGGGGAGGAGTTAGTCGAGTTTGACATCTTTGGCCTCAATTAGGAGTAGCAAGCAACATCCAAAGTTTTGAATATTGACACTCTTCTTGGTCTTTCACAAGACCACCAAGGTGATCTCTACTTTGAATTTCTTGAGTTCATGTATTTAGATGCATCTAATGAATTTACATGTAGTGATTACCACTATAATTATATGTGCCTTTGCATGTGCTGAGATCAATGCATGTTTAAATGAGAATGCATTTAACAATTCTAATGACATTTTTTTCCAAAAAGCTACTCCCATTATGAATGACATTGTGGACTTTATTAAATATATGATTTTGTGTTTTCTAATATTACTAATCCTCTGTTTGCCAAGTTTGGTATAGTTCATATTATTTCAGGTATTGCAGCTTATGAAGCAAACAAGGCAAGAGGTATTAGAGTGGAAACACCCACGTAGCCTCATTATGATTTTGATTAGGGTGATCTAATAGAGGTTGGGATGCGATCCCCAAGAGCATGCATTGGTGGTATGCATCGGGCATAAGACCAGGGACCCATTATTCCTGTAGGAAAAAAAGTATAGAAGAAGAAGGGTTGAATCGTGCTTTAGTACTTTCTTCAAATCTGAAACATTTACCAAAAATACTATCAAGCTTTATGCTTGAAGTGTAGCTGAATCATGGTTAGTAGTTTCAGAAAGTAGATCTTTGAACCATTTTAATAATAATGTGGCTTTAACAATATTTCAATAACTATTAAAGTAAAAAATGCAACATAAAAGTCAAGAGATTAGGGAGAAGAAAGATGACACAAATATTTTTATACTAGTTCGGCCAAACTTATCTATATTCAATACTCAAGAGATGTTGAGATTCCACTAAAACAACTTTCTTAACCTGAGAAAGTAAACTGGATAGTCTTTACCATAGCTTTCCTAAGCTTTGACTAGTGACCAGTAGGCAACCCTTACTACCACAACTGAGTAGTTCTGAACCAGCCTCTCTAAGCTAAACCGAGTAGTTTTGTACTAGCCTCTCCAAGCTGAACCGTGACTAGTAGGCAACCCCTACTGCCACATTACAAGCAGTTCTTCCTAACTTTTCCAAGCTGAACCATGGTAAGTAGAACGCCTTTACCACGATGTTGCAAGTAGTTCTTCCTAGCCTCTCCAAACTGAACTTGGTAAGTAGAATGCCTCACCACCATGTTGCAAGTAGTTCTTCCTAACCTTTCTAAGTTGAACTGTAATGAATAGAACACATATCATTCCATTGCAACTAGTTTTACCTTAGCCTCTCTAAACTACGTCTCACTGATCACTACCAGATCAAGGATACAAAGGTTAGATGTTTGAGTTGCCACTCAAACTAACAGCACACAAGTTTCCTTTCAAATATTCAATAAAACAGACATGAGAAACATAAGTGACTTCTTTCTATCATCTCTTCCTAAGAAGAGCATACAAAACATTAAGAAACATAGAAATAGGATTTTTATACTTCAAGGAAATTGGTTTTATGATTTGAAGAACATCACAGGAAGTGTAGAGAGATTTTTTCGGAGTTTCCACTTTTGTGTATTCAATCCCCTCATCATTGTTTGAGCACAACATCTCCATTTATAGCAGTTTTCCTTCATGACCATTGTCTTTGATCAGATATCCAAGTGATACATGTAGATATCCATTATGTCTTGGAAGAGCAATATAGAAGAGTAGGCTAACAGTCTATCATATCAGTTGTAGAAGTCGCTGTATAGTTGAGATTTTCGATGTCCCTTCAGAACCTTCTTTTCTACTTCCTCATTCTAGAAGCTTTGGAATGGTTGACCAAATAGGCATAAGAGATGACATACTAGTTATGAAACTGGGTTTGACTTGAGATTTGAAATTTGAATTTCAAATTTCCCTCCTTTTCTTATAGCATTCAATGCTCCATAGTGAAATGAACTTCCTGACATGTGCTGGCAGTTCCTTGATCTTCTAATCTTCAATCTGGGCTTTATGATGATGAAAAATTTGTGATAACAATGATTGAACATTGAGTAACATGTTAGTATCATATTTTGTATGATATCTTCATTCTCAATGTACTTTCTGATGTTACATACTACTTTTTGAACACCCTTTCCTTGATTTCTTGTTCTTGCTTTGATTTCCTTCATTCCTTGATGCATGTAAGTGTATTTTACATGATATAATATTCACTTTATTTAAGCTCAGTCTCTTAACACAAGATAAATCATGTTTGCACATATATGGTGAAATTATTCTCATTCAAGTCCATGTTATGCACTTTGGAAATACCTATTTTGCTTAGTCGAGAAACTCAAGGCAGACATTAATCGTTCGTTAAAATGTTTTCTTTAAATTGGCTTTATTATCATTCAAAACACTAAAGTTTATACTTTCTGAAAGGTTTTGGAGCTTATAATCTCCCTCCTTTTTATGATGACAAATCAATTTAAAGAAAATCTTTTGAAGAGATGTTGAAAGAAATATAATGAAATATATCTAGATAAGCATATGTTCTTTCAAAACATCACTGACTCTAAATTTTAGGAAATCCTTTTCTTAAGGCATGATTGGATGTGTTCAAGAAATTTTTAAAGCCTTAAGTTAACTCAAATCAAAGTTGTTTGGTTTAGGATGATACTTTCTAAATTAAATTAGAGTGCTTCTTGAGATTGTATCACAAAGATACTAAAGTATATGTCATTGTTTAAGTCCTGTTGCACCAACAGCCTAACTCTATTATTAAAAAAAAAACTTTTAAAAATTTAGATGAGCTTGAATAAATAATAAAGAAGTAGTACTTGTGATATTCTTTCTTGATTGAAATCCTTATTCAACACATTCTTTTCCTAAGCCCATTTAAAAACACATGTTCAAAGACATATATATATATAGAAGACCAATTTGAGCATGTCATGAGAAAACTCAAGTGATACAAATGTAGTTTCTAATGCTTAGAGAAACCTTGATGCTAAAGATATCAGCATATTATTATTTAAGGTTTCTAAAGCTCATTTGGGATCAAAGCCAATTTTATCATATCGCTAAACACATGCAAGCTTATTGTTATGAGCTAGGAAACTTTTTGCATAAGTATCAGAGTATGAAAATACTTTTGAAAGTTTTTTCTCAAAACTAATATATGTTTGATGCAAACTATTAATTTTTGCTCACAGGTACATTAGAATATAACACATTACATAATCATGTAAGCACAACATACTCAAGATGGTTCCGAGACTAACAAACTGATCATAGTTGAATCAGAGGCATTTAAAAACAGGTTGTTGAAGGTCCTCAGAAACTATTCATAACTATGTTTGATTAGATTAAATAGAACATCTCATACGTGTGTCAAAGATAATGTGTTTTTATAAAGGTAGGCATTTTAAGCAAGATATACATCTCTAAGCAAATCAATTGAGGATGGGTATCCGAGCAATAGTGAAGACGTTTTGTGCTTATTAAGGTTACTTGCTAACACTAATCATGAATATAGATGTGAGCTAATTTCTCTAGCATATTAATGCATAAGCAATTCAGATCAAGAGCGTAAGAGATTAAAAGCATACATAAGCAGGTCATGATATATGATTAGCTAAGCATGATAAATAGGCATTGATATATATCAATGCTTAAAAGAGCTGTAAGTGTACCAGAGCATAAATAAGAAATAAACCAAACATGAACACAATAGATGAGCAATTATAACAAATTATCTGCCCAGTAATAGGAATTGTCAAATTGTGAATAAAAATTGTCAGATCATAACAAGTTCTAGAAAAGAAAAAAAATGCATGTTTAAAAGAAATTATGGACTCCCTCTCAGCATAATCTTCCCTTGAGTTCCATATTCTCCCCCTGAGTCCTTCACCATAGCTTTTCTTCATTTGTTTTCTTTTCATAGCACAGCTCCCCCTGAATTTCATAGCACATATTTTCTTTATCTCTTTTATTCTCCCTCTTTTGTCATCATCAAAAGAAGGTGTGCAAGAAAGGTATAGGAGCACTATCTTCAACCTCGACGTCTTAGCTCTCATAAAATCTCTTGGTTAGTCTAAAGAATTTAAAGTTGCAGTTCTTCATTTTGTCTGAGCTAGGAACCTTGCTATATAATTGTTGCCTCAAGTTTATCCTGTCTGGAGGCAATTTCTCTTAAATGCTGCAAGATAATCTGATTAAACTGATAGCTTGAGGAAGGCTTAGTTGAGGTTGGAGGAGGTAAGTTGATGGGTATTGAAGTAGATGGAGCAGCTCTTGGAGAAGGCTTAGGGATGTTAAGGGGTATAATGTCCCCAAATTTAGGCTATTCAACCTCTATTTCAGCATCAATAGCAGGAGATATGAAGGGTGATATGTTAGCATTAGATGCAGCAGGAGCAAAAATAGGCTCAGGAGTAGAAATGATAACACCTTCAAGTATATGATCTGAGGCAGAAACAGTAGATTCTTTAGCAAGAGCACCATCAGCTTATGATGTTCTATCCTCTTTTTCTTTTTCCATTAAAATAATTTGAATAGAAAGAGGAGGTTGAGATACCAACAGGATCATAGCAAATTATTCTTCATGAGTCTCCTTTCTAGTTCCTCAATGATTGGCATCATGGATGACTCTTCATGAAGTGGTTCCAGATTAGAGAAGAGCTCATTGATGAAGAAGTTTAGTTCATCCACTCCTTCCTCTTCAGGCTGAGATTCTAATGTAATAGATTTAGATATTGATTCCATTAATTGACTAATTGTCATAAAGTCATTATTTTCACCTGAAGAGGTCACTTTTGGCTGCATGAGTGTTGTTCTTGTGGGAGCAGCTACTGGCTTAGAAGTGAAGTTTGTTTCTGAAGCTTCTATATATATCTAGGAAGTACAATCAAGATGGGAAAGGAGGTGTACCCAAACTGCTTAGTCATGGGTCTTGTTGATTGTTCTTCAATTACAATGAAAAGATTTTGTATAGAGGGTCTTCTTCTTTGTGTGCTTGACCCTTGAATACCTTTAGCCTATTGTAATTCTCTGGCCTCTTCTAACCTCCTCTTTTCTTGGAGAATTCTCTATTCCTTAACAATTCTTTCTTGCTCTTCTTCATCTTTTGAAAAGTTAGATTCATTGCCCTCAACTCCTGTTTGTACACATCACTCATATCTCTCAAAATGAGTGATACTTCGCTTTTTCCCTTAAGCAGATCTTTAAGCTTTGGCTTAGTGACCTTCTTTGGATAGGGTGCTTATCAAGTCTACCTTGTCGTAGATCATTTTCTGAGGACTTATGCTCAGCTTTAGAGGGTTTGGTTGTTTGTAAGGCTTTGCTTGTTTATGGTTCTTATGTATCTTTTCTCTTTCCTTCTTCTTTAGCTTGAGGAGGGATTCTTGATAGACAGATTTTTCAAATTCATGATCTTCTGCCATAGAGCTATTGTGAAAAGGAGCACCCTTTTTCTTTGTCGCCTTCTTTTTCTAAAAAAACCTTTTTATTTCCTCAATAGGAGATTTTTCAGCATCTTTGATCAGAGAGTTAGTCTTTTTGGAGCTAGTCTTCACCGATACGGAGTGAAATCTCTTTATTATTCTAAAGGAATTGATTGTGAAGTCTATGCCGGTAGGATATTCAAACCACTCTTCTGCAAGAAGGTATTTGATGTGTTGAAAAATTCTTGTTAGCAAAATCTCGTAAGGAACTCCAGCAATTATTCTCTTATCCTTGGTGATGGCGCTGAGCATATAGTCCATTATTAACCTTAGTAAATTTACCTTCCTTTTGGACAAGAGGTAGAAAAGTAGCATATTGTCCATGCCCAAAAAAAACATCTATGCTTCCTTGCCTAGGGATTATGGTAAATTGTACAATAGTGAAAACCTTTCTTGCCTGTGACTTAAGCATAGATGTCGTAATATTGCTTAGGCGATACTTTGTTAAATCAATGAGACATTTTGAAAACTCTTCTTCACTTACCCCAAGTGATTTGAACCATCCACCATGAGTTATGTAGCTTACTCCGGCAGATAATGCCCTAACCACTGTAGACAGGTCAGATAACTCAATTTCCATATATGTATCCCTGATAGTGGCCTTGAGAGTGTTTCAGTTTCTTCTTAGAAAAGTGTAAAAGGCAGCCACCATTCTAGGGAATACCCTATCAGAGATGTTTAGAAAATATTCCCACCCTTGAAAGATAAATCTTCTCTAAGAATCTAAACCTGAATTAACAGAGAGTTATTTAGCCTCTTTTCGAAAGCTATAGTTCTTTGAGAGAAACTTTCTTCGTAAATCTCCTACATGTGGTCCTCATTAAACATGACAAATGGTCCCTTTTTTGTAGAGAAGAAATCAATTTCTTTTCCTTCTGCCATTTTGATGTTGAGAGTGAGGTGAATGAGACAAGAGAGGATTTGATCTTGAGAAGGTGGTATGATAGGAACTGAAGAGGATTTTGGGTGGAATAGAATACAACTTTGGTTTTAGAGTTAGGATCTTCAAAGATGATGAGCAATCTTCAGAGAAGGTTTGAGAGTGAGAGATTACAAATGGGTTTTTGAGTTGTGTGATTAAAGATAATGACTAAGATTGACATGTGTAGAGAATGGGTGGTTTATTTAAGTGATGGAACATGGCTATCTGAAGTTGAAACAACGTGGGAAAGAGAAACAAAGAAACTCAAGGGAATTTTCCTACTCTTTTGTCTTTCTTCAAAATGAGTGATTTTTTATTCTTTGGATCACTTTCTAAAGAGTGTACTTTCTGACCTCCATTTCTTACTTTCTGATCCCTTAAAGTGTTGCGATATTTCTATTAACTAGTTATCTTAGCTCCCTGGGTCTCATAATATCAGTTATTTCTAAACGTCTGAACCTTCTCTTCTCTTTTCTTATTATTCCTTCTACTTCTCAAGCTTATGATCAATTTTTGAGGTTCAAGAGGTGAACTGGTCTTGCATACTAATATCTCTATGTGGTCTTCGGATTAAAGCACTGTAGAGGATGATACCCAGAGATGCGGTGCATGAATGCTTTATGCAAATTTTAGAAATTTTAAAAAATGAACCAACAAGATAAAAATATTTTTTGACTATATCCAACATTTTTTGTCTTAAGAGATCCTTAAAATTAATTTCAAACAATTTTGGTTAATGGATCTAAAGTGTTGAAAAACTTCTCTAATCATAATTTAATATTACTAGCATTACTAAAGAAGAAATGGACTTTGGAATACCTTATGTAAAGATCTTCTGGTTAGTTTCTTATCCAAACATCTAGGTCTGGTTGCTTGCAACAATCTCCATTTTCTCCTTAGGCATCTGAAAAATAAAGATATTCTTTTCTTTGTACAATCTGGAGTTTAAGTTTTTCAAAAGAATGACAATATCATGTGATCTCTTAGTTCCATATGGCTTATCATTTTGACCTAACAATGAATTCCTTTTCTTCAAGTATTCAAGCCTTGCATTTATTTGATCTGGTTCAGCTCTTGTAGCAAAGCATGCACCTAACTTTGATGGCTAAAATTTTCTTCAATATATTTAGGTCTAATGGTGAAGATCAAAGCATAGCTTGCCAAATTTTTAGGAGTGATTTGTTTTTCATTTCCTTCAACATTCTCCCAAGAACTCTGTATCTTGAACTGTCTTTAGATCAGAAGTATTCTTGTAGTTTCTGAGCTTTGAAAATCTTCAACTCTTTTTCTTACTTCAGATTGCTCTCCTTTTTGTTCAGAAATATTCTTCTGATTCGCTTTGGAGTTCTGAGCATGCTTTCTGAAGTGTCTAAGTTCTGGAGTCTACTTTTTGTAGGTTTGGCTTTTATCAATTTGCTATCAAAAGTTTCCTTGAGACTTATTTTCTCAAGACTTTCTTCTAGTCCTAAATGACAACTAGTAAAGATTTTCTTGAATACTTTTCATCACTAAATTTAAGCCATCAGAGGATCTTGGGCATCCTACTCCTGATTTTCAATCTAAGCTCTAGGATTAATGCTTCTACCATTCTTGGCTTAGCATTGTCAGGCTTTTGGTATTTTCTCCACAAGCACAGGAATCTCATCTACACTTTCAATCTCAGGGTTTTCATTAGGTTTTCCTCCCTCAAATAAGGCATCAACAAATTTTGTTACTTTAGCCTTTTACTTCTTCTGATGTTATGATTTCTAGAGTCAAACACTTGTTCCTTTAAGATTCCTTATGTTGTTCAGAGTGGTTATCAGATCCTAGGGCCCCATTAGAGAAGGATGATCAGTTGACAGTGATATTCTACATCATTTTATCCCTTCGATCTTTATCTTATGCAATCATTACATTGCTCAACCCCTCAGAGTCCTGGCTCAAATACCATTTGTAGGTAAAAGAGTGCTTGAGAAGGAGGATTGAATTTGTCACCACCCAACTTGGGGAGCGTGACTGGCACGTGAGGAATCTCATCCCCATGTAAGCCTACTGGGTGACGTGTCTCTCTAAATGCTTAATTTATCAATAAATATAATTATTAAAATATGATCTCTTTGAAATATGAACATTTTCTCTAATTAAAACATAATGCTCAAGTTCATAAACTAAAAATATTTAATAATTTAATCTCTAAAAACTCTTATTCAAATCTACTGATCTATAATTCATAACTGTCTCATCACAAAGAATTAGTCATAAACCTAAAAATCCTTGATATTTGAAAGCTGAATTACAAAGTCATCTCTAGTTCATCAAATAAGTCTCTAATTACAATTTACATTTCATGTACATGTTTGATATTTGAAAATACTAGAATATATCAAACTACATGCGTGGATAAGATCTTGCCTATACATCTACTAGAGCACTCTACTCTAACATTGTCCTACTCTAGGCCTTACTGCAAAATAAACTCACCACTGGAATAACCGCGTTTATGGAACTAAAATCTAAATCACCTCTAAACCTATAACTATTGGAGGAAGGCAGAGAGGTGGGTCAACAGACTCAGTGAATGAGCTCTCACCCATCACCCACATAGGACAACCAAGAATATACAATAAATAATATATATGCAGCAATCATAAAATCATTTTATATTTGAATACATAGCTAGCTACGAAGGCATTTTTCATTCTAAAAATTTACAACAACCCATTTCTAACTGATAATTAAACAAGAAATCATTTGCTGAACATGATAAATACATATATGATATTAAAAGTTGTATAATCATAATTGTAAGATGGTTGCTCAGTTCCTCGTGAGCAAGAGCACCTACTGAAAATCATACTAGTCCCTCACGAACCAACTGTGGGCACCTGACTAAGTCTCGTTTTCTATATATGCCAACCATGGCTGTTAACTGGATTTGCCTCCATGAATGTTTATTATTCATCATATATATAATTAACTAAAAATAGATAAAAACAAAAATACTGAAATTCCATAACTAAAAGGTGGGCGTTTCGTCCATCGCGAATGTGAGCCCCTAAATTCTTAATACTCTGAGAGTTCTAGACTCATAACTCTAACAATTTGACTTTAGCATAACTATGGCTGTGAAAATCGAGCCCAAGGGTTCACCACTTGTAGGCATTCCAATTTCAAGCTAACAGAAAATGTATCTGGCAGTTGCTAGGAATTATACTGAATTCTGGACTTCATGGTACCATAAAACTGAAGTTTTAAATTCATATCAAGCTAAAACATCTTTATACACTTAAAAATTCTAAAATCATAACTCAATCGTTGTGGTTTATCATCATAATAACTCTAAAGTCATAACAACATATTTATTTAAAAGCTAAATCATACTCCTGTGTCACATATCTCCAACATAAATAATTATCTTAACTGAATATTCCAAAACATAGCTTGAAATCTAAATCTTGAAAGCATATTAATGTTATAAACTCATAAAATGTATTTGAATAAATAGCAAGGTTTCTACAATATATATTTGCTTAATAAATCCCTTCTCGAACATATAAACATTTTCTATAACACACAACATAGCAATCATGGTCCCATGGTTTTCTAAAACTCATTCTTTCGTGCTATCATGGTAAATCATAATTTTTCTAGCTTGATGTAAGCATGTAAAATTCATAATATGTACTTTTTCTCATCTCAAATTCTATATTTCATGATCAATATGTAAGAACTATATTCATAATGAGAAAACTAAAGCTATGAGATCAAAGCCACTAACCTAGAGGAGAGGAAGAAATGGCATCAATACCAACTAAGCTCCAGAAAGCCAGGAGGACATCAACGTTGACTATAACAATCATAAAACTCAATATCAAACTTTATCAACCCCTAAATAACTCTAATCTAGCTCTAATAATATTGGGGGAGTACCCCTACTTGACAACAATAAGAGAAATAACAATACCTATACCAAGAATGTAAAAGAATGGTGAAAATGGAGACAAAATCTTACAACATATACTCACCTTGATGATTTGGGGGAGCTAGATTTGTATGGGATTAAGAGAGAAGAGAGGAAATGGAGTAAGGGTTTCTAGTTCAGATAAAATGAAGGAGAAAGAGTGAGGGGGGAGGTTTTTATAAGAAAGAAGGACTGAGAAATGAACGACATCGTTTAACAACACCATTCATGTTTCAGGGAATTGCTATAGCGGTATATGACTGCTATAGCGGTCATAAGTCATCACGCATCCCCGACCATTTCACTTATGACCGCTATAGTGGTACAGCAGTCCTCAGAACACCCAGACCATCCAAATCATGAAAAATCACTCATGTGACCGCTATAGCGGTCCTAGACCGCTTTAGCGATGACAGAAACATCCAACTGCTGCATTTTGTTTTTATTGTTATGACATATAGGTTACCTCTATACTCACTTATATTTTAAGTTAATATCCTCATTTATTTTACTCTCTATTAACTTTAAAACATAAATGTAAATAAGGAAATACCCCCTATTTGGATTCAAATAAAATATAAAAAAAAAAATCGAAACCCTAACCAATCAAAAATCCAATTTTTGAGTTCTAGTTCAATTTCAGAAATTCTCATGATTTTCTAAACTTGTGGACTAAAAACCAAGCATCTAGAGGTTTCCTAAAATCCATTAAAAATTACTGTTCAATTTATTTTCCATTGAAAAGCAATTACCAGAACTTTTGATACCAAGAATGTGGCTCTATCATATAGCCCTCCAAGGAGGTGTAGGCTCTATACTTAGCAAAATCCTAGACTCGACAACATAGGGGGGTCCTGTGAGACCTTGAGGCCATTCAAAACTTGTCTACCGACACATGTACACTGGATATTATAGAATCGTGTTTTATTACTTTCTTCAAATATGAAACATTTACCAAAAATGCTATTAAGCTTTAAGCTTAAAGTGCTACGAAATCATGGTTAGTAGTTTTAGAAAGTAGATCTTTGAACCATTTTAATAATAATGTGGCTTTAACAATATTTCAGTAAGTATTAAAGTAAAATATGCAACACAAAAATTAAGAGATCGGGGAGAAAAAAGATGATACAAATATTTTTATACAAGTTCAGCCAAACCTACCTACATCCAGTACTCAACACATGTTGAGATTCCACTAAAATAATTTTCTCAACTTGAGAAAGTAATTCCTAAGCTCTTACTAGTGACCAATGAACAACCCCTACTATCACAACTGAGTAGTTCTAAACTAGCCTTTCTAACCTGAACCATGGTAAGTAGAACGCCTCTACCACAATATTGCAAATAGTTATTCCCAATCTGTCCAAGCTAAACCATAATGAATAGAATGCCTCTATCATTATGTTGCAAGTAGTTTTACCTTAGACTCTCCTAGCTATGTCTCACTGATCACTATCGGATCAAGGATACAAAGGTTATGTGTTTGGGTTGCCACTTAAACCAATCTACACTCAAGTTTCCTTACAAATATTCAATAAAACAAACCTAAGAAACATGAGCAACTTCTCTCTAACATCTCTTCCTAAGAAGAGCATACAAAACATTAAGAAACATAGAAAAAAGATTTTTACACTTCAAAGAAACTAATTTTATGATATGAAGAACATCACAGGAAGTATGGAGAGATTTTTTCAAAGTTTCCACTCTTGTGTATTCAATCCCCTCACCAGTGTTTGAGCACAACATCTCCATTTATAGCGGTCTTCCTTTATGATTGTTACCTTTGATCAGATCTCCAAGTGACACGTGTAGATTACTCGTTGTGTCTTGGAAGAACAGTTTAGAATAGTAGGCTAACAGCTTGTCATATCGGTTGCAGAAGTATTGTATTGTTGAGGTTTATGATGTCCCTTCAAAACTTCTTTTCTACTTTCTAAACATGATTTTTGAACTCCTCCTTCTAGAAGCTTTGGAATGGTTGATCGAATAGGCAGAAGAGATGACATACCAGTTATGAAATTGGGTTTGACTTGAGATTTGAAATTTGAATTTCAAATTTCCTTCCTTTTCCTTTAACGTTCAACACTCCACAATGAAGTGAGCTTTATAACATGTGCTGGCAGTTCCTTAATAATTCTTTGATCTTCTAATCTTCAATCTGGGCTTTATGATGATGAAAAATTTGCGATTACGATGATTGAAGATTGAGTAAGACATTGGTATTAGATTTTGTATGATGTCTTCATTCTCAGCATACTTTCTGATGTCCCATGCTACTTTCTAAAGATCCTTTCCTTGGTTTCTTGCTCTTGCTTTGATTTCCTTCATTCCTTGATGCATGTAAGCATACTTTACATGATATATTATTCACTTTGTTTAAGCTAAGTCTCTTAATACGAGAAAAAATATGTTTGCACATGTATAATAAAATTATTCTTGCTCAAGTCTGTGTTATGCACTTTGGAAATACCTGCTTTGCTTAATCAAGAAACTTAAGGAAGTCATTAGTTATTCTTCAAAATATTTTCTTTAAATTGGCTTTGTTGTCATTTAAAATACTAAAGCTCATACTTTTTGAAGGGTTCTAGACCTTACAATTCCTTCACAGGAATCATTGAACTTTGTAATGCTTATCCCCTCTGAGGGGCCCAACCATCCAACTTAGGGACTTTAAAGTAAAGTGCTAGGTTTCTTTATTTTCTTTTAAATTTATGCATTTAATTTCTTGTTATTTTTGTTTTTGAGTTTTGTATTCATGTTTTATTTTATTTGTTTCTTTCAACATTCCTTTGATACCTTAGAAGTCACATGCATAGACAAACATCACATGCACTTTATTGACTTGCTTGGTATTGACTTTATTTTGTATTGCATGCTTGGTGATTCACTCTGTGTTGTTTGGATTGAGTACATTTACTTTTACCTATAAGCTTTTGAGTCTCTTGATTAGCTTGAATTATCATGTGTCATTCTTTTTTATTCATGTGTGTTTTCTTTTTTAGATTTGTATTCTAGAACTTGCTTAGGTTCTTGTTTGAAAATATGTTCCCATGTATATGCTTGAAGGTGATTAAGGCATTTTTCATGTTTTTAGCCTTTTGTCCATACATTTATTTTATTTTGCTTTAGCACATCCTTAGCCAAAAGTGAAAAACTATGAAACTTCCCAAGTTTTTACGCTTAGGAGAGCAATTTTGAATTTCTTATATATGTTTGAGCATAAGTTTGGGGGAGATTGAACAAAGTTTGGATGAAGGTGTGCCATATTACAAATGAAGGGCCCATGTATGTGTTAAGATTAGACAAAGTGTACCCTTAAGTATTTATACTCTTGGTGCATGTATTTGCTTTCCATTAACTTGAGGTTTAGCTCTATTAGCCTATATATTTACCCATCTTTACCTATGCCTCATTACAACCCAAGACAAGTCCTTTTGATTTAATATACATGTGTGTGTGACAAATGGAGAATGAGAACCATGGCAAGCCTATGGAAATGCATTTTCATTTGAGGTGATTGAGTGTGCAACTTAACCTAAAACACTTGAGTGAATGAGTGGTAAACACTAACCTTGGGAGGATTTTTGTACTTGCTCTATGCATCATATATTTGGATTCTACCTTGTGTGTTATGTTATTGTTCACGCCTTGCTTGTTGAGATCTTCTTTAACTATTAGAGTGAAACCTTGTTATTTGTGCCTCTAGGTCCATTGGATTGGTGTATTGTTGTTTCTCATGTATCATGCATTTTTAGAGTTAGTAGAGTTAGGAGTCTATCCTTTTAGCTGTTGCATCTAAGTTCCTTGCAAGAGGGCATACAATTGTTTAAGTATAGGGGAGTTTGATAGGTTGCATTCATACACCCCTTTTTCTCTATAACTCTAGGTATATTAACATCACTTTATATATTAGAATGATTGACATTTGATTGATTCATGTTTCATCCTCACTATGCATCATTGAATAAAGTAATGATTAACTGTATCATTTTAATGAATAAATATGTTTTGCAGCTTCTTGTGCTTTTAGTCCTCTTTTGTAGGTATTATTTGCTTGCAGGAACTTCCTATGTTGGTGGATGAAGACTATAGAGGTGCATGGAGCTTGTAGCAGTGTTCAATTTGGGAGGATTTGGAAAGCTAAATAGATGAATTCTAGAGCTCATTTATAGAAAATATTGTAATAGAAACTTTATGTCCCTTTCTACAGTGATCAGATTGAGATAAATAAATATGTTTTGGAAAGATAAAGAAGTCCTCTAAGTCTTTCATATTCAGGTCAAAACCCATTTCTAAGAGCATCTTGATGAAAATCGATTTATAAGATTAAATGCTGTGGATATTCTAATTTTACCGTTAGTTTGTATTTTGCCAATATCTAAATCTACATAAGTTGGATTGAGATGATTTTTATGGCATTGGAAAGCTTATTCAAAGGGCTACAATCAATGCCTTAACACCAAGGATAGATTTGGATTTTTAAGAGACCAAAATGAGCAAATGAAGAAAGACATCCATTCTACACTAGGCCGTTGTGCTCAGTGGTGAAAAAAAAATAAATTGAAGAGAAAAACTCACTTGTGAGCACTGCAACACTCATTTAGCACCACAATGCTCATGTGACAATGTAGAGAAGTAAGATTTTTTTGGCCCTAATTTTGAGCCCCACTTAGCTTATCTTTGCATATAGTATAAATAGGATTAGCATAGCTTTTACCCTAGTTTTAGTCAGAGTTTTCAAAGCAGCTTTAGGCAACCTCTCTGTCTTCTCTATTATTCTCTCTCTAGGGATTGCATTAGTGAAATTGATTTATTCTTGGAGATTTTAGCAAGGATTATTGTTATTTTCCTCAAGTACTCTTTTTATTTCATTGTTATAATCCTCCAGAGATGGAGGAGTGGTTTTCCATACTAATGTAAGGGTTTTTTTGTATGGATTAAGATGACATTTGAGACCCTTTTTCTATTGAATACATTTTTTCTCAATGTTTTGAAGTTTCTATTTTTATAACTATTGTTGTGATTATTACCATCTTTATTAGAATAACCAAATTAGCAATTGTCATTTAGGGAAACCTTTTGGGTATAAATTGATTGATCTATTAGTTTATGTTTAAGCAAGAGCATTAGAATTAACATTTCGATAGCAGTTGGGCTATAACAATTGGTACATTACATCAATATAATTTCTAATAAATTAGGATCATATTTGCTAGTTATTTGCATTGGCCGAATTCTAGAGCTCGATTGATCACTATATAATTGCTAGTAAGTGAGTACTAATAGCCACTAATGTATTCAATACTTGGTTTATGATAATTTATTTCAATCCTGGGAATACCTTGCACTATTGCTTTTAATTCTTGCTTATTTCCCAATTATTTTCAATTGTTTCAATTTCATTATTAAAACCCCCAATTTTCCAAGTAAGTGACATAGTCTCTTTGAGAGATGACTCGAGTTTTATCCTAACAATAGTTTTTGTGCATTCAGTACTTGAATTTAATTTTATTATTTTTAATTCTAATTTGAGTAGATAGTGACAACCTCTGTCAATTAGCCATATCTTCTAAAACACTAACAAAGCTTAAAAACATTCAGAAAGGAAATAAGAACTATAAATAGAACTTTGATCTAAACCATGTGCAAAAAGAAAACTAGAACTATTTAGTTCTTCTTCATCCCCAAACATCCTCCTCTTAGTTTTTCTCAATTCTAGTAGAGTTCATTCAATCTATGGACCACTAGGAGCAAGAAGGGTATCAGGCAAGGAACAAGTCACACATAACCAAACGAACAAGAACTATAAAACTAGACTAAACTAATTTTTTTCCAATTTTTGTAAAGATAAAAAAAACTAAAAATATCCACACTATAAACATTTTTCATAAACTAATTAAAACTAACTTTTCCAACAATGGCACTAAAATTTGACAAGCCCCCAAAGTGTTGTAGCCTTGGGTCCTAATAAAACTAAAAAGTGATCAAAACCATACTACTATAATACATAGTGTAATGGTGCAACACATGTCATGTCTTAATGAAGCAATGTTAATTAGCTAAGGTTTGGGGGGGGGGGGGTTTGATGCATTAAAAAGTGAAGAGTTGTAAAATTCAAGTTGCATTAGAGTTTTGAAACAAACATTAGCATAAGAAGTTCTCAAAATACATGCCAAATCTATCATCAACTCCACATATTTATCAATTAGAAATTATATAGCTAAATTAAGTTATTAGAGGAATCTCAACTAACAACTCTACAACTAAGGCTAGAAATCTCTAGGATAATAATCAACATAAATCCAAAAAGATATTAAGATCTCAATTATCAATCAACTCATGTGAACCGTTAACCCAATTACATTTAACTTAGATGGAACCCAATCATATTTTTCAACCCTTGAAAAATTAATTCCACACCAATATACCAATCAACATGAAGTCAATCACACAACTCATTCAAAATCAACATTGAATACCATTCATGAAGAAATTAAATGAAAAGCTAGCAAAAAGATTGAAGAAACATAACATGTAATGATATTCAAAAATAAAGAGTTGGAGTTTCAAAATTACAACAATGGCCTCTTAACCTCCTTACACTAGCTAAAGACCTACTACTCCATAGTCATGGAGGTTAGAAGCTTAAAATGTAGAAAAACTCGCTAAACAAAGAGAAGGAAGGTGAAAACCTAAAAGACAGAGCATCACAGGCAAAATTTGGCTTTAGATGATAGTGAAGGTGTTATGCCTACCAGATATTGTTAATTAGTTGGCCTTTAAGTAAAGCTCTTAAATATTCCAAGTATCAAACGATTACTTCAAAGAGGGAACCCGGCTCTTTCAATATGAGTTCCCAAAGTACTAATTGGTAAGCCTCAGGGTAGATCAAACTAAATACAACAAGGATAAACTAGGAATGGAACTCAAAGTAATTGAACAAGTCAATTGATAAACTTAAGAAAGGTTAACAAAAGACTTTGTCAACTATGAACAAAACAGCTAACAAGAAGTGTTAGTAAACTCGCTAGAGTTAAGTTTTGGGTTGCAAGGTATAAACTACAAACTGAAAGTAAGAAAGTTAAAGGTTGTGCTTAAAGGGTAAATTGTGAATTGTCGAGGACCTCAAGAAAGAGTAGCCATAGGAAGTGAATCTTCTATTCCTTAGCTCGACTAATGGACCTTCCTTGACTTGCTCTTCTTGACTCAACACCAATATTTCTCATTGGCCAATTTTGCTTCTCATCATCTTTAGTTCTTGAAATTCTTTTATGATAACATATTGCCCCCTTGCCTCATCTTGGCCGTGCAAATCATTAGGCTAGGGCGATGCAACCCAATTAGTCCTCATAGGTTAGTAAAATTACCAATTTCCCCCTAATTAGCATTAAATAGTTACTAGTATCGCTAGCCATTTACCTCTCGTCTAGCCATTGTAACGGCCGCTAGTTTACTGCATATAAATATTTCGGCTAGCAAAGGAGAACCTTTCTTACATTCATATCAAAACAATTTCTCACTAGTTGCTCACCTAACTTCGCAAACCTTTCTCCCTTAATCATCTTTCAAGTCCATTCTTGTTGTTCCCATGGCGTCATCTTGTTCCCATGATTCTCAGAACCCTATCTACTCCCCTCGGAATCATTCTTCTTCTACTGCTTCCTCATTCTCTTCTTTACTTTCTTCTCATGATGAGTCTCCCACAAGGTTTCCCAAAACCACAGATCCAAATCCTTCTACTGTAGGAATAGCTCCTGAAGCCACTGCAGCTAGGGAAGAAGAGCCTTTATAGCAATCACTTCAAGTGACACACACGTTGATCCTTCTGGCACTGTCTCTCCTACTGAAATATCAACTGAAGCACTACCAACTACTAGAGGTACTTCCAAATCCTGACCGGCTCATGCCTTTTACAATGTAAAAATTGGCTACCCAATCGGCCTTTGATTTTGGTTCCTCTAAAATTTCAAGTTGGAAAAATTATTCCCTTAAAAAAAAACTCTTAAATTAATCCCTACAAAATTGAATAGTCGGACAAATTAATTTTTATAAAAAAAATTATCTCAAATTAATCCTTGTAAAAGCAAATCGTCCGAGAAGTTAATCCTCCTTGTCTAACTTATCAGGAGGAATAATTTGGCTAATTATCCAATTTTACAGGGACTAATTTGAGATTTGTTTTTTATAGAGACTAATTTATCCAACCTGAAATTTTAGATAGACTAAAATGGATGTTTTGTCTAATAAATATTGAGATTTTCAGCACAACTCATCTTAAATTTCTTCAAATAGACAGAATGTTTGGCCTAACCTGGAAAGGTATAATTGACACATGCCTGAAAGGAATAAGCATATAATTTTTTTCAATAACGAAACCATAAATTTAAAGTTACAAGCCAATAGGATGTTGAGTAAGATTACAGCTAAGCCTAAAGCCGTTTCAAATATTAATCATTCATTTTTGTTCTTCTTGTCTTCTAGATGCTATTTCTTTCTGGAGTCTACATACATTCCAATGTTCGCCATTATGTGCATTTTTATTTTGCTTGTTCGTTCATGCTCTAAGGTTTATAGTAAGTATGGTTTCGTCGATTATCTCATGTTACTTCTATCCATATTAACTGCTTTAATTTTAAGATGCTTTTGTTCGATGGGTATCTGCGTTTTGGTGCATTCGCTCTTTTTTAAAATAATATATTCAGCTCGATTATGGATGATACAGAGTGTTCCAATATTTTTTTTATAAGCTCAGAGTGTTCCAACATTACAAATGATATTCCTGTTGAAAATAATTATATTTGATTGAAAATGCTCTTTGAATAATTATATGAGGACAGAACATAATATTCTTCCTAATAATACTTCTACCTTTTTAATAAGTTTCTGAATCGGCAGCATATATGCTTCATTATCGCTCTGGTTGATTTTTGAATTTTGGAAAGTGCCTTCTTTTAAATTTTTTTTACTATGATTTTTTATCTTTAAATATTATTCGGATTATTCTCTGCAACTCATTGGAGGTTTATGTTTTCGTCAATTAATATAGGGATGTCGATATGCGTAGGAGGTGCACGTCAGTTAATTAAACTAATCAGTTCAGGAGTGTCATGGAGCTTACAAGTGTGTGCAAGAATGAATATATATATATATATATATATATATTCATTCTTGTACACACTTGTAAGATATATATATATATATATATATATATATATATATATATTATATATTCATTATATTAATATTTCAGACTCATTTCATGGAAACTATTACACATGTCATTTATATGGTGATTTAGGCTTCACATGTCATTCATATAGTGATTTAAGTCTCATCACCTTTCATAATCTTTATGTCTAAAGATTTTTTTAAAACTTAGTTTACAATTTACTTATTAATTATTTTTATATGAAATAAAATCAAATATTACAATCATTAAAAATTACAATTTGCACTAAGAAAGAACTCATGTCAATATAATTACAACTTACAATTAAATTAAAAACCATTAATAGCCTCGTATTATGAAGATAATATAAAAAATTATAAAGAAAATATTACCAAAATAAATAATTTTTAAAATTTATATTTTTTTCTAAAGAAAACGGACAGGTCAATTTGTTAACGAATTACTAATTGATTGATTTTGATATGATAATAATTGAAAATTCAATTTCTATCAAATTTATTCTTAATCAAATATTTAAGACTCATTACATAAAATATTCACAGAAAAATTATACCCCATCATTTCATAATCTTAATACTTAAAGTAAGTTTTTGAATTTAATTTTCCTTCTAATTATCAATTTTTTTCCAATAATACCTTTATATCTCTCTACTATTAACAAAAGTAATATAAAAAATAAAAATAACATAAAAAAAATTATAATTCAATATATTATACCATAAAAATTATATATATAATTATAGTATTAATGATAATAAAGCTATTATATTTATATTGCATTAGTAGTATTTGTTATTATGGGTATTTATATTTTAAAGTTCAAAGTATTTTTAAATTTTTTAATAAACCCATAAATATCAATAGGGATTCAAATCTTCACGTGGAATGAAGAATGGAGACCCATGACGAGGATGTGGATGAGAATGGAGGCAAAATTCTAAATGAGGATGGGATTAGGGGAAAATTTTCTAACTTCAAATTTAGTACTTTTGAAAATCATAATAAAAAAATTATCTATCTACCTATATCACTATATTGTATTTAATTTTTTACAACTTACATATTCCAATCTATTAATTCCATAACTTTTTCATACTAATTTTTTTGAAAAATACACCTTTAATTTTTCAACACTAAAATATTTTAAAAAAATTAATTCCACAATTTACACTTCTTTGATAATAATACTAAATATTTATTAATTTTAAAAATGAATAATTATATTACTTTTTTATTCAAAATAATATTATAATTGATATACTACTCTAATAATTGAGATTATATAAATTAGAATTATATCTTTTTACTAATTATTACACATTAATTATAACATATATTTTAAAATTGATATTTTAATTTGTCAAAAGGATGTACAAGGAAAAGACGTATAATTGTAATTTTATAAATTAAATTTATTAATTATTTTTTAATTGGAAAATATATTTTTATATTTTTATAAATTAAATATTTTAATTTACTGAAAAGATATAAACGGTAAGGATGATAAAAAAAAATTGAAAGTGGCCATATGCGAGAATTACCTATAATGGGAAAGGGAGTTGAGACATATTTTATCTTTATAGGGACGATCAATGGTGCTAAGTCCCCGTTTGTTAAACGGGATAGTACACCTTCATTTTTTTAATTTTTTTTATTGTATTTGCATTATGCATGCATTTTAATTTTAATTTAGATTATGTTTCATAATAGTATTTGTTATTATGGATATTTATTTTTCAAATTATAAAATATTTTAAAAAATTTTCTCTTTTTGAAATTTGTTAATAAAACCCTGAATATCATGGAATTCAAAATTCCTATGGGAAATGGGAAATACGGACCATAAGAGAGATGACGATAAAGATAAGAGGCAAAATTCTAAACAGTGACGGGAGGTATGAGACATGTCCTATTTCTCATGGATATTAATTGTCCTCCCTAAAAGTGGCTCATGATATAGTAAAATTATTCATTTATTCTCTTTATTTATTCAACAATTTCAAATTTCGAAATGTGTAAAATTTTCATAAAATAGGCTTTTTATTGTTAGTTGTAGGTCATTTGTCGAGATTTTTTTAACCTTATAAATATGATATTCAAAATAAGATATAAAATAGAATGATATATTTATATTTTATCCACTTATTTAATTATTTAAATATTAACATACTTTTAAGATAAATTTATATACTCAATTTTTAGTAAGATATATTTAAATAAATTATCATTTATTTTTTATAATGATCAATAAACTATTTTTTATTATCTCTCCGTATATTGCATGGATCCAACGACTAGTATATATATATGTTGAGATTAAGTGTGAGAGGTGAAATCTCATATTGGTTAAGAATGAACTAAGTGAGTAGTATATAATTTAGGAGAAGTTATGACTCATTGCTTTAAGATTTTGGGTCAAATGTGGCGTCTGGTCCGGTATTGTGGTGCTCTCACTTCATCCGGTATCAGAACCAACACTTCATTATATAGAAGAAAATAGGTTATCTAAACAAAACACACTTAAAACCAAGAGAATAAAATCGAGTAATTATTTATGAAAAGAGTAAACCATTGATTATTGATAAAATATATGGGACAAGAATAGATTTCACATTCCCAATTTCTAATAACAAAAAATGAAAAAAAAATTTCACATTATTTCTCAGGATACTGTTTTTATGAACAGAGAATCATATATTAATGATTATTAATTTTAGAGTAGAATACACTTCATTCCTTTGGAGTATTAGAAAATAACACACCACCACATTTTACTAAGGATGTATTTGAAATCTTGTATAAAAAATAAAATATTATGATTAAATGAATATTTTGAATAATATTAAATATATAAATAAATAAAAATTATTTATTAAAAATAAGTAATGCATGATGAAATGTAAAAATAAAAACATTTTACAATTTTTCAGTTTTTAAATTTTATAATATTAAAAATGTTAATTTTTATTACATAAAAATTTAATTATTATTTTTAGCCTTTTACTATTAATAATACTAAAAATGATTAATAAAATCAATTGAATTGAATAATAAATAATATGTGCCATAAAATACAATTTATATTAAAAATTAATATATGTCAGTAGCAACAACGATTAAAAATAAAAAAAATAAATAATAATAAATATTTCTAATTTTATACTTAAAGAACTAACAAAAATATTATTTTTATACACTAACAATATAAAAGAGCTTTATAGTGCTTTTCAATTATGCATTGTTGTACTAGAAAAAATGATTAACTCTCATATCTACTATTTAAAAGGTCATTCAAATAAAAGAATTTGATTAGATGATAATATATATATATATATATATATATATATATATATATATATATATATATACATATGTATGTATATATTGCAGTTAAACTCTTATTTTATTATAACTTTATGTTCTTAATTTTTATTTTCATAAAAATAAAAAAATATAACATCGTATTTTTCTTTTACATTTTAATAGTTTTTACTTCTATTTTCATCATAATACATGTAATGAAAAAAATCAAAGTAATGATTTTGCTAATCATATATATATATATATAATGATAATTAAATTATTAATTTATTACATTTATTTTAACATTTTTATATTAAATATTATTTACCCAAGTATTACTTATTTGTAACATCTAATTATTTTCATTTATATTTTAAAACTATCGTAAATATTTATTTAATCATTATATATTATTTTTTAAAAATTATCAAGAAAACTTTTAGTTAAAATAATTATTGTTAATTCTTAATGTAACTTTCAATATATTATTTATGAGTTTAATTTCTAAATACTAATAATGCAAAGCAATTTTAAATCATTAACTAATAGAAATTTAAGAAGGTGTTAAATTAGGGTGAAAAGTTATCAAATAATATTTATTTTATATTGTAACATAAATTAAACTCATTATTTATTTCATTATTATTTTTCATTTTAATATTATATAAAAAAATCCAAACATGAAAGAGTGGTTATGATGCATAAGCTTATTTAATATGCTACTTGCACCAAATAACAAAAAGAACATTATGTATAATATTATTAGATTACATTAATCTACCTTTTATAATACAACATCCCAAACATATCCTTAATAAAATATGAAATAATGTAGGTTTTAAAAACCAATGGGATGGAATCTCATTTCCTAATACCTCAAAAGGCTTAAGTGTATTTTACTCTAAATTTTAATATTAGTAAATTCATCGATAAGGATTTTGTAACACCCCAAAAATTATTTAAAAACTAATTAGTTCTTTATTATTCATAATTTCAAAAATCTGACAGATTTAACGATGATGAGAACAATCCAATAGATATGTAAAAAAAAAGTAAATAGTAACCTTGTAGGCCTCGCAGGCCCATCGGGATAGCCGAAACCCAAGAATTGGGGCTCGGAGATGTCCGAAACTGAGAAATTATAGGATTAATATTAAAAATGGGTAGGAATAAAGATTTTATACCTAGAATTAATTTTCGAGCAATGCTTGATTACCCTCATTCGGTAGAAATTCGGTGTATGGTTTTCAACACCGTAAAAGTTACTTTGTGGCTAAGTAACCTTTACCAACCAATTTATGCCAAGTGGATGGCAAAGATTGAAACTTGAAAGCAAGTTTTAATCATGGCTTTTCATTTATTATTATTTTACCCAGGTGCCAATATCTCATCCTGTTCGGTAAAATTTTGATGTGAGATTTCTAACACCGAAAGCTAGTTTAATTTTTATAAAAGGATAATGTTTATCCTTTAGGACAAAGTGTAAGGCTAAGATTTAATCTTGATTAATAAGATTAAATTCTAGCCATCCATCACTTTTTATTTTAGAAAGAAACTCTACTTTATTTACTTAAATACTACATTTATAACAAGATAGATATAAGTCAACCAACCTTATCACTCCATGAATCACATTCTCAGCCAATAAGGGACACAACACAGCCCCCATTGTTGCTTCATCAAAGAACTTCAAACTTTATTTCAATCTCCCAAAATCATAGCCTAATCTTGTTAAAACATCAAGATCTCTTCACAAAACTTACTGTATTCATCATCACTTAGAAAACTAACCGATTGAAATTTCAATTTTTCACCTTTTCTCACCTTGAGATGTCATGCTTTACTACCTAAAGAAGGGTTTGGTGTGGGTTAGAAGTCCTTGAAGTGAAGAAGAGCATTCTTAGATTATCCTTGGAGCCAAGATCACTAAAGCCATCAAAGTAGGGATTTTGAACCTCTTTTAATTCAAATTCATTTTTTCTATTTTAACCACTAATTTAATTTGATATTTTTAGTTGTATTGGTTGATAATATATAGATATTGATGTATTAATTTTGGTGGAGTATTTGGATGGTGTTAGAAAACTCTTTTTCTCAAAATATGTTTTGAGCTATGTTGTTATGAATCTCAGTTTTAGGCAGATAGGTTATGATTCACAATTTTTCTGAAGGGTTTGTAGATGGATTCTTTGTCTGAAAATTTTATATGTTAAAGCTAACATGTTAAGATGTTTTAAATATTTCTCTTGGGTCTTGAAAATGAGTTTTACTATTTTCTAAAAATATAAAACCGAGATTGTTGATGAGTTGTCTGGACAGTCAATTCTGAAGCTCTGAGTTTGTCTAATTGTTACCATAGCAGATGGTTAATTTTTCTTTTGAAATTTCTATACATGTTGAGGACATACTAAGAACCAACCCTAAAGTTTTGTATGATTTGATATGATAATTTGATAGGATAATAAGATTGGAAACTATGGCTATTGGCTGTAAATAAGGGGTTTCTAATCTCTGAATTTATCTAATTTTGTTAAGATAGTCAGATAACTCTTTTTGTTCTGAAATTTTTACAAAACCTTATCGACTCATTGAGATGTTATGAATAAATTTTTGTGGCTTTGAAATTGATGGTTTGATGTATAAATAAATTTATGCTATAATGGTGTGAAATCTGCCCAATTGTTGGGAACAAAACCAAACCTTGAATTGGTAATATAATGACTTTTGATTTAAATATGATGAGTATAAATGCATGCCATGTTCTTTAGAAAGTGATTTATGAGGAATGAATGAACATTACACTGTGAATGAATATTTATATGTGATTGAAGCATTTATTGATAAAGACGAAAGGTGATAAAGGAATATATGTGTCAAAAGAGAATGTGTGAAATTCAATTATGCATGTTCTGATATATAGACAAAACAGAAATAAGGCTTAGGTTGGGTAAAGGGGAAGGCAAAAAGAGGAACTTTTCTAGAGATATTATGAGTCAGTAGATGTATCGGCTAGGAATAGAACTGTGTATGATTTGGAGGAGGAAAAAATGAAGTCAAATGATCACATATAGGAATGAGCTCAGTCCTAATAAGCAATCTATTACCCATTGTGGAGTTGTCCATTCCAACTACCATTTGGTATGAAATACCCATTGTGGAGTTATATGTAACGCCTCGATTTTCTATTAGAATGAAAATGACCAAAATGCCCCTGAGGTCATTTTCAGCCCGGAATTCGAGGAAAGCTGATCCCGCAGTACTCGAAGGGCAAACTCAATGTTGGAAGGGGATTAGTTGGCTTGTATACCTTCCCGGGATCGAAAATCTCGTTTTTCGAGTTTTCGGGTCAAAATGACCAAAATGACCCTGTGGTGTGTTACCCATTTGCAAGTGCTGGATGAACCTGAAACTTCTCCAGATGGTTTTAAAAGGTGTTTTTATGTATTCTGTGACTTTAGTTTTGGAAGTCACAGAGGTCCCGGGTGAAATTAGTGCAAAATTATGATTTTGCCCATAGTTTTGTGTTTTTGAGCTTAATCGCGTGATTAAGTAAACCTAAGTAATATTAGGCTCTAATCAAAGATTAATTAATTTTCATAATTAATCTTGAGTCAAAATAATTTATTAAAGTTGATTAGAACCTAAGAATGCTTAATTACAACTTGAAATCTTATTTTAAATTCAAGATTCCTAGTCATGGAATCTTGAATAGTGTTTTCTCTTTCCAATTCCTTAAATCATGGAAATTTGTCTACCTTGTTTATTCATAAAATGAATTTTAAAATCTCTAAATGTGTATGAGCACTCCTTAACCTTGTTATAAAACTCTTAAACCCTATTCTTAGTTACCTAAACTTATGCTTAATGACTCCTAACCTTGTACCTAAATTAATACACACTTAAACCTATAATTAGCACCCAATAACATGATCAACACTTCCTCTCCCTTGCTGTACCTGGTCTGGCCGAATGCTCCTCCCCCCCTCCCATATTCATCACATGCTCAAATTTTTGACATTCCAAAGCCATACCTCAAGTCATACTCACCATGCTTTGTCATACTTTCCACCTTGCTTGATTTTTCAAGTGAATAACTAAATGAATTTAAGCTATTTTCCTCATTTATTTGTGGCCCAAAAATAGCCAGCCATGCCTTGCTTCTAGAAGAATTATTTCATTCAAAATTGATAGGAAATTCACTCAAATCACCTTACTTGGAGCCATGCCTTGTATCATAACTTCCATACTTCAAACCATGCTTGAATGACATTGTGTAAGAGATATTTTCTCTTCCTTTCCCTCCCAAACCACACGGCCAGCCCCTCATCTCCATGAGACCTTATTTGATTTCATTTTCTGTAAATACCTTGCTTACTTGAGCTTGAAAACACTTTAGATCATTTGCTAAGTTTCAAGTTTTCTAAGCTTTCTTGAGTTTCCTTTCTTTTTCTCTCAAGTTTCAAGAGAGTTCTTCTCTTCTCTTCATCTTCATCTTCTTCATCTCTTCATCTCATCATCATCTCATAACCTCTAAACACCACCTCATAACCTTGAACCACCATCAAACCTCTCAAACACTTGACCTTAAACACAACCTCACTCAAAACACATCTCCTTTCTCTTTTTCTCTTGAAGGTCGAATCATCATCCACCCCCAAGGAGGAGTTTTTCATGTCATTTCCTCCCTAAAGTTCAAGCTTTTTATCTCCACTTTAGGTAGGAGTGTTTTTCTAAACTTGTTTTTCTTGAAAATGAGTTTTTCTCTAGCTTTCTCTTGGATTTCTTTTTGAAACTTCTTTTGATTTTCCTTCCTCTCCATTTTGGCCATGAGGCCTTGTTTATGAGCATGATAGCTTGATGGTGAGAGTTTCTAGATGATGACTTTGTGTTCATCTCAAAGAAACCTCTAAAGCTTGAGTTTTCCTTTTCCTTAAACTTTATCTATATGATACTTAGCTCACATGATTTTTCAACTTAAGAAAATTAATCTAAGGATTTCAAAAAGCCCAAGCCTACCTTTGTCAACCTTAAAGTTGGCCGGCACGTTCTAGAGATTTTTCTCTAGATAGGGGTTTTGGGTACTTAATAAAGAACTTGACTTAGTTTCATCCTCTTTCCCTTTTTATAAGGTTTCAGTTTTGGTTTCCTTTTCTTTAAGATTTCATGTTCTTTTGAAAGTTTGTTTCTTTGAGCTTGATGATGATGTTCAAGAACCTCATAGTTCCTTTGAAAACTAGGTTCAAGAACTCTAAAGCTCTCTTTGTGATGAGATAAGTGTTGGGTTGTATCTCTAAAGTCTTGTAAGAGCTTTAGATGAGATTAAAATGAATATTGCATCCATGTTTATGTTTATGCCTTGCACATCATATTTACTTTCCTTACTATCACTAAGTATCAAGAAAATAAATGAATTTGCATTATCATGTTTATGTTTCAAGCTTTGCATTATCATGTTTATTTTATGCCTTCACTTTATTTTCTAATGAAAGCTAAAACTAGTGCATGAGCATGTTTATTTTTATGTCATCACTTAAGAGAACATAGAGCTCAAAGACTTGCCCATTGTTGTCTCAAGCAAAGGCTTGAAAACTATATGTTATTTGGCTCCTTGATTTCGGCCCTAAGGAGTTATATTTGTTACAAGTATTAAAATCTATGTTTCATAATTTTTCTAAGCTTATATGAGTTCAAGCAATGTCTAAAACAAGGTTTTATGAATTTAGGACCTCTTGAGATAAATTTAATTTAGCTACTGCCCTTACAAATATTTTGAGAGTTTTAGATGATAAAAATGTTTATAAATGAGTTTTGAAAGTCTTGAAAAGGTTCCAAGAGAAACTAGTATTTTATGTGCTTTAGAAACCAAGTTTTATGCCTTTGTATGGAGATGTATTTTCGGTTCTGCCTTGCTATGATTAAGCACTGTTTATGCTATTTTGATGATGATAATGTGACTATGTTTGAGTATAATTGATGCTAAAATTCATATGTGAAAGATTAGAGAAGTTAGTAACTAAAAAAGGATTAATTTGAGAGTTCTAGACCCCTTGGCAATTGATTTTTCTAGATTCTATCCAGCAAGGTTTAGAAATGGTAATCATGGATTTAAATTAGTTTAAATGTGTAGGAATGACTCATAATTGGTTTAGGACTTGATCTCGATGCCTTAGGAGCAAACCAGACTTAGAAAGGGTCATTGTTGTGACTCCTAGGTACCTATAAAGTTAGAATTTTAGATTCTGCATTCTTGAGGTTTAGATAAGTTTATGATCATAGTATGGAGTAAGGAATACTTATATATGAGTCTATAGATACCCGAGAGATTAAGTTGTAATGATTTATAACTTAGATTGTGAGTTAAGGACCTTAAGGGTCAATGCATAAGACGTTAAGAAATTGCTAATGCTAGGATGTTTATATAACATGTTGAGATGTTTATGATGCATGAGGAAATGATTGTTTAAGATATGAAGTTTATCATAGCATGAGGTTTAAATGAGGAATATGTTGTGTGAATAACTTGTGGCATAAGCTTCGGTTTGAAGGAAATTCGGTTTAACATCTGTCATGCTGCTGAATTGCTGTCAAACCTAAGAGGGTTAAAGGAATGTTTTTAAAGTACCACATAAGTTGAAAACCCTGGGTGACACCAGTTCGGCCGAGCACCCCCAGGAGATTTTTATGTGACAAAGCACTGAGATGCACTTTCCTGGGTGACACCAGTTCGGCCGAGCAGCCCTAGAGGAGACAAATCCGTGAGGGTATGAGTAGATGCAGCCTACAAAAGTGGACAAATTGCTGTGGCTTAATGCCCGCAAAGCATTTCAAAGAGGGTATATCCTAAGAGAGGTGATCCCTAACGCCCTACCCGTACTTGCGTAGTCGGAATTATTTTATTATATTTCACTTATTCAGATAATAAGCAAGAGCTAGTGACGATTAGCTGAGGTATGAGCTCATAACCTAGTTATTTTAGGGTGGCCTTAGTATGTTGAAGTACCATGATTAATGTCACAAAGTTGAGGAAAGATCCACTTGAAAGTTATATATGCCCTTTATGCCACTTGTATGCTTCTTGATGTTGTGATTCATTGGGTTATTTGATTAAGGCATTGCCATGCATTCACATGTTGCATTCATGACATCTAGATGCATGCTAAAAGGAATGAACCTTGGATAACTGGTTTTATAAACCCTAATAATGAACCTTTTATGTGTGCATACCTTTTATAATTAAACCCAATGTTCCTGAGGATGTGAACGATGTAACCCTAGGATAGGAGACTCCTACTGAGATTCTTTAGTAAGAATTATCACTCCTTTCTCTTCTTTCTCTTTCTTCCATCACATCTTCAGAGAGCGATGGCGACGTTCGTGGTTTTTGTCGACACGCTGACCTGGGAGGTCCACTTTGATCCAGATCACGGATCATACCATTTTGAGGGGCAGTGTACCGTGCAAGTATTCATGTTCATTGGACACCCCTTTGCACACCCTGTACAGAGCTACCGTTTCTCCCCGATGTCACTCTATGACGATGCGATGGTTTTTGAGCATGCCCAGACGTGAGACGAGAGGATTCTGTGGATGTATACTGGTGGTTTGATACCTTGAGACTTCCAGGACTACGTTCCTCGGTCTTCTAGTTCGGAGGACGACCCTTCCAAGGACCCGCCAACACATATGTATAGCGAGAGCTCTGCGCCTACACCTTAGATCGTGCGAGGCGAAAGCGAGGAGATTGTTATGCAACCGAGGCTAGCTAGGCAAGCTGAGAGGCGCCCTTATCGAGGAGCTCACGCTCAGTCTTCACGTGTACCCACTCCTACCGCCCTGGGTCCATGGATCGGTTACACTCCACCTTTCCCCGGGTTCCTGTAGCAGACATCTTAGGGGAGGCTTAGTGCACACACCCACATGTAAAGTGGATAAACCTTCTTTTGTTTTGTGGTTGTCCATCATAGGTGCACTCGGGTAGTTGTGGTTTATGTATGCTTTCTTGTTTCTATTGTATTTCCTTTCTTATGTATTACAAGCTCAGCCCATTTCTATAAGGGTGTGACTACTTATGTATCTCAACTATATTATTATTAATGAAATGTTCCCTTGTCGTGATGATTATTGTTCTATTGATACTTGCTTTAGTTCTTGTATTTCCGTATGATTAGTGTTTATGTCTCTCATTTAGACTAAAACGTGGCTTTCACTTTGGTTTATGCTTTAAAAAAAAAATATATCTGTAATTTTCGCTAAGTTTTTTAATAAAATGATGAGACTAAGAGGTAATAATCTAATGATTAACCTAATGTGTTCTAGAAAGTTGGGTTAAGAATTAGGGTGTTACATTATCCACTGTAAATACCATGTGGTATAAACTAAGTCTTCCGTATGTCGATGAAAAGACAAAAATGCATGGAATTGAGTTATATGATCACAAGAGAAACATGAAGTCCCCTTTGACTTGACAAGGGCATGGAAAGATCACTGCAACTAGCATATGCATAGGCATATTTTATTAAATTATTTGTCTAGAATAAATTACTATGATCTTAAATGTCATGAAATACATGTTTTAAGCGATTGAATACTACAAGAAACCCACTTTGGAATGATAATTTTGAACTTTAAAATGAGCCTTTGATATATGTTGCATGCTCACATTTTCATAATAAACTGAAGTGGCTGGGACGATGACAATGATGATGACATGAGTTTCACTACATGTTGTGGGGATGCTCTATTGAGAATTTCATAATTCTCACCCGTATGTCTCCAGGTTAATCTAGAGAACAGTGAAGCCATTACAATAAAGACTAAATTGGAATTGCAGTAGTTTAGTAACAGAAACTTGTGTTTGTTATACTTAGTTATATGTATATGAATGTAAATATAATATAGTATAGTTGTGTATTAAAGCTCATAGAAAAGCTTCCTTTTGTACTTAATTTTGTATTCAGTGGATGTTTTGTTGTTTTGTTATATATTTTAATAGAACCACGATTTAGTTACTACCTGATTCGATCAATCTTGCTATAGATAATTAAGTGAGGTTTGCTAATTTATTAGTAAAACTCCTAAGTATAATGTCATGACATATGGATGAGGCTGTACTTGGGAGGGTGTTACATTATGGTATCAGAGCATTTCATCCTTGTAGGACCTTGAGGAATGGACTGGCTATGCTTCCTTAGAAAATGTCATGCATTATAATTTTATATATGTGTATGACTATTGGTTAGGAATGTTGTAGGATGCTGCCATACTTAGCTTAGTATTGCGCCTAATCTACTCAATATTTTTTGTTTGGTTTGATAGGAATTGTAACATCTTCCTAAGTACAACATCATCCTTAAGTCATGAAATCGTACTCGAGAATTGTTACTTATTAATAAGCGGACCTTTCTTAAATAACTATAGCAAATATCGGTCGAATCATGTAGTAACTAATTCATGGTTCTAGCAAATATATATTTAATAAACAAAGTAGTTATTGAAATACAAAGTCAAATATAAAAAGAAGCTCTTCTAAGAGCTTTACAGTACATCTGTTGTCTTTTAAAGGTACAGGCATATATATTTGCATAAAACTAACTATAACAAGTACAAATCTTCTCAACTAAACTACGGCAAAGTTGTTTCCTTTCTTGCAGTAGTCTCTTTGTCCTCTGGGTCACTCTGGAGATGACACGAGAACACAAAACAACACATAGGGATGAGAATTATACAATTCTCAGTAAGGACATTCCCCAAATACACAATTTCCTATGTCATCATCGTCGTCCTAGCCACTTCAGTTTATTAAGAAAATGTGAGCATGCAACATATTTCAAGGTTCATTTTAAAGTTCAAAAACTATTCTTTCGAAGTGGGTTTCTTTTATCATTCAACCACTTAATATATGCATGTTATACTTCTCAACATCAGATAAAAGCAAATACTGCCAAATCACAACTTAAACATATTGGTCTCAATGTCGATACTAAAATCCTTCACTTAGCACTTAGAATAAAGGACTACTTGCAACAATTGCTATCTCAACTCATCTTCACCCTTGACTAATCTTGTCATATCTGGGCATTACGTATCACCATCCCAAGCGTGGCAATAATGGGTAATAGACTCATTTTAAGAACTGAGCGCATTCCTATACATGATAATTGGATTTACTTTCTTCAATTCTCACACAAACCTATCCTTAGCCAGGTTTACTTTCCTTGACTCAATTCAAGGGTAGTCAGGTTTACTTTCTTTGATAGACCGAATTTACTTTCTCCAGCCCATGATAGATAATCTCATGCTTTTCTTAGTGGTCAAGTTTACTTTCCCTGGCAGACCGGATTTATTTTCTCCAGCCTAAGAAATACAATCTTATGCTTTTCTTTTGCATATACATAATTGTAAGAAATATTTTCATATCTATGTGTGCCTAACCTCATCAATAAGCTCACATGCTCAATTATTCATATTCATATACTCATGTCAAACTAGTACCAAGTACCATTATTTCATCAATGAGTTCACATAACATGAATGAGATCAAATCATCAATTTCTCATCATCATTTTTGCTAATTCAGTATGCTGCCAGAATTTCAGTCATAAAGACAATTATGATTAAATTAGTCAACATCATTAGAGCAGAGTAAAAATAATTTTCAAAGGCAATTCATTGTATCAATGAGCTCCTATAAAATTTTTAGAGCATGATAAGGTCTCTAACTATATTTATAAAATTTCACAAATTTGGAGGTCAGAATTGCTCAATTTTAGCCAACAGCCAAAAGTCTTAAATTTTCTACCCTATCAAATGAGCTCAAAACTTCATATAAAAATTTAGGATTTAACTTCAATATGTCTTCAACCTCCTCTAAAAATTTCAGCTCAAAATTCGATCATTTGCTGGTAATCAAATTAGACAATTTTAGTGCTACAAACTGGATTGCACTGGCAGAAACCCTGACTTGTTCAGTTTTCTATTTTTAAAAATATAAAAAGTGATTAATGTGAGCCAATAAAATTAGTGGAAAATTTTCCATATGTTAGCTTTATCATATAAAAATTTTAGCTCATAATCATATCCTAAAGTAGTGAGAAAAATCAATATTTTTCAACTGCTTACTAAAAAAGGGATTTCTAGCAACGAGGTCAGAACATGTTTTAAGAAAATAGCTTATCTAATTTCATCAAAACCCTTGACCAAAATTAACACATAAATATTCATGTATAATCATCAAATAAATCTAAAAATTTCAGACTCAATCATTCAGCAAATCTCAGAGAAAAATTTGAAAGAAAAGTGGATGAATAAAGCCCTACTTATTACTAGAAGATCTTTGCACTTCTCTTGTTTCTTCCAAGTGCTTTTCTTCCTACAAAACCTCCTCAAACAACCCTTAATACTTTAAAAAGAGAGGTATATGATATCTCAAAGTGGAGATTAGTGATGAATCAAAATTCTAATCGATTATTTTTGTAGGTGGTGATGAGTATAGTAAGTTTTGTGAAGGGAGTTTAAGGTATTTAGCAAGTGTAGGCTAGGATAAAGGAGTTTTGCTTCAAGTTTTGATGTTTTTCATGAAGCAACAATGGAGGCTATCATGGAAATGTTGCTAGTCGAGAATGAATGTTTCTAAGATAAGGCTTGGTAGGTTTTAAATGAAATTAGATTAGGTTGCGTGAATTATGTAGTATAAAGTCTAATTCTTTAAAAGAAAATATGATGAATGGCTAGGATTTAATCTTGCTTTACAAGATTAAATCATAGCCTTTCATTTAGTCAAAGTGGATATACATTATCCAAGTCTTAAAGATTATATTTTCTTTTGGTGTAAAAATCGCACACCGAAATTTTACCAGACGGGTAAAACAGTATACCCAAGTAATCAAATATTGCTAAAAAATTAATTCTAACTATAAAATATTTATTCCTACCTATTTTTAATATCAATCCTATAATTTCTTAGTTTCGGGCATCTCTAAGCCCTAATTTCGGGGTTTCAACTGTCCTGGTGGCCTGCAGACCTCACAAGTTGCTATTTATTTATTTTTTTTTTATAGATTCATTGGATCGTCCTCATCATTTTTGTGTCTGTCAAATTTTTGAAATTCTGACCAGAAATACTCAAATTAATTTTTATATAATTTTTAGGGTGTTACATTACCACCCACCTTAAAAAGAATTTTTTCCTCAAAATTCATTTGAAAAATGATTTCAAAAGACAATTTTCATAAATCCAACAAGGAATTCACACACAGTTCAAACAATTCAATCAAATCCTAAACGTTCCTACCTTAGGTCGAATTCTTGGGTGGTGATGTCCTTTCAGCACTTATGGTTAAGACGTTACTTTGTTGTTATGGCTTTGTAGTTGGTTTTGAATGCCTATCCGGACACTCCCAAATCTTGTGTCCTGGCTTTTCACAGTGATAGCACACATTTTGTCTAGCAAAGCAAGGTCTATTTTCGTGATCTCTTCCACATTTTGGGCAAGGCCTCGACTGTTGTTGCTGTTTATCCTTATGTAGGCTTGGTTGAAATCGCTTCTTTAATGGTGGGTCATCCTCATAGTCTTGGTCTTCCAGTGGCCTTTTGTTAGAAGGGCCTTAGTAGATTAGGCAATTGCTAACTTCTTATTGGAGTTCTCTGCATGGTGGCACTTGTTTACCAGGGTTGCATAATCCCGGATCTCTAAGAGTCCCATAGTAGCTTCAATGTCCTCACGTAATCCTCCTTCATACTTCATGCACTTCCAAGCTTCATCAGGATTATGCTGATAGATGGTGGAAAATTTGCAGAGCTCATCAAACTTTCCTGTGTACTCTACTACACTCATGGACCCTTACTTGAGTGCCATGAACTCCAACTCCTTTGCATTTCTCACCGAAGTAGGGAAGTACTTGTGATAGAAAGCTTCCTTGAAGATCTCCTAGGTGACTTCAGTCTGACAAGCTTCGAACAACCCCTTAGTGCCAACCCACCAAAAGTCTGCATCCACCTCCAACATATAAGTAGCAAAAACCACTTTCTAGGTCTCAGTGCAAGGAAGAACAAAGAAAATCTTCTCCATAGCCTTGATGCATTCTTCTGCTTTATTTGGATTGAAGGCTCCTCAAAATGGCGGGGGATTTTCCTTCCCGAACTCAGCAAAATTTTGGTATTCATTGTCCACTTCTGCCCCTCCAAGGTTCCCAACTGGATTGCCTTCGACATATCGGTCCAACTTTTTCATCATCCTATTGGCTGCTGCAGCTTGTTTTCTCATGGTAGCCGCCATTTTGTGGAAAGTGTCCATCATACCCACTTCATCTCCGGCATAGTTCCTAGTATGCCGATTGGAAGTCATTGATTCCTATCACACCAAACAAGAATTATTGAGTTGATTAGGCTTAATACCAAGCTAAGTGTGGCAACAACCCACAACATTCCCAATTAGCAGTCATACACATATATAGAATTAAAATGCATGACATTTACTAAGGAAGCATAGCTAGTCTATTCCTCAAGGTCCTACTAGGATGAACTGCTCTGATACCATAATGTAACATGTAACACCCTCCCAAGTACAACATTATCCTTAAATCATGACATCGTATTCGAGAGTTGTTACTTATAATATGATGGACCTTTCTTAAATAACTATAGCAAATTCGATGGGTTCGTGTACTAACTAGCATAATTCGATCAACATATATAGCAACATACAAAACATTTATTTAATATAAAGTCGATTACATAGAGGAGCTTTTATATGAGCTCTAATATACATATGTTCTCTGTAACACCCTAATAGAACCCCATTGTGCTTAAGTTCACATTTGGATTCTATTAGTTGTCACTTATGCCTTGTATAAATTTTCTTTTGAAATTAACTTAGAAAAATAATGGAAGTTTTTTTTTTTCTTTAAATAAATTAATTTTTTTTGAAAACTTAAGCTTTGTAGCAAGTGAAATACATAGGCTTTTATAGATAATAATCAAGTTACATTAGCACTTAATTAAATAAGCGGAATAAAAGACTAAGTGTAGAACAATTATCACATAAACTGGAATATAATCACTTAATACATAAGTCACAACAGGGCATATATCATACTGATAAGTTATTACAAATAACAATATAAGTTCTACTATTACTAATTGTTTCTCACAAACTATAATGTAACTTAAGCTCGAATGCTCCTACTTGAGCGGTTTGAAATCTTCACGTGCTACCTCCTTCTCGACTACGGCCTCGTTGCTTTAGGTGGTTCACGTCCTGTCTCTGCAGTAGCGACAACGGAAAATAAACATAGGAGTGAGAAATACATGATTTCTCAGTAGGAGTTCCTACTTGTACTAAAAGTGTCATCGTTGTCGTCCCAGTCACTTCGGGTTTATTATAAAAAGGTGAACAGATAAGGATTCAATTATCAAACTTTCTCATACGTGATTAGCGAAGTGCGATTACTTTTAAACTAATCTTGAACATTAGCGAAATATCCATTCGATGATTTCATCAAGCATACATATAAGCATATCATGTGAAACCACTAATAAGCAGTAATCATTTAGGAGCTGCATGCATTTCATGATTACTCATCCTCAACATTCACTTGTTTTGTGATCAACATATTTCTTAATTACTCACGGGATGAATGCATCAATGCCTTAGACCACCCTAAAAGGTAATGAGCTCATACAAGTGCGTCAGTCGCCACAACCTTTTTGATTTCCTTTCCGTTGCCGTGATCTCAACGGTTTAGGGGGTTAAGCCGTGAGTTTAGCTCAAGTCCACTTTTCCAGACTTTCATTGCTACTTTTTCAAACTTTACTTTTATTATTTCCTTTGAAAATGAATGTATGCATATCATCATGTAATCACAATAAATCATGGGCAATCAATCATTCATCTTCATCATTTCATAACTCATCACCATACATTCACTTTACTATAAATCACTTCATAAAACATGGACAATATCATGTAAATCTCATAGTAAACACTTTCATAGATGATTCATATTAACCAACCAAATTTATCAAGTTGAGTTCTAGTGTTAAGTAGAGGTAATGGATGTCTTAGTATTATCTTTTTCTCTTAGTGTTCTTTGTACTCTTAGCATTCCATTAATACATTAATGCACTTCAAAATATTATTATAGGTTCTTTATATATTTTTATTATGACTTTCATATAACTCTTGAAGATTATTATTCTACTTAAATTCTTAAAATTCTCTCTTTACAAGACTTGATTCTTTTATTTATAGTTTTGACATCTTTTAGAAGAAAGTTTATAATTCTCTGTATACTTGTTATCTCAGCTTAGTAAAGGTAGTTCCAAATTCCTAACTCATCAAATTTTAGCATTTACATCTTTGGAATAGTGTAAATCAACTGTAAACCATGCATAGGAGGGTTCCAGGGGAAAGAGAGGTAGGTCACAATGGACAACTTAAATACCAAGTCTTTCCTTAGGCGGAACCTTTCCAAACTGCACTTTCACAGCACACTATCCCGAAATTTATTTCTCATTCTGTATTTACGTGGTACAAAACTTTATACATAACATACATGGGTGTATTGCTATATGTGTTAGCTCTCCACCAAAGTTAAAAATCAATTCATTTGCATTTTTCTAGAGTGAGTTACACCTATTTTACTACTACAAGGTCAGATTTAAAGTTTCAGTCTTAGGCTCTACTTTAAAAATTTATATCTTGAGCTAGAAAACTTCGTTTTGAGTGATTCTTTTTGGAGAGTGTTCTATAATGAGTATCGTTTATATTAAAATTATTTTAATTTCGAGATACTTGTATTTTATGAACAATATCTTTCAAGTACCTGCTGCCAGTAAACAACTAGAATTCCAGCACCTACCATTTTCATGTCTTAAGTTATCTTTATTAAATCAAGTTTCACATACAATCTTTTCAAGTTATATTTGAGTTTGATAACATCATAAGAGTACTCATAACAGAATAGAACATGTCATATTTCTAAAAATATATTTTTCAAATAATCATTCAAAACTTTTGACAATAACTCAAACTTGAGGCATTCTATCAAGGTTAGAAGCCAACAATGCTTGAACAATTAAAGATGAAGCTCCTACCTCTTGTGTAGGGTCTAAAAAGGGTCCTTCTCTTCTTCCTTAAGCTTTGAACAAGAGTCTTTGGAGTGGATGACCCTCCTTGAATCTTGGCTCTAGAACTTGAATGCTTAAGAAAATATTTCTCACTAGAGTTAAAGATTGTAACTCTTGTGAGGTGAAAAAGTTTGGACTTAGGATTAAAGTGTTTGGATGAAGTTTAGAGGATCAAGAGTAGTCTTTGAAGAACAGAAGAAGAATGATAGAATAAGAAAGACAGAACACTTAGGGAGTTTTTGAATTGAAGAGAGTTTGAGAGTATTTATAGTGGAAAGATTAGAGAAAAAGCAGAAGAAGAAAGCACTTGGAGCATGATTTATGGAAACATGTTGGCTGAATTTTGGGATGAAAATGCTCCTTGTTTTGTGCAAACACGTTTCCATGTTTTGTGCAAACACGTTTCCATGTTTTGTGCAAACACGTTTCCATGTTTTGTGCAAACACGTTTCCATGTTTTATGCAAACATGTTGGATGAAAATGCTCCATGTTTTATGCAAACATGTTTCCATGTTTTGTGCAAAGATGTTAGTGGATATTTTTGTAATTAGACAATGATAGTGGTATTCTTGTAATTCCATTCATAGAGTAAGGGTATCTTTGTCATTTAATAAGGCAAGGGTAGTTTGGTAATTTCCTTTACATAGCAAGGGCATTTTCGTAATTTCCACTAAGTGATGGCATTTTCATAATTCTTTGCATTTTTCTCTAGACATACTTAAGTAGACTATTTGTTGTGTTTCATAACATTTGTCCCGATTCTCTTGGTTTTGCTATCGCTAATTAATATTTATCTTAGTTATAAATTTGGGGATGTTACATTCTCTGTTAAGTTTACACATCTATACATACATCTAAGTACATCAGTTACAAGCTCAAACACCTGACTACTGCCAATCCAACCTCTTTTGGTGTAGCATCCCATAGTTCTCTGGTTCAACCTGGAGACGACATGGGAACATAAAAACACATAGGGGGTGAGAATTACATAATTCTCAATAGGGCATTCCCCAAAACATGCACTGAAATTAATGTCATCGTCATCGTCCCAGCCACTTCGGTTTATTAAGCAACTATGTGCATACAACATAGACCAATGGTTCATTTTTAAAGTTCTAAATCATACTTCCGAAGTGGGTCTCTTTTATTATTCAATCACTTGATATACACACGTCATACTACTTAACCTTATAGTAATGTATTTACAATTTTACATACTCTCAATACATCAAAGAGATTCTCAAAAACTTTATCACTATCCTTCCGTGCCCTGGACATTCTAAAGGGGACTTTCCCGTGCCCTTTACATTCTAAAGGGGACCTTCCCGTGCCCTTTACGTTCTAAAGGGGACTTTCTTGTGCCCTTGATATATTAATGGGGACATTCCCGTGCCCTTTACATTCTAAAGGGGACGTTTTATCTAGTTAACATATAAATCACCATCAACCTCATATAAGCATCCATTCATAATAAAATATCAATCATCCTCTTTCAGTTTTCTCAATGCATGCCCAAGTCACATGTAAATGTTTATTCATAACGAAATAATCATTCATTCCTCATAAATGAACCTTTAAATAATATAGCATGCATTGATACTCTTATATGTGCCTAACATCATCAATAGGGTCACATAGTATAAATGAAACCAAATCATATGCATTTCATCATCTTTTCAGCCAAACTAGTATGATGCTAGAATTTTGGTTCTAAAGAAAATTATGGTTAAATTAGTAAATATCCTTAGAACAGAGCAAACATAATTTTCAAAGATAATTCAATGTATCAATGAGTTCCTGTAAAATTTTTAATGTATAATAAGGTCTCTAACTATATTTATAAAATTTCTCAAATTCAGAGGGCAGAATTTGCTCAGTTTCAGCCAACAGCCAAAAGTCTCACATTTTATACCCTACCAAATGAGCTCAAAACTTCATAAAAAAATTAAGGCTTTAACTTTATATGTCTTCAACCTCCTGTAAAAATTTCAGCTGAAAATTCGATCATTTCCTAGGGTAATCAAATTAGACAATTTCAGTGCTACAAACTAGACTGCACAGGCAGAAACCCTAATCTGCTCGGTTTTCCAATTTTTTAAAATAGAAAAAGTGCTTAATATGAGCCAATAAAATTTGTGGAAACTCTTCCATATGTTATCTTCATCATATAAAAATTTTAGAGCAAGAATCCATATAAAAACACTTCAGAAAATTCATGAATTAAAACCTGTCAATACAAATCTGAGAATTCCAGCACATTGATTCAACACTTGTTTTGACAAAATGGCTTTCCTAACATCATCAAAACGCTCTACCAAAATTAACACACCAATATTCATGTATAATCATCAAAGAAATCCAAAAATTTTGGATTCAATCATTCAGAAAGTCTCAGAGCAAAATTTGAAAGAAAAGTGGATAAATAAAGCCCTACTTGTGATGCTTGAGACTTCTAACTCCAAAAGCCTTTCCAAGAATAGTTTTTTTCTCACTTCAACCTTCCAAACAGCCTCTAAATCTTCCCTTAAACAGTGACGTATGATGGCTCAAAGTAGAAAAATAGTGATTGATTGAAATTCTAATCGGTTAGATTCGTAGGTGTTGATGTCTAGAACAAGTTTTGTGAAGGAAACTTTGTGTCTTAGTGGCTTTGGGCTAGGGTTTTTGGAGCTTGAATCTTGTTAATGGAGGTTTGAGAGGAAACAAACATGGAGGCTGTATTTTTGGAGTGTTGGACGAAAATGATGGAGTGGTGGTGATAAGATATTGATCTTGTGAGTTTAGGGCAAAATGGATAATGATTTCAAGTACAAAATGGTTTTTCTTAATGTTAAATATGGTAATTTTGTGCAATTCCTATTGGTTAGCCATAAAGGTGCAATGGTGTGGCATATCTCAAGCCACACACTTGTCACCCTAGGTGGCATGCTTGCACTGGTAGCTTTATACGGTGTAAAAACTAGACACCGTAATTTAACCGAACAGATAAAATAGTGTACCCGGGTAATCAACTATTGCCCGAAAATTAAGTCTAGGTATAAAATATTTATTCTTATCTATTTCTAAACTTAATCCTATAATTTCTCACTTTTGGGTATCTTCGGGCTCTAATTATAGGGTTTCGACTGTCCCGGCAGGTCTACGGGGCTCGCAAAGGTACTATTCATTTTTATTTTAACAGATTCGTTGGATCGTCCTCATTATTTCTATGTCCGTTGGATTTTTGAAATTATGACTAGAAAAGCTCAAATTAATTTTTATATAATTTTTTTAGAGTGTTACATAACATCCTCACAAGTACAACACCATCCTTAAGTCATGAAATCGTACTTGAGAGTTATTACTTATTAATTAGCAGACATTTCTTAAATAACTATAGCAAATATCGGTCGAATCATGTAGTAACTAATTCATGGTTCTAACAAATATATATTTAATAAAGTAGTTATTGAAAAAAGTCAAATATAAAAAGAAGCTCTTCTAAGAGTTTTACAGTACATCTGTTGTCTCTTAAAGGTACATGCATATATATTTGCATAAAACTAACTATAACAAGTACAAATCTTCTCAACTAAACTACAAAAAAGTTGTTTCCTTTCATATAGCAGTCTCTTTGTCCCCTAGGTCAACCTGGAGACGACACGAGAACACAAAACAATACATAAGGATGAGAATTATATAATTCTCAATAGGGACATTCCTCAAATACACAATTTCCTATGTCATCGTCATCGTCAGCATCCCAACCACTTCAGTTTATTAAGAAAATGTGAGCATGCAACATATTTCAAGGTTCATTTTAAGGTTCAAAAACTATTCTTCCGAAGTGGGTTTCTTTTATCATTCAACCACTTAATATATGCATATCATACTACTCAACATCACATAAAATCAAATACTGCTAAATCACAACTTAAACATATTGATCTCAATGTCAATACTAAAATCCTTCACTTAGCTTTTAGAACAAATGACTACTTGTAACAATTGCTATCTTAACTTGCTTGGCTCTTGACTAATCTTGTCACGTCTGGGCATCACGTGTTGCTATCCCCAGTGTGGCAATAATGGGTAATAGACTCCTTTTCAGGACTGAGCTCATTCCTATACATGATAATTGGATTTACTTTCTCCAATTCTCACACAGACCTATTCCTAGCCAGGTTTACTTTCCCCGACTCAATTCAAGAGTAGTCAGGTTTACTTTCCCTGAAAGACCGAATTTTCTTTCTCTAGCCCATGATAGATAATCTCATGCTTTTTTTGGTGGTCAAGTTTACTTTCCCTGACAGACTGGATTCACTTTCTCCAGCCCAAGAAACACAATCTTATGCTTTTCTTTTGCATATACACAATTGTAAGAAACATTTTCATATCTATGTGTGCCTAACCTCATCAATAAGCTCACATGCTCAATTATTCATATTCATATACTCATGTCAAACTAGTACCAAGTACCATTATTTCATCAATAAGTTCACATAACATGAATGAGATCAAATCATCAATTTCTTATCATCCTTTTTGCTAATTTAGCATGCTGTCAGAATTTCAGTCACTCAGAAAATTATGATTAAATTAGTAAACATAATTAGAACAAATAAAAAATAATTTTCAGAGGCAATTCAATGTATCAATCAGCTCATACAAAATTTTCAAAGCATGATAAGGTCTCTAACTATATTTATAAAATTTCACAAATTTGGAGGTCAGAATTGCTCAGTTTTAGCCAACAATCCGAAGTCTCAAATTTTCTATCCTACCAAATGAGCTCAAAACTTCATACAAAACTTTAGGGTTCAACTTCAATATTTCTTCAACCTCCTGTAAATATTTCAACTCAAAATTCAATCATTTGCTAAGGTAATAAAATTAGACAATTTCAGTGCTATAAAGTAGATTGCATAGGCAGAAACCCTAACCTGTTCGGTTTTCCATTTTTAAAAATAGAAAAGTGCTTTATATGAACCAATAAAATTAGTGAAAACTCTTCCATATGTTAGCTTTATCATATAAAAATTTTAGCTCATAATCATGTCTCTAAATCAATTGCCAAAATCAATGTTTTTCAGCTGCTTACTCAAAAGGGGATTTCCAGCAATAAGGCCAGAACATGTTTTAAGAAAATAACTTATCTAACTCCATCAAAACCCTTTATCAAAATTAACATGTAAATATTCATTTATAATCATCAAATAAATCCAAAAATTTGATACTCAATCATTAAGCAAATCTCAAAGAAAAAATTGAAAGAAAAGTGGATGAATAAAGCCTTACTTGTTACTAGAAGATCTTTGCACTTCTCTTGTTTCTTCCAAGTGCATCTCTTCCTACAAAACCTCCTCAAACAGCCCTTAATACTTTTAAAACAGAGGTATATGATATCTCAAAGTGGAGATTAGTGATGAATCAAAATTTTAATAGGTTAGTTTTGGAGGTGGTGATAAGTAGAGTAAGTTTTGTGAAGGGAGTTTGAGGTTTTTAGCAAGTATAGGCTAGGATAAAGGAGTTTTGCATCAAGTTTTGATGTTGTTCATGAAGCAACAATGGAGGCTATCATGGAAATGTTGGTGGCCGAGAATGAATGTTTCCAAGATAAGGCTTGGTAGGTTTTAAATGAAATTAGATTAGGTTGTAAGAATTATGTAGTATAAAGTCTAATTCTTTAAAAGAAAATATGATGAATGGCTAGGATTTAATCTTGCTTTACAAGATTAAATCATAGCCTTTCATTTAGTCAAAGTGGATATACGTTATCCAAATCTTAAAGAATAGATTTTCTTTCGATGTAAAAATAGCACACCGAAATTTTACCCAATAGGTAAAACAGTATACCCGGGTAATCAAATATTGCTCGAAAATTAATTCTAAATATAAAATATTTATTAAAACCTATTTTTAATATCAATCCTATAATTTCTTAATTTCAGGCATCTCTGGGCCCTAATTTAGGGTTTTAGCTATCTCAATGGGTCTGTGGGACCCTCAAGTTACTGTTCACCTTCTTTTTTACAGATCTTCGATCATCCTCATCATTTCTGTGTCTGTCAAATTTTTGAAATTCTGACTAGAAAAACTCAAATTAATTTTTATATAATTTTTAGGGTGTTAGTAACGCCCGGGGACAAAGGTGAGGAGTGATTGCCGGTGCAAATAAGGCACAAATAAGGAGCGGCTTCTCACAAGGCCTTCTAAGTGGAAGGGTACATGAATGAACCAATTACACATGAGAATGAGAGGAATCCTAAGACTGTATAGGTATGAGACTATACGGTTGAGGAGGGCTTATATGAATTGATTTGTACTACCTATACCAACAAGATGCATCTTCTTTTTGGTGCCTAAACTAAAAGAACTCCACAGTTAAGCGTGCTTGACTTGGAATAATTTTGGGATGGGTGACCTCCTGGAAAGTTTTCCTAGGAACACTACAACAAAATTGCCTTATACCTACGGTTATTTTTAGTGACACATATGTAAAATGTAAGTATAGGTAGCTTATAGCCACAGATATATGATACCGTCAGTATAAGTTTTAAGGACAGATATTAGTACCGTAGGCATTGCACATGCATACCTATACTTATATTTTACTATTATTATAAATTCTCTTTACTGTGGGTATAAGTAACATATACCTACACTCATATTTCACTGTCACTATAACCTTTTTTCTTACCATGGATATAAAAAACATATACCCACATTTATATTTTGCCATCACTATAAAAATTTTTTTACCATGGGTATAGAACAAATATACCTACAGTCATATTCTATCGTCGCAATAGCTTTCTTTCCGCTATAATTTTCATTTACTTTCTAAGTTTAGCGCCAATGTGAAGAAAAAAATTCACTAAAATTTTATGTTCCCTCTATTTTTTCCCTCTTTCCCTGACTCATCTCTCTTTTCCATAGCATTGCTCACTCTCTTGGCCAAGGTGCATATTCGCGATGAGCAACACCGCGATTCATAGTGCAATTAGTAGCTGCCCGAGATTACATCTTTTAGTTGTTTCACCGCCGCCCTAGAAGAAGAAGAATCACCCAAGCCTCTGCTTCGCTGCCTCTGCGGACCAACCTCTAGCTTGTGACTGGGCCAGGCACTGCGGAAGCACGATGGCAAAAAGAAAGGAAGCAGACTGCTTGGAAAGGGTGACTCCATCATTGCCTTGTATCACGGTTCGTATGGCTATGAAAAGCGGATCTGGCTGGGCTCATTTTAGTGCCACGGAGATCGTGATTGTTCACGAAGGCTGAGAAGAGGTGCGGTGGTGTCTGAGAGGGAGATCGGGTGGTCTGGAGGTGTTGGATTCGCTCGGCGGCAACGATTGAGAGCGTTTCGCTAGTGTCGCCAGAGATGGAAGGATTGGGTTGCTAGCGTCTGTGCTCGCACACTTGGTTCGGCAGCGATTGTCATGGTGGTCGGGGAAGAAGCCGGCGGCGAAGTGGAGAAATTTGAGGAAGGAGGAAGGTGAGATCTCGCCTTCATTTACTGTTCTGCTTCCTTTTTTTTAGTTTTGAAAATTTGAGATCTGTGTTTGGTTGGTGGTTATGCACGATTGGTGGATCAGCGAGTAGCGGCAATGACGGCAGCGACCAGAGCAGCGGTATTGGTGGTGGCGACGGTCATGTGTTTATGAACTTTTCAGGCTAAAATACTAGGAATCTTGATTTTTGTTCATGTTTAGGTCAGATTTTTATTTTGTTTTTTTATCATGACTATGTTTTTTCCCCATGTTTTGATTCATAGACTCATATTACTCTGCCACAACTCCACTCCGTAAGCCTCTGCCGCTGCTCATGGCGACCGATCCCTCAATGGCCAGGGTAAATTGAAATGTTACTTGGGTTTTTATAAATATTTGGCATGGTATTTTAGGATGGTAAAATGAGTTGGACAGTTGCAATTAAATTTGGTGTTAGATTCTTGTGTAATGAATCTTGTGATCTTTTTTATATTATGCAAGTTTGGAGTATTGGACTTTTGAAGTTTTGGTTTTCTTAGCTGGAATGTTACTTGACTGACAATAACTACTTCATTAATTGCAATATGCTATGATACTAATGGCTTTATATTTCTATTCATTGTCATAGTCATATATTTTTCCATATAGTTCATTCTCTTTATTCTTCAATATAAAATTTGCAGTACAAACATAGAATTCCTTGCCTACATTATCACTTATGGTCTAAGTGTTCTTTGCAAGGTTGGTTGGTTAGTTGGATGAACTTTTTCTCCCTTGTTGGCCTATTTATACAATTTCTGAATCTGCATTCAAATTGATGCATTCACAAAATTGGAATTTAACTTTAATGACACAAAGGGTTTCAGGGGAATGGGAAGCGAGCCAGGATCGAGTTAAGCATGCAATGGGGGTTACTCAAGTTCTCTCTTTTCCTTGGTTTATTTATTTTTGTACTTGTGTTTGGTTATGATATCTGGATTCAAATGTTCAATAGTAGTCCCATAATCAAAAGAGAGTTTGTTTCAATAACACCTTTACTTGCAGTATCAATGCTACTATAGGTTGGAGTCAAGAAAATATCACGAAATTATTTGTATTTTGTTCTGACATGTGCTTGACTTCAAGTCTCATGAAATTATATGGAGTCAAGAAAAGGAATAATGAAACTGTAAGTACTTTTAATAAGCTTATCCAAACAAGAATAATATGCTTGGTTAGCACTTATATGAACAGATAAGCTCATTCAAACATGGCCTAACTATTGAATTTATGCATCATTATTCATTAGTTATTGATTGTCATGACCCTTTGAATTGAAAAGAAAGGCAATGTTATCTTGGCTGAATTTATGATTTCATTTATGTCTAGGTGAAGAAAGAAGTTTAGTTAAGCTTGGCAGGGCATTATACCCTGGTATGTAGTAATCTTATTTGTCTCACAGCGCTTCAAGTCTTTACTGCAGGTTTTTATTTCTAAACTACAAGTCTACGGTTGAGCGGAATATAAGGCTGTTTGGCATCAGGGAGCACCGCCACATTTGGTTCAGGTAGTTGCTTACTACCTTGTAGTGAAAGGGTGAAACTTGGTGAAAGTTTACTCCTATCTTCCTTATGTAATCGAGGTTTCTGTTCATGAATTAGAGCAAAGTTGTTAAGTATAATCCTTAATGTCCATTTCTATTAGCTTTTTTCTATGGTATATGCTCTTTTAATTTGTAAAAATAATGACTTGTTTGCTACTTTTCCAGATTTTTTATTAGAAGTATCAATCTCTTTTTAAGGAAAAAGGGACATAATATACTTGGCAAGAATGAAAAGAAGTACATGATGTATGACCATATGATAACTGATGGTTCCCTGTTTTATTGTCTACTTAATTGTAGACATGTCCTTGGATCTACTGCTACTTGTATTCCTTGTATATTTCACTTGTTTGTTTATTTATTGTAGTATTAATTAATTAAACCAACCTATGTCCTCAAGCATATATAAGACTTTCTTTTCCCCAACATACACTAATATTAATGCTTTATATTTGAAATTTGCAGGTGATAACCAGAAGCAAAGGTTCTCATGTTTTGGGATTATGTTTTGTATGCACCATATTTACTTCATGGGAGCATAACTATGTACTTATTTAGATTGATTTGATTTTGTTTATTTGTAATATTGACACCTATTACTTTAAGGCTTGTTTTATTTTTAATATACTTAGAGTCTTTTTTTAATATGATTGTTATTCTTGTATATATAAATTTAAATATATAAATTCAATTCCAAATTTTAATTTTTTTTGTACCCACAAAAAAATTCATTATAAGCTATACCTATGGAAAATATAAAATCAATAAAAGTGTTGCTATATGCTATACCCACGAAAAAAGGACCTTTGCTCTAATTGTATATAGTGACGGAATTGTTTTTGTTGGTAATTATCTGGTGGTTTTGTGATGGTTTTTAGTTTTGTTACTAAAACCTATAGTGACAGAATGAAATCTGTGGGTATAAGTCACCACATTTTCTTATGGTAATGGGTGTCGTCACTATATGTTATACCGATGGCAAAAAAACCGTGGGTAAAGGCATATTAAAAATGACGGAAGTAAACATCCGTGGGTATAGGTTTTTTGAGGCTATACCCACGGTTTTTATATCTTTACCTACGGTTTTTTGCCATGGGTATACGGCAATTTTCTTGTAGTGGAAGCATATGAGTGACGACAAAGTATGCTGAAAAGACTCATGTTGGTTTGTGGGGATAATTGTCAATCCATAAAACAGCATAGGCTGTTACAAAATCAAGCTATAACTATTCATGGATATGTGTGTGAACTGACTATATTTGCGTGTTGATGATAAGCTAAGACAGATAGTACGCATTTAAGGCCACATATTTTTAGTCATTCTATATGATTAGCTAAGCGTAATGATTTAGGCATTGATTATGTATCAAGGATTAAAAAGATATAACTCAGTGTTAGAGATAGATGTGTAAGTGAGTAGGCATAAGCATAAGCATGATGGATCAAGCATTGATGAGTATCAGAGCAGAAGATAATCATCTATGTATCAGAATGTAAAAGACTCAACATAGTCATAAAACATAATAGATAATGAGTACTGCATTTAAGATAATGTTCAAAAAATTGTGACCTTGTTAAAAAGAAACAAGAAAACAAAAACATGCAGTATGAAAAAAAAATTGTGGGCTCCCCCTTAGCATGACTCCCCCTGAAACCAAGCTCAGAGTTTCTTCAATTTTCCTTTTCTCCTCTTTTTGTCATCATCAAAAGAAACTGTATAGAGGAAGAACTGAAGTGACATTTTTAGCCTCTTTGTCTCAGCTCTTGTAAGATTTCTCGATTTGTCTGAAGGATCTGAAGTAGTAAGTTCTCGAGTTTCGACGATTGTTTTTCTAGATTGTCTAGCGTATCGGCAATCAGCTGTTGATTTTCAAGCAATATTCGTATTTGAGGGGTGATTGGCTACGAATGACTGGTGGATGATTGGTTTGATTCTTGAGCAGGCTTAGGGATATATGGTGGAGCTGGCATTGAAGATTCCTTGATATAGGCATAAGGAGAATCGTTTGCTAAAGTAAAGTCTATTTCAGGAACAATGTTTTCCGTATTATCATCTGATAACTTCCTTTTAGTGGATGACGAGGGTTGCTCTTTGTTTCCTCCAACTTTGCTTCCTTGATCGGTTTCAGATTCTACAGGTTTGGATAGAGGATCAGGTACGTTTTCACCATCGATGTCCATTTGAATTTTTGCAGAATCTTCTGATCTGCTATCCAAATTGATTATCATTTTCTTTTCTTCAAAACATTCTGTATTGCTGTTAGCTTTTCTCATTCTTTTGAATTGTTTTGCAAAAGCGCCAATGAATTTTCTTTTGGCTCTAAACGAAGATATGGTGTAGTCAATTTCGATCATGTATACAAACCATTCATTTGCCAATGGATAATTCAGATGTTTGAATACTTTGGTTAAGAACATTCCATATAGCATTGACGCAGTTCCTGCTTCCTCTTCTTTAGAAGCAGATGCATCAATCATGTAGTCGAAGAATAGTTTGGGTAGGTTAACTTTTCTCATTGTTAGTACATAGAAGAGTAATATGTAGTCTACCCTAGCGAGTGAGTCCATGCATCCTGCTCTAGGAAGAAGAGAGAAATGAATAAGTTTGCAAACTTGTCTTGCTTTGGAGTTAAGCATGGTGACAGTTATTTTGCTGGGATGATACTCTTGAGAGTTTGTGAGACAATTTGAAACTTCTTCTACTAATACTTCAAGACTAGTGAACTGGTTTTCATTAGCAAGACATTGGATTCCTTCATTAGGAGCAAGAGAAATATGGGAGAGGTCATATGTGCTATGTTCTAGATCTATTCCTCTGATATAGAAGATAAGAACAGAGTCAGTTACCTGTACTAGTTGTGAATAGAATGCTATTACCATTCTGGTAAATACTCTATCAGAGATGTTGAGAAATCCCTCCTATCCTTGAAAAGTGATAATTTCTAGGAGGAATACAAAGATATTCATTAGTTCTTTGGAGAGCCTTTTTCCTGGTGCTACTGGATGACCGGCAAAACTATCAGCATAGTATTGTTGATGAAATGATTCATCATACATTTGGAGTATTCCTAGATTGGTGGCATTGCCGTCAAACTTATTTCCATCAAGCATGTTTTGAATCTGCTTTTAAAGAGGATGATTAATGGCAGAGACGAGTGGAAGACATAAGTGATGGAATAGAGTAAGTAGAGGCTTATTTTGTGTTCAATGGGTTTCGAGGAGAGAGACAGACAGAGAGAGAGAGAGAGAGAGAGAGGAATGAGATGATTTGAGGAAGTGTGTAAGAGAAGACAGAAAAAAGGGTAGAGAACTTTAAATGATTATGGAAATGTCTAGAGGAAGACAGGAATGAAAGGAAGGACATGTACAGAGAGGTTGGTTAACAAGTGTTAGGATTGAAGCGAAGTAGGAGAGAGAAAATAGTATTTCAAGGAAATTTTTCCTGCTCTTTGGACATTAACTCTAAATGAGTGATTTTTGACTCCTTGAACCACTATTTTTTAAGGGTTCACTTTCTGATCTCCTTCTAGTACTTTCCGTTTCCCAAGAGTGTTTAAAAGGTTTTCCCTTAACTAGACATCTTTACAAAGCTTTTCTTCCTAAACTTCTTGAACCTTATCTTCCCTTTGAGATTGTGACAAAAGCTATTTGAGAATCACGAGATGAGCTTTGTCATTCATGCTGATTAATTGTGCAACCTTTAGCTATTTCATGGAAGGGAGAGTGCCCAAAAACCATTATGTGTCTGAATGCTTATGCAAATTTTTGAAAAACTTTCTAAATACATTTAACGTATTTTATTAAAAGAAAATTCGCTTATCACAAGGTTAATCAATAAAGAGACATGGATCTGCAGTGCTGAATAGGATTCTTCTAATCAGAATCAATTATTGCTATTATTATAGAGTTATTAGGAATACTTTTCTGTCTGATGTTTTGTCTGGTTCCTTATCCATAGCATTTGGGTGTGCTAGATTGGTTCAATTCTCCATTTTCTCCTTGTTCCTTTCTCTGTATAATCAGAAGTCTTTGAATATTTTAAGAGAGGAACCACCTTGTGGTTTCTTGGTTCCTAATGACTTCATTTTATTCTTCAAGTATTCAAGTTTTGCATCTTTCCAATTAAGATCAGCTTTTGCAATGAAGTTTCCACCCAGTCTTGACTAGTCCAAGCCTTTTCCACATATTTTATCACAGAGGTGGAGATGGAAGGGCATGTTTCCCAAAATCTTCAGATTGCTTTTACTTCTTGCTCAGAAATATTTTCTAGTTTTCTTTAAAGTTCTTCAGCATACTTTCTAAAGTATCTGATTTCTGGAGTTTACTTTTTGAAGGTGCAACTTCCATTCTTTTTGTTACTCAAGGATCTTCTTGAGACTCTTTTCCTCAAAACCTTTCTCCAGTCCTTAATGACAGTTTGCAAAGTAGTTCTTGAATACTTTTCATTTTCAAATATAAGTCATTTGGATATCTAGAGTATCTTGCTTCTGATTTTCTTTCTTGAGCCAAGAAAGATATCTGACATGGTACTTAAAAGAAAATAATTTTGGTACTCAACTTTCTTGAGTCCACTTTGGTTAGTTGACCAAGAAGGATACTCCCTTCTTGTGAAAGATAATAAGAACAACTGAGAAAATGATTGTTGATGAGACTGCATTTTCTCGTAACTTCCTATTTTCTCTTCATTTCTCAGATTCATTTTCTAAAGCAATGGTCTTTACTGTCTAAACACAAGTTTGAGGATAATGAGTCTTTTGACATTTGACCAGTTCAGATGTTCAGAAGCTACAAAGGAAGATTCTCAAATTCAGAAAAGATTTTTTGAGATCTATTTAATTTAATTTTGAGACTTTTGCCTCTAAACGCCTAAAGTTTGAAAACATAATTTATATTTTCTTTTTAAGTTTCTCTATTCAAACTTAGCTTATTCTTCTAGGGATGCTTTGAAAAGAAAGTAAGCTTATTATTTGGCAGAACATCATATGACATTAATGAAGATAAGGATTTGAGTTTGAGTATTCATACATTGTGTGCTTCTGTAGGCTATTTATCATGGTCATGCAATTTAAGAGGATACATTTTGACCTTCATTTTGTCCTTTTGATCTTTGATCTTTGCAATCGTTAGGCTGCTCAACCCCTAAAGGCCTGGCTCTGATACCACTTGTTGTTAAAAGGGTGCACGAGAAGGGGGCTTGAATCGTGCTTTCTGAAGTCTTCTTTTTCAATCTGAAACATTAAACATAAAACATACTATTAAGCATGAAGCTTGAAGTGCAGCGAAATAGCAATTAGATGTTTCAGAAGGAAGGTTTTTAAGGCTTAATAATTATTATGCATTTTAATTATGCTTGATTAATAATCAACACAAAGCACATAACATAAAAATAAAAGGTTAAGGAAAAGAGAATGAACACAAGTATTTTTACATTGGTTCGGCCAACTTGCCTATATCCAGTACTCAACACATGTTGAGATTTCATTAACAACAACTTTCTCAACCTCAAAAAGTAAATGAATAGTCTTTATAATAGCCTTCCCAAGCTCTCACTTGCACAATGGCCAACCCCAACTATGACATAATCGAGTAGTTCTGTACCAGCCTGTCCAGGGTGAAACCGTGACTTGCAGACAACTTCTACTACCACGTAGTAAGTAGTCTTGAACTAGCCTCTCCAACTTGAACCGTGATAAGTAAATACCTTTGCTATCCTGTTGCAAGTAGTTTTACCTTAGTCTCTCCAAGCTATGTCACACACTGATCATTAATAGATCAAGGTTACAAAGGTTATGTGTTTTGGTTGCCACTCAAACTAACCTATACCCATGTTTCCTTAAAAATATTTGCTAATACAAACCTGGGAAACATGAGCGACTCCTTTCTCATATCTCTTCATGAGAAAAGCATACAAATCGTTATAGAGTAAAGAAAGAAGATTTTTATACTTCAAGATGATTGATTACATATTATGATCAACAACATAGGAAGTGTGAAGAGATTTTTTCAGCATTTTTGCTCTTATTTCTTCAACTCTCTCATCGGTATTTATGTATGGCATCTCCATTTATACAAGTCCTTCTTCATGATCATTGCCTTTGATGAGATCTCCAAGTGACACATGTAGATAATCAATTGTGTCTTGGAACGTTACTCTAGAGAGGTAGGTTGACAGACTTGTCACATCGGTTGCAGAAGCCGTTGTGCTTTAGACATTTTCTGATGTCCTCATTTTCCTTTTACTTTCTGACCATAGTTTCTGAACTCCTCCAACTAGAAGATATGATCACGAATCAATTAGGCATAAGAGATGATGTACCAGTTATAACACTGGGTCTCATTTTCCTTTTCCTCCATTTTCCTTAGCATTCTTTTCTCCACAGTTAAGTTAGCTTTTTGACAATGTAATCAATCTCTTTAACATTTCTTCAATCTTCCAGTCTTCAATCTTGGCTAATTGATGATGATTTCTTGGCAATTACAGTGATTGATGACTGAGTAACACGTTTCTCTTGGACATGAATTGATTTCTTCATCTTTGGTGTACTTTCTGAAGATCTTTTCCTTGGTTTCTTGATCTTTGGCTTCATCTGCTTCAATCCTCAAGCATTTACACTTTCTTTGCATGAGACAATATTCACCTTTTTAAGCTTGATCTAATTCCTTGAGATAAATAGGATTTCTCATGTGTAGTGAAATTATTCCCGATTCAAATATGCTTCTATGCTTTTGGTCCATAAACATGAATACGTGCTTTGCACGAGATAACATTCACTTTCTTTTTAACTAAATCTCTTCCCGTGAGATAAATCATGCTTGTGCATGCAAAGTGAAATATTATTCTTGCTTTAAGTCTATATTATGTCTTAATCTGTATACACGTTCTTTGCTTGGCATAATATTCACCTTTTATTTAGCTTACTCTCTTCTCATGAAATATTAGTCTTGCTTTAAGTTCGTGTAATACAAACCGGATCAACCTGTTATGCTTTGTCAAGAAACTTACGTAGCCATTCGTCATTCTTCAAAGTATTTTCTTTAAACTGACTTTGTTGTCAATCAAAACATTTAAGCTCATACTTTCTGAAGGGTTCTAAAGTTTACACTTCCCTGTTTCTATGAGAAATGTAAAGGAGTTGGTTCATAGCACTCAAGCAAAGGTCCATGAGTGTAGTGGAGTGCAAAACCAAGTTTGAGGAGCTTTGCAAGTTTTCTATTGTCTATCAGCGTAATCCGGATGAAACTTGGAAGTGCATGACATATGATGTAACACCCTAATTTTTAACCCAATACTCTAGAACATATTTAGGTTAATCATTAGGTTATTACTTCGTAGTTTCATTCTCTTATTAAAATACTTAGCAGAAAATACAGGTAAATTTTTCTTTTTGAAACTTGAAAACAAAACATGAACTGCTTGCTAAAACATGTGTCATCGCCATCGTCCCCAGCCACTTCGGTTTCATTTATGAAAGAGGTGTTCATGCATAAGGGTTGGTTTTAAACTTTCCAAATCACTTTATCTGAAGTGGGTGTCTTTTAGTGTGAATCTTGATGACATGAATGCAGCAGATATTGAATGGATGCATGCTAATACATTTTGCAAGTAATCAATAGAACACAATCATTAGAAAGCCTCAACACATTAGTGGCATAAAGCGACATTAAAACATCATACTCATTCTTATACTTAAACTCTTAAGATTCTTTTTTTTTTCTCAAGACCACCTTCATATCATGTTCACCAAAATCCAACAAACATACCGGCCTGGCGATATTATTCTTGGTCACCAAAAACTCCCTCTGACTTATCGCCTAGGAATGAGCTCAATCCTAACTAGTCGTCACTAGATTTAATATGGGCGAAAGAAGGGGTAACTTATCATTTATAAGGATCACCTATCATAGGATCTTTCCTTCTTTGAAATGCTCTACTGGTAACTAGTACATAGTGATATTGTCCGCTTTGGCAAGCTCAATGTCAATACCCTCACGGTTTTGTTTTTCCTGGGGGTGCTTGGCCGAATCGATGTCACCTAAGAAACGCATCTCAGTGCTTTGTCACATAAAAATCTCCTAGGGGTGCTCGGCCAAACCGATGTCACCCAGGGTTTTAATCTCACATGATTCTTAAAAAACATTCTCAAATCCTTTAGGTTTGATGGAAATTCGACAGCATAACAGCTGTATACCGAATTTCCTTCAAACCGACTTTATGCCACAAATCTCACAACACATATGCATTTCTTATTCAACTTCTTAAACACGATAGACATAACAAATCAATCAAACACTCATCATAGCTCATATATTATCAAAACATATGCATCAAAACATCATACTTGCAAAATCAAACTCAAAGCATTAAAGATCTCTTAATGTCTTATGCTTTGACCCTTAAGGTCCTTTAACTTGAAATCTAAGTTGTCTACCATCACAACTTAAGCTCTCGGGTACCTATAGGCTCATATCTAAGTATTCCTCACTCAATTCTATGTTCATAAACAATTCTAAACCTCAAGAGTGCAGAATCCATAATTTACACTTTACGGGTACCTAGGAGTCACAACTTTGACCCTTTCTAAGTTCAGTTTGTTCCTAAGGCATCAAGATCAAGTCCTAAACCAATTATGAGTAGTTCCTACACATTTAAACTAATTACAAACCATGATTTCTAATTTTAAACCTTGCTAGACAGAATCCAGAAAATTACATTTCTAAGGGATCTAAAAGTCTCATTTTAATTCTTTTCTAGTTACTAACTTGTCTTAACTTTCTCAAGTGAATTTTAGTATTAATTATACACAAACATACTCATATTATCATCATCAAAACAGCATAAAACAGTGAGCAACCAAGCATGGTAGAACCAAAAATATCTCCATCAAACAATGGATAAAACTTCATTTCTAAAACACATAGATTGCTAGTTTCTCTTGGAACCTTTTTAAAACTTTCAAAACCCACTTAGAAACAATTTATTTCATCAAAATCATCATAAGACACATGAGGGCAGTAGCTATTTCAAATTAATTTCAAGAGGGTTTTAAAACATAACACTTTGCTCACAAACATCTCTTGAGATCATCTAAGCTTAGGAAAATCATAAAACATAAATCTTAGTATTTGTAACTATACAAACCCTTATGAGGCCGAAAATCAAAGGAGTAAGAAACATATATTTTCAAGCTTTGCTTGAGATAATAATGGGTAAGTCTATGAGCTCTAAATCTCTTAAGTTATGACATAACCTTAAATATGCAATGCACTTTGTTTTAGTCTTTATTAGGAGGTGAGAGCACAAAATAAATATGCTATGCAAATCCATTATTATCTTGGAGATTTAGTGAGAACATAAACATAAATATGAAGATGCAAGTTCATTCTTTTATCTTGAATATTTAGTAATGACATAAAAATAAATATGGATGCAAGTTCTTTTTATCTTACTTAGAGCTCATATAAGACTTTTAGAGAGAACCAAAAATCTCAACCCAACACTTATCTCAACAACAAAGTGAGCTTTAGAGTTCTTGAACCAAAGTTTCAAGGAAACTACATGGCTCTTGAACATCATCATCAAGCTCAAGAAAGATGAACCAAGAAGCTAAAATAAATAACAACATTTCATTAAACTTGTAAAGGAAAGGAAATGAGAACCGAAATAAGAAAAGAAAAAGAAACCGAAAAACCAAAAGAAATGAAAAGAAAAGAGAAGATAAAATGGTTCAAGATCAAAATCAAGATTAAAGCTTTAGAGGTTTCTCAAATGAAAATCTCAAGTTCATTATCTTGAAACCCCATCATCAAGCTCAAGGAAAAAGAATCAAAAGATTAAAACACATAACACCACTATTTTTAAAACCAAAATCAAGATAAGAAAAAGGAAGAGAAGAACCGAAAATATAAGGGGGAAAAGGAAAGGAAATCTGAAACCTTGAGCAAGGAAAACAAAGGAAAAACTAAAATGTTTCAAGAGTCAAGAACAAATTTCAAGCTTTAGAGGTTTCTCAAATGAGAATCACAAGACCATTATCTTGAAACCTCATCATCAAGCTCAAGTTTTTCTTTTGAGAATCAAGTTCCAAAATAAAAATAAAACAAATAAGAAAAGAATGTGTTCCAAGAGAAAAAACAACACTTTTTCATCTCAAACATCAACAACAAAAGAAAAGCTTTTGGAAACAAGAACCCCTACCAAGAGTGAAGATGAAAGCTTGGTTCTTTGAAGTGAGAATGAGATGAAAAGCTCCTCCAAAATGGTGGTGGTGATTCGGCCAAGCACAAGGAAAAGGAAAGAAAGGTGTTTTATGTGAGCTTTGTTTTTGAGAAAGGAAGCTTTGGTGTTTAGATGATGATCTATGGTGGTGGTGTGGTGGTTTGAGGTGGTTTATGGTGGTTTGTGGTGGTGGAAGGAGTTTCTAAGTGGTGGAGAAGAACTTGAGGTTGAGAGCAAGTAAGAAAGCTTTTTTTGTCACAAACTCAAACAAAAAAGCAAATGGTAGAAGTGTGGGATTTCTTTACACTTTGCTATATATATTGTGAGTTAAATTTTGAAATGTGGAGGTGAATTATGGGGGGAAGATGCACGAAATTTTGGAGCCTTTGAGGGAGGAAAATATCTTCTCAAAGTGGTCATTCAAAGCATGGTTGAAAGGATGTTAAGTATGGGTTCAAGCATGACTAAGTATGGTCCAAGGTATGGCCATTGTGTGTAAGAAAAATTCAAAATGTGGGAAATGAGGGGGAGTGCATTTCAGCCAGCACATGACAGCGAAGGGGAGAGAGAATTGTTCATCTAATTGTGTGCTAATTGATGTGCTTAGGTGTGTATTAGTTTAGGTACAAAGTTAGGAATTGCTAAGCATAAATTTAGGTAACTAAGAATGTTATTAGGAACTTTATGACATGATTAAGGAGTGCTCATACACATTTAGAGGATTTTAAATTCATTTTATGAATAAACTTTGTAGATAAATTTCCATGATTTAAGGAATTGGAGAGAGAAAATAGTATTTAAGATTCCATGACTAGGAATCTTGAATTTAAAATAAGATTTGAGTTTAAATTAAGCAGTCTTAGGTTCTAATTAACTTTAATAAATTATTTTGACTCTAGATTAATTATGAAAATTAATTAATCTTTGATTAGAGCCTAATATTTCTTAGGTTTGCTTAATCACGTGATTAAGCTAAAAAACACAAAACTAGGGGTAAAATCGTAATTTCGTACAAAAATTGCCTAGGACCACGGGGACTAAAACTGAGGTCACAAAATACATAAAAATACCTTTTAAAACCATCTGGAGAAGTTTCGGGTCCATCCGGTGCCCATACCCGTGTCAAACACAACAGGGGTATTTTGGTCATTTTGACCCAAAATATCAAAAAATGAAATTTTCAACCCTGGAAAGATACACAAGTCAACTAATCCCCTTCAAACATTGAGTTAGCCCCTTGAGGATTGCCGGGTTGGCTATCCTCGAGTTCCGGGCCGAAAATGACCTTAGAGGCATTTCGGTCATTTTTACTCTAATAGAAAATTGGGGTGTTACATATGAAGGAAGGTTACGTGACGATATTAAGGCAACTGTGAGTCTTTTGGAAATAAGGGATTATGCGACTCTAGTAAACAAGTGCAGGCGCATAGAGGAGTCCAACAATAAGTTGGCAATCATGTAATCTACTAAGAACACTTCTAATAAGAGATTAGCACCTGAAGGCTAAGATTATGAGAAGGCCCCCCTAAAGGAAGCCATTTCAGCCCAATCTGCATGAGGATAAATGGCAACAATGGTCAACCACGAGCCAAGATTGTCCAAAATGTGGCAAGAACCATGGGGGTAGACCTTGCTTGGCTGGGCAGAACATATGCTATCGTTGTAGAAAGCCATGACATATAATGAGACAGTGTCTAGAGAGATATCCAAAACCTACTAAAAAGCCATAACACCAGAGGAGGGTCTTTACCATAAGTGCTAAAGGGAAGTCACCACCAACGAATCCAATCTAAGGTAGGAACATTTAGGATTTGATTGAACTATTTGAATTTTGTGTGAATTCCTTGTTTGATTTATGAAATTTGTCTTTTGAAATTGTTTTCAAATGAATTTTGAGGGTAAAATTCTTTTTAAAGTGGGTAATAATGTAACACAAAAAATTATTTAAAAATTAATTTGAGTTTTATTAGTCATAATTTCAAAAATCTGGCAGATTTAGCAATAATGAGGACGATCAAATGGATGTGTAAAAATAAAGTGAACAGTAACCTTGCAGGCCCGTCAAGACAGCCAAAACCCTAGCATTAGGGCTTGGAGATGACTGAAATTGGAAATTATAGGATTAAGATTAGAAATGGGTAGGAATTAAGATATTATACCTGGAATTAATTTTCAGGCAATGTTTGATTACCCTGGTACGATGTTTTATCCATTCGGTAGACTTTTGATGTGTAGTTTTTAACACTGTAAAAGTTACTTGGTGGCTAAGTAACCTTTGTCAACCATTTTATGCGGGCAAATTTCACACCATTATAGCACAAATTTATTTGCACATCAAAAAATCAATTTCAAAACCACAAAAATTATCCATAACACCTGTGTCCATAAGGTCCTATAAAAATTTTGGTACAAAAAGAGTTCTCTAACTATGTTAACAAAATTAGACAAATTCGGAGGTTAAAAACCCCCCATTTACACCCTCTCAAATGATCCTATCAAATCATACAAAAATTCAAGGTTGGACCTCAATATGTCCTCAACAACTTGTAAAATTTCAACATAAAAATCAATTATTTGCTATAGTAACAAAATTAGACAAACTCAGAGCTTTAGAATTGACTGTCCAGACAACTTATCAATAGTTTTTATATTTTTATAAAATAGTGAAAATCATTTTCAAGACCCAAGAAAAATATTTAAAACTCCTTAAATGTTAGATTTAACATATAAAATTTTTAGAGGAAGAATCTATCTACAAATCCCTCAGAAAAATCATGAATCCTAACCTGTCTGCCTAAAATCAAGATTCACAACAACATAGCTCAAAACATATTTTGAGAAAAAGAGTTTTCTAACACCATCCAAACACTCCACAAAAATTAATACATAAACATCTAAATGTTATCAACCAATACAACAAAAAATATCAAATTAAATTAGTGGTTAAAATAGGAAAAAATGAATTTGAAGCAAAAGGGGTTCATGATATGAATGTAGTATTTAAGTAAATAATTCTTTGTAAAATAAAAAGTATTCGATGACTAGGATTTAATCTTTTTAATCAAGATTAAATATTAGACTTACACTTGGCCCTTTGTAAAGATTAAATTAGTTTTTGGTGTTAGAAATCGCACACCAAAATTTTATCAAATAAGATGATATATTGGCACCCGGGTAAAATAATAATAAATGAAAGGTCATGATTAAAACTTGCTTTTCAAGTTTCAATCCTTGCCATCCATTGCTGGGAATGAAACCAAACTTTGAATTGGTAATATAATGACTTTTGATTTAAATATGATCGGTATAAATGCATGCCATATACTTTAAAAAGTTATTTATGAGGAATGAATGAGAATTATATTGTGAATGAATATTTACATGTGATTGGAGCATGTATTGGTAAAGAAGAAAGGTGATAAAGGAATATACGTGACAAAAGAGAATATGTGAACTTCAATTATGCATGTTTTGACATATGAGCAAAATAAAAACAAGACTTAGGTTGGGTAAAGAGGAAGGAAAAAAGAGGAACTTCCCTAGAGATATTATGAACCAGTAGAAATATCGGCTAAGAATATAACTGTGTGTGATTCGAAAGAGGAAAAAATGAAGTCCGATGATCACGTATAGGAATAAGCTCATTCTTGATGAGTTGTCTATTACCCATTATCGAGTTATCCACTGCAAATACCATATGTTATGAACTAAGTCTTCCTATGTAGATGAAAAAAGAAAAATGCATGGAATTAAGTTCTATGATCACAAGAGAAATATGAAGTCCCTTTTGACTTAACAAGGGCACGAAAAGATCACTGCAATTATCAAATGCATATGCATATTTTTATTAAATTATTTGTCTAGAATAAATTACTATGATTTTGAATGTCATGAAATACATGTTTTAAGTGATTTAATATTAAAAGAAACCCATTTCGGAATAATGATTTTTAACTTTAAAATGAACCTTTGATATATGTTGCATGGTCACATTTTCGTAATAAACTGAAGTGGCTGGGACAATGATGATGGCATGAATTTCAATACATCCCTTGGGGATACCCTACTGAGAATTTTAGAATTCTCACCCTATGTGTTTGTTTTCCAATGTTGTCTCCATGTTAATCCAAAGAACAATGAAGCCGCTACAATAAAGGCTAAATTGGAATTGCAGTAGTTTAGTGGTGAAAACTTGTATTTGTCATACTTAGTTGTATGTATATGAATGTAAATCTAATAGATAATAATTGTGTATTAAAGCTCATAAAAGAGCTTCCTTTTGTGCTTGATTTTGTATTCAATGGATGTTTTGTTGCTTTGTTATCTATTTTAATAGAACCACGATTTAGTTACTACCCGATTCGATCGATCTTGCCATACATAATTAAGAGAGGTCCACTAATTTATAAGTAATAACTCCTATGTATAATATCATGACTTAAGGATGAGGTTGCACTTGGAAGGGTGTTACAAAATTAATTAGGTGTTAATAAAGAAAATTTTATATTTAGTGAAATGATTTTACATTTATTATTGGTTTAAGATAAATATTCAGCTATTAACTAATGATTTTCTTATAAACAAATTCACCAAATAATTGAAATCCCCAATTATAAATACATGATTTCCTAGGCATCAAAAATAGTGTTTACATTCAATTTTTTTTTTTAAAGTGGTTGAACACTAGCCCTTATTAACCAAAGTTTCAGGTTTAAATATTATATAGAGGCAATTTTATAGGTGAAAAAAGAGTTTGAGGGAAACTATTCTATAAAAAACATTGAGGAAATTTTACCACACAACGAACTAACAAGATCCAAACAAGATTAATTATGGCATAATTCATTTTTAAATCTTGAACAATCGGTCGCAAGCCTAGCCCGCACCAGCTTGGACCTAGTGCCGCTTGAGTCTCTATAGCTTTTCAAAGCCTTGAAGGCTTGTAGAACGATTAGTCATAAGCTCGGCCCGCTCCAGCTTCGACTTAGCGCCACTGGTCTCTCCAGCTCTTCGAAGCTTTGAGATTGGGGGACTTGCGAGAGGATCAGTCACAAGCCTAACCCACACTACCAACTTGGGCCTCGTGCCACATTTTGGGCCATATGAGGCCCATACAACGCGGTCTGAGAGCCTACGATCCACTAGCCGAGTACTGATCCAGGTTAGTTATTTGAAATGACTAACAAATCCCTGGAATGGGGCCTCAGACACAAAGAATCGAAGAAGAAACAAAGGATATTGAACACCCAACATCCAAGGATACCCATTGATGAGGATCTATGGAAAGATGTCCAAGAAATCCGGTTCCCCAATGTACAAGCAGAGAAAGTACTGGTCTAGTTTCTCTTCTCTAGGCTCTAAGATTTTGACCACATTGTGTTGATTGGAGGAAGAGATATGAGTACCATCAGGGGTGTGAGACTTTTTGTGATCATTTAGAAACTTTAGCTAGAAGTGGCAAATTGACAAGGTATCTTCCACACCACCAAAAGGAACAAGGACGATGTCCTACACCAAAATTTGACCAGCCAAAAAGCTTGAGTAAGAAAATGACTGGTCAAAATCAAGAACTAACCATTAAGGGAGTAATTAACATTATATCCGAAGGATTTACTGGGGATGGGACATAGAATCTGCTCGTCATAGGCATCTTCGCTCTCTTCATATAGTGATGAGCATTGGGAAGACTGTACCAAGGCAGAAAGTTTCTGATATCCTTATCGCCTTATCAGCCAATGACTTTCAAGGGGCAGAGCCTAACCCTGATGACCCGATGTTGATTTGGGTTATTGTGGCATATTTTTACATAAGCAAGAGACCAAGGAAGCTCTGCTGATGTAACTTTTATGGATGATTTTCCAAAACTATGTTTGCCACAAGAAAATGTGTCCTCCTCTAATGAGGGACTTATTGGATTCACAAGGGAACAACTTATCATCAAGGGAGTATGGACTGATGGCCGTCAAGGGAGTGTGGATTGATTTCCTTATAGCATTATTGTTGGTCACCCGTCTATTAATAGATCGAAGGCCATTGTTTCTACTCTACACTTGAAAATGAAATTCCCCCTTCTCATGGGAGTAGGAGCTATACATGCTGACCAGCAAAAGCCTCGCCAATGTTATGTGGATTTTCTATGGATCCATAAACTACAGGACTTTCCAGTTAGTCATAGACTAAAAAGAAAATCATCCGATTGCTCAAATGTTAGCTTGATCGAGCTTGATCCCAGAGAAGACTTTCAAGAACGGAGACTACAGCTAGAGGGTGAATCAAAAAAAGTGAAGATTAGCAAGCATGAGCATAGTTTTGTAATGGTCGGTGCAGGACTGCTAGAGGATATTAAAGCAAAGCTAGTTCAACTTCTTCTATAGCATTCTGATCTTTTGCATGGGTACCAGCTGAAATGCTAGGAATTGCCCCAAATTTTGTGTCCCATGTGTTGGAGATTGATGCAGGCTACAAACCTATTGCTCAGCAAAAGAGAAAGTTAACTGAAGAAAAATAGCAGACAGTGTAACCCCCGATTTTTCAGTTTAAGCGAAAATGACCGAATTGCCCTTGAGGTCATTTTTACCTGGAATTCGAGGATGGCCGACCCGGCGGTCCTTGAAGGGTCAACTCAATGTTTGAAAGGGATTAAACATGTTGCAATCAATAATAGAGATGAAAATCTCATTTTCTGAACTTTCGGCTCAAAATGACCAAAATACCCCTATAGCGTTTTACATGGGTATGAGTGCTGTTTGAGCCTTGAATCTTTCCCAGGAGTTCGAACTACTAATTATATGTGATTAATGATGATTGTTTAAGTTCGGGTGGTCCCGGGCAGTGTTTGTGCAAAATTATCATTTTGCCCTTGAAATAGTGTATTACGGGCCTAATGATGTAATTAAGGAAACCTAAGCGAAATTAGGCTCTAATTGAAGATTAATTAATTTCGGTGATTAATCTAGAGTTAAAATAATTTATTAAGGTTGATTAAAACCTAAGATTGCTTAGATACACCTTTATCTCTTTCTTAAAGTCAAGATTCCATGTCATGGAATCTTGAATAGTATTTTCTCTCTCCAATTCCTTAAATTAAGGAATTATGTCTAAGATTGATTACCTTATAAAATGAGTTTTGATTTCACTAATGAAGCAAGAACATTCCCTAATCATGTCTTGACACCCTTAATTACCTATTACCGTACCTAAACACTTATTTACAAACTCCTAATCAAAAGCCTAATCAAAGATACACTTAAACACACTTCTAATCCACATTTAGGAGAAACATTTCCTCCCCATGGCTGCACATCATGACCAGCCATTCCTCCCTCAAATTCATCACATGTTAATTTATTTTATATACAAAGAACCATGCTTTGAACCATGCCTTAAGTCATGCTTTGAACCATACCTAGCCATACTTCCAACCTTACCTTTGAATGGCAATTTGGAGGAGATATTTTCACCTCCCCTTGGCTGCATCATTCACAGCCTTTCCCCCCAAAATGCACCTCTATATTTTATTTTTTTCAACACAAGATATATATACTAAAATGCAAAGAAAGTACACACTTTACCACTAGCTTTTTTATTGGAGTCTTGTGACCAAAAGCTCTCATACTTTTCTCTCATCTTGAGTTCTTTTCCTCCTCCACTCTCAAGAGAAAACCACCACCACAAACAACCACAAACCACCACACCACCACCTCAAACCACCTCTCAAACACATAATCCTTCCATTCCTAAGCTTAGCCTCCTAAGAAAACTCATCATTTCCTTTTTTTTCCCCTTGGCCGAAAATCATCTAAGCCCCTAAGAGAAGATTTGTCATCTCATTTTCGCTCCAAGAACCAAGCTCTTTCCTTTCCTTCAAGACAAGATCTTTGGTAGGGGGTTTTGTTTTTAAAAGCTTTATCTTTTACTTGATGTTTCAATATGAAAAAGTTCTAGTTTCTCTTGGTTTAAGCTCTTTTCCTCTCTTTTTATTTTTGGCTATGAAGCTTGGTTTTGAAAGGAAAAATGTTAGCTTAATGATGAGGATTCAAGATAATGATCTTGTGGTTATCATTTGAGAAATCTCTAAAGCTTGAAACTTGGTCTTGATCCTAAAAACATTTCGGGTTTTCCTTTCCTTTTCCCTTTATTTTGATTTTGATTTTCCTTTTCCTTTTTCCTTGTTAGATTTTGGTTCTCAAGAAATGTTGTTATTTGATTTGTTCTCTTGATCCATTTCCTTGAGCTTGATGATGATGTTCACACCATAAGGTTTCCTTGAAATCTTGATACAAAGAACTCTAAAGCTAACTTTGTCTTGCTAAGATAAGTTTGGGGTTGAGGTACATGCTCCTTTAAAGTCTTGAATGAGCTCTATTAAAGAATAAAATGAACTTGCATCCATGTTTAAGTTTATGTTTTGCATATCATGTTTATTTTTCAATGTCATCACTAAAATCTCAAGAATAAAGAAATGAACTTGCATTCTCATGTTTAAATTTCAAGCTTTGCATTTCATGTTTATATTTCAAGTCATCTCCTAAACTTTAAAGATAAAAATGAAATTGCATTTCATATTTACTTTAAAGTCCTCACTTTACTTTTATAATGGAGAATAAAATAAAGTGCATATCATGTTTATGTTTTGCTATCACCTAAAGATCTTAGAGCTCAAAGACTTGCCCTTTTTATCTAAAGTAAAGTTTGGTAACTGGAAGCATTCTATAGATGCTAGGTTTGGCCATGTGATGATGATGAACTTATCATAAGTTTCATTTAATCACAAAGGCCAATAAGCTATGTCTTAAGATTTTCTTAAGCATAGAAAAGCTCAAAGAATACTATGAGTATGATTTTATGATTTAAAACTCATTTAAGAGTAATTTAGAATAGCTATTGCTTTGGTGTTATATTTTTATGATTTTAATGAAATAAATTGGTTTCTAAAGGAGTTTTGAAGTCCTAAAATGATTCCAAGGGAAACTAGTAACTTACATACATTAGAAATGTGATTTTATGTGATTGTTTGAGATAAACATTTCGGCCACTGCCTTGTTATAATGGATGCTGTGTGAAGCTGTTTTAATGCATTAGAGTGTGTAAAAATTATGTTTAATTGAAGCAAAAAATATTTTATGAGTGTTAGGAAAGATTAGTAATTAGAAAGAACCAAGAATATGAGTTTTAGAACCCTTAGAACTCAAGATCATGGCTACTATTTTAGGATGACTAAATTAAAGACAAAAATTGTTTTAGAAGTGTTTAGAAGTGTCGGATTAATTCCTAAAGGTAGTAACAATTAGTTTTAGTGCCTTAGGAAGAGTCGAAACTTAGAAAGGGTCAAAGACGTGACTTCTAGACACCCGTAATCGAAATATAGAGATTCTACCCATTCTGCATAAGGATGTTTGGAGTTGTTCATAAGCATAAAGATTAGTGAGAATTATTAGTTGTGATCCCTTAGGTGCATAAAAGATGTATATCGGATATTAGGTTAGCCGGATTGTAAGTTTAAGACCCGAAAAGATCAAAAGCATAAGATACTGTAGGATAAAGGAGGTAATGAGAGTTAGTATTTCAAATGAATGTATGTTTATTTGTGAGTTGTTGTGAGCATAGCATATGCATTAGTTGAGCTCGGTCCATGATTCAGGCACGCTAGTTAGGAGCATGTTTATTTTACAAAAGGAATGAAGATCTTTATGTGCTGATGTATATGCTATGAGAAAGTGTTTATATGGCTTTAATAGCTTATCATATTCATGAATTGATGTTGAAATGCATGTGTTATTCCATGACATGAGATGAGATTTAAAGTGATATAATGATATATGGAAATGATCCTCTAGACTCCCCAAATTAAAGGTTAGGAGAGGTAATCCAAAAGGAATTGCATACTCATGATAAGTTAAAGAAAGGAAGTGAGGTGTTACCCCCTCTATTACCCTATATTGAATCTAGTAATGGCTAGTTAGGTTGAGCTCATCCTAGGCGATCGGTGAGGTGGAGTTTTGGTGGCTATTATAAAATCGCTGGGGAAGGTGAGATGGTTGGCTTAGGATGGTTACTAAAAGGGTGGTTATTATGAAAAGAATTTAACAGTTCAGTTATAAGAAAGTAAAGCAAAGGTGCATATGCATATTTTATCTCATTCTCCCATCAGTGCATTTAATCATGTGATATGTGCTAAGTGACTCTAGTCCTCTAACTTTCCTCTTACTTATATACTTAGTATTATGTTGAGTTATAAATTTGTATGCTTGTGTTAATTACTTGTGTTACTTATGCCCCTAAGGTATTATCATACATACATGAGATAATTGTTGCATTCATGATATTAAGACCCATGCTAAAAGACACCCACTTCGGATAAAGGATTTTGAGAAGATTAAAATTGAACCTTATACATGTACATATCTTTCATAATGAAAACCGAAGTGGCTGGGGATAATGACTATGACACTTGTGTTAGAGTTGGGACCCTACTGAGAATCTTGAATAAGTTCCTCATCCCTTCCTTTTTATTCCGTGTCTTCTCCAAACGAGGATAATGGCGTTGTTCATAATTTTCCGTGAAGCATGGATGTGGGAGATACGCTACAAACCAGATCAGAGGGTCGCAGTGGAAGCATGAAGACAACTTTCCTTTTAATCCCCTTATACTTTTGCGTAGCCTAGTCCCTCAATGGACATGTAGTGGAAACCAGGCTAGTTTGATGATAACCATGTTTAGTTTTGGTTTAGTGTATGTGCAACCTGATTGGTGGATTTAATACCTTTGGGTGTCCTTTATGTATATAGGACATCACTATTATGTTATAGATATGATAAGATAATTTGGTATGTGACATGTTATGCTTTGGCTTTTATATATATATCATGATGAGGTTTATATGATTGCTACTATTATGTGAGTATTAACCGATATCTATACACGCACGTGGCTTGCATTTTGGTTTTTAAGTTCAAAAAAAAATTTAGTCATATTTTTATTACTTGTATTTTAAAGAAGAATAAGTTAAATTCTGAAATAAAGGCTCAACAACCAATAATTAACCAGAATGTGACTCGAGCGTATTAGGTTAAAAGTTAGGGTGTTACAGATAGTGAAAGTCGAGACTGACAAACTTTTAAAGGTCACATTTATTAGGGAAATAAGGTAAATAAAGTGGTTTTCCAACATGGTGTTCACAGAGAAAGCAAACAATAGAGCATGACACATGTGTGTTGTTTTTACTGATGTATATAAGGCTTACCCCAAAGACTTATACCTGGTGTTGAATATAGATTGATTGGTAAATGCAGTGGCAGGTTGCCAATTTTTTTGTTTTATGGATGTATACTCTGGGTATAATCAAATCTGAGTGCACCCTAATGACAAGCAAAAGACAGCATTCATGACCGATAATCTAAGCTACTGTTATCGGGTAATGCTTTTCACAATGAAAAATGCAGGGGCAACCAATCAACGATTGATCAATAAGGTATACAAGCAGCAAATCGAAAGAAATGTAGAGGTTTATGTGAATGAAATGGTCACCAAAACCCCCCACAATGACAACAATTATGCTAACCTTTAGGAAATTTTTCAACAGCTCCAGAAACATAACATGGATCTAAATCCTACCAAATGCATTGTTTGGGTGAAATCCAAGAATTTTCTTATATACATGATGATAAGTCAGGGCAAAGACTAATCCTAATAAGTGCAGGGCAATGATGGAAATGAAGAGCCTATTAACCATGAAAGAAGTCCAACAATCGGCAAGACGAGTTACTACTCTAACTCACTTCATGTCTAGAGCAAAAGATAACCTATCTATTTGATTGTATAAGAAAGGCCAAAAATTTTAAGTGGACGGCTGAGTGTGAGCAGGCCTTTCAGAGCATCAAGTTGTTCCTTGTAAGCCCTCCAATCTTAATGAGGCTAGTGACTGAGGGGCCTCTTTTTTTGTATTTGTTTGTCTCCCTGATAAGGGGGCATTTGTGTCATTTATCTTACTTCTAAACCTTAGCTTTTTACATGAGTTTAATTGTGTTATTAGTATAAATAATTAGGATTTTGACTTGTTCTTCATTATGCATTTTTGATAGAATCATTTACTATTGCACTGATTTTGGGATTATTATTGAATGACACTCTATTGCATTTAACTTGTCTCTTTGACCATGGTTTTGTGCACAGGAACTTTGGATCAAGTGGAAATGTCAAGAACAAGGCTAGGAACTCTTGGAAAGAAGCTTGGAGGTCAAAAAGAGCAAAACTAAGAAGGTTCACTTTCGAGTGAGCATTGTAGCGCTTGGCAGAGACACTTCTAGGATTAATCGAGGCAACACTCTTTGGAGAGCACTGCAATGCTCATTTAGCGCTGCAGCGCTAGTGCGACAACTAGATTGCAGATAACTTATTTATTTTTGGGCCTCACTTTGGGCTATCTTAGAGAACAATATATAAAGGATTGACCAGATGTTTACTCTAGTTTTTGACTCAGTTTCTAATCTGCAGTTTTAGGATTTTCTCTCCTTACATCTTTCTCCACACATATGTCTATATCTTCTTTTCTATTATTCTCTTCCTTAGAGATTCCAATTGTGAAGGTGCTTTGTCTAGGAGATTGTGGCAAGGATTGTTGCTATTATTTTCAGGTTCTATTTATTTTCACTATTGTGATCCTCTAGAGATAAAGAAGTAAATTTTCTTTCGAGTATAGCGGTTTTTGGATGGATTGGGATGATATTTGAAACCCTCTTTTTATATTGAATGCATTAGTTTTCTCTATTTTCTATAGTTTTTAATCTCATAATTATCGTGGTGACTACTATAATTTTTATGGGGATAACTAAATTGTCAATCATCGTTTAAAGAAACCTTTTGGGCATAAATTGCTGGATCCATTGGTTTATGTTTGAGGGAGGACAATAGAATTAACCTTGTGATTGGCCGTTAGGCTATAGCAATTGGTTCATTAAATCAATGTGATTTCTAAATAAATTGAGATCTCATTTATTAGTTATTTGTATTGGTCAAATTCTAAAGGTTGATTGGTCACTAATATAAATGCCAGTAATTTATTACTAATAGCCACTAATAATTTAATATTTGGTCTGTGATAACTGGTTTCAATCCTAGGAATACCTTGTACTAATGCCTCCTTGTAATTGCTATTACCATTTAATTTTAATTATTTCAATCTTGATTCTCCAAACCCCTAATTTTCCTAACTAAGTGATAAAGCATCATTGAGAGATGACCTAGGTTGTGCTCTTTTACTACATTTTCTTGGTGCAACTTAGCATAAGATAATTTTGAATTTGACTCCCAAAGGGTAATAAGTGCTGCTTTGGTTCGAGAAGTAGAAAAAGAGCAATGGCCGGTTTATTTTCTGAGCAAAGTACTTTAAAGGCTGGAGACCTGGTATCCAAAAATTGAATAGTTCACCCTTGCCTTATTCATCTCATCCTGATAGTTACATTATTTTTTCCGAAGCCATCAGATCATAGTCAAGATTGACCAACCTATATGACAAATTTTTACAAAGCCTGATCTGGCCAAAAGAGAGATTGCATAGTTAGTAGAGTAGTCAGAGTAGGAAGTAATATACCAAAGTTATGGGCTGATCAAGTCATATTTCTTGCAGATTTCATCAATGAGTAAGGTGGCTTGGATGGCATCGAGAATGGCATTCCCATTGAAACTTGGACTCTATATATGGATGGTGTTTCCAATTTTAAGGGAAGTAAGGATTGGATTATTCTGGAAGGGCCGGATGGAGTGGCTATTGAGCAGTTCTTGAAGTTCAGGTTCAAAGCCAGTAATAATCAGGCAGAATATGAAGCTTTACTAGCTGGGCTGCAACTTGCACAAGAGGTCAAAGCCTCCATATTGTTCACCAAAAATGATTCATAGATAGTTACCGATTAGGTATTTTGGGCATGAGTACCACTCAGGCCTTTTCAAAGGTACTCGCGTTTTCAAAATTCCTTGTCAAGATTTTTAGTTCAGTTTATGTTAAGTCTTCCTAACCTTTTATTTGATGTAACAAGTGAGCATTACCAATCAAGCATGTAGTAATACAATTCATTTTTTAAACACATGCATCTGTATTGTTCTTAGTTTTGTTCACCATATAACAGTTTCACTGCCATTTATAACGTGCATCTTTAGCTCTTCAATGAACTACAGGTTAATAGGGAGTACTTAGCCAAGGATAGCCTATTAGTTCAGTATCTTGACCAAGTAAGGGACATGGCAAAGACCTTCAATAAATTCATAATAGAGCACATACTAAGAGAGAGGACCACAAAGGTCGGCTTCTTTTTAAAACTTGAAAGCAATAGGAGACCAAGAAATAATCGAACTATGATCCAAGAGACCTTGTAATACTCAATGTTGGTTCTTCGACCATTTTCACCATTACAACTCCTATTATGTTGATCAAATCTTCTTCTGCTAACCCAATCAATACAAATTTTTGGATAATGTCTATTGTAAAGTACCTCACTTTAGCCAAGCTCCTGGACACAGAAGATGATGCTCAGAAATTAAAACCATCGACAGCCTACTACATTATTCATGATGGTTAACTCTATAAAAAGGGGATTCAACATACCCCTATTGAAATGTCTTACACTTGATCAAGCCGAATATGTCATGGCAGAAGTGCATGAAGGTATCTACGGGCATCATCTTGCAACAAGATCTCTAGTAGGGAGGTTGCCTACTGCTAGCCGACCTATTAAATCAGACTTTTCCAAGTACGTCCAGAAATGTGAAAATGCCAATGATTTGCTTCCATGCACTTGGCTCTACCATAAGAACTTCATAGCTCAGACACTCAATAGCCTTTCTGTAACACCCTCCCAAGTACAACATCATCCTTAAGCCATGACATTAGACTTAGGAGTTGTTACTTATAAATTAGAAGACCTTGATTAAGTATCTACAATATATTTGAGTAAGTCATGCAATAACCATTTTGTAGGAAGGTAACCCATGTAAATTTAGAGAAATCATCCACTATGACAAGGCAGTACCTTTTTTTAGCAAGACTTGCAATCTTGGTTAGTCCAAAGAGATCCATATGTAAAAGCTCAAGTTCATGCTCAATCACTTTAGAAAGCATTAGTGCTATATTTTTTTTTATTGATAACAAAACCAATTTAAAGAAAATACTTTGAAGAATGACTAATGTCTGCCTTGAGTTTCTTGACATAGCACATAGGGATTTGCAAATTGCATAAAATGAACTTAAAGGGAGAATAATTTCACTTTACATGTGCAAACATGATTTATCTCATGTTAAGAGATTGAGCCTAATAGAAGTGAACATTATATCGTACAAAGAATGTATACATGCATCACGGATTAAAGCAAATCAAGTCAAGAACAAGAAACCAAGGCATGGGTCTTCAGAAAACAGCACTAGACATCAGAAAGTACACTCAAAATGAAGATACCAAGCAAACTCTGATAACAACGTGTTACACAACCTTCAATCATTATGATTGCAATTCTTTCATCATTACTAAAGCACTGATTGAAGACTAGAAAACTAGAGATTCATCAAAGGAACTGATAGCGCACATTAGAAATCTCACTTCACTTTGGAGCGCTAAACCTTACTAGAAAAGGAGGGAAATTTGAATTTTGAGATTCAAATCTCAAGTCAAACCCAATTACATCATCTCTTCTGCTTTCTTTGTCAACCACTCCAGTTTCTAGAAAGAAGAGTCCAAAAACCACGTTTAGAAAGTAAAAAGGTAGTTTTTGAAGGGACATCAGAAACCTTAATCACACAATGGCTTCTGCAACAGTATGACAAGCTATTAATCTACTCTTCTAGATTACATTTCCAAGACACAAATGGATGATCAACACATATCACTTGGACAACAGATCAAGGGCAATGATCCCAAAGGGAAACCATCTATAAATAGAGATGTTGTACTGAAATGAATGACATGAATTTGAAGATATAAGAGTAGAAACTCTGTAAAAATCCATCCACATGTCTTGCAAGGTTCATCACCTCATGTAATCAGTTTCCTTGAAGAGTGAAAAATCTTCTTTTTAAGTTCCTAAATAGTTTATATACTCTTCCACGGAAGAAATGGTAAAAAAAAGTCATTCAAGTTATCCCATGTTATTCATTATAAATTTGTAGGGAAACTTGAATGTATGTTAGTTGGAGTGACAACCTAACACTTAATCTTTGTATCCTTGATCCAGTAGTGATTAATGTCAGATAACTAGGAAAAGCTAATGAAAAACTACTTACAATATGATAGTGGGGGTTGTCCACTTATATCGGTTCAGCTTGGAGAGGTTAGTGAAATATTACTCAGCTCAGCTTAGAGAGACTAGTGAATAACTGCTTGCAACATGATAGTAGGGGTTATCTACTTATCACATTTCAGCTTGGAGAGGCTGGTGAATAACTACTTGTAATGTGGTAGTAGAGGTTGTCTACTTATCATGGTTCAGGTTAAAGAGGCAGGTGAACAACTACTTGATTTAGCTTGGAGAGGCTGATGAATAACTCCTTGATTTTTTACAGTAGTAGTTGTCTACTAGTCACAGGTTAGAGCTTAGGAAGGGTACTATAAAGACTATCCAGTTTTTTTTTTCTCAGTTTGGGAAAGATGTTAGTGAATCTCAACAGAAGTTGAGTACTAGATGTAGGTAGGATTGGTCGATCCAGTATAAAATATCAGTATTATATCTTTTTCTCCCTAATCTCTTTTACTTTCACTTTTCTACTTTACTATTCAATATCTGCTAGAAATTCTTTTTAGCTATTCTGTTACTGGAGTTATACTTCAAAAATTTACTTTCTAAAACATCTAACCATGTTTCCATTGCACTTCAAGCTTAATGGTTGATAGTATATTGTTTAAAGGTTCAATTTCTAAAAAGGACAAAAGTGAAGCAAAACACGATTCAACCCCCCCTTTGCATGCACTTTCCTATCTACAAGGTTTTCCTCTCAAACCAGGAGGCTGCTTCACATATGCCTTCTCAGAGGGGAATCCATTTAGGAATGTAGACTTGACATCTATTTGTTAAAAATTGAATCCCTTATAGGCAATAAAAGCAAGTAGAATTCTTATGACTTCTAGCCTAGCTACTAGTGCAAAGCTTTCATCATAATTAATTCCCTCTTGTTGATTATAACCTTGTGCAACCAATCTTGCTTTGTTTTTTATGACATTGCCAACTTCATCTAGCTTGTTTTTAAACACCTATTTCGTTCCAATGATGGTTTTTCCTTTGGGCTTCTCCATGAGCATCCAATCTTTGCTTCTCTCAAACCGGTCCAGTTTCTCGTGCATACTATCCACCCAACTTTGATTGTTCAAAGCATCTTCAATGTAGTCAAGCTTGATGGTGGAAATGAAAGCACAATTGGACACATTTTTTAGGGATGATCTCGTTCTCACACCCTTTAAAATGTCCCCTAGAAGTTGGTTATAAGAAACTGCTTTAAGCTCAGAAACTCCTCTATAGTTTCTAAAACCTTGATGTGCTTCAGCTCCTCCTTCATTTTCAAATTGTTCTTCTTTATGCTCCGAAATTTCACTTTCTGAGGGTATTAGAGTTCTGAGTAAGCTTTCTGAAATGGTCCATGTTCTGGACCTTACTTTCTGAAGATTAAGCTTTCATATGCTTGCTTTATGAGGGTTCCTTGAGATTCAGCTTCTCAAGGTTTTCTTCCAGCTCTTCAAGATCATTGGCTAAAGTCACTATTAAGCACTTTTAAGCTTAATATCTTCTCTTGAGATAAAACATAATTTCTCAGGTGTAGTGAAATTATTCTCGATTCAAGTCCACTTTTATGCTTTTGGTTCGTAAGCATGAATACGTTCTTTGCTTGAAATAACATTCACTTTCGTTTTGGCTTAATCTCTTCCTATGAGATAAATCATGCTTGCGCATAAAAAGTGAAAAATTATTCTTGCTTTAAGTCTGTATTATGCTTTAATCTATATACATGTACTTTGCTTGCCATAATATTCACTTTCTATTTAGCTTAATCTCTTTCCATGAGATAAAACATGCTCACATATGAAAAGTGAAATATTAATCTTGCTTTAAGTCCATGTGATACAAATCGGATTAACCTGTTATACTTTGTCAAGAAACTCAAGGTAGCCATTAGTCATTCTTCAAAGTATTTTCTTTAAATTGGCTTTGTTGTCATTCAAAACAATAAAGCTCATACTTTCTGAAAGGCTTTGGAGTTTACAATCTCCCCCTTTTTTATGATGACAAACCAATTTGAAGAAAATGTTTTGAAGAGAGATTGAAAGAAATAATACAAAATATAATATGATGAATTTCATTTTCTTTCAACACATCATGATTCTTAACTCATAGTAAGTCCTTTTCTTAAGGCATGATTAGATATGTTCAAGAAAATTTTGAAACCTTAAATTGACTCAAATCAACACTATTTGGTTTATGATGATTTTTATGATTTAGATAAAAAAGATACTAAAGAACATATCATCGTTTTCATTCAAATTTGCCAATCAGCTTGATTTTAGTCATAAAACAACTTTCTAACATTTAAGTGTGCTTGAATAAATAAACAAGTAATACTTGTGATATTATTTCTTGATAGAAAATCTTATTTTAGCACTTTCTTTTCCTGTGCTTCCTTTTTCAACAAATAATTTGATGCCCAAAGATATATATATATAATAAAAACTTTTGAGCATGATATGAGAAAAACTTAAGAGATACAGATAATGTTTCTGATGCTTAGAGAAACCATGATATTAATGATATTGGTGAATTACAATATGAGGTATCTAAAGCTCAAATAGGGATCCATCCCAGCTTTATCAAAGCATTAAGTTCTTTGGGCTTATTTTTCATGAGCTAGGAAACTTTAAAAGAATCAAATGATGAAGTATTTTTTTTAAAATCCTTTTCTCAAAATAATTTTTGTCTACTGATACATATTGAATCATAATATAACACATTATTGGTCAAGTAAGCTCAACACATTTGAGATGATCCTCAGATCATTTTATTGATCGTAGTTAAATTTGAGACATTTAAAAGTAGGTTTCTGAAGATCCTCAGAAATTGTTTACAACTAAGTTTGATCAGATTTAAATAGAGCATCTCATGAATGTGTCAATAAAAATATGTTCTATAATGATAGACATTTCAAGAAGTCTCATACATATCTATGCACATCAATAAAGTTTGAGTATCCAAATACTGATAGAAATAATTTTCATTTCTTAAGGATACTTGCTAAAGCTAATCAAGGATAATGATTGATTATTTTAGAATGAGTGCTTAAGAGAACATAGCATACATAGGCACCTCATGATATGTGATTACCTAAGCATGATGGATTAGGCATTGATATGTATTAGAGTTTGAAATAATCATCTATGCATCAGAGTATAAGAAAACTTAAAGGAACTATGTATTTATCAGGGTAAATAGACACTTATGGAAAAAAAAAACATGAACTAAGCATAATCATGGAATTTTGTCAAAATAATAATATTCAAAATATTATAACCATGTTCCAGAAAGACAAGAATATATGCAGTATGCAAAGTAAAACATTTTGGCCTCCCCTTGAGTTTTGCAACATGGCTCCCCCTAAACTTCATATCTTCCTCTTGAACTTCTTAGCACATGATTTTCTTCATCCTTTTCTCCACCTTTTGGCATCACAAAAAAGAATGTATAGGAAGGGAATTAAAGTGACATCTTTAGCCTCTTCATTTCAACTCTTGTAAAATTTCTTGATTGGTTTGAAGAATCTGGAGTTGTAGTTCTTCATTTTGCCTAAGCTGTGCCCCTTGCTCTATGATCGTCGCCTCAAGTCTATCTTGTCTAGGGGCAATTTCCCTTAGATGCCTCAAGATGATCTAATTAAACTGATGGCTTAGGAGAGGCTCATTTAAGGCTGGAGGAGGCAAGCTAATGGGTGCTTATGCTTGAGCAGCTCTAGGAGAAGGCTAAGGAATATTAAGAGGTATAGTGTCCCCAGTCTTGGGTGATTCGTCCTGAGTGTTGTTTTGTGCTCTCGCAGGGGGTGTAGAAGATGGTGGATTGGTAGAAGGAGAAAAAATGGACTCAAAACTAGGAGCAGCAGTAGTTTTAGGTTTTTGAGCCAAGACAAAAGTAGTGTCTTCATCACCTAGAGGAGTACCAATTTCTAGTGTTCTGTCTCCTTCTTCCTCTTCTATTTGAACAATGCAAATGGAAGGAAGAGGTTAAGGTACTACAAAAGTAATTGCAATCTCAATTTTGAGACATTCTTCTTCTGGCTCTTCAATTATTGGCTCTATGAAGGAAGTCCCAGCAATGAGCTCAGATCTGACTATCTCATTATCCTACCTTTTTCATTTCTTATCAAACTTTCTTCTTCTTCTTCTTCTCCTTCAGATGATGATATTTTAGTTCATTTTTCTTCTTCTATTTCTTCTTTCTCATCTTCAAACTAATTGAGAATAACTTGATATCATGTTTTTTCATACTTCTTGACTTCGGTCTGCAGAATGGAGATTTTGGACTCATGGATGGGCATTTTCTTGCACTTGAGCCAAATGTTTTTTCTATTGATGATTTTTGCTAGTTTGGCTATCGGTTAAGTTTCTTGAGTTTCCAATTCTTGTTTTCTTTTAGTTCGTCTTTCATTTGTGCGGAGAACCTGACTCAGTTCGTCTTCCTCTGAGTTCTCAGTCTCGCTTTCTAGAAGGATTATCTTCATTTTTCCTTTAGCTTTTTCTTGCTGAGACTTATCTTTGACTTGGTCTGCCCTTGTCTGAGTACATCGCCGAGTTGGCTGAAAAGCTGGACCATTAACTCTTTTTCTTAAAGTTCTAAATGATGAGGGAGTGAAAACTATTCCTTCTATATATATATATTAGTGATAAGTGGAAGATTCATCTTCTGTAAGAGTATTGTTAACAGCATGCCATATGGAACACTAGCAGTACTTTGCTTTTCTTTTGTGGTAGCACTTAACATATAGTCCAGGATAAGTCTTGGCATATTAACTTTCCTTTTTGCCTTGAGATAGTATAGAAGCATGCAATGCATGCCCACTAACATATTTGTGCTTCCTATACGAGGTAGAATAGAGAATTGCACTACTACATATATTTTTCTAGCCCTAGCACTTAGCATGGCAGTGGATATTTCATTTGGCTGGTGAAGAATGGAAAAAGTTAGATACCTTGAAATGTCTTCTTCATTTATTCCAGAGGAATGAGCCCATCCAGGAGTGGAACTGCAGATTAGCCCATCGTTAGGTGCTTTGATGATTATGGACAACCCTGAAGAAGTGATCTTGATGGCACAATCTCTTATTATAGCATTCAAGAAAGATGTTGAGTTTCCTTCTAGCTAAGAGTAGAAGGCAGTAACTAACCTTGGATAAACTTGTTCATTTATTTCCATATATTCTTCCCATTTGTTAAATGTAAATACTTCATTGAGAATTGATATTTCTTCAAGGAGATCTTTGCGCGGGGTTTTTTTTGGAGCCATTTTTCTTGAAGCAAAGTTCTTCTCGTAATGATCCTACATATATGGATCATCATACATATGAAAAGAGGTTCCTTTTTCAATTGAAAAAACATGTTTCTTGCTTTTAGTCATATTGTATGAAGGAATGATAAAGAAAGATTGAATCTTGGAAGGGTTTTGATAGAAGAAAGAAGCCAATAGTTTGCGAAGAAGTGAGAGACTTCTTGGAGTCGATAAGTAGTTTTTGGTGAGATGTGAACTGGTAGAGAAAAATGTGTAAGGGAAGGTAGTGATGAGGAGACTAAAGTAAAAAGTAGAGGTTATTATGTGATCGGACGTGATTGTCCAAAGTTGAGGCAACTTTGGAAAGAGAAAAAAAAAATACTTCAAGGAAGTTTTCCCACTCTTTAGACTTTTACTCAGAATAAGTGATTTTCTGACTCTTTGAATCACTTTATGAAGGATTTACTTTCTGTCCTATTTTTAGCACTTTTCATTTCCTTGGAGTGCTGCGATGCTTTCACTTAACTAGTCATGTTTACATCATGAAGCTTATGATGCCAATTCCTTTTTTTTTTTGAACTCCACGAGGTAAGCTTTGTCCTCCCTACTGATGCATCTATGTGATCTTCAGGTCTTTCATGAAGAGGAGAGTGCCCAGAATCATTTGTGTATGAATGCAAATTTTTTTTTTTTTTAGAATGATGCAACAAGATTAACCTTTTAGTGGAAGTCTTTTGAATACTTTTGATAAAAATATGTGATAGGATACTTATGTTAGAGTTTCATCCTAACCAAAATTTGATTAGTGGAGAAACATGGATCTATAGTGCTAAATATGACTTTCTGATCATAACTAATATCACTCGTGATATGGGAGTCTTAGAATTACCTTGATGTTTGACATTTGTGGTTGGTTCCTTATTCGCATCATTTTCTGAAAGTGCAACTTCTATTCTTTTTGCTAATCAGGGATTTTCTTGAGACTCTTTTCTTCAAGACCTTTTTCCAATCCTCAATGCTAGTTAGCAAAGTAGTTCTTAAATAATTCTCATCAGTAAATTCAGGTCATTTGGAGGTCTAGAATATCCTGCTTCTGATTTTCTTTTCTTGAGCCTTGGAAGGTGTCTAAGATAGTACCTGAAAGAAGATAATTTTGGTCCTCAACTTTCTTAAGTCCATCTTGGTTAGTTGTTCAAGAGGGATACTTCCCAACCTTTTTCAACAGATTTTTCTTTTAAAAGTCATTTGTCATATAGGTATCCCTTCTTATGAGAATGATTTTTGATGAGGCCGCATTTCTTTTTACATCCTATTTCCTCTTCATTTCCCAAACTTATTTTTTGAAACAATAGTCTTTAATCTCTAAACACAAGTTTGAGGATTTTGAATTTTTTGCCATTTGACCAGTTCATATGTCTAGAAGCTGAAAAAAAAGTCTTAAATTCATAAATAACTTTTTGATTTGATTTTGATGCTTTGGCTTCTAAAGCCTATAGTTTGAAGACATAATTAATATTTCCTTTGAGTTTCTTTATCAAACTTAGGCTTATTCTACTAGAGATGATTCAAAGAGTAAGTATGCACATTATATGGCACCTCATCATATGACAGGAAGAGAGATAAAGGAATGAGTTTGAGTATTCTTACCTAATGTACTTCTGTAAAATCTCACTCATATCATGTAGTATAAAAGTTTTGCACTTTTAGTCTTTCCAAGACTTAGTGACCCATTCTTTTTATCTTAGAGTTAATCTTTTCATAATGTTCTTTGCTCTTATTGTCTTTCTCTTGAGATTGATGCATATGATATTGATGACTTTTAGAGCCAAAGATTTTCTTCTCGCAGATTACTTAGTAGGATTAGGTCTAGAAGCACCATCAGAGAAAGGATGCTTAGTAGATAGAGTGTTCTGCTTGTTCATTTTGTCCCTTGATCTTTCTCTTCTGCAATTGTTGGACTACTCAAACCCTCAAAGGCCTAGCTCTGATACCACTTGTTGGTAAAAGAGTGCACGAGAAGGGGAGTTGAATTGTGCTTTCTGAAGTTTTCCTGATAATTTGAAACATTTAACACTAAAGATACTATCAAGCATGAAACTTGAAGTGTAGCAGAATATTGGCTACATGAATCAGAAGGTAGAGTTTTTAAGCACAATAATAATTATATAACTTTAATGAAACTAAATCATTGGTTAATATGAAGTGCATAACAGAAAAGTAAAAGATTAGAGAAGAGAGAATGAACACGAGAATTTTTATACTGGTTCAGCCAACCTACCTACATCCAGTACTCAAAACATGTTAAAATTTCACTAACAACTTTCTCAACCTGAGAAAGTTATATGGATAGTCTTTACATTAGCCTTCCCAAGCTCTCACAGTGCATAGTGGACAACCCTAATTGTCACTAACCGAGTAGTTCTGAACCAGCCTCTCTAAGCTAAACCAATTATTTCTGGACCAGCCTCTCCAAGCTGAAACCATGACCTGTAGACAACTTCTACTGCCATATTGTAAATAGTCTTGAACTAGCCTCTCCAAGCTAAACCGTGATGTGCAAATACCTCTACCATCACGTTGCAAGTAGTTTTACCTTAGCCTCTCCAAGCTATATCTCACTTTGATCACTAATAGATCAAGGTTACAAAGGTTATGTGTTTGGGTTGCCACTCAAATTAACCTACACCCATGTTTCTTTAGGAATATTCAATATACAAATCTGGGAAACATAAGTGACTTCTTTCTTATATCTCATCCTAAAAAGAGTATACAAATCATTATAGAACATGGAAAGAAGATTTTTACACTTCAAGATGATTGATTACATATTATAATGAACAATACAAGAAGTATGAAGAGATTTTTCCAGAGTTTTCACTCTTATATCTTCAACTCTCTCATCTGCATTCATATATAGCATCTCCATTTATACAGGTCCTTCTTCATGGCCATTTCCTTTGATCAAATCTCCAAGTGACACGTGTAGATCATCAGTTATGTCTTGGAACGTTAGTCTAAAGAGGTAGACTGATAGACTTGTCACATCGATTGCATAAGCCATTATGTTGAAGAGGTTTCTGATGTCCTCTTTCCTTTTACTTTCTGATCCTAGTTTCTGAACTCCTCCTTCTAGAAGCTAGGATCATGAATCAATTAGGCAGAAAAGATGATATACCAGTTATAAAATTAGGTCTAATTCGAGATTTGAAATTTGGATTTCAAATTTTCCTTCCATTTCCTTTAGTGTTCTATGCTTCACAGTTAAGTGAGCTTTCTGACGTCATAATCAATCTCTTTGTTCTTTCTTCGATCTTCCAGTCTTCCATCTTGGCTATTTGATTGCAGGTTAATTGTGATTACGATTATCGTTGACTAAGTAACACGTTACCTCTAGAGTTAGCAAGATTTCCTTAATCTTCATTGTACTTTCTGAAGTTCCATGTTGCTTTTTGAAGATCATTTCCTTGGGCTTTTTGCTCTTGACTTCATTTGCTTCAGTCCTTAAGCACTTATACATTCTTTGCATGAGATAATATTCACCTCTTTTAAGCTTAATCTCTTACCTTAAGATAAAACATGATTTATCATGTGTAGTGAAATTATTCTCAATTCAAGTCCATTTTTATGCTTTTGGTCCGTAAGCATGAAAATGTGCTTTGCTTGAAATAACATTCACTTTTGTTTTGGCTTAATCTTTTCCTATGAGATAAATCATGCTTGTGCATGCAAAGTGAAACATTATTCTTGCTTTAAGTCCGTATTATACTTTAATTTGTATGCACATACTTTGCTTGACATAATATTCACTTTCTATTTGGCTTAATCTCTTCCCATGAGATAAAACATGCTCACACATGCAAAGTGAAATATTAATCTTGCTTTAAGTCCATGTGATACAAATCGAATTAACATGTTATACTTTGTCAAGAAATTCAAGGTAGCTATTAGTCATTCTTCAAAGTATTTTATTTAAATTGACTTTGTTGTCATTCAAAACAATGAAGCTCATACTTTCTAAAGGGCTTTGGAGTTTACAATAAGGAGTTTTCTTGAGAATTAACCTTAGAAAGATTCTATTTTGAATATAGCATGAGGTATTTACAGCTTTTGTCCAAAAACCTTTTGATAAACCACTTTCTAAAAGTATGGTTTTGGCTTTCGCTTGTAAGCTTCTATTTTTCCTTTCTACAACCCCATTTTGTTGGGGAGTTCTAAGTGAAAAGAACTTGTGAGAGATGCCATGTTTTTCACAAAACTCTTTGAAAACATGATTTTCAATTCTCCTCCATGATCTGATCTTGTAAAAGTAATTTGATAATCTTTTTCAGTACAAACTCATTTTGCAAAAAACTTGAATCTTTCAACCACCTCATCCTTGGAAGCTACAAAGATAACCCATGTAAATTTAGAGAAATCATCCACTGTGACAAGGCAATATCTTTTTCTAGCAAGACTTGCAATCTTGGTTAGTCCAAAGAGATCCATATGTAAAAGCTCAAGTGGCTTAGTGGTTGAAACCACATTTTTGTTGTGGAAAGAAGCTTTGGTCTGCTTGCCTTTAACACAAAGTCACAAATTGAATCCTTGTCAAATATGATCTTTGGCAGGCCTTTAACAAAATCTTTCTGAGATAGCTCAAAAATAAGCTTCATATGAGCATGTCCAAGCTTCTTGTGACACAGCCACTTACCATACGTAATGGATGCAAGACATTTTCCATCTAGATCTAGAAGGTCATATAAGAATAACTCATAAGTGTTATCATGTCTCTTGCCAGATAAAATGACTTGTCCCAAAGTGGGATTTACAATTTTGCAAGACTGAGCATTAAATAAAACATTAAACCCTTAGTCACAAAATTGGTTGATACTCAACAGATTATGACCCAAACCATCAACAAGTAAAACAGTGAAAATTTGGCGGGAGTCATCGTTACCAACATTTCCTATATCTGTGACCTTGGCCTTACCTCCATCAGTAAATTTGACTGATCCAATGTTCTTTGGCTTGAGGTTTCTGAACCACTTTTTGGATATGGATATGTGTATGGAGTAGCCACCATCAATGTACCATTTGTTATCCTTGTCAACGTACATTTTCAGAGACACCTGCAACATAAATAGTTTTTACTTTAGGTACCCAAACTTTCTTGGATCCTTTTGGGTTAGTTCTTCTTGTGGGAGGTTTCCCAACTTGTTTGACAGATTTCTTCCTCAAGAAACACTTGTCAGGTGGGTGTTCTCTTCTTATGACATAAAGTACAATAAACTTTGTTCTTTACTTTCTTAGATGAGATTACCTTTCCCTTATCATCTATTTCACTCTTATATCCTAACCCCGTTTTTTGAAAATATGACCTTTGACCTCCGAGCATTAGTTCAAGATTCTCTAAATCATTTTCCATCTTTTCAAGATCAGATTTGAGAATGTTTGAAGCTCTTGCAAGTTTAGAAATAACTTTATGAGTTTTCTAATTTTTCTCAATGACTTCAGTTTCTAAGGCATTGAGCTTTACATTTAAAAACTTGTTTTCTCCATTTATTTCTTCTTTCTCAAGCCTTAGATTCTCAGTATCTGATTTGGCCTTTTCAAGTTCAAGAACCACTTTCTGATGGTTCTTTTTGAGGTTGAGGCAATGAGAAGAGAGAGTTTGATAATTTTCAAGCAGCTCATCATATAATGCAAGTAAATCATCATAAGAAAGATCAGGTTTAGATGATGTGTTTACCTCATGTTCTCCTTCTGAAGCATAGCCAGTCACAAAGCATAGATTTGCAACATCTTCCAACTCATTTTGGATTTCTGATTCGTTCTTCTCCTCCTTTGAATTGCTCTAGGTTGCCAGCATTCCCTTTTTCTTTGAGGAAAACTACTTTTGTGGGCCTTTCAGCTTGGCACAGTCAGTTTTAAAGTGTCTTTTCTCTCCACAATTTAGCAAGTGACACTTTATAGATTTCCCTTGCCTTTTCTGTCCTTCCTAAGGCTGATGCCTTTTCTCATCTTTGTTCTACTTCTCCAATCCTTGGACATCTTCCTCATGAACATGGAAATCTTATCTTTATCCTTCTCTTCAAACTCTTCATTAGATTCTTTCTCGTCCTCGGAGGTTTCAGCAACTTTCATTACTTTGCCTTTATTCTGTTTCCGATGTGATGACTTTAGGGCCATGGACTTGCTCTTCTTTGTGGATTCACCATGAACTTCAAAGAGCACTACCTCGTGGGTTTTGAGTGACCCAATGAGTGCATCCAAGCTAAGAATTTGAAGGTCTTTGGCTTCTGTAATGATTGTGACCTTGGGCAACCATTTAGCAGGGAGGCTTCTTAGAATTTTTCTAACCATTTCAGAGTTAGAATATCTTCTACCCTATCCCTTCAGCTGGTTTATAATGTGGATAAATCTTGTGGTCATATCATCAATAGTTTCTTGCTTTGTCATTTTAAAGATATCGTATTGATGAACTAGCATACTGATCTTTTTCTCTTTGACTTGATTCGTGCCTTCATGTAGCATGTGTAGTTTGTTCCAGATCTCCTTGGCTATGTCACAAGCAATGATTTTATCGTATTTAGCTTTGCTTAGTCCACACATGAGTAGGTACTTAGTTTTAGGGTTCAACTGAACTCTAGCTTTATGTTCCTTTGTCCACCTGCTCCTGGGGACTTCTCTGGAAATTGAAAGTGCATCATCAGCTTCAGGAACTTCTTCCATAGGAACATAATTTCCTTCTTTTATGATCTCCTACAAGTCAAGGCTTGTGAACTTGATGAACAACTCCATCCTATCTCTCCAATACGTATAGTCTCCACTATCAAAGAATGATGTTCTGTTAATGGAGTGTCCTTCTAAAATGTGGATATTTTGTGCTATGTTATCTTAGGATTTTTATCCTCTACAGTCATCAGAATGTTGAACCCCTTTAGAGGCCAAGCTCTGATACAAATTGTTGGTTGAAAAGTGCACAAGAAAGGGTGTTGAGTCGTACTTGGACTTTTCTTTTCCCTATTTCATTTTTGAAAAAAACTAAAATAGATATTATGAAGTATAAACTTGAAGTGCAACTATCACGACCTAATCTTAGGTCGTGACCGACGTAAAGGCTAGATGAATTCATCGAACCCGGCAAGCCTAAAGACATGTTCCCTCTAAAATAAGTTTCAAACTTAACTACTTTGGCTACCGAAAATCCATCAGCACCTCTCCTAAAAGCTGAACAAACCTATAAATCAACCTTAACCTGTTACATAATGTAATATCATAATCCTGGTTCAACAGCCAGTACATTCTAGTTATATACATACTAAGGACTAGTGTACAAAAGCTCAATACTTAAACCTTTGTTCTTACATATAAATCAAAATATCTAACCTATGTACTATAGTTGGAAAGTATTGGAGTCAATAACCAAAAAGCCTCAACTGACAACAGAGGCCTACCAAACAGACCTAGTGAGGACTATAAACAAAGTGGACAAGAAAGAGAAATCGACCAACGCATGAGCACATGATAAAATAAATACTCTTCAAAATTTTATTTCTAAGAAAAACCTCAAAATAAATTACTAAACACACTTTCTCATTATTTTCTCCAATTTCTTATTCTTACATATAATTTACTTCATCATCAAATATCGAAATACTCATAAGGGTTACATAAAAAGAACAGATTTGTATTTGGGGATTTATCTCAACCCATTTAATCTCATTTTAAGGTTCTTTTAAATTTTGTATCACTGAGAGAAACTATGTGTACATAGGTTGTTACATCTCTTCACTATGACAAGTGGTAATACCATTATATCTCTTCATTATGGTGAGCAGTATTGTCATTATATCTCTTCGCTATGGAGAGTGGTAATGTCATTATATCTCTTCGCTACAGCCAGTGGTATTGCCATTAATTCTCTTCACTATGACGAGCGGTATTTCCATCTTAGAACCCATCATGGTTTTCTTTAAATTTTTATCAAACATAATTTATAAATCTAAAATTCAATCTTCCTGTTAATCAAACCTTACAAGTATCAAATATCATAAACTTTTCCAATGCACATGGAAACAGCATATAGCAAAATCATGGTATTATAAAATCAATAAAAAGAGCTAGCAAAAATTTTAACCAAATCATCCAGTCATATTAATAGCCATCATATTTGAGAAAATCAACTAGTTGAACTAACCAAATAATTCAAGTAGCTCAAAATGAAATTTTTTTATCAAATATAATAAATTATTTTCCCCTATAAAAATAATTTAAAACACCACCACCATGTAAATAGCCACTCACGGTATAAAGGGATCAATTGGGCCTCTCCTTGTCAGCTCCGGAAGGAGTAACTTGCTTCGCGTCAACAGAATCTAGTAAACATAAACATGTTGGCAAATTTAAATAATTTATTTCAAAACAATTTATCAATTAGAGAGCCATTGAACAAAGCCCCCAATTTCTTGAACCTAGGGTTCCTAAGGATTAGAGAAAAAATCAAGTCTTGACACTACCCACTACAATCTATTAATATTAGAGCTTCTAACTAGTATTTATACTAAAAATGTAACACCCTAATTTTTAACCTAATATTTTAGAACATATTAGGCTAATCATTAGGTTATTACTTCTTAGTCTCATTATTTTATTAAAATACTTAGCGGAAATTACAGGTAAATTTTTCTTTATAAAAACATAAAGCAAAGTGAGAGCCACGAACTTAAATAGTCGAACGACAGAAACATAAGGCACACATAACAATTATCAGAAGTCATAAAGTAGAGCATATAACCAAAGAACAATCATGATAATAAAAGAAACATTCCATTAATAACATAATTAAGGTACATAAGTAGTCATGCCCTCATAGGGACGGGCAGAGCTTGTAATCAAGCGGAAAAGGAAATACAACAGAAAACAAGAAAGCAGAAATAAACCATAACTACCCGAGTGCACCTATGGTGAATAACCTCAAAAACAAAAGAAGGTTTATCCACTCTACATGTAGTGTGTGCACTAAGCCTCCCCCACGACGTCAGTTACTGGAATCCAAGAAACAGTGGAGTGTAACCGATCCATGGACGCAGAGCAGCAGGAGTGGAAACACATGAAGACTGAGTGTGGGCTCCTCGGTGGGGGCGCCTCTCGGCTCGCCTTGCTAGCCTCGGCTACGTAACGGTCTCCTCACTCACGTCTCGCACGAACTGAGGTGTAGGAGCAGAACTCTCACTATACATGTGCGTCGGTGTGTCATCGGATGGGTCGTCCTCCGAACTCGGGGATCGAGGCACGTAGTCCTGGAAGTCTTGAGGCATCGAACCACCAGTATACGTCCGTAGAATCCTCTCGTCTCGCGTCCGGGCGCCCTCAAAAACCATCACGTCATCGTAAGGTGACGTCGGGGAGAAACGATAGCTCTGTACAGGATGTGCAAAGGGGCGTCCAATGAACATGAAGACTCGCACGGTACACTGCCCCTCAAAATGATATGACCCGTGGTCCAGGTCATAGTGGACTTCCCAAGTAGGCGTGTCAACGAAAAGCATGAACATCGCCATCGGTCTCTGAAGATGTGACGGAAAAGAGGAGAGAAGAGAGAGGAGTGAGAGGAGTGAGAATTCTTGCTAAAGAATCTCAGTAGGAGTCTCCTATCCTAGGGTTACATCGTACACATCCTCAGGAACCTTGGGTTTAATTATAAAATAGTGAACATGCATATAAGGTTCAACTTAGGGTTTCTCAAACCAGTTATCCAAGGTCCATTCCTTTTAGCATGTGTCTTGATATTATAAATGCAATAGGTTATATCATGGATGCATGTCAATACTTGAGCATATAAGACAACACATCAAAGCACATAAACATAAATCATGTGGCATGAGGGCATATAACTTTCAAGTGAATCATTCCTCAACTTCGTGACATCAATCATGGTACTTTAGCATATAAGCCACCCTAAAAATAACTAGGTTATGAGCTCAAACCTCAGCTAGTCATCACTAGCTCTTGCTTATTATCTTGAATAAGCGAAACATAAATAATAATCCCGACTCGCAAGTACGGGTAGGGGGCAGGGATCATCTCTCTCTGGGATTACCCTCTTTGAAACGCTTTGTGGGCATTTCGCCATAGCAATTTGTCCACTTTGGTAGGCTGCATCTACTCATACCCTCACAGATTTGTCTCCCCTGGGGGTGCTCGGCCGAACTGGTGTCACCCAGGGTTTTCAATTCATATGGTACTCATAAACATTTCTTTCAACCTTTTAAGGTTTGACAGAAATTCGGTAGCATAACAGTTGTTAAACCGAATTTCCTTCAAACTGCCACAAGCTAATTCACACAACATGTTCTTATGAAACTTATGCTATGAGAAACTTTAACATTTTCATCAATCATTTTCTCATGCATCAAGCACATCTTATCATATCATTGCATCATACAACACATCATAGCATTAGCAACTTTTTAGTGTCTTATGCATTGACCCTTATGGTCCTCAACTCACATTCTAAGTTATAAATCATCAAGCCTAATCTCTCAGGAACTTATAGGGTTATAACTAAGTCTTTCTCACCTCACACTATGGTCAAGAACATCTATAAACCTCAAGGATGCAGAATTCATAATCCTAACTTTATAGGTACCTAGGAGTCACAACAATGACCCTTTCTAAGTCCGATTTGCTCCTAAGACATCAAGATCAAGTCCTAAACCATTTATGAGTCATTCCTACACATTTAAACTAATTTAAATCCATGATTAGCATTCCTAAGCCTTGCTGGACAGAATCTAGAAAATTCAAACATTAAAGGATCTAAAACTCTCAAATTAATTCTTTTCTAGTTTCTAACTTCTCTTATCTTTCACATTTGAGTCTTAACATTAATTATATTTAAACATAAGCATATTATTATCATTAACACAACTCATACAGTGGCTAAACATGGCAAGGCAGAATTGAAACAAACATCTCCCTTTAAAGGCATCAAACACAATTTCTAAAGCACATAAAATACTAGTTTCTCTTGGAACCTTTTTAAAATTTCCAAAACTCATTTATAAACATTTTTAATATCTAAAATCATAAAAATATTTAAGAGGGCAGTGACTAAATCAACTTTGTCTCAAGAGGTCCTAAATTCATAAAACTTGGTTCTACATATTCCTTATACTCATAAAAGCTTAGAAAATTTATGAAACATAGTTTTCAATACTTAGAAGCATCAAAGCCCCCTTGGGGCCGAAACATGAACCAAGGGAAATAAATATTTTAGACCTTTGTTTGAGACAACAATGGGCAAGTCTTTGAGCTCTAGGTTCATTTAAGTGATGACATAAAAGTAAACATGCTCATGCACTTGTTTTAGCTTGCATGAGAAAGTAAAGTGATAGCATAAAATAAACATGAGATGCAACCTATTATTATTATCTTTAATATTTAGTGAGAACTTGAAATATAAACATGATAATGCATAGCTTGAAATATAAATATGATAATGCAAGTTTCACTTATTATCTTGAATACTTAGTGATAGCAAGGAAAGTAAACATGATGTGCAAAGCATAAAATAAACATGATGCAAGGTTCATTTTATGGTTAGCTAGAGCTCATCCAAGACTTTAACAAAATAACAACCTAACATATATCTCATTACAAAGAGAGCTCTAGAGTTCTTGAACCAAGTTCTCAAAGGAACTATGAGGTTCTTGAACATCATCATCAAGCTCAAGAAAGCAAACCTTTTAAACAAACAAAACCTCAAAGATCAAAAGGGAAATAGAAACCGAAATGTTAAGGAAAAGGAAGCAAAGGAACCGAACTCCAAATAGCAAGAAAAGAAAAAGTGTTCTTGAGTAAACATCATATTTGAGTTAGAACATGAAGTTGAAACTCAAAGAAAATAAAACCCCCAATTATCTACATACTAAGGACTAGTTGTTCAAAAGCTCAATACTTAAACCCTTGTTCTTACGTATAAATCAAAATATCCAACCTATGTCCTATAGTTGCAAAATATCGGAGTCAATAACTAAAAAGCCTCAACTGACAATAAAGGCTTACCAAAAATAATATCCTAGGCAAACAGCAATCCTAGGAACCTGTTACTTAGCTACCTGAAAATATGGAGGAAAAAGGAGGGGTGAGTCAAATAGACCTAGTGAGGACTATAAAGAAAGTGGACAAGAAGGAGAAACTGACCAATGTAACGCCCCGATTTTCTGTTAGAGTGAAAATGACCAAAATGCCCCTGAGGTCATTTTCGGCCCGGAATTCGAGGAAAGCTGGTCCGGCAGTACTCAAAGGGCAAACTCAATGTTGGAAGGGGATTAGATGACTTGTGTCTCTTTCCGGGATCAAAAATCTCGTTTTTCGAGTTTTCGGGTCAAAATGACCAAAATGCCCGTGATTTACCCGTTTGCAATTGCCGGATGAACCCAAAACTTCTCCAGATGATTTTAAAAGGCATTTTTATGTAGACAATGACTTTAGTTTTGGTCCCGGAGGTCCCGGCCGAAATTAGTGCAAAATTACGGTTTTGCCCCTAGTTTCGTGTTTTTACGCTTAATCGCGTGATTAAGCAAACCTACACAATATTAGGCTCTAATCGAAGGTTAATTAATTTCCATAATTAATCTTGAGTCAAAATAATTTATTAAAGTTGATTAGAACCTAAAAGTGCTTAATTACAACTTAAAATCATATTTTAATTTCAAGACTCCTAGTCATGGAATCTTGAATAGTGTTTTCTCTTTCCAATTCCTTAAATCATGGAATTGTGTTACACATTGTTTATTCACAAATGAGTTTTTAATTCTCTAATGATGTATGAGCACTCCTAATCTTGTCATGAAATCCTTAAAACACATTCTTAGTTACCTAAACTTAAGCTTAATTATTCCTAACCTTGTACCTAAGCTAATACCCATCTAAACCTACCATTAACACCCAATTAGATCATCAAATCTCATCTCCCCCTTGCTGTACCAGGTCTGGCTGTGTGTAACACCCCGATTTTCTATCAGGGTGAAAATGACCAAAATGCCCCTGAGGTCATTTTCGGCCCGGAATTCGAGGAAAGCCGGTCTGGCAGTACTCGAAGGGCAAACACAATGTTGGAAGGGGATTGGATGACTTGTGTACCTTCCCGAGATCGAAAATCTCGTTTTTCGAGTTTTCGGGTCAAAATGACCAAAACGCCCCTGCGGTGTTTTACCCATTTGCAAGTGCCGGATGAACCCGAAACTTCTCCAGATGGTTTTAAAAGGCGTTTTTATGTAGACTATGACTTTAGTTTTGGTCCTGGAGGTCCCGGGCGAAATTAGTGTAAAATTACGATTTTGCCCCTAGTTTCGTGTTTTTATGCTTAATCGCGTGATTAAGCAAACCTAATCAATATTAGGCTCTAATCGAAGGTTAATTAATTTCCTTAATTAATCTTGAGTTAAAATAATTTATTAAAGTTGATTAGAACCTAAAAGTGCTTAATTACAACTTAAACTCATATTTTAATTTCAAGACTCCTAGTCATGGAATCTTAAATAGTGTTTTCTCTTTCCAATTCCTTAAATCATGGAATTGTGTTACACATTGTTTATTCACAAATGAGTTTTTAAATCTCTAATGATGTATGAGCACTCCTAACCTTGTCATAAAATTCCTAATACTCATACTTAGTTACCTAAACTTAAGCTTAATTGTTCCTAACCTTGTACCTAAGCTAATACACATTTAAACCTACCATTAACACCCAATTAAATGATCAAAACTCACCTCCTCTCTGCTGCCTAAGGCCTGGCCGAAGCTGTCCTCCTCCCATATGCATCACATGTTAAATTTTCTAACACTCCAAGGCCATACCTCAAGTCACATATACTATACCTTGTCATAACTTTCAATCAAGCTTGAATTTCCACATGAATTAAAATAACCCATTTTTCCCATTTATTTGTGGTTGGAAAAGTTCCAGCCATGTCAAGGTTCTAGAAGCCTAATTTCATCAAAAATTGATAGGAAATTCACTCACATCAAGCCATACTTTGTATCATAGCTTCCATACTTCAAACCATGCTTGAATGACCTTGTGTAAGAGATATTTTCTCTTCCTTTTCCCTCCAATAGCTACGGCCAGCACCCTCCCCTTTTGAGCCTTCATTTGTTTTCATTCTCTATAAATACCTTGCCTAGAAACACATGCAAACACCTTAGTTCATTTGGTAAGTTTCAAGTTTTCCTAAGCTTTCTTGAGTTCTTTCTTTTTCTCTCAAAGTTTCAAGAGAGTTCTTCCTTTCTTTTCATCTTCATCTTCTTCATATCTTCATCTCATCATCATCTCTCAACCTTGAAACACCACCCCAAAGCCTTGAACCATCATCAAACCTCTCAAACACCACACCTCAAACACAACCTCACTTGAAACACAACTCCAACCTTCTCATCCTCTCTTGGCCGAAGCTATCTTGCCTCTTGGAGGACCTCATCATCTTGTTTTCCTTTTCAAAGAGTTCAAGTTTTCATCTTCACTCTAGGTAGGGGTGTTTTCTAAACTTTATTTTCTTGAAAATGAGTTCTTTCTAGCTTTCTCTTGGATTTTCTTTTGAAACCTTCTTGTTTTCCTTCCTTGTGATTTCGGCCATGAGGCCTTGAGGAGCACATGATAGCTCAATGATGAGGACTCCTAGAGAATGACTATGTGTTCATCTCAAAGGAACCTCTAGAGCTTGAGTTTTTCTTTTCCTTTAACTTCATCTATACTATACTTAGCTCACATGGTTTTTCAACTTAAGAAAACTAATCTAAGGATTTCTAAAAGCCCAAGCCTACCCTTGTCAACCTTAAAGTTGGCCGGCACGTTCTAGAGATTTTTCTCTAGATAGGGGTTTTGGGTATTTAATAAAGAACTTGACTTAGTTTCACTTTTTTTTTCTTTAGTAAGGTTTTCGGTTTTGGTATTTTGATCCTTGAGATTATGTTTTGTTTGGTTTTGGAAGTTTATTTGCTTGAGCTTGATGGTGTTGTTCAAGAACCTCATAGTTCCTTTGAGAACTTAGTTCAAGAACTCTAAAGCTCTCTTTGTAATGAGATATATGTTGGGTTGTTATTTTGTTAAAGTCTTGGATGAGCTCTAGCTAACCATAAAATGAACCTTGCATCATGTTTACTTCCTTGCTATCACTAAGTATCAAGATAATAAGTGAACCTTGCATTATCGTGTTTATATTTCAAGTTCTCACTTAATATCAAGATAATGATGAGTTGCATCTCATGTTTATTTTATGCTATCACTTTACTTTCTAATGCAAGCTAAAACAAGTGCATGAGCAAGTTTATCTTTATGTCATCACTTTAATGAACCTAGAGCTCAAAGACTTGCCCATTGTTGTCTCAAACAAAGGTTTAAAATATTTATTTCTTTTGGTTCACATTTTGGCCCTAAGGGGTTTTGGAGTTTCCAAGTGTTGAAAATTATGTTTTATAATTTTTCTAAGCTTATATGAGTACAAGGAATTTGTAGAACCAAGTTTTATGAGTTTAGGGCCTCTTGAGGTATAAATGATTTAGCTACTGACCCCCTTACATAATTTTATGATTTTAGATGACAAAAATGTTTATAAATGAGTTTTGAAAGTTTTAAAAAGGTTCCAAGAGAAACTAGTATTTTATATGCCTTAGAAAATGTGTTTGATGCCTTTAAATGGAGATGTTTGTTTCGGTTCTACCTTGCTATGTTTTGCCACGGTATGAGCTGTTTTAATGGGGATAATATGCTTATGTTTGAGTATAATTAATGTTAAGGCTCATATGTGAAAGATAAGAGAAGTTAGTAACTAGAAAAGAATTAATTTGAGAGTTCTAGATCCCTTAATGATTGAATTTTCTGGATTCTATCCAGCAAGGTTTAGTAATGCTAATCATGGATTTAAATTAGTTTAAATGTGTAGGGATGACTCATAAATGGTTTAGGACTTGATCTTGATGTCTTAGGAGCAAACTGGACTTAGAAAGGGTCATTGTTGTGACTCCTAGGTACCCGTAAAGGTAGGATTATGATTTATGCATTCTTGAGGTTTAGAGATGTTCTTGATCATAGTGTGAAGTGAGGAATACTTAGTTATAACCTTATAGGTACCCGAGAGTCTAAGTTTGATGATTTATAACTTAGGATGTGAGTTAAGAACCTTAAGGGTCGATGCATAAGACATTAAGAAGTTGTTAATGCTATGGTGTTCATATGATGCAATGATGAGTTGAGATGTTTGTGATGCATGAAAAATTGATTGTTTGAGTTATGATCTTTTCATAGCATGAGGTTTAAATGAGAAATATGTATGTGTGTAAGCTTGTGGCATAAAGAGAATTTGAAGGAAATCCGGTATACAGCTGTTATGCTGCCGAATTTCCATCAAATCAAAAAGAGACTTGAGAATGTTTTTGAAAGAATTATATGAGTTTAAAACCCTGGATGACACCGGTTCGGCCGAGCGCCTCCAGGAGATTTTTTTTATGTGACAAAGCACTGAGACGCGCTTCCCCTGAGGAGGTGCTGGTTCGATCAAGTACCCCTGGGAGGAGACAAATCCGTGAGGGTATGAGTAGATGCAGCCTACCAAAGCGGACAAATTGCAAGGCCATGCGTGGCTAGCAAAGCATTTCAAAGAGGGTATATCCTAAAGAGAGGTGATCCCTGCCCCCTACCCATACTTGCGTAGTCGGGATTATATCGTGATTTATGTTTCGCTTATTCAGATAATAAGCAAGAGCTAGTGATGACTAGCTGAGGTATGAGCTCATAGCCTAGTTATATTTTAGGGTGGCCATATTATGCTAAAGCACCATGATTAATGTCACAAGTTGAGGAAAGATTCACTTGAAAGATTTACGTTCTTTTATGCCACTTGTATGATTTCTTAATGCTATGACCTATTGACTTATATGCTTGAGTATTGCCATGCATCCATACTTAATATGATGCATTCATGACAATAAGAAGCATGCTAAAAGGGATGAACCTTGGATAAGTTGGTTTTATAAACCCTAATAATGAATCTTATATGTATGCTCATTATTTTATAAATAAACCCAAGGTTCCTAAGGATGTGTACGATGCAACCCTAGGATAGGAGACTCCTACTGAGATTTCTTTAGCAAGATTTCTCACTCCTCTCTCTTCCTTCTTTCGTCACATCTTCAGAGAGCGATGGCGACGTTCGTGGTCTTCGTTGACATGCTAGTTTGGGAGGTGCACTACGACCCGGACCACCGTTCGTATCACTTCGAGGGTTGTTGTGCCGTCCGCATTTTTGTGTACATGGGACGACCTTTCGCTTATCCAGTTTCGAGCTACCAGTTTACTCCTACTGTGCCCTTTGGTAGTGACGACATGATCTTCGAGCGCACCCGCCCGCGTGAGGAGCAAAGCTATGACGCGTCTGCATTCTCTGCCTCCGTCAGTCCTGAGATTTCCCAAAGTACGACTGCTCGAGGAGATCCGAGACTGACCCATCCGAGGATTGGCCGACGCATGTTCCTTCGGAGGGTTCAGCCCCTTTTCCCCGATCCCGACGGGTGGGGAGTGAGGAGACTGTAGTGCAGCCGCGCCTGGCGAGGAGAGCCGAGATGCGTCTGCATCTAGAAGCCCATGTTCAGCCACCTTATATGCCTTTCACGTTGCATTGGGCCACTCAGGAGGAGTTAGAGCATTTCCCCGGCTACCTGCCTCCATCACCCGAGGATCCCCGTCGCCACTAGACTCCATTGGAGAGCTTTCGAGTACCCGAGCTTCGCGAGGCCCTTCCCTTCGGCCGTACCTTTTGGGAGGGGATGTAGTTTAGTGTTCATAGCATAGTAGGAGGGTAGTGTTTTGGGTTTTTATCTTTACATTGTACTATATACTTTGCTATCTGTTGTATTTCCTTTTCCATTGTATTTCAAGCTTTGCCCGTTTTTATAAGGGTATGACTAGTTATGTACTTTAACTACTTTATTATTAATGAAATGTTTCTGTTATCTTCATGATCTATGTTCTTCTTATGTATGTTTTATCTTACATGGTTGTTTATGATTGTTACGTGTGCTTTACGTTTCTGTCATTCGATTGGTTAAGCTCACGGCTCTCACTTTGTTTTATGTTTTCAAAAAAAAATTTACCCGTAATTTTCGCTAAGTATTTTAATGAAAGGATGAGACTATGAAGTAATAGCCTAATGTTTAACCTAATGTGTTCTAGAAAGTTGGGTTAAAAAGTAGGGTGTTACACCGTGCACTTCCCTCTCCCATATGCATCACATGTTCAATTTTCAACACTCCAAGGCCATACCTCAAGTCACATATACCATACCTTGTCATAACTTTCAATCAAGCTTGATTTTTCAAATGAATAACCAATTAAAATAGCCCATTTTCTCCATTTATTTGTGGCTGGAAAAGTTCCAGCCATGCATTGTTTCTAGAAGTCTAATTTCATTCAAAATTGATAGGAAATTCACTCACATCAAGCCATACTTTGCATCCTACACTCCATACCTCAAACTATGCTTGTATGACACAATGTAAAGAGATATTTTCTCTTCCTTCCTCCCGCTCATTGCTACGGCTTCTTCCCCATTGGATGAGCCTTCATTGCTTCCTTTTCTATAAATAGGTGCCTTAGATGAACTTGTGTCACTTTTAGTCTTTTGGTAAGTTTCAAGTTTCTAAGCTTTCTTAAGTTTCCTTTCTTTTTCTCTCTAAGTTCCAAGAGAGTTCCTTCTTGTTCTTCATCTTCATCCTCTTCATCTCTTCATCTTATCATCATATCACAACCTCTAAACACCACCCCAAAGCCTTGAATCATCTCTTAACCTCTCAAACACCTCACTTCAAACACAACCTCACTTGAAACACTACTCCAACCTTCTTGTTTCCCCTTGGCCGAATCATTTCCATCTCAAGGAGGAGCTCATCACCTTGTTTTCTTTTCTCAAGGTTCAAGCTATGTGTTTTCACTCTAGGTAAGAGTGTTTTCTAAACTTTGTTTCTTGAAAAATGAGTTTCTCTAGCTTTCTATTGGATTTCTTTTGAAACTTTTCTGTGGTTCTTTTCTTTCTTCTCATTTTGGCCATGAGCCTTGATAAGCACATGATAGCTCAATGATGAGGACTCCTAGATGATGACTATGTGTTCATCTCAAAGGAACCTCTAGAGCTTGAGGTTTTACTTTGCTTAAGTTTCAACTTCATTTTCTAACTCAAACATGATTTTTACTCAAGAACACCTTTTCCTTTCTTGCTATTTTGGAGTTTGGTTTCTTTGTTTCCTTTTCTTTAACATTTCGGCTTTCCATTTCCTTTTTTATCTTTGAGGTTTTGTTGGTTTAGAAAGTTTGTTTTCTTTGAGCTTGATGATGATGTTCAAGAACCTTATAGTTCCTTTGAGAACTTGGTTCAAGAACTCTAGAGCCCTTTTTGTAATGAGATATATGTTGGGTTATTATTTTGTTAAAGTCTTGGATGAGCTCTAGCTAACCATAAAATGAACCTTGCATCATGTTTACTTTATGCTATGCACATCATGTCTACTTTCCTTGCTATCACTAAGTATTCAAGATAATAAGTGAACCTTGCATTATCATGTTTATGTTTCAAGCTATGCATTATCATGTTTATATTTCAAGTTCTCACTTAATATCAAGATAATAATGAGTTGCATCTCATATTTATTTTATGCTATCACTTTACTTTCTAATGCAAGCTAAAACAAGTGCATGAGCATGTTTATTTTTATGTCATCACTTAAATGAACCTAGAGCTCAAAGACTTGCCCATTGTTGTCTCAAACAAAGGTCTAAAATATTTATTTCCTTTGGTTCATATTTCGGTCCTAAAAGGTTTTGATGCTTCTAAGTATTGAGAACAATGTTTTATAAATTTTTCTAAGCTTTTATGGGTACAAGGAATATGTAGAACTAAGTTTTATGAATTTAGGACCTCTTGAGACAAAGTTGATTTATTCACTGCCCTCTTAAATATTTTTATGATTTTAAATGTTAAAAATGTTTATAAATGAGTTTTGAAAGTTTTAAAAAGGTTCCAAGAGAAACTAGTATTTTATGTGCTTTAGAAATTGTGTTTGATGCCTTTAAATGGAGATGTTTGTTTTGGTTCTGGCTTGCCATGTTTAGCCACTGTATGAGCTATGTCAATGATGATAATATGCTTATGTTTGAGTATAATTAATGTTACGACTCATATATGAAAGATAAGAGAAGTTAGAAACTAGAAAAGAATTAATTTGAGAGTTCTAGATCCTTTAATGTTTGAATTTTCTGGATTCTGTCCAGCAAGGTTTAGTAATGCTAATAATGGATTTAAATTAGTTTAAATGTGTAGGAATAACTCATAAATGGTTTAGGACTTGATCTTGATGCCTTAGGAGCAAACCGGACTTAGAAAGGGTCATTGTTGTGACTCCTAAGTACCCGTAAAGTTAGGATTATGAATTCTGCATCCTTGAGGTTTAGAGATGTTCTTGACCATAGTGCGAGGTGAGAAAGACTTAGTTATAACCTTATAAGTTCCCGAGAGATTAGGTTTGATGATTTATAACTTAGAATGTGAGTTGAGGACCTTAAGGGTCAATACATAAGACACTAAAAAGGTTGTTAATGCTATGATGTGTTATATGATGCAATGATATGATAAGACGTGCTTGATGCATGAAAAAAAAATGATTGATGAAATGTTAAAGTTTATCATAGTATGAGATTTCATTAGAACATGATGTGTGGATTAGCTTGTGGCAGTTTGAAGGAAATTCGGTTTAACAGCTGTTATGCTACCGAATTTCCGTCAAACCTTAAAGGGTTGAAAGAAATGTTTATGAGTACCATATGAGTTGAAAACCCTGGGTGACACCGGTTCGGCCGAGCACCCCCAGGAGATTTTTATGTGATAAAGCACTGAGACTCGCTCGCCTGGGTGACACCGGTTCGGCCGAGCACCCCCAGGGGAGACAAATCTGTGAGGGTATGAGTAGATGCAGCCTACCAAAGCGGATAAATTGCTGTGGCTTAATGCCCGCAAAGCATTTCAAAGAGGGTAATCCCAGAGAGAGATGATCCCTGCCCCCTACCCGTATTTGCGAGTCGAGATTATTATTCATGTTTCGCTTATTCAAGATAATAAGCAAGAGCTAGTGACGACTAGCTGAGGTATGAGCTCATAACCTAGTTATTTTTAGGGTGGCTTATATGCTAAAGTACCATGATTGATGTCACGAAGTTGAGGAATGATTCACTTGAAAGTTATATGCCCTTATGCCACATGGTTTATGTTTATGTGCTTTGATGTGTTGTTTATATGCTCAAGTATTGACATGCATCCATGATATAATATGTTGCATTCATAACATCAAGATGCATGCTAAAAGGAATGGACCTTGGATAATTAGCTTGGAAAACCCTAAATTGAACCTTATATGCATGATCACTATTTTATAATTAAACCCAAGGTTCCTGAGGATGTGTACGATGTAACCCTAGGATAGGAGACTCCTACTGAGATTCTTTAGCAAGAATTCTCACTCCTCTCTCTTCTTTCTTCCATCACATCTTCAGAGACCGATGGCGACGTTCGGGCTTTTCATTGACACGCTTACTTGAGAGGTCCACTATGACCCGGACCACGGGTCATATCATTTTGAGAGGCAGTGTACCGTGTGAGTCTTCATGTTCATTGAACGCCCCTATGCACATCCTGTACAGAGCTATCGTTTCTCCCTGATATCACCTTACAACGACGCAATGGTTTTTGAGCGCGCCCGGACGCGAGACGAGAAGATTCTGCGGACGTATACTGGTGGTTCGATGCCTTGAGACTTCCAGGACTACGTGCCTCGATCCCCGAGTTCGGAGGACGACCCATCCGAGGACCCGCCGACGAACATGCATAGTGAGAGTTCTGCTCCTACACCTCAGTTCGTGCGAGACGTGAGTAGGAGACTGTTACACTGCCGAGGCTGGCTAGGCGAGCCGAGAGGCGCCCCTACCGAGGAGCCCACGCTCAGTCTCCACGTGTTCCCTCTCCTGCTACTCTGCGTCCATGGATTGGTTACACTCCGCCGTTTCCCGGATTCTATTAGCTGACGTCGTAGGGGAGATTTAGTGCACACACCCACATGTAGAGTGGATAAACCTTCTTTTGTCTCGAGGTTATCCACCATAGGTACACTTGGGTAGTTATGGTTTACTTATGCTTTCTTGTTTTATGTTGTATTTTATTTCCGCTATATTACAAGCTCTGCCCGTTCTTAGGGTATGACTAGCTATGTACCTTAACTATGCTATTATTAATGAAATGTTTATTTGTTTACCTTGATCATTGTTTCTTGACTATATGCCTTACTTTATGATTTCTGATACTTGCTACGTGTGCTTTATGTTCCTGTCGTTCGTCTAGTTAAGTTCATGGCTCTTACTTTATTTATGTTTTCAAAAAGAAAAATTTAACCGTAATTTTCGCTAAGTATTTTATTAAAATGTTGAGACTAAGAAGTAATAACCTAATGATTAGCCCAATATGTTCTAGAGTATTGGGTTAAAAGTTAGGGTGTTACAACCAATGCATGAGCATGTGATAAAACGGGATAGGCTATAAATCGTACACATTTCTAAAAGCCAATAATAAAACTATAATAGTCCACACTTCATATAATTCTTCCACAATTTGAAAATAAATACTCTTCAAAATTTTATTTCCAAGAAAAATCTCAAAATAAATTACTGAACACACTTTCTCATTATTTTCTCCTATTCCTTATTCTCACATAAAATTTACTTCATCATCAAATACTCAAATACTCATAAGGGTTACATAAAAAGAACAAATTTTTATTTGGGGATTTATCTCAACCCATTTAATCTCATTTTAAGGTTCATTTTAATTTTGTCTCACTGAGAGAAACTATGTGCACATAGGCTGTTACATCTCTTTGCTACGACAAGCAGTAATGTCGTTATATCTCTTCACATATGGCGAGCAGTATTGCCATTATATCTCTTCGCTATGGAAAGCGGTAATGTTGTTATATCTCTTCGCTATGGCCAGTAGTATTGCCATCAATTCTCTTCGCTATGGCGAGCAGTATTTCCATCTTAGAACCCATCATGGTTTCTTTAAATTTTTATCAAACACAATTTATAAATCTAAAATTCAATCTTCCCATTAATCAAACCTTACAAGTATCAAATATCATAAACTTTTCTAATGCACATGGAAACAGCATATAGCAAAATCATGGCATTATAAAATCAATAAAAAGAGCTAGCAATAATTTTAACCAAATCATCCAATCATATTAATAACCATCATATTTGAGAAAATCAACTAATTGAACTAACCAAATAATTCAAGTAGCTCAAAATGAAATTTTTTATCAAACATATTAAATTAATTTCTCCTATAAAAATAATTTAAAACACTGCCACTATGTAAATAGCCACTCACAGTACAAAGGGATAAACTGCGCCTATCTCTGACAGCTCTGGAGGGAGTAGCTCGCTCCGTGTCAACAAAATCTAGGAAAAATAAGCATTTTGACAAATTTAAATAATTTATTTCAAAACAATTTATCAATTAGAGAGCCCATTGAACAAAACCCCGAATTTATGGAACCTAGGGTTCCTAAGGATTAGAGAAAAAAACAAGTCTTAACACTACCCACTACAACCTATTAATATTAAAGCTTCTAACTTACTAGATTTATACTAAAAATATCAAGCATATATCCATTCACCATTTTTAAGAGCTCACTAGTTTTAGGATATACCCTAGAGTGACAAAAAAAGGAATGAGATTAAGATTGGAAACTTACCTTAAATTTTGGAAGCTAGTGGGTATCAAGTTTTTATGACAAAAAGTAACAACCATGTGATTTAGTGGTTGAAGGTGGAGGAAGAAAATTAAAAAAATGAAAAAGAAAGAGAAACAGAAGCAGAAAGCGAGAGAGAGCGTAAGAGATTGAGGGGAATGGAGGGGTTATGTGGTTTTAAAAACCATGCCCCTCTTTATCTTTTTTTTTTTTTCCAAAACCTAAAATGACCAAACTATCCCTACATAAATTTTGTTCTTCCTTTTCCCTCCCTAAAAGAAAAAAAACGCAGCCTGACAGTAGCAGAATTGTCAGTATACTTCAAAAAGTAACTTTTTGAACATTAAACTCGATAAAAAGAAAAGGCTTTCCAGAAAATGCAATATGAATGGCACAAAGCAATAAATAAAGGAAAGTGAAAGAAAAGGAAGATATAGCATAAGGATTTTTATACTAGTTACCTTTCTCAACTTACGAAAGTCAAATGGCCTTTACAGTAGCCTTCTCAAGCTCTTACTAGTGACCAATAACTCACTCTACTACCACACCTCTGTGTAGTCTTTGTCCAACCTTTATAAGCTAATTCCATGACTAGTAGCTCACTTTACTATCACACATCTAAGTAGTCTTTGATGTAACATCCTAATTTTTAAGCCAATACTCTAGAACATATTTAGGTTAATCATTAGGTTATTACTTCTTAGTCTCATTCTTTGTTAAAATACTTAGCAAAAAATATGGGTAAATTTTTTTTTTTTTGAAATATAAAAGCAAAGTGAGAGCCGCGTAAGACAATAACGTGAACTAATCATACAATATAAATCATAAAGAATAAACACAAGGTAAATGAACATATAACAAATGAGCAACCAATGGCTCAAATAGGGAAATACTTCATTAATATTACCATATGCCCACCAAATAGTGGGACTTAGTTTAGTACAAGGGAAAGTAATACACAAGGAAAGCAAATACAACGGAAATAGAAAAGTACAAGGAAAACATACTAAACGACACCCATTGTAATGCCCCGATTTTTCTGCTAGAATGAAAATGACCAAAATGCCCCTGAGGTCATTTTCAGCCCGGAATTCAAGGAAAGCCGATCCGGCACTACTCGAAGGGAAAACTCAATGTTGGAAGGGGGTTAGATGACTTGTGTATCTTTCCGGGATCAAAAATCTCGTTTTTCGAGTTTTCGGGTCAAAATGACCAAAACACTCCTGCGGTGTTTTACCCGTTTGCAAGTGCCGGATGAACCCGAAACTTCTCCAGATGGTTTTAAAAGGTGTTTTTATGTAGACTATGACTTTAGTTTTGGTCCCGGAGGTCCCGGGTGAAATTAGTACGAAATTACGATTTTGCCCCTAGTTTCGTGTTTTTATGCTTAATTGCGTGATTAAGCAAACCTAAGCAATAGTAGGCTCTAATCGAAGGTTAATTAATTTGCATAATTAATCTTGAGTCAAAATAATTTATTAAAGTTGATTAGAACCTAAAAGTGTTTAATTACAACTTAAAATCCTATTTTAAATTCAAGACTCCTAGTCATGGAATCTTGAATAGTGTTTTCTCTTTCCAATTCCTTAAATCATGGAATTTTGTCTACATTGTTATATTCATAAAATGAATTTAAAATCTCCTAAATATGTATGAGTACTCCTTAATCATGTCATAAAGGTTCCTAATCACATTCTTAGTCACCTAAACTTATGCTTAATGACTCCTAACCTTGCACCTAAGCTAATACACCCCTAAACACATCACTAACACACAATTACATGACCAAAACTCCCTCCTCCCTTGCTGCATCAGACCTGGCCAAAATTCACACTCCATTTTATCACAATTTAATTTTATTTCACACTCCAAAGACTATGCTTGAAGCCATACTCACCACCATACTTCACCATGCCATCAAAATGCAATTCTCTCACCTCATGTTCCATGAGGATTCATTCTCCTCCACACATGCATTACCTCATGTTCCATGAGGATTCATTCTCCTCCACACACTCACGCTTATCCTTCTCTATAAATACCATGCCTAGATGAACTTTGCTACACTTTTGTTCATTTGCTAAGTTTTGATTTCTAAGAATTCTTGTCAGTTCTTTCATTTTCTCTCAAGTTTCAAGAGAATTCTTCTTCGTCATCTTCTTCTTTTTCCTTTTGAATCATCATCTCACAACCTTGAAACACCACCCCACCACCTTAGATCATCATACAAACATCTAAACTTCCATTCTCAAACACAAGCTCACCAAGAACACATTTCCTTTCCTTTTCTCTCCACAAGGCCAAAGCACTATCATCACTTTAGGAGGAGCTTTCCTTTCCATTCTCACCTCAAAGATCAAGCCTTGTCTTCATACTTGGTAGGGAGTTTCTTTTCAAACTTGTTTTTACTCAAAAAAATGTGTTTTCTCTAGTTTTCTCTTGGTTTCTTTTTGAGCTTTTCTTTATATTCCTTTTCTTTTTCCATTTCGGCCTCTTGGCCTTTTCTTCTTAAACATGATAGCTTGATGATGAGAGTTTCTAGATGATGACCTTGTGTTCATCTCAAAGAAACCTCTAAAGCTTGAGTTTTGTTTCTTGATCTAGTAAGGTTTTGGTTTTTCTTCCCTTTTTTCCTTCTTATATGATTCGGCCTCCATGTGCTTTCCTTTAAAGGTTTTGTTAAAAATTTTAAAGTGTTCTTATATTTATTTCATCCCTAAAAATAATGTTGTTTTGGTCCTTACTTCTTTAAAGTTTTGTTTTCTTCTAAAGTTTACTTCTTTTTGAGCTTGATGATGATGTTCAAGAACCATGTAGTTCCTTTGAGAACTTGGTTCAAGAACTCTAAAGTTCTCTTTGTGATGAGATAAGTGTTGGGTTGAGAATTGTTTTCCTCTTTAAAAGTCTCATATGAGCTCTAAGTTAAGATAAAAGACTTTGCATCCATGTTTACATTTTGTCATCACTAAATGCTTGAGATTAAAGAATGAACTTGCATCTCCATATTTATGTTTATGCTTTCACTAAATTTCTAAGATAATAAGGATTTGCATAGCATATTTATTTTATGTCCTCACCTCTAAATAAAGGCTAAAATAAAGTGCATTGCATATTTACTTTTATGTCACAACTTAAGAGATTTAGAGCTCATGGACTTACCCTTTATTTCCTCAAACAAAGGCTTGAAAAATATGTGTTCTTTAGCTTATGATTTTGGCCTTAGGAAGTTTACTTTGTTACAAGCACTAAAATCTATGTTTCATAATTTTTCTAAGCTCATATGAGTTCAAGAAATGTTTAAATCAAGGTTTTATGAATTTGGAACCTCTTGAGTTTAATTTAGAATAGCTACTGCCCTTACAAGTATTTTGATGATTTTAGATGATAAAAATGTTTTACAAAGGAGTATTGCAAGTTTGAAAAAGGTCCCAAGAGAAACTAGCATTTTATGTGTTCTAGAAATCAAGTTTATGCCTTGCTTGTTTGGAGAAGAATTCGGTTCTGCCTTGCCTTGATGTGCTCACTGTTTATACTATTTTGATGATGATAATATGAGTATGTTTGTGTATAATTAATGTTAAAATTCATATGTGAAAGATAAGAGAAGTTAGCAACTAGAAAAGAATTAATTTGAGAGTTCTAGATCCCTTGGTAATTGATTTTTCTGGATTCTGTCCAGCAAGGATTAGAAATGGTAATTATGGATTTACATTAGTTTAAATGTGTAGGAATGACTCATAATTGGTGTAGGACTTAATCTTGATGCCTTTGGAGCAAACCGAACTTAGAAAGGGTCATTGTGATGACTCCTAGGTACCCGTAAAGTTAAAATTTTAGATCCTACATTCTTGAGGTTTAGAAATGTTTGTGATTATAGTATTGAGTGAGGAATACTAAGATATGAGCCTATAGTACCCGAGAGTTTAGGATATGATGATTTACAACTTAGATTGTGAGTGAAGGACCTTAAGGGTCAATGCATAAGACATTAAGATATTTTCTCGCGTTTAGTTTGGTAATGCAAGTATGATATGTTGATATGCATGATGTGATGATATATGAGGTGTGATGTGTGATACACGAGCATTATTTATATGCGTTATGATGATGTGATCTTTTATGATGATGCTATGATGATGTAGAAATTGATTATGAATTGTTGAGATGTTATGTCTACCATGTTTGTGAGAATTGAATGAGAGAGAGTATGTACCCCTTCTTTTGCCCTCTTAAAAATCTAGTGAAAACTAGTTAATTTTGAGCTCATTGAGACAATATGGGTGTTTACGATTGGATTTGGGTGTATTTGGTTGAACTTGATAATGAGAATAATTTGGTGATGAGTATAAACATAGTTGAGCTCATTCCTAGGCGATAGGGTGTGTTTGGTTGGATTTGGTGATGAGTATGAACATCGCCGGGCACTGGTGTTTACGGTTGGATTTGGTGATGAGAAAAGAAGGTGGTCTTTGAGAGAAAGAACTCAAGAGTTCGGAGGTGAGGAAAGAGATGCGATGTCTCTTTTCAAGTCACATAGTCATGATTAAAGAAAGAACTAATCCTAAGTTACCCCTTCTTTGCCCTCTTAGAAATCAAGTGATGACTAGTTAGGTTTGAGCTCGTTTGGTTGAGCTCAATCCTAGGCGATAGGGTGTATTTGGTTGGTTTTGGTGATGCGTATAAATATCACCGAGCACTAGTGTTTATGGTTGGATTCGGTGATGAGAAAAGAAGGTGGTTCTTAAGGAGAAGAACTTAAAAGTTCAAGTATAAGAAAAGAATAGAGGAAACTTCTGTACTTTTTATGCCGCTTATCTGTTACTTGATGTTATGATTTATTGATTGGCTCACATAATGTATTGCCATACATTCATCCAATATCTGCGGAATTCATATCATTAAGACCCATACTAAATGACACCCACTTTGGATAAATAGCTTTGGAAAGTTTAAAACCAAACCTTATGTATGAACACCTCTTTCATAATTAAAACCGAAGTGGCTGGGGACGACGACAATGACACATGTGTTGGAGTCAGAATTCCCTACTGAGAATCTTGAATAAGTTTTTCATCCCTCTCTCTTTTTCTTCCGTGTCGTCTCCAGACGAAGATGATGGTGTATCTTGTGACGCGATTCGTGATTTCTACTAAAGCGTGGGCATGAAGCATACCCTATGAGTCAGGTTGGTGGGATGCAACGGACACGCACAGATGCCACTTTAGTTTTATAAATTATTGAAGTGTATTTCTGTTGTAGCGATAATAGGACTATGATAGTCATAAATTATGTACCTATGATAATATGATCCTGTTATGATGTAATGAACAACCTTTGTGTTTTGTGACCATGAATGATATGAGATCTCTTTTCTATATGTTAGTCTTTGTTATGTCATACGCGGCTCTCACTTTGATTTATATTTTCAAAAAACAATTTACCCGTATTTCCGCTAAGTATTTTCGTAAAAGAATGAGACTAAGAAGTAATAAACCTAATGATTAACCTAATGTGTTCTATGGGTTAAAAATTAGGATGTTACACCCATACCCTAGTGCACCTAAGGTGGATAACCTCAGACAAAAGAAGGTTTATCCTATTCTACGAGTGAGTGCGTGCACTAGACCTCCCCTAAAACATTTGCCACTGGAACTCGGGATATGGCAGGATGAAACCAATCCATGGACAATCGTGGTGGCTGAACATGTGCTTCTCAGTGGGGGCGCATCTCGGCTCGCCTAGCCAACCTTGGCTACGTAACTGTCTCATCGCTCCCTCCCCTCGTGAACTGAGGAGTGGGGACAAAGCTCTCATTATATATGTGAGTCGGCGGATCCTCCGAGGGGTTGTCCTCCGAGCCTGGAGATCGGGGTACATAGTCCTAGAAGTCACGGGCAGCCGATCCTTCAATTTGCGTCCAAAGAATCCTCTCGTCACGGGTCCGGACATGCTCAAAAACCATAGCATCGTCGTAGGGAGACATGGGGGAAAAGCGGTAGCTATGTATAGAATGTGTGAAGGGGGACATCCCATGAACATGAAGACGCGAACAGCACAACGTCTCTCAAAATGATACGATCCGTGCTCCGGATCATAATGCACCTCCCATGTTGGAGTGTCGATAAAGACCACGAATGTCACTATCTAGCTCTGAAGATGTGACAAAAAGGAAGAGAGAGAAAGAAAAGGAGTGAGAATCTTGCTAAAGAATCTCAGTAGGAACTTCCTATCTAGGGTTACATCGTTCACATCCTCAGGAACCTTAGGTTTATTTTCAAAAGGTGAGCATGCATATAGTGTTCCTTGTTTAGGGTTATAAAACTAGATTATCCAAGGTTTGTTCCTTTTAGAATGCATCTTAATGTCGTGAGTGCAATATATCAAAGTATGAATGCATGGTAATACCTTAAACAAATAACTCAACAAATTATAACATCAAGAAGCATATAAGTGGCATAAAGTGGCATATAACTTTCAAGTGGAACTTTCCTCAACTTTGTGACTTAGAACATCATACTTTAGCATTATAGGGCCACCGTAAACATCATCTAGGTTATGAGCTCATACCTTAACTAGTCGTCACTAGTTCTTACTTATCATCTGGATAAGCGAAAAACATAATAAAATCCCGACTCCTGGAGTACGGGTTAGGGTGTTAAGGATCACCTTTCTTAGGATATACTTTCCTTGAAACACTTTATCGGCATCCAGTGCACAGTAATTTATCCACTTTGGTAGGATGCATCTACTCATACTCTCATGGATTTGTCTTTCCTGGGGGTGCTCGGCCAAACCGATGTCACCCAGGAAAGTGCGTCTCAGTGCTTTGTCACATAAAAATCTCCTGGGGGTGCTCGGCCGAACCGGTGTCACCCAGGGTTTTAATCTCATATGATTCTTCAAAAACATTCTCAAGTCCTTTAGATTTGATGGAAATTTGGCAACATAACGGCTGTACACCGAATTTCCTTCAAACTAACTTTATGCTACAAAACTCATAACACATAAGCATTTCTCATTCAAGTTTCATAACCATGCTAAACTTAACATCTCAATGAAACATTCACCATATCATACATGTATCATCACATCATACTTGAACAAATAAACTTATCTCATCAAGGAACCTAAGGTGTCTTATGCTTGACCCTTAAGGTCTTAAACTTGAAACTTAAATTCTCTAATCATCAAATCTTAATATTTTATGCACGTATAGACTCAAAACTAATTATTCTTCTATTTATTGTGATCATCACTTATTCTAAAGTCCATTAGTGTAGAATCTATAATTTATACTTTACGAGTGCCTAGGAGTCACAACTTTGACCCTTTCTAAGTTCGGTTTCCTCCTAAGGTACTAAAATCAGTACCTAAACCAATTGTGAGAGTTTCCTACACATTTATATTAATTATGAACCATTTATACTAATTTAATCCTTCCTGGAACAGAATCCAAAATATTCATTTTCTAATGTTTCTAACATTCTCTTTTTAATTCTTTTATAGTTACTAACTTGTCTTAACTTTCTCTAATTTATTCTAACCTCAAATATACATGAACAAACTAAATTTATCATCATAAAACCATCATCATACAGTGAGCACTTCACTAAAACAGAACCGAAAATATAATCATCATATAATGCACATAGTTTCATTTCTAACACACATAAATTACTAGTTTCTCTTGAAACCTTTTTAGGATGTCACAAACTTATTTGAGAACAAATTATTTCATTAAAACCATCATAAAACACATAAGGGTAGTAGCTATATCAAAATGAACTCAAGAGAGATTTAAATCATAAAACCTTGCTCAAAACATTTCTTGAGATCATCTAAACTTAGGAAAATCATAAAACATAGGCTTTAGCACTTGTGATTAGGTGGATCTTATTCTAAGTTCACCATCACCACATGGCCAAAAATCATATGAGTAAAACACATACATTTCCAAACTTTGTTTGAGATAATAATGGGTAATTCTTTGAGCTCTAAATCTCTTAGGTGATGGCATAAACATAAATATACAATGCACTTTATTTTACTCTTTATTAGGAGGTGAGAGCTTAAAATAAATATGCTATGCACATCCATTATTATCTTAGAAATTTAGTGAGGACATAAACATAAACATGAGGATGCAAGTTGATTCTTTAATCTTGAGAGTTTAGTGATGACATAAAAGTAAATATGGATGCAAGTTCTTTTTATCTTAACTTAGAGCTCATACAAGACTTTTAAAGAAACATAATGTCAACCCAACACTTATCTCAACCAAACAAAGTAAGTTTTAGAGTTCTTGAACCAAGTTTTCAAAGAAACCTCATGGTTCTTGAACATCATCATCAAGCTCAAGGAATAAACCCAAAAATAACACCTTCAAAGAACAAGGAACAAAAGAACCGAAACTTTGTTAAGCAAAAGAGAAGGAAACTACTTCATATTCTTTATTAAGTATCCAACGCCCCTATCTAGAGGAAACTCTAGAACGTGCCGGCCAACTTTAAGGTTGACAAGGGTAGGCCTTGGGTTTATTAAAAATCTTATGATTAATTTTTCTTAAGTTAAAAACCATGTGAGCTAAGTAACATAGATAAAGTTCAAGAAAAGGAAAAACTCAAGCTCTAGAGGTCTCTTTGACATGAACACAAAGTCATCCTCTAGAGACACTCATCATCAAGCTATCATGATCATAATAAGGCCTTGAGGCCGAAAGGAAAAGAAAAGGAAGAAGCAAAGAAAAACTAAAAAGAATCCAAGAGAAACTTCAAGAAAATAACATTTTTGAGTAAAACAAAACTTGAGAGCAACTCTCTACCAAGTTTGAAGATGAAAAAGCTTGGTCTTGAGATGAAATGAGAAGAACAATCCTCCTCAAAGTGATGATAATGTTTCAGCCAAGAGGAGAGCAAAGGAAAGGGGATGTGTTTTGGGTGAACTTGTGTTTGAGGATGAGTGTTTGAGTGTTTGGAAGATGATTCAAGGTGGTGGTGTGCTGGTTTGAGGTTGTGATTCAAAGAGGAGATAAAGAAGATGAAGATGAAGGAGAAAGCTTCTTGAAACTTAAGAGAAAAAGGAAAGAACTCACAAGAATGCTAAAATGCTCAAACTTGCCAAATGAACAAAAGTGATACAAGTTCTTCTAAGGTACCTATTTATAGAAAATAAAACAATGAAAGCTCATAAAGGGGGAGCTTGGCCGTAGACTATGAGGCATGGGAGGAGAGAAAATATCTCTTACAAGTGGTCATTCAAAGCATGGTTGAAGGTATGACAAGCATGGGCTTAAGCATGGTTTCAAGCATGGTCTTTGAGGTATTTTCATTTTAATTTTGAAATGAAATAATTCTTCTAGAAGGGAGAGGAGGGGCTGATGGTTTTAGGCAGCAAGGAAAGAGGGAAAATATCTCATTCATGTTGTCTTTCAAGCATTGGTGGAAGTATGATCAAGTATGGTGCAAGGTGAGGTGTAAGCATGGTGGAAGCATGGCTATGAAGTGTAAAACAATTCCAACATGTGGGAAATGAGGGGGAAAGGTTTGGCCATGCCATTGACAGCCCAAGGGAAGAGAATTGTTTCATCTAATTGTGTGCTAATGATGTGTTTAGGTGTGTATTAGTTTAGGTGTAAGATTAGGAATTGCTAAGCATGCTTTTAGGTAACTAAGAATGAAATTAGGAATTTCAAGACTTAATTAAGGAGTGCTCATACATTATTAGAGGAATTAAAACTCATTTTATGAATAAACAATGGTGAACACAATTCTATGATTTAAGGAATTGGAGAGAGAAAATACTATTCAAGATTCTATGACTAGGAATCTTGAATTTAAAAAGAGATTTAGGTTTAATCTAAGCAATTTTAGGTTCTAATTAACTTTAATAAATTATTTTGACTCTAGATTAATTAAGGAAATTAATTAATCTTCTATTAGAGCCTAATATTGCTTAGGTTTGCTTAATCACACGATTAAGCTCAAAAACACTATGCTTAGGGACAAAATCGTAATTTTGCACAAAAACTGCCCGGGACCACTGGGACTAAAACTGAGGTCACATAATACATAAAAACACCTTTTAAAACTATCTGGAGAAGTTTTGGGCTCATCCAGCACTCATATTCGTGTAAAACACAACAGAGGTATTTTGGTCATTTTGACCCGAAACCTTAGAAAATGAGCTTTTCGGTCCCAAAAAGATTCACAAATCAACTAATCCCCTTCAAACATTGAGTTAGCCCTTCAAGGACTGCCAGACCGGCTTTCCTCAAATTTCGGGCCGAAAATGACCTCAAGGGCATTTTGGTCATTTTCACTCAGACAGAAAATCAGGGCGTTACATTTGACCAGCCTCTCCAAGCTAACTCCGTGACCAGTAGCCTCTACTGTCACCTTACAAGTAGTCTTTACTTAACCTCTTCAAGCTAACTCATAACGATCACTACTAGATCGAGGTTACAAAGGTTTGTATTTGGGTTGAAATACTCAAACTAACCAACACTCAAGTTTTCATATGATGAACAATAACATATCTACAAAAATTGAATGAATCCTTTCTATTGATTCTTCCTAGGAAGAATGATTTTATCTATTAAGAACATAGAAATAAGACTTTTACAAGGAAAAAACTTATTACAGGCAGTAATAAACTTTATAAAGGATGAAGGGAAATTTCTTTAGCGTTTCAACACTTTTTCACCAAAAGTCTCTTGTCTTTGTGAGCTCAACATTTCCTTTTATACTTGATCTTGCATTTATGACCATTGCCCTTAATCTGTTTTCCTAGTGACATGTGTTAATCTTTTTTTGGTGTCTTGGAAATGTATTGTAGAGGAGTAACTCGGCATTGTCAGAGCAATTGCAGAAGCCATTGTGTAATGGAGGTTTCTAACTCCACCTGTAGAAACTACTTTTTACTTTCTGAACGAGGTTTCTGAACTTTTCTTTATAGAAGCTCAGGCAATTGACCAAGTTAGCAGAAGAGATGTCACATTAGTCATTGACTGAGTTTGACTTTAAATTTGAATTTCAAAATTCCCTCATTTTCATGTAAAGTGCATTGTAGCGAAATGTGCTTTCTGAAGTATCATCTTAATTTATAGGTTTTTGTTGGATCTACTACTCTTTAATCTGAGTGTGCTGATAATGATATGTTCACGATTATGATAATTGAAGATGGTAGTACACACTTGCTTCAGAGTTGGATTGAAATCTTCACTTGAAATGAACTTTCTGAAGTCTCATGCAACTTTTTGAGGATCTGAACCTTGGTTTCTTGTACTTGAGAATTTTCTTATATCCATTGAGCATATATATGTTTATTCCATGATATATTTTTCACTTTCATTAAGTCTCAAATGAGATTAAACATGTTTGTACATGTTATTGTGAAAGTATTCTCGTTTTAAGAAACATGTATGCTAACGTAAAAGGACCTATTCATTGCTTCAAGAAACTCAAGGAAACGATTAGTCTTTCTTCAAAATATTTTCTCGAAATTGTTTATGTTATCACTCAAAACATTTAGAACTGAAGCTTTCTAAAGGGTTCTGGAGTTAACAGAGAGATGGACATTTAGACACAGCCCTATGCAGGCTTACTTTCTACCTTGAGAAATGACTAAAACAAAATCATACTAATTTAAATGAAAAAAATTATATTTATAAAATTAAGACTAAACTAGTAATTTGGTACTTGAAAGATACACATCATATCAATTTTGTTACTAAAAGATTATTTTTACATCAATTTAATCTTTAAGAGATAAACATAACATCAATTTAATATTCTTAAAAGTTTCTGACATCAGTTTATTCTTTAAAAAAAATGGATTTGGCTCCTTCAAAGTGAGAAAATTGGTAAAGTGTAAAAGTGAGGGGCTAACCACCCTTAGATCATTTTGTAGGATTCATACATGACGCAACAAGATGGAAGTGGAAGTTATTGATCAAAGGGTGATTAACCCCCTCACTTTTACATTTTACTAACCTCCTCATTTTAAAAGAGTCAAATCCTTAAAAAATACACGTGAGACTTTGGTATCTATAAGATACATGTGGCATTAAATAAGTTTATAAATGTATAGAGAAAGTGATATAATAGACACCAGATCATTTTTGAAGGAGGTCAAAGCAATGTTACATATATATTTTAGGGTCATAACTCAGAAAAAATCTTTTAGGGACTTAATTAATATCATGTGTATTTTTTAAAAGACTAAATAGATAAAAGAAATTTTCCAAACGTTAAATCGATGCTATGTATATCTTTGAGGAACCAAATTCCTAGGTTAATGTAAAATTAAATTTTAAAAAATGTTACTCATGCAAAATATATTGCCTTTCAAATTGCAAAGGTCGTAGAAAGGATGGTGCTGACCATTAAATTCAAATTACTTTGAGTTACTTGTGGTTTGGTGAAAAAGTTCTCCATTTTTTTCATTTTATAAGAAGGTTCTCCTCTATTCATTTGGATATTATTGATCTCCCTTAGATATTCTATGCAATATATTAAAGTGGTAACTATGTAATGATTATACAAATTGAAAAAAACTGTGATAATTTTATAAACTCAAGAAGTTTCTAAGTAAATTTTATAAATAGAAAGAAGATAAGATGAATTTTATCAAATTTTAACATAGTTAATCCTAATTTGCCTTTTAATTAAAGGACAAACCAAGCAAAAATGCATCCTATTTTGTGACTTATTGAGTCAGCACAGGTGGAATTGTGACCGATAGTCTCAACTATTCCTAGTCAAAATGTTAAGTGCTTTTGGAAACCTCTAATGAGATAAAATTGAATTGAATTCCATTAGAAATTGAATTATGTTAGGAATTGAATTAAATTCTTATATTTGGAATGAGTTAGTAAATTAAATAATTTAATTCAATTCCTTAATTTGGAATGGGTATAAAATTGAATTAATTTAATTGTTTTTACTAGTTTATCTTTCATTAATATGTTAAGAATAAAGCATCATACTCAAGTAAGACTATTTTAGTATTTTCATTTGTTGGAATCTAATTCTCATACCAAATCATACCCATTTAGGTATGATTTCAATTCTTTCATTTAAATTACTTCCAAATCATAGAATTCAATTCAATTTCTTGATAGAATTAAATCCGAGGAATTTTCAAATGGGCAATAACGCATTGTTGCATAGTTCCAGTAGTCATTAAACTGCAGATAATATAATTTGAAATTTACTCAAAAGGACTCGCTTTCTGACCGCCGACAGAGAGGCAGTGAATTGAAGCAGCTTAGACCACAAATCAGTTTGTGAACAAAATTAATGATCCCGGAGGCCAATCCGAGACGCTTATGCAACTGCTTAGGGACAACTTACATTGGATACCCTTGTATTATCTCGAAATCTAAGGACATATTTGGTTTTAGCTTCAACTTTCTGTATTTTATATTTTTAAGATTTTCTGTATCTTTATTTATTATTTTTATTATTTCTCTACATAATCCTAAAATTAAGAAACAGAAAAATTAAAAACAAGAAATGAAAATTGAAAGAAAAAAGGAAACAAAAAACCCTAATTTGGCTAAACCTTGAATTATTTATTTTTCATCAAGTCACTTTTGTTCTTCTTTATTAAGCAAACAACACGTTGAACTTCTTGATGATCTTAACACGGAACAATTATGTTTCTCGCAGCCATTCTCCTCTCGGAGAAAGGAGTACTTGAGAATTTCAGTTTTTGATCTTTCTGATGAATCAGAGAGTGGGATTATACACAGAACTTTTGTTTATTTCTGTTGTATTAACCACCCAACAAAAAATTCCATTGACCAGGGTCCAGAGGCTAAGATAAAATACATAAGAAAATTACAGACTGACATATCTGCCAATAAAATGCCAATACATTGAATTAAAAAAAGGCAAGATTATCAACTCAATTAATCAAAATTTTTACGTCAGCCTAAAATTGAGACCATGTACGAAATGTTTGTTTGCAACGATATAGTCAGTACTGCAGCAGTTGCCAAAGGCTCTGGTAGTTAGCTAGACTAGTTTGTATTTTGTGGGAGCAAGACAGCAGCCAAAAAAGGCACCTATTCAAGCAGAAATGACCGTCCCAATCATCCTCATCACACTTCCAACCCCAGGCACATAGCTGGCCCTACCATGATATGGATAGCAAGATTGGCAGACAAGAAGATTTTCAATCAGTTATCCCGGCCATTGATATGATCCCAAACAACCCCACTATTTTTATCTTAAGTAAACTTCAGCCACTAGCTCTCGAATCTCCCTAATCCATTTGGGGCTTACAAAGGTACCCCCACCCGCTCAGTGAATCAAGACGATATCTCATTCATAGGCCCTCTTCCCAAGTCCTAACACATGACCTAGCAACTTTCTTAAGGACCAGCTGATTCTTGTGTAAGAAAAGGCAACTAAGACGGGGTACCAAGACAAAGCAAAACTTGGCCACCTGCTGATTTTAGCAGGATTGTACTAGAACCACGGTAAAGCCACCAAATGGCACCAACCAATGAGCGATATCTCTTGAAATCTTAAAGCGGACCTCCAAAAGTCAAAGATCCTGAAATTTTCCAAGCTGCAATCCTTGCTTAGTTTTGATCTCAACCTGCTTGGTTGCTGATGCTGCCAAAGTTAACATAACACTCGGTCTCAAAGAACCTTTGCAGCATGTAAATTGCCAAGGACAATGTGCACCATGCAAAGCAATGAATCAAGATTCTACTATCCAATCTAGGCAAAGCAACTTCATTTTAAATGAGTACGGGGAACCCGTAATTGTGGAATGATTTTATTCGCCCATCACAGCCGGCAGTCACGATGACTAGACCCCATGCATGAGAACTGGAGGTACTCTTGCAAAAGGATTTCAAGAACTTGTATGCAGATCTGTGCACTGCTGATGTTCTAGCCTTGGGGCCTGAAATAGGAAGATTCTCCTCAGGCCAGGTTGCAGATCCCTTGGGAAAAGACTCCAAGAAAAGCTCTTGGCTTAGAGAAAACGAAGCAGGAGGATTGAGGCATATAGCTTGAGGTGACCTCTTATTAAAGACATCCAATTGATGCGCACTTTCATTGTTTTGAGATTTCAAACCACACCAAGGTACAGCAACAGATGCATTTGAAAAAAATCGCTCACAGGACTTAATCTTCGTAGCTTTGTTGGGTAAAGACTCATCGTCATTAACATTCCACAGATATACATTAGAGTCCTCACATGCAGATAAAATATGTTTCCCGTCCAAAGTTAAAGATGCGGAAATTTGTCTCCCCGCATCAACGCCTAAACAAAATATACAAAAATCCTTAGTAACTGAACATAAAATGAAACAAATTCAAATAAAGAGGGTTTGATTATAGCCAAGTCTCACAAAGCTTGCAAGCTATCATTTCAGCATTGAAGTTTGTCAAAAAAAAAAAAAAAAACAGTTCAGAAAAACTTGAATAAAAATATAAGCTATAAAACTGAAAATCTTTCTTGATTCTTAAACTAAGATGTTGAGAAACAGAAGATGCTTGACAAATAAAGGAATGGGACGGAGGAACATACCTTTGTATTTACTAGCCACATTAAGCCCATCAAGGATTCTGACTTTTGAATCAGCACAGGCAACCATGACTTTGTTCGAATCTTGTGGAAGAAACTGAAATTAATAACATATAACAAGGAGCTTGTTGTGACAACATAAAAGAGGAGAACAGACAAAAGAACTCATGTGGCACAAGATGTAGAAGACAATAAAAATACCTGAAAACCAGTTATTCCTCTGCAAGGAACTTTCTTTTTACCAAGTAAGCATAGCTGAGAATCCAACTGCATGTGATTCTCTACTCCAAGAAAAAACGAAAATAAGCAAGGATAAGAACCAATCCTTCAAAAAATGCAGAGTCTAGAAGTAATTGTATTTAGAGCTTTGACAGTCACTCACATTATCCCACATATAGCTTTATTAGTATTTAGAGCTATGAGTCACTCACATTACTCCCTCTTCTCATAGCCTGACATCTTTCCAATTAACTACATGTATTTCAACCGTACAATGCAGGAAAACTTCGTGAAATAAATTGACTGGAGGAACTTGTCCATACACACAATACAACTAGCCAATTAGCACACGTCACCACCCGATCTATTTCAATTCTTTCCTGCTGCTTCTTCCTTTTTACTTGGAAGTATCCAATTTTGAAAATCAACTATCTGTTCGATGCGAGTGTAGAGCACCGGGATTGAGGACAAGTACTTAAATTTTATGACAGATTTAAGATTAAGTGTGCGTCGGTTAGCTTATTATATTAGGTTCAAAATAGTCTATAATAAAAAGCTTCAAGAGACAATGTTTGAAAAAGAGATTATTTCTTCCAAAATAGTCTGTTTCCAAATATGCTCTAAGTTTCAACAAGTAGAAGCACACTGTAGACCACCAATCTATCATTCACAGCATTACTGCAAGGAAGCAATAGCTAGCTGTGATCATCTAGCCTAGTAAAAATCTTTATATCACTAACAGTTCTGGTTATATAGCTTTGGAAACCACAATTCAAAATTATAGTCCAAAGAAAAATGCAATCACAATGGCCATCATTTGATTTCATGCAGAGAATGCAACTGCTCACAAAACAAATTTGGAAATCAAGCACCTGCGCTTGTGCAGTGATAGAGTGAAGAACTATCTGCCCTTTGATTACTATTCACAAGATAGAAAAATACTTATTGCTGGTATTTCCTTTGAACAGAAGGTATGATAAAAGGAATCAAGAAAGAAAAATATCTAGGAGAGAACTGCTGAGCAAGACAATTATTGCCCCAAGCTATTAGCTAGAATTCAGATGAAATTCACTGACCCCTCCCTTGTTTACCTATTTGATATCTCCCTGCCAAATCTCCCTCTGCACATGCGTCCTCCTTTTCAGTTTCTCCTCTAAAAGAATTCTCATCCGTTGTCAATAGTCAATACCCTTCTTCACTTCCTTGAATAAACCAGCCACTCAAGTGGCCTTTATTCAGTAACCAATGGGCTTTCATTACTTAAATTTGAGCCCACGCTGTTGTCTGTAACATGCACGATGAAGATCCACCGAGCCATGAATGACATATATCGATCACCAAACATAAAACAAAAACAATTTGAACTCAGAATTCCAAACCCCACATAATTATCATGAATCTACCTGATGCAGCTAACTGGTGTTTAGAAAACAACAACAACAATATATATATATATATATATATATATATATATATATATATATATATATATATATATATTATATATTGCAGAAAATATGGTACCTGATACATTGTAAAACCGACAATTGCCTGTCATGGACCCAACAATCCCTCCCTGTATAAAGCAGACCATAACCTAATGTGAATTCGCATAAAATCCACTCTTCCACGGAAGTAAACTCATTTAGAAATTGTACCTGTCCATTGGGTCGATAACAAACTGCAGTCACAATTTCTTTGACATCAGTCCAGTCAACAACATGGCAATCTGGAATTGCCCAGATGCGCACTTTTCCATCAATAGATCCGCTAATGAAAAAGTTATCATCCACAGGATTGAACTGAATGCATGTCACTACAAGGCATTATTAAATAACACAGAAGTTGTGAGGAAAATTCTAATGAAAAAAGCAAATCAGGTGGTTGCACCTGAAAAATAGAATAGAAAACAAACAAGAACAGAAAGGCACCAAGGCGCACCATAATTACTATGTGGAAAAACTTTCAAGCAAAGATCATGTCCCACTTGCCATAGACGAACAGTTTTGTCAACTGATGATGACAGCAGATACTGCATCAAAATTAAGACGAAGAACCGAATCAATTATCAAACACTGCATCTATACCAGAATGTATACTTAGATCACCAAGTAACTGCAATTATGACATCCACTTACATTATTTTTTGACCAAGAGAGATCCAAAATTTCACCTCCATGCCCATGGAACTCATGCAATGGTTTCTCCCACAACCGGAAGACCTTGGGAGGGAAAACAACGCAAGCTGAATCTGCTGTTTTTTTCAGGCTTTTCACTTTGCTTAGTTTTTCCTTATCCATTAACAAGGGTGTCAATTCAGAGAGATTATTGACTGCGAAGTAAATGCAGGACGGGTCAACTTCTGGAATGTCAATTTCATTACATCTCTCATCCTCAACCACTCGCCACAGTCGCACAATCCCATCTTCACCAGCACTTGCAAGATACTGGCCTTCAGGACTGAATTTCATGGTCAAAATTGAACCCTTATGTGCTTGAATATCTTGCCCCATGTAAAGACCAGAAAGTTCCTTTGTGTGCTTCCTACATTGCCGGACCTTAACTTTCTGAATCCTATTACACCCTGAGAAAGCACAGTTGCCTTCATGTCTGCTGCTATCTGCTTCACCTTGCCTATCAGCCATGCATGTTATTGAACCAAATCTTCTTAACCAACCCTTTCTATTCCTCTTTGACCTCAGTTCAACTACATCTCTGTCCTCAAGCTCCTTACCCATAATCTCATGTTGTTGGATAGAGCGAGACACCCCAGAGATGCTCTCAGAATCCTCAGGCTCATTGCCAACAACCAGCCGATCCGGGCCCGCATCTCTACCATTACTCTTCTCCCTATACTGCCGCACTTGATCAGGATGACAGCCTGCTCCACCGTCAAGATTCCCATCTCGGCAACGCATGCTCTCCACCAAACCAAACTCCTCTGAAGAATTCATACTAGACCAACAAGACATTGATGACCCACTCAAACAACTATCCTCCTCAGAACCAGAACTTCTGATCACACTCCCACTAATATCTTTCATTCTACCTATCTCATCTTCTCTCTCAAGACTACTACACACATCTTCTACTGAATTCTCAAGGACAATTTGATCATAGCCAAATCTCATCCACTTCATAAACTTACTCCTACGCTTTTGAACACTCTGCGGGCTCCGAATCCACACTTCATAATTAAACTCATTCAACAGTGCGTCCTTTGGACTAGAATTAGTGTCAGGGGTGTCAGTGCCATCAGAGATTGAATCTGAGATGGAACCAGCATCCTCTTGAGCATCAAAAAGTGGAGATTCTTCATCTTCACTGAAGCTACCCATTATTCTTCTTGTTCAACCCATGAAATCCCCCCTCAAACAACCAGCATTTTGGGCCACCAAGATAATAAACTATATATATGAAAAAAATTCACAGAAATCAATATCAGCCAATAGGAAGGTTTATTGAGAAAGCAATGATAGAAATAAGAAGAAAACAGGATCCAGGAGATCCAACATAGATCCCAATCCATATGCATTGAACGTAGTCCTATGAGGAACAAGGAGTGTCCACAATTTTTTCAATTTTAAATCACCAGTGAGAAATTTTAAAAAAAAAATTGAGGTTCAAAGATATTAAGCTATGATTGTGGTAAACCAAAAGGGATGAAATCCCATCAGCCATTTTTTAGTTAGAAGAGAAAAGAAGAAGAAGAAAAGAGAAGGGGGGGAATGATGGGGTGATTACGTTGGAAGAAATGGATAAGCAAAGAGGGGAATTGCACAGAGGGAGTGTTTGCAGGAGGAGCTTTGAACGAACGTCATTTTTTTTTGTTTTTAGGAAACAATGATGTGCTTAAATCGGTATTTGTTTTATGTGAGGAAGATTAAGATTGTCTTGAAACGGAGGAGGGCGCAGAACGAAGCAGCGTCCATGAAAGATTGGAGCATTTTCTCTCTCTTTCAGAATATTTGTTATTTTAAGAACGTAAAAATAAAACGTAAATAGGTAAAACAAGTAAGGAAATGAGTGTCTAATTTAATTAATTCGAAAAAAGCGCCAAAGGGTGAAACCTGAAAAGAGGATGTGTTCATTGATATTGGGAAAGCGCCGGCCCGAGAAACGAGTTTTCTAGTGTGGAATGTAATTGTGCCTTTCCAAGCGAATTGACAAAAAAAATAAAATAAAATCCCAAATTATTCTCTTATGTTTATAATGAAGAAAACATTAATTCCTTAGCTTCAGAAAATTTCATATTAATCCCTCAAATTTTATAAAAGAAGACAAGTTAGTTCCTTATTCAAATTGTTATCTGAACTGTTAACAGAAATGTCTATATATTCTGTTAACTTGCTTATATGTATTGTTAATTTTCACAGTAAATCATAACTTATCAAGTTTCTCTGTTTTGCATATAACAAGTACCAATTTAAAGTAAAAAATCTTTCTTCTTAGCAGAGATAGCAGATGAAAAAAAAAATTTAAACGACTTCATTTAGAGAAGTGAGACAAGTTAAGATCCACCATGAAGGTTAACAGTACATATAAATAAGTTAAGAGTACGCATAAATAAATTAACAAGATACAGTTCATATGACAATCTTATAGAGCGACTAATTTGTTCCCTTTTATAAAATTTAAGAGACTAATATGAGATTTTCTAAATATGAGGAATTAATTTGTCTCTCATTATAAACCTAAAGGACTAACTTGGGGTTTTAGTAAAAAAAAAAAAAAAGTGACATCCATAGTTAGATAAATTGATCCCTCTAAATAAATTGACAAATTGAAAAAAACTACTCAAACAAATTCCTACCAATTAAAAATATTGGATAAATTATTTCTCCATATAAGGATCAATTTGAGGGGCCTTTTTTTGGATATGGTATTCAAATGGGTGTCTTACATATATATGATCTACTGAAGGGAAAAAAATTTATATAGTGCTGCTTAGAGGGACTCCGCCACAAGTGGAGAAAATTTTAAACAAGAAGTTGAAAAAAGTGAATCCACCAAAGGAGAAGTGAGAAAAAAAAATTTAATAATATAGAAATGGCAATTCACTAAATGACAAAAAGAAAAAATTAGTGACAATTGTCATTGAATTAAATATGAATTTCGGGCCTTAATTTGCCAAAGGCAGATTTTTAGTAACAAATAATATTTCTTAAATTCGGCAAAGGTGGTTTTAATATAAAATAATTTTTCATTCTGTATATAAACTTGTAACTTCGAACACAGCAAACTAACCTAGTGTTAGTATGTGGAGAGGGTGCAGGTGAAAGGCTAGTGTTAGTTTTTTCCCCAAAAAAAATCATGCCAAAAAAGAGTGTTTAAAAAAGGGTGAGAAGGAATAATGTAGCAAATATAATAATTTATTTTGATGATAAGGTTGTTACAAATACTGATCGGAGTGTCACATTTATATTTGAAAGGCCATTAAGTTTTTTTTATTTATTCCCTACACCTTCTCATATTCAGAGCTAGAGAATAGACTATGCTAGTCAATAAATAGTGACACTCTAAAGAGAGCGGTGGCAATGAGATATAGATATCGTATCTCGATTTTTGGCGGGTTCAGACAATAGTAAGTAGTTGCAATACGGGACAATAATAATATTCAACAAATGTTCAAGATACATCAGCAGCATCAAGCAAACTTTCCAGCTATTGAGTTGTATGTTGATTTTGAAATTGTTGCTTGAAACATAAAATGTGGGTCAACCAAATTTATAGATGAATACAAAGAGTTAGAAGCAATGAAGGAAGAGGAGGAAGAAGATGACTATGAAAGTGGTGATGAATATGCTAATAATGATGCAGATGATGATCTTGATAATGATGGTATATGAAACATAGTAGGTGGGCAACATTTGAAAGAGAAGTCATCTTCTATGCATGCTTTAGATTTGGAAGCTATGCAAGCATCAAACTTTCCAGATGATGCAAACATGGGTATGCAGCCTTAATGTAAACTCCAGAGCCTTTCAAAAAGTATGAGTTTTACTGTTTTAAATGACAACAAAGCCAATTTAAAGAAAATACTTTGAAGAATGACTAACGGCCACCTTGAGTTTTTTTTACTAAGCTTAACAGATGTTTTCGAGGTGCACTATCGGAACTAAGTGGAAATGATTTCACTTTGCATGTGTAAATATGTTTTTCTTCTCTCACGTGGGAAGAGGATAAACTTAGATGAAGTTAAAATTATATCAAGCAAATATGATCTTGTGCATCAAGGAAGCAAGCTCGTCGAAACAAAATCAAGAAACCAAGGATATGGTCATCAGAAAGTAATGCTGAACTTCAGAAACAATGGCTACAATGAAGAAATCATGCTACTCAATTTTCAATCATCATAATCATGGATTATTCATTATCAAAACCCAAGATTGAATATCAAAAGACAAATGAATCAATAAGGAACTAGCAGCACTCTTCAGAAAGTTTGCTTCACAAAAAGAGAGGGAAAGCAGTTAATTTTAAAATTTAAAATCAAAAGTCAAACTAGTCTTTTTTAACTAGGAAATCATCCCTTCAACACCCTCAATCAACTGAGAATGACTTATTAAGGAGCTTGGAAACCATGCTCAAAAAATAGAAAAGCGATTTCTGATAGACTTCAGAAACCTCAACTTATCAATGATTTCTGAAAAAGGAACTTTGACACCTGATGAGCTACTCCTCTAAATTATGTTTCCAATACTTAATTGATGCTCGACACATGTTGGTTGGTTAGAAGATCAGGCCTGATGGTAATAAAGGGAAATCATCTATAAATAGAGGTGACTAAGCTTCAGAAGAGACAAGGATGAGGTGAGCAAAAATGCTAAAAACACAATCTTTCCAAATCCCTCTGTGAAAAAACAACTGCTAAATTCCTTTGTACATTAAAATCTTCTTTCTAAATTATATATTGTTCATACGTTCTTCTAAGGAAGAATTAGAAGAAAAAAGTCACTCAAGTCATTTTAGATTTGTCATTCCATATTCATTAGAAAAGAAGCTTCAGTACAAGATTGTTCAAACTAAACATCAATCTTAAAGTGGTTGTATTATGTATCCAGCAGTGATCAGAAGTTGCATAGCTGGAAGAGGCTACTGCAAAACTACTTGTTGTTGTTTTGTTAGTAAGTGTTATTTACTGACACCGGTAGGAGCTTGGAAAGGTTACTGTAAAGACTATCTTGTATTTTTATCTCCTCGGGTTGAGGAAGATTAGTAAAACTCAATGGTCACTAAGAACAAGATGTAGGCAAGTGTTAGCCGAACCAGTATAAAACTCCCGATTCAGTATCTTCTCATTCTTCACTTCTTTATTTTCAGCATTTGATTCTGCATAAATATTTTGATCATTATCTCTTACTGTAAATCAATTTACTAGAACTACTTACTTCAAAAAGTTACTTTCTGAATAATCTAACATATCTTCCACTGCACTTCAAGCTCAACGCTTGATAGATTTTTGCTATAAAATTTCAATTTGAAAGTTTGAAAATGGAAGCATGATTTAACCTTCCCCCCCCCCCCCTTTCTCGTGCATTTTCTCACCAACACTTAATTCTAAAATTTTTACATTTTTTATACTTTTGATTTTGTTATGATTTAATTAGTTTAAGTTGATTTAGGTAATTTCTTTGAATTAGTTACTTTTTTAGTTGTAGTGATTGATTAAATGTACAATTTTATTTGATTTAAGAAATTTTTAAAGTGAATTTAGTTGATTATTTAATTTCTTTGATTTATTTTTTTTAGTGATGGTAGTTAGAATCACAATTTTATTTGATGTAATATTTTTAAATTAATTTTTAAGTTGATTATTTGTAGTGGCGTTTGTAGTTAATTAGTTTTTGCTGAAACTTTTAGTTAAGTAGTTTAAGTTGATTTAGGTAATTTCTTTGATTTAGTTACTTTTTTAGTTGTAGTGATTGATTAAATTAGCAATTTTATTTGATTTAATAATTTTTAAATTGATTATTTGGTCGATTATTTAATTTCTTTGAATTAGTTTTTTTAGTGGTGGTAATTAGAATCACAATTTTATTTGATGTAATATTTTAAAATTAATTTTAAGTTGATTATTCGTAGTGGAGTCTTTAGTTAATTAGTCTTAGTTGATTTAGGTCATTTTAGTTTACTATTTCCATTTTTTTATTTGATTTCTTTTTCATAGGTGATTCCGTTACGAATGGTGAACTATTTGTTGGAATGATATTCAATAATAGGGAGGCAACTATAGAAGCAATTAAGGTGTATAGCAAACTGAAAGGAGTGGGTTATAAAGCATTTGAGTCAGAACCAAAGACATTTTATTGTAAATGCACATAGCATGATAGAGGTTGTGGATGACTTCTTAAAGCCAGTTTGAGGAAAAAAAAAAAGGCTTTTAGGAAATCAGGAAATACAATGGGCCATACACCTACACTCTATCAAGGATTTCACAGGACCACTTGAAGTTGGATTTTGACATTATTGCACAATTTATAGAGCCCATGGTACAATCTGACCCATCTCTTAAAGTTAAAGCTGTGATTGTAGAGGTTTTCTCTCGATATAGGTATACAACAACCTACTAAAAAGCATGGGTGGCAAAACAAAAGGCTATCGAAAAAGTTTTTGGCAATTGAAAAAGCTCGTATGAGGAGTTATCGCATTGGTGTGGAGACATGTGTCTACCGTTCCAGGTTCAGTTATTCAGTTTGATACTGTAGAGGCATATCATAGTGATAAGTTGGTGCCAAATTATCAACTGTTTGTTTTGGAGCTTTGGTCTATGCATAAAGGCATTTAAACATTGCAAGCCACTAATCCAGATAGATGGGATGCATTTGTATGGGATATATCAAGGGACTTTATTTATTGCAGTCGCATAAGATGGCAATAAGAACATTTTGCCAATTGGTTTTGCTATTGTGGAAGGAGAGAGTGCATACGCATGGTAGTTTCTCCTAGACCATATCTGTAGATATGTCGTAACCTAAGATGACATTAATGTTATTTCTAATCGCCATGAGCCAACTAAAGAAGTAATAGCTTAGAGTAATGGTCAATGGAAACCTCCAAGAGCATGTCATAGGTATTACATTAGGCACATAGTGTAGGTAAAAGAGTGCATGAAAAGGGGGGTTGAATCATGTTTTCTGAAGCTTTCCTACGAAAGTAAAAATGGATAGTCTTTACATTAGCCTTTCCAAGTTTTCATAGTGCACAGTGGACAACCCTCATCTGTGACTAACCGAGTAGTTCTAAACCAGCCTCTCCAAGATAAACCGAGTAGTTCTGTACCAGCCTTTCCAAGCTGAAATCGTGACCTGCAGACAACTTCTACTATCACATTGTAAGTAGTCTTGAACCAGCCTCTCCAAGCTTAACCGTGATGAGCAGATACCTCTGCTATCACGTTGCAAGTAGTTTTACCTTAGCCTCTCTAAGCTATGTCTCACACTGATCACTAACAGATCAAGGTTACAAAGGTTATGTGTTTGGATTTACACTCAAACTAACCTACACCCATGTTTCCTTAAGAATATTTGCTAATGCAAACCTGAGAAACATGAGTGACTTTTTTCTCACATCTCTTCATAAGAAGAGTATACAAATCATTACAGAATAAGGAAAGAACATTTTTACACTTCAAGATGATTGATTACACATTATGATGAACAGCATAGGAAATGTGGAGAGATTTTTCTAGAGTTTCTACTCTTATATCTTCAACTCTCTCATCTGCATTCATTTATGACATCTCCATTTATACAAATCCTTCTTCATGACGATTACCTTTGATTAGATCTCTAAGTGACATATGCAGATCATCAATTGTGTCTTGGAATGTTACTCTCGAAAGGTAGGCTAATAGACTTATAACATCGGTTGCAGAAGCCGTTGTATTTTAGAGGTTTCTGTTATCCTCATTTTCCTTTTCTTTTCTAACCATGATTTTGGAACTCTTCCTTCTAGAAGTTAGGATCATGAATCAATTAGGTAGAAGAGATGACGTACTAGTTATAACATTGGGTCTTATTCGAGATTTGAATTTTGAAATTCGAATATACCCTCCATTTTCCTTAGCATTCTGTGCTCCATAGTTAAGTGAGCTTTCTGATGAAATAATCAATCTCTTTGATATTTCTTCGATCTTCCAATCTTCAATCTTAGTTATTTGATAATGATTTCTTTGTGATTGTAGTGATTGATGATTGAGTAACACGTTGCTCTTAGACATGAGTTGATTTCTTCATCTTGAGTGTACTTTCTGATGTCCCGTGCTACTTTTTGAAGATTCTTTCCTTGGTTTCTTTATCTTGACTTGATCTGCTTTAGTCCTTAGGCATTTACACTTTCTATGCAGAAGATAATATTCACCTTTTTAAGCTTAATCTCTTTCATTGAGATTAACATGATCTCTCATGTGCAGTGAAATTATTCCCGATTCAAGTTTGCTTTTATGCCTTTGGTTCATAAACATGAATACGTGCTTTGCTTGAAATAACATTCACTTTCTTTTTAGCTTAATCTCTTCCCATGAGATAAATCATGCTCACACATGCAAAGTGAAATATTAATCTTGCTTTAAGTTCGTGTGATACAAACCAGATTAACCTGTTATGCTTTGTCAAGAAACTCAAGATAGCCATTAGTCATTCTTCAAAGTATTTTCTTTAAATTAGCTTTTTTGTCAATTGAAACACTAAAGCTCATATTTTCTAAAGGGCTCTGGAGTTTACACATAGCTGCTAGTTTCTTAAGGAGATTCAAGGCACCCTACTTGCATAGAATTGTTGTGAGCATGGGCAATTTACACTTTACTTGCATTTGTGTTTGTTAATTTCATTGCCTGTGAATGTGATTTTAATAATTAAAATTTAAAACATTATTCTCTACAGGGTATTCAAGGAATGAAAGTGAATTCAATAATCACTACAAGTGGATGCATGAATGTTGCTCCTCGTATATCGATTGGCTTGACAAAATCCACAGGAAATGTGGGTGCAGGCATTTGATAGTGGATATCAATGGGGGCACGTGACCACAAAACCTTGTGTGTATGAATTATGTGTTAAGGGAGGCTTGCAATCTTCCAATCACAACACTTATAGGAGTAACATATTTCCGATTAGCTGAGTTGTTTGCGAAAAAAAATGAGGAGGAATATGCATGGAAAAATACAGGCCATGAATTCTCATAAAGTCGTGATGACACAACTGTAAAAAATAGAACTAGCAGCCAAAAGCATGATAATGACCAACTTTGATAGGCAAAATAAGTCTTTCCATGTTAAAGAATGTAACATCCTCCCAAGTACAACGTCATCCTTAAGTCATGATATCGTACTAAAAAATTGTTACTTATTAATTAGCGGACCTTTCTTAATTATCTATAGAAGGCTCAATGGGTTCGTGTAATAATTAGCATAATTCAATTAAAATACATAACAAGATACAAAACATTTATCTAATATAAAGTCAATTACATAAGGAAGCTCGACTACGAGCTTATACACATATACAATCTCTATTACATTTACATACATATGAATTCAACTAAATATAGTGAACTAAAATATTAACTACTAAACTACTGTAATCCAAATCCCTTTGTCTAGTAGTCCCATAGTTCTCTGGATCAACCTGGAGACGACATGAGAACACAAAAACATAGGGGTGAAAATTATACAATTCTCAGTAGGGCAACTCCCCAAATATACAATCATAATGTCATTGTCATCGTCCTAGCCACTTTGGTTTATTAGAAAAAGAGTGATCATGCATTACATACAATAGTTCATTTTTAAAGTTCAAAAACCATTCTTTCGAAGTGGGTTACTTTTAGCATTCACTCACTTAATTCACAGTTAATATCAAGCTCAAGATCATATGAAATAATGCTAAACAACATAGCTCAATATGATATAACCATGCATGTACCAATTATAGTGAAATTATCTTTAATAGGCTTGATTCTATTTATGGCCACAAAATTCAATTCAATGCATTTTTCTCTTTTCATCGACATAGGAAAGACTTAGTTTATATCATGCTTCTACTTATGGTCGCAAGACTCAAATCCGTGCATTATTCTTATATCATTAACATAGGAAGGACTTAGTATATAACTCTTAGTTTATACGAAATGATATTTATAGTGGATGACACCACATATGGGAAATAAATTGCTTATTAGGACTGAGCTCATTCCTATACATGATCATCGGACTTCATTTTATTCCATTTTCCAATCACACACAGTTCTATTCCTAGCCAATATGTCTACAGATTCATAATAACTCGGGGGAAGTTCCTCTTTTTTGCCTTCCCCTCAATTCAACCTAAGTCTTGTTTCTATTTTCTCCTATGTCCAAACATGCACACTAGGGAAGTTCCTCTTTTTACTTTCCCCTCAATTCAACTTAAGTCTTATTTCTGTTTTCTCCTATGTCAGAACATGCACAATTGACGTTTATACATTCTTTTTTCTCATATAATTGCATCATGTACTTTTCTTTTCCAAGTGTATGCATAAGCACATATATGTATTCATTCATAGTATGATTCCAATCATGCCTCAAACTAATTCTCAAAGTCACTAGCATGCATTCATATATATCATACTTGAGTCAAATATCATGATGTCACTAATATAAGGCCTTAGCCTAAATACAGTATCTGGGCAGATTTCACACCATTGTAGCACAAATTTATGTGCACATCAAACATTAAATTTCAAAGCCACAAAAATTATCCATAACACCTCAATGTGTCCATAAGGTCCTATAAAAATTTCAAGCAAAAAGAATTTTATAACTATGTTAACAAAATTAGACAAATGTAGAGGTCAGAGACCTCCAATTTACAGCCAATAGCCAGAATTTCATAATTTTAACCCTAGCAAGTGAATGAATAAACTCAAAATAAAAATCATGATTGAAGCTGAAGATGTTACCACCAGTTTGTAAAAATTTTAAAGGAAAAATCAATCATTTGCTTTAGTAAAAAAATTAGAAAAATTCACCATTCCAGAATTGGCTATTCAGATAACTCAGCCATCAGTCTTGGTTATATATATTTAGAAAATAGCAAAAATCATTTTTAAGACCCAAAAACAATACTGAAAACACCTTAACATATTAGATTCATCATATAAAATTTTCAGAATAAGAATCTATCTACAAACTCTTCAAAAAATTCATGAATTATAACTTGTTAGTTAAATCTGAGAATTCCAACAACATGATTCAAAACTTATTTTTCCAAAATGGGTTTTCTAACATCATCCAAACACTCCACCAAAATTAATACATTAATATGCAAATTTTATCAACCCATAAAACTAAAAATATCAAATTAAATTAGTGGTTAGAATAGAAAAAAAGGAAAAGAGGTTCAAAAACTGTACCCTTTGGAGCTTTAGAGGTCTTGGCTCCAAGGATGCTCCAATAATGGTTTTTTTCACTCCAAGGCCCTCAAACTAACCCCAAAATCTTCCTTAGGCAGTAAAGGATGATGTCTCAAAGTGAGATAAGGTGCAAAAATTGAAATTTTAATCGGTTAGTTTTGTAGATATTGAGGTGTAGAACAAGTTTAGTGAAGGAAGTTAGAAGTTTTAACAACTCTAGGCTAGGAAAATTAAGGTTTGAAATCAAGTTTTTCATGTTCTTGAAGAACAAAATTGGTGGCTATTTGGTTCTTGGTGATGGCCGAGAAAGTGGCTTCAAAATGATAAGGTTGGTGGCCTTTTAATGTTATTAGATTAGGTTGTATAAATTATATAATTTAAAATCTAATTCTTTTCAAAAAGAATATAAGATGGATGGCTAGGATTTGATCTTGGAAATCAAGATTGAATCTTAGCCATCCATTTAGTTTAAATTGATAGACATTATCCAAATCTTATGGATTAGGCTTTCTTTTGGTGTAAAAATTGCACACCAAAATTTTACTGAACGGGTAAAACAGTGTACCCGAGAAATCAAGCATTTCTTGAAAATTAATTTTAGGTATAAAATCTTTATTTCTAACTATTTCTAATCTTAATTCTATAATTTCTCACTTTCGGACATCTTCGAGCCGCAATTCTAAGGTTTCGGCTGTCCTGGCAGGCCCGTGAGGTCCATAGGTTACTATTCATATTTTTTTTACAGATCTGTTGGATTGTCCTCATTATTTCTATGTCTATCAGATTTTTGAAATTATGACTAGAAAAGCTCAAATTAATTTTTAGGGTGTTACAAAGAACAAATCAGTAAGGAAGAATACAGGATTATTTGAAGCACAAATATTGTGATTGTGGCGATTTTTAGATTGATCAAATTTGTTATCTTCACGTGATTGTTGTGACTGCAGGAACTTTGATTGGTGAGGTTATGTTGATGATGTTTACATAATAGCAAAGGTTTGCAAGGTATACATGAGACATTTTGGGGTTATGGGGCGCCAAAGTAAATGGCCCCGATATAGAGGTCCAGTGATTTGCGCTAACCCCACTTCAAAGTGCAAAGCGAAAGGCCCCAAGAGCATTTGCTTCCCTAATAAGATGGATATGCATGATATTCGGGGACTGCAATGTTGTAATCTTTATCAAGGTGAAGGTCACAGTAGCAGCCGCTAGCCACACACTCTTTGCTCAAGTTCATAGTCATGTCATTTTATCATGTTTCATGGATGCTATTGTGTCATTTTATTCTACTTCATGAATGTTAGTGTGTGATTTTATTTTGTTTCTTGGATGTTAGTTTGTCATTTTATTTTGTTTCATGGATGTTATTGTGTCATTTCATTATGTTTCATGGATGTCATTGTGTTATTTTATTGTGTTAATTTAATGTTTGTATTGTGTTTATTGTGTTATTTTATTGTATTATATGTTACTTTCATATATGTAGTCATTTATTTTCGTGTTAAATCAACAAAAAATACATCAAAGTCCATAAAATAATAGAAATGCATATTAGGAAGTCCATACATAATCACGTGAAAAGATACATCGTAAGAATTCCATCAACGAAAAAATAAAAATACAAACTAGGAAGTGTATACATAAATACATAACACATTACATGAAAAAAAAAGTACTAGTCACTCAATTTCCCTTATGACTTTTCCCCTTCCAATGTGGTGGTGGTGGTTGAAATGGCAAATAGATTACTCTTTTAGTTGGTTTTACATGCTCTCGTCGCCATAATGCATCATGTATAGTTCCTACAGTATGCTTGGCAACCTTTCCGAACAATTCATATATAATCCTACGTGGTTGCCTTATAACTTGGCCACCCTGATCACCAATGCCCTCATCTCTGACACTCTGATCACCCATCTCCTCATCTCTGCCACCCATGTCCATATGTTCGCTACCTTCTATCGCTGCATGTTGGGCATATGTAGTGGTATCTTGCAAATTTTACATCATCTCGACATTTGCCTAATGTGTACTTAGGGATTGGTGGTGCTCTATCTTCTTCTTACGGGGGTACTTTAGCTTTTTCATCTTGGGGTGTTTCATTTTCTTCATGGGTAGGTGGATGACCTGCTTTCTTAGGGGACAATCGTATAGCTCGAGTGTGAGATAAATACCAAGACTGATACAAATCAAAGCGTTAATAATCAATGCTAGGAGTTCTAGTTAATACGTGATTTGTAGGTTGGTACCATATTGGCACCCATTGTTGATGGAAAACTTCCTAATTAGTGGGTGGTAATCCCTTTAAGTCTCTATTATAGAATCCTTGCAAATCAGGTTGGTCAAGAGGAACTTCTTGGTTCAACCCTAATTGTCGTATAAGTCGGTTGGCTGGGTACAATTCCATAACCTCAAAACATTAAAATGAAGTAATAGCTGAGAATAATTGCTGCTCGACCTGCACATTATAACGCCCTAAAAGAAGCCAACTATGCTTAAGTTTACATTTTGATTCTATTAGATGTCACTAATACCTTGCGCTCATTTTCTTTTGAAATTAACTTAGAAAAATACTGAATAATCTTTTATATTTTGTTTTCTTTTAAATTACTTTTCGAAAGCTTAAGCCTGTAGTGAGAATTTGAATACATAGCGCTTACATAGATGGTACTCAAAATTACTTTGCACGCTTACTTAATTCAATAAAGCGGAATAAAGGAATACATGTAAAATTACCCAGGTTCAGAAAGTCGGACTAGATCGACCGGTTGGATAGGTTGAACCGAGAACCGGCCTGTTGTCTGGTCCGAGTTGGCCCTTAAAACTGGCTAAGAAAGAATTGGTTAAGAATCGTTTCAAATCGGACGGGAATGGGGCAAATTGGACTGGTCGGCCAAACTAGTTTTTTTTTTTTTTAAATAACAAAGATGCAAAATGACTTCATTTTGGGATTTTTTTTTAACAAAAAAATTCTAAAATCTCATTTGTTTCCTAATTCTTTTCCTTTTCTGGTATGAGAATTAGTAACTTGAGAGATTTGATCTATAAGGATAATGTTTATTTTGATAAAGAGATGAATTATGTTACACTCTATGGGTTTTGTTGATGCCTAATTTAATTTTTAGTTATTTATGACATATATTTTGTTTTATATTTTTATATATTTATATAAATACAGGTTTTATTATGTATCAGTTATATTCCAGTTGGACCATCGGTTGAACCGGTTGGACCATTAGTATACAAGTTCTATATAACCTCAAGGTCCCCCGGGACCCACCCATGTTACTGGGTCCAGGATTTCACTAAGTCTGGAACCTATACCTCCTTAGAGGGCTACATGATAGAGCCACATTTTTGGGATCAAAAGTCTCAGTAATTGCTCTCTAAAGGAAAATAATTAAACAATGATTTTTAATGAATTTTAGCGAACCTCTAGACATTTCATTTTTAGCCCACAAGTTTAGACAATCGTGAGAATTCCGAACTTGAACTAGAACTCAAAAATTGGATTTTGATTATTTGAATCCAAATTAGGGGTATTTCCTTATTCACATTTTTGTTTTAAAGTTCATGGAACTTAAAATTCATAAATGTAAATAAGTAAGTACTAAGACAACCCATATGCTAGAAAGACAAAAAAGATTGCAGAAGTTAGTGAACTGTCATCGCTATAGTGATCACAGTGGGTAAAACTCACGTTTTGGGTGGTCTATAAACTGCTATAGCAGTCCAGGACCGCTATAACGGTCATAAGCATATCAGTTCGAAGCGGCTAGACCGTTATAGCTGTCATAAATGATCAGCGCATGAGAACAGGAATAGCCTAAAGCAGTCATAGCTATAGCGGTGTCAATTTAGCAGAAATGGTCCAAAACGATGCCGTTTCACTTAAGTGATCCCTCTACTCCTATTTATATCCCCAAGCTCGAGATTTCACTCCCCATTTTTGAAACCCTCACCTCTAAACACATTTTTCTCTCTTCCACTCCTTCTACTCTCAACCCCACTTGAATCTAGCTCCCCCAATCATCAAGGTATGTTTATGTTGATAGATTTTTTCTCCGTTCTTCCCATTCTTCCATGTTCTTAGTATGGGTATTAATTTTCTCTCATTGTTGTCAAGTGGGGGTGCTCCCTTAATGTTGTTAGAGTTAGAATAGAGCTCTCTAGAGATTGTTTAGAGTTTAATCTAGAGTCTATGTTTCTCTATGGCAGTTGTTGGTGCCATTCCAAGCTCTCAAGGTCAAGTTGGTGGTGCCCATATACTTCTGACTCAAAACGGTGAGTGGGTTCAAACTCATGGCCTTATCTTTAGTCATTACAAGTATGTTTTATGCATGATGATTATTAAATATGGTATTAGATATGAAAATATGAATATATATGATTTTACAAAGCTATGATTTCGGATATATAACATGAAAATGAAATTCGGAAAGCCATGAGACCATGATTAATAGATTGTATGTTATGGAAATGTTTTATGTTCAACTCTAAGAGATTTATTGCAAGAATATATATGATTTAATAAGTTATTATGTTATCAAACATGTTTTAAAAGTTTATGATATCTATGCTTCAAGACTGGATATTTCAAAATGATTTTAGAGTATTAGTTAATATATTTATACGTGCTAGAGAAATATAAAACAAGAGTGTGACTCAGCTTTACGAATGAATATGTTATTTGATTTTTGAGTTATTATGGTTATAAACCCCAGTGTTTGAACTATGATTTTAGAGTTATCAAGTATATGGAAAATATGTTAGTAAATTTATGAATTTAGAACTTTAGTTTTATGGTACCAAGAGGTATGGAATTTAGTATGATTCATAGCAATTGCTTGATATATATTATGTGGGCTTGAAATTGGGATGCCTACAAGCGGTGATCCCTTGGGCTCAATCTTTATAGCCACAATTATGCTAAAGTCTTCTTGTTAAAGTTATATGAGTCCAAAACTCTCAGAGTACTAAGAATTTAAGGGCTCTTGTTCACCAGGGACTGAGCACCCACCTTTTAGATTTAAAATGATTTTATTAAAGGAGCCAAAGTATGATTATGACTTGATTTAGAGATATTATGAATTTTCCCAGTGATTTTAAGAGTAAGATAATTATATATTATGGAGTTTTATGCATAGAGAAAAGCCCAAAGCAGAGTTTTAGAGAAAATGATATATTTTATGAATTAAAGACTAGACGGTAGCTATAGAGAAACAGACACTGAGTTAACGGCTAAACCCCGATCATTAACTTTGGTACCAAGTTGTACTAAGAGGACAATATCACAAAGCAAAGAATGGAACCTAGTTAGGTGTCCAATTTGGATCCTAGAGATTAGAGAAGTTGTTATGTCATGGTTGACATGTATAATAAGAGAATTTATACTTTTGTTATGCGAGGCATAATTAGAGATCCGTGTTTCTCTAGGAGATTACTATTTTTTATGGTTTACTAAAGATTACCAGCTTTATTACCTATATGTTTATGGATAAATATGTTTTCAGAGAATATTTTATTTAAGAGTCACTGTGTAAATACGTGGAAAATGATTTCTTATTAGAGTAAGAATTTAGATATGCTTTTTTATGAATTTATAAATGCAGAGATATTTTTTATATAGTTATCCTATAAATATCAAATGATTTATGATTGTTGCATGTATATTGTATTATGTATATTGTTTGGTTGTCCCATGTGGGTGATAGGTGAGAGCTCAGTCATTGAGTTCGTTAACTCACCTCTCTTCTTTCCTCTCATAGTTGCAGGTTTAGAGGCAGTTTAGATTCTTGTTCCATAGTCACAGTTATTTCCAGTGGTGAGTCTTACTTTACAGTAAGGCCTATAGTAGGACTATGTTAAAGTAAAGTGCTCCAGTAGATATGCAGGCAGGATCCAAGCCATGCTTTATTTTCAAATCATGTATTTAGTTTCAGTATCAGAAACAGTTATGTATATGTTTTCAGTTTATAAGTATGAATTTAAAATTTGTAGAGTTTGATTAGAGTTTATATAATAAGCCAGAGATGGATTCATGATTCAGTTTTCCAGTATTAAGTGGATTTTCAGAGTTTGAATATTAAATACTTTCAATTTATGAAATTTAATCATATTTTAATTAGAGAAAATGCTAAAGAATTTGAAGAGATCATATTTTAAGCATTATATTATGATATATTATATATTTAGAAAGTCATGTCACCCAGAAGGCTTACGTGGGAATGAGAATTGTACAGCTAAAATAAAATTGAATAAAATAAAAAATAAATTCACATGATATAAACTATCTGTCACAAAAATTATACAACTAAATATGACAAATAAATGACACAATTGAATTAGAATAGAGTGACTTATTGTGATTAATGGCTGTGCTAGGTATTGGGTTTAAGAGTATTTCGCCACTACGAGCTTAAAGGCCAGTGCAGATGATCTTCATGACTAATACTTCCCAGGATACAACAACCATATCCCACTAACTCTGCATTTGAACTAGTGAGGCTACAGGAACAACTCTCTTGGATTGCTCAAGAGAACTCACAAGATTACAATCAAGAATAATAATTTTTTTTTGTATGTGTTTGATAAAAGAAAGGAGATACATATAATGACGTCAATATTTTTATCTAGAATAAAAAACCTTCTTCTATTCATGCAAGTTGAAAGAATGTATATGTTAATATGTAGATACGAGGATGATATGCAATACTAGCATAGTGAAAATATCTTCAACTACCCATTAAAAGCTCCACAATCTAAGGCAATTAGATATGCTTCAATGTTAACAAACCAAGACTTGGTCAAATAGAGATATTGAAGATAAGGTTTCAAAATTTCAAGCCAAAAAAAATAGAAGCTGTTAGTACCACTAATAAACATGAATAAAGAATTGGTCAAAACATCGTTACAGCAACTCACAAATAATAATAATAATAATAATGATAATAATAAACTCAAATCCTAATTTAACTTTGAAATAAATTAAAATAATATTACTAAAATATAACAATCCCCCACATATTTCAAAGTTAATTTTATATTAGTTCCCATGAGCATAAGAATTCAATGCATAAATACTAGTGCCTTTTGGACTATGGACTAGTACATAGAGCAAAAGAAATTTGAACCACTGGAACGCTAGTGAGATTATAACCTCTATGAACCTTCATTCCATATGTGACTCAGTGATCTCATTACTCACACTGTTTTCTCATCCAAAGTTGTTCAATGCGGTGTGGTGCATTTTGGCCTTACACCGTTACCTGGATTTCATGAGTAGCTCTAGAGAATTGCCCAAGCTCCTATAGAGGCAACCTCACCTCCATCACTCATATAGGTGAATCTATCAAGTGTACACTACAATTAAGCACACTATTCATTCATGAGCTATAGATTCATTAAGAGAATAAACTCACCCTTTATTTCAGTATAGTCTCGCACTATCCCTCCGATATTATTATACACCATAGTGATGGACCAAAATAGATAGTGTTCAAATGATTGACAAGTGACTTGGTTTTTACCCATATGAACCTAACCTTTGAGGAATTCTCAAATTTAGGTTGGGTCATCATCACTCTCAATCTGTGAATTAAGCTTAAAGCCTCATCCCCCTCTATGCATCTTTACTAGCTTTAGTGGTTTTGTTAGAGGATCCACCAAAAATATCTCTGACCTCAAATAATTTATTAAGAGAGCTCTCAAACACTTTACATCTTTTACAAGTTACTTGGATGATTTCCAAGTGACAACATTAAGAATTAAATCTAGTTAGCATCAGAGTAGTCGTCAACTACATCTAGTTATCTGATCGGTCTAAAGCACTATAATTCAAGATTAATCTCAATATATATTCTTCTTCTTTTCCTTTAAGGATTGCAACTTTCCTCTATATCCTCCACAATTTTGTAGAAGGTAAGAATTCTCATGTTTTCACATATATACTTTGTAGTTCTAGAGTCTACCACTCAAGATTTTTCCTCTGTCACAAAATTAATCCCAGAAATTATAAATAAAGGACTAACTTGATAGTTTGCCTTACCATCATTGCAATGCTATAGCCTTTTAAAACTCATGTAATGCGACCTTGAGAACCCATTACCAATATGATGAATTGATTCAAAAGTCACTCCATTGCTCTGCTATGCAATCCTCCATAATTACCACTCTAAAACAACATTCCCTGCACTGAATTGAAAATAAGATGGTGATGGGATCATGAAGGTGGAGAGAAAGTCATTTTCGTGGCACCTTTGTTCTTGATGTGGGGTAGTCCTTCTTTATGTTTGGTGTTTTGGTCTGCAGCCACAGTGATAATCCACAAAATGATGACATGACAATGACATTACCTTCGCCATCGTCACATAGATGGAAAATAAGATTTAGCAAAATAGAGAAAACATTGGCATCTGCAGATAGGAAAGTCCAGAGAAACCGAAGCAGGTAGACAAACAGAGCCACGATGAAGGTAATACTTGATCGATATTTCATGATCAGGACAACCTTGCGTACTTTACAAGCAATGCCACAAAAGCATGCCAAATCAATTAACAATTTGGTCAATTGCCTTTTATTGCGAGTTACCATAGGAATATATTAATAAACACATAACGTGTAGTGAGATGATAATCATAAAATGCTTTCAAAGGAAATTAAGGTGTACTCTTTATCTGTGTATAGAAGCAAGTTTCTAATGAAACATGCTTCAAGACTCGTCTTGGGTGGTAAACATTCTTGGCCTATACTCGGGGCACTCTCTTCAAAGGCTAATGCACAACACCAAGGCCACCTGAACCCAATCTCCAAATAGCTGACATTCCATCAAGTTTAATACCCCCACTTGGGTTATAAGCAAATGACCACTCATTGAAAGGAAAAATTATAAGAAAAGAATTACTCTTAAGATTGTATAGCTAAAATAAAATTGAATAAAATAAAAAATAAATTCACATGATATAAACTATCTGTCACAAAAATTATACAGCTAAATATGACAAATAAATAACATAATTGAATTAGAATATAGTGACTTATTGTGATTAATTGCTGAGGCATGCAAGGTGCCGGGTTTAAGAGTATTTCAGCACCACAAGCTTAAAGGCCGGTGCAGATGATCTTCATGGCTAATACTCCACAGGATACAATAGTCATATCCCACTAACTCTGCACTTGAACTAGTGAGGCTACAGGAACAACTCTCTTGGATTGCTCAAGAGAACTCACAAGATTACAATGAAGACTAATAATTTTTTTTGTATGTGTTTGATAGAGGAAAGGAGATACATATAATGACGTCAGTATTTTTATTTAGAATAAAAAGCCTTTTTCTATTCGTGCAAGTTGAAAGTATATGTTAATATATAGATATGAGGATGATATGCAATACTAGCACAGTGAAATATCTTCAACTACCCGTTAAAAGCTCCACAATCTAAGGCCATCAGATATTGCTTCAACATTAACAAACCAAGACTTGGTCAAACAGAGATATTAAAGATAAGGTTTTAGAATTTCAAGCCAAAAAAATAGGAGCTGTTAGTACCACTAATAAACATGAATAAAGAATTGGTCAAAACATCATTATAGCAACTCACAAAATAATAATGATAATAATAAACTCAAATCCTAATTTAACTTTGAAATAAATTAAAATAATATTAATAAAATATAACATTCCTTACATGCCGGTCACGTTTACAAGTCGGGGCATGATAATAACTCTTGCAAAGCATGGTAAGGCTTCTTTGTGACTTGGAAATGGAAGGAATGGAAGAGAGTTTGAAGAGTATTTATAGTGGAAATATCAAGAAAAGAAGAAAAAGGAAGCATTTGAAGAACTAATGCTTGGAGCATGATTTATGCAAGCATGCTGGCAAAATTTTGGGATGAGAAAATGGTCCATATTTTATACAAACATGTTGGCCTAATTTTGTAATTATTAAAGTAGTGGTAGTGTAGTAATTGTCAAAGTAGTGGCATTGTAGTAATTTCATTAACCAAGACAAGGCTATTTTTGTAATTAAACAATGGCAGTGGTACTCTTGTAATTCCATTTATAGAATAAGGGTGTCTTTGTCATTTATTAATAAGGCAAGGGTAGTTTGGCAATTTTCTTTACATAGCAACGGTATTTTCATAATTCCACTAAGTAATGGCATTTTTATAATTCTTTGCATCTTTTTCTAGACACACTTGATTATTCTAATATTATTTATTATTTTTCATGACATTTGTCTAATTTCTATTAGGTTTACTCATTTTTTTTAATCATTAATTAGGATCAATCTTTCAAATTAATTTCTTACTATCTATTTGAATATGTAATTTACTAATATTGATTAGGGAATTTAACTTTGTAAATAAATTGTCCTTGTCCAATATACTTAATTTAGGGTTTATTTCTTAATCGTACTTATCATTGGTTATTCTTGTGTGTCTTCTAACTATGCTAATGTCATTAATCAACAATAACTCACCAATGTTGACCCTTCCCACTATGGGGCTAAAATCAACCGCCTAGTCGGTAAATCAATTGCTCGGGTTCATTGAGTCAATTATCTTAGATGAAATTTGGGATGTTACACACTTCATCTAGAATAAGAACATCAATCACAGGATCTATATATGATTGCCATAGAAATTGCATTAGCAACAATTCATCAAATATGCAAATAATGATAGCTATGGTGACCATAAAAAAATTGCATAATATTTCAAATATTTACCTGATGCCCCAAGTTATCTATTAGAAACCTTATAGTGTGATGGTTCTGTAAATTAATGTCACGTGGGTAACGTGGTCACTTCCGCCTATGAGACATTATCTTAATTGGATATTAATTATTATTCTAGCAACAACAACATAGAAATTCAAGTTAAAAAAGTTGTTACCTCTGGCTAAGAGGAAAAACAAATGGTGAGGACGATATGGAAGCTAAAAATGGCATCCACTGCCAGGCCCATACTTGCAATAAAATGACACACTTGTTGATTTCTCTAGTTTCAATACAAGTAACACAACACAGCCCCCGAAAAAGTATAGAAAGGCATGCTGATCCCCAATTATATGACCCAACTTGCTCTAAATCTTCGAGCAATTGCAAGTATTTCACATGTACTTTGACAGTGCTCTTGTTAGGCAGAATGCATTGGCCCAATAAGGCCAGTATGAAACCACAGGCAATCTATTGTATTGCTAAATCAAAATTGTCTCCCAGGTTACCAATTCTATTGTTTAACCAAATTATATTTATTGCACCTAACAAACACCCAGTAGATATTGACACAAATCAGGGAGTATTTCATAACTATTAACAATAGATCCAATGATAAGTTAGCCATTTATTGAGAGCCCTGGCAAACTAGCAACATCTTCTAGCGTGATAGTGCACTCTTCACATGGAAAATGGAAAGTATGAGTCTCGGGCCTCCATCTCTCAACTAATGCTGAGATTAGCTTTTGATTTACTGCTATGTCATCAATTTCCACAAAGTAGAGTAGACCGGCACACTGCACATAGCCCTATATTTCATTTATCATTGACGAAAATTTCAAATGTCGAGCTCGCATACGCATTGTTGTTTGTTAAATTAAAAATAAAATAAAATAAAATCAATCAACTTCAAATAAATGCATTTCACAAAAAATAAAATCAATACATCCTTTAACAAAATATATCAACTCAAAAAGTTTAAATTAATATATCCAATAATAAATCTTTTAACTAATTCAATTTTGCAAAAAATAAATCAATTAATATATGAAAATGCAACAAATTTGGAACTATTTTTTGCTTAAAGTTAATCACACAAATTTACCAAATAGTTATGTTCTAACCAGACAAATAGAAAATATATAAAATATAAATTTTAACAAAAAAGATGAAAATACATTATATTTTGTTGTAGAACTTCAAAAGCAATGTGACCATTAGAGTCCATTGTATTATCATTTTTCACCATTTTTCTCAATTAAATATTTCTATTTTTTTTAATCCCTACCTTCTTCTTTTTCATTTCATTTTTCTTCTCCTCACTACATGTCTCGTAATTGATCACTATCTGCCTACTCCTTTTATAATACCTCCTCCCCTTTACTCCCTCTTCAATGGACCGTCTATTATTGTTCCATTTTCTCATTGTATCATTTTCACCTGACATTCCTTACTCAACAATTCATTCAGCTTGCATGTAGATGAACAAGAGGAGCCTATGACTCTCTTGGTAAGGAGCAAGCGTGCATGAAGCCAACTAGCCCCCCTTTCTCACCCCTTCTCTCCCCCCCTTCTCTCTCTCTTTCCATGTGCCATCTCCCCATGGCATGTCTAGTGGAATTGAATCCACCACAAGCAACAATAGATATTCATCTCCTGCATCCTATCCCCTCGGAGTTGAATTTGCCTGTGACGACCTCCAGTTGCAGATTTGTTAGAGATTCTTGCCCTGCGACCTCCATCTGCCAGAGATTCTTGACGCAGGAGTGCATGATGCAATGGCAGCTCATGGACACTAATGTGTTTGTCTTCATCTTCAACCACTGAATCTACCATTGGTGAGGTAATTTCAACCATATTAAACTAAATCACGCTATAATCACATATGTAAACATTTCACCAATGAAACCCCAATATATAAATTATTTTCCCTCAATTTGACTTCTATCATAATTCTTGAAGGACTAACTTGTCCTATTTTGTTTTTAGAAATGCCAGTTTATCTATCATTTGAAATTAGTAGGGACTTCTTATTTTTTTTATATCAATTTCTCAAATGTAAAATTTAAGAGCAATCAATTTTGGGGAATTTGTCAAAAAAGTGTACAAGTATGTGCTTTTTATAGCAAAAAAGTATAATTTTTTTGTAGTATAAAATAGTTTTAAATCGTTAGTCAATATAAATTGAATACAATAACAAATCATAGTGGGTAATTGTGATAATAAGTAATTATTTTACGTGATATGTCACTTTTGGAAAATTGTATTAATTAACAATATAAAATTATTTTATACAATCAATATATATAAATTAAATTTAGGTGAAAAAGCTCCATCTTCCTTAAGGTGAGTAAGAAAAAAGCATTCTAGCTCCTTTTATAAGCTTCAAAATCCTTGAGAAAGCTCTTTTATAGTTTAATTTTGAGTGACAATAAATTAAAGTTTCAAAGGATCATTCGAGAAAGACAACTAACCGTGTGTATAAGTGCCTTTATGATATCACAGGTTTATTTTGTTGTTACGAGCTAAATTTGGCTTTGTCGAAGAATACAAGTGCTAGGCATGTCAGATCTTGCAAATCGTCTGGCTTTGTAGCTAAGCCCTTATAAATGTTATATTGTAGGTTTTGATGATGCCAAAATGCGATTGACAAAGAGATGATAGCATGGAGTTTCTTGAGGAAGAACAAGCAAAATGATCAAGTCAAATGGTTCGAATAGTTAGGACTTAGATCATTCTGTTAAAAGGTTTTAAATTAATAAGTTTATTTGGCCTTGTGAAATTAATTACAATTTCTTTTAACAAAGATCCATTTTGAAAAATATAAAATGAATTTGATTCTAAAGAAAATTTGAGTTGGAATAATTCAATTAGTTTTTAATAAGAGATTTGTTTTGATTTGTGAAAATATGAATTTGATTTAAAGGAAATATTTGAATAATGTTTCAAAGTGTTTTTAGAATGAACAAATGACTTAAAGTGTAGTAAACTCTGATTTTTCAATTTCTGGGTCATTGTAATCGATTACCACATAATGTAATTGATTACTTTTCTATTTATGTGCCCAGAATGAGTTTTTTTAAGTCATGTAATCAATTACACATGGATTGTAATCAATTACCAGCAAGTGGCCGTTGCTAGAAAATTTGAACTATGTAATCGATTACAGGGTCATGCAATCGATTACCAAGCCCAGAAATATACAAATAGGTGTGTTTTGAAGAGACACATCTCTTGGGATTAATCATTAACAATCTACACGTATTCTCATCTATAAATACCTATCTTTTAACACTTTTTAATACAGAGAAAATATATTGTAAAGATTTGTTCAACAATCATTCTCATTCATCAATTGTTTTGATCAATACTTGACCAAATTCTCTTATTCTAGAGAATCCTTCTAGGACTTCAACTTGTAACATTTCCTCTATTCATATCTTGTATTCATTTACTTGAGATTGGGTAAAGGGTAAGGTATCCTTTTGTAAGAACAAGAGTGAGGCATCTCTTGGTTCTTGAGAGACTCAAACATAAGGGTAAAAGATCCCAAGGTGTAAGAGTGCTATTCAATTGTAAAGGTTAAAGTGATAGAGGAACTCTCAAGTGGGTTGCTTGAGAAAACTGGATGTAGGCCACAGAAGGTGACCGAACCAGTATAAACAAAGTTTGCAATCTCTCTTCCCTTATCTCTTTACGTTTATTGCAAATTTACTTTTCATTATCTTGTTAATCTTGTTCATATACATAATTACACTCTTATATCTCTTGCATTTGTATCCATTAAATTAAGTTTTTAAGTCAAGTCTTCAAACTTATTAAAAAAGTAATTAGAGTGTGAAATCTAAGAAAACGTTTTAGAACTTAATTCATCCCCTCTTGAATTCATTGAGGCCACTTGAATAACAGCCCTAAATTAATTCCAAGTATCAAATGATTACTTCAAAGAGGGAACTCAACTCTTCAAATATGTGTTCCCAAAGTGCTTATTAGTAAACTTTTGGCTAAATCCCACTCAGTATGTGTAACGCCTCAATTTTTCTATTAAGAGTAAAAATGACCAAAATGCCCCTGAGGTCATTTTCGGCCCGAAATTCGAGGAAAGCTGATCCAACAGTACTCAAAAGGCAAACTCAATGTTGAAAGGGGATTAGATGACCTGTGTACCTTTCCGGGATCGAAAATCTCGTCTTGAAGTTTTGGGTCAAATGACCAAAACGCCTCTTTGTATTTTTTAATTGCTTGCAAGTCTTGATGAACCCGAAACTTCTCCAGATGGTTTTAAAAGGTGTTTTTATGTATTCTATAACCTCAGTTTTAATTATAGAGGTCTCGGGCAAAATTAGTACAAAATTACGATTTTGCCCCTAGATTCGTGTTTTTATGCTTAATCGCGTGATTAAGCAAACCTAAGCAATATTAGGCTCTAATCGAAGATTAATTAATTTTCATAATTAATCTAGGGTCAAAATAATTTATTAAAGTTGATTAGAACCTAATAATGCTTGATTACACCGTGAAATCTTATTTTAATTTCAAGATTTCTAGTCATGAAATCTTGAATAGTGTTTTCTCTCTCCAATTCCTTAAATCATGGAATTGTGTTACACATTGTTTATTCATAAATGAGTTTAAATTTTTTAATGATGTATGAGCACTCCTAATCTTGTCATAAAACCCCTAAATCTCATTCTTAGTTACCTAAACTTAAGCTTAATTACTCCTAACCTTGTACCTAAGCTAACCTACACTTAAACTCACCATTAGCACCCAATTAGATGATCAAATCTCCCTCCCTCTCTGCTGCCAGGTCTGGCCGAAGCCTCCCCCCTCCATATGCATCACATGTTCAATTTTCTAACACTCCAAAGCCATACCTCAAGTCACATACACCATACCTTGTCATATTTTCCATCACACTTGATTTTCCAAGTAAATAACCAATTGAAATAAATCATTGTCCACATTTATTTGTGGCTGAAAAGCTTCCAGCCATGTTGAGTTCTAGAAGGTTTATTTCTTACAAAATTAAAAGAAAAGCTCACTCAAAAACCCATGCTTCAAGTCTTATTTTGTGTCATGAACTCCATACTTCAAACCATGCTTCTATGACACAATCAAAGAGATATTTTTCTCTCTCTTTTTCCCTCCAATGCTACGGCCACTTCTCCTCTTTAGTGAGCCCATTGTTTTGTTTTTCTATAAATAGGATGCTTGTGATAGCTTAGTTGCACCTTGAAGCATTTGCTAAGTTTAGAATCCTAGAGTTATCTTGCTAGTTCTTTATTTTCTCTCAAAGTTCCAAGAGTTCTTTCTCTTCATCTTCATCCTCTCTTCACATTATCACTTCACCACTTTAATCCACCATATCATAACCTTAGATCATCATCAAATCTCTTATACACTAAACCTCAAACACAAGCTTCCTCAAAACACATCTCTTTTCCTTTTCTTTCTCTTTGGCCGAAGCCATCACACCACCTTAGGAGGAGTTGCTCTTCTCATTTTCCTTTTCAAGTTCAAGCTTTCATCTTCATCACTTGGTAGGGATTTGCTTTTCAAACTTGTTTTGCTCAAGAATGTGTTTTTCTCTAGTTTCCTCTTGGATTCCTTTTGAACTTTCCTTTGTTTTCCTTTTCTTTTTCATTTCGGCCTCTTGGCCTTGTTTATGAGCATGATGGCTTGATGATGAGAGTTTCTAGATGATGACCTTATATTCATCTCAAAGAAGCCTCTAAAGCTTGAGTACTCCTTTTCTTAAAACTTGATCTATATGATATCTAGCTCACATGGTTTTTCAACTTAAGAAAATTAATCTAAGGATTTCGAAAAGCCCAAGCCTACCCTTGTCAACCTTAAAGTTGGCCGGCATGTTCTAGAGATCTCTCTCTAGATAGGGGTTTTGGGTATTCAATAAAGAACTTGACTTAGTTTCATTTTCTTTTTCTTTTGTAAGGTTTTCGGTTTTGGTATTTTGATCCTTGAGATTTTGTTTCGTTTTGTTTTGGAAGTTTATTTATCTTGAGCTTGATGATGATGTTCAAGAACCTCATAGTTCCTTTGAGAACTTGGTTCAAGAAATCTAAAGCTCCCTTTGTAATGAGATATGTGTTGGGTTGTATCTTGTTAAAGTCTTGAATGAGCTCTAGCTAACCATAAAATGAACCTTGCATCATGTTTACTTTTATGCCTTGCACATCATGTTTATTTTCCTTGCTATCACTAAGTACCAAGATAATAAAGTAACTTGCATTATCATATTTATATTTCAAGCTATGCATTATCATGTTTACATTTCAAGTTCTCACCTAAATATCAAAGACAATAATATGATGCATCTCATATTTATTTTATGCTCTCACTTTACTTTCTAATAAAAGCTAAAACAAGTGCATAAGCATGTTTATCTTTATGCCATCACTTTAATGAACCTAGAGCTCAAAGACTTGCCCATTGTTGTCTCAAACAAAGGTCTAAAATAAATATTTTCCATAGTTGAGATTTCGGCCCTAAGAGGTTTTAAGTTTTCCAAGTGTTAAAAATATGTTTCATAAATTTTCTAAGCTTATATGAGTATAAGGAACATGTAGAACTAAGTTTTATAAATTTAGAACCTCTTGAGATGAAAATGATTTAGCTACTGCCCTCTCAAGTATTTTTATGATTTTAAAGGATAAAAGTGTTTATAAATGAGTTTTGAAAGTTCTAAAAAGGTTCCAAGAGAAACTAGTATTCTATGTGCTTAAAATATTGTGTTCTATGCCTTTTATGGAGATGCACATTTCGGTTCTGCCTTGCCATTTATTGCCACTATATGTGCTGTTTTAATGATGATAATATGCTTACGTTTGAGTAAAAATAATACTAAGACTCATATATGAAAGATCGGATAGGTTAGAGACTAGAAAAGAATTAATTTGAGAGTTTTAGATCCCTTAATTATTGAATTTTCTGGATTTTGTCCATCAAGGATTAGATTTGATAATCATGGTTTTAAATTAGTTTAAATGTGTAGGGATGACTCATAATTGGTTTAGGACTTGATCTTGATGCCTTAGGAGCAAGCTAGACTTAGAAAGGGTCATTGTTGTGACTCCTAGAAACTCGTAAAGTTAGGATTATAAATTCTGCATCCTTGAGGTTTAGAGATATTTTTTTATCATAGTGTGAGGTGAGAAATACTTAGTTATAACCTCATAGGTACCCAAGAGATTAGGTTTGATGATTAATAACTTAAAACGTGAGTTAAGGACCTTAAGGGTCAATGCATAAGACATTAAAAAGTCTTGAGTTTTTATGATGCTTAATGTAAGTATGATATATGATACATGAGCTTTATCTATGATGAGTTTGATGTATATGCTATGAAGAAGTTTTACATGATTAGAATGATTATGTGATGATGTATGTGCTATGAAGAAGTTTTATAAGAATGCGTGATAACGTGATGATGTATATACTATGAAGAAGTTTTATATGATGATATGCTATACCTCATAAGAAATGTTTGTATGTCCTATATGTTTTCATGGCATAAGCAAATTTGAGAAAATTCAGTCTACAGCCGTCATGCTGCCGAATTTCCATCAAATTTGAGAAAATTAGAAAAAGGTCTTTTTGAAAATCATGAGAACTTAAATGTGACACAACACTGAGACGCCTTCTTAGGTGACACCGGTTTAGCCGAGCACCCCCATGAAAACAAATCCGTGAGGGTATTGACACAGAGCTTGCCAAAGCGGACAATACTACTATGCACTAGTTGCTAGTAGAGCGTTTCAAAGAGGAAATGACCCTAAGAGGCGATCCTTAGTTTGCCCCCTAGCCCGTACTTTAAGTCGGGATTATGTATGTTACGCTTATCATAGGATAAGTAAGAGCTAGTGACGACTAGTTAAGGTATGAGCTCATAACCTAGAGATGTTTTAGGGTGGCCCCATGAGATAAAGGTAAAGTTGAAATGTCACATATGCTATGAAAAACTAAGAAAGTTATTATGAGATTTATACCTGTCAACTTATGCCACTATTATAACGTTTTTGTGATTTTGTTGATTAGTTTATCCGTATGATGCATTCATGTCTTAGTATATTCTATGCTTAGTCATAAGACGCATTGTAAAATATGACGGACCTTGGATAATTAATACTTTAGAAAACTAACTTAAAAGAAGTTCACATGCATGTGCACCTTTTTAGAAATGAAACCCAAGGTTCCTGAGGATGTGATGATGTCACTTAGTTAGGGATTGCCCTACTGAGAATTCTTTTAGAAGATTCTCATTCCCTCTCTCTTTTCTTCCGTCATATCTTCAGATGGTGACTTTTGTACTCTTTATCGACACCCCGATGTGGGAGCTGCACCATGACCCAGCCCTCGGATCATATCATTTTGAGGGTCGCTGCACTGTCAGAGTATTTATGTTTATGGGATGACCCTTTGCGCACCCAGTACGGAGCTACCGCTTCACCCCGACTGCTCCCTACCAGCATAACACTATTTTTGAGCGAGCTAGACCACGCGACGAGCAGATCCTCCACATTCAGCCCTAGACGTCAGCCGCACGTGACTATCTGGAGTATGTGCCCTGTACTCAGTATTCAAAGACAGATCCATCAGAGGACCCGCCCTCGCACATGTACAGTTGGAGCTCCAGCCCCACACCCCCACCGATGAGAGTCGGGAGTGAGGAGACGGTGGTTCAGCCGAGGATGGCTCGTAGGCCATCCATGCGCCCTCGCCGTGGTGGACACGCTCTGATGATCTGCATGACCACTCCCGCCAAGATCCGCCAGTGGATCGATTCCACCCCTCAGTACTCGGACCAGCAGGAGTAGGTGTATAGGATGGGTAGTAGCTAGTGCACACACGCCACATAGTTGAGGACAAACCTTCTTTTGTATATGACGTTGTCTACTCTAGGTGCACATGGGTATGGGTGTTGCTTTTATGATTCCCTTGTATCTGCTTTTCAGTTGTATTTCATTCTTCTATGTACCGAATAGTCCTGCCTTTTTGGTAGGCACATTATCTATATATATATATATATATATATATATATATATATATATTCAGTTGATGTATCCATGTTATTAATGTGCCTTATCATGCTTTACTCTTATGACTTGTAAGAATTTCCTATTCAAAGAATCATGCGTGGCTCTCACTTTGGTTTTAATTCCAAAAAAAAAAATTTTACCCATATTTCCCCTAAGTATTTTCAAAGTAAAGAATGAGACCAAGAGGTAATATTCTAAGGATTAACCTGAATACATACTAGTAGTATTAGGTTAAGATCTAGGGTGTTACAGTATGTGACACCCTAACTTTCAACACGATACGCCTAAGATGTATAATGGTTCATCGTTAGTTGTTACTCTTTCGTCTCATAACTTTACTTGATTTCAAACTTTGAAAATAAGTCTCTGGAAGATATGGTTTTTTTTTTTGGTTATTTGAAAGACCAAACTATGAACCGTTCACATATAAGTTATAGCACATAAATATATGTCATATAATACGTAATAATAGTGCATCTCATCAGTGTATTCTTAACCATCCATCACATGACATACATGATAAATCACAGTAGAGCATATCATAACCTGAAAATATCATCATAGCATAACATTAACTGGTAATATCATATTATATAATAATAATAATATAAAGACATTACACAAGTATGACATAATAAATGGACCGAGCCCACCAATAGTGGTTGAGCATACAATAATTCAAAAGGTAAGCATAACCATGACATAGCTAAACCCATCATAAATGCACATATACCAAGACTAACTTATGAACATGCAGAAAGATGGAACAACCCCTAAGAGACTGCAAATGGGAAGGACTATATCCCCACTTCTGTTGCACCACTTTGATCTACAGCATAGTGCAACTCTTATTCCCGCATCTTAAGGAAGTCCACGGACATCACCATCAATCTTGTCTGAAGATGAAGATGGAAAATCCACAATTGTCATCGTCGTTGTCCTCAGGAAGCTCAGGTTTCATTATGAAAATAGTGGACATATGAATGAAATATTATGAAATGCATGTCAATACCTTATGCAACATTCTAAACATACAATGACGTAATATAGAAGCATAAGGAACATGAGCAACTATGGCACATAACTTCCCTCTTTTGCTTTCCTTAAATGACTTGGCTTTCTTAATATTTCATTCATAACGGCCACCCTAATACTTTCTCCCTTTTTAGAGTTCTAGGGTTATAAGCTCATACCTAACTAGTTGTCACTAGTCTACACTTATTCTCTCGATAAGTTATTTCTTGACTCCCAAAATATGGGATAGGGGGAATAGGATCACCTTTCAGAACCATTAATTCCTGGAGCCTAAATGATCACCTCCTTGGATCACCTCCCATAACCATTAATTCCTGGAGTCTGAAAGATTATTTCCATATATCTTATGTCACCTTTAATCTTAGTATGTCATTTAGATATGCAAACATTAACATATATTCATGGCCATCATCAGAACTTATTATTCAACATTTCATGCTCACCACTTCATAATTTTTCTATGTCCACAAATTTGGCAGAAATCCAGTAGCATAACGACTGTGAATAAAGTTTCCCTAAGTTTGCTTCCTGCCAACATATCAATCATGTATCTTAATTAACCATTCATAATCACAACGTGTGGGCTAAATAATCTTATTAAATAAAACCTTTGACCAAAATAATCTAAGTCCTAATTAATCTATCCATTGAGCTTTTGACTTGTTCATCTTCAAGATCTCCATGTTTGTCATTTTCTTACTCCATGCTATTGTGCTTCCATTTTTTTGTCATTTGCTTTTTTGGCATAATCAAATCCTACAACATAAATATTCACATTCTCCCCTTTTGTGATGATGTCAAACATCTTAGGTGAGGAGCAAAAACTGGATACGACAAAATATGGATTGTGTTCACTCCCACTAAGAGTATGCATGGGTTTAATTTGACAAGCAAAATGCATGCTTAATTTTTTTTTTAAAAAAAATGCTCCCCATTAATCATTGAATACAATCTCACCATATTTCTCTCCCCATTTGGCATTATCAAAAAGAAATAAGCATATCAAAACTTGTCATTCAAGGAGAACATACCAAAGCCAAAGGTCCACAACTATCATATTGAACATAAAAAATAAAATGCAAGCCAGTCAAAACATAGTTAAAAAATCCATAATCTAGGATATATACCTAAGTATCAAAGAAGTCATGAGTCATGCTATAAGTTCACCATAAGGTAAAAGCTATAAGTCCAACTACCAAACTATATGTCATAACTAAGAGTCAATTAGATACATAATCCAAACAAAGTCCAATTACAAGACATAAACAAAATGGCTAAAGCACAAAAGTTCAACCCAACAAAAGAGCGAATAAAGAGAAACAGAAAGCTATGGTGTATCATCAGTGATAGAATCGGCATGAATACCAAGGTGATGATGGATAGATCACATATCACCCTCGAGGCAATCCATGTGAGAACCAAGAAAATCAAACCGTTCTCCAACATAGACACCAAGGTCACACAACTCAAAAGTGCGGACATGGAGGAAGAGGATGGATAGGAGGGCAAAGGATGCAAAGGTGATAGAGTGCGTTCCACTTGATCCTAAGATTGAAAATCCCTCTTGCAAATCCATTGATTAAGATTGTTATTTTTATACCCGAATGAAGAAAGTGCACCTAGACCAACAGCATAAGAATGCTAAATTTCGACAAATTTCTCATCAGATAACAGAACATCAAAATACTCTATAAACATGGTAATCAAGTGAGCATATGGGAGTGGCACATTTGCCTTGAAAGCTTTTTGTATACGATAGCACACGAGATGAGCCCAATTGATTTGGCATCAAGTTAACAGAGCCCGCATCAAAATGGTATCTTCCTTAGTTGACTGTGCAAGATTAGTGAGTCAAGGATGCAAAATGCAAGATAGAATATAATGCATAACGTGATAATCGAGTTTAAAAGAGCTGAGAAGTAAATGACCAGAAATATTGGCAGCTTTGAACACAAAACATCTTGTATGCATAAAAATTAGAGTAATCTAGTTTCCAATTATCAACAATACTGCCCTCAAAAGATTCCCTATCGGAACTTAATTTAGTCAGATTATAAAATAGACCCGGATTAACAACAATAGGAACCTTCTTGACTTTAGAACGAATGCACCCATCATGAATTTCCAAATCATAGTAGAATAAGCAAACCAAATCCAAAAAATGACTTTTTTTTTATAGTCATGAACTCCAACAGATCATAGTTTTTGAAAACTTGATGGCAATCAAAAATTTTAGACTCAAAGAACTCCTCATCTAAATATTTAGGATCCAAGATATCTCTAGACTGAAATGATTCAAAATACCTTTCGTGTTAAGCCAAACTTGATAAATATGCAGAGATCCTTGAAGAAAAGAAATAGAGATTTGGAGCTGCGGCTTGAATAGGGGTGTCAATGGCAGTTGTTATGTGACAGCAGCCCAAGGCAGAGCGGTGAGGTGCAGAGGTGATGGCAATCTCGGCAATCACAGATGAAGTAGTGGCGACAGCCATAGGTTTCTTTCGCTTCATGGCTGCCCTGGATAATTTTGTCATTTGGAGGGATTTTTGGTTAAAAGTACTCGGTTAGATTTGTAGAGGAAGAAGGGATGAGAAATATGGAGTTGTTTGGTTGAATTTAGATGAGAAATGGAAAAGAGAAGTTATAAAGAGAGAGGGGGGGGTTCATCAAATGGAAGAGAGGGAAACCATGTGTCACTTAAAACCCTCTAGTAATCAATTACATGCATATTTAATCGATTACATTGAGCCCATAAAAGATCTCAATTTTGCAACCTCTCTAGTAATCAATTACCGTAATTGATTACACCTCTCTCTTTTTTTTAACAACTTAAAGTAAAATCAAACAATTAAACAATTTATTCAAACAACATAACAAACTAACACAAACAAAAAAAATCAACTAGATTTAACATGCAATACATGATACAAAATAATTAACCAATAAAACATACATTTAAACAAAGTTAATATATAGAAATAGGGAAAAAATCACATGATATTAAATAATCAATAAAAAAAATTATCATACAACATAAACAAATAGTCAAACAAACACAAATACCAAGAACAATAACTAATTATATACTTGAGAAGTCAATTATTCCTAGTTCTCTTCTTATATAGAAGAAACTTTCCTTGGGCAAAGGTTTGGTGAATATATCTGCTAGTTACTTATTGCTTTCCACAAATTCTAAAACACAATTACCTTTTGGCATATGATCTCTTAAGAAATGATATATAATTTCAATATGTTTGGTTCTAGAATGCAAAATGGGATTTTTAGATAAATCAATCACACTAGTGTTATCACATCTTATTGGAATATGGTCAACTACTAAGCCATAGTTTGAAATTTGTTGTTTCATCTAAAGGATTTGAACACAATAAGTTCTAGCTACAATATATTCTGCTTCAGCAGTAGATAATGTCACACTGTTTTATTTTTTACTATGCCAAGAAACTAATCCAGATTCAATTAAGTGACATTCCACCAGTACTTTTCCTATTGATTTTGCACCTAGTAAAATCAAAATCAGAATATCCAATTAAATTGCATGAGGTGCCCTTAGGATACCATAAACCTATATTTATAGTGCCATTAAATATCTCATAATTCTTTTAACAATAGTAAGATGTGATTCTTTAGGATTAGCCTAATATCTAGTGTAACACCCTAATTTTTAACCCAATGCTCTAGAACATATTAGGCTAATCATTAGGTTATTACTTCTTAGTCTCATCATTTTATTAAAATACTTAGCAGAAATTATGGGTAAAATTTTTTTTTTTTGAAAATATAAATCAAAGTGAGAGCCACCTTCTTATCTAACGAGCGACATAAAATATCATTCATAAGGAAACACAAGAACTAAAGCAAGTAACAATAGAACAATGATCATAACAACAAAGGAAACATTTCATTAATAACATAGTTACGATACATAGTAGTCACGCCCTTATAGAAACGGGCGGAGCTTGTAATACACAAGAAAGGAAATACATCAGAAACAGGAAAGCATAAATAAGCCACAACTACCCGAGTGCACCTACGATGGACAACCTCAAAACAAAAGAAGGTTTATCCACTCTACATGTGGGTGTGTGCACTAAGCCTCCCTTAGGACGTCTGCTATTGGAACCTGGGGAAAGGTGGAGTGTAACCGATCCATGGACGTAGGGCAGCAGGAGTGGGTACACGTTAAGACTGAGCGTGAGCTCCTCGATAGAGGGCTTCTCGGCTCGCCTAGCCAGCCTCGACTGTGTAACAGTCTCCTCGCTCACGCCTTGCATGAACTGAGGTGTAGGAGCAAAACTCTCGCTATACATATGCGTCGACGGGTCCTCGGATGGGTCATCCTCCTAACTCGGAGACCGAGGCACATAGTCCTGGAAGTCTCGAGGCATCGAACCACCAGTATACGTCCGTAGAATCCTCTCATCTAGTGTCTGGGCACGCTGAAAAACCATCGCATCGTCATAGGGTGACATCAGGGAGAAACGGTAGCTCTGTACAGGGTGTGCAAAGGGGCGTCCGATGGACATGAAGACTCGCACGGTGCACTGCCCCTCAAAATGGTATGATCCGTGATCCGGATCAAAGTGAACCTCCCAGGTCGGTGTGCCGACAAAAACCACGAACGTCGCCATCACTCTTTGAAGATGTGACGGGAAAAGGAGAAAGGAAAGAGATGAGTAAGAATTCTTACTAAAGAATCTCAGTAGGAGTCTCCTACCCTAGGGTTACATCGTTCATATCCTCAGGAACCTTGGGTTTAATTATAAAAGGTGCGCATACATAAAAGATTCATTATTAGAGTTTATAAAACCAATTATCCAAGGTTCATTGCTTTTAGCATGCATCTTGATGTTATAAATGCAACGTATTGACACGTGAATGCATGGCAATGCCTTAATCAAATAATTCAATGAATCACAACTTCAAGAAGCATACAAGTGGCATAAAGGGCATATAACTATCAAGTGGATCTTTCCTCAACTTTGTGACATTAATCATGGTGCTTTAGCATAATAAGGCCACCCTAAAATAACTAGGCTATGAGCTCATACCTCAGCTAGTCGTCACTAACTCTTGCTTATTATTTGAATAAGCGAAACATAATAAAATAATCCCGACTATGCAAGTACGGGTAGGGGCAAGGGATCACCTTTCTTAGGATATACCCTCTTTGAAACGCTTTCGGGCATCTAGCCACAGCAATTTGTCCGCTTTGGTAGGCTGCATCTACTCATACCCTCACGGATTTGTCTCCCCTGGGGGTGCTCGGCCGAACCGGTGTCACCTAGGAAAGCCCGTCTCAGTGCTTTGTCACATAAAAATCTCCTGGGGGTGCTCGGTCGAACCGATGTCACCCAGGGTTTTCAACTCATGTGGTACTTTAAAACATTTCTTCAACCCTTTAAGGTTTGACGGAAATTCAGCAGCATAACAGCTGTTAAACCGAATTTCCTTCAAACCGAAACTTATGCCACAAGCTAATCACACAACATATTCCTCATTTAAATCTCATGCTATGATAAACTTCATATCTCACACAATCATTTCCTCATGCATTATAAACATCTCAACATAGCATTGCATCATATACACATCATAGCATTAACAATTTCTTAATGTCTTATGTATTGACCCTTATAGTCTTTAACTCACAATATAAGTTATAAATCATCACAACTTAATCTCTTGGGTACCTATAGGCTCATATCTAAGTATTCCTCACTCCATACTATGATCATAAACTTCTCTAAACCTCAAGAATGCAGAATCTAAAATTCTAACTTTACGGGTACCTAGGAGTCACAACAATGACCCTTTCTAAGTCTGGTTTGCTCCTAAGGCATCAAGATCAAGTCCTAAACCATTTATGAGTCATTCCTACACATTTAAACTAATTTAAATCCATGATTACCATTTCTAAACCATGCTGGACAGAATCCAGAAAAATCAATTACCAAGGGATCTAGAACTCTCAAATTAATTCTTTTCTAGTTACTAACTTCTCTTATCTTTCACATATGAATTTTAACATTCATTATACTCAAACATAATCATATTATCATCATCAAAACAGCATATACAGTGACCAAACATAGCAAGGCAGAACCAAAACATACATCTCCATAAAAAGCATAGAACTTAGTTTTTAAAGCACATAACACATTATTTCTCTTGGAACCTTTTCAAGACTTTCAAAACTCATTTATAAACATTTTTATCATCTAAAATCATCAAAATATTTGTAAGGGTAGTAGCTAAATTAAATTTATCTCAAGAGGTCCTAAATTCATAAAACTTGGTTCTATACATTCCTTGAACTCACATAAGCTCAGAAAAATTATGAAGCATAGTTTTCTACACTTGTAACCAACAAAACCCTTAGGGGCCGAAATCTCAAGCTAAAGAAATAAATATTTTCAAACCTTTATTTGAGACAACAATGGGCAAGTCTTTGAGCTCTAGGTTCTCTTAAGTGGTGACATAAAAATAAACATGCTCATGCACTAGTTTTAGCTTACATTAGAAAGTAAAGTGAGAGCATAAAATAAACATGGGATGCAACTTGTTATTGTCTTTGATATTTAAATGAGGACTTGAAATATAAACATGATAATGCAAGTTCATTTGTTATTCTTGATACTTAGTGATAGCAAGGAAAATAAACATAGGTGCAAGATTCATTTTAATATAATCTAGAGCTCTTACAAGTCTTTAGAGAATCAAACTCAACCCAACACTCATCTCATCACAAAGAGAGCTTTAGAGTTCTTGAACCAAGTTCTCAAAGGAACTATGAGGTTCTTGAACATCATCATCAAGCTCAAAAGAAACAAACTTTCAAGAGCACAAAATCTTAAAAGAAAGGAAACAAAAACTGAAATATTAGAGGAAAGGAAATAAGGAAACCGAAATGAAAAACAAGAAAAAGTAAAGGTGTCCTTGAGCTAAAATCATTTTGAGTTAGTAAATCAAGATGGGAACTTAGAGAAAATATAAAAAAAACTCAAGCTCTAGGAGTTCCTTTGAGATGAACACATAGTCATCATCTAGGAGCTCTCATCATTGAACCATCATGTACTCATCAAGGCCAAGAGGCTGAAACTCAAAGGAAGAGAAAACAAGAAAGTTTCAAAAAGAAAATCCAAGAGAAAGCTAGGAAAACTCATTTTCAAGAAAAACAAGGTTTAGAAAAGCACTCCTACCTAGAGTGAAGATGAAAACTTGAACTTTTGAAAAAAAAAGAGAAGAACAACTCCTCCAAGGATGTTGATGATGATTCGGCCAAGGGGGTGAGGAAGGTAAGGATGTGTGTTTTGAGTGAGGTTGTGTTTGAGATTAAGTGTTTAAGGGCTTAGGAGGTGTTTCAAGGCTATGGGGTGGTGTTTGAAGGTTGTGAGATGATGATAAGATGAAGAGATGATGAAGATGGAGATGAAGAACAAGAGAGAACTCTCTTGGAACTTAGAGAGAAAAAGAGAGAACACAAAGAAAGCTTAGAAAACTAAAAGTGTGCAAATGAGCTAAAGTGTTTGCATGTGTTTCTAGGCAAGGTATTTATAGAAAATGAAAAAAAATGAGAGCTCATGGAGGGGGAAGGCTGGCCATAGCAATTGGAGGGAAAAGGAAGAGAAAATATCTCTTACAACTTGTCATTCAAGCATGGTTTGAAGTATGAAGGTTATGATACAAAGTATGGCTTCAAGTAAGGTGATTTGAGTGAGCTTTTCTTTTAATTTTGAATGAAATTAGTCTTCTAGAAGCTAGACATGGCTGGAAGTTTTTCAGCCACAAATAAATGAGGAAATTGGTTTATTTCATTTAGTTATTTATTTGGAAAATCAAGCTTGATTGAAAATATGACAAGGTATGGTGTATATGAGTTGGAAGCATGGTCTTGGTGTGTCAAAATTTTGCACATGTGATGGAAATGGGGAGTGGCTTTGGCTAGATTACAGCAGCCAAGGGGAGAGAAAAAATCTTCCATGTAATTGGGTGTTAATGATAGGTTTAAGTGTAGGTTAGCTTAGGTACAAAGTTAGGAATAATTAAGCTTAAGTTTAGGTAACTAAGAATGAGGTTTAGGGATTTTATGACAAGATTAGGAGTGCTCATACATCATTAGAGAGTTTAAAACTCATTTAGGAATAAACAATTGGAAACACAATTCCATGATTTAAGGAATTGGAGAGAGAAAACACTATTCAATATTCCATGACTATGAATCTTGAATTTAAAATAGGATTTCAAGTTGTAATTAAGCACTTTTAAGTTCTAATCAACTTTAATAAATTGTTTTGACTCAAAATTAATTATGAAAATTAATTAACCTTCAATTAGAGCTTAATATTGCTTAGGTTTGCTTAATCACGCGATTAAGCGTAAAAACACGAAACTAGGGGCAAAATCGTAATTTTGCACTAATTTCGCCCGGGACCTCCGGGACCAAAACTAAAGTCACAGAATACATAAAAACGCCTTTTAAAACCATCCGAAGAAGTTTCGGGTTCATCTGGCACTTGCAAACGGGTAAAACACCGTAGGGGCGTTTTGGTCATTTTGACCCGAAAACTCGAAAAATGAGATTTTCGATCCCAGAAAGGTACACAAGTCATCTAATCCCCTTCCAACATTGAGTTTGCCCTTCGAGTACTGCCAGATCGGCTTTCCTCGAATTCCGGGCCGACAATGACCTCAGGGTCATTTTGGTCATTCTCACTCTAACAGAAAATCGGGGCGTTACATCTAGCACTCAACAAACACTAAGCATTATGCTAGGCCCACTAATAAATAAATAAAGGAAGGATCCGATCACACATTTGTATTTTTTTATGTCAACTGACTTGTCTCCTTCATCTTTATCCAAGTAACAAGCAATGCTTATGAGAGTAGCAATTTCCTTTACATTGTCCATTCCAAACCTTTTGAGAAACTCCTTGCTATATTTTGATTGATTGATAAATATGCCATCATCGGTTTGCTTTATTTGGAGTCTAAGAAAGAAATTCATCCATCATTGACATCTCAAACTCACTTTGCATGATTTTGGAAAATTCCTTCTACAAAGATTCATTAGTGGCACCAAAAATAATATCATCTATATATATTTGTAATAAGCATATGTCATGCTTCTTTCTTTTAATGAATAGTGTAGTGTCACCTTTCCTCTTGAAAAATCTTTTTCCTAAAAGAAATGTACCCAACCTCTCATACCAAGCCCTAGGGGCTCGCTTTAAATCATATAAAGTCTTTTTAAATTTGAAAACATGGTTGGGTAAATCAAAACCTGGAAGTTGATCAACATACACTTCTTCTCGAATAAGACCATTTAGAAATGCACTTTTGACATACATTTGGTAGAGTTTGAAATCCATGATAGATGCAAAAGCAAGTAACATCTAAATGCTTCTAATCTAGCTATATGAGCATATGTTTCTCATAATCAATTCCTTCTTCTTGGTTATATCCTTTAGCCACTAATCTCGCTTTGTTTCTTACTACGACGTCATTCTCATCTAATTTGTTCCTAAAAACCCAATCAGTGTCTATAATTGGATGAGCACTGGGTCTAGGAATTAGTTCCCAAATTTGATTTCTTTCAAATTGATTTAATTCATCTTGCATAGCAATAATCTAATGTTCATTAATAATAGCTTCATCAATATTCTTAGGTTCAATTAGATAAACAAATGTCATATGATTACATGGATCTTTAACAAAGTTTCAAGTTGTTATCCCTTTTGATATATCACCTATAATATTGTCAAGTGGATGATTCTTTAAAACTTTGCACTTCTTTGGAAGATCACTTGTCCTTGGTTCCTCTTGAAGTAGAGTTTCCTTCTTGATTTCCTCTTCCTTGGGCTCTAACTCTTTTCCTTGAATGAGTGTTTTCCAAAACATCTACAAGATTATCAATAATTTCCTTTCTTGACCTGAGGAGGTTAATCTCATCAAAAGTAAAATGAATATACATAGTCAGAGCTCTTTTATTAGAAATTCTAAATTCTTTACTATACAAAGAGTAACCAAGAAATATTTATTCATCAAATTTAGCATCACATTTGCCTAAGTTTTCCTTACCATTGTGCAAAACAAAACATTTACATCCAAAAATATGAAAGTGAAAATATTGGGTTTTCTCTCTTTGTATATTTCATAGGGGGTCTTCTTTAAAATTGGCCTTATCAAGGCTCTATTCATAACGTAACAAGTAGTATTTACTATATTCGCCTAGAAATATTTAGGGAGATTTGAGTTATTGAACATAGTTCTTGCCATTTCTTCCAAAAACTGATTTTTCTTTTCAATAACTCCATTTTGTTGGGGAGTTCTTAGGGTAGAAAAGTTATGCTCAATTGCATATTCATTACAAAAGTTTTCAAAAGATACATTTTCAAATTCCCTACCATGATCACTTCTTACAGATGCAATGTTAAAATTTTTCTCATTTTTGAATAACTTTTGCAAGTTTTCTAAATGCACGAAATGCATTACTTTTATGAGAAAGAAATAAAGTCTATGTATTACCTAGAATAATCATCCACAATCACTAGAGCATAGTAATTTCCTCCAAAACTCATAGTTCTAGATGGACCAAAAAGATCCATGTGCAAAAGTTGTAAAGATCTAGTTGTTGAGATAACATTTTTAGATTTAAAAAAGATCCTTGCTTTTTTTTTTCCCTTTCGACATGCATCACAAACTTTATCTTTTTCAAATTTAAGTTTTGGTAGACCAATTACTAGGTCTTTTGAAACCAACTTATTTAAGTGATATATGTAAATGTGTACAATTCTTCTATGCCATAATCATGAATCATTTTCGTTATTCATATGACATTGTGCATGATTTGAAGGAATATCTTTTATATATATATATATGTATGTATATATTATTCTATGTCCTATAAATTTTACTTGTCTATTCTTTTTACTTTCAATAAAGCAATAAAGTAAATCAAATAATACCCAATATCCGTTATCACATAATTGACTAACACTTAATAAGTTATGTTTAAGACCATCAACAAGTAAAACATTTTCTATAGAGGTAGAGGGATCTTTACTGACTTTACTAACTCTTAAGGATTTTTTATTTGTTATTATCTCCATATGTTCTATGTCCATTTTTCTTAGGAGTAATATATGTAAACCTTGATGCATCTCCCGTCAAATGCTTGGAACAACCATATCAATGTACCAACCTTTCTTTAAATGTTCCTACATCACAATTTCACAATTTTGATTTAGGTACCCAAATTTTATTGGGCTCTTGAACGTTAGACATGGGCAATATGCCCTTTAGAACCCATATCATTTTTCCTACTATATCTCCATTCTTTCTAATATAACATATTGATACACTATGACCTTTCTTACCATAGTAGAAACTTGTTAGGAATGGAGAGTTGGTCATTCTAGATGATGAAAAAAGTTTTTTATAAAACTTTTGTTAGCCCTTTGGATTACATCATAATCTGACCTTATCAAAAACACATATTTGTTTACCTAATAAAATATCTAAGTTATTTTTACTAAAAGTAAACTTTGCAAGAGTGTTTTTCAAATTATTTATCCTTCTCTCAAACTTGTTGTATAATGAGCATGAGTAAGATTTAATAGCATGCTCATACACTAAGCATTTATACATATTGAGTTGCATTAATTAATCCTAAAGTTTCATTTACAAGTTTGAGTTCCTCCAATACTTTGTTCAATTTTGAAATTTCTTTTTCTAAGGTGAATGACTCTCTTAGTGGATGAAACCAACTTTGCAAGTTTAATAAATTCTTTATGCACATCATTAAATGCATCTTGAAGTTCATCAAATAAAGGAGATAATTCAAGGTTAAAGGACATTACCTCTTCACCACTTCACAATCTTTAGCCATGAAACTTCGATATGCAACTTCATTTTCATAGTCACTTGATGAGTCCATATCATTCTCCTCCTATGTTATGTATGCTTTCTTTCCTTTCTTATCTTTGAAAATTTTCTTCCCAAGTTTTTCCATTTTCTTTTTGTAGACAAGGCATTCCATTTTCATGTGTCCTAGTTGATCACATTAATAGCATCTTAAGATTGGATATGATTCTTCATCCTTTTTTAAGTTCTTCTTAGGGAAGAAATTTGATTTTCTTTTATTCTCCCTTTTCTTTAGAAGCCTAGTAAACCTTTTTATAAAAAGACAAAAACTTTCATCATTTTCATCCATACCTTCTTGTTCACCATTGTCTTCATTATCATTTTCTTCATGTGTGGAATATGAGACTTTAAGGGCAATTTCTTTCTTCTTTTTGTCATTCTCTTCAAGTTGATTGAGTCTTGTAAGTTTCAACTCATGTTCTTGAAGTTTCCCAAAGAGAGTGGCAAGAGATATGGTGGCCAAGTCCTTTGATTCTGCAATAGCCATAACTTTTGGTTGCAATTGCCTATTCAAATATCTCAACACTTTGTTAATAAGATACTCATGTGAAAATGTTTTTCCCAATGAGGAAAGATGATTAACAATATGAGTAAATCTCTTTTGCATGTCTTGAATCCTTTCATTATGATTCATTCTAAAGAGTTTATATTTGTGTGTGAGAGTGTTTATTCTAGATCTCTTGACTTCACTAGTACCTTCATTAGTGACTTCTAAGGTGTCCCACATTTCTTTTGCACTTTTACAATTTGATAGTCTAAAGTACTCATCAATCCATAAAGTGGAAGTAATTATGTTCTTGGTTTTCAAGTTATATTGAACTTTCTTTTTATATTCATCATTTCACTCATTTCTAAGTTTTTCAATGTTCTTATCTCCTATTATTTTTGTGGGGATGAAAGGACCATTTTCTACCGCGTCCCATACATCTAAATCTATGGCTTCAATAAAGATTTGCATGTGAGTTTTTCAATATTGATAACCATCACCATTAGATATAGGAGGCCTATTAATAGAGTTTCCTTCAAGAGAGGAAGAGTTTGATGAGGCCATTACAATTTTGAAGCATTTAAGCCTTATACAAGAATCTAGCTCTAGTACCACTTATTATTCAAGTGGTCTCAATAAACTTAAGAGCAGGTAAATTGAGTTCTTAAACTTTCTTTTATTATCACACTCTAATCCCTTTTCCAATGATACTTAAGAGAACGTATTGAAAACTTGATTGAATAGATGAAAATGCAAGTGATTAAAGGTTCTAACTATATAGATGAATAAGATAATGAAACAAAAATTTGCAATAAATGTAAAGAGATAAAGGAAGAGAAAATACAAAGTCAATTTATACAGGTTCGGTCACCTCTTGTGGCCTATATCCAGTCCCCAAGCAACATGCTTGAGAGTTCCACCAGCTTTGAAGTTTTTACAACTGAAGAGCATTCTTACACCTTAGGATCACTCACCCTTTGTATTTGAGTCTCTCAAGAACCAAGAGATACCACACTCTTCTTCTAGCAAGGGATGCCTCACCCTTTATACAATCTCAATAAAGAATACAAGAATTCACTCTTTGACTAGAGGAGATATTACAAATTGAAGTACTATAAGGTTTCTCAAGAATAAGTATATTTGGCCAAGTATTGAACAAATGATTGATAAATGAGAATGATTGTTAAAATGATCTTTGCAATATGTTTTAATGTGTCATAAAATTTGTTAAATGATGGGTATTTATAGACAAAAATCATGTAGACTATTGGGGATTAATCCCAAAAGATATTTCTCTTCAAAACAGACTTATTTACACATTTCTGGGTATGATAATCGATTACATAAATTGATATTCAATTACATAGTTCAAATTTTGAATATTGGCAATGGTCATGTTCTAATAATCGATTACATGGTATGTGTAATCGATTACAAAGGTGAAATTTCAAATTCTTGGCAAATGAACAACATAGTAATCAATTACATTATATGGTAATTGATTAGAATGATTCCAAAAATTGAAAAATTAAAGTTTTAATACATTTTAAGTCACTGTTTCATTCTAAAAACATTTTAAAACATCTTCGAAACATTTTCTTTCAAATCAAACTCATGTTTTTACAAATCAAATCAAAATCTTCATTTAAAAACAATTAAATTCTTTCAAATTAAATTTTCCCTAGAATCAAATTCATTCTATATTTTTCAAAAAGGAACTTAGTTAAAAGAAACTTTAATTAAGTTAACAAGGCCAAATAATCTTATTAAATAAAAACATTTTAACAAAATAATCTAAGTCCTAATTAATCTAACCATTGAGCTTTGACTTGTTCATCTTCAAGATCTCCATGCTTGTCATTTGCTTACTCGATGCTATTGTGCTTCCATCTTTTTTCATTTGCTTGTTGGCATCATCAAAACCTTCAAGATAAATATTCACAGTGTACAATATAGACAATAATCATCACTTTCATAATTCAAAAGTTTAATTAATCTGTTAGTCCCTATAATTTCATTGAATTTTCAATTGAGTCTCTCTATTTTTAAAGTTTTCAATTAGGTCATTGACTCTTTTACCCGTTACAAAAATTTGGGAGTTAAAAGAATATTCCAAGAAAATTCTTTTACTATAATTTTGTATTAAAAAAATTTCCACATATTCTAGGAGCGTTTGGTGGGGATGGAGCTCAACTAAGATGAAATAGAGATCAGCCAATAGGATATAGAGATCGAACAGGACATAGAGCTCGGCACAGAGGTTGGCCAAAATGACATAGAGCTCGGCCAATATGACATAGAGACTAGCCAATGGGAAATAAAGCTCCATCTTCTCCCAATCAATATCCCTTTTTTCCAAAGTAAGGGACTAAGTCCTATTTCCTATTGGGAAACAGAGCTCGACCAAAAACATAGAACTTGGCCAATAGGAAATAAAGATCGGCTAACATGACATAGAACTCGGCCAATAGGAAATAGAGCTAGGCCAACATGACACGACCGATATCCTATTTCCTATTGGCTAAGCTCTATGTCCTATTGGCCAAGCTCTATTTCATCTCAGCCGAGCTCCATCCCCACCAGGTGCTCTTAGGATATGTGGGATTTTTTTTAATATAAAATTATAGTAAAAAAATATTCTGGGAATATTCTATTTATTCTCACGTTTCTGTAATAGGTGTGGGATCAAGGACCTAATTAAATATTTATTTTTAGCGTAGGAATCCAATTAAAAAATTTTAAAATGTAGGGACCCAATTGAAAATTCAGTGAAACTATAGGGACTGGTGAATTAATTAAACCTAATTCAAAAATCATTCATGCCTATTTATCGATACATAATTTTGCATAATCACTTGCGGTCATATAATTTCCAAACAATTCATATGAATATAGCTTTCATAACATATCAATCACATCAATATCATCAAGTTATTAATAATTATACTTTAGCCCAAAAGGAGGTCGAAAATAAAATTTCTAAAAGTTTGTGGGTCAAAGTGTAAATTTCTCATTCAACACTTTTTCTCAAAACTAATGATTGTCAAAATTAATTTACACTTTTAAAAGACCCACACCACTTAGAAATCATTTAAAATTATCATAAAAACCATTTTGGGTCATTGGCCAGTTTTGTTATGTTTTAGGGGTCAAAGTGCAAAGTTTCACTTTTTGACACTTAATAAGTGTCAACCCTTCTAAAAATTATTCTTAACGTCATAAATGATATTTTGAACACATGAACACATTTGAAATCATTATAACTCTAATTAAACTCATTTGACCAAAATTCTCATTTTAAGAAATTCAAGGTATAACATTTTGTATTTTGCAAAACTACCTAATTTAACATTTGTAATTATCCTTTTTGGCATCTAGAGTTCTAAAAATAATCTTTACAAAAATTAATAATATTTTTAAACCACAAGAATAGTACCAAGCTATACAAAAAAAATGAAAAACAATGACTAATAGTGTTAAAACATTTTTCCCAAAGGCTAAGACATTTAAAACACTTGAAATCATTTTATCCCTTTGAGAAATATTACCATTCAAATAGTGACAAAACTTAAAATTTCATTTATAAGGTTTTATTTGCTCAAAAAATCACATTTTTCTCCTTTTACGTTTCCAACTTCAAACCCATCATCCATACTTGGCTAAAATATATACACACATATGTGTCCTAATCAAAATTTTCATTTTAAGACAAAAGGGGCAAGTCTTGAGCATTAGAGACTGTAAGCTCCAGAACCTTTCAAAAAGTATGAGCTTTATTGTTTTGAACAACAACAAAGCTAATTTAAGGAAAATATTTTAAAGAACAACTAATGACCACATTGAGTTTCTTGATTAAGCTTAATAGGTATTTCTGAAGTGCATTATAGGACTTGAGTGAAAATAATTTTACTTTACATGTGTAAACATGTTATATCTCAGGAAAAGAGGATATGCTTAAATGAAGAGAATATTATATTATGCAAAGTATGCTCGTATGCATCAAGGAATAAAGCACATCAAAACATAAACAAGAAACCAAGATAATGTCTTCAAAAAGTAACACAAGACTTCAGAAAGAACACCTAAAATGAAGATGGTATACAAAAAGATGAGATCAATGTGTTACTTAATCATCAATCATCTCAACCAAAGATCATTCATCATCTTAAAGCCAGCATTGAAGATTAGAAGACAAATGAATTAACAAGGAACTAGCAGCGCTCTTTAGAATATCCGCTTCACAAAAAGGGAGGGAAAATTAGAAGTTTGAAATTCAAATTAAAAGTCAAACCAGTTTTTAAACTGGCATAACATCTCCTCAGCACCTTTGGTTAACTATCAAAAGCTTATAGAAGAGAGAGTTTAGAAACCATGCTCAGAAAATGGAAACGTAGTTTGTGATAAATCTCAGAAACCTCAACTCATCAATGGCTTCTAAAACAGGGCACTGACACCAGACGAGCTACTCTTCTAGATTGTGTTTCCAAGACACAAGCTGATGGTCAACATATGTCACTTGGATAGCAGATCAAAGGCAATGGTCACAAAGGGAGACCATATATAAATGCAAGTGATCGAGCTTTCAAAGATAGACAACTGAGCCAAAATGCTGAAAAATCTTTTCCTTAACCCTTCTGTGAAATCTATTGTTAGTTCCCTTGTACATCAAAATCTTCTTTCTAAGTTCCTAGATTGTTCATACGTTCTTCCAAGGAAGAATTAGTAGAAAAAGGTCACTCAAGTTATCTCACAATTATTGTTCATATTCACTTGTAAAGAAGCTTGAGTGCAGAATAGTTTGAAGTTGAAAATCAAACACTAAATCTCTATTTCCTCGATCCAGTAGTGATAAAAAATGAAATAGCTTGAAGAGGCTATTGAAAAACTACATGTTGTGTGACAGCAGAAGTTATCTACTGTCATTGGTTAGAGCCTGGAAAGGCTATTACAAAGACTATCTAGTGTTTTCATCTCCTCGAGTTGAGGGAGATTAGTGAAACTCAGTGGTGACTAAGAACTGGGTGTAGACAGGTGTTGGCCGAACCAGTATAAAACTCTTGTCTAGTATCTTCTTATCCTTTATCTCTTTATTTTCAGTGTTTAATGTTGCGCAAAATATCTTTGCTGTTATCTATTATTTTTCAGTTTATTTACTCTAATTGCTTAATTTAGAATGTTGCTTTCTGAATAATCTAACATGTTTTCCACTACAGTTCTAGCTCCACGCTTGATAGGTTTTTTTGCTAAAAGTTTCAGTTTTCAAAAGGTTTTTAAAAGAGAAGCACGATTCAATCCCCCCTTCTCGTGCACTTTCAAATCTACAAGTGGATTAAAGCTTGGCCTCTGAGGGGCTAAGCATTCTAACAATTGCAGAGGACAAAAGATCCGAATAAAAATGGCACAAAATATTCATATAACAGAAGGACACTTAATTAATAGACCACCATTCTTTGATGGTGGAGACTATGCCTATTGGAGAGATCGTATGGAACTGTTCATAAAATATAAAAGTCTTGACTTGTGGGAAATAATTCAAGAAGGCCACTATGTTCTAACCGAAGAGGTTCTTGGAATAGATGGTGCATCTTTCACATTAAGAGAAGTCCCCAGAAGCAAATGGACAGAGCAACATAAGGCTGAGATTCAACTAAATTTCAAAGCTAAGTATCTGCCAACCTTTGAACTAAGCAAAGATGAATATGACAAAATTATTGCTTGTGACATAGCGAAGGAAATATGGGATAGATTGCTCATGCTACATGAAAGAACTAATCAAGTCAAGGAGACAAAGATCAGCATGATGGTTCATCAATATGAAATGTTTAAAATGACAGATCAAGAAAGTATTGATGATTTAACCACAAGGTTTATGCATATCATAAACCAATCAAAATGTCTCGACAAAAGATATTCTAACTCTGAGCTAGTTAGAAAAATCTTGAGAAGTCTCCTTGCAAAATGGCTACCTAAAATAACAGTTGTAACATCCCCTGCTGCTTTATGGATTGACAACAGTCCCCACAAACTAACACGGGTCTTTTTAGCAAACTTTTTCCTTACTCACACGCTTCCTCGGAAAACTTCCCAGGAGGTCACCCATCCCAAAATTGCTCCAAGTCAAGTACGCTTAACTATGGAGTTCTTTCAGTTTAGGCTACTAAAAAGAAGATGCATCTTGTTAGTATAGGTAGTACAAATCAATTCATATAAGCCCTCCTCAACTGTATAGTCCCATACCTATACAGTCTCAGGATCCCTCTCATTCGGGTGTGTAATCGATTCATTCATGTAAAATCGAAGAGGCTGGGATGATGACGATGACATTAATTTCAATGTATATTTTGGGGGATGCCCTACTGAGAACTTTAGAATTCTCACCCTTATTTGTTTATTTCCGTGTCATCTCCAGGTTGATTCCAAAGAACAGTGAAGCGGCTACAAGAAAGACTAAACTGAAATTTCTATAGTTTAGTAATGGAAGCTTGTATATGTTGTACTTAGCTAAATATATGTGCTTGTAAATATAGAGAATAACATATGTGTACTACAACTCATAGAAGAGCTTCCTTGTGTACTTAACTTGTATTAAATAAGTACTTCGTTTCTTTTATATATATATATAACCACGACTTAGTATACGATTCTATCGACCCTTGTTCTAGATATTTAAGAGAGGTCCATTATTTTATTAGTAACAACTCCCAAGCACGCCATCATGACTTAAAGATGAGGTTGTACTTGGGAGGGTATTACATTATAAATGGTATCAGAGCAGTTCATCCTAGTAGGACCTTGAGGAATGGACTAGCTATGCTTCCTTAGTAAATGTCATACATTTTAATTCTATATATGTGTATGACTACTGGTTGGGAATGTTGTGGGTTGTTGCCACACTTAGCTTGGTATTGAGCCTGATCAACTCAATAATTCTTGTTTGGTGTGATATGAACTGATGACATCCAATCAACGTACTAGGAACTGTGCTGGAGACGAAGTGGGTGTGATGGACACTTTCCATGAAATGGCAGCTGCCATGAGAGAATAAGCTATAGCAGTGAACAGGATAAGGGAAAGGTTGGACCGATATGCTGAAGGCAATCCAATTGGGAACCTTAGAGGAGTAGAAGTGGACAATGAATACTAAAAGTTTGCCGAGTTCAGGAACGCAAATCCCCCACCATTTCGAGGAGCTTTCAATCCAAATAAAGCAGAAGAATGGATCAAGGCTATATAGAAGATTTTGTCTGTTCTTCCTTGCACTGAGACCCAGAAAGTGGCTTTTGCTACTTACATGTTGGAGGCGGATGCAGAGTTTTGGTGGGTTGTCACTTAGGGGTTGTTTGAAGCTTCTCAAACTAAAGTCACCTGGGAGATCTTCAAGGAAGCTTTCTACCACAAGTACTTCCTTGCTCCGGTGAGAAATGCAAAGAAGTTGGAGTTCATGGCACTCAAGCAAGGGGCCATGAGTGTAGCAAAGTACACAGCAAAGTTCGAAGAGCTCTGCAAATTTTCCACCATTTATCAGCGTAATCCTTATGAAGCTTCGAAGTGCATGAAGTATGAAGGAGGATTACATGAGGACATTAAAGCTACTATGGGACTCTTAGAGATCCAGGATTATGTAACCCTGGTAAACAAGTGCCGCCATGCAGAAGACTCCAATAAGAAGTTAGCAATCGTCCAATCTGCTAAGGGCCCTTCTAACAAAAGGCCACTGGAAGACCAAGACTATGAGGATGACCTACCATTAAAAAAGCGATTTCAACCAAGTCCATGTAAGGATAAACGGCAACAACAGTCAAGTTCATGCCCAAAATGTGGAAGAGATCACGGGAATAAACCTTGCTTGGCTGGACAAAATGTGAGCATGCAACATATTTCAAGGTTCAATTTAAAGTTCAAAAACTATTCTTTCGAAGTGGGTTTCGTTTATCATTCAACCACTTAATATACACATATCATACTACTTAACATCAGATAAAAGCTAATACTACTAAATCACAACTTAAACATATTGGTCTCAATGTCGATGCTAAAATCCTTCACTTAGTACTTAGAATAAAAGACTACTTGTAACAACTGCTATCTCAACTCGTCTTGTCCCTCGACTAATCTTGTCACGTCTGGGCATTACATACTGCCATTCCCAGCATGGCAATAATGGGTAATAGACTGCTTTTCAGGACTGAACTCATTCCTATATATGATAATTGGATTTACTTTCTCCAATTCTCACACAGACTTATTCCTAGCTAGGTTTACTTTCCCCGACTCGATTCAAGGGTAGTCAGGTTTACTTTCCCTGGTAGACCGGATTTACTTTCTCCAGCGCAAGATAGATGATCTCATGCTTTTCTTGGTGGTCAGGTTTACTTTTCCTGACAGATTGGATTTACTTTCTCTAGCCCAAGAAATGCAATCTTATGCTTTTCTTTCGCATATACACAATTGTAAGAAACATTTTTATATCTATTTGTGCCTAACCTCATCAACAAGCTCATATGCTCAATTATTCATATTCATATACTCATGTCAAAATAGTACCAAGTACCATTATTTCATCAATGAGTTCACATAACATGAATGACATCAAGTCATCAACTTGTCATCATCCTTTAGGATAATTTAGCATGCTGCCAGAATTTCAGTCATCAAGAAAATTATGATTAAATTAGTAAATATCATTAGAATGGAGCAAAAATAATTTTCAGAGATAATTCAATGTATCAATGAGCTTCTATAAAATTTTCAAAACATGAAGGTCTCTAACTATATTTATAAAATTTCACAAATTCAGAGGTCAGAATTGCTCAGTTTCAGCCAATAGCCAGAAGTCTCAAATTTTCTATCCTATGAAATGAGCTCAAAACTTCATACAAAAATTTAGGGTTCAACTTCAAGATGTCTTCAACCTTCTTTTCAAATTTTAGCTCAAAATTCTATCATTTGTTAGGGTAATAAAATTAGACAATTTTAGTGCTACAAATTGGACTGCACAGGTAGAAACCCTGACCTATTCGATTTTCCATTTTTTAAAAATAGAAAAAGTGCTTAATATAAGCCAATAAAATTAGTGGAAACTCTTCCATATGTTAGCTTTATCATATGAAAATTATAGAGCAAGAATCCATCTACAAACCTTTCAGAAAATTCATGAATTACAACCTGTCAATACAAATATGAGAATTCTAGCACATGATTCAAAACTTGTTTTGACAAAATGGGTTTCCTAACATCATCCAAACACTACCAAAATTAACACATCAATATTCATGTATAATAGCTAATAAATCCAAGGATTTCAGACATAATAAATTAGTAAATCTCAGAGCAAAATTTGAAACAAAAGTGGATGAATAAAGCCCTACTCTTTGGAGCTTTAAAGATCTTGGCTCCAAGGATATTCCAAGAATGATTTTGCCCACTTCAAGACTCCCAAACAGCACCTAAACCTTTCTAAAATAGTGGAGGATGATATCTAAGGTGAGATATTGGATTTTCAATCGGTTAGTCTTGTAGGTATTGATGTGTGGAACAGGTTGAGTAAAGGAAATTTATGATTTTAACAAGCCTCAGACATGAGTTTTGAGCTTTGAATCAAGCTTTTCATGGTTTTTGTGAAACAAAAGTGGAGTTTTCTGTCTTGTGAATATGTTGGCTAAGAATAATGATGAAGTGGAGTAATAAGGTTGGCTTTTTAATGATATTAATCAAGTTGTAACAATTATATCATATAAAATCTAATCTTTTAAAAAAGAATATAAGATGGATGGCTAGGATTTAATCTTAGAAATCAAGATTGAATCTTAGCCATCTACTTGGTTTAAGTGGATAGACACTATCCAAATCTTATGGATTAAGCTTTCTTTCGGTGTAAAAATCGCACACAGAAATTTTACCAAACGGGTAAAATAGTATACTCGGGTAAACAACTATTGCCCGAAAATTAATTTTGGGTATAAAATCTTTATTTTTACCCATTTATAATCTTAATCCTATAATTTCTCAATTTTAGGAATCTCCAGGCTCCAATTCTAAGGTTTTGGCTGTCCCGGCGAGCCCGCAGGGCTCGCAGAATACTATTCATGTTTTTATTTTTTTAAAGATTCGTTGGATTGTCCTGATCATTGCTATGTCTGTCAGATTTTTGAAATTATGACTAGAAAAGATCAAATTAATTTTTATATAATTTTTAGGGTGTTACATTACCACCCACCTTAAAAGGAATTTTGTCCTCAAAATTCATTTGAAAGCTATTTTCAAAAGATACATTTTATAAACCAAACAAACAATTCACATGCAGTTCAAGCAATTCAATCAAATCCTAAACATTCCTACCTTAGATCAAATTCTTGGGTGGTGACGTCCCTTCAGCACTTATAGTGAAGACCCTACTCTGTTGTTGTGGTTTGATATTTGGCTTTGAATGCCTATCTGGGCACTCCCAAATTTTGTGTCCTGGCTTTTCACAGCGGTAGCACACATTTTATCCAGCCAAGCAAGGTTTATTCTCGTGATCTCTTCCACATTTTGGGCATAAACTTGATTACTGTTGCCATTTATCTTTATGTGGACTTGGTTGAAATCGCTTCTTTAATGGTGGGTTATCCTCATAGTCTTGGTCTTCTAATGGCCTTTTGTTAAAAAGGCCCTTAGTAGATTGGGCGATTGCTAACTTATTATTGGAGTCCTCGGCACGGCGGCACTTGTTTACTAGGGTTGCATAATCCTGGATCTCTAAGAGTCGCATAGCAGCTTCAATGTGCTCACGTAATCCTCCTTCATACTTCATGCACTTCCAAGCTTCATCAGGATTACGTTGATAGATGGCGAAAAATTTACAGAGCTCTTCAAGCTCTGCTATGTACTCTACTACACTCATGGACCCTTACTTAAGTGCCATGAACTCCAACTCCTTTGTATTTCTCATTGAAGCAAGGAAGTACTTGTGGTAGAAAGCATCATTGAAGATCTCCCAGGTGACTTTAGTCTGAGAAGCTTCAAACAACCCCTTAGTGCCAACCCACCAAAAGTCTGCATCCGCCTCCAACATGTAAGTAGAAAAAGCCACTTTTTTGGGTCTTGGTGCATGGAAGAACAAAAGAAAATCTTCTCCATAGCCTTGATTCATTCTTCTACTTTATTTGGATTGAAGGCTCCTCAAAACGGTAGGGGATTTGCCTTCCTAAACTTGGCAAACTTTTGGTATTCATTGTCCATTTCTACTCTTCCAAGGTTCCCAATTGGATTGCCTTCGGTATATCAATCCAACCTTTCCATCATCCTGTTTGCTGCTGCTGCTTGTTCTGTCATGGCAGCCGCCATTTCATGGAAAGTGTCCATCATACCTGTTTCGTCTCTAGCACCGTTCCTAGTATGCTGATTGGAAGTCATTGGTTCCTATCACACCAAACAAGAATTATTGAGTTGATCAGGCTCAATACCAAGCTAAGTGTGGCAACAACCCACAACATTCCCAACCAGCAGTCATACACATATATAGAATTAAAATGAATGACATTTACTAAGGAAGCATAGCTAGTCCATTCCTCAAGGTCCTACTAGGATGAACTAGGATACGTGTGAGTGAGGACAAAGCATGCTGAAAAGACTCGTGTTGGTTTGTGGGGACAGTCGTCAATCCATAAAGCAGCAGGGGATATTACAAATAGTATCAGAGCCTGCACCTCTCCCAGTACGGTGTGGTTGGGAACGAACCAAGCGGAAGCTAATGGGCATGTAATGCCCGAGGACGAGGGCAAGGAGTGATCCCTAGTGCAAAAGAAGGCACGGACAAAGAGCAACTCCTCACAAGGCCCCATAAGCGGAGGGGTACATGAATGAACCGATTACACACTCGAATGAGAGGGATCCTGAGACTGCATAAGTATGGGACTATATAGTTGAGGAAGGCTTATATGAATTCATTTGTAATACCTATACCAACAAGATGCATCTTCTTTTCGGTAGCCTAAACTGAAAGAACTCCACAGTTAAGTGTGCTTGGAGCAATTTTAGGATAGGTGACCTCCTGGAAAGTTTTCCTAGGAAGCATGTGAGTGAGGACAAAGCATGCTGAAAATACTCGTGTTAGTTTGTGGGGACAGTCGTCAATCCATAAAGTAGCAGGGGATGTTACAACAGCCATCACTGAAGCTAAAGATCTTCAAACTTTGGGCTTGGATGTACTCAATGGAACTCTTAAAACCCATGAGGTAGTACTGGCAAAAATGCATGGTGAATCCATGAGAAAAAACAAGTCCATTGCCCTAAAGTCATCCCATCAGAAATCAAGTAAAAGGAAAGCAATGAAAATTTATTAAACTTATGATGAAAAGGATGAATCTGATGATAACTTTGAAGATGATAATGGATATGAGATCTCCATGGTAGTAAGGAAGATGTCAAGAGCTAGAAAGGCAAGTTCAAAAGAAGAAGAGACATCAACTTAAAAAGAGACAAGAAAAGCAAAGTAAAGATAGAAAGTGTTATTTGCTTTAATGGTGGAGAAAAAGGTCACTTCATACCTGATTGTTCCAAACTGAAGGGGCCACAAAATAAGTTCTTAAACAAGACAAAAGGAATGCTGGCAACATGGAGTGATTTCGATGAAGCAAAAAAGGAAACAGAAAACTTAGAGGGATAAGAAGACATAGCCAACCTATGCTTTATGGCCAGATATGATTCAAAAGGATGAATCCAAAGTAAATAACTCTGACCAAAATATCTCCTATGATGAATTAATGGCATTATACGAAGAACTGCTTGTAAATTCTCAAACTATTTCCTCTTACTATCTTAATCTAAAGATTGTTTCTAACTTAAATTGGCTAGCTTGAAAGTTGAAAAGCTAAAAAGTAAGAAAGAGGAATTAAGAAAGGAAAATGAAGATTCAAATAATGAACTCAACACCTTAAAAACCAAAGTCTCAAAAGAGAATGAAAAAATCCAAAAAATTATTTCTGAACTGGAGAAAACTGTTAAACTTCTAAAATCTGACCTTGAAAAAATGGTAAATGGCTCAAAAAATCTAGAAATAATGCTTGGAGGACAAACACCATACTTTCAAAAAATTGGGTTAGGATATGAAGAAGTAGGAAATACAAAAGGAAATGCAATTCAGTTAAGAAAAGTACCAGAAAAAGTCTATTGCACTGTCTGTTATAAGAAGAGACATTCATCTGACAATTGTTTCATAAAAAGGAAGTCAGTCAAATGAGTTGGAAAACCATTTCTTTACATCACTAACCGAAAAGACCCAAGAAAGTATCGGTACTTAAATTGAAAAATGTGTTTATTGCAGGTATGACTAAGAACACATATGGAATCTGACTAAGAACACAAATGGAATCTGACTAAGAACACAAATGGAATCTAACAACAAATGGTACATGGACAATGGCTGCTCCAGACATATGTCTGGATCTAGAAAATGGTTCAAAAATTTGAAACCAAAGAATTCAGGATTAGTAAAATTCGCTGATAAGGGAAAAGCAAAAGTAATAGGAATTGGAAATGTTGGTAAGGATGATTCTCACTAAATCTCTTATGTATTGCTAGTTGATAGTCTAGCTCACAATCTATTAAGCATAAGCCAGTTCTCTGATCAGGGCATTAAATTTATTTTTAATTCTCATGTTTGTAAAATAGTTAGTTACATCTTAGGACGGGTTATATTATCCAGCAAAAGGCATGATAATACACATGTGTTATTCTTAGATGATCTTCAAGATCAAGATGTAAAATGTCTAGCATCCTTCATGGATGAAAAATAGTTATGGCATAAGAAGCCTCGACTTGCTCATATGAAGCCTATTTCTGAGCTATCTCATAAAGAGCTTGTTAAAGGACGACCAAAGATTAGGTTTGATAAGGATTAAACCTGCGATTTTTGTGAGAAAGGTAAGAAAACCAAGATTCCTTTCTATAATAAACTTGTGATATCGACTAGTAAACCATTGGAACTGTTACATATGGATTTCTTCGGTCAAACTCAGACTGCTAGTCTTGCTGGAAAAAGATATTGTCTTCTCATTATAGATGACTTTACTAGATTTACCTGGGTGCTTTTCCTAGCTTCTACGGATGAAGTGATTAAAAGATTCAAAGTTTTTGCAAAACATATTTGTACTGAAAAGAATTCACAAATTGTCTCCATTAGATCTGATCATGAAAGAGAATTTGAAAATCATATGTTTAATGAGTTTTGTGAAAAACACGGCATTATTCATGAGTTTTTTGCACCTAGAACTCCGCAACAAAATGGGGTTGTTGAAAGGAAAAATAGAAGCTTACAAGAGATTGCCAAAACAATGATTTTAGAAAGTGGTTTATCTAAAAGTTTTTGGGCAAAGGCTATGAATACCTCTTGTTACATATAAAATCAAATCTTTCTAAGACTAATCCTCAAAAAGACCCCCTATGATCTATGGAAGGATAGAAAATCCAACATATCATATTTTCATATATTTGATTCATCATGCTTCATACTTAATAACATGGACAAACTTGCAAAGTTTGATCCTAAATCTGACGATGGTATTTTCCTAGGATATTTTTCTATCTCTAAAGCTTATAGGGTATACAACAAAAGAATGTTATGTGTTGAAGAGATAATCTATATCAAGTTCAAAGAGCACAAGAAAACTTTGAAGATGATCTCGATGATCTGGAAGAAGTTCTTGAAAGATTGAATCTTAAAGAAGATTCAGAAGACAAGCAGATGAAAGCTTTAGAAAGTGGACTCCAGGATTCAAATTCTTCAGAAAGTATACTCATAACTCCAAAGCCATCAGAAAGTAATAACTTTGAACATGAAGATGAGCAACCTGAAGATGAAAAGGAAGCTGAAGGATATCATAGGTACATAAACTATAAAGGAGTTCCTTTTCTTAAAGTAGTTTCTCAGAATAAAGTAATTGGAGACATTTCTATGGGAGTGAAAACTTGATCATCTCTAAGAAAGACGTCAAACCGTGCCTTAATCTCTACCATTAAGCCTGCATGCATTGAAGAAGCCTTGAGTGATAAAGGTTAGGTGGAGGCAATGCAAGAAGAGCTGGATCAATTTAAGAAAAGCAAAGTCTAGACTCTTGTGGAGAAATCCAAAGGAAAACACATAATTGGAACAAAATGGGTATTTAGGAACAAATTGGATGAAGCAGGCAGAGTTATCGAAATAACACAAGGTTATAATCAATAAGAGAGAATTAATTATGATGAGACCTTTGCACCAGTAGCTAGGCTAGAAGCCACAAGAATACTACTTGTTTTTGCTGCCTACAAGGGATTCACTCTCTACCAGATGGATGTCAAGTCTGCTTTTTTAAATGGTTTCCTCTCTGTGGAAGTATATATGAAATAACCTCTAGGCTTTGAGAGTGAATATCTTCCCAACCATGTATTCAAGTTAACAAAAGCTCTCTACGGCCTGAAACAAGCCCTTGAGCTTGGTATGAAAGATTGAACAGCTTTCTGTTAAAGAATCGGTTAAAGAGAGGTAATGCTATTTACTCTTGAGTCAAAAGATCACTTTCTGATGGTTCAAATATATGTTGATGAAATTATATTTGGTGCCTCTGATCATTCTCTCTGTGAAAATTTTTCAAAACTAATGCAAAGTGGGTTTGAAATGAGTATGATAGGTGAACTCAAATTTTTTCTTGGTTTACAAAGAAAACAACAAAAGGATGGAACCCTGATCCATAAAGAAAAATATACAAAAGAACTTTTGAAGAAGTTTCACATGAATCAAGCAAAACAAATAAGTACTCCCATACATCCATATCAAATCATTGATACTGATAAGAATGTGAAAAAGTTTCAAAAAGTAGTTACAGAGGAATGATTATGTCACCACTAACCTTACAGCCAGTAAACTAAACATTCAATTAAGTGTGGGGGTTTGTTCTAGATTTTAATCAAACCCAAAGCAATCACACTTAAATGCCATTAAAAGAATCTTCAGATATTTATCAAGTACCACTAATCTCAGCTTGTGGTATGAGAAAAGTATATCTTGTAAGATTGTAGGTTATTATGATGCTGATTTTACAGGAGACAAAGTAGAAAGAAAAAGAACCAGTGGTTGTTGCTTCTTCTTTGGAAATAGCATGATCACATGGTCATGTAAAAAGCAAAATATCATTGCTTTCAGTACTGTAGAAGCAGAATATGTAGCAGTTGCAAAGTGCTATACTCAATTGTTGTGGATCAAAAACCGCTAGAAGATTATCACCTGAGGTATTCCAAAATTCCCATCTTCTGTGAAAATACTAGCGCTATAAATCTTGCAAAAAATATCACTCGACACTCCAGATCAAAACATATCGATATAAAACATCATTTCCTTAGAGACCATGTTCAAAAAGGAAAAGTTGAATTAATATTTATAAACACTCAAAACCAAATATCTGACATATTCACTAAACCATTAGCTGAAGATCATTTTTATACTCTAAAAGGTCTTTTAAACATAAAGCTCTTTTAATCTGCATAAAACATTCACCTACACAAACTTATCTGGGTATCCTACCCTCACAACTCCAAGCTTGAGCCAAAAGAGATTAGCATGTAAGTTTAGAAAAAAGAATTTGGAATGAGCAAATAAGCATCAAAGCTTAGAAAGTGACATTATCAAAAAGAGACGCAACTATTGAAGTTATTGCAGCAAATGCTGAAAATAATTCGGTGGACAGTGAAAAATGAAAGCTTAGCTCATGTCAGAAATTAACTTCTGTTCATATCAATGCTACTTCATCTAGTCAGCTATCATTTGTCTCACAGCTGAAGTTCCCTGAAACTCTAATTATGACCAAAAGCAATACTGAATCAACATTGGCCTCAACAAGCTCAAACTCAGGTATGAATACAATAGACACATCTAATGATATCTCGCTGGTGATAACGAGGCTAGTGATGTTGTTCCTAACTTCCAGCACACTTCCTTTTTGTTGATGTCAAAAAGAGGAGAAAAGAGATGAAATCTTGTGATGAGAAAGATAGCGGGAGTAAATTGAGGGGGAGCTACTCAAAGAGAAGTTTAAAAGTCTTCAAATTTTCTTTAAGCATATGCATATCATATCATATAATCATTATTACTGATGCATGACAGAACATATTATGCTTACTACCCTATTTCATTTCAAACTACATAAGCATCATTTGGGTGTTCTCATGTCATGACTGAAAAGGTTTATCATATATACATCTTCAAGCATCAGTTTAAAAAGGGCTTAGGAAAAGAATGTATTGAATAAGGAATTTAATCAAAGAAATTACTTGTTTATTTATTCAAGCACACTTAAATTTTAGAAAGTCGTTTTTATGACAAGAATCAAGCTAATTGGTACAATTGAACTTAAACGATGACATCTGCTTTAGTATCTTTGTGATAGAATTTAAAGAAGCATTCTGATTTAATCAGAAAATATTGTCACAAACCAAATAGTTCTTATTTGAGTTAACTCAAGGCTTCAAAATTTTCTTGAACACATCCAATCATGCCTTAAGAAAAGGACTTGCTAAGATTTAAGAAACATGATGTCTTGAAAGTAAATGTACTTATCATATTATATTCTGTATTATTTCTTTCAACATCTCTTCAAAAGATTTTCTTCAAATTGGTTTGTCATCATAAAAAAGGGGGAGATTATAAGCTCCACAACCCTTCAGAAAGTATGAGCTTTATTGTTTTGAATGACAACAAAGCCAATTTAAGGGAAATATTTTGAAGAACAACTAATGGGTTTCTCGATTAAGTTTAACTGGTATTTCCGAAGTGCATTATCGGACTTGAGCGAAAATAATTTTACTTTACATGTGTAAACACGTTATATCTCGGGAAAAGAGGATAAATTTAAATGAAGTGAATATTATATTGTGCAAAGTACAGTCATATGCATCACGGAATAAAGCACATCAAAACATAAACAAGAAACCAAGTTAATGGTCTTCAGAAAGTAACACAGGACTTCAAAAAGAGCCTAAAATGAAGATAGTATACAAAAGAGGAGATCAATGTGTTACTCACTCATCAATCATCTCAATCGAAGATCATTCATTATCTTAAAGCAAGGATTGAAAATTAGAAGACAAACAAATCAACAAGGAACTAGCAACGCTCTTCAGAATACTCACTTCGCAAAAAGGGAAGGAAAAATTTGTAGTTTGAAATTCAAATTAAAAGTCAAATCAATTTTTAAACTGGCATAACATCTCCTCAGCACCTTTGGTAAACTATCAAAAGCTTATAGAAGAAGGAGTTCATAAACCATGTTCAGAAAATGGAAAATTAGTTTCTAATGAATCTCAAAAACCTCTACTCATCAATAGCTTCTAAAAAAAAGCTTTGACATTAGCCGAGCTACTATTCAAGATTATGTTTCCAAGACACAAGCTGATGGTGAACATGTGTCACTTCTTGGTAAAAAAAAATGCACGAGAAGAGGGGTTGAATCGTGCTTCCTTTTTAAATGTTCAAACTGAAAATATACAACAAAAATCTATCAAGCGTTGATCTTGAAGTGCAGCGGAAGATAGGTTAGATTATTCAGAAAGTAACTTTCTAAATTAACCAGTTCGAGTAAATAGATTAGCAGTACGAGATAATGATCAAAATACATATGCAGAATCAAATGCTGAAAATAAAGTAGTGAAGGATGAGAAAATACTGAATCAGGAGTTTTATACTAGTTCGGCTAACACTTGCCTACATCCAGTTCTTAGTGTAACACCCTCCCAAGTACAACCTCATCCTAAAGTCATGACATTATACTCGAGAGTTGTTACTTGTAAATTAACGGACTTTTCTTAAATAACTATAGCAAACTCGATATGTTCGTGTAATAACTACCATAATTCAATTAACATATATACAAAAAGGTACAGAACAATTATTTAATATAAAGTCAATTACACAAAGAAGCTCTGCTATGAGTTTTAACAAACATTTGTTCTCAATTAAGTTTACACACCTATACACCTAACTAAATATATCCAACACAATCTCAGTCATTATATTACTACCAATCTAACTCCTTTTGGTGTAGCAACTCCAAAATCTTCTGAATCAACCTGGAGACAACACAGGAACACAAAAACATAGGGGTGTGAATTATAAAATTTTCAGTAGGATATCCCCAAAATACATAATCATGATGTCATCGTCATCGTCTCAGCCACTTCGGTTTGTTAATAAAATTGTGAGCATGCAACATATATCAAGGTTCAATTTTTAAAGTTCTAAATCATACTTCCGAAGTGGATTGCTTTTATCATTCAGTCACTTAGAACATATTTATCCTAAAACCCATAGTCATAGTAAATAATGTTAAATAAAATAGTTCAATATGGTACAAATATGTATATGCCAAATGTAGTGAATTTATCTATAATTGCCCTTAATAAATCGAAGAGAATCGTATCTCTTTTTATATGCCCTCAACAAATTGAAAAGATCATATGTCACTCTATTTGCCCTTGACAAAGTCGAAACGATCATATGTCACCCTATTTGCCATCAACAAAGTTGAAAGGATCATATGTCTCTACTTATGGCTATACAACTTAATTCAATGCATCGTTTACTTTACTACCTATGAATGTATGCATAAGATGCATATAGGCATTATTCACAATATGATTCCAATCATGCCTCAAAAAATTCTTTAAAGTAGCTAGCATGCATTCATATAACATATACTTGGACTAAATGTCATTTGATCATTAGTTTAAGACATTCTCATCTTTCCAGCACCTTGGCAGATTTATCATTCCAATGACAACATTTAATCTCTCTATCAAATAACCAATTCAAGAGCCACAAAAATTTTCTCTGACACTTCAATGTGTCTACAACGCCTTGTAAAATTTTCTATCAATCGGAGTTGTCTAACCATGTTAACTAAATTATAAAAGTTTAGTAGTCAGGGACCACTTTTTCACAGCTCAGAACATGGTTCCCATAATTTTTAAATTTAACAAATGATGGAACAACCAAAATAAAAACCACTGTTACACTTCAATATGTTATCAACTCCCTATAAAAATTTCAAGTGATAATTCAATCATTTGATATGGTAATAAAATTATACAAAATTAGAGCTTCAGATCCCACAATCCAGGTAGCATAGTTAGGCTCTTGGTTTATGATTTTTCTTAGGTAGTAAAGTCCCTTACCATAAAAATTATCAGGGTTTTCTTAGGATGTTAGTGTCAACATATAATTTTTCTAGTTCACAAAAATGACTACAATTGAACCAGAAAATTCGTGAATACTCACTGCCAGTGAAAAAATCGAAAATCCAGCAAACCAATTCAAAAACTCTTTTGATAAAAAGGACTTTTCTACAACACCAAACACTCCACCAAAATTAATACATCAATATCAACATAATATCAACAATAAAATCAGAAATTTCGAATTAAAACCTATAAAAAAGATTCAGCATAAATTTTGAAAGAAAGACTAAAGAAAACCCTACTCTTTTAGAGCTTTGTGGTCCTTAACTTGAAAGGATGTTCCAAGATTAATCTTCTTCACTCCTAGGACTCCAAACCAACATCAAACCCTTCTTTAAGGCAGTAAGGTTTCAGGTATCAAAGTTAAAATAGTGAGGAATGGAAAATTCTAATGTGTTAGATTTGTAGAGTTTGAGGTGTAGAACAATTTTAATGAAGGAAGTTTAGTGTTTTATGAACTTTAGACAAGGGTTTTGATGATTTGAAATGAAAACTTGAGCTCTTGGAAAAGATAGCAATGGTGGTTGTATCATGGAGACAAGAATTGAGAATGCTTGGCTTCTTAGACAAGTTTGGTATTTCTTTAATATATAAAAAGTTAGATACATTAATTATGTAGTCAAAGGAATAAAGAGAAATAAAGAGATGAATGGTTAGGATTGAATCTTGTTAGTCAAGATTAGATCTTAACCATCCACTTGGTTTAGATGGATAGATATTATCCAAATTTAAAGACTAAGCTTTATTTCAGTGTAAAAATTGCACATCAAAATTTTACCGAACGGGTAAAACAGTATACTCGAGTAAACAAACATTGCCCGAAAATTAATTCTAAGTATAAAACCTTTATTCCTAACCATTTTTAATCTTAATCCTATCAATTTTAACTTTCGGGCATCTCCGGGTCCCAATTCTAGCCTTTCAGCAGTCCTGGCAGTTTCGTACTACCTACTAGGTTACTATTCATGATTTTTTTTTATAGATCCATTGGATCATTCTTATCATTTCTATGTCTATTAGATTTTTGAAATTATGACTAGAAAAGCTCAAATTAATTTTTTATATAATTTTTAAGGTGTTACACTAATTTTTAACCCAATACTCTAGAACATATTAGGTTAATTATTAGGTTATTACTTCTTAGTCTCATTATTTTATTAAAATACTTAGCAAAAATACGGGTAAAATTTTTTTTTGAAAGATAAAATCAAAGTGAGAGCCGCGTATGACGTAACGAAGACTAACATACAGAAAAGAAATATCATATCATTCATGGTCACAAAAGACAAACATTGTTCATTACATCACAACATAAACATATTATCATAGATACATAATTTACGACTATCATAGTCCTATTATCACATCAAAAGAAATACACATCTATAGGTATATAAATCTAAAGCGGCATCTCCGCACTTCCGTTCCATCCCACTGATCCAACTCGTAGCGCATGCCCTACGCCCACGCCTTAGTAAAGGTCACGAGATACGCCATCATCTTCGTCTGGAGACGACACGGAAGAAAAGAGAGAGAGGGATGAGAAACTCATTCAAGATTCTCAGTAGGGATTTCCGACTCTAACACACGTGTCATCGTCATCATCCCCAGCCACTTCGGTTTTAATTATAAAAAGGTGGTCATGCATAAGGTTTAGTTTTTAACTTCTCAAATCTATTTATCCGAAGTGGGTGTCTTTTAGTATGGGTCTTAATTATATGAATGTAATAGATATTGGATGAATGCATGACAATACATTATGCAAGCAATTCAATGAAACATAACATCCGGTGAATATATAAGTGGCATATAACTTCTCACATAAAACTCTTTCTTTTCTCATAACTGTGTGACTTTAAAAACATCATATCTCTTTCTCATGCTTGAACTCTTAAGTTCTTTTTCTCAAAGACCACCTTCCTTAAAAATGTTTGCCTAAATCCAATCATCCTGCCGCCTCGGCAATTTTTATAATGGTCCCCAAACTCCGTCTCACCTAATTGCCTAGGAATGAGCTCAATCCTAACTAGTCGTCACTAGATTTAACATGGGGAATAATAGAGGGGGTAACACATCACTAGTTTCCAACTCATTATCTGAATAAACAAACCATGAGATAGAATCTCGACTACTAGAGTACGGGTTAGGGGCGTAAGGGTCACCTAATACACAGACTCCTTGAGTACGGGTTAGGGACTTAAGGATCACCTAATACACCTACTCCCAGAGTGCGGGTTAGGGTTATTTCCTTCTTCGAAACGCATCTATGGCATCTAGTGCACAATAAATTTGTCCGCTCTAGCAGGTTGCATCTGTCATACCCTCATGGTTTTGTTATCTCCTTACCGAGGTAGGAAAAATGCGTCTCGGTGTGCTATGTAAGAATGCATCATAAACACATGCCCTCAACTATCATCATGGAACCTCATGCAATATGTATATCATGCTCATAAATTTATGCACTTCATCATAGTATGCCACATCAACTAATAATGCATGTACTTACACATTCAATTTCACATTTCATAATTAATTTCTAAAGTCATATAAACGGTTTCATCCTAGCACATGCATTCACACATCATCATAGCATCAACATAAAAAGATCACATCATCATAACTCATATATCATTACATCATGCATATCAACATATCATACTTGCATTATCAAACACAAAGCAATAAAAGACCTCTTAATGTCTTATGCTTTGACCCTTGAGGTCCCTTATCTTGAAATCTAAGTTGTCTATCATCACAACCTAAGCTCTCAGGTACCTATAGGCTCATATCTAAGTATTCCTCACTCAATTCCATGATCATAAATAATTCTAAACCTCAAGAGTACAGAATCTAAAATTCTAACTTTACGGGTACCTAGGAGTTACAACAATGACCCTTTTTAAGTTCGGTTTGCTCCTAAGGCATCAAGATTGAGTCCTAAACCAATTATGAGTCATTCCTACACATTTAGAATAATTATAAACCATGATTATCAATTCTAAACCATGCTGGACAGAATCCAGAAAAATCAATTACTAAGGGATCTAAAACTCTCAAATTAATTCTTTTCTAGTTACTAACTTCTCTTATCTTCCACATATGAGTTTTAGCATTAAACATACATCAATATACTCATATTATCATCATCAAAATAGCATATAACAGTGATCAATCATAGCAAGGCAGAACCGAATTCATCTCTATAACCCCCCGATTTTTCTGTTAAGAGTGAAAAGGACCAAAATACCCCTGAGGTCATTTTCGGCCAGGAATTCGAGAAAAGTCGATCCGACAGTACTTGAAGGGCAAACTCAATGTTGAAAGGGGATTAGATGACCTGTGTACCTTCCCGGGATCGAAAATCTCATTTTTCGAGTTTTCAGGTCAAAATGACCAAAACGCCCCTGTGGCGTTTTACCCGTTTACAAGTGCCAGATGAACCCAAAACTTCTTCAGATGATTTTAAAAAGTGTTTTTATGTAGACTGTGACTTTAGTTTTGGTCCCGGAGGTCCTGGGCGAAATTAGTGCAAAATTACAGTTTTGCCTCTAATTTCATGTTTTTACGCTTAATCGCGTGATTAAGCAAACCTAAGCAATATTAGGCTCTAATCGAAGGTTAATTAATTTCCTTAATTAATCTTGAGTCAAAATAATTTATTAAAGTTGATTAGAACCTAAAAGTGCTTAATTACAACTTAAAATCATATTTTAATTTCAAGACTCCTAGTCATGGAATCTTGAATAGTATTTTCTCTTTCCAATTCCTTAAATCATGGAATTGTGTTACACATTGTTTATTCATAAATGAGTTTTTAATTCTCTAATGATGTATGAGCACTCCTAATCTTGTCATAAAATCCTTAAAACACCTTCTTGGTTACCTAAACTTAAGCTTAATTATTCCTAACCTTGTACCTAAACTAATACACATTTAAACCTACCATTAACACCCAATTAGATGATCAAAACTCACCTCCCCCATGCTGCCCCCTGGTCTGGCCGTGCACTCCCTCACTCCATATGCATCACATGTTCAATTTTTCAACACTCCAAGGCCATATCTCAAGTCACATACACTATACATTGTCTTAACTTTCAATCAAGCTTGAATTTCCACATGAATAAATAATTAAAACAACCCATTTTTCCCATTTATTTGTGGCTGGAAAAGTTCCAGCCATGTCAAGTTTCTAGAAGCCTAATTTCATCAAAAATTGATAGGAAATTAACTCACATCAAGCCATACTTTGTAGCATAGCTTCCATACTTCAAACTATGCTTCTATGACACAATCAAAGAGATATTTTCCTCTCCCTTTTTCTTCCAATGCTACGGCCACTCTCCCCCTTGGTGAGCCCATGGTTTTGTTTTTCTATAAATAGGATGCTTGTGATAGCTTAGTTGCACCTTAAAGCATTTGCTAAGTTTAGAATTCTAGAGTTGTCTTGATAGTTCTTTTCTTTTCTCTCAAAGTTCCAAGAGTTCTTTCTCTTCATCTTCATCCTCTCTTCACATTATCACCTCACCACTTCAATCCACCATATCATAACCTTAGATCATCATCAAATCTCTTATACACTAAACCTCAAACACAAGCTTCCTCAAAACACATCTCCTTTCTTTTTCTTTCTCTTTGGCCAAAACCATCACACCACCTTAGGAGGAGTTGCTCTTCTCATTTTCCTTTTCAAGTTCAAGCTTTCATCTTCATCACTTGGTAGGGATTTGCTTTTCAAACTTGTTTTGCTCAAGAATGTGTTTTTCTCTAGTTTCCTCTTGGATTCTTTTTGAACTTTCTTTTGTTTTTCTTTTCTTCTCTTCTTCATTTCAGCCTCTTGGCCTTGATTATGAGTATGATAGCTTGATGATGAGAGTTTCTAGATGATGACCTTGTGTTCATCTCAAAGAAACCTCTAAAGCTTGAGTTTTCCTTTTCTTATGACTTCATCTATATGATATCTAGCTCACATGGTTTTTCAACTTAAGAAAATTAATCTAAGGATTTCTAAAAGCCCAAGAGATCTTTCTCTAGATAGAGGTTTTGGGTATTTAATAAAGAACTTGACTTAGTTTCATTTCCTTTTCCTTTGTAAGGTTTTCGATTTTGGTATTTTGATCCTTGGGATTTTGTTTGGTTTTGTTTTGGAAGTTTGTTTACTTAAGCTTGATGATGTTGTTCAAGAACCTCATAGTTCCTTTGAGAACTTGGTTCAAGAACTCTAGAGCTCTCTTTGTAATGAGATATGTGTTGGGTTGTTATCTTGTTAAAGTCTTGAATGAGCTCTAGCTAACCATAAAATGAACCTTGCGTCATGTTTACTTTTATGCCTTGCACATCATGTTTAATTTCTTTGCTATCACTAAGTATCAAGATAATAAAGGAACTTGCTTACATTTCAAGCTATGCATTGTCATGTTTACATTTCAAGTTCTCACCTAAATATCAAAGATAATAATATGATGCATCTCATATTTATTTTAAGCTCTCGCTTTACTTTCTAACAAAAGCTAAAACAAGTGCATAAGCATGTTTATCTTTATGCCATCACTTTAATGAACCTAGAGCTCAAAGACTTGCCCATTGTTGTCTCAAACAAAGGTCTAAAATAATTATTTTCCATAGTTGAGATTTCAGCTCTAAGAGGTTTTTAAGTTTTCCAAGTGTTAATAATATGTTTCATAAATTTTCTAAGCTTATATGAGTATAAGGAATATGTAGAACTAAGTTTTATGAATTTAGGACCTCTTGAGATGAAAAGTGATTTAGCCACTGCCCTCTTAAGTATTTTTACGATTTTAAAGGATAATAGTGTTTATAAATGAGTTTTGAAAGTTTTAAAAAGGTTCCAAGAGAAACTAGTATTCTATGTGCTTTAGAAATTGTGTTCTATGCCTTTTATGGAGATGCACATTTCGGTTCTTCCTTACTACTTATTTGCCACTATATGTGCTGTTTTAATGATGATAATATGCTTATGTTTGAGTAAAAATAATGTTAAGACTCTTATGTGGAAGATAAGATAAGTTAGAGACTAGAAAAGAATTAATTTGAGAGTTTTAGATCCCTTAATTATTGCATTTTCTGGATTCTATCCAGCAAGGTTTAGATTTGATAATCATGGTTTTAAATTAGTTTAAATGTGTAGGAATGACTCATAATTGGTTTAGGACTTGATCTTGATGCCTTAGGAGCAAACTAAACTTAGAAAGGGGCACTGTTGTGACTCCTAAATACCCGTAAAGTTAGGATTATAAATTCTGCATCCTTGAGGTTTAGAGACATTCTTGATCATAGTGTGAGGTGGGAAATACTTAGTTATAACCTCATAGGTACCCAAGAGATTAGGTTTGATGATTGATAACTTAGAACGTGAGTTAAGGACCTTAAGGGTCAATGCATAAGACATTAAAAAGTCTTGAGTTTTTATGATGCTATGATATATGACACATGAGCTTGATATGTGCTATGAAGAAGTGTTACATGATGATATGCTATACCTCATAAGATATGTTTGTATGTCCTATATGTTTTCCTGGCATAAGCAAATTTGAGGAAATTCGGTCTACAGCCGTCATGCTGCCAAATTTCCATCAAATTTGAGGAACTTAGAAAAAAAGGTCTTTTTGAAAATCATGAGAACTTAAATGTGACACAACACTGAGACGCCTTCTTGGGTGACACCGGTTTAGCCGAGCACCCCCAGGAAAACAAATCCATGAGGGTATTGACACAGAGCTTGCCAAAGCGGACAATACTACTATGCACTAGTTGCTAGTAGAGCGTTTCAAAGAGGAAATGACCCTAAGAGGTGATCCTTAATTTGCCCCCTAGCCCATACTTTAAGTCGGGATTATGTATGTTACGCTTATCATAGGATAAGTAAGAACTAATGACGACTAGTTAAGATATGAGATCATAACCTAGAGATGTTTTAGGGTTGCTCCATGAGATAAAGTTAAAATTGAAATGTCACATATGCTATGAAAAATCAAGGACGTTATTATGAGATTTACACCTGTCAACTTATGCCACTATTATAACGTTTTTGTGACTTTGTTGATTAGCTTATCCTTATGATGCATTCATGTCATTAGTGTATTCCATGATTAGTCATAAGACGCATTGTAAAATATGACGGACCTTGGATAATTAATGCTTTAGAAAACTAACTTAAAAGAAGTTTAGCTGCATGCGCACCTTTTTAGAAATAAAACCCAAGGTTCCTGAGGATGTGATGATGTCACTTAGTTAGGGATTGCCTTACTGAGAATTCTTTTAGAAGATTCTCATTCCCTCTCTCTTTTCTTCCGTCACATCTTCAGATGGTGACTTTCGTACTCTTCATCGACACCCCGACGTGGGAGCTGCACTATGACCCAGCACTCGGGTCATATCATTTTGAGGGTCGCTGCACAGTCAGAGTATTCATGTTAATGGGACTACCCTTCGCACACCCAGTACGGAGCTACCGCTTCACCCCGACTACCCCCTATCATCATAACACGATTTTCAAGCGAGCTAGACCACGCGACGAGCACATCCTTCGCATGCAGCCCGAGGCATCAGCCGTACGTGACTACCCGGAGTACGTGCCCCGGACTCAGTATTTGGAGACGGATCCATCAGAGGACTCGCCCTCGCACATGTACAGTTAGAGCTCCAGCCCCGCTCCCCCACCGATGAGAGCCGGGAGTGAGGAGACAGTGGTTCAGCCGAGGTTGGCTTGTAGGCCATCCATGCGCCCTTGCCGTGGTGGACACGCTCCGATGATCCGCACGACCACTCCCGCCGAGATCTGCCAGTGGATCGATTCCACCCCTCAGTACTCAGACCAGCAAGAGTAGGTGCATAGGATGGGTAGTAGCTAGTGCACACACACCACATAGTTGAGGACAAATCTTCTTTTGTATATGAGGTTGTCTACTCTAGGTGCACATGGGTATGGGTGTTGCTTTTATGATTTCCTTGTATTTGATTTTCAGTTGTATTTTGTTCTTCTATGTACCGAATAGTCCTGCCTTTTGGTAGGCACATTATCTATATATATATTCAGCTGATGTATCCATGTTATTTATGTGTATTATTATGATTTGCTCATATGACTTGTATGAATTCCCATTCAAAGAATCATGCGTGGCTCTCACTTTGGTTTTAATTCCAAAAAGAAAAATTTTACCCATATTTCCGCTAAGTATTTTCAAGTAAAGAATGAGACCAAGAGGTAATGTTCTAAGGATTAACCTAAATACGTACTAGTAGTATTAGGTTAAGACTTAGGGTGTTACAATCTCCAAACAAACAAGGTATAAACTTGATTTCTAGAACACATAAAATGCTAGTTTCTCTTGGAACTTTTTTAAAACTTTCAAAACTCATTAGTAAATATTTTTATCAACTAAAATCATCAAAATACTTTCAAGGGCAGCAGAACTTTGTTCTAAACATCTCTTGAACTCATATAAGCTTAGAAGAATTATAGAACATAAAATTTAGTATTTGAAACATATCAAACCTCATAGGGCCGAATTCAAGAAGCTAAAGAACATATATTTTTCAAGCCTTTGTTTGAGACAATAATGGGCAAATCTTTGAGCTCTAGGTTCTCTTAAGTGATGACATAAACTTAAACATGCTCATGCACATATTTTAGCCTTCATTAGAAAATAAAGTGAGAGCATAAAGTAAACATGAGATGCAACTTTGTTATTATCTTTGATATTTACGTGAGGACTTGAAAATATAAACATGAGAATGCAAAGCTTGAAATATAAATATGATAATGCAAGTTTATTTATTATTCTTGATATTTTGTGATAGCACAGAAAATAAACATGATGTGCAAGGCATAAACATAAACATGAATGCAAGGTTCGTTTTAATCTTAGCTAGAGCTCTTACAAGACTTTAGAGATACAACCCAACACTTATCTCATCACAAAGAGAGCTTTAGAGTCCTTGAACCAAGTTCTCAAAGGAACTATGTGGTTCTTGAACATCATCATCAAGCTCAAGGAAACAAGCTTTTAAAGGAAAGTAAAACTTTAAGAGAGTATGAACCAAAACAACGTTCTTTCATGACATAAAATAGAAATAGAGATACTTTAAAAATTTTAACAAAACCTTTGAAGAAAAACTATGGAGGCCGAAATGTATAGGAAAAGGAAAAAGGAAAGAAAAACCAAAACTTCCCTAGAGGAAGAACAAGACTCAAGTTTAGAGGTTCCTTTGTGATGAACACAAGGTCATCATCTAGGAGCCCTCATCATCAAGCTATCATGGTCATAGACAAGGCCTCATGGCCGAAATGAAAAAGGAAGGAAACAAAAGAAATTTTCAAAAAGTAACCAAGAGAAAACTAGAGAAACTCATTTTCAAACAAAACAAAGTTTTTAGAAAACAACTCCCTACCTAGAGTGAAGATGAAAACTTGAACTTTTGAAAGGAAATGAGATGAGCAACTCCTCCAAGGATGGTGATGTAGCTTCGGCCTTGAGGGAGAGAAAGGAAAGGAGATGTGTTCTTGGTGGTTTAGTGTTTGAGAGGTTTGAGGATGATCTAAGGTTGTGAGGTGGTGGTTTGAGATTATGTGATGATGATATGAAGAGAGGATGAAGAAGATGAAGATAAAAAGGAAAAGCTCTTGGAATGCTTGAGAGAAAAAGAAATGACTCAAAGAGAAAACTAGAAAACTAAACTTAGTAAATGATCTAAAGGTTCACACAAGTTCTTGAGCTCATGTATTTATAGAAAACAAACACAATGGAGAAGTGAAGTAAGGGAGGGCTGGCCGTGGACTTGAGGCATGGAGGAAGAGAAAATATCTCTTACAACTTGTCATTCAAGCATGGTTTGAGGTATGGAAGGCATGGTGCAAGGTATGGCTCAAAGTATGGTGATTTCTCTTTGTTTGAAATTGAAATGAATCATCAGAAGGCAAGGAGGGCTGGCTATTTTTGAGCCACAAAAATTAGAGAAAAAGTCTTCTAGAAGTTGTCCTATGAAGCATGGATGAAAGCATGGAGGTTATGACTCAAGGTATGGTTTGAGGTGAGGTGGAAGCATGGTTCTTTGAGTGCAAAAATTCACACATGTGATGGAAATGAGGGGTATGGGTTTCGGCCATATTTGTACAGCCAAGGGGGGAGAGATTTTGTTCATGTAATTGGGTGTTAATGATAGGTTTAAGTGTAGATTAATTTAGGTACAAGGTTAGGAGTCATTAAGCATAAGTTTAGGTAACTAAGAATGAGGTTTAGGAATTTTATGACAAGATTAGGAGTGCTCATACAACATTAGAGAATTTAAAATTCATTTGTGAATAAACAATTGAAAATACAATTCTATGATTTAAGGAATTGGAGAGAGAAAATACTATTCAAGATTCCATGACTAGAAATCTTGAATTTAAAATAAGATTTTGAGTTGAAATTAAGCATTCTTAGGTTCTAATCAACTTGAATAAATTATTTTGACTCAAGATTAATTATGGAAATTAATTAATCTTCGATTAGAGCCTAATATTGCTTAGGTTTGCTTAATCACACGATTAAGCTCAAAAACACAAAGCTAGGGGCAAAATCGTAATTTTACACTAATTTTTCCTGGGACCTCCGGGACTAAAACTAAGGTCACAAAACTCATAAAAACGTCTTTTAAAACCATCTAGAAAAGTTTCAGGTTCATCTGGCACTTACAAACGGATAAAACACTACAGGGGCGTTTTGGTCATTTTGACCCGAAAATCCGAAAAATGAGATTTTCGATCCCATAAAGGTACACAAGTCATCTAATCCCCATCCAACATTGAGTTTACCCCTTGAGGACTGCCGGATCAGCTATTCTCGAGTTCTAAGCCGAAAATGACCTTAGGGGCATTTTGGTCATTTTTACTCTAATAGAAAAATCGGGGCGTTACATTTAGTGACCACTAAGTTTCACTAATCTTCCCAAACCCAAGGAGATAAAAATACAGGATAGTCTTTACCGTAGCCTTCCCAAGCTCTTACCAATGTTAGTAAACAACACTTACTAACACGACAACAACAAGTAGTTTTGCAGTAGCCTCTTCAAGCTATTCAACTTTCAATCACTACTGGATTGAAGATACAACCAATTCAAGATTGATGATTAGTTTGAAAAATATTGCACTCAAGCTTCTTCTATAATGAATATGGAATGACGAATCTGAAACAACTTGAGTAACTTCTTTCTACTAATTCTTCCTTAGAAGAATGTGTGAACAATCTGGAATTTAGAAAGAAGATTTTAATATACAAAGGAATTTAGCATATGTTTTTCACAAAGAGATTTGGAAACATTTTTTTTAGTGTTTTTGCTCACTTCGTCTCAGTCTTTGTGGAAGCTCAATCATCTCAATTTATAGATGATTTTCCTTTGTTACTGTTGCCCCTGATCTTCTATCCACCCAACATATGTCGAGTATCAAATTAAGTATTGGAAACGTAATTTAGAGAAGTAGCTTTTCTGTTGTCAGAGTTCCTTTTCAGAAGCTGTTGATGAGTTGAGGTTTCTAAAGTCTTTCAAAAATTACTTTTCTATTTTCTGAGCATGGTTTTTGAACTCCTTAATAAACCTTTCTTAGTTGATCGAGGGTGCTGAAGAGATGATATCCCGGTTAAAAGAGACTGATTTGACTTTTGATTTTGAATTTCAAAACTGACTACTTTCCTTCCCTTTTTATGAAGCAAACTTTTTGAAGTGCGATGCTAGTTCCTTGTTGATTCATTTGTCTTCTTATATTCAATCTTGGCTTTTGATTATTAATAATCCACAATTATGATGATTAAGGATTGAGTAATGTAACGCCCCGATTTTTCTGTTAGAGTGAAAATGACCAAAATGCCCCTGAGGTCATTTTCACTGACCGAGGAAAGCCGGTTCGGCAGTACTCGAAGGGCAAACTCAATGTTGGAAGGGGATTAAAAGACTTGTGTTTCTTTCCGGGATCGAAAATCTCGTTTTTTGAGTTTTCGTGTCAAAATGACCAAAACGCCCCTGCGGTGTTTTACCCATTTGCAAGTGCCGGATGAACCCGAAACTTCTTCAGATGATTTTAAAAGGCGTTTTTATGTAGACTGTGACTTTAGTTTTAGTCCCGGAGGTCCCGGGCGAAATTAGTACAAAATTATGGTTTTGCCCCCAGTTTCGTGTTTTTACGCTTAATCGCGTGATTAAGCAAACCTAAGCAATATTAGGCTCTAATCGAAGGTTAATTAATTTTCTTAATTAATCTTGAGTCAAAATAATTTATTAAAGTTGATTAGAACCAAAAAGTGCTTAATTACAACTTAAAATCATATTTTTATTTCAAGACTCCTAGTCATGGAATCTTGAATAGTATTTTCTTTTTCTAATTCCTTAAATCATGGAATTGTATTACACATTGTTTATTCATAAATGAGTTTAAAATTCCTTAATGATGTATGAGCACTCCTAACCTTGTCATAAAATTCCTAATACACATGCTTAGTTACCTAAACTTAAGCTTAATTACTCCTAACCTTGTACCTAAACTAACCTACACTTAATCCTATCATTAGCACCCAATTACATGGAAGATAAATCCTCCCCCATGCTATCTGAATTTTGGCCGAAGCCATGCCCTCCCATGTGCACCTCATGTGTGAATTTTCTCACTCAAAGAGCCATGCTTTGACCTTGCACAAACCATACTTTGAGTCATACAAACCATGCTTTCATCCATGCTTCCAAGGACAACATCTAGAAGCCTTTCTTTCCCCCATTTTCTGGTCAGATTTGCGCCAGCCCTCACCCCCATTTTCATGATTTATTTCATTTCAAAACTTGTAGGAAAATCACCTCAAATCACCATACATGTCATACATTGTCATAGTTTCAATCAAGCTTGCTTTTCCTAATGAATAACCAAGCAAAATAAATTAATTCCCCCATTTATTTGTGGCTGGAAAACTTCCAGCCATGTCTCATTTCTAGAAGCTTAATTTCATCAACAATTAAAAGAAAAGCTCACTCAAAAACTCATGCCTAAAGCCATACCTTGTGTCATGAGCTCCATGCTTCAAACCATGCTTGTATGACACCATCAAAGAGATATTTTCTCTTCCTTTCCCTCTCAAACCACATGGCCAGCCCTCCTCCACCATGAGACCTCAATTGTTTTCATTCTCTATAAATACCTAAGCTTTAGAACTTGTGAGAATCTTTAGATCATTTGCACACTTTTAGTTTTCAAGTTTTCTTTGAGTTCTTTTCCTTTTTCTCTCTAAGTTCCAAGAGAACTCTCTCTTGTTCATCTTCTTTATCCTTATCTTCTCTTCATCTCATCATCATCTTACAACCTCTAAACACCACCCCATAGCCTTGAAACACCTCCTAAGCTCTCAAGCACCTCACCTCAAACACAACCTCACCTCAAACACAACTCTAACCTCCTTATCTCCCCTTGGCTGAAACCATCAAGCCCTTGGAGGAGCTCATCATCTTGTTTTCTTTTCTCAAAGCTCAAGCTTCTTATCTTCACTCTAGGTAGGAGTGTTTTTCTAAACTTTGTTTCTTGATAAATGAGTTTCTCTAGCTTTCTCTTGGATTTCTTTTGAAACTTTTCTTTAGTACTTTTCTTTCTTGAGATTTCGGCCATGAGGCCTTGATGAGCACATGATAGCTCAATGATGAGGACTCCTAGATGATGACTATATGTTCATCTCAAAGGAACCTCTAGAGCTTGAGGTTTTACTTTCTTTGAGTTTCAACTCCACTTTCTAACTCAAACATGATTTTTACTCAAGAACACCTTTTCTTTTCTTGCTATTTTGATTTCGGTTCTTTGTTTCCTTTTCTTTAATATTTCGATTTTCCATTTCCTTTTTGATTCCTTGAGGTTTTGTTTGTTTAGAAAGTTTGTTTTATTTGAGCTTGATGACGATGTTCAAGAACCTCATAGTTCCTTTGAGAACTTGGTTCAAGAACTTTGGAGCTCTCTTTGTAATGAGGTATATGTTGGGTTGTTACTTTGTTAAAGTCTCGAGGCATCGAACCACCAGAATATGATCGCAGAATCCTCTCGTCTCGCGTCCGGGCGCGCTCAAAAACCATCGCATCATCGTAGGGTGACATCGGAGAAAAACGGTAGCTCTGTACAGGATGTGCAAAGGGGCGTCCAATGAACATGAAAACTCGCACAGTACACTGCCCCTCAAAATGATATGACCCGTGGTCCGGGTCATAGTGAACCTCCCAAGTAGGTGTGTCAACGAAGACCACGAACATCACCATCGCTCTCTGAAGATGTGACGGGAGAAAGAAGAGAGAGGAGTGAGAATTCTTGCTAAAGAATCTCAGTAAGAGTCTCCTAGCCTAGGGTTACATCGTTCATATCCTCAGGAACCTTGGGCTTAATCATAAAACGGTGGTCATGCATATAAGATTCAATTTAGGGTTTTCCAAATCTAATTATCCAAGGTCCATTCCTTTTAGCATGCATCTTGATGTTATGAATGCAACATGGTATCTCATGGATGCATGTCAATACTTGAGCATATAAAACAACACATCAAGCATATAAACATAAACCGTGTGGCATAAGGGCATATAACTTTCAAGTGAATCATTCCTCAACTTCGTGACATCAATCATGGTACTTTAGCATAATAAGCCACCCTAAAAATAACTAGGTTATGAGCTCATACCTCAGCTAGTTGTCACTAGCTCTTGCTTATTATCTGAATAAGCAAAACATAATAAAATAATCTCGACTCGCAAGTACGGGTAGGGGGCAGGGATCACCTCTCTTAGGATATACCCTCTTTGAAACGCTTTGCGGGCATTAAGCCACAACAATTTGTCTGCTTTGGAAGGCTGCATCTACTCATAACCTCACGGATTTGTCTCCCCTAGGGGTGCTCGGCCGAACCGGTGTCACCCAGGGTTTTCAACTCATATGGTACTCATAAACATTTCTTTCAACCCTTTAAGGTTTGACGGAAATTCGACAGCATAACAGCTATTAAACCGAATTTCCTTCAAACTGCCACAAGCTAATTCACACAACATGTTCTCATGAAATCTCATGCTATGATAAGCTTTAACATTTCCATCAATCATTTTCTCATACATTAAGCACATCTCATCATATCATTGCATCATATAACACATCATAGTATTAACAACTTCTTAGTGTCTTATGCATTGACCCTTAAGATCCTTAACTCAATTTCTAAGTTATAAATCATCAAACCTAATCTCTCGGGAACTTATAAGTTTATAACTAAGTATTTCTCACCTCACACTATGGTCAAGAACATCTCTAAACCTCAAGGATGCAGAATTCATAATCCTAACTTTACGGGTACCTAGGAGTCACAACAATGACCCTTTCTAAGTCCGGTTTGCTCCTAAGGCATTAAGATCAAGTCCTAAACCTTTTATGAGTCATTCCTACACATTTAAACTAATTTAAATCCATGATTAGCATTACTAAACCTTGCTGGACAGAATCCAGAAAATTCAAACATTAAGGGATCTAAAACTCTCAAATTAATTCTTTTCTAGTTTCTAACTTCTCTTATCTTTCACATATGAGTTTTAACATTAATTATACTAAAAAATAAGCATATTATCATCATTAACACAGTTCATATAGTGGCTAAACATAGCAAGGTAGGACCGAAACAAACATCTCCATTTAAAGGCATCAAACACAATTTCTAAAGCACATAAAATACTAGTTTCTCTTGGAACCTTTTTAAAACTTTCCAAACTCATTTATAAACATTTTTAACATCTAAAATCATCAAAATACTTGCGAAGGCAGTGGCTAAATAAATTTTATCTCAAGAGGTCCTAAATTCATAAAACTTAGTTCTATGTATTCCTTGAACTCATAAAAGCTTAGAAAAATTATGAAACATAGTTTTCAACACTTGCAAACAAATAAACCCTTAGAGGCCAAATGCTCTAGCTAAGGAAATAAATATTTTCAAGCCTTTGTTTGAGACAACAATGGGCAAGTCTTTGAGCTCTAGGTTCATTTAAGTGATGACATAAAAGTAAACATGCTCATGCACTTATTTTAGGTTCCATTAGAAAGTAAAGAGATAGCATGAAATAAACATGAGATGCAACTCATTATTATCTTGATATTAAGTGAGAACTTGAAATATAAACATGATAATACATAGCTTGAAATATAAATATGATAATGCAAGTTCATTCATTATCTTGATCCTTAGTGATGGCAAGGAAAGTAAATATGATGTGCAAAGCATAAAAGTAAACATGGAAGTAATATTTATTTTAGTCTCATCTAGAGCTCTTACAAGACTTTAGAGATACAACCCAACACATATCTCATCACAAAGAGAGTTTTAGAGTTCTTGAACCAAGTTCTCAAAGGAACTATGAGGTTCTTAAACATCATCATCAAGCTCAAAGTAAATAAACTTTCAAAACAAAACAAAACCTCAAAGATCAAGGAACCAAAACCGAAAACTTTACAAAAAGGAAAAGAGAATGAAACTAAGTCAAGTTCTTTATTAAGTACCCAAAACCTCTATCTAGAGAAAAATATCTAGAACATGCCGGCCAACTTTAAGGTTGACAAGGGTAGGCTTGGGCTTTTAGAAATCCTTAGATTAATTTTCTTAAGTTGAAAACCATGTGAGCTAAGTATCATATAGATAATGTTAAAGGAAAGGGAAAACTCAAGCTTTAGAGGTTTCTTTGAGATGAACACAAGGTCATCATCTAGAAACTCTCATCATCAAGCTATCATGCTCATAAACATGGCCTCATGGCCTAAATGAGAAGGAAGAAAAGAACCAAAGAAAAGTTTCAAAAGAAATCCAAGAGAAAGCTAAAGAAAAACTCCTTTACAAGAAAAACAAGTTTAGAAAAACACTCCTACCTAGAGTGGAGACAAAAAGCTTGAACTTTTGAAAAGGAAAACAAGATGATAAGCTCCTCCTTGGGGCTAGATGGCTTCGGCCTTGTGGAGAGAAAAAGAAAGGAAATGTGTTCTTGGTGAGCCTATGTTTGAGAATGGAAGTTTAGGTGTTTGTATGATGATCTAAGGTGGTGGGGTGGTGTTTCAAGGTTATGAGGTGATTATGTGATGAGAGGATGAAGAAGATGAAGATGAAGAACAAGAGGAAAATCTCTTGAAACTTAGAGCATAAATGAAAGAACTTAGAGAAAGCTAGGAAACTTGAAACTTAGCAAATGAACTAAAGTGTTTGCAAGCTCAAGGAAGCAAGGTATTTATAGAAAATGAAAACAAATGAAGTCTCAAAGGGGAGAGGTGTTGGCCGTGTAGTTTGGGAGGGAAAGGAAGAGAAAATATCTCTTACACAAGGTCATTCAAGTATGGTTTGAAGTATGGAGTGTATGATACAAAGTATGGCTTGATTTGAGTGAATTTCCTATCAATTTTTGAATGAAATTAGGCTTCTAGAAACTTGACATGGCTGGAACTTTTTCAGCCACAAATAAATGAGGAAAATGGGTTATTTTAATTAGTTATTCATTTGGGAAAATCAAGCTTGATTGAAAATATGACAAGGCATGGTGTATGTGACTTGAGGTATGGCTTTGAAGTGTTGAAAATTTGAACATGTGATACATATGGAGGGCATGGAATGCACGGCTAGACCTAGTACAACAAGGGGGAGGAGGATTTGTTTCATGTAATTGTGTGTTAATGGTAGGTTTAAGTGTGTATTAGTTTAGGTACAAGGTTAGGAATAATTAAGCTTAAGTTTAGGTGACTAAGAATGTGATTTAAGGATTTTATGACAAGATTAGGAGTGCTCATACATCATTAAAACTTAAAAACTCATTTGTGAATAAACAATGTGTAACACAATTCCATGATTTAAGGAATTGGAAAGAGAAAACACTATTCAAGATTCCATGACTAGGAGTCTTGAATTTAAAATAGGATTTTAAGTTGTAATTAAGCACTTTTAGGTTCTAATCAACTTTAATAAATTATTTTGACTCAAGATTAATTAAGGAAATTAATTAACCTTCGATTAGAGCCTAATATTGCTTAGGCTTGCTTAATCACGCGATTAAGCATAAAAACACGAGACTAGGGGCAAAATCGTAATTTTGTACTAATTTCGCCCGGGACCTCCGGGACCAAAACTAAAATTATAGTCTACATAAAAACGCCTTTTAAAACCATCTGGAGAAGTTTCGGGTTTATCCGGCACTTGCAAAAGGGTAAAACACCGCAGGGGCATTTTGGTCATTTTGACCCGAAAACTCGAAAAACGAGATTTTCGATCCCGAAAAGATACACAAGTCATCTAATCCCCTTCCAACATTGAGTTTGCCCTTTGAGTACTACCGGACCGGCTTTCCTCGAATTCCGGGCCGCAAATGACCTCAGGGGCATTTTGGTCATTTTCACTCTAACAGAAAAATCGGGCGTTACACTTGTTGGGCAGCGGAAGCAAAATAAATACAAGAACAAACTCTCTCTCAGTAGAGAAAACAACATAAGAAGAAAAACAATATAAAGGAGACAAAATTTAACATGGTTTGACTTCAACTACCTACACATCCATGATTTCTATAAGGAGTTCCAAATCTTTCTACTATTTGCAACTTTTGAACGGCTAAAATTGCAAACCATCTTTACAAATATTTCATCATAAGAACAACTTTTAAAAGCTACTCATATGGATCACTCCCATTTTTGGAGGATAACAAATTCAAATAACCAAAGCCATATTTATAGGCCAGAATACTAGCAATATTTTTGTTTCTTATCGATGTGGGACTTTGGGTTAAATTCCAACAGCTTTTGACTCTTGATAATTTTATTCCATTTATATGTCTTTCCTTGATCAAGAATTTTAGTTTATGTGGTTAGAAGGGATTGCCTTTTTAGGATACAAAAACCTCGTTTACAAAGGGTGTAAATAATTCGCAGCAATCCGCCTTTTTTTTTCCCTACACTATCCTATACTAGATGTAGTGATTAATTCATTTGGATACAATTGGATACATTTGGATACAATATGTAAAACATAACAATTCCTCCTTCATTCCTCTTTAATTCGATTTGATTGAAAGGAACTTAATTATTTAATTAAATGATTAAAATAATAATAAATATATTTAAGACGTGATTTCAATATACGTTTCAAATATTACATTATTTGAACATTTATTAGATCAATAATTTATTACATTTATTTTAAGATTCAAAATTTAAATTCACTTGTAAGCCTTGCATGATCTATGTTTTGAAGCTATGCAATGATGAATCAATAATCACTGCATTCTAGAAAAACTACAATTTTGACTTTGTGGTAAGTCATATTATACATTTATACATACTAATTGTGAACAAAATAATTTTTGAAAAGAATGATCCCTAATTATGCCTAATAATTAAATGATTTTTTCTCTAGCAAGCAATTATCATTAATGAACAATAATATTATTTTTCTTAAAAAAATGTGTTCCTTAATTATGTCTAATAATAAAATGATTTTTTTTGCTATAATGTAGTTACGATTGATGAACAATAATTTTGGAATAGTGACTCAAAACAGTGAATAAGGTAAAAATTCCTCAAATGTTGGAACTTCATCTTTGAAAAGAAGCATATCATAAGGAGAACATATTACCAAGCTTAAGGATGCGCACTCTAAAAGATGAATTGTCAATTCAAAAAATAAGATCAAGAGAATCTTCATAGAAGAATAATTGACGATTCAAGCTTAGAAAAATCTCCCCTTTTTTTAAGTGCTTTACCTAATATTGTTAGTTTTGGTTGGTATTTATTGGTAAACGTTTGTTTCATTTCACATTTGGGTGAATGTTGAAAATTTTATCCATTAGGCTAATTTTAGATTTTAGATATACTTGACGATTGCCCACGTATTATTTTATGGTTTATTATGTTTTTTTTTTTTGCAATTAAAATGTTTGACTTATGTGGCATTAATTTAATTAATATTTTTTTATGTTTCTCTTTAACATTTTTTTTATATTCACTCCATACAGATTCTATATTTATAACCCAAAAATTTAATTTATATTACTTATGATATCATGTTTAAATAAGTTTTTATATCATTTGAAAATATCAATTTTTAAATCAGTGTTTAAATATTTGATTTAATATACATAATTCTGATAAATATTTTTAAATGACATTTTGAGGGGCAATTAAAGGTTGATAAATAAACAGATAGTTCAATAGCAATAATTTCCAAAAAAAAATCATTAATAAAATTTAAAAAGTATTTCAAATGTTAAGAGATACAAATCACAATGATTTCTCAAGAATTATGAAATCAAATATAACCAAAAGTATAATAAAAGATACAAACATATTAGTTCATCAAAATTTTCATAATTGATTTTTTTAAAACTAATATTGATTCTATAAAACTATACTTTAATGATATCAATTTCATGAATCTGATATAATTTTCAATTTTTATGAACCAAAATTGGATAACTAATATCAATTGCTCTATCATTTTTATTTGACAATAATTTTTTGATCTTATTTAATATTAGTTTGTTTAATATTACCATTACTTAATATATCATATTAATATGATATCAAATTTCAATTTATATCCCAAAAATTAAGATTGTCATTATTGTTATATTGCAATCATTTTTTTCTATTTGAAAATTTAATATCATATTGGTTCAATAGTTTTTTTATTGAGATCAATTAAATAATATATTTAAATCAATTCAACAATGATTGTAATATAAATAATTAAATCTAAAATATGATCCAAATCTCAATTATATATATTGATTAATTAAATAAATTAATTAATCATAACTATATTTTAACGGATAAAAGATTATATTATTTGAAATGATTAATATGGATTAGTATAAATATTTAATTTAACTTATTAAAATAATGTTTTAAAATTTATTTTGAAAACATAATTGCAAAGCGATTTGCATACTTTTTAAAAATCATTTTATGCATTGTCCTTAATATTAAATTAAATCTCTCAAACAATTTTAAATAGATATGAAATAAAATAAATTATTTAATTAATAATAAACAATGAGTATTTTATCATTGACAATACATAGACTTCTAATCAAATAAAATAATAAAAAATCTAAATAAATAATACATGAATATTGAAACTTCTATCACTTTGTTATTTCATTTTAATTATTTGAATCTTTAAGTCATATCAAATTAATCTAATATCAATTCTAATTTTATATATGAGAGATTTAATATGATATTATTCTTATACTGTAATCATTTTTCCTATTTGAATTTAATCATTTGATATGTGGGAATTAATTATGATGAAACCTTTATACCAATAGCTAAGCTTGAAGCCATTAAAATGCTACTTGTGTGCGTTTGCTGCCTTGAAGGGATTCATTCTCTATCAAATGGATGTTAAGTTTGCACTCCTAAATGGATTCCTCTCTAAGGAAGTATATGTGAAGCAGCCTTCTGTTTTTGAGGATGAAAACCTTCCCAACCATGTCTTCATGTTAATGAAGGCTTACTATGATCTAAAACAAGTTTTTACCTTCTTGCTGAAGAATGGGCTCAAGAGAAGAGATAGAGTAGAGAGAAAGAGCACCAATGGTTGTTGCTTTTTTTTAAAAAAAAAAAAAAGCGTAATCACTAGGTCATGCAAAAAGCTAAATACCATTGCATTCTCTACTGCTGACACAGAATATGTAGCTGTTGTAAACTACTGCACCCAGATGCTGTGGATAAGGTACTAGCTGGAAGATTAGCACTTGAGATAGTCCCACATCTCTATCTTATGTGATAATACTAGTGCTATTAATCTTCCCAAGAATCCTATCCAGCATACTAGATCCAACAAGCACATAATTGTTAAGCATCTTTTTATCCGTGATCATGTTCAAAAGGGAGATGTTGAGTTAATGTTTATGAATATTGAAGACCAAGTGTCAGATATATTCACAAAATCATTAACTAAACTTTGTTTAAAATTTATAGGTGTTAAATCTGCATAAGCATTCATACACAAGCACGTTTGGGCTTTCATCCTTCATAATTCCCAACTGAAGCCCTGGTAAATTCATCAGTTTACAAGCTCAGAAGAAAATCAATATGCAAGATCAACTAATTGGTTGGTATATCAAGATATCAGTTTACAAGATCACAGATCTTACTGAAGAATAGTTTATCGGTTTACAAGCCTCAGGAAAAAAAAGAAGGACGATTAGAAAGAATAAAGAAAGGATTAGAAAGTTGGAAATGTAAGGTCTCATGTAGCTGAGAATATGGAGACAAATGTATGGAATAAACATGATAAGACTCTGATGGGTCAAAAAGTGAAAAGTAAAGCTCAGAAAGTGATTACTTCATAAAGCAATCTCAAGCGTTAGAAACCTTTCTTCTGAAAGGGATAAAAAAAGGCAAAATAATTCTTACTCTCTTGAGTTTCTCTTTCCCATGTCACTTCACCTTCAATCAGTCATGTCACAGCACTTAAAAAAACCTCCACTCTTCACACATAACACTTTTACCTTTGTCTTTCACCATACACTTCCTCAACCATTTCACTTTCCTCAAACCCTCATCTCTACAAACTGAAGCCTTTCGTCTTTAGACTTTCACCCTCCAACCTTTTCAAGCCTCAATCTTTTCAATTCAACCTTTCAAGTAAATCCTTCCATACACACCCTGAAAATGGCTGAAGGAAAAGAACTCAACCGTTCATCAATAAAAGGGGAACTTTTGTCATGTTTGATGAACCCCTTATGCAGGATGTCTACAAAGAAAGCTTCTCTCAAAGGACAATAGCTTCTTGAAAGAAGCTAAACAACTCCCTTCTAAACCAACTTCAGATTCTCAGGGAAGTATTTACTTTCCAGGGTTGGGAACACTTTTTAGACATCTCTGACAAGGTGTTTCCAGGTATGGTCAGTGCCTTCTATGCTTTTCTTGAGGCAAAGAATCGAACTACTCTCAAAGCTACCATCTGGGACATTTACATGGAGATAGGGTTGTCTGTCTTATCCACGGTGACTACAGCTCCTGCTGTGAGAGTAAATTGCTTAGCATTGGAAGAATGGTTCAAGTCACTTAAGCTGGATGCTGAAGAAGTATCAAAGTGTCTCAAGTATTCCACAAGGCATCAACTAGGTGACATTATAACCTCCATGCTTAGCCCTAGGGCGAGAAAAGTTTTTACTATTATCCAATTTACCATTCATCCCAAGGGGAAGTACTGACTTCCTTCTAGGTATAGATTGTATGTTACTTTCCTATTTGCTGTCAAAAAGAAAAGTGAATCTTCCAAAAATGATAATGGACTATAAGCTCAGTGCCATTACTAAAGATAAAAGAAGAACAGCTGGAGTTCCCTATGGTATGTTGCTGACAAAAATATTCTAGCATGTAAAATACCCTCGCACTGAAGAATGGTTTGAACACCTTACTGGGATAGAATTCTCCATAAACTCCTTCAGAATAATAAAGAAGGCTCAATCTATCCCAGTAAAGATGAGCTCTAGAAAGAAAAGCTCCCTGATCAGGGATGCTAAAGCAGCAAAGACCACCACTGCCAAGGATAAGAAGAAAAAGATTGAGCAGAAAAAGCAAAGATAAAAAAGGAAGGCTATCATTCATATGACCAATTCTGAAAGCTCTAATAATAAAACCACATCAGAAAAAGCTCCTTCCAGGACCAAACAACAAGGCAAAAGAATGACAAACAAAAATGAAAAACAAGCAAAGATTTCATAGCCTTCTGAAGCATTAAAAACTGGGGACGAGTCCTTAGAAAGTGAGTTACTCTAGGCAGACTTGACAAACTCCCTATTCGAAGAAAGATCACTAAGCCAAAACTCAAAAATATGCCCAAATAAGTAAACAAGGCAGCACTCATTCTGAAAGATATGAGTGATGCTACTCACACAAAAGTAGTGGGTAGAGAATTTGAGACATTAGAAGATGAAGAGGATGAAGAACTAATTCTTAAGGAGTAGAGAATTCTTCAAGAAAAGCATAGGCTTGAAGAAACCAGAGAACTTTAGGCTAAAAGGATTCATAGGTCCAGCTGAAGTAGAGGAACACCTACCATTCCTGAGCCCTTTGTTGTCATTAAAGAACAATCAACAAGGCCCATGACTCAGCAATTTGGACTTACCTCTATCCCTATCCCAACTGCACCTTGTGGAGGGACAATGCTTTCGCAATCAAGTTTCTTCACCGAACCAGCAACTGCCCCCACAGGGACAACAATCATGGAGCCCAAAGTAACTTCTTCAGGTGATAATGACGACTTCATGTGAAATGATGAAATCCATGACAAAGTCCATTGCCTTAGAAGCACAAGCTGAAAAAGCAAGAGTGGACGAAATAAATTTCTTTGTCAATGAACTTTTCTCCATTTTGGAGCCTATCTATGAAAAGTCATCCCTAGAGCCCATCATTGAGGAGCCAACAAAGGAAGTCCATGAACCAAAATCTGCTCTTATCCTCATAGTACCACAACCTCCTCCCTCCATCCTTATAACTTCGATGGAAGAAGAAGATGATAGAACATCAAAAGTTGGTGCTCCTCTTTCTGAGGATGTTGTTGCTTTTGTCTTGACCTAGATGTTTGAAAGTTGCTGCTCCTATCCCTGAGCCTACTTCTACTTCTGCCACCTCTGATATTGACATACCATCCTCTCCACCTCCTGTTGATGCACATACTGAAACACAGGCTAAATTGCCTAAGTCTAGTGTGACTATACCCCTAGACATTCTTGAGACATCTCCCAAAGCTGCTCCATCAATATTTGCATCCATTCACTTGCCTCATTCATCTTCAATCAAGCCTTCAACAAGCTCTTTGTTCCATCATATTATCATCCGTAACCCAAGAGAGATTACCTTTAGGCAGGATCAGCTTGTGGCAATAATTGTAGAGCATGGGACCCAACTCAGACAAAATGAAGAACTGCAACTTCAGATTCTTCTGACCAATCAACAAATTCTACATGAGCTGAGATGTTGAGGCTGAAGATGGTGTCTCTAATTTCCAGCCCATCTCTTTTTTGCTGATGACAAAAGGAGGAGAAGAAAATACTTGAAGAAAATCAAGTGTTATGGAATTCAGGGGGAGTCTATGTTGAGGGGAGCTCAGAGAATTTTTTTCAGCATGCATATTCTTTTTATTGTTTCGAATTTTTTGTTTTGATAGACATTTTATTTTGATTTATAAAATTTGCTTTATCTATTATGCTTATGTTATCCTTTTGGCTCTGGTACATATCTGTCTTAAGCTCTATTTCTTTTAAGCCCTAAAACATATCGATGCCTACTTATGCTTAGCTAATCATATATTATGTTGGTAGATATTTGCTTCTTATCTCTTACACGTGTGCTCTGATCTACTTATTCATTAGCACGCTAGGATATTTAGCTCACATGTGTATTTGTGATTAGCACTAAGAAGTATCCTTTAAAGCACAAAACCTTTCTATGGTTGCTCTGATACTCGTATCTGTCTGATGTGCTTCGATATGTGTGATATGCTTAAAATATAGTTTTTATAAAACACATTCTTTCTAACACACATGAGAATATCTCAAAAGTTTTGTATAACTTGATCAAAATATAGTTGTGTAAAGCTTCTGACGGACTTTAGAAACTTGTTTCTATATGCTTAGATACAACTAAGATTAGTTTGTGAGCTTCAAAACTCTCTCAAGTGTGCTGCGCTTATATGGCATATGATGTGTTATGTTCTATTTCATATATGTATCACTGAGCAAGCTTAAATGAAAAACATGCACATACATCTCATGTTTTTGTTTCGAAAATTTCTTTTTCATGCTCTTCTGATGGAAATTTTCCAAGAAGTAAAGCATCAAGGCTAAAGATATCACTTCGATTCCTCCCATGTACGTTTTCTTTTGATGATGACAACAGGGGGAGAAAGGAAAGTTGAAGAAAATCTGTGTAGCCATTCAGAGGGAGTCATGTTGAGGGGGAGCCCAAAATCTTTTTTTTTTTTGCATACTGCATAATTTTTTGTTTTTCTTTAACATGGTTACAATATTTTGAAAATTATCTTAAATGCAGTACTTATTATATATTATGTTTTATGACTATGTTTAGTCTTTTATACTTTGATACACAAATATTTATCCACTACTCTGGTACTTATCAATGCCTTATTCATTATACTTATGCTTGTGCCTACTCGCTTACACATCTATCTCTAACACTAAGTGATACTTGTTAAGCCTTAATACGTATTCAATGCCTATATCATTATGTGTAGCTAATCATATAGTATGACTGAAAATGTGTGGCTCAAACGTGTACTCTCTGTCTTGCCTAATCATCAACACGCAAATATAGTCAGTTCACACACATATCCATTATTAGTTATAGCCTGATTTCATCTAAGTTTCTTTGATATGTATGATATGCTTAATATGGTATTAACACAACATTATCTAATACTCACTTGAGATGTGCTTAATGTGCTCTGTTGAACTTGTTTAAAATTAGTTATGTATATCTTGTTTTTGGTGATCTTCAGAAACCTATCCTCTCCATGCCTTAACAAAACTAAGATCAGTTAAGGAGAATTAAATCTTTCTCAAGTGTGCTACGCTTATACTGTAAATGATGTGTTACAGTGTAATCATAATTGAATTAGTAAGCGAGTTGACATAGAAAACATGAGCTATTTGTTATGTTCAGAGTCAATCTGTATCAGTAGAAAAATTTTCTTTGAAAAAGAATTTCAAAAGTCATTTCATTCTCTGATACTCATAAAGTTTTCTAACTCATGAAAAAAAAAAAACTTACAAAACATAATGCTTGATAAAGCTAGAATGAATTCTTGTTTGACCTTGAAAAACCCCATATAGTATTTCTCCAATATCATTAATAACAAGGTTTCTTTGAGCATTAGAAACTTCATTCATATCTCTTTTCTCATACCATGCTCAAAGTTTTTTATAGAATGACTTTCGTTTAAGCATCATTTTCTTTGTTGAAAAGAGAACATAGGAAAAGATAGTGCTGAATAAGATTTTCTATCAAGAAATAATATCGCAAGTATTACTTCTCTATTTATTCAAGCACACTTAAATGTTAGAAAGTCATTTTATGACCAAAATCAAGCTGATTGGAAAATGGAATTAAAATGACAACATCTACTTAAGTATCTTTGTGATAGAAATTAAAGAAGTTATCTAATTAAATCAGAGCATATCATCATAAACCAAATAGCTTTGATTTGAGTCAACTTAAGGCTTCAAAATTTTCTTGAACGAATCTAGTCTTGCCTTAAGAAAAAGACATACTAAGATTTAAGAATCATGATGTGTTGAAAGAAATTATAATTCATTGTATTTATATTCTGTCTTATTTCTTTCAACCTCTCTTCAAAAGATTTTCTTCAAATTGGTTTATCATCATAAAAAAAAAAGGGAGATTGTAAACTCTAAAACCCTTCGAAAAGTATGAGCTTAAATGTTTTGATTGACAACAAAGCCAGTTTAAAGAAAATACTTTGAAGAATGACTAATGGCTACCTTGAGTTTCTTGACAAAGCATAACAGGTTAATCCGGTTTGTATCACACAGACTTAAAGCAAGATTAATATTTCACTTTGCATGTGTAAGTATGTTTTGTCTCATGGGAAGAGATTAAGCTAAATAGAAAGTAAATATTATGTCAAGCAAAGAATATGTATACAAATTAAAGCATAATATGGACTTAAAGCAAGAATAATGTTTCACTTTGCATGCGCAAGCATGATTTATCTCGAAGAAAGATGTTAAGTTAAAAAGAAAGTGAATGTTATTTTAAGCAAAGAACGTATTCATGTTTACGGACCAAAGGCATAGAAGCATATTTGAATCGGGAATAATTTCACTACATATGAGAAATCCTGTTTATCTCAAGGAATGAGATTAAGCTTAAAAAGATGAATATTATCTCGTGGAAAGAAAGTTTAAATGCCTGAGGACTGAAGCAGATTAAGCCAAAGATCAAGAAAACAAGGAGGGGATCTTCATAAAGTAGCAAAGGGCATCAGAAAATACACCCAAGATGAATAAATCAATTCATGTCTAAGAGCAACGTGTTACTCAGTCATTAGTCACTACAATTGCAAAGAAATCATCATCAAACAATCAAGATTGAAGACTACAAGATCGAAGATAAATTGAAGAGATTGAATACACCGCCAAAAAGCTCACTTAATTGTGGAGCACAAAATGCTAAGGAAAAAGGAGGGAAAAATTTGAATTTCAAAGTTCAACTCTCGAATCAAATCCAATGTTATAATTAGTACATGATCTCTTTTGTCTAATTGATTTATGATCATATCTTCTAGAATGAAAGTTCAGAAACCATGGTTAGAAAGTAAAAGGAAACGAGGACATTAGAAACCTCTAAAATACAACGGCTTCTACAACCGATGTGTCAAGTCTATCAGCCTACCACTCTAGAGTAACATACCAAGACACAACTGATGATCTACATGTGTCACTTGGAGATCTGATCAAAAGATAACAGTCATGAAGAAGGACAAGTATAAATGGAGATGCCATACATGAATGCATATAAGAGAGTTGAAGATATAAGAGTAGAAACTCTGGAAAAATCTTTCCACATTTCCTGTGTTATTCATCATATTATGTAATCGATCATCTTGAAGTGTAACAAACCTTCTTTCCTTATTCTGCAACAATTTGTATGCTCTTCTCATGAAGAGATACGAGAAAGGAGTCGCTCATGTTTTTCAAATCTATATTAACAAATATTCTTAAGGAAACATGGGTGTAGGTTAGTTTGAGTGGCAACCCAAACACATAACCTTTGTAACCTTGATCCGGTAATGATCAGTGTGAGACATGGCTTGGAGAGGCTAAGGTAAAACTACTTGTAATGGGATAGCAAAGGTATTTGCTCGTCATGTGGGAAAGCTATTGTAAAGACTATCCATTTTATTTTCTCAAGTTGAGAAAGTTGTTGTTAATGAAATCTCAACATGTGTTGAGTATTGGATCTAGGCAGGTTGACCGAACCAGTATAAAAATACTTGTGTTTATTTTCTCATCCCTAACCTTTTATTTTTATGATATGTGCCTTATGTTGATTATTAATTAAATATCATTAAAATGTATAATAATTACTAAGCCTCTGAAACCTTCCTTCTGAAACATCTACCATTATTTTGCTGCATTTCAAGCTTCATGCTTGATAGTATGTTTTATGTTAAACGTTTCCGATTGAAAAAGAAGACTTCAGAAAGCACGATTCAACCCTCTTTTCTTGCACTCTTTTACCAACATTTATGTGATCTTCATATTAGAGCTATGGAGAGGAAAATACCTAGAAATATTGTGTATGAATGCTTATGCCAAGTTTTTGGAAAATAATGCACCAACAAAAATAAGTTTTGAAAGCGATTTTAAACAAGTTTGTCAATGAGAGGCATGGATCTATAGTGTTGAATATGGCTTTGTAAACAAGACCAATATCACTAGTATTATAGGGATCTTAGGAGTACCTCGATATTTGATCTTTTGGCTGGTTCTTTATCCACAGCATCTGGGTATGGTAGTTTGTAACAAGCTCCATTTTCACCTTAGGCATCAAAGTTATGTTCTTTTCTTTGCACAATCATGAGTTTTAAATCTTTCAAGATACTGGTAGCATTCTGGAATCTCTTAGTTCCATATGGCTTGTTGATTTAAGTTCATGATAAATCCTCTTTTCTTCAAGTATTCAAACCTTGCAATTTTTTTATCTAATTCAACTTTTGTAGCAAGCATCCACCTAACTTTGATTGCTCAAAGCTTCTTTAATACATCCAGACACAATGGTGGAGATGGAAACCCAGTTTGCCATGTTTCTTTAGGAATTGCATATTTCCCATAACTTTCAGATTGCTTTTCTTCTTGTTCAGAAATGTTTTTCTGATTTGCTTTGGAGTCATTAGCATACTTTTTGAAGTATCTGAGTTCTGGGTTTACTTTTTGAAGGTCTGGCTTCCATCTATTTGATATAAGAAGTTTCCTTGAGATTCATTTCCTCAAGGCTTTCTTCCGATCCTAAGTGATAGCTAGCAAAATTATTTTTGAACACTCTTTATCAACATTTGGAGATCTTGAGTATCCTACTCCTGATTTTCTTTATGAGCCTGGGAAGATGTTTGAGATGATCGATGTCCTTTTAAAATTGTAAACACCATGATCATTCAGATTTACCTGCAACAACAGATATTTGATCTTGGTACTCAACTTTCTTGAGTCCATCTGAGTTAGTTGTTTGGGAAGAGGACTTTCCATCCTTTCTAAAAGATTTCTTTTTAAAGAATTATTTTTTAGATGGATATTCCCGTTTATGATGGATAGCAAAAGAGGCTATGATGATGATTCTTAGATGAAGCTGTGTTTCTTTTTACTTCCTATGTCCTCTTCATTTCTTAAACTTGTTTTCTGAAATAATGGCCTATGATCTTCAAGCATAAGTTTAAGATTTTAGGACCTTTTGTCATTTATTCAGTTTAGATTTTTAGAAGCCATGAAGATTTCTCAAATTCAGAAATACTTTTCTGAGATCTTTCTAATTTAATTCTAAGACTTCAGCTTCTCATGCCCATAGTTTGAAAGAAAAATCTATATTTTCCTTATGAGTTTCTTTATCAAACTTAGGCTTATTCTACGTGAGATGTTTTGAAGAGGAAGTATGTACAAGTAGCCAGGATCTCGATCCTAGCTAGGATCAAAAGGGGAATACAAACACGTAAATCATGGGATCGTAACACGGATCGTAAAATCCTACCAAAAATAAATAATTGAGTTTATTTAAATATATAGGCATATAACATACCATAATTAAGCAAAATAAAATATTAAAAAAAGGATAAACCCAGTCCAAACAATTTTTAATACCTTTTTTTGGTGGTTCAAAGTGCGTGAGACATTTTTTTTTTTCATGATCTTTGACTTAAAAGGCTTACTAATTTTTTTAACAAGGATAGAAGCCCAGAACAAGAAAAAAAAAAGCCCAAACAAACTTGCATTCTGCCCAAATGGAAGGCTCTAGAACAAACACATGTCAAGTAGTAGATACAGAACCTCTGTTTCCCTCATCATCAATTCAACATTGTTTGATGACAATTTTTTAACACAATCCCTAACAAAAAAATCCAACATAGAAATACTCTTGAGTTTCAATCATAAAATCAGAATTTTTTTAGAGTAGAAATAACAAAGGTAGCATGCAACCAAGGCATTGAGCTATCTAAGAAGAAAGAAATCGTAAAAGAAACGAGGAAGAGCTTAGCTTCGTCATCGGCCGTGAGCTCATCAGAGATGATGAGTTTAGATGAGATCGGAGAAGAGAAAAGAAGAGAGAGCACAACCAAGCCCGACGCCAGGGAAGCTCCAACTCGTCGAGCTTCGAAGCCCCATCTTTCGTCGTCCTCGAAGAACAAAGATCAGAGGGCGAGACAAAGAACAGAGAGAATATGTGAAGCGGCAGCGTGAGGCGGCGCATGGGCAACAACATGAGGGTGGTGGAGGTATAAAGAGATCGAAGAGCAAAAAAGGGGAGTGACATCGAGTGGGAAGATCAAGCTCGAGAGTGAAAAATGGAGTGTGAGGTGAAACACATACCCGTTACTTTCTAATAGGCAGGGTTAGGGGTGGGCTCTATCGGGTTTAGGCCGTTTAACGAAGCTCCACCATGGAATCGTCTGGAGCACTGAGATCGGCCAATTTCGGCGATCATACGATCTTGCCCGGCGATTCTATGGCACAACGAAGACAGCAAGCCAAAGCTGGGATCGGGATCGAAAACTGGTGGCGAGATCGTGGAATCGTGCAATCTCACGATGTAAAGTGCGATCTTAGCTGCCTTGAGTATGTATATTATATGGCAACTCATCATATGATTGCAAGGTAAATAAAGGACTGAGTTTGAGTGCTTCTACCATTTCTGGCTTAGCCTCATCATGCTTTTAACACTTTCTCCACAAGCAAGGAGATCTCATCTCCACTTTCAATTTTAGATTTTTCATCAGATTCTTCCTTTTCACCAGAGGTATTAGCAGCATCTATTGCTTTAGCTTTTTGTTGCTTCTAATATGATGACTTTTAGAGCCAAAGATTTTTTCTCCTTAAACATTATTAGAGGAGAATGGTCAGTTGACGTAGTGATTTTCTTCTCTGTTTCGTCCCTTCGATCTTTGTCCTCTGCAATCATTGGAATGCTCAACTTCTCAGAGGCCTTGCTCTGATACCACTTGTAAGTAAAAGAGTACATGAGAAGGGGGTTGAATTGTGCTTTTGTTCTTTCTTCAAGTCTGAAACATTTAACAAAAGTACTATCAAGCATTAAGCTTAAAGTGTAGCGGAATCATAGTTAGTAGTTTCAGAAAATAAATCTCTAAAGCCTTTTACTAATAATGCAATTTCAATAGTAATTCAGTGGTTATTAAATTAAAGCACATAACATAAAAAGTAAGAGATCAGGGAAAACAGAAATGGCACAAATATTTTTATACTAGTTTGGCCAAACCTACTTATATCTAATACTCAACACATGTTGAGATTCCACTAATAATAACTTTCTCAACTTGAGAAAGTAAATTAGATAGTCTTTACATTAGCCTTCCCAAGCTCTCACAGTGAACAGTATACAACCCCTAATGTCACACACCAAGTAGTTCTATATCAACCTCTCCAAGCTGAACCAAGTAGTCTTGAACCAGCCTCTCTAAGCTGAACTGTGACCTATAGACAACCTCTACTGCCACGTTGCAAGTAGTTTTTCCCAGCCTCTCCAAGCTGAACCATGATGACTAGAATGCCTCAATCATCAAGTTGCAAGTAGTTCTTACATAGCCTCTTTAAGCTGGACTGAGATGAGCAGAACACCCTTACTATTACTTTGTAAGTAATTTTACCTTAGCCTCTCCAAGATATGTCTCACTCTGATCACTACTGGATCAAGGTTACAAAGGTTATGTGTTTAGGTTGCCACTCAAACTAACTTACACTCAAGTTTCCTTACAAATATTCAATAAAACAAACTTGGAAAACAAGAGCGACTTCTTTCAACATTTTTTCCTCAGAAGAGTATACAAATCATTGCAAAATATAGAAAGAAGATTTTACACTTTAAGGAGACTTATTACATATTTTGATGAACATCACAAGAAGTGTAAAGGGATTTTTCCAGAGTTTTCACTCATATGTCTTCAACTCTTTCATTGGCATTCAAACATAGCATCTCTATTTATACTAGACCTTCCTTATGACCATTGCCCTTGATCAGAGCTCCAAGTGAAATGAGTAGATCATCCATTATGTATTGGAATGTTAGTCTAGAGAGGTAGGCTGACAGACTTGTTACATCGGTTGTAGAAGCAGTTGTATTGTAGAGGTTTCCAATGTCCCTCTTTCTTTTTTACTTTCTGATCGTGGTTTCTGAACTCCTTCTTCTAGAAGCTATTGGTTGACCAATCAGGCAAAAGAGATGACATATCAGATATAAAACTAGGTTTGACTCGAGATTTGAATTTGAATTTCCCTCCATTTCTTGTAGCATTCTATGCTCCATAATTAAGTGAGCTTTTTGACATGCATAGTTAATCCCTTGATCATTATTTGATCTTCCAGTCTTTAATCTTAGCTTTTTAATGATGAATGATTTGTAATTATGATGATTGTCGACTGAGTAACACATTACTTTTAGAGTTGGCATGATTTCCACATTCTTCAGTGTACTTTCTGAAATCCCGTGTTACTTTCTAAAGATCGTTTCCCTAGGTTTCTTATTCTTGTATTGATCTGCTTCATTCCGTAATGCATGTAAGCGTTCTTTACATGATATAATATTCACTTCGTTTAAGTCCATTCTCTTCCCACGAGTTAAAACATGTTTGCACATGAAAAGTGAAATTATTCTCGCTCAAGTCTATGTAATGCACTTCAGAATTTACCTGTTAAGCTTAGTCAAGAAACTCAAGGCAGCCATTAGTTATTCTTCAAAATATTTTTTCTAAATTGGTTTTGTTGTCATTCAAACAATAAAGCTCATACTTTCTAAAGGGTTGTAGAGCTTATAATATCTCCAAGAACTTTGTTATGAGAAACTATATTTAAATCAAAAACTCCCTTGTTGCTTTTGCAGCTTTGAAAATCTTTCAACTTCTCTTTCATCTTCAAATTACTCTTTTGTATGTTAAGAAATTTCCTTTTTGAGGATATTTAGGATCTAAGTAAGCTTTCTGAAGAATCTTCATTCTGAGTTTACTATTTGAAGGATAAGCAATCATCTTTGCTTATTTTCCATAGAAACTTTGATGTTTAGCTTCTTAAAATCTCTACTTAGCTCCTTTGAATTTGCAGAAAATTTTTTTGTTGATCTCCTTCCAATATCGAATCATGACTCCTCCAGAGTTGTTTGACCAAAGACAACTGATCCGTCCTCTGATATGGGTGAGTGATAGAAGAGGTCATCGACCATGTGTCTTCTGGTACCTCAATTAGTGGATCTTCTTAGACATACCTGCAATAAAAACAATTTTTGATTTTGGTACCTAGACTTTCTTGGGTCTTCTTGGGTTAGTTTTTCTAGTGGGAGGTTTCCCAATCTTTTTTGTAGACTTCTTTCTAATGAAGTACTTACCAGGTGGATGACCCTTCTTGTAGCAGAAGGTACAAGAAACCTCATTCTTTACAAAGTTAAACTGAGTTGCTTTCCTTTCTCATTTATTTCCTTTTCATATCCCAACCCGGTTATTTTAAAATATGGCCTTTGACCTCTAAGCATTAGTTAAAGACATTTTGAAATTTTTACCATCTTTCTGAGGTTAGATTTTAGAAGCAGTGAAGTCCTTTTGAGTTCAGAAATTACTTTATGAGGTTTTTCATTTTTCTCAAAGACTTCAGTTTTAAAGATATTGAGCTGAATATTTAACATTTTGTTTTCTCCTTGTATTTCTTCTTTCTCAAGCCTACGATTCTTTGCTTCAGACTTGGCTATCTCAAGTTAGAAGACAACCTTCTGATGTTTCCTTTTCAGGTTTAAATAATGAGGGAAAAGAGTTTGAGAATTTTCCAACAATTCATCATATGAGGCAAGTAATTCATAACAGGAGAGGTCAGTTTTAGATGCACTTACCTTACATTTTTGTTCTGAAGTATAGTCAGATATGAAACATAGATTTGAAATATCTTCTTGCTCATCATGACCTTCTGATCCATCCTTTTCTTCTTCAAAATCACTCTAGGTTGCTAGCATACCTTTCTTTTTGGAGGCAAACTTCTTTTGCAGACTCTTGAGCCTGGGACATTTAGGTTTAAGGTGTCCTTTTTCTCCACAGTTGTAGCAGATGATGCTTTCTAGTCTCACTTTGCCCTTTCTGAGGTTGATGTCTCTTTTTTTCTTTATTTTACCTCTCCAGGCTTTTGATGTAACAAAAAATTAATTTGAGCTTTCTGGCCATAATTTTAAAAATCCGATGAACATAGAAATGATCAGGACAATCCAACGAATCTGTAAAAAAAAAAAATGAATAGTAACTTGTGGGTCCCGCATACCCACCGAAACAGCCGAAACCTTAGAATTAGGGCTTGGAGATGCCCGAAAATAAGAAATTATAGAATTAAGGTTAGAAATGGGTAGGAATAAATATCTTATACCTAGAATTAATTTTCGGACAATAATTGATTACCCGGGTACACTGTTTTACCCGTTCGATAGAATTTCGGTGTGCAATTTTTAACACCGTAAAACCTATTTGGTGGCCAAGTAAAGGTGAGCCAATTATCTTGAGCCAATTGGATGGCCAAGATTCATTCTTTGACTTTTAAAACAAATCCTAGCCATCCATTTATTCTTCCTTTCTTTAAAGAATTATACATTTATATTATATATTCTTTAGACTTTATTACAAGACAAATAACACACCAACTTCTCCACCAAGCCATCATCATTCACGGTTCTTTCTTCCATGAACACAACCACCCCCATTTTTCATTCTCAAGAGCTTCATCTTGCTTTCTAACCCCAAAAACCTTAGCCTAGAGTTGTTAAAACTTCAAACTTCCTTCACTAAACTTATTCTACACCTCAATATCTACAAAACTAACTTATTGAAATTTCTATTCCTCACCTTGCTACCTCATAGCTCACTGATTAGGGAAGGTTTTGGGCTGTTTTGGTGGCCACAAAGTGAGCAAGATCACTCTTGGAACATCTTTGGAGCCAAGCTCTTTAAAGACAACAAAGTAGGGTTTTCTTTGGCCTTTTTCTTTCCAAATTATTCTGTGAATTTTTTATGGGTTTTATTCCAAAATTTCTGTTCATATTTGATGATAATAGGTTGATATTTATGTATTAATTTTGGTGGAGTGTTTGGTGTTGTGGAAAAATCATTTTTATCAAAAGAGTGTTTGAATTGGTTTGCTAGAATTTCAGTCCTTTGATAGGCAGCAACTGTACACGAATTTTCTGGTGTGATTGCAGGTATTTTCATCAGCTATAAAAATTATATATTGAAGCTAACATCCTATGCTAGTTTCACTAATTTTCGTGAGCTCTGTTTTTGACTCCTAATGCTTCAAAAAATTCAAGAACCGAAATTGTAAGCATGCTGCCTGGAAACTTGAATCTGAAGCTGGGAAATTGTCTAATTTTGTTATCATAGCAAATGATGGAATTATCCTTTGAAATTTATACAGAGTGTATGAAACATATTGAAGTTTAACCACGATTTTTATCCTGAAGTGATTCATTCATTTTCTGTGGTTAAAAATTAGTGAATTCTGGCATTGAGCTAAGGTTAAGTGGTCTATGACCACCAAATTTGTAGAATTTGTTGACAGAGTTAGAGGACTCTTCTTCCTATGAAATTTTTACAGGGCCTTGTACACACATTGAGGTGTCTTGGGTAATTTTTATAGCCCTGGTAATGGATGTTTGATATGCATAATGAATTTTACTCTTTAGGCATGAATTCTGCCAACATGCTGTAATTGTGCTGAAATGAACTCAAGTATTGATTTGGTGATATAATGAGTCTTGATTAACTATGATGAATATGTATGCATGCTAGATAATTTAAAGATTGATTTACGAGGCACAAATAAGAATTTCTTATGATTGAATGGCTATATGTGGCTTATGCATGCATTTGAAAAGAAGAAAGCACATGGTGCTACTATATGAGAAAAGAGAATGTATAAATTTCACTCGTGCATGTTCTGACATAGGAGAAAATAGAAACAAGGCTTAAGTTGGATTGAATGGAAGGCAAAAAGAGGAACTTCCCTAGTGTACATGTTGTGACATAGGAGGAAACAGAAACAAGACTTAGGTGTAATTGAGGGGAAGGCAAAAAGAGGAACTTCCCCCGAGATATTGAGTCCGTAGACGTATCGGCTAGGAATAGAACTGTGTGTGATTCGGAAATGGAATAAAATGAAGTCCGATGATCACGTATAGGAATGAGCTCAGTCCTGATAAGCAGTCTATTTCCCATTGTGGTGTTGTCTACAGCAAATACCTTTTGGTATAAATTATCTATTGTGGAGTTGTCCACGGCAGATACCCGTTGGGTATAAACTAAGTCTTTCCTATGTCAACGATAAAAAGAGGAGAATGAAATGAATTGAATTTTGCAATATGATATGAATTACGTCTTTCCTATGTCAATGAAAAGAGAAAAATGCACCAAGTTGAGTTCTGTGGTAACAAGTAAGGGCAGGTTCCTTTAAGATAAGTTCATTACAGTAATCATATGCATAATCATGCCATATTTAAATGTTTGATTAGGATTATCTACTATGTTCTTGAGTCTTATTATATATGTGTATTAAGTGATTGATCATTAAAAACTGCCCACTTCGGAAGTATGATTTGGAACTCTAAAATTGAACTATTGTTATGAAATGCATAATCATTTTTTCCTAATAAATCGAGGTGGCTGGGACAATGACTATGACAGTATGATTATGCAATTGGGGAATTTCCCTACTGAGAATTGTATAATTCTCATCCCTATGTTTTTGTGTTCCCGTGTCGTCTCCAGGTTTGTCTAAGAACTACGGGACTACTGAACGAAGGAACTCGAGATCATAGTAGTTGATATGTTAGTTCACTGTATTTAGTTGGAGTCATGTGTATGTAAATGTAATAGAGATTGTATATGTATTAAAGCTCATTGTAGAGCTTCCTTATGTAATTGACTTTATATGAAATAAAAGTGTGTATCTTTGTTATGTATTTAAATCGAATTGCGCTAGTTATTACATGAACCCATCGAATTTGCTATAGTTATTTAAGAAAGGTCCGCTAGTTAATACGTAACAACTCTTGAGTACGATTTCATAACTTAAGGATGGTGTTGTACTTAGGAGGGTGTTACATTTGAAATTTTTCTCACCAGCATGGAGATCTGCCTCTAATTTCATCCTCAAATTCTTTATCAGATTCTTCTTCTTCATTAGAGGTTTCAATAACTTTTATTGCTTTAGCTTCATTCTACTTATGATGGGATGACTTTAGGGCCAAAGACTAGCTCTTCTTTATGGATTCATCATGCATTACAGATAGCATAACTTCATGAGTTTTAAGAGATCCAATAAGAGTATCTAGGCCTAGAGTTTGTAGGTCTTTGGTTTCAGTGATGGCTGTGACCTTAGGCGGCCATTTAGTAAGAAGGCTTCTCAGAATTTTTTGAATCATTTCTAAGTTAGAATACTATTTGCCAAGACCTTTCAGTTGGTTTATGATATGCATAAATCTTGTGGTCATTTCATCAATACTCTCTTGATCTACCATTCTAAATATTTCATATTGATGAACTAACATATTGATCTTAGTTTCTTTAACTTGATCAGTGCCTTCATGCAGCATATGCAATCTGTCCTAGATTACTTTTGCCATGTCACAAGAAATAATTTTGTGATATTCTACTTTGCTAAGTGCACATGTAAGCAAGTATTTAGCTTTGAATTGAAGTTTAGTAGAACTCTGGCTTTGTGATGTTCTATCCACCTGCTCTTGGGAACCTCTCTTGATGTTGAAGGTGCATCATTGGTTCTGGGAACCTCTTTAGTTGGAACTTGGTCACCGTCTTGAATTATTTCCCACAAGTCAAGGTTTTATATTTTATGAACAACTCCATACAATCTCTATAGTAGGCATAATCCCCACCATCAAAGAATGGCGGCCTATTGATGGAGTGCCTTTCTACTATATGAATACTCTGTGCCATTTGTCCCTTCGATCTTTATCCTCTGCAATCGTTAGAATGCTCAACCCCTTAGAGGCCAAGCTTTAATGCCACACTTGTAAGTAGAAAAACGCACAACAAGAGGGATTGAATCATGCTCTGGTTCATTATTTTTTCTTCCTCTTCTGAAAACTTAAACAAGTAACTATCGAGTAATGAGCTTGAAGTGCAGCAGAAATACTATTAGTTATGTCAGAAAGTGACTTTATGAACTACAACATAACTAACAGAAGAACAAATAAGACATATCTTAAGCAAATTTCAAATAATAATCTCATAACAAAGAATGTAAAGAGATAGGGAAGAGAAGAATCATGCACAAATATTTTTACACTATTCAGCTAATCCTACCTACATCCAGTTCTCAACCACCATTGAGTATTACTAAACATTTCTCAACCTGAGAAAGAAAAATAAGATAGTCTTTGCAGTAGCCATCCTAAGCTTTTACTAGTAACTAGTAGATAACCTCTACTGCCACAAACCAAATAGTTATTTACTAGCCTTTTCAAGCTAAACCGAGTAGTATTGTACTAGCCTCTCCAAGCTAACTTGAGTTATCTTGTACTAGCCTTTCCATGCTAAACCGTGACCAGTAAGAACACCTTATTGTTGCGTTGCAATTAGTTTTACCTTAGCCTTCCCAAGCTATCTCACACTGATCACTATTGGATCAAGGTTATAAGAGGTTTGTGTTTAGGTTTGCCACTCAAACTAACCTACACTCAAGTTCCCTGAAGATATACAATAAAAAGGATTTGGGAAAAACTTGAATGACTTTTTTCTAATAATTCTTTCTAGGAAGAACGTAAGATTTGTTAAGGATGTAGAAAGAAGATTTTTACAGACAAGGAAATTGATTATAAGAAGTAATGAACTTCATAGAAAAGAGAAGGAGAAAAACTTAAAGCATTTCAACACTTTGTGATGTTCAGCATTGCTGGATTTGGAGGCTCAACATCTCTATTTATACATGATTTGCCTTTGTGATGGTTGCCCTTGATCAGCTCTCCAAGTGACACATATTGATCATCTATTTGTATCTTTAAAAGTAGCCTAAAAGTGTAGCTTGTCTTTTATCATATCTATTGCATAAGTCGTTGTAAGATAGGGGTTTTTGAGACTACCTTCATAACCTACTTTTTACTTTCTGAACACTTCATTCTAGAAGCTGGAGTGGTTGATCAAGTTGGTAGAAAAGATGACACGCCAGTCTATAACTAGATATGATTTCAAATTTAAATTTTAAATTCTCTCTCCTTTTTTAAACAAGTACAATGTCTTACTGTGAAGTGCACTTTTCAAGATGCGGTATCAGTTTCTTAATATGCCCTTAGTCTTCTGGTTTTCAATCTGTGCTTGTTGATAATAAGCTAATTACGATCAAAATGATTGAAGATAGTAGAACACGTTGGCTTCAGGGATGGATAGGTATCATCAATTTTAGTCTACTTTCTGAAGTTTAGTGCTTCTTTTTGAAGACTCGTGCCTTGGTTTCTTGTACTTGTTGATTTTCTTCAACCCGTTAAGCATTTTTACGCTTATTTTGCGATATAATTATCATTTCCATTTAGATCCCATCTCTTTACATGAGATAAAACATATTTGCACATCTAAAATGAAATTATTCTTGCTATAGGAGCAGTAACATGTAACGAGTGATCATGTTTGCTATTTCATGAAACTCAAGGTAGATATTAGTCTTTCCTCAAAATATTTTCTTCAAGTTAGTTTTGTTGTCATTCAAAACATATTGAATATAAGCTTTCTGAAAGGTTCTGGAGCTAACAACCTCATCATAATATATGTGTAAACCATAGCATAACATGATACAAAATAGATTAACAAATAATAACCATAACATAATAGCAACATCATATAGAAAAAAAGAACATCCTAAGCCACTGACTAAGCTCACCAATAAAGATTGAACATACAATACTCCAAAGTTGAATATAATTATAGCATAACTAAACCAACTACCGGTAAATATCCATCAAAAGACTAGGTTACAATTGGGTATAAGGGATATGACATCTTTAAAGCTAATGCCCAGAGGAAAGTTATCTCCATCCTTCCGCTGCGATCATCTGATCCGGTTCGTAGCACAACTCCCATGACTGTGCCTCAAGGAAGACCATGAACAACACCATCGTCCTTATTTGGAGATTACACAGAAAAAAGAAGAGGGATGAGAAACTTATTCAATATTCTCAGTAAGGCTTCGCAACTCTAAGACAAGAGTCATCGTCATTGTCCCTAGCCACTTCGATTTTCCTTATGAAAGAAGTATACATGCATAAGGTTCAACTTTAAACTTTTTAAAACTATTTATCCGAAATGGGTGACTTTGTTAGATGACTTGACATTCAAATTATGTGATTGAGTGACAAGCAAATGAATGCATGATAAGACAAGCATGATAAGTCATATAGCATTTAACATGCATAGGAAGGAAAAAGAATCCATAATACTTTACTTTCCCATAATTAAACTCTCAAGTTATTTTCTTAATAACCACCTCTTACATAACCATCCTAAACTAACCATTTTACCTTCCCTGGCAATTTTACAATAACCACCAAAACTTCACCTCACCCATCACCTAGAATGAGCCCAACCTAACTATTTGTTGCTAGATTTAATATGAGGTAATAGAGGGGGAAAGACATCACTTCCTTGACTTAATTTAACTTTCTTATCATGAACATGCAACTTCCTTAGATCACCTCCCTTAACCATTAATTCTTGGAGTCTGAAGGATCATCTTCACATGTCTTATGTTACCTTTAATCTTAACATGTCTTTTCGAGATGCAAACATGAGCATATAATCATAACCAATCATCATAACTTATCATTTAACATTTTCATGCACACAACTCCATAATTTTTCTAAATTCACAAATTTGGTGGAAATCCGGCAGCATAATGGTCGGGAATAGAGTTTCCCTAAATTTGATTCTTGTCATATAAATATCACTTGTGCATCTCAATTAACCATTAATAATCACAATATGCCACAAATCATCATGTCATTGACCACATAAGAATGCATCTCATTTCATATATATCCATAAGCATGTTATCAACAATATCTCATTGAAAGGTAAACATGCTTCTACCCAATTTCTGGAAATTAAAGGCTGAACTCAGCTCATGTATATGCTATGTTCAACAGGATATATACAATGTAAATAATAATCATCACTTGCATAATTCAAGAATCAAGCACGCATAGCCATCAATACGTAATTTCATATGAGTCATTTTGAGTCATATAATTTCCAAACAATTTATGTAACACCCTAAATTTTATTCAGAAATTAATTAAGACTTTATTAATGAGAATTTCAAAATTCTGACAGACATGGAAGTTATAAAAACAACTTAACGAATCTGTTCAAAAAAAGTGAAATGAATAGTGGACAACCAAAACCCTATATTCGGGACCTGGAGGTGCTCGAAATTATGAAAACATGGGATTGAGATTAGAAATGGCTAGGAATAAAGGTTTTACTCTTAGAATCATTTTTCGAGTAATGCTTGATTACCCGGGTACACTGTTTTACCCGTTCGGTGAAATTTCGGTGTGCGATTTCTAACATTGAAAAATATTTTAATCTTTAAAAACTAAATAACCTTATCAGTTTATATTAAAGGAATGGCTAAGATTCAATCTTGGATTGCAAGATTAATCTTAGCCATCCATTTTTCTTTCTTAAGTCAAAGATCATTAAATTACACCATATTATATTCATTCTTTATATATATGAGATAAATACAAACCAAGCTTCTTCAAGAAGCCACAATTTTGTCCATCAATAGGAAAGAGAGGCAGTTGCATGTCCTCTATAGCTAAGAGCTTCATCTTGGTTTTAATTTCCAAATACACTAGCCTAGAGTTACCAAAATCAATATCTTCCTTCACTAAAATTGCTCTACCTCAACACCTACAAATATAACCGATCAAAATTTCAATCTATTAGCAAATCTCAACCTTGATACCTTATACTCTACTATTTTGAGAGGGATTTAGGTGTGTCTTGAGAGCTTTGGAGTGAAAAGCACAATCTTGAAGCATCCTAGAAACAAAAACACCATTAGCTTCCAAGAGTAGGGTTTTATTGGGTCTTTTCTTGCAAAATTTATATTTCTCATTTATGATTTGATTATATTTGAAATTTTTGATTGAGTGGTTGATGACATATGGTTATTGATTTATGAATTTTTATGATGTGTTTGGATGATGATAAAAATCCTTTTTGTCATAAGAGATTTAGGATTATGCTGCTGGAATTTTAGTTTGGCTGCAAATAGTGAAATCTCATGAATTTTTAGACATATTTGTGTCATGTTTAGGAGCTAAGAAAAATATATGTTGGAGTGACATCTTGAACTATACACATGAAATTTTTTTAGCATAGTTTTAAGTTTTAATGCCTTAGAAAAATCAAAGACTGAAATGGTACTCATGCTGTTTGGATTATTGAAACTGAGGTTATGAAATTGTTTGATTTTATTACTATAGAAAATGATCCAATTTTAATTTGAAATTTTTACATGGAGCTGATAACTTCTTAAGTATAACTGTGATTTTTCTCTTGAGTTTATTTCATCGTTTGCTAGGGATAAAAATTATAGGGGTTTGGTTTGAGCTGTGAATAAGTGGTCTTTGACCACCAAATTTGTAGAATTTATTTAAAATAGTTATAGGGCACTGTTTGCTATGAAATTTTTACAGGGGCTATTAGACACATTGAAGTATCATAGAGAATTTTTGTGGCCCTCAAATTGGCCATTTCAAATGGAAATTACATATTGTCACCGGGGCAGTAAATCTACCAAGGTGCTAGAATGGTGAGAAAGTCCTAAATTAATGATAGAATAGTATTTGTTCCAAATATATGGCATATGAATGCATGCTTGTTGTTTTAAAGATGTGCTTATAAGGCATGAATGAGACTCCAAGGTAACTAAATGTCAACATGTGATATAAGTATGCATTTGAAAAAAAGAAGTACATGATGTGGTTATATGACAAAAGAGAATATGTGAAGTTTCACGGTGCATGTTTTAACATATAGGGAAAATAAAGACAAGGCTTATATGGGTTAGAGAGGGAAGGAAAAAATAAGAACTTCCTAGGAAATGTTATGAGTCGATAGACGTATCGGCTCGAAAATAAAACTGTGTGTGATTCGAAAATGGAGAAAAATGAAGTCCGATGATCACGAATAGAATTAAGCTCATATCCTAGCAGTCTATGGTCCTCTGTGAAGTTATCCACTACAGATATTACTTGATGTGAAATTAAGTCTTTGCCGTGTTAATAAATAGAAACAATTGCACTAAGTTGAATTCCATGAGATATAAGAGAACACATATGATTACTACCATTTTGCATTTAATTTTCTTTGTCTCATGTACATAAATATTGACATATGTGATCTAGCATGATGATTTGTATATGAATGAATTTACTGATTTTATTCTATTCATATGTGAGGGAGTACCCTACTGAGAATTATATAATATTCTCATCCCTATATGTGTATATGTTCTATTGTGCTCAGACTCCACAGATACTATCTGTGATATTCTTCCTTGACTCACCCCAATGGTAGTGGCACTATGATCCAGATTTGGATTCTCTGTACATAGTAGCGTATTCCCAAATATGGGCTGATGTATTTTTCAACCGCTCGTTTAGTACCTCTGTGTTTGCAGCTGAATTTGACCCCGGTTTTCCCTATGATAGTGTGCCTTTACACATAGCACACCCTACTATGTTTGTAGCCCCTCTGGCACCACCTATACCCCCTCCTGGAGATGATCCATCTTCGTCATCATCATCAAACTCTGATCCACCCACTGGACCTGATGCCCCTGCTAGGGGCAATGTCATCCCACCGATGGGGAACGGTTTTCTTTAGGAGAGTATGAGATATTTAGGCACTCGTGTTATGTATATAGTTGTAACTTAGAATTAGGAAACCACCATCCTGCTAACTGACTCAATTACATGTTATATGGGTCCATTTATGTGAAAAAGTGATTTTGTTAGGCCCTAATAATTGAGCAAGTTAGACTAGACATAGAAGATGTCTTCTTTTGTACTGAGTTCCTAAATAGTTCAGTGGCTGACAGTTTATGTTCCAATGTACTGTACATAGTGCTGACTTGCTTATGACATGTGTGTGTATATATATATATATTAGCAACACATGAACTCATTTTATTTTTATTTTCATTTCTCTTGGCTAGTATAAAGTATAAAATAAAAGTAACACTATTCTAATTACCGTATAGACACTCGAGTAATATATGGGAGTTAGAAGGGTGTTACATTATGGTATCAGAGCTGGACTATCCTATATGCCTGAGGATTGGACCGGCTATGCTTCTATAGTAATTGTCATGCATTATGATTTCATATATATATATATATGTGTGTGTTTGTGTGTGTGTGTGTGTGGTTGCTGGTTATGAATATTGTGGGTTACTGCCACACTTAGCTTGGTAATAAGCCTAATCAAGTCAATATTTTTGTTTGGTGTGATAGGAATCAATGACTTCGAATCGGCATACTAGGAGAGGAACCGAGAATGAAGCCAACATGATGGATACTTTTCACGAGATGGCCGCGGCAATGAGAGAACAAGCTGTTGTTGCTAATAGAATGATGAAAAGACAAAACCACAATGAGGAACAAAACCCGGTAGGTAACCTTGGAGAAAACGAGGTGGATAGGGAATATCATAAATTTACCAAGTTTAGGAAAGCAAATCCCCTGCCATTTCGAGGAGCTTTCAATCCCTGTAAAGCAGAAGAGTGGATAAAGGCCATGGAGAAGATTTTTTTCAGTTCTTTTTTGTACAGAGATCCAAAAGGTGGCCTTTGCCACCTATATGCTAGAAGCAGATGCAGATTTCTGGTAGGTTAGCACCGAGGGATTATTTGAAGCTTCCCAGACTGAAGTTACCTGGGATATTTTCAAAGAGGCTTTCTATCATAAGTGTTTACCTGCTTTAGCAAGAAATGCGAAAGAGTTAGAGTTTATGGCTCTTAAACAAGGACCTATGAGTATGGCAGAGTATACCGCCAAATTTGAAGAGCTCTGCAAGTTTTCTACAATTTACCAATATGACCCCGACGAAGCTTGGAAGTGTATGAAATATGAAGGTGGTCTACGTGAAGACATAGAAGCAGCTGTAAGTCTCTTGGAGATCAGAGACTATCCTACCCTAGTAAATAAACACTGCTGTGCAGAGGAGTCTAACAAGAACCTAGCAAGTTTCAAGTATGCACAAGGTAATGCTAAGAGAGGACTAGCACCCCAAAGCCCTCGATTCAAGCCTGTCAATCAGCCTAGGAGGAGATATCCCCCTAACAACAACACCAATAATAACAAAGGAAAGCAACTTCAATCTCCAAGACTAGAACTAGGATGAGAATGCCCTAAATGTAGGAAACATCGCGGGAACAGGCCTTGCTGGACCACTCAAATTGTTTGTTTTAGCTGTGGGAAACCAGGACACAAAATATTTGAGTGCCCCAATAAGAAAAGTCAGCATCCCACCTCTAGGCCACAACAACATGGGCGCATTTTTACTATAAGTGCCAAGGAAGCTTCTCAATCTGCTGATCTGATCCGAGGTAAGTATGAAATAAATGGTAATGTCCTAGATATACTATATGATACGGGTGACACTCATTCTTTCATATCTTATGACTGTGTATAGAAGTTATAATTATCTATGTCTAAACTACCTTATGATCTCCTTGTGTCCATTCCTACTGCTGGTCCTATTAGGACTTGTTATACATGTGTGAATATTCCTCTTCAAATAGGTACTAGAGACTTTACTGCAAATTTTGTTTGTCTTCCTTTATCTAGTTTAGATGTAATTTTAGGTATGGATTGGTTAGTACCTAACTATGTCCTCTTACACTATCCAAATCGAGCTGCCATATTTCTTTCCACTCTACCATCCATTCTTGTGGTTCCTTTTTCTTTTTACTTGAACCTAGTAACATCTAACCCTGGTAAGACAGATTGTCAGGAATATGTTCTCCTTTTTGCTAGTGAAACTAAATGCGACCACGAGTTCAGCAAGATTCCAATGGTGTGAGAATATCTAGATGTTTTCCCAGAGGATATTCCAAAGTTTCCTCCTGAAAGAGGGATTGAATTCTCCATTGAGTTGGTTCCGGGAACGAGTCATATTTCAATTGTTCCTTATAGGATGTCTCCTTTAGAGTTGAAAGAATTAAAGTCCTAAATTGAAGAACTATTAGGGAAGCATTTTATTAGACCAAGTGCCTCTCCATGGGGAGCCCCTGTTCTTTAGGTGAAGAAAAAGGATAGGGGTATGAGGCTTTGCATAGACTATAGGCAATTGAATAAAGTGACAATTAAGAATAAGTATCCTTTGCTAAGAATTGACGATCTCATGGATTAGTTACGAGGTACAATTGTATTCTCAAAGATTGATCTTAGATCCGGGTATCATCAGATTCGAGTTCGGGATGAGGATATAGCCAAGACTACTTTTAGAACTCGATATGGACATTATGAGTATAGGGTGATGTCTTTTGGACTGACTAATGCTCTGGCTGTATTCCTGGATTATATGAATTGAATCTTTCGTGCTTACTTAGATAAATTCGTAGTTGTTTTCATAAATGACATGCTTATATATTCTCGGACTGAGGAAGAACATGCAGGGCATCTTAGGGTTATGTTACAAATCCTAAGAGAGAAGAAGTTGTATGCTAAGTTGTCAAAATATGAATTCTGGATGGAAGAGGTTAGATTCCTAGGTCATGTAGTATCACATGGGGGAATTTCTGTAGATCCTAGTAAGGTAGAATTAGTACCTCATTGGGAACGACCAACAACGGTGACGGAGATTCGGAGTTTCCTAGGGTTAGCCGGATATTATAGGTGCTTTATCATGAATTTTTCTCAGATAGCCTTACCTTGACGAAACTAACCTGAAAGAATGCTCCATTCAATTGGACACCAGAGTGTAAAAATAGTTTCCAAGAGTTAAAGTAAAAGTTGACCATGGCTCTAGTACTAGTATTACCCGATCCTCACGAACCCTATGAGATGTATTGTGATGCTTCTAGTAAGGGTTTAGGATGTATGTTGGTGTAAAATCATAACGCGGTTACCTATGCTTCTCGACAGTTGCAACTCCATGAAGTAAACTATCCAACTCATGACCTTGAACTTGCAGGTGTGGTTTTTGCTCTAAAGATTTGGTGACATTATTTGTATGGTGTATAGTTCAATGTTTTCTCTTATCATAAAAGTTTAAAGTATCTTTTTTATCAGAACGAGTTGAATATACGGCAAAGAAGAAGGATAGAGTTCCTCAAGGATTATGAGTTTAGTCTGAATTACCATCCAGGCAAGGCAAATGTTGTTGCCGATGCACTAAGTAGGAAATCCCTAAGTGTAGCATGCCTGATGATTAAGGAGACGGAGTTAGTTGAAAGCTTCAAGAAGCTTAGTTTAGATATGTCTGTGAACCATCAAGGTGTTGTGCTATGTAACACCCTAATTTTTAACTCAATACTCTAGAACATATTAGGCTAATCATTAGGCTATTACTCCTTAGTCTCATCATTTTAATAAAATACTTAGCGGAAAATTACGGGTAAATTTTTCTTTTTGAAAACATAAAGCAAAGTGAGAGCCACAGGCTTAGCTAATCGAATAACAGGAGTGTAAAGCACGCGCAACCACCATTATAAATCATAGAGTAAAGCATATTATCAAGAAACAATGATCAAGGTAAACAAAGAAACATTTCATTAATAATAGCATAGTTGAGGGACATAGCTAGTCATACCCTAAGAACAGGCAGAGCTTGTAATACAGCGGAAATAAAATACAACATAAAACAAGAAAGCATAAGTAAACCGTAACTACCCAAGTGCACCTATGGTGGATAACCTCGAGACAAAAGAAGGTTTATCCACTCTACATGAGGGTGTGTGCACTAAATCTCCCCTACGACATCAGCTACTGGAATCCGGGAAACGGTGGAGTGTAACCAATCCATGGACGTAGAGCAGCAGGAGTGGGAACACGTGAAGACTGAGCATGGGCTCCTCGGTAGGGGTGCCTCTCGGCTCGCCTAGCCAACCTCGGCTGTGTAACAGTCTCCTCGCTCACGTCTCGCACGAACTGAGGTGTAGGAGCAGAACTCTCACTATACATGTGCGTCGGCGGGTCCTCGGATGGGTCGTCCTCCGAACTCAGGGATCGAGGCACGTAGTCCTGGAAGTCTCGAGGCATCGAACCACCAAAGATATCGCCTGAGAATCCTCTCGTCTCGTGTCCGGGCGCGCTCAAAAACCATCGTGTCGTCGTAAGGTGACATCGGGGAGAAATGGTAGCTCTGTACAGGATGTGCAAAGGGGCGTCCAATAAACATGAAAACTCGCACGATACACTACCCCTCAAAATGATATGACCCGTGGTCCGGGTCATAGTGGACCTCCCAAGTAGGCGTGTCAATGAAAAGCACGAACGTCGCCATCGGTCTCTGAAGATGTGACGGAAGAAAGAAGAGAGATGAGTGAGAATTCTTACTAAAAAATCTCAGTAGGAGTCTCCTATCCTAGGGTTACATCGTACACATCCTCAGGAACCTTGGGTTTAATTATAAAATAGTGATTATGCATATAAGGTTCAATTTAGGGTTTCTCAAACTAATTATCCAAGGTCCATTCCTTTTAGCATGCGTCTTAATGTTATGAATGCAACATGTTATATCATGGATGCATGCCAATACTTGAGCATATAAGACAACACATCAAAGCACATAAACATAAACCATGTGGCATAAGGGCATATAACCTTCAAGTGAATCAATCCTCAACTTCGTGACATCAATCATAGTACTTTAGCATATAAGCCACCCTAAAAATAACTAGGTTATGAGCTCATACCTCAGCTAGTTGTCATTAGCTCTTGCTTATTATCTTGAATAAGTGAAACATAAATAATAATCCCGACTCGCAAGTATGGGTAGGGGGCAGGGATCATCTCTCTCTGGGATTACCCTCTTTGAAACGCTTTGCGGGCACTAAGCCATAGCAATTTGTCCGCTTTGGTAGGCTGCATCTACTCATACCCTCACGGATTTGTCTCCCCTGGGGGTGCTCGGCCGAACCAGTGTCACCCAGGCGAGCGCGTCTCAGTGCTTTGTCACATAAAAATCTCTTGGGGGTGTTCGGCCGAACCGGTGTCACCCAGGGTTTTCAACTCATATGGTACTCAAACATTTCTTTCAACCCTGTAAGGTTTGATGGAAATTCGGCAGCATAACAGCTGTTAAATCGAATTTCCTTCAAACTGCCACAAGCTAATCCACACATCATGTTCTCATGAAATCTCATGCTATGATAAACTTTAACATTTCATCAATCATTTTTTTCATGCATCAAGCACGTCTTAACATATCATTGCATCATACAACACATCATAGCATTAACAACCTTCTTAGTGTCTTATGCATCGACCCTTAAGGTCCTCAACTCACATTCTAAGTTATAAATCATCAAACCTAATCTCTCGGGAACTTATAAGGTTATAACTAAGTCTTTCTCACCTCACACTATGGTCAAGAACATCTCTAAACCTCAAGGATGCAGAATTCATAATCCTAACTTTATGGGTACCTAGGAGTCACAACAATGACCCTTTCTAAGTCCGGTTTGCTCCTAAGACATCAAGATCAAGTCCTAAACCATTTATGAGTCATTCCTACACATTTAAACTATTTTAAATCCATGATTAGCATTACTAAACCTTGCTGGACAGAATCCAAAAAATTCAAACATTAAAGGATCTAGAACTCTTAAATTAATTCTTTTCTAGTTTCTAACTTCTCTTATCTTTCACCTATGAGCTTTAACATTAATTATACTCAAACATAATCATATTATCATCATTAACACAGCTCATACAGTGGCAAATAATAGCAAGGCAGAACCAAAACAAACATCTCCATTTAAAGGCATCAAACACAATTTCTAAAGCACATAAAATACTAGTTTCTCTTGGAACCTTTTTAAAAATTTTCAAACTCATTTATAAACATTTTTAACATCTAAAATCATAAAAATATTTAAGAGGGCAGTGACTAAATCAACTTTGTCTCAAGAGGTCCTAAATTCATAAAACTTAGTTCTACATATTCCTTGTACTTATAAAAGCTTAGAAAATTTATGAAACATAGTTTTCAATACTTAGAAGTATCAAAACCTCTTAGGGCCGAAACATGAACCAAAGGATATAAATATTTTAGACCTTTGTTTGAGACAACAATGGGCAAGTCTTTGAGCTCTAGGTTCATTTAAGTGATGACATAAAAATAAACATGCTCATGCATTTGTTTTAGCTTGCATTAGAAAGTAAAGTGATAGCATAAAATAAATATGAGATGCAACTCATTGTTATCTTGATATTAAGTGAGAACTTAAAATATAAACATGATAATGCATAGCTTGAAACATAAACATGATAATGCGAGGTTCACTTATTATCTTGAATACTTAATGATAGCAAGGAAAGTAAACATGATGTGCAATGCATAAAATAAACATGATGCAAGGTTCATTTTGTGGTTAGCTAGAGCTCATCCAAGACTTTAACAAAATAGCAACCCAACATATATCTCATTACAAAGAGAGCTCTAGAGTTCTTGAACCAAGTTCTCAAAAGAACTATGAGGTTCTTGAACATCATCATCAAGCTCAAAGAAAACAAACTTTCTAAACAAACAAAACCTCAAAGATCAAAAAGGAAATGGAGAACCGAAATATTTTTGAAAAGGAAACAAGGAAACCGAACTCCATAATAACAAGAAAAGAAATGGTGTTCTTGAGTAAAAATCATGTTTGAGTAAGAAACGAAATGGTGTTCTTGAGTAAAAATCATGTTTGAGTTAGAAAATGAAGTTGAAACTTAATCAAAGTAAAACCTCAAGCTCTTGATGTTCCTTTGAGATGAACATATAGTCATCATCTAGGAGTCCTCATCATTGAGCTATCATGTGCTCATCAAGACCTTATAGCTGAAATGAGAAGAAAGAAAAGAACCAAAGAAAAGTTTCAAAAGAAATCCAAGAGAAAGCTAGAAAAACTCATTTTTCAAGAAACAAAGTTTTAGAAAACACTCCTACCTAGAGTGAAGATAAAAACTTGAACTCTTTGAAAAGGAAAACAAGATGATGAGCTCCTCCTTGGGGCTAGATGGTTCAGCCTTGGAGAGAGAGAAGGAAAGGATATGTGTTTCAAGTGAGGTTGTGTTTGAGGTGAGGTGTTTGAGGGGTTTGATGGTTGTTCAAGGCTATGGGGTGGTGTTTCAAGGTTGTGATATGATGATAAGATGAAGAGATGAAGAGGATGAAGATGAAGAACAAGAAAGAACTCTCTTGGAACTTAGAGAGAAAAAGAGAAAGGAAACATAAGAAAGCTTATAAACTTGAAACTTACCAAAAGACTAAAAGTGACACAAGTTCATCTAAGGCACCTATTTATAGAAAAGGAAGCAATGAAGGCTCATCCAATGGGGAAGAAGCCTTAGCAATGAGGGGGAGGAAGGAAGAGAAAAATATCTCTTACATGGTGTCATTCAAGCATGGTTAAAAGTATGAGAGGTATGGCTTCAAGTATGGTGATTTGAGTGAGCTTTTCTTTTAATTTTGCAAGAAATAATCCTTCTAGAAGTAAGACATGGCTGGAAGTTTTTCAGCCACACATAATTGAGGAAAAATGGTTTATTTCAATTAGTTATTCATTTGGAAAATCAAGCTTGATTGAAAGTTATGACAAGGTATGGTATATGTGACTTGAGGTATGGCCTTGGAGTGTTGAAAAATTGAACATGTGATGCATATGGGGGCATGGAGGTCTCGGCCAGACCAGGGACAGCAGAGAGGAGGTGAGGTTTGATCATCTAATTGGGTGTTAATGGTAGGTTTAAATGTGTATTAGCTTAGGTACAAGGTTAAGAATAATTAAGCTTAAGTTTAGGTAGCTAAGTATGAGTATTAGGAATTTTATGACAAGATTAGGAGTGCTCATACATCATTAGAGAATTAAAAACTCATTTGTGAATAAACAGTGTGTAACACAATTCCATGATTTAAGGAATTGGAAAGAGAAAACACTATTCAAGATTCCATGACTAGGAGTCTTGAAATTAAAATATGATTTTAAGTTGTAATTAAGCACTTTTAGGTTCTAATCAACTTTAATAAATTATTTTGACTAAAGATTAATTAACCTTTGATTAGAGCCTAATATTGCTTAGGTTTGCTTGATCACGCGGTTAAGGGTAAAAACACGAAACTAGGGGCAAAACCGTAATTTCACACTAATTTCGCCCGGGACCTCCGAGACCAAAACTAAAGTCATAGTCTACATAAAAACGCCTTTTAAAACCATCTGGAGAAGTTTCGGATTCATCCGGCACTTGCAAACGAGTAAAACACCGCAGGGGCGTTTTGGTTATTTTGACCCGAAAACTCAAAAAACGAGATTTTCGATCCCGGGAAGGTACACAAGTCATCCAGTCCCCTTCTAACATTGAGTTTGCCCTTCGAGTACTGCCAGACCGGCTTTCCTTGAATTCCGGGCCGAAAATGACCTCAGGGGCATTTTGGTCATTTTCACTCTAAAAGAAAATCGGGGCGTTACATGTTAGGCCAAATAAAAGTAACAAGTGAGTTCAAAAGACAAATTTTGGCTGCACAACGCAAAAACCCAGAGTTTCAGGAGATATTAAGATCAATTCTTGCAAAGAAGTTGCCAGGATTCACTCAAGACTAACAAGGTATATGGAGATACAAGGATAGGGTGTGCGTACCTGCAAGTAGCGATCTCAGAAAGAATGTCTTAGAGGAAGCTCATAGGGGCGAACTTACTATACACCCAAGGACTAGTAAAATGTATGCAGATCTCAAGAAGATGTTCTAGTGGTCAGGAATGAAGAAAGACATGGAAGAGTGTATTAGGAAGTGTTTAACTTGCCAAAAAGTTAAAATAGAAAAAAACCTGCTAGGACACTACAACCCTTAGAAATCCCGAAATGGAAGTAAGAAAGTATCTCCATGGAGTTTGTAATGGGTTTACCAAGGACATCGTCAGGTCATGATGTTATATGGGTTATAGTAGATAGATTGACCAAGTCTGCTCATTTCTTACCCATTAAAGCTAGTTACCCTTTGGACAAGTTAGCTTCTCTGTACATCCAAGAAATAGTGAGAGTACATGGTGTTCCCTCCTCAATAGTTTCTAATAGAGACCCTAGATTTACTTCGAGGTTTTTGGGAGCTTTCCAAAAACCCTTTGGGACTAAGCTTTGTTTAAGTACTACCTATCACCCCCAAATTGACGAGCAAACAGAACGTACCATACAAACCCTAGAAGATATGTTAAGGGCATGTGTGATTGAGCATAAAAGAAGTTGGGATAAGTTGCTTCCGTTAGTTGAATTTGCTTATAATAACAACCATCACGCTAGTATTGGCATGGCCCCATACGAAGCTCTATATGAAAGAAAATGTCAATCCCTATTGTGTTGGTATGATTTGGGAGAAGCGGGACTGTTGGGACCCGATCTTGTTAATCAAACAACAGAGTAGATCCGAAAGATCAAGAAAAAGATTCTCACCGCGCAAAGTCATCAAAAGAGCTATGCTGACACTCAAAGGAAACCTTTAGAATTTCAAGAGGGAGAGCATGTATTCCTAAAGGTTACACCCACTACTGGGGTAGGTAGAGCCCTAAAAGTTAAAAAGCTGTCTCCAAGATTCATTGGTCCCTTTCAAATTCTTAAATGAATTGGATCAATTACCTATCAAATAGCTTTACCCCCATATTTATCTAACCTTCATAATGTCTCTCATGTCTCCCAACTTAGGAAATATCATTCGGACTCGAATCACATTGTAGAACCTGAGTCCATACAATTAAGGGATGATTTGACATTTCAAGTCCCTCCCATTCAGATCGTTGATAGAGAAGCCAAACAACTTAGAAATAAATCTATGCAACTTGTAAAGTGGCTTGGGGTGGACCTAGAAATGAAGAATACACATGGGAATGAGAGACAAACATGAAGAAAGATCATCCAGAATAGTTTCCGAGTATGAAATTTTGAGGACAAAATTTGTATTAAGGTGGTGGTAATGTAACACCCAAAATTTTATTCAGAAATTAATTAAGACTTTATTAATGAGAATTTCAAAATTCTGACATACATGGAAATGATAAGAACAACTAAATGGATCTATATAAAAAAAAAAAAGTGAAAGTGAATAGTAACCTAGTAAGCTCCACGGGCCTGCCAAGATAACCGAAACCCTAGATTCGGGACCTGGAGGTGCCCGAAATTAGGAAAACATGGAATTGAGATTAGAAATGGCTAGGAATAAAGGTTTTACACTAAGAATTAACTTTCAAATAATGCTTGATTACCCGAGTACATTGTTTTACCCATTTAGTGAAATTTCGGTGTGCGATTTCTAACATCGAAAACTGTTTTAATCTTTACAAATTAAAGAACCTTATCACTTTATATTAAAGGAATGGCTAAGATTCAATCTTGGATTGCAAGATTAATCTTAGCCATCCATTTTTCTTTCTTAAGTCAAAGATCATTAAATTACACCATATTATATTCATTCTTTATATATATGAGATAAATACAAACCAAGCTTCTCCAAGAAGCCACAATTTTTTCCATCAATGGGAAAGAAAGGCAGATGCATCTTCTCCATAGCCAAGAGCTTCATCTTGGTTCTAATTTCCATATACACTAGCCTAGAGTTACCAAAATCAATATCTTCCTTCATTAAAATTGCTCTACACCTTAATATCTACAAATATAACCGATCAGAATTTTAATCCATCACCAAATCCTAACCTTGATATCTTATACCCCACTGTTTTGAGAGGGATATGGGTGTGTCTTGAGAGCTTTGGAGTGAAGAGCACAATCTTGAAGCATCCTAGAGACAAAAACACCATTAGCTTGCAAGAGTATGGTTTTATTGGGTCTTTTTTTGTAAAATTTATATCTCATTTCTAATTTCATTCTATCCAAAATTTTTAATTGAGTGAGCTAATGATATATGGTTACTGAATTATGAATTTTTATGATATGTTTGGATAATGATACAAATCCTTTTTGTCAGAAGAGATTTAGGGTTATGCTGTTGGAATTTCAATATAGCTGCAAATAGTGAAATCTCATGAATTTTTAGATATATTTGTGGTCATATTTTGGAGTTGAGAAAAATATATGTTGGAGCCAACATTTTTTACTATACACACAAAAATTATTGAGCAATAGTTTTAAGTTTTGTTGCCTTAGAAAAATCAAGGACTGAAATGGTACTCATGCTATTTGGATTATTGAAACTGAGGTTGGTAAATTGTTTGATTTTATTTCCATAGCAAATTGTGGAATTTCAATTTGAATTTTTACAGGGATTTGATAACTTCTTTAAGTATAACTGTGATTTTTATTTTGATTTTATTTCATCATTTGCTAGGGATAAAAATTATAGGGGTTTTGGTTTGAGCTGTGAATAAGTGGTCTTTGACCACCAAATTTGTAGAATTTATTTAAAATGGTTATAGGGCTCTGTTTGCTATGCTATTTTTACAGGGACTATTAGACACATCTAAGTGTCATACAGAATTTTTGTGGCCCTTGAATTAACCATTTGAGATGGAAATTAAATATTGTCACCGGGGCAGTAAATTTGCCAAGGTGCTGGAATGGTGAGAAAGTTTTAAATTAATGATAGAATGGTATTTGTTCCAAATATATGGCATATGAATGCATGCTTGTTGTTTTAAAGACGTGCTTATAAGGCATGAATGAGACTCCAAGGTAACTGAATGCCAACATATGATATAAGTATGCATTTGAAAAAGAGAAGTACATGATGTGGTTATATGACAAAAGAGAATATGTGAAGTTTCACGGTGTATGTTTTAACATATGGGGAAAATAGAGACAAGGCTTATGTGGGTTAGAGAGGGAAGGCAAAAATAAGAACTTCCCAGGAAATGTTATGAGTCAGTAGACGTATTGGCTAAAAAATATAACTGTGTCTGATTAGGAAATGAAAAAAAATGAAATCCGATGATCACGAATAGGATTAAGCTCATGTTCAAGCAATCTATGGTCCTCTGTGGAGTTATCCACTACAGATATTATTTGATGTGAAATTAAGCCTTCCCTACGTTAAATAAAAAGAAACAACTACACTAAGTTGAATTCCATGAGATATAAGAGAAACACACATGATTAATATCATTTTGCATTTAATTTTCTTTGCCTCATGTACATAAATATTGATATATGTGATTTAGCTTGATGATTTGCATATGAATGAATTTACTGATTTTATTCTATTCACATGTGAGGGAGTACCCTACGAAGAATTATATAATATTCGCATCCCTATTTGTGTGTATGTTGTATTATGCTCAGACTCCACAGACGCCGTTTGTGATATTCTTCCTTGACTGGCCCCAGTGCCAGTGGCACTATGATCCAGATTTGGATTCTCTATACATAGTAGCGTATTCCCAAATACGGGCTTATGTATTTTTCAGCTGCTTGTTTAGTACCTCTATGTTTATAGCTAAGTTTGACCCCGGTTTTTCCCTATGATGGTGTGCCCTTACACATGGCACACCTTGCTGTGTTTGTAGCCCCTCCGACACCACCTATACCCCCTCCTAGATATGATCCGTCTTCGTCATCATTATCAGACTCCGATCCACCCACCAAACCTAATACCCCTGCTGGAGGCAATGCCATCCCACTGATGGGGAACGATTTTCTTTAGGAAAGTATTAGATATTTAGGGATTCGTGTTATGTATATAGTTGTAGCTTAGAATTAGGAAACTACCATCCTGCTGATTGACTCTATTAAATGTTATATGGGTCCATTTTTGTGAAAAAGTGATTTTGTTAGACCCTGATAATTGAGCAGGTTAGACTAGACATAGAAGATGTCTTCTTTTGTAATGAGTTCCTAAATAGTTCAGTGGTTGACAGCACATAGTGCTGACTTGCTTATGATGTGTGTGTGTGTGTGTGTATATATATATATAGATGTATGTATATAAGTTGTTGCAACACATGAGCTCATTTTATTATTATCTTTTCATTTCTCTGGACTAGTATAAAGTATAAAATAAAAGTAACACTGTTCTAATTACTATATAGACACTCGAGTAATATATGATAGTTATGATGGTGTTACAATTTACATGAACATAGCTTCTAATAACATATCATTCACATCAATATCATCATGTCTTTGATATTTATACTTTAGCCCTAGAAGAAGTCAAAACTGAAATTTCCAAAAGTTTGTGGATCAAAGTGTAAATTCTCCATCCAAATACTTTTTCTCAAAACTAATGATCCTCAAATGAATTTACAGTTTTAACAGACCTATATCAATTTAGAAATCATTTAAAATTATCATAAACACCATTTTGGGCAATTGGCCATTTTTGTTAGATTTTAGGGGTCAAAGTACAAAGTTTCATTTTTTGACACTTAGTAAGTATCAACACTTCTAAAAGTTATTCTTAACATCACAAATGGTATTATGAACATGTGGGCATATCCAAAATCTTTATTAACTTTCATACACCGAGTAGTTATTCATCAGCCTCTCTAAGCTAAACCTTGAGTAGTCGTGTACTAGCCTCTCCAAGCTAACACATGTGACCAATAGACAACCCCTACTATCACAAACTAAGTAGTTATTCACCAACCTCTTCAAGCTGAACTAAGTAGTTATTCACCAACCTCTCCAAGTTGAACCAAGGAGTTATTCACTAACCACTCTAAGCTGAACCAAGTAGTTATTCACTAGCTTCTTTAAGCTGAAATCGTTATGAGTAAATCATCTGTTACTGTCTCGTTGAAAGTAGTCCTTGACTAGCTTCTCCAAACTAAACCATGACCAACAAGAACACCTTACTATTGCATTGCAAGTAGTTTTATGTTAGCCTCTCCAAGCTATCCCACACTGATCACTACTGGATCAAAAATACAAAGATTTTGGGTTTGGGTTTGTAACTCAAACTAACCTACACTCAAATTTCCTTAAAATATACATGAATAACCTAGGATAACTTGAATGACTTCTTTATATCATTTCTTCCTAGGAAGAATGTATAACTATTCAAGAAAGTAGATTATCATGTTTATTCCATACATTTGACTCTCTAACCCATTAGAGTCTTATCATGTTTACTCCATACATTTGACTTCATATTCTCAGCTTCATGAGGACTGACATTTTCTACTTTTTGACCTTTTTTTCTCTTGTTTCTGATCATCCTTCTTTCTTTTTGAGTCTTGCAAACTGATAAACTATTCTTCAATAAGATCTGCGGCCTTGCAAACTGATATCTTAAGTGATAATCTTCTAGCTGGTACCTTATTTGTAGCATATGGGTAGAGCAGTTTGTAACAGCTACATATTCTGCTTTAGCAGTGAAGAGTGCAATGGTATTTTGCTTTTTGCATGACCAAGTGATCAAGCTTTTTCCAAAAAGACAATAACAACTACTGGTGCTTTTTTTCTCTACTTTTTGTTTCCTCTCTTGAATCCATTCTTCAGCAATAAGGTACTTAGTTCTTCATACCAAGCTCGAGGAGCTTGTTTGAGAATATAGGGAACCTTCGTTAGCATGAAGACATGGTTGGGAAAGTTCTCATTCTCAAAACAGAGGGCTGTTTCACATAGAGTGATTCGTTTAGAAATGCAGACTTAATATCCATTTGGTAGAGAATGAATCCCTTGATGGCAACAAAAGCAAGTAGCATTCTGATGGCTTTAAGCCTAGCTACTGGTACAAAGGTTTCATCATAATCAGTTCTCTCTTATTGATTATAACCTTATGCAACCAATCTTGCTTTGTTCCATGTGATGGTGTTAGCTTCATCGAACTTGTTCATGAATATCTCCTTTGTACTGATGATGGTTTTTTCAACCAGTCATCTAAACTTTGCCATTCTCGAACTTGGTCAACTCTTTTTGCATAGTATCCATCCAACTTTGATCACTCAAAACTTCTTTAATGCATTCAAGCTCAAAGGTCGAGATGAAAGTACAGTTTGATATATTTCTAAAGGATGACCTAGTTTTTCATACCCTTGGAAATGTCTCCAAGAACTTTTTCTTGAGAAACTGTTTTTAAATTAGAAACTTGCTTATAGTTTCTATCTTAGCTTATCTTTCATCTTTAGATTGCTCATCTTTGTGTCCAGAAATATTACTTTTTGATTGCTTTGGGGCTCTGAGCATGCTTTCTGAAGTGTTAATGTTATAGAGTTCACTTTCTAAAGATTTTGCTTTTATCTGCCTGCTTTCTAAACTATCCTTGAAACTCATTTTCTTAGGACTTTTCACCAGTTCTTCTAGATTATCAGCAAGATCCTTCTTAAGCTTTTTCGTCATCGTACTTGAGATATTTTAAGTTCTTATTCTTCAAACTCCTGATTGACTCTTAGGTTTAGGATAGGTATTTGGAATAGTCATTATCTTTTTGCTACTTGGCACTCCAACTCGTGGACCTTCTCAGACATTCCTATAATAAGAATAATTTTTTTTTTAATTTGGTATCTAGACTTTCTTGAGTTTTTTCTGGTTAGTTTTAAATGGAGAGGTTTCCCATCCTTTCTAAAGGATTCCTTTCTCAAGAGTCACTTGTCAAGTAGATGTTCTTTCCCGTGGAAGAGAAAACAAGAAAAAATATAGAGATCTTGGATGAGATTACATTGCTTCTTCCCTTAGAAATCCTTTTCATATCTCAATCCTGTTTTATGAAAATATAGCTTCTAATCTCCCATAAAAAATTCAAAGATTTTGAACTTTTTACTGTTTGTACTTGGTCAAATTTCAGAAGCCATGAAGTCTTTTCAAAAACCAAAAATAACTTTCTAACATCTATCTTATTTCTTTTAAAGACTTCAGTTTTTAAGGCATAGATCTTGAGAGGAAAAAAAACTCCTTATGATTTTTTTCCCTTAAGCTTAAGCTTTTCAGCTTCAGGCTTGATCTTCTTAAGATTCAAGGCAACCTTTTGAGTTTTCTTTATTGGTTGAGATATTTATAGGAATAAGCTTGAGAATCTTCTAGCCACTCATCATACAATGTAAGTACTAAGTAATATGAAAGGTTGAGTTTAGATACTCTTATCTTATATTCTTTTGTTGAAGTGTACACAGCCATGAAACATAGATATGCAACATCTTCTAGTTCATCATGACTTTCTGACCTATCTTTCCTTTTTCAGAGACACTCCATGTAGCCAACGTGTCATTCTTCTTGAGCTTGGAACAATATGGTTCAAAATGACTCTTTGAACGGAGGTTGTCATCTACATCCTCAAATTAGAAAATTGATTTAATGCTATGTTCCACCAAAAATGTAGTAAAGGGCACAACCTAGGTCGTCTTTCAAGGAGGCTTCAACACTTAGTATGAGCTTTATTGATTTATTTTGAACACGTGGGCATGTCCAAAATCATTATTAACTGCAATGAAACTCATTTGGCCAAAATTTCCATTTTGAGAAGTTCAAGGTGTAAGTAGAAAAGTGCACGAAAAGAGGGTTGAATCGTGCTTAGCTTCTCTTCATCTTCTTTTCGATACTGAAACTTTAAACAAAATACTATCAATCATTAGCTTAAAGTGCAACAAAACAAGGTTAGATGTATTAGCAAGTTGCTTTCTGAAGCATGGTGTAATAACAGAACTGTTAAACGAACAGATATCATATATTGAATAATAACGCAGAGTTGAAAAAGTAAAAGAGATCAAGGAGAAGAATAGGTGACATAGATAATTTTTATAATAGTTCGGTCAAAACTGCCTACATCTAGTACTTAACTTCCATTGAGGTTTCACCAAACAACTTTCACTAAACAATTAGCCTTCCTAGGCACTCACATGTGACTAGTAGACAACCCCTACTGTCACAAATCGCATAGTTATTCACCAACCTCTCCAAACTGAACCTTGAGTAATCTTATACTAGCCTCTCCAAGCTAACACCTATGACCAGTAAACAATCCCTATTGTCACAAATCGAGTAGTTATTCACCAGCCTCTACAAGCTGAATGAGTAGTTATTCACTAACCTTTTCAAGTTGAACTAAGTAGTTATTCACCGGCCTTTCCAAGCTGAAATCATGATGAGTAAATCATCTAGTACTGTCTCATTGAAAGTAGTCTTTGACTAGCTTTTCCAAGCTAAACTATGACCAGCAAGAACACCTTACTGTCACATTACAAGTAGTTTTACATTAGCATTTTCAAGCTATCTCACATGGATCACTACTAGATTGATGATACAATGGTTTTGTGTTTAGGTTTGCAACTCAAACTAACCTACACTCAATTTTCCTTAAAATATACATGAATAACTTGGGATAACTTGAATGACTTCTTTCTATCATTTCTTCCTAGTAAGAACGTATAACTATTCAAGAACGTAGAAAGAAGATTTTTACAAGTAAGGAATCTGATTACTTGATGTGATGAACTTTGTAGGATGAGGAGAGATTTTCACAGAGTTTCCACTCTTGTGTAGCATCAATTTCTAGTTCGTTTGAGCATAGCATCTCTATTTATAGATGGTTTTCCTTGTGACCATTGCTTTTGATCAGTTCTCCAAGTGACATGTGTTGATCATCCATTTGTGTCTTGGAAAAATAGTTTAGAAAAGTAGCCTGTCTGTTTGTCAAAGCTTTTGTTGCAGAAGCCGTTGGAGGTATGGTTTATGATGTCCCTTCAGAAACTACTTTTACTTTCTAATCATGGTTTCTGAACTCATCTTCTAGAAGCTGGGTTGGTTGACTAAGTTGGCAGAAGAGATGACTCACCAGTTTGAAAACTGGGTTTGACTTTAGATTTGAATTTCAAACATTCAAATTTCCCTTATTTTTCCGGTAATGTTCAGCGCTCCATAATGACGTGAGCTTTCTGAAGTGCGTAATCAGTTCCTTGATAATTCTTCAGTTTTCTAATCTTCAATCCAAGCTTTATGATGATCGAAACATTACGATCATGATGATTGAAGATTGTGTAACACGTTTTTATCAAAGTTTGCTTGATATCCTCATTTTGAGTGGAGTAAGTTTAGTAAAGGAAGTTTGAGGTTTTAGCAAGCGTAGGTTAGGATTTTGGAGGTTTGAATCAAGTTTCCAAGCTCTTTGAAAATGAAACAATGGTGGCTGTTTTGGTTTCCTTCTTGGCCGAGAATGTGTGGCTTCAAGGATAAGGTTTGGTGACTTTAAATGGTTTAGATTAGGTGCTAAGAATTCTTTAATATAAAGTCTATATTCTTTCTAATAGAAAATAAGATGAATGGTTATGATTTAATCTTGTTATTCAAGATTGAATCTTAGCCATCCACTTAGTTTAAATGGATAAACATTATCCTTTTATAGAGATTAAACTATCTTTCGGTGTTAGAAATTGCATACCGGAATTTTACCGAATGGATGAAACACCATACTCAGGTAATCAAACATTGCTTGAAAATTAACCCCTGGTATAAAGTCTTCATTTATAACTATTTCTAACATTAACCCTACCTTTTCTCAGTCTCGGGCATCTCCTAGTCTCGGTTCTAGGGTTTCGACTGTCCCGACAGACCTGGGAGTTCACAAGTCACTATTCAATTTTTTTTTTAAACACATCAATTGGAATGTCCTCATCATTGTTAAAACTGTTAGATTTTTGAAATTCTCACTAACAAAGTTCAAATTAATTTTAAAATATTTTTTCAGGTGTTACATGAGGTACATTAATTGTCCATAATTTTCTTTGATACAATCTATCTTAGCTATACTATTAATAATTCAAATTCGTTTCAAGGAAAGTTTTGCCATATGTCATTTCTAGCATAATTTAGGATCCACAATTTTTATAACTTTAACAATTAATTGTTTTGAAAAAATATATGATTATAATTATTGTATATCATTAGAATATCACTGAAAATTATGAATATTTAATAGTAGAATTGCACTAAAACAAATAAAAAATGAATTTTTAGATATTTTCCTACAATTCAAATTTTAACTTTCCATATTTGTTTAATTTCATAATTATAATTAGCTTCACATGTGCTAAATTAGGGTAATGATTTGGTGTAGTTTGCACTAAAAAAATGTAATTTCTATAGATATGATCAAATATTAAGTTCTAATTCAAATTATATAAATATTGAACTATTTTAATGTAAGATATGACCGGTATACTTGGTGAATTATGATTGAAATATTTTAATTAATATATATTCATTTTCCCTCTCTTTTAAACTTTAAACCCACGTAAGTATCAATCATTTGATGTTATCGTTAATTGCTATCACATTTGTCAGATATCAGTTTTCATTTTATATCGCAAATATTAGTTTGTCGTTATTGTTATGTATTGCAATCAAATTTTTTTATTTGAAATTTAACCTGATAGTAGTAAAAAATTTCCTAATTAATATTAATTAAGTAACATTTTAAATCAATTTGATAATAACTTTAACTATGGTACCACCTTTAAATCAAATTTTATATAAAAAATATATCATATTTAATACCATGATTTTGAAATCAATTTAGATATATATCATATATTATATTTAGTACCACATTTCTCAGTTTCTATATTCTATCTTTGTTATTTATTTTAATTTAGTTTGCTTAGTTTTAGTAATAATTATTGCAAATCTATATTACTAATAATTTAGACTCATTTTAAAAAAAATTTTTGTCATGTGTCATTCATTAAAGAATTTATCCCCTCTGCCCCCCCTCATTTTCTCGATATTTCTGTTTAAATTAAATTTTTAAATTTTTATTTACATTATAATTATTAATTATTTTTCTAATAATACTTTCATATAATACATACTCTATATTGAATATTATGTCAATTATCAATTCCATAATTTTTAAGCATTCAATATATTACAAGCCTTAAAATATTATAATTAAAATTTTTTATAATTTATATTTGACACTTCAATGAAAGTTATTATAACATTTAATATTATTAATAAAAATAAATTAAAATTCATAAAAAAATAAATACATTCATAAATTTGAAAAAAATTTAACCTTTGCAGTAATATAATTTTTGAAAACCAACATAAAAATAATAAATCAAACAAAAAATTTAAAATTTATTCCTTAACTTAAAGTTGGAAAACATCCCTTCATTCATTTTGCATAGATATTTTTTCGCAAATTAGTGCATATTTTCTTCTAAGTCTATCTCTTTCCTAAACAGTTATATCAACAATCCATTTTTCAAATCTTTTTCTTCCTCAAAAAGATTCTAATTCAAATCTTTCTTTTTGTCAAAAAGTTTCTAACCTCAAATTAAGAGTTTTTGAAAGTCAAAAAATAAAAAATCTATCTACCCACCTCACTACACCATATTCAATGTTTTGTAACTTCAACATTCAAACTTATCAATTCCTAAAATTTTTCATAATGATTTTTTGGAAAAAAAGACATGATTTTTTAACATTAAAATATTGTTAAAAAACACATTTCCACAATTTACACTTCTTTGATAATGATACTAGTTATTTATAAAATCTTAAAAATTAAATAATTGCATTATTTTTTAATTAAAAGTAATTATGTAATTGATTCACTACTAAATAATTGAGATGCATAAATTGGGATTGTTTATGATTTTTTTTACTAGATATAACATATATTTTTAAATTGATATTTTAATTTATTAAAATGATATACAAGGAAAGAAGGTGTAATTGAAATATCATAAATTAAATTTATTCATTATTTTTATTAATTAAAAATATATTTTTATGTTTTTATAAATTAAACATTTAATTTATTAACAAGATGTAAATAGTTATGGATTACACACAAACAAAAACTACTGAACTAGATACCCATGTGATTACTCGTAATGGGGATAGGTTTAATTTTCATGTGAACAGGGTAGAGATGCTACATTGGAATTACTAATCATTTTTTCTAATTATATTTCAGCATCTATCTTCTATTAACACATACTCTACATTGAATATTATGCCAATTATTAGTTTCACAATTTATAAATATTCAACATATTAGAAGCCTTAAAATATTATAATTGAAATTTTTTATAACTTATATTTAATACTGCAATGAAAGGTAATATAACATTTAATATTATTAATAAAAAGGATAGATAAATTAAAAAGCATAAAAAATATAAATGCCTTCACATATTTGAAGAAAAACTATAACCGCTGCACAAATATAATTTTCAAAAATCAGCATAAAAATGATGAATCAAACCAAAACTTTAGAACTCATTCCTCAACATAAATGCTGATAAATATTCCTTCATTTGTTTTTCTTAGTTAATTTTTACATGCATATTCTTTTACAAATCAGTGTATATTTTCTCTTAAATCTGTCTTTTTCCTAAACAATTATATCAATAATCTATTTTTGAATTCTTCCTCTTCCCAAAAAAAGTTTCTAATAACTTCAAATCAAGAGTTTTAGAAAGTAAAAAAAGAAAAAAGTTCTATCTACTCATATCATTATACCATATTTGATGTTTTGCAATTTAAACATTCCAACTTAAATATTTTTAAAAAATAATTTCCATAATTTACATTTATTTTTGAAAATTATACTAATTATTTATTAATGTTTTAAAAATTAGAATAAATAACTCATGTAGTCCCTTAAGAAAATTTCGCAAGACTATTTAGTCCCTCAAAAACTAAAGTTAAACCCACGGTCCCTGAAAATTTTAATAAAACACATTAGTCCCCAATACTAATAGAATTGCACTTTGATCTATTAACATGATATTAAGTGATGTATACATCATTTGAATTGAAATAGAGTTTAAAATGACTCATTTTAATGGTTGAAATTCATAAAATGAGTCATTTAAATCTATATTCTAAGTCATAAAGTGATTCATTTTGTGCAATTTTAGAAACCAAAATGAGTACAATACATTCCAAAATAACTTCATTTAGCTTGACTCTAATGTTTTAATGTCACATTATTATTGTACTGTGCCATATGTGTAAGTCCACTAATAAAAAACTAGCAAAGAGATTAATGTGTCCATCATTTTCAATCTTGAGGAACCACATGATTAATTTCTTTTCTTGAAGGATGAAATAGTCCAATGCAAAAATCTTAAGAGATCATATATGGTATTCACTCTAAAATTAAATAATTACATTACATTTTTCTAGAGTAAACACCTAAACTGGTTTTGGACAAAAAAAAAGACACTACAGGTCTCTGACAATTTCATTTATGGCAAATTGGTCTTTCACATCCCTGTTTAACCCCCATCATATGCCTGTTAGCCTCCGTGGCTTGTTAACCAAGCTTCGCGTCCTCAGCCGAGCTTCTCCCCCTCCCGACCGAGCTCCACCATTTTCCAGCCGAGATCCTTTGCCATCTTTGTCACCCTAGTCGACCCATGACACGTCCCAACCAACCTATTTTTGTAATTGTTAGGGATCTATAGTATTCTGTTTTTGCAATTGTAAAGGACCTGAACACTAACATTTTTTTTTTATCAAGGATCAATTTATTTATTAATGAAATTGTCATTGATTAATTTAAGTGTTTACTTTTCTTTTCTTTTCTTTTTTAAATAATGGTGCAGTTGATGCACTACTCTAATAATTGAGATGATATAAATTAGGATTGTTTATGATTTTTATACTAATTTTAACGCATTAGTTATAACATATATTTTTAAATTGATATTTAATTTACTAATAGGGCATATAAGGAAAGGAAGTATAATTGAAATCACATAAATTAAATTTATTCATTATTTTTATTAATTAGAAAATATATTTTTATATTTTTGTAAATAAAATATTTTAATTTACTAAAAAATGTAAATGTTCAAGAATTACAAAACAACCTGTTGAAGTTGATACCCGTGGACATTGTTTGCAATGGGGACATATTTAATCTTCATGGGGACAAGTATGAGGAATGAGGTCCTCCCCCCATGTAACTCGCCAATTCTCCATTTATATAAATAATTTAAATATCCAATTATATATATATACACACACATACATATACATACACGTATATCAATAAAACCTCGACACACCTTTGTTTTTCAATTATTTTTATTGAATTTGCATTATGTACTTCATTTTTATTTTAATTATGTTGTGTTAGCAGTGTTTGTTATTATGGATATTTATATTTTGAATCTCAAAGTATTTTAATTTTTTTTCAAATTTTTTTAATAAACTTGCGAATATTCATAGGGATTCAAATCTCCATAGAGAATGAGGGATGAGAATTCGTGGCAATAATGTGGATATGGATGAGAGACAAAGTTTTAAATGGGGATGAGAGGTGGGGGACATATCCCCTCTCTCATGAATACCCATTGTTATTTTTATAAATGACTCATGATATAGTAAAATTATTCTCTTATTTCATTATTCAACAATTTTGACTTTTGAAATGTGTAAAATTTTCATAAAATAGGTTATTTATTATTAGTTAAAGGTCATCTATAAGACTTTTTCAATTTTATAAACATGATATTCAAAATAATATACAAAATAGAATGACACATACATATTTTATTTATTTATTTATTTAACTATTAACTTATTTTCAAAATAAATTTATATACCTAATTTTTTATAAGATATATTTAAATAAATTGTTATTTGTTTTTAATAATAATTAACAAATTATTTTTGGTTGTAGAGGCAAACGCCTACTGTTTATTAAAAAGTTGTCAAAGAAAACAAAAGTACAAAATGTCCTTTTTTTAATTTCGGAAATATGATTTCAAAGACCGGGTCAGGCCCAAAGCTAGCTCCAAAGGGGAGAAATGAAAAGACCTTCTAGCAAACATGGGAAGTAAAACATCAATGGCTATGACAAAAAGCCCAGTCTTCACAAAGGCCAGCCATGAAAGCCACTCCAGTCTTTTTATATCTTCCTTGTGCATCTTCACCTTTTCATCATTGATTTATGACTATTCAACACATCGCAGTTTGCTATCATGCCGACCACATTGCAGCATCGCCGCCATGAGTCTTCTCCTTCCGCTTCGGTCATCTCTGGGACTGCTCCTGTGCTTGTGCGGAGAGACGCGACGGCGTGACTGTTGCTCTACTCTGGTTTGTCCTTTTCTATTTCCACTATTAGAATTTTGAATACGAGTTTAAATTAATGTGCATCTCTGATTTCATCCTTTTTCTTAATTCAGATGACATTTTTCATTTTCAGTTTATGAGATTAGGTTTTGGATTGTGATATTCTGAATGTGTTTCGATTCCTCCGATGTTCATCGAAGCGTTGACGTGCCCAAACGCGCAGATTAGCTTTGCGAGGCAATTTATTCATTTGTTTAATTTGTAATTTGTTGAACTGCTTCGTAATTTGGTGCGGCATCTATGGTCAAGGACAGTTTTGTATTACTCCTCTGCTGGAATACATTGTTTTCCATATACTATGATGTGAGAAATATATTATTTTGGGGTAATTATAGGAACTTCTTCAATATTACATTTATCCTTTTTAATTTTTTAATATTACACACACCTCTCTTAAATATTATAAAAAGTCTATTTTTCTCTTATAACTAACATTCTCTGTCTCCCCAAATTCACCCTCTCAAACAAACAGAGGCTCGAGGATGGCGGCAGGGCAGGGCAGGGGAGGTGCGGGGCGGAGAAGGGTGGCGGCTAGCGCGTGATTTGCGGATCTATGGCTGGCTCAGCGGCGGAAGGCTTCAGGGCGGCGTGGCTGGTTGTTTTGTTGGCTGGCTTGCGACGGGACACTGGAGCTGCTTCTGGGTTCGCGATCTGGGCGGCGGAGCTTCCAGGTGAGGGCGGATTCGCGGCGGAGACCAGCGGTTTCACGGAACACAAGCGCGGAGGAAGGCGGGACAGCGGAGGCGCGAACGGGCTGTAGGTGGTGCTGCTGACGCGGAGGAAATAAAAGGAAGGGAGCAAAGTATATCAGGTATCTGTTCTTCAATTAGTATGTTGGTGATCTTCTCTATATTTTGAACTCACTCCGTTCACTTTGCTGAGCCTCTTCTGCACCTTCTTCGTTGAGAAAACAAAACATGATAAATCAAGGCGGTACAAGGAATACGTCCAGAAGGCATCATCAATCCGGATGACAAATCAGTTTCAGATATACTTACCATTTGTTTTCTTTTACTTTCTTATAATGTCAATTTGAATCCCTGGGAAAGTCATCCCTATAAAAATTGCGGATACCAAATAAGTAAGCTGAGCAACATCACTAAAGTATATGATGTTGAAATATAAAAATGGCCCACTGATTTAGCTGACAGTATTTAAATTTGCACCACAATGAGGAAGGTGATATGTGGCTGTTAGTGTTGTGCTAAAGGGTGAATGCGTGGTGGGTGGATGGCAGTGGTGATGGAGGAGACGAAGGGGAGGAAGAAAGAAAAAGGGTAATATTGGGATTTTGAAAATTTATTTAGAAATAAGGGAGATAAATCTAGATATTAAAAAACTAGAGGGGAGTAAGTGTAATATTGAAGAATCTCAGGGGAGGTCCCTGTAATTACCCCAATTATTTATATTCTACCTCCAATGGATGCACAAGATTATAATATTAACATATTGATATTGTTAATTTATTATATTTTGATACTGTGATTTTATATTCTCCCTTTTGATTTTTCGTTTATGATGATCGTCCGTCTTAGAAAAGAGACAACTGGAGAACAGGAACTCAAGAATTTGCTTCTCAAAGAATGAAAATGACATGAAATCTTGAGATGGGTGATGAATTCCGTGGTATACTACAATTTGTGGCTCTTTGTTCTCTTTGGATTTAGGTAGAGTTCTGCTTTTTTTATTGGTTTGTTTGTTGAGAATCCTGCTTTTCGTAAATGATAATGCATAGCATAAGAAAAATTGGGAATATAAATAACTAAGGTCATAGACATCACCAAAAACTTTGATAATTAGATGGCACTAAGCATGTGCCAAATGACAATATGAAAGATTATCTCTCAAGCAAAAATTTACACTGTTCTATATTGTACCATATTTTATTTTTTTATTTTTTGTTTATAACCTTTTTGACATAACTTTATATTTGAAATAGACTGCAATGGAAACATGATTTCACATTGCTTGAGTTGGCAAAGGAGACTTCAGATAGCAATCAATGCCGCATATGGTTAGTATACCTCCACTTTTTGCTTTCAAATTTACTTATAAGTATTCTTGAATTGATCCCCAGTTACCCACTATAACTGTGCCTATCGATCACTACATGTCACTGAAAATGATAGCTTGCTTCTACCAGTGAGTGATGAACTCGATAGTGTAAAGTTTTTTTTCTCTCTCTCTATCCCCCCCCCCCCCCCAAAAAAAAAACATCTTTGATTTATTCTCAGAAAACACAATGAAACATTATTAGAAAGTTTTGTTTTCTGTCTCGCATCCTATCTCCTTTCCTGTGGAAGTTTCATGATTATGGTTCTTGGAGCTGCCATGACACATTTTTTGTTAGTGAGGCTTGGCTTTGAGTTCATTCTGTTGTTCCTTTTGGGCTTTATCCATTTCCTTCCTTGATGGCTATGCCATAGGGATTGGATGTGGATTGTGCAGGTTGTGATGTATATGTGGATCGTTTGTGGTTTTTTCTGATTTGGTTGATGCTTTAGTGTTTGTGTCCAAAAGTTCGGTGTAACAATGAGGCTGGTCTTTCAACTGAGTATTCCATGTTTGGATATTACCTTAGCATGGAAGATGGTACATGGAGTTAAAAGATAAATGATAGGATCATAGCATTAGATAAGAAAAATGGAAACATAATGTGTAAACAGTAACTATGTTTGTGTCTATATTAATCACAACATGAAAGAAATAAAGGTTGCTAGGTATTAGAGAGACACAGCTATTCTCCCAATTCCAAATCTAAGATAGCCCCTTAGTATCCCTCCCCTTGCCCATATAGGCTCTTTCCTAACCAATTAGAATATTCTCTCTTTGCTTAGGTGGCAGAGCTAGTTATAAAACCTCTTACCCATTGTTTACATACTTCAGCAGCCTCCTTAGGTAACATGTGTATTCCTTTAGAGATTAATAGAGCCTTAACATAAAAAATAAAAAAAAAATCACCTTGGACAAGGTGATGTACATGGAGGTAAACAATAGTGCTGAAATAAAGGGCTTCCTCCTGGGTCTCAGATCTTGAAAAGTATGGAGGGAAGTTTGCTTATCACAAAGGAACATCCAATCAAGCCCCTTAGCTTTAAATCTAGGGGTTAGTTCCCAATTTTGTGGGAACCATAAAACATGATGACATTGTAATATCTTCCCATATCTGGTTCTTCTCATCAACCCATATCTTCACCTCTTCCATCCATATGTAGTCTCTCAACACCTTCTACCCCTAATTGCATTCTAAAGTCATAGGTTTCAGAAATCTAAGGGCTTGTTTGGTATGAGTTTCCAGTTTTCTAAATTTTACGAAGGAAATATTGAAAATTCTAAAGACCACGGGCTTGTTTGGTTTCAGTTTTCAGGAAAATTGGGAATGAAATTGAAAACTGGAATTTTTAGTTTTCTCACAAAATCTAGAAAATTGAAAAATTGAAAACTGGAAGCTCAAACCAAATAGGCCAATTCTAGTTTTTAGCTTTCATTTTCAGTTTTTAGTATTTTCTTCCCAAAATCCTGGAAACTGAAAACTGAAAAAATTGGCAGAGAATTGCTACCTAAAGAACCCAATGTCGCTTCTCATCATGTCCACACCAATTGTCCTTCAATAAAACAATCCTCCATACTCTAGTCCTTGTTGACTTAATTTTCTTGGAATATTGTTAGAAGCTATCCCCATGTTGTTCCGATTCCAATAACCCATTTTTAAGTCTCAAGTATTACAAACTGGCAATCTCAATGGGAGTTCATTGGCATTAGAGGCTTCACACTTAATAACAACAACAAGGCCTCCAAATGCCAAGATGCTGCCATTTTCTTGTAGATTTGATTGTTTAAATCGGAAAGCCCACAACTCCATGCTATCAAAACCATAGTTGGCCCAAGCCTCCTTCCTATGTCTAACTTCCCTTGCCCATAGAGGATGAAAAGAAGTCATCCAGGTTCTCAGCCCTTCAAACAAGGCAATGCTCATTTCAAGGACTCCAAAAAGTTTGCTAACATTAGAGAAAGAAGTTTCATCTCCACTAAGGTTGGGTAGGATCACAAAATCCATGAAGTGAGAGTTAGATGTGCCCAGGGCTGAAGAGTAGGCAACTTGAGGCTCATGCAACTGAGCGAGCAACTCGAGAGCTTACAACGAATTCCTTGCCATTTATGCCTTGTCTAAAGACATGTCCAGTAACACAGGGAAATCCACAGTCCAATGTGTGAAGGACGAATATTGAACATTCCAAAAGAGGAAGGATATTTGCATATGAAATCGGAGGTTGTAATTTGTTCTCCTTTAATGGTAGTGTGAGAATGTCTAGACAAAAAGATTAACCACCCCTTCCCATATGTTAGTGTTAAACCCCTCTAGAATTTCTTAATTGTAATGTCTTACCTTGAGAAGTGGTATTCCCTAATGAAACAAGTTGTGCGAATTCTCTGGTCATTTCCCTTGCTCGTTCTCCTAGTCTCCTCCCTCAGCGGCCTCCTCCTAGTAGCTTCTCCTCTAAATTCTAGGCTAGAATCAACAGTTGATGCTACTAGCCCCACCTCAACATACCCAAGGTAATGGTATATAGCCCCAAATGTGTTTATGTGGCCAAATAAGACAACCAATCCTTCTTCAAATATTGGACCTTGGCCCATTAGGTAAAAAATACAATGCCACCAGGTTTTCTCTGTTGCCCTGCTCTCCTTCCACCTCGGCGCTTTACGTGAAGCTTCCAAGATTGGGCCTGAGCAAATTACTTGAGAGAATGACTTGTTTGGGCAGAACACCATCCTTCTCTACATTCTGATTGGGACTGGCCCATTATGGTTAGAAATGAGCTCCCCTGACAAATAATATCACTTTTGTCCTCACCCCTCTTTCTTGCGCAATCGTGATGCTTCTAATGGAGGGAGATGGTGTGGTCATCTCCTTCTGCGTCTCAAATCAGTTTGCCCTCGGCTGTGGCTTGCCGGTTGTCGCACACGAGTCTTGGTCAGGCAGTTTCGGCAGTGGGAGTTGGATCAGCAATCTCGAAACCCGAAATTCCTCCACCATGGGGTGCCCTTCTCTCTTCTTCTCAGTCATATCGCCGCTTGTGACATTTTGTTTGGCTGCCGTTTCCGGCTATGTTTTCCTTGTCCTGCTCGGCTTGGCATCTAGACACTCTAGCGATGCAAGTTTAGCCGTCATCCTCAAAACTTTTGTTACTTCCTCGCCAAACTCCATCACCCCCATACCTAGTGGTTCCAGCGGCGGATGTCAACCGACCTCAACGCCCATACCAATCAAGATGGCGTTAACTTCAGCATTGTATTTGTACAAACCACCATCATCTTCCTTGTGTGACTTGGCCTCCTTCGCTACTTGAACACAACGACGTGGCTCCATCTCTTCTGTTGTCCACTTCTCTCTATCACTCAAGACCTATAGTGGAAACAGTTGCTCACTTCCTCGCTCCCCACGACCTCCGTAGTGGTTGTCAGTCATCTCATCGATAACCACTGCCACCGCATTGTACTTGTGATCTCGTTCCTCTTCTGCTGATTCACCCCCCATTTTTTCCTTCTCAATTGAATATGCAGAAGTGGGACCAAAGTTGACTTCTTTCATTCCCTCTTCGTCCATCAGTTCCTTCATCTCAACCGAATCTGAGCACAGAATATGGTGATCAAGCTCCACTCCATTTGGTTCAACATCTGCATCCTCTTCCTCCTCTTCATCCTACATGCTTTTGAAAAACACATGAACATCAGGAGGCCAATCATCCATGGAGGATCTCCTTCTTCTCCTCCACCACCGATCTTCATCACCCTCCCATACTGATAGTCGACGCTAGTGGTACCGTCCTCTTATAAGGTATTTAATTTTCTTCTAATTTTGCCCCATCTTCATCCTCTGCTTCATCTTCTTCTTCTTTGATGTTGACTCCATGGCAGTAGCAATACACATGGTGTCTGGCATAGGGCTCCCAAGATGGGGAGCTCTGATACCATTTGATAGGATCATAGCATCTGATAAGAAACATGGAGACATAATGTGTAATTTGTAACTGTGTTTGTATCTGTATTAATCATTAAATGAAAGAAACAAAGATTACTAGCTATTATAGAGACCCAGCTACTCTCTCAAGTCCCAATCTCAATTCTGAGATACCCCTTTGAGTATCCCCTTGCCTATATAGGCACTCCCCTAACCAATTAGACTATTCTCTCTTTGACTAGGTGGCAGAGTTAATTACAAAACCCCTTACCCATTGCCCACATATAGCAGCAGCCCCGTTAGGTAACATGTGTATCCCTATAGGGATTAGAGCATTAACATCAAATATTACGGGACCTAATAAAGTTGCAGAATTCGCATCTTTTGGCTTTAATGTGATTTGGTTACAACCTGAAGGGTATATTCCAAACGGTTTATATAATTTAAATTCTAGGTACTTGAATGAAATCCTTCTAATGGTCTAATTATTTCACAGTTGCTGACTTGGGATATATTTGAATTTTTGGATAGATGACCCCGTGTTAGTTAAATTGCTTGCAATTGAAGCATATTTTATAAGCAATACAATTTAAAAATATCATTGTTATTGATTCTTTTAAGTAGTTGGCAACATCCATTCTAGGTGCTGAAAAAAGATTCTCACTGGATAAAATTGATAGCACTATTCATACATTCTAGGTACTGTTATGCTCATATTATCCCACTATAACTGTTTTCCTGCCTATACTAACTATCTAATAGCTATCATTCCCTAACTGCCTGACAGTTATTGCTGAATTTGCTTGTTTCTCCTCTCATAGACCCTCCCATACATAGGGTCCCTAACATAACATCTCGAGCTAGATCTTGGCTCCTTGTCCCCACCCGCATCTGAATCACTCGAGCTAGATTTCGGCTCCTCGTCACCGGCAATACGTTTTTCTTCCATGAAAATGGGTAAAAGGTATTGCTCGACGTAGGCATATTTAATACACGCATATCCCCCTTTTCCAAATTTCATGCCATAACTATTTAAATAGATCCAATCTCCTATTTCGTCGTCATATTCAATGAGAACAATAGCGTGATAATTTATCTTCGCTTCTTGTGGCACTTAAGGTAACTCGGGTTGTTTTTCATTCCATTCCTTGAAGTTGTTGCAAATCTAGAATGCCGCATATACTCCTTCTCTTATATATTGTTTGACTTGGTCGTAATCCCTGCTACCATCTATTCTTTTTCTAGCCAACTCTCATATACCTTTAATTCTAAAGGTATAGTAAGACTTTCTCTCTTTTTTTCCAAATCCCCATGCACTCACTCCTTTCTTAAATAGTGTTTCCATACCGAATTGTATGTCAAATTGACCTCGTTTGGTTCTGTCTATTAGTTGACCCATGGATAATTGCCCTACTTTTCGATCTTTCTCAGGTTTCTCTGCTTCCTTTTTTGCATGGTCTCATTTTGCACGCATTGATTAAGGCGTGTTGCATACACATTGCTGTTACATTTTAAAAGAGAAAAATGATTATAAAATCCTAATAATTAATGAATAAAGAAAAAAATATGTTTAATATAATTCTTACGAGTATTTGCTTGTTCTCTAACTCTATATGGCAAAATCCTCACGTCATTTATCTTCTGATCTCTCCAATCAAATTTTATCATTGCATTATCCATTTAGGTAGCCGTTCCATGAGAAAACCCTAATCAACTTTAAAACCCACATATCAAGCTCAAGCAAACTAATCATTCCACCACTATCACTTAGAACACATTCAAAAATTCCATTTTCCACTTAGAATTTTACAACTACACAAACTAATAATTTGCTCAACACAATCTTCCAAGAATACAATCCCATCCTCCTTTTTATCAAGCAAAAACCATAACATGAGTTAAGAGTAAGGGCTGTAATTTATTTCTTAGCATGTCAAGGCATCGACATGGTTAAGGGGCCATGGCTTTTGGAGCTTTGAGGAAGAAGAGAATGGGGGAATGGTGGAGGTGGAGGTGGGGCGCTGTTCACCACTTAAGAGTAGGGTTTTTTTTTTTTGGTTGATGGAAAGGGTGTGTTGATGTAATATGATAGGGATAGGTAAGGGTAACTAGGTAATTTCATATAGAAAACACTAAAATAATTATTTAAATCAATCCAATTATTTTAATGTTGTCTTGAAATTTATATTGGAAGGAGCTCTAAATTTTTAAAACGCTTTAATCCTTAACATTTAAATAAATCAACACAACAATTAACATAAACATGCACTCAAACTGCTAAGAGAGGAATATCTAATTATTCATTTAAAGGTTCTAAAGCCAAGCTCAATTTTTAGTTTTATATTTTATTGTTGGAATTTTGGTTTTCATTGATTTTATTGATAAAAGGGTTGTGGAATTTGATGATTTTCAAGACTAGGAAACCATGTCGATGCCTTGACATGCTGAGAAATAAATTACAGCCCTTACTCTCACCTCTTGTTATGGTTTTTGCTTGATAAAAAGGAGGGTGGGATTGTGTTCTTGGAAGATTATTTTGAGCAAATTATTAGTTTCTGTAGTTGTAAAGTTTTAAGTGGAAAATAGAATTTTTGAATGTGTTCTATGTGATAGTGGTGGAATGATTAGTTTGCTTGAACTTGATATGTGGGTTTTAAACTTGATTAGGGTTTTCTTGTGGAATGACTGCCCAAATGGATAATGCAATAATAAAATTTGATTGGAGAGACCAGGAAATAAATACGTGAGGATTTTGCCACATAGAGTTAGAGATCAAGAAAATACTCAATAAGAATTATATTAAACATATTTTTTTTGTTATTCATTAATTATTAGGATTTCATAACCATTTTTTCCTCTTTTAAAATGTAACAACAACGTGTATGCAGCATGCCTTAATCAACGGGTGCGAAATGAGACTACACAGAAAAGAAGCAAAGAAACCTGAGAAAGATAAAAAACTAGTGCAGTTATCCGTGGGCCAACTGATAAACAGAAACAAACGAGGTCGGTTTGACATACAATTCATTATGGAAACACTAATTAAGAAATGAGTGAGTGCATGGGGATTTGAAAAAAAAAAAAAAAAAAGAGAGAGAAAGTCTTACTATACTTTTAGAATTAAAGGTATACGAGAGTTGGCTAAAAAAAGAATAGATGGTAACAGGGATTACGACCAAGTTAAACAATAGAAAAGAGAAGAAGGAGGAGTATATGCAACATTTCAGATTTTCAACAACTTCAAGGAATGGAGTGGAAAACAACCAGAGTTACCTTATGTGCTACAAGGAGCAAAGATAAATTATCACGCCGTTGTTCTCATTGGATATGACGACGAACAAGGAGGTTGGATCTACTTAAATAGTTATGGCATGAAATTTGGAAAAAGAGGATATGCATGAATTAAATATGATTGCATCAAGCAATATACCTTGTACCCATTTTCATGGAAGACAAACGTATTGCTGGTGATGAGGAGCCGGGATCTAGGTTGAGTGATTTGGGTGCGGGTGGCGCAGTGTTGTCAAATGGTAGCCATGGCAGCGCCATGGCGTGGCGGATTTTGGCCCCTTCGCCATGAGAAGATTTGTACATTATGTTGGCCCAATGGCGGATTTTTGGTCTCCCGCCATCTGCCATTGACAACTTTGGGGTGGCGACAAGGAGCCGAGATCTAGCTTGGATTATTCTGTTAGGGACCCAATGCATGAGAGGGTCTATGAGAGGAGAAACAAACAGAATCAACAGTAACTGTTAGGTAATGATAGCTATTAGATAGTTAGTATAGGCGGGAAAATAGTTATAGTGGGATAATATGAGAATAATAGTGAATGTATGAATACTGCTATCAATTTTATCCAGTGAGAATCTTTTTTCAGCACTTAAAATGGATGTTGCCAACTATTCAAAATAATCAATAACAATGATATTTTAAAATTGTAGTGCTTATAAAATATGCTTTCAATTGCAAGAAATGTGACTAACATTGGGCCATCTATCCAAAAATTTAAATATAACCCGTCAGCAACTGTGAAATAATTAGACCATTAGAAGGATTTCATTCAAGTACCTAGAATTTAAATTATATGAACCGTTTGGAATATACCCTTCAGGTTAAACAAACTCCGTAGGTAGTGGTAACCAAATCACAGTAAAGCCAAAAGATGCAAATTCTGCAACTTTATTGTTAGGTCCCATAATATTTGATGTTAAGGCTCTATTAATCTCTATAGGGATACACATGTTGCCTAATGGGCTGCTGATGCATGTGGGCAATGGGTAAGAGGTTTTGTAACTAACTTTGCCATCTAGGCAGAGAGAATATTCTAATTGGTTAGGGGAGAGCCTATATGGGCAAGGGGAGGGATACTCAAGGAGGTATCTCAGAATTGGGGCTTGAGAGAGTAGCTGTGTCTCTCTAATACATAGAAAGCTTTGTTTTTTTCATTTAGTGATTAATACAGTTACAGATTACACATTATGTTTCCATTTTTCTTACTAGATGCTATGATCCTATCAAATGGTATCTGAGCTCCCCATCTTGGGAGCCCTGTGCCAGACACCATGTGTGTTGATATAACTCTATGATCATTTCATAATTGTGATTCTTTTATATGATCTTTTCGATAGATCTACAGCCAACCAATATATCATGCTGTTGACAGATGGTGTTCAAGAAAACACCCCAACAGTGGATTTGTGAATAAATTCTACAGGTTGAAACTGCATCGATTGCCAGCTTTTGAGCTAAATCTGTTCAGAATATGTTTTAGAATAGCCTGTGATTTCCACTACTGGACTCGTAATGCTCTTTCTTATTTCAATCAAGTTATAGGAGTTCTAGGGGCCATAAGCTTCTGGCTATATATTTCCCGGTAGAGATGTACCTTGTGCAGAAGAAATTTGGAGCTTGGTCTAGGAAATGGATTGTTCTTAGAATTTTTAGCTCTTTTTGCTTTCATGTGTCAGTGGTAAGTCTAGTGGGGTCACTTGAAGGAATCGTAAGTGAGAAACTTAGCTGAAAGGGTTTATGCTTATGATGTTTATTTTGTTTGTGTAGTTTGGTTGCTTTTACTTTCATGTAATTCAGATTCAATTTAATTCTATTTAGTATATAGAGTTAAATAGGGGATGAAAACTGGAAATGTTCTACAAGGAATTTCAGCTTATTGGTGCAGAATTCATATCAAAGCATGTGTAATGCTACATAAACAACTCAACAAAAAAAGGGAAGAAGAAGAAGAATTGTACTGTTTGCCAGAAAATTAGACTCATCTCTAAATTTTTGCAGGGTGACACACATCAAAATTGCATCATGCAGTCCAAGAGAGCAGACATTTTTCTTAAAGTAATGAAGATGAGTTGTTTCCAAATTCTTGGAGCTAATAATTAAAGAACAAGGAACAAGATCACATTGTTGAATGCCATGTACGTGTAATATATATATATATGGAACTATGACTAGAAACTAGAATAAGTGCTTAAGTAATTTTCAACAACATAAAAGGAACATATTGTCTCATTTTGGAGAATAACCTGCTTGTGTACTACTGCCTTCTCTAGCACGCTCGGTTTGATGGCTGTTTTCATATCAATAATGTTTGGGACACCCACTTTGCTTGATACAGAAAACATTATTGATTTCCTTTCATCCATTATATGATTGAATACAACAAAATACATACTAAAAACTTGGGTTTGGGAATAAACTCCACATGTGTATAAATCGTATAATGCGTATACTAAATAAATTAGTATTAAAAATACATGTAAATTTTCATGCTTGACGAATATTTCATACAATAAAACTAATGAGTACTAAATATTAATTGATGTTGTTCACACAGCATTGTGCGTAGCTATTAAGAATTGATAGGAACCTGGGGAATTGGGTGAAGTATATTGGGCCTTAATGTAATTAGTGCATCATGAGTGAGAGAAACGTGTGAAAGAATGAAATGTGCTGAGGTGAGTGTAATAGAATGTGCATGTGTGAGGGGAGTGACGTGTAGTGAGGTGTGTAACAGAAAGTGCATATATGTGAGAGTGAGCACTCTATATAGGAAGGGAATTGGGGATGGGGAGGCAGGCTGAATTTTGGCTTAGGCTTTGGGAGAGGTGGACTGCTATAGTATCTAGGGTTTCTCCTCTTATTCTGCATTTTGTTTTCTCTATATTTTCTCTTCAGTCAAATATCAATTTCTTCTTTCATTTTCTGTTTATTCTGTGGTTTCTATCATTTGGCATCAGAGCTCCTTTCCTGGAGTTGTGGGGCCTTCTGCTAAAGTTGCCATGGAAGCCAAGATGAAGAACATGGAGAGGAAGTGTGAGGAGTTGATGTGGTACTTGAGAAATCAGAGGCGAGCTAGGCCTTGAGAGAGGACGCCGCCGAGGAGAACTCACCACCGGGTGGAGCTGGAGGACCGATGGAATGGGGGTACTAGAAGGGTGAGGGAATCACAAATCACTCGTCTTCACAAAGAGCGTCGCGAATTTCGATCTCACCATCAGAAAGAGCGATACTCCCCTCATACTCAGGGAAGTCCTTCGCGACATAGAGACGATCCTTCTAGGGGGACCAGGCCGCCTGACTTTCCTCGGGACTGTAGGCCACCTCAGCATCACGTCAGAGGGAAAGAAATCAAGGGAAAGAAATCAAGGGCAACCATCGAACATGGACATCACGCTACTCATTGCATGACAAGGAAGAGAATGCAAGAAGGAAGAGGAGCGGGGAACTATGGGTGGGAGGTTGACATCCACCGCCAGACCTAGACCCTCCGGCGAAAGACGACAAAATACCAACAGAGGAACAGCGAGCAGCAACAAAGTCGCAGGTGCCGGCAGAATTGCGAGCAACTGCAGAGCTGCGAGCGGCACCGAGATTTGTGGTGGAGAGGATGACCAGAAAGTCTTCCCTGATGGGGAACCAAGAAGCGCAGAGGCTAGAGGAGTCTTCATCGCTGGAAACGAAGGGGAAAGGAGCTTCGTCGAGAACCCGGTTGATATCAACTCCATGCATGACGATCCAAACACCACTTCCAGATCAATCGGACCTCGAAATCGAGTCAACCTGGGCAGAGGAGGTGTCACTGGAGATGGAGGATGCTGAATGGGGTCCCTCTAGCTGCTGTGCGAAGAAGAAGACGACTAGAGGAGAGATCCAGCACTCTTGTGGCATTTCTAATGTATTGGGCCTGACCCATATAGATGAGGTTAGTAGTACTGAGCTTAAAGAAATAGCTACTGACGGGGCCCAAATGTATGAAGTAACTACAATGTTCTCAGAAGACTGTGGGGTTAAAAATGGTCCAATTTTTAAAAGTCATCTAATTGGGCTGTGGCCCAAGGACCTTTCTATTATATCTGTTACTACTGGACCAGAAAACATCTCTGTGACTACTCTCACCCACATACTAGCTGGCACTAAGAGGGTGCTTCCTTCTAAGACTTTTTTCTTATATGAACAAATGGTTTTTGTTAAGTCCAAGGATCCTTTTGGAGGCCGTATTTTTCCTTTTGACTCAGAAGAGTGTTTCTGAAATACAAAGGAATTATCCACTGTAACATGCTTGGCGGACTCCATATGGGAGATCTCAAAGGGGAAAAATAACCAATCTGCTATTGCATGTCATATTAGGTATCTTGTGGGTCAGTATCCACTGTTTTCAACAACCCATTGGAAGTTTCTGAAAACTGTGGTGAAGATGGATATTCTCTGGTCTGGTTTGGGGATAACGTGGAAGAGATTATTGGTGTCTTAATTGGAGAATTGATGATTTTGTTGAAGGGTGGTGTCACTACTCTTGTGACTTTTTCTGATAATTTGGTAGAAGCAAAAATGTCCATGCAGAAAGCTGCTGATGTCCCAGAGTTACCTATGCTATATTTAAATTTTGGGCAATGGCTACCCATATTGATCAATTTTGTTATTAATGGTGTGGGTCAACGCTGGTTCTTGATTTCCTTAGAGTGTTTCTCTTCTCTCAAGAAAGCAATTCCTGTGGCTGATTGCTTATGTTGCAGTTATCCTAAATGCTGTAGAACATTTGAGAATCTTGCTTGTGATGAAGGAAGAAGCATGACAGTATCTTGTGGTTTTGAAGTTAACTTCGGTGATCTTGATAGTGTTTTAAGGGAGGAAATACTACAATGGCAATTAGTTGTAGCCCCTGCAAAGGTGATGTCTCAATGGGTTGCACTGTTGGTTCTCTATTTCAGCTTGACAGAAGCTGCAACATTAATTATTTTCCGGAAGAACTCTTTAATAAAAGGATTAAAATCAAATGGATTGGTTGAGAAGGGGAAGCTAGCCAAAGGAAATGCAGATGCTATTCCTCCAAAGGAAACATTTCTGGGTATTCCCAGGTTCATTCCCTGGAAGCTGGTATCAGAGTTAAAATGATGACAATATTCTTCTAAAAATCCTCAATGAAAGGGAGGGACATGAAAATGCAAATGAGGGAGCTATGGTAGTGCTGAGACATATTGGTAAGTTGCAAGATGGTACTAAATTTTTGAAGGGCCAGAAGGATGATGGTGAGCGGTTTGGATTCAAAACAGATGAGGATCAACTAATTGAGGGGCTTGATAGAATAGTGCTGATGAGGATGAAGGATGAAATAGCATTCTTAGGTATTACCCCTGAGTATGTTGTTGATTCTAATGCACTAGTATTTAAGTTGGCTTCTATCTCTACACAGTGTTATGCTGCATATGCTTCCAAGCTAACAACATCAGAAGTTGTTATACTTGGCAGCAAGTAGCAGCAGAAATTCAGGGAACCCCTACTTGTGATATCAACTGGGGAAAGGGTGTCATTGTCAGCAATGACCAGGACGGTTATTATTTGCAGGTTAGCAGCACCTATGTTGGCACTAAGAACAAGGGTCTTGAGGCATCATGCTTCAAACAAAACAATGGGATCCAGGCGACCATTTCTACATTGCAAGCATACTTTCCTCCTTTTTCAAGACTCGGTACTAAGGAGGAAGCTTTGCTTTCCAAGGCATCACCTTGAGGACAAGATGAATCTTTAGAGGGGGAGTAATGATAGGAACATGGGGAATTGGGCGAAGTATATTGGGCCTTAATGTAATTAGTGCATCATGAGTGAGAGAAAGAAGGTGTGAAAGAATGAAATGTGCTGAGGTAAGTGTAACAAAATGTTCATGTGTGAGGGGAGTGACGTGTAGTGAGGTAAGTGTGTAACAGAAAGTGCATATATGTGAGAGTGACTACTCTATATAGGAAGGGAATTGGGGATGGGGAGGCAGGCTGAATTTTGGCTTAGGCTTTGGGAGAGGTGGACTACTATAGTGTCTAGGGTTTCTCCTCTTGTTCTACATTTTGTTTTCTCTATATTTTCTCGAGTCAAATATCAGTTTCTTCTGTCATTTTCTGTTTATTCTGTGTGGTTTCTATCAAGAATCTTCCCGTAAAAAAACATTGTAGTTGAACCAGCAATCACGTTGACGACAACACGTGAACCGAAAAAAAAAAAAAAGAAAGCAGAAAGATGTCAATATATTAAAGTGTAATAGCATAAGGAATGAAAAATGTAACTTTAAAGTTTTGGTTGAAGGTTGCAATTCATTGGTACAATTTTTCTTTTTCTTTTTCTTTTTTTAAATTGTGTTAATATAGGCTTTAAAAATGATGCACACTAATAATATTGAAAAATTAACTTTAAAACATCATCCATATAAAGTATTTTACTGTTAACTAATCAGAAACTTGTATAAAGGTAAAAATCAGATACATCTGATCATGTATCAATGTATTACTAGAGAACTTGGAAGTACTGGAGAGGGCGGCCTTGATAACTGCAAGGGAGCTATGAAGGCATTTAATGCAGCGCTTTCAAAGTGTTGCATTCGAGAGAAAAGGCAACGCTTTTTCTTTTTTCACTACTGGTTGCCTGATATCACAAAACCCGTTAGATTAAAAAGTGTTGCTCTAGGCTATGCTCTTGCCATTTTCATCATTAGTGTTGCCTATAATAACAAAACAGGCAACGGGTATAAAGTGTGGCTTTAAATAGAAAAGGTGTTGCCTTGGTACACCAAAAGTAATGTTTTAATAGTGTTGCCTTATAGGGGAAAAGGCAATGGAAACGCTAAAGGTATACTTAGTTGGAAAGTAAAAAATAAGGGTAAATTTTTTATGACTGAGTTATATGTGTAATTTTACACATAGAACTCAATCAAGGAAAATTAATCTCTATTTTTACCTTCAAACTAAACATATCCTGCCTAAGGATGAAAGTATTGCCTCCACGGCAACACTTTAAAAGCGCCGCCCGAGTCATGTTGGAATGTGAAGTTAATGGGCTATTCTTTTATGGGTAATGTTATGGGCTATTGCTGATGCTGCGCTTACGAGTCAGTTTAAACAAGTCATGTTTTTTTCGATTTTCGAAATAGCTTTGTTGAGTTGAAAATTCAACGGAGTAGACAATGGTGAAATTACAGATTTCCGATATTGTTTTTATGTTCATCTTTGAATGTTTCTCGCTTTATTATTATTTTTTTTATTGTTAACTTGGTTTATGTTTTCTTACAGAACATTTAATATCCAATCAATCAATATTTTATTTTATCAAAGATAGGAATGCTTTATTGATTTGGAGAAATTACACTCAGGTCCCAAAGGGCTCTTAGCTTGATAAATAGAAACAGGGAAATCCCAGCTTTGCTATTTGTGGAATGTGCCACAGATTTTTTTTCCCCTTTTTTGCCTCTATATCACCCTATTTTTAATTATAATTTCAAGGATAATCCCTTAATAAGAAAAAAAAGTGTGTATATAAAGTATAATTTATTTGTGACTTTGTAGTATCCATATATTTTATATCGTATAGAAATTTTATTTTTAATATAATTTTGTATTATGTGACAATAATTTATTTTGGATCAAACTGTCGACAACCCTTGGATAAGTATATTGAAATGCTCAAGTAGTAACCACAGTGAATGACTATTGTCCCATGAGGACTAACGCTATTGAATAATAATTCATTAGTCTTATTTTTAATTGAACTATGATTAACAAAACACTATTTGGATCGGAGATGGCTCTAATGGTAAAATTAGTAAATCAGTAGTAAAATATGATGATCAAAATCATAGTTAAAATACTGAGTAATAATATTATAGTCTTGGATTTAAGATGATTCTTACACATGGCAATATAGCAACCATTTAAAGCATAATTTAAAGTTTAAGATATATAAATATTATAAAAATGTTCATTGAGATCGTACCACGTGTAAGATTTATCATAAGTTCAAGTCTATATTATCAATTTTAAAAAACGTTAGATATTCAAGGTTGTCTAATTTTCTTAGTAAAAGAACAACTTTTGAACTTTGAATTGAGACACTATAAGAAATGTGCAGGATACCGATGGTATTATCGATAGGTTTCCTAACTGGTCTATATTATACTGATGAGTTTACCAACGGGTATGAGCCATCAATTTTTTGGCTATCATTGGAATATTACTGATGATTAATTAAACCAGTCAAATGTAATATCTAGTATATATGTGTTAATAATCAAGTTTTGTACGGTCCTAAAGTCTCTTGGGACCCACCTATATTTTCGGGAAAACCCCAGATTGTTAAGGGTCAAGGGGTGCAGTTTGGGTGCTGTTGCTACAGAATTATATAGAACAACCTCATAACTCACTGCATCGAGTGGCGGCTTCTTTAGGCTCGTTGCAGCGAGCTTTACTAGGTTTGGCCACCCCCAAATCCTTTCCTAACCTTTCTCTCTTAATCCAACATCAAACCCTCTTTCTTCAAGATCCAAGGTAAGTGATTATTGTTGGTTTATACTAGTTTCTTTCATGTTCTTCCTCCCCTATGTTATGGGTTGTTGTTATTCTCCATTATTGTCAAGTAGGGGTACTCCCATAATATTGTTTTAATGTAGAGTTATCTAAAGAGTATTAGAGATGGTGACTCCAGCAATGCTCGAATGGTTCTCTGACAGATTGAGATAGAAGCGCGGCTATAGGCTTAGCGTGATGGGCTGTGGAACGTTGATGTCGACTTCGAGGTGGTACGTGATTGACGACTTGCGGTGGTTCACAGTTGAGCGTTAGAGATGGTAACACAATGCAGTAATTGCAATTCACTTGGCCAAGCTCTATAAGCTTGTGATTTTGATGGCTCGTTTGGATGGCGGTGGTGGGTATGTGAAAGGCTGCTGATAATGATGATGGAAGGATGAGCTGTGGAGGTTGTGTGATGGTGGTTGTTATGTGAAGAGGATGAAATGTTTAGTTTTGGGGCAAAGCTTGGTGGTGATAAAGGCTATGTTGATAGTAGCTATGGGGATGATGGCAAAGATAATGGGTTGTGTTTAATGGTGGTTTGAAGTAGGGCTCCATTTTTGGTTTGGGTTCTTGGATGGAAGGTGGTTGTTTTCGTTGATGATGATATGTTGTGAATCACTTAATTGTGATGGAAGGGACGTCAAGGAAAGGTTATGAATGGTAGGGAAAGCTGGGAACAATAGTTTCTAGTGATGAGTGCCACCGCCTCTAGTTTTGTTTTTTGTGATGGGCTCTTACAGGCTATGGGGTGTTTCCTTTTTTGTGAGATTTTGATTGTCATTCCCTCCCCCCCTCTCTCGGCTTGACTTAAACACTATCTATTTATATACAAAGATAAGAATTAATGCAGATAATTATGGAATGATTCTAATTGATGCAAATGTGATTTATTTGAAAAAATAATGCAATTAAAAATGATCTAATCAAGATATGCAAAATGCTACTGATTAAAGTAAAAAAAAGATTTGATTGATGCATGATGAAAATAAAATCAATTTGAAAAGGAAAAAGCTGAAAAAAAGAAAAAAGAAAAAAGAAAAAGATTTATTTTATTTTTATTTTTCATTTTTTCTCTTTATTTTTCTTATATACAAAAAGGGCGCAGATAAAATATGGTGTTTACAGTTGCCCCTCTTGTTTCGTACTAAAAAAATATGAAGACTATAGCTTTGACATTTTGCTGTAAGAGACAATTAAAGATATGAACACATTTTATCTGAATGATGCATGATGATTATGAATGCGTGATGCTGATATTGAATGGATGATGATGACGATGATGAGTGCATGATGGTAATGATGAATGCATGGTGACAATGCAAAATATTATGATGGATGACGCTAGATAACCAATGCATGATGATGATGAATGCATGATGGCAATGCAAAATGATACAGTAAATGGTGCTAATGTCAAGTTGATAATGAAATGTATTTGGAAACAAGATAAATGCATATGGGGTTTAAAAGCATGTGAAAAAGAATGTGAAATTTATGAGCATGTGAAAGTTAAATATGTGAAAGTAGATGCATGTGAAAGCAAAATAAAGGCATGTAAAGTTTAAAAGCATGTGAAAGCAAAATCTATGAAAGCGTGTGAATGTGAAATTTAAAAGATTTATGGAAAGTAAAATCAGACTTGTAAAAGCATGTAAAATATGAAATTTAAAAGACTATGAGAAAGAAAAATCTGTGAAAGTAAATGATCGTAATATGAAACAGAAAAGTAAATGATTGTGATGAGACAGAAAATAAAATGATGCGATAATGCGAATGAGTAAATGATGTGATAATTGCTGAAAAGTAAATGAAGTGATAGTGCTGAAAGGTAAATTATGTGATAGTGCTAAAACTAAAATGATGTGATGACCGAAAAAAATGATGTGATAACTGCTGAAAATTAAATGATGATGTGATAAGATAAACTATGCAAAATTAAATGGATGCTCAATGAATCATATATGATGCTTGCTCAAGATAGATGCTTAGGGATACAAAAAAATGAAATGGTTCATGGTGCAAAAAAGCAAATGCCTAGGGATGATTGAATGATGAATGACATGAATTGTGACAATTATGCCTATATGATTTGATAGTGTAAATGATGAATGCCCTAACATGATGAGATAACTTCACAAAAAGAGAAAAATTTTGCCCCAGTTTAGGGCATGAAAAATGTTGATTGTATGAGCATGATGAATGTCCTAAATGATTTGGTGATGAAAAAGTGTTTGACCTAATATGATATGATGACTTTACACATGATGAATGATTGTAACGCCCCGATTTTCTGTTAGAGTGAAAATAACCAAAATGCCCCTGAGGTCATTTTCGTCCCGGAATTCGAGGAAAGCCGGTCTGGCAGTACTCGAAGGGCAAACTCAATGTTGGAAGGGGATTGGATAACTTGTGTACCTTCCCGGGATCGAAAATCTCGTTTTGAAGTTTTGGTCAAAATGACCAAAACGCCCCTACGATTGTTTTACCCGTTTGCAAGTGCCGGATGAACCCGAAACTTCTCCAGATGGTTTTAAAAGGCGTTTTTATGTAGACTATGACTTTAGTTTTGGTCCCGAAGGTCCCGGGCGAAATTAGTGCGAAATTACGATTTTGCCCCTAGTTTCTTGTTTTTACGCTTAATCGCGTGATTAAGCAAACTTAAGCAATATTAGGCTCTAATCGAAGGTTAATTAATTTCCTTAATTAATCTTGAGTTAAAATAATTTATTAAAGTTGATTAGAACCTAAAAGTGCTTAATTACAACTTAAAATCATATTTTAACTTCAAGACTCCTGGTCATGGAATCTTGAATAGTATTTTCTCTTTCCAATTCCTTAAATCATGGAATTGTGTTACACATTGTTTATTCACAAATGAGTTTTTAATTCTCTAATGATGTATGAGCACTCCTAATCTTGTCATAAAATTCCTAATACTCATACTTAGCTACCTAAACTTAAGCTTAATTATTCCTAACCTTGTACCTAAGCTAATACACATTTAATCCTATCCTTAACACCCAATTACATGAGAGATTTTTCTTCCTCTCTCATGCCCCCAATCTGGCCGAAGCCATGCTCTCCCATATGCATCCCATTTGTGAATTTTTCTCACTCAAAGAGCCATGCTTTGACCTTACACAAACCATACTTTGGGTCATACAAACCATGCTTTCATCCATGCTTCCAAGGACAACATCTAGAAGCCTTTCCTCCCCCATTTTCCTGGTCAGATTTCCACCAGCCCTCTCCCCCATTTTCATGAATTATTTCATTTCAAAACTTGAAGGAAAATCACCTCAAATCACCATACTTGTCATACCTTGTCATATTTTCAATCAAGCTTGCTTTCCTAATGAATAACCAAGTGAAATAAATTAATTCCTCCATTTATTTGTGGCTGGAAAAGTTCCAGCCATGCATTGTTTCTAGAAGCCTAAATTTCATTCAAAAATTGATAGGAAATTCACTCACATCAAGCCATACTTTGTATCATAGCTTCCATACTTCAAACCATGCTTGAATGACCTTGTGTAAGAGATATTTTCTCTTCCTTTCCCTCCAAAGCCACACGGTTACCCTCCTCCCTCTTTGAGCCTTCATTTGTTTTCATTCTCTATAAATACCTTGCCTAGAAACACATGCAAACACTTTAGCTCATTTGCATACTTTTAGTTTTCTAAGCTTTCTTTGTATTCTCTCCTTTTCTCTCTAAGTTTCAAGAGAGTTTCCTTTTGTTCTTCATCTCCATCTTCATCATCTCTTCATCTCATAATCATCTCTCAACCTTGAAACACCACCCCACCACCTTAGATCATCATACAAACACCTAAACTTCCATTCTCAAACACAAGCCCACCAAGAACACATTTCCTTTCTTTTCCTCTCCACAAGGCCGAATCATTTTCCACCTCAAGGAGGAGCTCATTCTTGTTTTCCTTTTTAAAGTTCAAGCTTTGTGTCTTCACTCTAGGTATGAGTGTTTTCTAAACTTTGTTTCTTGAAAAATGAGTTTCTCTAGCTTTCTCTTGGATTTCTTTTGAAACTTTTCATTGGTTCTTTTCTTTCTTCTCATTTCGGCCACAAGGCCTTGATGAGCACATGATAGCTCAATGATGAGGACTCTTAGATGATGACTATGTGTTCATCTCAAAGGAACCTCTAGAGCTTGAGGTTTTACTTTGATTAAGTTTCAACTTCATTTTCTAACTCAAACATGATTTTTACTCAAGAAAACCTTTTCTTTTCTTGTTATTTTGGAGTTCGATTTCCTTGTTTCCTTTTCTTTAATATTTCGATTCTCCATTTCCTTTTTGATCTTTGAGGTTTTGTTTGTTTTCTTTGAGCTTGATGATGATGTTCAAGAACCTCATAGTTCCTTTGAGAACTTGGTTCAAGAACTCTAGAGCTCTCTTTGTAATGAGATATATGTTGGGTTGTTATTTTGTTAAAGTCATGGATGAGCTCAAGCTAACCATAAAATGAACCTTGCATCATGTTTACTTTATGCTATGCACATCATGTTTACTTTCCTTGCTATCACTAAGTATTCAAGATAATAAGTGAACCTTGCATTATCATGTTTATGTTTCAAGCTATGCATTATCATGTTTATATTTCAAGTTCTCACTTAATATCAAGATAATAATGAGTTGCATGTCATGTTTATTTTATGCTATCACTTTACTTTCTAATGCAAGCTAAAACAAGTGCATGAGCATGTTTATTTTTATGTCATCACTTAAATGAACCTGGAGCTCAAAGACTTGCCCATTGTTGTCTCAAACAAAGGTCTAAAATATTTATTTCCTTTGGTTCATATTTCGGCCCTAACAGGTTTTGATGCTTCTAAGTATTGAAAACTATGTTTTATAAATTTTTCTAAGCTTTTATGAGTACAAGGAATATGTAGAACTAAGTTTTATAAATTTAGGACCTCTTGAGACAAAGTTGATTTAGTCACTGCCCTCTTAAATATTTTTTATGATTTTAGATGTTAAAAATGTTTAAAACTGAGTTTTGAAAGTTTTAAAAAGGTTCCAAGAGAAACTAGTATTTTAAGTGCTTTAGAAATTGTGTTTGATGCCTTTAAATGGAGATGTTTGTTTCGGTTCTACCTTGCCATGTTTAGCCACTATATGAGCTGTGTTAATGATGATAATATGCTTATGTTTGAGTATAATTAATGTTAAGACTCATATGTGAAAGATAAGAGAAGTTAGAAACTAGAAAAGCATTAATTTGAGAGTTCTAGATCTTTTAATGTTTGAATTTGCTGGATTCTGTCCAGCAAGGTTTAGTAATGCTAATCATGGATTTAAATTAGTTTAAATGTGTAGGAATGACTCATAAATGGTTTAGGACTTGATCTTGATGCCTTAGGAGCAAACCGGACTTAGAAAGGGTCATTGTTGTGACTCCTAGGTACTCATAAAGTTAGGATTATGAATTCTGCATCCTTGAGGTCTAGAGATGTTCTTGACCATAGTGTGAGGTGAGAAAGACTTAGTTATAACCTTATAAGTTCCCGAGAGATTAGGCTTGATGATTTTTAACTTAGAATGTGAGTTGAGGATCGTAAGGGTCAATGCATAAGACACTAAAAAGTTGTTAATGCTATGATGTGTTGTATGATGCAATGATATGATACAATGTGCTTGATGCATGAGAAAATGATTGATGAAAATGTTAAAGTTTATCATAGCATGAGTTTTCATGAGAACATGTTGTGTGAATTAGCTTGTGGCAGTTTGAAGGAAATTCGGTTTAACAGCTGTTATGCTGCCGAATTTCCGTCAAACCTTAAAGGGTTGAAAGAAATGTTTATGAGTACCATATGAGTTGAAAACCCTGGGTGACACCGGTTCGGCCGAGCACCCCCAGGAGATTTTTATGTGACAAAGCACTGAGACGCGCTCACCTAGGTGACACCGGTTCAGCCGAGCAGCCCCAGGGGAGACAAATCCATGAGGGTATGAGTAGATGCAGCCTACCAAAGCGGACAAATTGTTGTGGCTTAATGCCCGCAAAGCGTTTCAAAGATGGTAATCCCAGAGAGAGATGATCCTCGCCTACCCGCATTTCAAGTAGTCGGGATTATTATTTATGTCTCGCTTATTCAAGATAATAAGCAAGAGCTAGTTACGACTAGCAGAGGTATGAGCTTATAACCTAGTTATTTTTAGGGTGGCTGATATGCTAAAGTACCATGATTGATGTCACGAAGTTGAGGAAGATTCACTTGAAAGCTATATGCCCTTATGCCACATGGTTTATGTTTATGTGCTTTGATGTGTTGTCTTATATGCTCAAGTATTGACATGCATCCATGATATAACATGTTGCATTCATAACATCAAGACGCATGCTAAAAGGAATGGACCTTGGATAATTAGTTTGAGAAACCCTAAATTGAACCTTATATGCATGATCACTATTTTATAATTAAACCCAAGGTTCCTGAGGATGTGTACGATGTAACCCTAGGATAGGAGACTCCTACTGAGATTCTTTAGTAAGAATTCTCACTCCTATCTCGTCTTTCTTCCGTCACATCTTCAGAGACCGATGGCGACGTTCGTGCTTTTCATTAACACACCTACTTGGGAGGTCCACTATGACCCGGACCACGGGTCATATCATTTTGAGGGGCAGTGTATCGTGCGAGTCTTCATGTTCATTGGATGCCCTTTTGAACATCCTGTACAGAGCTACCGTTTCTCCCCGATGTCACCTTACGACGACGCGATGGTTTTTGAGCGCGCTCGGACTCGAGATGAGAGGATTCTGCAGATGTATACTGGTGGTTCGATGCCTCGAGACTTCCAGGACTACTTGCCTCGATCCCCGAGTTCGGAGGACGACCCATCCGAGGACCCGCCAACGCACATGTATAGTGAAGTTCTGTTCCTACGCCTCAATTCGTGCGTGATGTGAGCGAGGAGACCGTTACGCAGCCGAGGCTAGCAAGGCGAGCCGAGAGGCGCCCCTACCGAGGAGCCCATGCTCAGTCTTCGTGTGTTCCCACTCCTGTTGCTCTGCGTCGATGGATTGGTTACACTCCACTGTTTCCCGGATTCCAGTAGCTAACGTCGTAGGGGAGATTTAGTGCACACACCCACATGTAGAGTGGATAAACCCTCTTTTGTCTCAAGGTTACCCACCATAGCTGCACTTGGGTAGTTTCGGTTTACTTATGCCTTCTTGTTTTATGTTGTAGTTTATTTCCGCTGTATTACAAGCTCTGCCCGTTCTTAGGGTATGACTAGCTATGTACCTCAACTATGCTATTATTAATGAAATGTTTCTTTGTTTACCTTGATCATTGTTTCTTGACTATATGCTTTACTTTATGATTTCTGATAATTGTTACGCGTGCTTTATGTTTCTGTCGTTCGACTAGTTAAGTTCGTGGCTCTTACTTTGCTTTATGTTTTCAAAAAGAAAAATTTACTCGTAATTTTCCGCTAAGTATTTTATTAAAATGATGAGACTAAGGAGTAATAGCCTAATGATTAGCCTAATATGTTCTAGAGTATTGGGTTAAAAATTAGGGTGTTACAATGATGATAAAACCAAGATGAAAATTTGCCCCTGTTTTGGCATCCAAACGTCACTTTTGAGGAAACCTTTGTCTGATCCAAGATGAGCCATTTTGACAATAGTTTGCTTTATTATTCCCTCTCTTTCTCCTCTTCTTCCCTTTTCTTGTTTCCAACTCCCCCTTGATCTCATTTTCAGCTTACGACCTTATCATGCTTTGGACTTTGCTTCTTTTTTCAATTTTGCCCCAAATTTTGTATGGATTGGCATCATTGGTTCTCAATTGAGCAAGCCCTTTTGTTTTGGCTCTAATTTTTGCTAAGATCACCCTTTTGGGTTTTCGATCTAGCGAGCTTCTTTCTTTTTTCTTTGTTCTTCTTCTTTTTTTGTTCTTTGTTTGCTCTAATTTTTGCCTAGACCGCCCTTTCAGGTTTTCACCCTAGCAATCTCCCTTTGGACTAGACATTGACTTGACTTCCTAATGTTTGGATTATGCATGATGAGGATTTGATGATGAAGGGGACCATAGGATGGAGGTGAAACAGAAGTTAGAATGAAGGGATTGAATTTGGAAGTGTGTGATATTTACAGAACATAAAGGATTAGAATGAGGTGGGGGGATATGCAATGTAGATTTCATTTGATTATCCATTTCATCGGCTACTTGACTACTCTAGACTAGAATTCATGATCAAGATTTAAATCCATGGCTATGTTACAAACATGCCTTGGACTATTAAGTCTTCATTTTTGTGAGGATGACTCTTGTTTGATCAACAGTCATTTAATTGCCGTAGCTTGGCATCATTCATAAGCATTTATAAGCTCATTTTTTGCCTGATTTTGAAGTGACAAACATTTTCCTAGGCTGCTTTTTCGAGTTTTCAATCTAGGTTGCACTATGCTCTAACTTTTTCCTAGATTTTCTTTTCTGCTTTTTAGTCTAGCGAGCTTTTCTCTCTCTCTCTCTCTCTCTCTTTACTCTAACTTTTTCCTGGATCCTTTTTCTTTCTTTTTTGAGTTTCTAATCTAGCGAGCCTTTTCTTTTACTCTTTGTTCTAAACACCTTTTTTCAAAACCAGTTTTACTAGTTTTTCTCTTAAGATGGATCTTCATAGTGTGTGACTCTTCTTTATTTTGACACTTATGATTGATACTAAGGCATTTAAGACCAAATGTTTCCTCCTCCTTTGTTATGTTTGTCCTAGGCAAATTGGTGTTGATTGTTTGAATGTTGCAACTTTCATGTTAACAATTTAAAATTGCTCTAGTTGCTGATTGAGAAAGAATGTTAGGGGTGACATTTTACTCTTTGATTATCGGCTGCATGACTATTTTTCACTAAGTTTAGCACCAGAACATATTGTTTGCATAGCTTTGGACCCTCATCAAGATCATGATTATTCATTTCCATTGTAACACAAGATTCAATTAGTGAGTTCTCAAAACTATTCACATGAGGTGAAGATGTTTGGAAGTAAAAAGGCTTTGAAAGAGTGGAAAAGAAAGCAAGAATGGTGGAAGACAGTGTGTTGGAAGAAACATACATAATCATTTCATTATTCCAAAAGCTCATATGCAACTCGAGGCCATAAAAGCCGGCATTTCATTTATCAAGTCAAGTCGAGTCATAATTCATATCCTTAAGGAGAACCACTTCACATATTCCAAAGCTTTATTGAACTTTCATCAATGTTGAGTTTCAAGGCCAAGAACAACTTCTTCAAATCTTCTCTTTAGGGGTTCCTTAGATCACCCTCTTCCTTTCTTGCTCACTTCGGCCTTGAGTCTCCTTATCTTTCATTTTTTTTTCTTGTCTATGTTCTTTTTCCTTTTCTCTTTCCTCCTTCTTTATTGGTTTGCTCATTGCTCTTAACATTGTCTCTTGGATCAAACAACATTACTATTGGATGAGCGATGTCTAAAGATGAATTTTTTTTTTCAAAATGAAATGCTACTACCTATATGATGCATATTGGATGAATTTTTTATGTATGCATGCTATGCCTATTGAATGATTCGAGAAACAAAAAATTAAAGCTTATTAATGCATGCTATCATGTATGGGAAAAATGATGCATACTAGGAAATGGATAGATGAGAGATGAGAATGTATGTTCGATGCTATGCGTGATTTTCATTTATGTCATGAATGCATGTTGATTTTTTTTTATACGGATGAATGCATGTTAAATGATTCTTGTTTTTTTTTACGTTGATTAAAAAAGATGTGTGTATGAATGAATGCCAATTTTTTTTTTTTAAATGAATGTAGACAATGCATGAATGCATGCCAAATGCTTTTTTTTTTTTTTTTCTGTGGACTATACGTGAAAAACAATGTATGAATACATGCTATGCATGAATGCATGTCATTTTTTATGAATGCATGAAAAATAAATGTCACATGATTTTTTTTTCTTTTTGGATGATGTCAATGCGATGAGAATGCATGCATGGATGAGTGATAAGGGTGAGCTATGCATGTGGTGCATGAGTAATGTAAGAAAGGAATGCATGCCATGTATGCATGAGAAAGAATGCAAGTGAATTGAGATTTTTTTTTTCAATGGATGCATAATGTATGACATGTATGTGAAATAAGATTTTTTTTTTATGGGAAAATATATTCATGTATGTTGGAGATATATACAACGAATGAGTGAGATATCAGGAAAGTGGATGCTCCTTTGTATCCTAAAAAGGTAAGACCCAGAGAACGTTCAGCCGCTAGGTTCATTCTATTAGTGCATTGGGATGGGTCTAAAATTCTAAAGGCCATGACTCCCAGATTGCCCCTACCCATGGGATAGAGACCCAGTTCATGAAAGGATCACAAGTAAGAATGAACCTTCTCAATATGACCGATCCATGATACTAGTAACAATCTGGGTGGTGTCCCGCCAAATGCTAAGTGGGCATGAAGCCCGTCAGTGACAATGTTGGGATCCCACCTAATACTCGGGTTCCACAAGCTCGGGTATAGAGCCAAAATTGTGTGTGAAATAGTGATTTTGCACTATGTATGAGGAGTATATATATTCCTACAAGATAAAAGCCAAAACAATATATGTACAAAAAGTCATATACCCTAAGGTTTGAGTGACAAATATCTACATGTAAAATAAATAACTATTTACAAATAAATAAAAGGAAGACAATTAGTAATATAAATAGAAAAAAAAATACAAAGGGGAATAATAAATATTATAAGGTTATAATTGTAACGCCTCGATTTTCTGTTAGAGTGAAAATGACCAAAATGCCTCTGAGGTCATTTTCGGCCCAGAATTCGAGGAGAGCCGGTCCGGTAGTACTCGAAGGGCAAACTCAATGTTGGAAGGGGATTAGATGACTTGTGTACCTTCCCGGGATCGAAAATCTCGTTTTTCGAGTTTTCGGGTCAAAATAACCAAAACGCCCCTGCGGTGTTTTACCCGTTTGCAAGTGTCGAATGAACCCGAAACTTCTCCAGATGGTTTTAAAAGGCGTTTTTATGTAGACTATGACTTTAGCTTTGGTCCCGGATGTCCCGGGCGAAATTAGTGCAAAATTATGATTTTGCCCCTAGTTTTGTGTTTTTACGCTTAATCGCGTGATTAAGCAAACCTAAGCAATATTAGGCTCTAATAGAAGGTTAATTAATTTCCATAATTAATATTGAGTCAAAATAATGTATTAAACTTGATTAGAACCTAAAAGTGCTTAATTACAACTTAAAATCATATTTTAATTTCAAAACTCCTAGTCATGGAATCTTGAATAGTATTTTCTCTTTCCAATTCCTTAAATCATGGAATTGTGTTACACATTGTTTATTCCCAAATGAGTTTTTAATTCTCTAATGATGTATGAGCATTCCTAACCTTGTCATCAAATTCCTAATACTCATACTTAGTTACCTAAACTTAAGCTTAATTGTTCCTAACCTTGTACCTAAGCTAATACACATTTAAACCTACCATTAACACCCAATTAGATGATCAAACCTCACCTCCCCCTTGCTGTACCAGACCTGGCCGTGCACTCCCTCCTCCCATATGCATCACATGTTCAATTTTTCAACACTCTAAGGCCATACCTCAAGTCACATATACCATACCTTATCATAACTTTCAATCAAGCTTGAATTTCCACATGAATAAATAATTAAAACAATCCATTTTTCCCATTTATTTGTGGCTGGAAAAGTTCTAGCCATGTCAAGTTTCTAGAAGCCTAATTTCATAAAAAATTGATAGGAAATTCACTCACATCAAGCCATACTTTGCATCATAGCTTCCATACTTCAAACCATGCTTGAATGACCTTGTGTAAGAGATATTTTCTCTTCCTTTCCCTCCAATACCACACAGTTACCCTCCTCCCCTTTTGAGCCTTCATTTGCTTTCATTCTCTATAAATACCTTGCCTAGAAACACATGCAAACACTTTAGTTCATTTGGTAAGTTTCAAGTTTTCCTAAGCTTTCTTGAGTTCTTTCTTTTTCTCTCAAGTTTCAAGAGAGGTTTTCCTTTCTTTTCATTTTCATCTTCTTCATCTCTTCATCTCATCATCATCTCTTAACCATCAAACACCACCCCAAGGCCTTGAATCATCTCCTAACCTCTCAAACACCTCACCTCAAACACAACCTCACTCAAACACATTTTCCTCTCCATTGTTCCTCACAAGGCCGAAACCATCAAGCCTTTGGAGGAGCTCATCATCTTGTTTCCTTTTCTCAAAGTCCAAGCTTTTTAACTTCACTCTAGGTAGGAGTGTTTTCTAAACTTTGTTTTCTTAAAAATGAGTTCTTTCTAGCTTTCTTTTGGATTTTCTTTTTGGAACTTCCTTTGTTATTCTTTCCTTGAGATTTCGGCCATGAGGCCTTGATGAGCGCATGACAGCTCAATGATGAGGACTCCTAGATGATGACTATGTGTTCATCTCAAAGGAACCTCTAGAGCTTGAGGTTTTACTTTGCTTGAGTTTCAACTTCATTTTCTAACTCAAACATGATTTTTACTCAAGAATACCTTTTCTTTCTTGCCATTTTGGAGTTTGGTTCCTTTGTTTCCTTTTCCTTAACATTTCGGTTTCTATTTCCCTTTTGATCTTTGAGGTCTTGTTTGTTTAAAAAGCTTGCTTTCTTGAGCTTGATGATGATGTTCAAGAACCTCATAGTTCCTTTGAGAACTTGGTTCAAGAACTCTAGAGCTCTCTTTGTAATGAGATATATGTTGGGTTGTTGTTTTGTTAAAGTCTTGGATGAGCTCTAGCTAACCATAAAATGAACCTTGCATCATGTTTATTTTATGCTTTGCACAACATGTTTACTTTCCTTGCTATCACTGAGCATTCAAGATAATAAGTGAAACTTGCATTATCATATTTACATTTCAAGCTATGCATTATCATGTTTATATTTCAAGTTCTCACTAAATATTAAAGATAATAATAGGTTGCATCTCATATTTATTTTATGCTATCACTTTACTTTCTAATGCAAGCTAAAACAAGTGTATGAGCATGTTTACTTTTATGTCATCACTTAAATGAACCTAGAGCTCAAAGACTTGCCCATTGTTGTCTCAAACAAAGGTCTAAAATAATTATTTTCCATAGTTGAGATTTCGGCCCTAAGAGGTTTTAAGTTTTCCAAGTGTTAAAAATATGTTTCATAAATTTTCTAAGCTTATATGAGTATAAGGAATATGTAGAACTAAGTTTTATGAATTTAGAACATCTTGAGATGAAAATGATTTAGCTACTGCCCTCTCAAGTATTTTTTTTATGTTTTTAAAGGATAAAAGTGTTTATAAATGAGTTTTGAAAGTTCTAAAAATGTTCCAAGAGAAACTAGTATTCTATGTGCTTAAAAAATTGTGTTCTATGCCTTTTATGGAGATGCACATTTCGGTTCTGCCTTGCCATTTATTGCCACTGTATGTTCTGTTTTAATGGTGATAATATGCTTATATTTGAGTAAAAAATAATGCTAAGACTCATATGTGAAAGATAGGATAAGTTAGAAACTAGAAAAGAATTAATTTGAGAGTTTTAGATCCCTTAATTATTGAATTTTCTGGATGCTGTCCAGCAAGGATTAGATTTGATAATCATGGTTTTAAATTAGTTTAAATGTGTAGGAATGACTCATAATTGGTTTAGGACTTGATCTTGATGCCTTAGGAGCAAGCTAGACTTAGAAAGGGTCATTGTTGTGACTCCTAGGAACCCGTAAAGTTAGGATTATAAATTCTACATCCTTGAGATTTAGAGATGTTCTTGATCATAGTGTGAGGTGAGAAATACTTAGTTATAACCTCATAGGTACCCAAGAGATTAGGTTTGATGATTAATAACTTAGAACGTGAGCTAAGGACCTTAAGGGTCAATGCATAAGACATTAAAAAGTCTTGAGTTTTTATGATGCTTAATTTATGTAAGTATGATATATGATACATGAGCTTTATCTATGATGAGTTTGATGTATATGCTGTGAAGAAGTTTTTACATGATTAGAATGATTATGTGATGATGTATGTGCTATGAAGAAGTTTTATATGAATACGTGATAACGTGATGATGTATGTACTATGAAGAAGTTTTATATGATGATATGCTATACCTCATAAGAAATGTTTGTATGTCTTATATGTTTTCATGGCATAAGCAAATTTGAGGAAATTCGGTCTACAACCATCATGCTGCCGAATTTCCATCAAATTTGAGGAACTTAGAAAAAGATCTTTTTGAAAATCATGAGAACTTAAATGTGACACAACACTGAGACGCCTTCTTGGGTGACACCGGTTTAGCCGAGCACCCCCAAGAAAACAAATCCGTGAGGGTATTGACACAGCTTGCCAAAGCGGACAATACTACTATGCACTAGTTACTAGTATAGCGTTTCAAAAAGGAAATGACCCTAAGAGGTGATCCTTAATTTGCCCCCTAGCTCGTACTTTAAGTCGGGATTATGTATGTTACGCTTATCATAGGATAAGTAAGAGCTAGTGACGACTAGTTAAGGTATGAGCTCATAACCTAGTTATTTTTAGGGTGGCTAATATGCTAAAGTACCATGATTGATGTCACGAAGTTGATGAATGATTCACTTGAAAGTTATATGCCCTCATGCCACATGATTTATGTTTTGATGCGTTGGCTTATATGTTCAAGTATTGACATGCATCCATGATATAACTTGTTGCATTTATAACACCAAGACGCATGCTAAAAGGAATGGACCTTGGATAATTAGTTTGAGAAACCCTAAATTGAACCTTATATGCATGTTCACTATTTTATAATTAAACCCAAGGTTCCTAAGGATGTGTACGATGTAACCCTACGATAGGAGACTCCTACTGAGATTCTTTAGCAAGAATTCTCACTCCTCTCTCTTCTTCCTTCCGTCACATCTTTAGAGATCGATGGCGACGTTCGTGCTTTTCATTGACACGCCTGTTTAGGAGGTGCACTAGGACCCGGACCACCGTTCGTATCATTTCGAGGGTCATTGTGCCGTCTACATTTTTGTGTACATGGGACGACCTTTCGCTTACTCGGTTTCGAGATGCCAGTTCACTCCTACTGCACCCTTTGGTGGTGATGACATGATCTTCGAGCGCACTCGCCCGCGTGACGAGCAGCTACGCCATGCGTCTGCACTCCGCCTCACCGTCCGTGACTACCTGGAGTACGTGCCTCGCTCGAGGATGTCTGAGACTAATCCATCCGAGGATTCGCCGACGCATATCCCTTCGGAGGGCTTCGTTCCCTTTCCCCAGTTCCGGCGAGAGGGGAGTGAGGAGACCGTTAAGCAACCACATTTGGCGAGGAGAGCCGAGATGCGCTTGCGTCGAGGAGCTCATGTTCAGCCGCCATGAGTTCCCTTCACACTCCACTGGCCCACGAAGGAGGAGATAGAGTGTTTCCCCGATTACCTGCCTCCATCACCTGGGGATCCCTATCGTCACTAGTGTCTGATGGAGAGCTTTGCGAGTACTCGAGCTCTTATGAGGATCTTCCCCTCGGTAGTACCTTTTGGGAGGGTTTTGTAGTTTGTACTCGTAGTCTAGTAGGAGGGTAGCGTTTTGGGTTTTTCTATCTTCATGCTGAACCATGTGCTTTACATTTCCTTGTATTTTATTTTCGCTGTATTACAAGCTCTGCCCGTCCCTATGAGGGTATGACTACTTATGTACCTTAATTATGTTATTAATGGAATGTTTCTTTTATTATCATGATTGTTCTTTGGTTATATGCTCTACTCTATGACTTCTGTTAATTGTTATGCATGCTTTATGTTTCTGTCGTTCGACTAGTTAAGTTCGTGGCTCTCACTTTGCTTTATGTTTTCAAAAAGAAAAATTTACCCGTAATTTCTGCTAAGTATTTTAATAAAATAATGAGACTAAGAAGTAATAACCTAATGATTAGCCTAATATGTTCTAGAATATTGGGTTGAAAATTATGGTGTTACAATAATTATTTGCATAATTCACTCTAATAGGCTTGATTCTCTAACCTTCCCGAGGGAGTCACCAAACTGTCACAATGTCCTCGAAGGGTGCCATAACAAAAATGACAACAAAAATTTATTCCTAAAATAAATAAATTTAAAAAATTGAGTCGCCATTAATTTTAATTCTGATTAAAATTGGAAAACCTTTTTATTGCAAAGCTATTTTTTGAAAAGATTTGAATCTGGGGGTTTAATTATGATTAGGGAATGGTGAAAACTTAATACTCGTGCATCCCAAATACATCCGTATAAATATGGTTACCCTATAGCTCATTATGGAAATTAATTATGACTTTAATAGTATTTATTTTTCCCCAAAAATTATAACAATATATATAAAAACAAATAAATAAAAAGAGAATAAAAAAATAAATAAAAGAAGAGAACAAAATTTAAAGAAAAATTAGTTTTGGCTTGATAGCTATTGGCTACATCGACATATCCTCTAGTGTAATAAAGAACTCAAAGCCATGTCATTCTTGTAGAAAATAATTGTGTGTTGGATGAATTTTAATTAAAAATAAATAAATAACAATGTTGATTGATTTTAATTGTGAAGAAAATTTTTGATTGATAAATTATTAAAAAAAAAAATTCACTTTTGCACATGATTTAGGTTAGCGCCAGGCTATTTAATAAATCCTTATAATTCAACAATATATAAAGGAGGCATCTACCTCTTAATCATGACCATTGATTGTTGCATAGATAAAAGAAAATTTATTTTTATTTTTGTTATTTTTTATTCTAAGATTTAGTTAAAAAACTTGGTCTAAAAATTTTTTAAAAAGGGATTAAAACACTAAAATCTGGCCCAAACCAAAACAAGAAAAAGAAAAAGAAATTAAACTAAGCTAAAAATGAACAAAAGATCATCAACAGGATACATGGTGGCAATTACGTGATGGTGCGGTGCGGCATTGATGGGTGGGGCAAAAAGGCCATTGAGAGAGGATGGTAGCTGGGCAATGGTGACTACAGCGACGCTCGAATGGTGCTCCAACAGATTGAGACAGAAGCGCGGCTATGGGCTTAGCATGATAGGCTGTGCAACGTCGATGTCGACTTCGAGGTGGTACGTGATTGACAACTTGCGGTGGTTCATGGTTGAGCGTCAGAGATAGTAACACAATACAGTGACTGCAGTTCACTTGGCTAAGTGTTGTGAGCCTGTGATAGAGGACGATGGTTGTTGAAGGGTAAGGTTTACGATGGTGGTGTGTTCACAATGAAAAAGATGGATTATGATTTTGATAGCTCATTTGGATGGCAGTGGTGGGTATGTGAAAGGTTGCTGGTAATGATGATGGAAGGATGAGCTATGGAGGTTATGTGATGGTGGTTGTTATGTGAAGAGGATGAAAGGTTTAGTTTTGGGGCAAAGCTTGGAGGCTATGTTGATACTAGCTATGGGGATGATGGTAAAGGTGATGGGCTGTGTTTAATGGTGGTTTGAAGTGGGGCTTCACTTTTTGTTTGGGTTCTTGTATGGAAGGTGGCTGTTTTCGTTGATGATGATACACTGTGAATCACTTAATTGCAATGGAAAGGACGTCAAGGAAAGGTTGTGAATGGTAGGGAAGGCTAGGAATAATGGTTTTTAGTGATGAGTGCCGCCGCTGCTAGTTTTGTTTTCTGTGATGGACTCTTATAGGCTATGGGGTGTTTCCCTTTCTGTGTGATTTTGATTGTCATTCGCCCTCCCCTTTGACTAAAACACTATCTATTTATACACAAAGATGAGAATTAATACAGATGATTATGGAATGATTTTGGTTGATGCAAATGTGATTTGTTTGAAAAAATAATGCAATTCAAAATTATCTAATTAAGATACACAAAATGCTACTGATTGAAGTAAATAAAAGATTTGATTAATGCATAATGAAAATAAAATCAATTTTAAAAGGAAAAAGCTGAAAAGAAAAAAGAACAAGCTTTATTTATTTTTATTTTTTATTTTTTCTCTTTATTTTTCTTATATACAAAAAATGGTTGGATAAAATATGGTGTTCATAAGTATTATCCATTGGAATGCCAGGTACATATTTGATTAATGCATGATGAAAATAAAATCAATTTTAAAAGGAAAAAGCTGAAAAGAAAAAAGAACAAGCTTTATTTTTTTTTTTCTCTTTATTTTTCTTATATACAAAAAATGGTCGAATAAAATATGGTGTTCATAAGTATGATTCGTAGCAACTACCAGGTACATATTTTGAGGACTTGAAATTGGAATGTCGACAAGTGTGTGATCCATTGGGCACGATTTTCATAGCCACAATTATGCTAAAGTCAAATTGTTAAAGTTATATGAATCAAGAACTCTCAAAATACTAAGAATTTAGGGGCTTTTGTTCACGAGGGACTGTGAACCCACCCTTTAGTTATGAAATTTCAATTTTGTTGATTTTATTTATTTCTGTTGAGTTATGTATGATGAGATGTATTTAACAGCCATGGAGGCAATAATATTAAACAGCCATGGAGGTAATATTATTAAACGGTCACGGAGGCAAGCTTTTAAGGAATAGAGAAGTTTGGGACCTAGTAAGGTGCCCATAGAGAACAAATATACTTACGAATAACTACGACCATTCCTTTATATGTATATATGTGTATCAAGTTCAAAGTACTTTTGGATACGGCTCAGAATAGTTTAAGAGTTTATTTCACAATGTTTATGTATATATGTTGAAATTGTTTGTTTTCATTATTATTATTGTTATTATTGCTATCATGATTGTTGTGCACCTTGGTGGCTGTCCTATAAAAGGGGTTATGGGTGATTATTTACTCACTGAATTTTAGATGAAACTCACTTGTCTCCCTTTTTTTCCTTTACAGATACATTAGCTAATATGGGTTCCTCGCAGCCACCTCCCCACCAGCAATAGGGCGTTACAGTTGATGAGCTTCACTTTGGAGTGAAGTATCTTTGTCGTGGTCATAGAGTGCTCCAGTGTCACTGTGGGTAGGTCCTGGACCGTAGCGATTGTTTTGCATTTTGCATATCATGATAGTATATTTTGATTTGTAATTAATGATTTAGCATTCACGGTTATTTTGTATTAGAGCAGCTGTATATACATATATGTTTTGTATTATGATTTACAGTACTTATATTTGATTTATGAAATATCAGTTATATTTATATTGACACTAAAAGTAGGTGATTTGTATATAGAAAGCGAAATTATGTTTTAAATGTTTTCTATGGTCCAAAAATAGGAATACAGAGTGACTTAGCAATTAGAAGGCTTATATGGGAATGAGATTCCTCACGTGCTGGTCACGATCCAAATAAGGTCGTGATAGGTAATTTTCGACGAGTTTACCAATTGTAATAATAATGAAGACCAATTGGTACAATTAGATCAAAGGCATCACTGAGGTCATCAGATAAATAATACTACTGACGGTTTATTTTAATTTTGCTTATGGGTGTTTAAAAGATAAGAACAATTTTATATTATTTATTATCGATGGGTTTACCAATGATTTTAATATTTTTTAAAATCATTTAATTTAAAAATATAATTAATTATCAACGAATTGACTCGTAGATAAAGATTTAATAATTTTTATCTGTTTAAACTATCAATTGATTGGTATTTTATTACTTTTATTTATTCATATAATAGTTTAATTATCAATTAAAGTGATATTAAGAAAAAAAATAATGAAATAATACTAAAATAAACAAACTGATACAATAAAATACCAAAGTTTGATGATAAAATAAAGTGTGGTAAAAGTAAAAAAATTCCAAAACAAAATTAAAAAAAAGGAGCTAGACAGACTAGTTGAATTCCTAGTCATCGAAATCATTGGGGGCAACATCACCATCATCATCAGACCCATTAAAGTCATCCGTACTGCTTTATGGTGAGGAGCCCTAAAAAAATATAGGGGAGTAGCATTTGGGGGAGCTTTTTGTCAGAACTGGAGGATCCCAAAGTCTGCATATCCCTGAAAAAAGCCATCATATCAGTAGTGATCTTCTTCTGCATCTTCTTGAACTTAATCTTCTCTTTCATTGCCTTTTCCTGCTGCTACTGCTCCAAGGACACCTTAAGCTATCATATCTCCCTCGACTTCTGCTCCATAGCTACTTGCTTTGTCGCCTGCTCCTAGAGCTGCTGAAGGAGTTGTGCTTGCTTCTCCTGCTCCTACTAGATCAGATATACCTATTGCTGCAGCTTCTAATTGAGGGCATGCACATACTCCCTCAAGGCATTATCCCCAATAGCACACCCAGTGGTGGAGGATAGGGATCTATTGTCAGGGTATGTAATTCCCAGGATACATGTGTCAATAGACAAGTTTTGTATAGCCTCAAGGTCCCCCGGGACCTACCTATGTTGTCAAGTCTAGGATTTCACTAAGTTCAGACCCTACACCTCCTTTAAGGGCTATATGATAAAGCCATATTCTTGGGACCAAAAATCCCGATAATTTCTCTCTAAAGAAAAATAAATTAAAGAGTAACTTTTAATGAATTTTAGGAAATTTCTAGACATTTCATTTTTAGCCCACAAGTTTAGAAGATCATAAGGATTCCCGAATTTGAACTAGAACTCAAAAATTGGATTTTGATTCGTTGGGATTTTGATTTTTTTTTTATATTTTATTTGAATCCAAATGAGGGGTATATGCTTATTTACATTTATGTTTTAAAGTTAATGGAGAGTAAATAATTGAGTATTAAGATTAACCCATATGTCAAATGACAAAAGAAATGCAGATGTTGGAATTTGCTATAAACTCTAGAACCCTTCAGAAAGTATGAGCTTCGGTGTTTTGATTGACAACAAAGCCAATTTAAAGAAAATACTTTAAATAATGACTAATAGCTACCTTGAGTTTCTTGACAGAGCATAACAGGTTAGTCAAGTTTGTATCACACGGACTTAAAGCAAGATTAACATTTCACTTTGCATGTGTAAGCATGTTTTATCTCGTGGGAAGAGATTAAGCTAAGAAAGTGAATATTATGTGAAGCAAATAACGTGTATACAGGTTAAAGCATAATACGGACTTAAAGCAAGAATAATGTTTCACTTTGCATGCGCAAGCATGATTTACCTTATAGGAAGAGATTGAGTTAAAAAGAAAGTGAATGTTATTTCAAGCAAAACACGTATTGATATTTACGGACCAAAGGCATAAAAGTAGACTCGAATCAAGAATAATTTCACTACACATGAGAAGTCATGTTTTATCTCAAGGGAAGAGATTAAGCTTAAAAAGGTGAATATTATCTCGTGCAAAGAATGTGTAAATGCTTAAGGACTGAAGCAGATCAAGTCAAGATCAAGAAACCAAGGAAAGAATTTTCAAAAAGTAGCACAAGACATTAGAAAGTACACTCAAGATGAAGAAAGCAACTAATGTCCAAGAGCAACATGTTACTCAGTCATCAATCACTATAATTGCATAGAAATCATCATCAAATAGCCAAGATTGAAGACTGGAAGATCGAAAAAAGATTGATTACACCGTCAGAAAGCTCACTTAACTGTGGAGCACAGAACGCTAAGGAAAATGAAGGGAAAATTCAAATTTCAAAATTTAAATCTCAAATCAGACCTAGTGTTATAACTGGTATGTCATCTCTTCTACCTAATTAATTCATAATCCTACCTTTTAGAAGGAGAAGTTCAGAAACCATGGTTAGAAAGTAAAAGGAAAATGAGGACATCAGAAATCTTCATAATACAACGACTTCTGCAACCGATGTGACAAGTCTGCAAGCCTACCTCTCTAGAATAACATTCCAAGACACAACCGATGATCTACATGTGTCACTTGGAGATCTGATCAAAGGCAATAGTCATGAAGAAGGACCTGTATAAATGGAGATGCCATACATGAATATAGATGAGAGAGTTGAACACACAAGAGTAGAAACTCTAGAAAAATCTCTATATGCTTCCTGTGCTGTTCATCATAATATGTAATTAATTATCTTGAAGTGTAAAAATTTTCTTTCCTTATTTTATAATGATTTGCATACTCTTCTCATGAAGAAATGTAAGAAAGAAGTCGCTCATGTTTCCCAGGTTTGTATTAGAAAATATTCTTAAGGAAGCATGGGTGTAGGTTAGTTTGAGTGGCAACCTAAACACATGACCTTTGTAACCTTGATCCGTTAGTGATCAGTGTGAGACATAACTTAGAGAGGCTAAGGTAAAACTACTTACAATGCGATAGCAGAGGTATTTGGTTATCACGATTCAGCTTGGAGAAGCTGATTCAAGACTACTTACAACATGGCAGTAGAAGTTGTTTGCAGGTCATGGTTTCAGCTTGGAAAGGCTGGTACAGAACTACTTGGTTAAGTCATAGTTGGAGTTGCACTGTGAGAGCTTGGAAAGGCTATTGTAAAGACTATCCAGTTTACTTTCTCAGGTTGAGAAAATTTTTGGTAATGAAATCTCAGCATGTATTGAGTACTGGATGTAAGCAGGTTGGCCGAACCAGTATAAAAACTCTCGTGTTCATTATCTCTTCCTTGATCTTTTAGTTTTATGCTTATGCAATTTAAGTTAATTATTGATTAAGTATTGTTATAGTAGCATGATAACCAATATGGTTCTAAAACTATTAACTATAATTCCTCTGCACTTCAAGCCACAAGCTTGTTAGTATCTTTTTGTTAATATTTTCATATTTGCAAGAACACTTCAGAAAGCATGATTCAACCCCCTTCTTGTGCACTCTTTTATCAACAAGTGATATCAGAGCCAAGCCTCTGAAGGGTTGAGCAATCCAATGATTGTAGAGGACAAAGATCAAAGGAACAAAATGAAGGTTCAAAATGCATCCTCTTAAATTACATGACATGAGTAATAGCTTACAGAAGCACGCAAGGTTAGAATACTCCACTCAGCTCTTTATCTTCCTTGAAGTTTTTTGATGAGTTGTCACATAATATGCATACTTCCTCTTCACAACATCTTTGTTAGATTTAGTCTAAGTTTGATAAAGAATCTAATAAAAATGTTATCGATATTGTTTTCAAACTCTTGGTCTTACAAGCTAAAATCTCCCTATAGCTTCGAAATCTCAGAACTGATCAAATAGATAAAGTTTCTAAAATCTCAAATGTGTGCTTTATGATAAATGGCCAATGGTTCAGAAGATAAGGTTGAAAAATGAAAAGAATATGGAAAGTAAAAAGAAACACAGCTTCATAAAAAATTATTATCTTTGATATTTCTGCTATCATGGGAAGAATCCCTCTTGAACAACTAACCAAGATGGACTCAAGAAAAATTGAGGACCATAATTATCTTCTTTCAGGTACTATGTCGGATATCTTTCATGACTCAAGAAAGATCAGAAGCAAGATATTGTAGATCTCCAAATGACCTGAATTTGCTAATGAAAAGTATTCAAGAACTACTTTATTAACTATCATTGAGGAATGGAATAAGGTCTTGAGGAAAAGAGTCTCAAGAAATTCTCTGTTCTGCAAAAAGAATGGAAGCTATACTCTTAGAAAGTAAACTCCAGAAATCAGATACTTCAGAAAGCATGCTGAAGAACTCTAAAAAAGATCAGAAAACATTTTGGGCAAGAAGTTAAAGTAATCTGAAGACTCTAGGAAAAATGTGCTTCCATCTCCACTTCTGTGGCAAAATATGTAAAAAATGCTTTGAACAGTCAATATAGGTGGAAACTTCACTGCAAGAGTTGATCCTAATGGAAAAATGCAAAGCTTGAATCTTGAAAATAAAATGAAGTCATTGGGAACTAAGAAACTCCAAGGTGCTTCCTCTCTTAAAAGATTCAGAGACTTCTGACTATACAAAGAAAGGAACAAAGTGGAAATGGAGATTGCTGCAAACTACTCCACCCGGATGCTACGGATAAGGAACCAAACAAAAGATCAGACATTGAGGTATTCCTAAGATCTTTATAATAATAGCGATATTGATCCTGATTAGAAGAGCCCTATTCAGCATTCTAGATCCATGTCTTTCTATTGATTAACAATGTGATAAGCAAATGTTCTTTTGATAAAATATGTCAAATGTATTGAAAAAGTTTTTTTCAAAAATTTGCATAAGCATTCATACACAAATGGTTCTGGGCACTCTCTTTTCCATGAAAGACCTGAAGATCACTTTGATGCATCAATTTGGAAGAAAAAGCTTACTTTGTGGTTTTCAAAAAGAATAAATCATGAAGGGGACGACAAGGCTCAAGGAAAATTGGAAAAGAGTTGACATCATAAGCTTCATGATGCAAAAATGTCCAATTAAGGGAAAACATCTCAGTACTCCATCAAAACAGAAAGTGCATAAAGGAGGTCAAAAAATGAATCCTTCAAAAAGTGGTTCAAAGAGTCAGAAATCACTTATTCTGAGTAAAAGTCTAAAGAGCGGGAAAACTTCCTCGAAATTCTTTTTCTCTATTCCATGTTGCCTCAACCTCGGTCAATCATGTCCAATCACTTTATAACCTCTATTCATAACTTGAGTCTCCTCATCTCTTCCTTCCCTCACATGCTTCCTTTACCATTTCATATCTCACCAAAAACTACTTATCGATTCCTAGAAGTTTCTCATTTCTCTACAAACTGTTCGTTTCCTTTCTTCTCTCAAACCCTTTCAAGATTCAATCTTTCTTCACCCTTTCTTCATTTTATATGACCGAAAGCAAGAAACATCCCTCTTTTGATGAAGAAGGAACCTCTTTTCATATGGATGATGATCCATATATACAGGATCATTTTGAAGGAACTTTACCTTAAGAAAAATGGCTCCGGGAAAAACCCTGCAAAGAGATCTCCTTGAAGAAATATCAATTCTCAAATAAGTTTTCTCATTTAAAAAATGGGAAGAATATCTACAAATAAATGAATGAGTCTATCCAAGAATAGTTACTGCCTTCTATTCTTAGCTGGAAGGAAACTCAACATCTTCCTTGAATACTATAATCAGAGATTGTGCTATCAAGATCACTTCTTCACGATTACCAAAATCATTAAAGCACCTAACAAAGGACTTGTTTGCAGTTCAACTCCTAGCTAGGCTCATTCCTTGGGAGTAAATGAAGAAGGTGTTTGAAGGTATTTAACTGATTCTACTTTTCACAAGCCAAATGAAATATCCACTGCCATGCTAAGTGCTAGGGCTAGCAAAGCATATACAGTAGTGCAATTCTCTATTCTACCTCGTATAGGAAGCACAGATGCATTAGTATGCATGGATTGCTTGCTCTTGTACTGTCTTATGGCAAAGAGGAAGGTAAATCTACCCAAACTTATCTTGGACTATATGTTAAGTGCTACCACAAAAGAAAAGAGAAGAACTGATAGTGTTCTATATGGCATGTTACTAACAACACTTTTTTAGAAGATGAAACTTCTTCTTATCACTGAAATATATATAAGGAATAGTCTTCACCTTATCTTCTTTCAGAACTCCAAGAAAAAGAGAAAAGGTTCCAACTTCTAAGCCAACTCGGTGAAGTCCTCGAACAAGGGAAAACCTAGTCAAAGATAAGTCTTAGCAAGAAGAAGCTAAAGGAAAAAAAGAAGATAATCCTTCTAGAAAGTGAAAGCAAGAACTCAGAGGAAGAGGAAATGGGTCAGGTTCTCCACACAAATGAAAGACGAACTAAAAGAAAGCAAGAATTGGAGGTTCCAGAAACTCAAACGATAACCAAACCAGTGAAAATCATCAGTAGAAAAGACATTTGGCTCAAGTGTAAGAAAATATCCATCCATGAGTCCAAAATCTCCATTCTGCAGAAGGAAGTCAAGAAATATGAAGAAACACGATAGAAGTAGGATATCAAGTCATTCTAAATTACTCTAAGGATGAAGAAGAAGAAATAGAAGAAGGAGAACAAACCAAAATATCATCATCTGAAGAAGAAGAAGAAGAAGAAGAAGAAAGTTTGATAAGAAGTGAAAAGGCCAGGATAAGTGAGATAGTCAGATCTGATCTTGTTGCTGAGACCTCCTCCATTGAGCCAATAATTGAAGAGCTAGAAGAAAAGTGTCTCAGAACTAAAACTACTATTATTCTTATAGTGCCTCAACCTCTTCCTTCCATTTGCATCATTCAAATGGAACAAGAAGAAGAAAACAAATCATTAGAAGTTAGTGCTCCTATGAGTGATAAAGACAATACTTCTGTCTTGGCTTAAAAACCTAAAACTTCTGCTGCTCCTATTCTTGAGACCACCTCTTCTCCTGCTACCAATCCACCATCTTCCACACCCTCTCCTGGTGCCCAAAACAACACTCAGGATGAATCACCTAGGACTAGGGGCATTGTATTTCTCAACATCCTTTAGCCTTATCCTAAAGCTGCTCAAGCATCAACACCCATTAACTTGCCTACTCCAGCCTCAAACAAGCCTCCCCCAAGCTATCAGTTTAATCAAATCATCTTGAGGAATCTGATGGAAATTGCCTCCAGATAAGACAGACTTGAGGCAGCAATTATAGAGCAAGGGGCACGACTTAGGCAAGGTGAAGAACTACAACTCCAGATCCTTCAGTCAAATCAAGAAATATTACAAGAACTGAGATGTAGAGGATAAAGATGTCACTTCAATTCTTTCCTGACACGTTTCCTTTTGATGATGACAACAGAAGGAGAAGACAAAAGTTGAAGAAAATCTATGCATACATTCAAGGGGAGTCTAAAATCTGTATTTTGCATATTGCATATATTCTTATTTGCTTGGAAACTTTGGTTACAATATTCTAAACTTTATCTTTTGACAAATATTTTCTATTATGTTTTTGTCTAGTATTTTTTTCTCTACTATGATACATAGGTGATATGCCTAACCCATCATGCTTGTGCTTATGTTTGCTCATTTACACATCTATTGTTAACATTGAGCTTCACATCTTTCTAAGCCTTGGTACATATCAATGCCTATATCATTATGCTTAGATAATCATATAGAATGACTGAAAATGTGTTCCTCTAATACATATTCTCTGTCTTGCCTTATCATTAACACGCAAATATAGTCAGTTCACACACTTATCCATGATTAGTTATAGCTTGATTTCATCTGAGTGTCTTTGACATGTATGATGTGCTTAATATGGTATTAACACATCTTTTTCTATTACACACATGAGATGCGCTTAATGTGTTCTGCTTGACTTGTTCAAAATTGGTTACGTATATCTTGTTTCTGATGGTCTTCAAAAATCTATCCTCAACATGCCTTAACATAACTAAGATCAATTAGGGAGAATCAAATTTCTCTCAAATGTGTTATGCTTATATTGTAAATTATGTGTTACAGTCTGATCATATCTGTATCAGTAAGCGACTTGACATAGAAAAACATAAGTAATATGTTATATTCTAAGTCAATATGTATCAGTAGAAAAAAAAATTTGAGAAAAAGAATTTCAAAAAATTATTTCATTCTCTGATACTCATAAAGTTTCCTAGCTTATGAAAGTAAGCTCACAAGAACTTAATACTTGATAAAGCTGGGATGGATATTTGTTTAAGCTTCAAAAACCTCATATTGTAATTTGCTAGTATCATGGATATCAAGATTTCTCTAAGCATCAGATACTTCATCTGTATGTCTTTTCTCATATCATGCTCAAAAGTTTTATATCATTCATATATATATCTTTGGGCATCAATTTCTTTGTTTAAAAAAGAGCATAGGAAAAAAAAGTGCTGAATAAGCAACACTATTGAAAGTATTACTTGTTTATTTATTCAAGCACACTTAAATGTTGGAAAGTCATTTTATGACTAAAATCAAGTTGATTGGAAAAATTCGATTGAAATGATGACATCTGCTTAAGTATATTTGTGATACGAATTAAAGAAGTTCTCTGATTAAATCAGAATATATCATCATGAACCAAACAGCTTTGATTTGAGTCAACTTAAGGCCTCAAAATTTTCCTGAACATAACTAATCATGCCTTAAGAAAAGGACTTACTAAGATTTAAGAATTGTGATGTGTTAGAAGAAAATGCAATTTATCAATTTATGTTTTGTCTTATTTCTTTCAACTTCTCTTCACAAGTTTTTCTTCAAATTGGTTTGTCATCATCAAAAAGGGAGATATTGTAAACTCAAGAACCCTTCAAAAAGTATGAACTTTAGTGTTTTGATTGACAACAAAGCCAATTTAGATAAAATACTTTGAAGAATGACTAATGGCTACCTTGAGTTTCTTGACAAACCAGAACAGGTTAATCCGATTTGTATCACATGGACTTAAAGCAAGATTAATATTTCACTTTGCATGTGTAAGGATGTTTTATCTCATGGGAAGAGATTAAGCTAAATAGAAAGTGAATATTATGTTAAGCAAAGAACGTGTATACAAATTAAAGCATAATCCAGACTTAAAACAAGAATAATGTTTCACTTTGCATTCACAAGCATGATTTATCTCATGGGAAAAGATTAAGTTAAAAAGAAGTGAATGTTATTTCAAGCAAAGCACATATTGATGTTTACAGACCAAAGGCATAAAGCATACTTGAATTGGGAATAATTTCACTACATATGAGAAATTTTGTTTTATCTCAAGGGAAGAGATTAAGCTTAAAAAGGTGAATATTATCTCGTGCAAAGAATGTGTAAATGCTTAACGACTGAAGCAGATTAAGTTAAGATCAAGAAACTAAGGAAATGATCTTTAGAAAGTAACATGGGACATCAGAAAGGACACTTAAGATGAAGAAATCAACTCATGTCCAAGAGTAATGTGTTACTCAATCATCAATCACTACAATTGCTTAGAAATCACCATCAATTAACCAAGATTGAAGACTGAAAGATCGAAGAAATATCAAAAAGATTGATTACGGCATCAGAAAGCTCACTTAACTGTGGAGTACAGAGCACTAAGGAAAATAGAGGGAAAATTTGAATTTCAAAATTCAAATCTCGAATTAAGCCCAGTGTTATAACTGGCATGTCATCTCTTCCGCCTAACTGATTCATGATCCTAGCTTCTAGAAGGAGTTCAGAAACCATGGTCAGAAAGTAAAAGGAAAATGAGGACACCGGAAACCTCTAAAATACAATGGCTTCTACAATTGATGTGACAAGTCTGTCAACCTACCTCTCTAGAGTAACATTCCAAGACACAATTGATGATCTACATGTGTCACTTGGAGATCTGATCAAAGGCAATAGTCATGAAAAAAGATATGTATAAATGAAGATACCATACATGAATACAGACAAGAAAGTTGAAGACACAAGAGTAGAAACTCTAGAAAAATCTCTCCACACTTCCTATGTTGTTCATCATAATATGTAATCAATCATCTTGAAGTGTAAACATTTTCTTTCCTTATTCTGTAACGATTTGTATACTCTTCTTATGAAGAGATGTGAGAAAGAAGTCACTCATGTTTCCCAAGTTTGTATTAGCAAATATTCTTAAGGAAACATAGGTGTAGGTTAGTTTGAGTAGCAACCGAAACACATAAGCTTTGTCACCTTGATCTGTTAGTGATCAGTGTGAAATATAGCTTGGAGAGGCTAAGGTAAAACTACTTGCAATGTGATAGTAGAGGTATTTGTTCATCATGGTTCAGCTTAGAGAGGCTGGTTCAAGACTACTTACAACGTGACAGTAGAAGTTGTCTGCAGGTCACGGTTTCAGCTTGGAGAGGCCGGTATAGAACTACTCAAGTCAGTTTGGAGAGACTGGCACAAAGTAAGTCGTAGTTGGGGTTGTCCACTGTGCACTGTAAGAGCTTGACAAGGCTATTGTAAAGACTATCTAATTTACCTTTTCAGGTTGAGAAAATTATTGTTAATGAAATCTCAACGTGTTGAGTATTGGAGTAAGTAGGTTGAGAAAGTATAAAAACTCTAGTGTTCATTCTCTCTTCCCTGATCTTTTAGTTTTACGGTTATGCACTTTAAGTTAATTATTGATTAAGTTTTGTTATAGTAGCATAATAACCAGTATAGTTTTGAGATTTACTTTTTGAAACTATTAATTATAATTCCGCTACATTTTAAGCCAAAAGCTTGTTACTATCTTTTTGTTAATATTTTCTAATTTACAAGAATACTTCAGAAAGCATGATTCAACCCCCTTCTCGTACACTCTTTTACCAACGTTTGCTATCACCGCAGGACCACTGTAGCGATCACAAGAGTGCACTTCACGAATTTTGTGATTTGAAGACCCCTATAGCGGTCATAAGTGCACTGTACACAAAGAAACAATGAGCCCTATGCATGAACAGTGCCAAACGGTGTCATTCCATTTGCTGATACCTCCCTCATTTTATAAAACCCTCCCCCAGTCTTTCTTCTCTCTTTTTCTTCAATCCCATTCTAATCTAGCTCTCTAAATCATCAAGGAATGTTTATGTTGATAGATTTTCTCTTTGTTCTTTCTATTCTTCCATATTCTTAGTATGGATATTTATTTTCTCTCATTATTGTCAAGTGGTGGTGCTCCTCCAATGTTGTTAGGGTTAGTTTAGAGTAATCTAAAGCTATCCATAGATCTTTGACTAGTTTTATGGTTGTAATGGTAGACATTGGTGCCAAACCTCCTCCCTGGAGTCCCTATTGGTGTTGACACATCACTTTCTCCCGGGTTCGAACTCATAGCCTTTTTTTTAATCATTATAAGTATGTTTTATGCATGATAATTATTAATATGGTATTAAAGATGAAAATATGAGTGTGCATGATTTTGCAAAGCTAGATTTTGAATATATAGCATGAAAATGAAATTTAGAAAACCATGAGATTATGATTGATAGATTGTATACCATGGAAATATTTTACATGCAACTCTAAGAGATTTATTGCAAAAATATATGATTTAATAAGTTATTATTTTGGCAAACATGTTTTAAGAGTTTATCATATGTTTATGATTCAACACTTGAGATTTCAAAATATGATTTTAGAGTATTTAGTTGAAGTATATATTCCAAAAATGTGAAGAAGAGTGTAATCAAGCTTTTGAATAAATATGTTATTTGATTTCAGAGTTACATGATTTAGAATCCTAGTGTTTTGAACTATGATATTAGAGTTATCAAGCGCATGGAAAAATATGTTAGTAAAGATATGAGTATAGAACTTATATTTTATGGTGTCAAAAGATACATACTTCAGTATGATTCATAGCACCTGCCAGATACATATTCTGTTGGCTTGAAATAAGAATATCTACAAGCGGTGATCCTTGGGGCTCAATTTTCACAACAATAATTATGCTAAAGTCAAATTGTTAAAGTTATATGAGTCCAGAACTCTTAGAGTACTAAAAATTTGGGGGCTCTTGTTCACCAGAGACTAGCACCTACCCTTCAGATTTAGATAATTTCATATGTATCCAAATATTTAATGTTTTTAAAAGTACAATAATTATATAGAGTTTTAAACCCAAAGAAAAGCCAGAGCAGAATTTTAGAGAAACAATTAGTTTTCTATGATTTAGAGACAAGACGATAGCTATAGAGAAATAAAAAATGACTTAACGGCTAGGAAAATTATTGTTAACCTTGGTATCAAATTATCCAAAGGACAACATCATGGAGCAAAGAATGGAATCTGGTTAGGTGTCCACTTTAGATCGCTAGTAAGGCCCGTGTCTAGCACTGGTAGAGCATAGTAGACGCGTTCAGTGTGGTGAGGCCCATGTTTGGCACCCACTGGAACAAAATCTTGAGTTCCCCATGAGGCCCATGTCTGGCATTGATGGAGCATAGAGGACAATCTTGTTTATCTATTAGAATACCATTATGTATGTTTTTTGAGATTATTTATGATTTTAGAGAATATTTGATTTAAAAGCTATTATGTGTATACGTGGAAAATGAGTTCTCGTTAGGATAAGATTTTGGAGATGTTTTTCTATGAATTTATAATTACAGAAATATCTTTTCCATATATAGTTATGGATATGAATATCAAATGATTTATGATTGTTGCATGGATATTGTATTTGTAATACCCTAATTTTTAACCTAACTTTCTAGAACACATTAGGTTAAACATTAGGCTATTACTTCATAGTCTCATTCTTTCATTAAAATACTTAGCGGAAATTACGGGAAATTTTTTTTTTGAAAACATAAAATGAAGTAAGAGCCGCGAGCTTAACTAATCGAATGACAGAAACGTAAAGCACGCGTAACGATCATAAACAACCATGTAAAATAAATCATACATCAGAAGAACATAGATCATGAAGATGACAGAAACATTTCATTAATAATAAAGTAGCTAAAGTACATAACTAGTCATACCCTTATAGAAACGGGCAGAGCTTGGAATACAACGGAAAAAGGAAATACAACAGATAGCAAAGTACATGGTACAACGTATGGATAAAAACCCAAAATACTACCCTCCTACTATGCTATGAGCACTAAACTACATCCCCTCCCAAAAGGTACGGCCAAAGGGAAGATCCCCGCGAAGCTCGGGTACTCGAAAGCTCTCCAATGGAGTCTAGTGGCAACGGGAATCCATGGGTGATGGAGGCAGGTAGCCGGGGAAACGCTCTAACTCCTCCTGAGTGGCCCAATGCAACGTGAAAGGCACACGAGGTGGCTGAACGTGGGCTCCTTGATGCGGACGCATCTCGGCTCTCCTTGCCAGGCGCAGCTGCACCACAGTCTCCTCACTCCCCATACGTCGGGATCGGGAAAAAGGGGCTGAACCATCCGAAGGAACATGCATCAGCCAATCCTCGGATGGGTCAGTCTCGGATCTCCTCGAACGAGTTACGTACTCCAGGAAATCTCGGAAGGCGGAGGCAGAGGTGCGCTCGAAGATCATGTCGTCACTACCAAAAGGCGTAGTAGGAGTGAACTGGTAGCTCGAAACTGGAGAAGCGAAAGGTCATTCCATGTACACAAAAACACGAACGGCACATCGACCCTCAAAGTGATATGAATGGTGGTCCGGGTTGAAGTGTATCTCCCATGCTGGCATGTCAATGAAAAGCATGAACGTCGCCATCGCTCTCTGAAGATGTGACGGAAGGAAAAAGAGAGAGGAATGAGAAATCTTGCTAAAGAAATCTCAGTAGGAGTCTCCTATCCTAGGGTTACATCATACACATCCTCAGGAACCTTGGGCTTATTTATAAAATAATGATCATGCATATAAGGTTTAATTAAGGTTTTCCAAAACTAATTATCCAAGGTCCGTTCCTTTTAGCATGCATCTTGATGTTATGTATGCAACATGTTATATCATGGATGCATGGCAATACTTGAGCATATAAGACAACACCTCAAAGTACATAAACATAATCCATGTGGCATAAGGGCATATAATTTCCAAGTGAATCATTCCTCAACTTTGTGACATCAATCATGGTACTTTAGCATATAAGCCACCCTAAAAATATAATAACTAGGTTATGAGCTCATACCTTAGCTAGTCGTCACTAGCTCTTGCTTATTATCATGAATAAGCGAAACATAAATAATAATCCCAACTCGCAAGTACGGGTAGGAGGCAGGGATCATCTCTCTCTGGGATTACCCTCTTTTAAACACTTTGCTAGCCACGCATGGCCTCGCAATTTGTCCGCTTTGGTAGGCTGCATCTACTCATACCCTCACGGATTTGTCTCCTCCTGGGGGTACTCGGCCGAACAGGCACTTCCTAGGGGGAAGCGCGTCTCAGTGCTTTGTCATATAAAAATCTCCTAGGGGTGCTCGGCCGAACCGGTGTCACCCAGGGTTTTCAACTCATATGGTACTCATAAACATTTCTTTCAACCCTTTAAGGTTTGACGGAAATTCGGCAGCATAGCAACTGTTAAACCGAATTTCCTTCAAACTGCCACAAGCTAATTCACACAACATGTTCTCATGAAAACTCATGCTATGATAAACTTTAACATTTTCATCAATCATTTTCTCATGCATCAAGCACATCTTATCATACCATTGCATCATACAACACATCATAGCATTAACAACTTTTTAGTGTCTTATGCATTGACCCTTACGGTCCTCAAATCACATTCTAAGTTATAAGTCATCAAACCTAATCTCTTGGGGACTTATAAGGTTATAACTAAGTCTTTCTCACCTCAAACTATGGTCAAGAACATATCTAAATCTCAAGAGTGCAAAATTCATATTCCTAACTTTACGGGTACCTAGGAGTCACAACAATGACCCTTTCTAAGTCCAGTTTGCTCCTAAGGTATCAAGATCAAGTCCTAAACCATTTATGAGTCATTCCTACACATTTAAACTAATTTAAATCCATGATTAGCATTACTAAACCTTGCTGGACAGAATCCAGAAAATTCAAACATTAAGGGATCTAAAACTCTCAAATTAATTCTTTTCTAGTTTCTAACTTCTCTTATCTTTCACATATGAGCCTCAACATTAATTATACTCAAACATAAGCATATTATCACCATTAAAACAGCTCATACAGTAGCAAAACATAGCAAGCCAGAACCGAAACAAACATCTCCATTTAAAGGCATCAAACACATTTTCTAAAGCACAAAAAATACTAGTTTCTCTTGGAACCTTTTTAAAACTTTCAAAACTCATTTATAAATATTTTTAACATCTAAAATCATCAAAATATTTATGAGGGCAGTAGCTAGATCAAACTAGTCTCAAGAGGTTCTAAATTCATAAAACTTAGTTCTATGCATTCCTTAAACTCATAAAAGCTTGGAAAAATTATAAAACATACTTTTCAATACTTAGAAACATCAAGACCCCTTAGGCCGAAATATGAACCAAAGGAAATAAATATTTTTAGACCTTTGTTTGAGACAACAATGGGCAAGTCTTTGAGCTCTAGGTTCATTTAGGTGATGACATAAAGATAAACATGCTCATGCACTTATTTTAGGTTCCATTAGAAAGTAAAGTGATAACACAAAATAAATATGAATGCAACTCATTATTATCTTAGTATTAAGTGAGAACTTGAAATATAAACATGATAATGCATAGCTTGAAATATAAACATGATAATGCAAGGTTCACTTATTATCTTGATACTTAGTGATAGCAAGGAAAGTAGACATGATGTGCATAGCATAAAAGTAAACATGATACAAGGTTCATTTTATGGTTAGCTAGAGCTCATCCAAGACTTTAACAAAATAACAACCCAACATACATGTCATTACAAAGAGAGCTTTAGAGTTCTTGAACCAAGTCCTCAAAGGAACTATGAGGTTCTTGAACATCATCAAGCTCAAGTAAATAAACTTCCAAAACAAAACAAAACAAAATCTTCAAGGATCAAAATACCAAAACCAAAAACCTTACAAAAGAAAAAGAAACTGAAACTAAGTCAAGTTCTTTATTAAATACCCAAAACCCCTATATAGAGAAAGATCTCTAGAACGTGCCGGCCAACTTTAAGGTTGACAAGGGTAGGCTTGGGCTTTTAGAAATCCTTAGATTAGTTTTCTTAAATTGAAAAACCATGTGGCTAAGTATAGTATAGATGAAGTTAAAGGAAAAGAAAAACTCAAGCTCTAGAGGTTCCTTTAAGATGAACACATAGTCATCCTCTAGGAGTCCTCATCATTGAGCTATCATGTGCTCCTCAAGGCCTCATGGCCGAAATCACAAGGAAGGAAAAACAAAGAAAGTTTCAAAAGAAAATCCAAGAGAAAGCTAGAAAGAACTCATTTTCAAGAAAACAAAGTTTAGAAAACACTCCTACCTAGAGTGAAGACACAAAGCTTGAACTTTTGAAAAGAAAAACAAGATGATGAGCTCCTCCTGGGGCTTGAAGGTTTCGGCCAAGAGGAAACAAGAAGGTTGGAGTTGTGTTTCAAGTGAGGTTGTGTTTGAGGTGTGGTGTTTGAGAGGTTTGATGATGGTTCAAGGCTTTGGGGTGGTGTTTGAAGGTTGAGAGATGATGATTCAAAAGGAAAAAGAAGATGAAGAAGAATAATGCTCTTGAAACTTGAGAAAAAATGAGAGAACTAACAAGAATGCTTAGAAATCAAAACTTAGCAAATGAACAAAAGTGTAGCAAAGTTCATCTTGGCATGGTATTTATAGAGAAGGATAAGGGTGAGTGTGTGGAGGAGAATGAATCCTCATGGAACATGAGGTAATGCATGTGTGGAGGAGAATGAATCCTCATGGAACATGAGGTGAGAGAATTGCATTTTGATGGCATGGTGAAGTATGGTGGTGAGTGTGGCTTCAAGCATGGTCTTTGGAGTGTGAAATAAAATTAAATTGTGATAAAATGGGGTATGAATTTTGGCCAGGTCTGATGCAGCAAGGGAGGATGGAGTTTTGGTCATGTAATTGTGTGTTAGTGATGTGTTTAGGGGTGTATTAGCTTAGATGCAAGGTTAGGAGTCATTAAGCATAAGTTTAGGTGACTACGAATGTGATTAGGAACCTTTATGACATGATTAAGGAGTCCTCATACATATTTAGGAGATTTTAAATTCATTTTATGAATAGAACAATGTAGACAAAATTCCATGATTTAAGGAATTGGAGAGAGAAAATACTATTCAAGATTCCATGACTAGGAGTCTTGAATTTAAAATAGGATTTTAAGTTGTAATTAAGCACTTTTAGGTTCTAATCAACTTTAATAAATTATTTTGACCCAAGATTAATTATGGAAATTAATTAACCTTCGATTAGAGCCTAATATTGCTTAGGTTTGCTTAATCACGCAATTAAGCGTAAAAACATGAAATTAGGGGCAAAACCGTAATTTCACACTAATTTCGCCCGGGACCTCCGGGACCAAAAATAAAGTCATAGTCTACATAAAAATGCCTTTTAAAACCATCTGGAGAAGTTTCGGGTTCATCCGGCACTTACAAATGGGTAAAACACCACAGGGGCGTTTTGGTCATTTTGACCCGAAAACTTGAAAAACGAGATTTTCGATCCCGGAAAGATACACAAATCATCTAATCCTCTTCCAACATTGAGTTTGCCCTTCGAGTACTGCCGGATTGGCATTTAGGCTATAGCAATTGATTCAATAAATTAATGTGATTTCTAATCAAATTGGCGATTGTCATTTATTAGTTATTTGCATTGATCAAATTCTAGAGGTAGGTCGATCACTAGTAGAATTTCCAGTAATTTATTACTAATAGCCACTAATGGGTTTAATATTTGGTCAATGATAATTAATTTCCAATCCTAGGAATACTTTGCACTAGTGCCTTTCTTCATTGTTGCTATTACCTTAAAATTTAATTGTTTTAATTTCATTCTCCAAAAATCCCCTAATTTCTTGAATCAATTAGAACACTTCCTTGTGAAACGACCTGAGTTGTGCCCTTTACTATATTTTTGGTGCAACTTAGCACTTTATAAATTTTAATTTGTTTGTGAGTGCGACAGCTCGCATCAAATTTTAGCGCCGTTGCCGGGGAAGTGTGCTATTTGATTCTTTTTGCTCTTTTATTTAATTTAATTTAATTTTTATATTTATTTATTTTATTTATTTTAATTTTTTTTCTCTTTCTTTTTTGTTTCAATTGTTGTTTGTTTCTTTTTATATAAATATAAAAAAAAATTAGTTTGTTTCATTTAAATTTTATTTATTTTATCTTTGTTTCCTGGTGTATTTGATTGTTGCTATAATTTAATTTTATGACCCACTCCCTTCCTAATTTTCCTATATTACCGATTAATCCAGAAATTGAGAAAACTGCCAAAAGGCTTAGGAAGGTCATGAGGGAGAGAATTAATTTATCAGGCAACCCTTCTTCTTCTGATACAATCAGAGAATTTGATAATTCTTTTTATTTTTTTCCTGAACTTTCTGATCCTGCTGCTAGTGTTTCAGGAAACATGACTGATAACAACAGGACTTTGAAGGAGCTCGCTTCCCAAGACTTAAACTACCAACCATTGGGAATCATTTACCCTGATGAGGGAGGTGACTTTGAGCTCAAGTCGGGATTCCTACACCACTTGCCCAAGTTCCATGGGCTATTTGGGGAAGACCCACACAAACACCTCAAGCAGTTTCATGTGATTTGTGTGACGATGAAGCCTCAGGGGGTAACGGAGGACCAAATCAAGCTAAGGGCCTTTCCGTTTTCCCTTGAAGGAGCTGCCAATGACTGGTTCTTCTATATTCCCCATAGAACAGTTGACAGTTGGGCAGGCATAAAGCGCATCTTCCTAGAAAAATTCTTCCCAGCTTCTAGAGCAGCCGCCATCAGAAAATACATTTGTGGCATCCGGCAACTGCAGGGTGAATCCCTCTATGAGTACTGGGAGAGGTTCAAGAGATTATGTGCCACCTGCCCCCAACATCAGATTTCAGAGCAGCTCCTTATTCAGTATTTCTATGAGGGACTGCTGGTTATGGAGAGAAGTATGATTGATGCTGCTAGTGGGGGTGCATTAGTTGACAAGACTCCTGCTGCAGCTAGACTTCTGATTGAGAACATGGCAGAAAACTCTCAGCAGTTTAGGTCCAGAGTTGGTAGTAGTACCCATCATGTGGGTGAAGTCTCTTCAGTTGAGAGCAGTAGGGTAGAGAAGAAGTTGGATGAACTGACAGAGTTTCTCAAACAGATAGCCTTGAATCAGTTGAGACAGGCTCCTTCACCTCAGACAGCTTGTGGTATTTGTTCTTGTAATACCCATACTACTGATGTATGTCCACAGCTACAGGATGACCCCACTTTAGTTGCTGCTAGCAATGTGTTCCCTAGTAGACCTCAGAACCAGAACAACCAGTAGGGGTATGATCCTTACAGTAGCACATATAATCCAGGTTGGAGAGATCACCCCAACCTCAGGTGGAATAACTCATCACAGCAACAAGAAAAGTATGTTCCACCCCAACAAAGACAGCAGAGCAACCCTATGTCTACCAGCAACCACCTGTTCCATAGCTTCCCAGCCCTCAGCAGCCTCTAGAACTACCTACCCCTCCTACCCCTTCAGATGCACCATGGCAGGAGATGATGAAGATGATGATAGAAACACAGAGGAAACAGGAACAAGCCATGCAAGAGATGAGAAATGCAATTGTGAGGCTTGAGAATTCCCAATCCCAGCAAGGAAGTGCATCTACTATTCCTTCTCAAACTGTTCCTAACCCCAAGAGGAACGTTTCTGCTATTACTTTGAGGTCTAGTACAGTTTTACCTGAGGTTACTAGTTCTTTAGAACAGGTTATGGTTGAGAATCAGGAAGAGAAGACAATTCAGTTAGAGGTGCAGCAAGATAAGCTTGCACCCCAGCAAAAGGAAGCAGAAGAGCAAGTAACAAGACCCATTTCATTGCCCTTTCCACAGAGAGTTACAAGACCCAAGAGGTCCAATGAGTTGGAGTTGGAAAAATAACTCTTAGAGACCTTTTGAAAGGTAGAAGTCAACATTCCTCTATTGGATGCAATTAGGCAGATTCCCAAGTATGCCAAGTTCTTGAAAGATTTATGCACCAACAAGAGGAGACCACAGGGCACTGAAAAGGAAAAGGTGACTATAGGGGTGAATGCTTCCTCCATCATCAAGCCAGGAAACTTGCCATCTAAGTGTAAAGATCTAGGCGTGTTCAATGTTCCCTGCACCAATGGGAACTTGCAAATCAAGCAAGCCATGGCTGATCTCGGGATTGGCATTAATGTTATGCCAAAATCACTCTACAGGTCCTTACACTTTAGGGAGCTCAAGCCTACCGGGTTGACAATCCAGCTTGCTAATCGCAGTATCACAAAGCCAGAGAAGGTACTAGAAGATGTCCTGGTCAAGGTAAATAATTTGATATTCCCTGCTGATTTTTATGTGCTTGAGATGAAGAATGACACTGATACCAACCAGCATACATTAATTTTGGGTAAACCCTTTTTGAAAACTGCTAAAACCAAAATTGATGTTTATGCTGGTACATTATCCATGGAGTGCGGGGATTTGAAAGCCCAATTTTGTTTGTCTGATGCCATGAAATTCCCCCTTGAAGAACACTCTGTGTTTGGCATTGATATCATTGACTCCCTAGTGGAAGATGCATGTGGTACTTTACTTTGTAAAAATCTAGATCCTCCCTTCTCCGCTTTCTCTTCTTCCATGGGATATGACGCACCTATTGTTTTAGAATGTCCCAAGTTTTCAGATACAGGTACACCTCCCCACCAAAGAATCATCGCTTGCCAAGTCTTTGCATGACCAACCCATGTTGGGTAAGAAGCCCTGTGAAAGACAGTGGATCTTGCTGCATGAACCTCGAACAAAATTGATGGCTGGAGAGCCAAAGTCTAGATGGAAGGGACCATTCTTGGTCAACCATGTGCACTATGATAGTGCAATTGAGTTAAAGAACTCCAGGATGGTTCGATGCATCATTGATGAGCATCGGCTGATGTACCTCCATGAGCCCCTAATAGATCTAAGGGCTCAGTTGGCCTATCTTTGGGTTGAAGCTGCACACCCTCCATGAGGGTCCTGACCGTCCAACTTAGGGACGTTAAAGCAAAGTGCTAAGTGGGAGACAACCCACTATGAGGTTTTTCTTTACTTTTCTTTTTATTTTTCTGCATTTTATTTATTTTCATTTTAGTTTAGAGTCTTGCATCATATTTATTTTTATTTGTGTCCTACACCATTCCTTTGAAACCTTAGAGATTACATGAATCGACTTACACCATATGCACCTTATTGACTTGCTTGGCATTGACTTTATCTTGTATTGCATGCTTGGTGGATTCATTGTTGTTTGGATTGAGTACATGCACTTTTACCTATGAGATTTTGAGCCTCTTTGATTGGACTATCATGTGCCATGCTTATTTGTTCATGTGTGTTTCCCTCTTTGGATTTGCATTCTAGAACATGCTTAGGGTCTTGTTTGAAAATATGTTTCCATGTGCATGCTTGAATATGATTGAGGCAATTTTTCTTGTTTTAGCCACTTGCCCATATAGCCACCTTTTGCATGTTGCCATTGTTTAGTCCCTTTTGAGCCTTATTATCCATTCTTTTGTTTTAGCACATCCTTAGCCAAAAGTGAAAAACCATGAAAATTCCTAACCTTTTAGGCTTAGGAGAGCATTGATGCAAATTTTTATATGTGCTTGAGCATAAGTGTGGGGGAGAGCATGAGGACATGCTCCAATTTAAGTGTAGGGGAGGAACAATGTGTATACAATAAATTTAGCAAGTGGCACACTAAAAAAAAAATCTGAAAAAAAAAAGCAATAAAAAAAAAATTCTGAAAAAGTTGGTTGAAGGTGTGCCACATTGAAATTTAAGGCCTATAATTGTGATTAAAATGGACAAAGTGTAACATTAAGCACTTGTGCTCTTGGTGTATGTATTTGCTCTCCTTTGACTTGAGGTTTAGCCCATTGGCCTATATAATTACCCACCTTCACCTAAGCCCCATTACAACCAAAGGTAAGTCCTCTTGATTCAATATGCATGTGTGTGTAACAAAATGGAGAATGAGACCCGTAACAAGCTTATGGTAATGCATTTTCATTTGAGGTGATTAAGTATGCATCATAAACCCCAAACACTTGAGTGAATGAGTAGTAAACACTAACCTTGGGAGGATTTTTGTACTTAGTCTATACATCATATATGAATTCTACCATGTATGTTTTGTTCTTATTCATGCCTTGCTTGTTGAAATCTTCTTTGATTATTGGTGTAATTGCTTATTGCTTGTATCTCTAGGTCCATTGGATTGGTGTATTGTTTTTGTTCATGCATCATGCATTTTTAGAGTTAGTAGAGTTAAGGGTCCTGTCACTTTCTTGCATCCATTTGAGTCTCTTGCATGAGGACATGCAATTGTTTAAGTGTGGGGGAGTTTGATGGGTTGCATTTATGCACCCATTTTCCATCCTAACTATGAATATGTTGCATTTGTTTTGTACTTAATTGTTGGTTAAATTAGTGAATTTGTACTTTGTCCTCAGTATGCATCATTGGTTAATTTCATAGCTATTAATATTTTTTTTAGTGCATAATCATTTTTTGGAAGTGCTTTGTGCTTTTAACCTCTTTGTAGGAGTGTTGTTTGTTAAGAGGAGCTTCCAGGTTGGTGCACTAGAGCAGAAAAAGGGATTCAGCAACACTGATGACCACCTCGGCGGTCTCAATGACCACCTGGGCAGTGAACAGAAAGCGCAATTTTTCAGCAAAGTCATGGAGGACCGCCCGGGCGATCAATGACCGCCCAGGTGGTCATATGCGAGTAGCCAGTGTCAGAATAGCGCGATTTTTCTAGACTGGGCCCAATTTAGCTTTAATTCTTTTAGTGATTATTTTAGGGTTTCATAGGGACTCTAGGAGTGTAACACCCTAATAGAACCCCATTGTACTTAAGTTCACATTTGGATTCTATTAGTTGTTACTTATGCCTTACATTTATTTTCTTTTGAAATTAACTTAGAAAAATAGTGGAAGTTTTTTTTTTTCTTTAAATAAATTAATTTTTTGAAAACTTAAGCTGCGAAGTGAAATACATAGCGCTTTTATAGATAATAATCAAGTTACATTGTGCACTTAATTAAATAAGCGGAATAAGAGACTAAGTGTAGAACTATTATCACATAAACTGGAATATAATCACTTAATACATAAGTCACAACAGGGCATATCATACTGATAAGTTATTACAAATAACAATATAAGTTCTACTATTACTAATTGTTTCTCGCAAACTATAATGTAACTAAAGCTCGGAATGCTCCTACTTGAACGGTTTGAAATCTTCACGTGCTACCTCCTTCCTCACTGACTTCGTTGCTTTAGGTGGACACGCTCTCTCGTAACGCGACAACGGAAAATAAACATAGGAGTGAGAAATACATGATTTCTCAAGAGGAGTTCCGTCTTGTACTAAAAGTGTCATCGTTGTCGTCCCAGTCACTTCGGGTTTATTATAAAAAGGTGAATAGGTAAGGATTCAATTATCAAACTTTCACAAACGTGATTAGGCAGAAGTCTGCAGTTACTTTTAAACTAATCTTGAACATTAGCGTAAAATATCCATTCAAGATTTCATCAAGCATACATATAAGCATATCACGTAAAACCACTAATAAGCAATAATCATTTAGGAGCTGCATGCATTTCATGGTTACTCATCCTCAACATTCACTTGTTTAGTGATCAACATATTTCTTAATTACTCACGGATGAATGCATCAATGCCTTAGACCACCCTAAAAGGGTAATGAGCTCATACCATGGCCGTCGCCATAACCTTTTTGGTTTTCATTCCGTTGAAGTGATCTCAACGGTTTAGGGGATTAAGCCGTGAGTTTAGCTCAAGTCCACTTTTCAGGACTTTCATTGCTACTTTTTCAAACTTTACTTTTATTATTTCTTTTGAAAATGAATGTATGCATATTATCATGTAATCACAATAAATCCCGGCAATCAATCATTCATCCTCATCATTTCATAATTCATCACCATACATTCACATTACTATAAATCACTTCATAAAACATGGACAATATCATGTAAATCTCATAGTAAACACTTTCATAGATGATTCATATTAACCAACCAAAGTTATCAAGTTGAGTTCCTAGTGTTCGTAAGAGGTAATGGATGTCTTAGTATTATCTTTTCTCTTAGTGTTCTTTGTACTCTTAGCATTCCATTAATACCTTAATGCACTTCAAAATATTATTATAGGTTCTTTATATATTTTTATTATGACTTTCATATAACTCTTGAAGATTATTATTCTACTTAAATTCTTAAAATTCTCTCTTTACAAGACTTGATTATTTTATTTATAGTTTTGACATCTTTTAGAAGAAAGTTTATAATTCTCTGTATACTTGTTATCTCAGCTTAGTAAAGGTAGTTCCAAATTCCTAACTCATCAAATTTTAGCATTTACATCTTTGGAATAGTGTAAATCAACTGTAAACCATGCATAGGAGGGTTCCCAGGAAAGAGAGGTGGGTCACAATGGACATGCTTAAATACCAAGTCTTTCCTTAGCCAGAACCTTTCTAAACTGCACTTTCACAGTACACTATCCCGAAATTTATTTCTCATTCTGTATTTACGTGGTACAAAGCTTTATACATAACATACATGGGTGTATTCCTATATGTGTTAGCTCTCCAACAAAGTTGAAATCAGTCCATTTGCATTTTTCTAGAGTGAGTTACACCTATTTTACTACTACAAGGTCAGATTTAAAGTTTCAGTCTTAGGCTCTACTTTAAAAATTTATTTCTTGAGCTAGAAAACTCCGTTTTGGGTGATTATTTTTGGAGAGTGTTCTATAATGAGTCTAGTTTATAGTAAAATTATTTTAATTTCGAGATACTTGATATTTTATGAACAGTAGCTTTCGAAGTACCTGCTGCCAGAAACAACTAGAAATTCCAGCACCTACCATTTTCATGTCTTAAGTTACCTTTATTAAATCAGGTTTCACATACAATCTTTTCAAGTTATATTTGAGTTTGATAACATCATAAGGGTACTCATAACAAAATAGAACATGTCATATTTCTAAAATATATTTTTCAAATAATCATTTAAAACTTTTTGACAATAACTCAAACTTGAGGCATTCTATCAAGGTTAGAAGCCAACAATGCTTGAACAATTAAAGATGAAGCTCCTACCTCTTGTGTAGGGTCTAAAAAGGGTCCTTCTCTTCTTCCTTAAGCTTTGAACAAGAGTCTTTGGAGTGGATGACCCTCCTTGAATCTTGGCTCTAGAACTTGAGTGCTTAAGAAAATATTTCTCACTAGAGTTAAAGATTGTAACTCTTGTGAGGGCTAGTAAAAGTTTGGACTTAGGATTTAAGTGTTTGGATGAAGTTTAGAGGATCAAGAGAAGTCTTTGAAGAACATAAGAAAAATGATAGAATAAGAAAGAAAGAACACTTAGGGAGTTTATGAATTGAAGAGAGTTTGAGAAGTATTTATAGTGGAAAGATTAGAGAAAAAAACAGAAGAAGAAAAGCACTTGGAGCATGATTTATGGAAACATGTTGGCTGAATTTTGGGATGAAAATGCTCCTTGTTTTGTGCAAACATGTTTCCATATTTTGTGCAAACACGTTTCCATGTTTTATGCAAACACGTTTCCATATTTTATGCAAACACGTTTCCATGTTTTATGCAAACATGTTGGATGAAAATGCTCCATGTTTTATGCAAACATGTTTCCATTTTTTGTGCAAAGATGTTAGTGGATATTTTCTAACCTTTAGTGCATGTATGTGATTCAGAAATGTGTATGATGTATGTGGTTAAATTATTGTGTTATCATCTTAATCCAATGGCTTAGATTCATTCTTGTCTAAAGACAAGTCTAGGGATTTGTGTAAATGGCGTTGTAGTAATTTCTTTAACTAAGACAAGGATATTTTTGTAATTAGACAATGATAGTGGTATTCTTGTAATTCCATTCATACAGTAAGGGTATCTTTGTCATTTAATAAGGCAAGGGTAGTTTAGTAATTTCCTTTACATAGCAAGGGCATTTTCGTAATTTCCACTAAGTGATGGCATTTTCGTAATTCTTTGCATTTTTCTCTAGACATACTTAAGTAGACTATTTGTTGTGTTTCATAACATTTGTCCAGATTCTCTTGGTTTTGCTATCGCTAATTAATATTTATCTTAGTTATAAATTTGGGGATGTTACAAGGAGGGGATTCTAATTCATTCCATTCTCTCCTTTTCACTTTCTGTCTCTACATCTCTCTCTCTCTCACTTTCTTTTTCCACACCTCTCCTTCTTCTTCTCTTTTCTCTCTAAGGATTCCATTGGTAGAGGTGCTTGCCTTGGAGATCGTGGCGATGATCATTGCTATTATTTCCAAGTTCTTTTATCTTTATTATTATAATCCTCTAGAGATGGAGGAGTAGATTTCTTTACTAGTGTAAGGGTTTCCAGATGGATTGGAATGATGTTTGAGACCTCTTTTGATATTAAATGCATTGGTTTTTTTAATGTTCTGCAGTTTCTATTCCTATGATTATTGTGGTGATTGCTATAATTTTTATTGGGATAACTGAATCGGCGATCGTCGTTTAGGGAAACCCTTTGGGCATAAATTGATAGATCTATTGGTTTATGTTTGAGGGAGAACATTAGAATTAACTTTCCGATTGGCATTTAGGCTATAGCAATTGATTCAATAAATTAATGTGATTTCTAATCAAATTGGCGATTGTCGTTTATTAGTTATTTGCATTGATCAAATTCTAGAGGTCGATCGATCACTAGTAGAATTGCCAGTAATTTATTACTAATAGCCACCAATGGGTTTAATATTTGGTCAATGATAATTAATTTCCAATCCTAGGAATACCTTGCACTAGTGCCTTTCTTTATTGTTGCTATTACCTTAAAATTTAATTGTTTTAATTTCATTCTCCAAAAATCCCCTAATTTCTTGAATCAATTAGAACACTTTCTTGTGAGACGACCTGAGTTGTGCCCTTTACTATATTTTTGGTGCAACTTAGCACTTTATAAATTTTAATTTGTTTGTTAGTCGCAACAGCTCGCATCAACTATTCATAGGTAGCATAGCTCACCTAGGAAGAAGGGAAAACTTAGGTTTGGATCAAGAGCTCCAAGATGGCAGGGACTCTAACTAAACCTAGACATGGCTAACTCTTCCTATAAGCCTCAAATAGCATCACGTTAGTGTGAATGGCAGCGGTTCCATTCACATAAACGCGACGCTATTTGTGGACACTTGCTCCAATACCATGTAGGGAAACCTAATGCTCTGATACCACTTTGTCATGACCCGATTCGAGAATGTGACCGGCACGTAAGTAATCTCACCCTCCACATAAGCCTCATGACCTCTGAGTTCTCTCTATATGCATATAATAATAATAAATCCATTTATAAAACATCATTTCATTACTAATAAATCTTTAACTCTTTGAAATCAAACTCATCACCAATAACATATTATAATTAAACTTTAAATCTACCTCTGTAATACAAAATATATGAGTTACTCTCTATGCAAAATATCCATAAAGGCTATAATCATGTTAATACAAAATGATCATGATAATCAATGCAAATCTATCTCTTTGGTCCGAGACCCTGCCTGTAATGTACACTGGAGCACTCTTTCTTTAACCAAAAAGCAAAAGACACTTCACTTTAAAGTGAAGCTCACCAATTAGAAACCTCTACTACTGGGGAGGAGATGGCTGAGATGGAACTGCAGTAGCCAAAGAATCTGTAATGGAAAAAGGGAAGATGGGTGAGTTTCATCTAAAACTCAGTAAGTGAATTCTCACCTATAACCCCTTTCATGGGACAACATCCAAGATGCATAAATATCATAATAATACTAATAATCAATAACAATAATAATAATAGAACAAATTCTAAAACAGTTTCTTGTAATTCTATTTATAAACATATAAAACAATGCTCTAAACTCCTTTGAGTCACAGTCAATAATACTTTGAACTTGATAAACATGCATAAGAATAATAATACTAGTAACTATTTGTAAATATCTCTATCTTTTATGGGCACCTCACTAGGTCCCAGTTCATTATGTTCTCTAGAAGTTCTGCCTCCATGGCCATTAATAAGGGGTTTGCCTCCATGGCTGTTGTAACACCCTAAAAATTATTTAAAAATTAATTTGAGCTTTTCTAGTTATAATTTCAAAAATCCGACAGACATAGCAATGATCAGGACAACCTAACCAATTTGTAAAAAAAAAAAAAAAGTGTGAATAGTATTTTGCGAGCCCCACAAGCCCGCCGGGACAGCCAAAACCCTAGAATTAGGGCCCGGAGATGCCTGGAAATAAGAAATTATAGGATTAAGATTAGAAATAGGTAGGAATGAATATTTCATACTTAGAATTATTTTTCAGGCGATATTTGATTTCCCGGGTACACTGTTTTACCTATTCGATAGAATTTCGGTGTGCGGTTTTTAACACCGCAAAAGCTACTTGGTGGCCAAGTAAAGGTGAGCCAATTATCTTGAGCCAATTGGATGGCCAAGATTCATTCTTTGACTTTTAAAACAAATCCTAACCATCCATCTCTTTATTTCTCTTTATTCCTTTGACTACATATTTATTGTATCTAACTTTTTATATATAAAAGAAATACAAAAACTTGTCTAAGAAGCCAAGCATTCACGGTTCTTATCTCCATGATGCAGCCATCATTGTTATCTTCTCCAAGAGCTCATGTTTTCATTTCAAATCATCAAAACCCTTGTCTAAAGTTCATAAAACACTAAACTCCCTTCACAAAACTTGTTCCACTCCTCAATATCTACCAAACTAACTGATTAGAATTTGAATCCATAAACTTTTCATACCTTAAGAGCTCATTATCAGCTGTTTAAGGAAGGGTTTGGTGTGGGTTTGAAGGCTTGGAAGTGAAGGAAATCAATCTTGGAGCCAAGATCTTTAAAGCTTCAAAGTGTAGGGTTTTCTTTGACCTTTTTATTTCAAAATTTATTCTGAGAATTTTTATGTGTTTTAGTCCGAAACTTTTAGTTATATTGGTTGATAATATGTTGATATTGATGTATTAATTTTGGTGGAGTGTTTGGTGTTGTGGAAAAATCATTTTTACCAAAAGAGTTTTTGAATTGGTTTGCTGGAATTTCGGTCCTTTGATAGGCAGCAACTGTACACGAATTTTCTGGTGTGATTTCAGGTATTTTCATGAGCTATAAAAATTATATGTTGAAGCTAATATCCTAGGCTAGTGGCACTAATTTTCGTGAGCTCTGTTTTTGACTCCTAATGCTTCAAAAAATTCAAGAACCGAAATTGTAAGCATGCTGCCTGGAAAGTTGAATCTGAAGCTGGGAAATTGTCTAATTTTGTTATCATAGCAAATGATGCAATAATCCTTTGAAATTTTTACAGAGTGCTGGAAACATATTGAAGTTTAGCCATGATTTTTATCCTGAAGTGATTCATTTATTTGCTATGGTTAAAAATTAGTGAATTCTGGCATTGAGCTAAGGTTAAGTGGTCTATGACCACCAAATTTGTAGAATTTGTTGACAGAGTTAGAGGACTCTTCTTCCTATGAAATTTTTACAGGGCCTTGTGCACACATTGAGGTGTCTTGGGTAATTTTTATAGCCCTGGTAATGGATGTTTGATATGCATAATGAATTTTACTCTTTAGGCATGAATTCTGCCAACATGCTGTAATTGTGCTGAAATGAACTCAAGTATTGATTTGGTGATATAATGATTCTTGATTAAGTATGATGAGTGTGTATGCATGCTAGACAATTTAAATATTGATTTACGAGGCACAAATAAGAATTTCTTATGATTGAATGCCTATATGTGGCTTATGCATGCATTTGAAAAGAAGAAAGCACATGGTGCTACTATATGAGAAAAGAGAATGTATAAATTTCACTCGTGCATGTTCTGACATAGGAGAAAACAGAAACAAGACTTAAGTCGAATGAGGGGAAGGCAAAAAGAGGAACTTCCCTAGAGTTTATGTTCTGACATAGGAGAAAATAGAAACAAGACTTAGGTTGAATTGAGGGGAAGGCAAAAAGATGAACTTCCCCCGAGATATTATGAGTCGGTAGACGTATCGGCTAGGAATAGAACTGTGTGTGATTCGGAAATGGAATAAAATGAAGTTTGATGATCATGTATAGGAAGTCCTGATAAGCAGTCTATTTCCCATTGTGGCATTGTCCACGGTAGATGCCTTTTGGTATAAATGATCTATTGTGGAGTTGTCCACGGCAGATACTCATTAGGTATAAACCACAAGTCTTTCCTATGTCAATGATGCACTAAATTGAGTGTTTGCAATATCATATGAACTAAGTCTTTCCTATGTCAATGAAAAGGGGAAATGCACCGAGTTGAGTTATATGGTCACAAGTAAGGCCATGTCCCTGAAATAAATGTTTTGATTAGGATTAACTACTATGTGTTTGAGTTTATTATATATGTGTATTAAGTGATTGATCATTAAAAGCTACCCACTTCGAAAGTTCGATTTAGAACTCTAAAATTGAATTATTGTTATAAAATGCATGGTCACTTTTTCCTAATAAACTGAAGTGGCTGGAATGATGACGATGACATTATGATTGTGTAATTGGGGAGTTGCCCTACTGAGAATTGTATAATTCTCACCCCTACTTGTTTGTGTTCCTGTGTCGTCTCCAGGTCGATCGTAGCGGATTATGGGATTATTACCTAAAAGAACATGGAAGTGCAGTAGCTTAGTAGTTGATGATGTTATTATATTGTATATAGTTGTAGGCATGTGTGTATGTAAATGTAATAGAGATTGTATATTTATTAAAGCTCCTTGTAGAGCTTCCTTATGTAATTGACTTTATATAAAATAAAAGTTTGTATCTTTGTTATATATTTTAATCGAATTACGCTAGTTATTACACGAACCCATCGAATTTGCTATAGTTATTTAAAAAAGGTCCACTAGTTAATAAGTAACAACTCTCGAGTACAATTTCATAACTTAAGGATGGTGTTGTACTTGGGAGGGTGTTGCAGCTGTTTAACGCTATTGCCTCCATAGCTGTTTAATACTGTTGCCTCCATGGCTATTTAATACTATTGCCTCCATGGCTATTTAATAATATTGCCTCCATGGCTATTATTAAATCTCATCATATGTAACTCAATAGAATTAAATAAAATCAACATTTCTAAAAGTAGGTGCTTCATCCCTCGCGAACTCAAATCCCTAAATTCTTAGTACTCTGAGAGTTTTGGATTCATATAACTCTCACAATTTGACTTTAACATAACTGTGGCTATAAAAATTGAGCCCAAGGGATCACCTGCTTGTAGGCATTTCGATTTCAAGCCCACAGAATATGTATCTGGCAGTTGCTATGAATCATACTGAATTCCATACCTCTTGGTACTATAAAGCTTAAGTTTTTAATTTATAGCTTAAGCTAACATATTTTTCGTATACTTGATCACTCTAAAATCATGGTTCAACACTGGAGGTTTATAAGCATACTACTTTAAGATCATAACAACATAATTTTTTATAATGCTAAATCATACTTTTCTATTTATATTATTTCCTCTAAATACTCTGTGCTAGGCTCTTTTCGAATTTACACTCTCTATCATATAATTATTCTAGTTTTTAAAAACATAATAGAAGTCACAAAATCTCTAACATATATAATCATAACCCTACTTTGGCTACTTATAAAGAAAATCATTTTTGGCAACAATGGTCCCATGGGTTTTTGAAAATATAGTTCATGCTCTTTAAAAATCACAATCTCATCAGCTTAACAAGATCATCACCAATCTCTAATCCTTTATAAAGTAGCTTTAAATCATACATTTCATGATATTTGAAACAAAAATTTTATAACTTAACATAATTAACATTTATCTATAATCTCTTTGAAATATGCTCTAACATTATACATTATGCCACAATATAAGGAAAGTAACTTTAATAACCAAAAATAAAGGTTACAGGATTGGACCTACTCACCTGGAGAGGGAGAAGAAGAAGGAACAACTCCGGTAAAGCTTAAGGGAGAAGGGATAACACCAATGTCTGCCATTTCAACCATTAAACTCATGAATACTCTATGGGTATCTCTAGATTACTCTAACAATATTGGGGGAGCATCCCTACTTGACAATAATAAAAGAAACAACAAAGCCCAAACCATGTAACATGAAAGAAAGGAGACAAGGGAAGAATAAACTAATAACTAAACTCACCTTGAAGCTTGGAGTAGGTTGATTTGATGGAGGATGAGAGTGGAAGGGGAGGAGATCACCTTAAGGGATTTAGGGTTCGTGTTTCTGCTTCTAAGAAGAGAGAAGCCGGAGTTGGAGTATATATAGGGCTCATTAAATGAAACTACGGCATTTTATATTGTGCTAATATCAGACTCGCTCACTGTAGCAAGTAAATCTCGTTGTAGCAAACCTGGTGAAACAACATCTCGCTACAGCTAACATGTCTAACTTCAGCAAGCCTTCTAGCGAAGCTATCCTCATTTATTTTACTCTCCATTAACTTTAAAACATAAATGTAAATAAGGAAATACACTTCATTTTGATTCAAATGAAATATCATAAAAATCAAAATCCCAACTAATTAAAATCCAAATTTTGGATTTTAGTCCAAATCCAGGAATTCTTATGATTTTCTAAACTTGTGGGCTAAAAACGAAACGTCTAGAGGTTTTCTAAAATTCATTAAAAATCACTTTTTAACTTCTTTTTCTTTTGGGAACAATTACCGATACTTTTAATTCCAAGAATGTGGCTCTATAATATAGCTCTCTAAGGAGGTGTAGGATCCGGACTTACTGAAATTCAGGAACCGGTAACATGGGTGGGTCCCAGGGATCCTAGGGTTGTACGAAACTTGTCTACTAGCACATGTACACCGAGTTTTACAAGAAATCTTAGAGCAAGTCATGTTGTCTTTGGTTGATTTGTATAAATGCCATATTTGTTTTTGCATTTTTCTACGTGACCAAATAAAGTAATTTAATTTCCATGCATGACACACATGTAGGGAGTGAGAAAGTTTAAGAACCGAGGACTGGGAGTCCCTGTAGTATCAGTTGATATAAGATATAAGAGAAAGAGAAATAGAGCAAGAACAAAATTGACATTTAGCCCCCTAATCTCTGACAGCTCTCGCGTGCACGAAGCAGCGGAGCGCGGTTTTTCCCCTAGGACTTGCACTGTGGAAAGGGCTACCCTTAGAGGTGGAGCCACCCGGTTAAGTGTCATGATTAGAGCTATTGTTGCCTCAATTGGCAAGAAATGCCCTTGGTGGCAGAGTCGACTAGATATGACAATTGGCATCCCTAGCTAGAGTAATAGATTAGTGGCCTTCAAGGTGGCATCGCCCTTAGAGTATCAACTAATATGGCCAGAATATCATGTCAAAGTGTTCTGGGTATTCAGGCCCATCCTTGAAACCCCATATGCATTAACTATCACATCTCCTTGATATTCCAGTTACGCAAGTTCAGATTTGGGGACCAAATCTTTTAAGGGGGGAGATTGTAATACCCGGTGTACACATGTCAGAAGACAAGTTCTGTATGGCCTCAAGGTCCCCCGAGACCCATCCACGTTGTTGGGTCTGAGATTTCACTAAGTCTAGAGCCTACACCTCCTTGGAGGACTATATGATAGAATCACTTTCTTGTGACCAAAAGTCCCAGTAAGTACTCTCCAAAGGAAAATAAATTAAAGAGTGATTTTTAATAAATTTTCAAAAACTTCTAGACGTTTTTGTTTTTAGCCCACATGTAACGCCCCGATTTTTCTGTTCGAGTGAAAATGACCGAAATGCCGCTAAGGTCATTTTCGGCTCAGAACTCGAGGATAGCCGACCCGCAGTCCTCGAGGGGCTAACTCAATGTTTGAAGGGATTAGTTGACTTGTGGATCCTACTAAGAGCGAAAAGCTCGATTTCTGATATTTCAGGTCAAAATGACCAAAATACCCTTATTGTGTTTGCACGGGTACGAGTGCCGGATGGGCCCGAAACTTCTCTAGATGGTTTTAAAAGGTGTTTTTATGCATTTTATGACCTTAGTTTTAGTCCCAGTGGTCCCAGGCAGTTTTGTGCAAAATTACAATTTTGCCCCTAGTTTAGTGTTCTTGAGAGCAATATTAGGCTCTAATCGAAGATTAATTAATTTCCATAATTAATCTAGAGTCAAAATAATTTATTAAAGTTAATTAGAACCTAAAATTGCTTAGATTAAACTAAAATCTCATTTTAAATTCAAGATTCCTAGTCATGGAATCTTGAATAGTGTTTTCTCTTTCCAATTCCTTAAATCATGGAATTGTGTCCCCATTGTTTATTCATAAAATGAATTTAAAATCCTCTAATGATGTATGAGCATTCCTTAATCATGTCATAAAATTCCTAATGTCATTCTTAGTTACCTAAACACATGCTTAGCAATTCCTAATCTTGCACCTAAACTAATACACACCTAAACACATGATTAGCACACAATTAAACAAAAGAAACTCCTCCCCTCTCTTCTAGAAGCCCATGGCTGTAACGCTCCGATTTTCTGTTAAAGTGAAAATGACCAAAATGCCCCTAAGGTCATTTCCAGCCCGGAATTCGAGAAAAGCCGATCCGGCAGTACTCGAAAGGCAAACTCAATGTTGGAAGGGGATTAGACGACTTGTGTACCTTCCCGGGATCGAAAATCTCATTTTTCGAGTTTTTGGGTCAAAATGACCAAAATGCCCCTACGGTGTTTTACCCGTTTGCAAGTGCCGGATGAACCCGAAACTTCTCCAGATGATTTTAAAAGGCATTTTTATATAGTCTGTGACTTTAGTTTTGGTCCCGGAGATCCCAGGCGAAATTAGTGTAAAATTACGATTTTGCCCCTAATTTCGTGCTTTTACGCTTAATTACATAATTAAGCAAACCTAAGCAATATTAGGCTCTAATCGAAGGTTAATTAATTTCCATAATTAATCTTGAGTCAAAATAATTTACTAAAGTTGATTAGAACCTAAAAGTGCTTAATTACAACTTGAAATCCTATTTTAAATTCAAGATTCCTTGTCATGGAATATTGAATAGTGTTTTCTCTTTCCAATTCCTCAAATCGTAGAAATTTGTCTACCTTGTTTACTCATAAAATGAATTTTGAAATCTCTAAATGTGTATGAGCACTCCTTAACCTTGTCATAAAACGCTTAAACCCCATTCTTAGTTACCTAAACTTATGCTTAATAATTCCTAACCTTGTACCTAAACTAATACACACTTAAACCTATCATTAACACCCAATTACATGAGAGATTTTTCTTCTTCTCTCTTGCTACCCAATCTGGCCGAATGCTCCTCCCCATATTCATCACATGCTCAAATTTTTGACACTCCAAAGTCATACCTCAAGTCATACTCACCATACTTTGTCATACTTTCCACCATGCTTGATTTTTCAGGTAAATAACTAAATGAATTAAGCTATTTTTTTTCGTCATTTATTTTTTGTCCAAAAACAACCAGCCATGCCTTGCTTCTAGAAGAATTATTTCATTCAAAATTGATAGGAAATTCACTCAAATCACCTTACTTGAAGCCATGCCTTGTATCATAACTTCCATACTTCAAACCATGCTTGAATGACATTGTGTAAGAGATATTTTTCTCTTCCTTTCCCTCTCAAACCACACTGCCAACCCCTCCTCCCTTTGGGCTCTCATTTGTTTTCATTTTCTATAAATACTTTGCTTACTTGAGCTTGCAAACACTTTAGATCATTTGCTAAGTTTCAAGTTTTCAAAGCTTTCTTGAGTTTCCTTTCTTTTTCTCTCAAGTTTCAAGAGAGTTCTTCCTTTCTCTTCATCTTCATCCTCTTCATCCTCTCATCACATAATCATCTCATAACCTCAAACCACCACCTTAGATCATTCTCTAAGCTCTCAAACACTCAACCTCAAACACAACCTCACTCAAAACACATCTCCTCCCTTTTTCCTCTCCATAAGGCCGAAGCCACATCTCCACTTTAGGAGGAGTTACTCTTCTTATTTTCATCCTCAAGACTAAGCCTTTGTCTTCACATTTGGTAGGGAGTTGCTTTCATGTTTTGTTTTTACTCAAAAATATGATTTTCTCAAGGTTTCTTTTGGTTTCTTTTTAAGCTTTCTTTTGCTTCTTCTTTTCCTTCTATTTCGGCCTCAAGGCCTTGTTTATGACTATGATGGCTTGATGATGAGTGTTCATAGATGATGACTTTGTGTTCATCTCAAAGGAACCTCTAAAGCTTGAGCCTTGTTCTTTATCTAGTGAGGTTTTGGTTTTTCTTTCCTTTTTCCTTTTGCTATACATTTTGGCCTCCATAGTTTTTCTTCAAAGGTTTTGTGAAAATTTTTAAAGTATCTCTATTTCTATTTTATATCATGAAAGAATGTTGTTTGGTTCTTACTCTCTTAAAGTTTTACTTTCCTTTAAAAGCTTGCTTATTTGAGCTTGATGATGATGTTCAAGAACCACATAGTTCCTTTGAGAACTTGGTCCAAGAACTCTAAAGCTCTCTTTGTGATGAGATAAGTGTTGGGTTGTATCTCTAAAGTTTTGTAAGAGATCTAGCTAAGATTAAAATAAATCTTTCATTCATATTTATGTTGATGCTTTGCATATCATATTTACTTTTCCTTGCTATCACTAAGTATCAAGATAATAAATGAACTTGGACTATCATGTTTATGTTTCAAGCTTTGTATTGTCATGTTTATATTTCAATTCCTCACTTAATATACCAAAGATAATAATAAGTTGCATCTCATGTTTATTTTATGCTCTCACTTTACTTTCTAAGGAAAGCTAAAACAAGTGCATAAGCATGTTTATTTTTATGTTATCACTTAAAGAGAACCTAGAGCTCAAAGACTTGCCCATTTTGGTCTCAAACAAAGGCTTGGAAATATTCATTTCATTAGCTTGAGATTTCGGCCCCTAAGGAGTTTTATGTGTTACAAGTATTGAAAACTATGTTTTATAATTTTTCTAAGCTAATATGAGTTCAAGGAACGTGTAGAACCAAGTTTTATTAATTTAGGACCTCTTGAGATGAAATTGATTTAGCTACTGCCCTCACAAGTATTTTGTTGATTTTAGATGATAAAATGTTTATAAATGAGTTTTGAAAGTTTGAAAAAAGGTTCCAAAAGAAACTAGTATTTTATGTGCTTTAGAAACCAAGTTTTATGCCTTTATATGGAGATGTATTTTCGGTTCTGCCTTGCTGTGATTGAGTGCTGTTTATGCTGTTTTGATGAGGAGAATATGAGTATGTTTGAGTATGTTTGATGTTAAAATTCATATGTGAAAGATTAGAGAAGTTAGTAACTAGAAAAGAATTAATTTGAGAGTTCTAGCTCTCTTAGTAATTGATTTTTCTGAATTCTGTTCAGCATGATTTAGAAATGGTAATCATGGATTTAAATTAGTTTAAATGTGTAGGATTGACTCATAATTGGTTTAGGACTTGATCTTGATGACTTAGGAACAAACCGAACTTAGAAAGGGTCATTGTTGTGACTCCTAGGTACCCGTAAAGTTAGAATTTTAGATTCTGCATTCTTGAGGTTTAGAGAAGTTTATGATCATAGTATGGAGTGAGGAATACTTAGATATGAGCCTATAGGTACCCGAGAGCTTAAGTTGTGATGATTTATAACTTAGATTGTGAGTTAAGGACCTTAAGGGTCAAAGCATAAGACATTAAGAGATCTTTTATTGCTTTGTGTTTGATAATGCAAGTATGATATGTTGATATGCATGATGTGATGATATATGAGTTATGATGACGTGATCTTTTTATGTTGATGCTATGATGATGTATGAATGCATGTGCTAGGGTGAAACCGTTTATATGACTTTAGAAATTAATTATGAAATGTGAAATTGAATATGTAAGTACAGGCATTATGAGTTGAAGTGGCATACTGTGATGAAGTGCATAAATTTATGAGCATGATATACATATTGCATGAGGTTCCATGATGATAGTTGAGGGCATGTGTTTATGATGCATTCTTGCTTAACACACTGAGATACATTTCTCCTACCTCGGTAAGGAGATAACTGGTAGATGCAGCCTGCCAGAGCGGACAAATTTACTGTGCACTAGATGCCGTAGATGCGTTTCGAAGAAGGAAATAACCCTAACACGCACTCTAAGAGTCAGTGTATTAGGTGATCTTTAAGTCCCTAACCCGTACTCTGGGAGTCGGTGTGTTAGGTGATCCATAAGCCCCTAGCCCGTACTCTAGTAGTCGGGATATCATTTTTATGATCCACTTATTCAGATAATAAGTTGGAAACTAGTGATGTGTTACCCCCTCTATTTTTCCCCATGTTAAATCTAGTGACGACTAGTTAGGATTGAGCTCATTCCTAGGCGATTAGGTGAGACGGAGTTTGGGGACCATGATAAAAATCGCCGGGGCGATATGTCGGTTGGATTTAGGTGACCATGTTTAAGAGGGTGGTCTTTGAGAAAAAGAACTTAAGAGTTCAAGCATGAGAAAGAGATATGATGTTTTTAAAGTCACACTGTTATGAGAAAAGAAAGAGTTTTATGTTCCATGTATGTGTTAATGTTTTTCCTTGATGCTATGTTCTATTAACTGTTTGCATAATGTATTGTCATGCATGCATCCAATATCTGTTGCATTCATATCATTAAGACCCATACTAAAAGACACCTACTTCGGATAAATAGATTTAAGAAGAATAAAAGTTAAACTTTATGTGTGACCACCTTTTTATAATTAAAACCGAAGTGGCTGGGGACGACGACGATGACACGTGTGTTAGAGTCGGAAATCCCTACTGAGAATCTTCAATGAGTTTCTCATCCCTCTCTCCCTTTTCTTCCGTGTTGTCTCCAGACAAGGATGCTGGTGTATCTCATGACGCGGTTCATGATTTCTACTAAGTCATGGGCATGAGGCATGCACTATGAGCCGGACTGGCGGGACATAACGGACGAGCGTAAGTGCCGCTTTAGTTTTATAATTATAGAAGTGTATTTCTTTTGATGTGACAATAGGACTATGATAGTCATAAATTATGTACCTATGATTATGTTGTGATGTAATGAACAACCTTTGTGTTTTGTGACCATGAATGGTATAAGATATCTTTTCTATATGTTAGTCTTTGTTACGTCATACGCAGCTTTCACTTTGGTTTTATATTTCAAAAAAAAATTTACCCATATTTCCGCTAAGTATTTTCATAAAAGAATGAGACTAAGAAGTAATAACCTAATGATTAACCTGATGTGTTCTAGAGTATTAGGTTAAAAATTAGGGTGTTACAATGGCCACTCTCCCCCTCCACGCCTCAAATATTTGAAATTCAAATGCATTTTCAAGTCCACACCAAGCCATGCTTAGACTATACTTTGCTCATGCTTGTCATACATTTAACTATGCTTTGAATGACAAGCTGTAAGAGATATTTTCTCTTCCCCGATACCCCCAAAAGCTACGACCAGTCCTCCTTCACTTCACCCCTCATTGTTTTGTATTCTATAAATAGGTGCCTCAGATGAACTTGTGTCATTTTGGTTCATTTGGCAAGTTTGAGCATTTTAGCATTTTGTGAGTTCTTTCTTTTTCTCTCAAGTTTCAAGGAGTTCTCTTCTTCTTCTTCTTCATCTTACTCTTCCGTCACCTTGAGACACCATAGCACCACCACAAAACAGCACCTTAGCACCTTGAATCATCTTCTAAACACCCAAACTCTCAACCTCAAACATAAGCTCACCAAGAACACATTTCCTTTTCTTTCTTTCCTTCAAGGCCAAAGCCACCTCACCACTCTAGGAGGAGTTGATATTCTCATTTCCATCTTCAAGACCAAGCTTTCATCTTCAAACTTGGTAAGGAGTTGCTCTCTAGTTTTTGTTTGACTCAAAAGTGATACTTTCTTGAAGTTTCTCTTGGATTCTTGTTAAGTTCTTCCTTGTTTTTCCTTTTCTTCTAATTTCGGCCTCAAGTCCTTATTTTGATCATGATAGCTTAATGATGAGTGTTTCTAAATGATGACTTTGTGTTCATCTCAAAGAAACCTCTAAAGCTTGAGTTTTTCCTTTCCTTGAACTTTATCTATGTTACTTAGCTCACATGGTTTTTAACTTAAGAAAAATTTAATCATAAGGATTTCAATAAACTCAAGGCCTACCCTTGTCAACCTTAAAGTTGGCCGGCTCATTCTAGAGTTATGCTCTAAATAGGGGTCTTGAGTACATAATAAAGAACTTGGTATATATTTTCTCCTCTTGTGATTTCGGTTCCTTGCTTTTCTTTCCTTTATGATTTCGATTTTTGGTTCTTTTTTTTTTCTTATGGTTTTAATGTGTTTTAAGTTCATTTCCTTGAAGCTTGATGATGTTGTTCAAGAACCATATAATTTCCTTGAAAATTTGGTTCAAGAACTCTAAAGCTTACTTTGTTTGGTTGAGATAAATGTTGGGTTGAGTTTATATTTCTCTAAGAGTCTTGCATGAGCTCTAAGTTAAGATAAAAAGAACTTGCATCCATATTTACCTTTATGTCATCACTAAACTCTCAAGCTAAAAGAATGAACTTGCATATTCATATTTATGATTATGTTCTCACTAAATTTCTAAAATAATAAAGGACTTGCATAGCATATTTATTTTATGCTCTCACCTTCTAATAAAAACTAAAACAAAGTGCATTGAATATTTATGTTTATGTCAATCACTTAAGAGATTTAGAGCTCATGCACTTGCCCATTATTATCTTAAACAAAGTTTGGAAATGTGTGTTTTATTCACATGAACTCGGCCATGTGATGATGATGAACTTAGAGTAAGATTCATCTAGTCACAAGTGCTAAAATCTATGTTTCATGCTTTTCACTAAGTTTAGATGATCTCAAGAAATGTTTTGAGCAAAGTTTTATGGTTTAAATTCCTCTTGAGATTAATTTGATGTAGCTACTGCCCTTAGGTGTTTTATTATAGTTTTAATGAAATAAAATGTTTCCTAAGGAGTTCTATAAGTTTTAAAAAGGTTCCAAGAGAAACTAGCAATTTATGTGTTTTAGAAATGAAGTTCTCTGCATTATTTGATGGAGATGTTTTCGGTTCTACTATGCTTGGTTTCTCACTGTATGATGTTGTTTCTATTATGATAAAATGAGTATCTTCATGTATATTTGATGTTAGAATTAATTTGAGAAAGTTAAGACAAGTTAATAACCAGAAAGGAATTAAAATGAGACTTATAGATCTCTTAGAAAAAGAATTTTCTGGATTCTGTCCAGCATGGGTAAAATTAGTAAATGATGGTTTATAATTGGTTTAAATGTGTAGGAACTACTCATAATTGGTTTAGGAATTAATCTTGGTGCTTTAGGAGCAAACCAAACTTAGAAAATGTCAAAGTTGTGACTCCTAGGTACCCGTAAAGTATACATTATGGATTCTGCACTAATGGACTTTAGAATAAGCTATGATCATAATAATTAGCAAGAATAATTAGTTTTGAGCCTATAGGTGCATAAGATATTGAGATTGGATAATTAGAGAATTTAAGTTTCAAGTTTAAGACCTTAAGGGTCAAGCATAAGCCATGTTAGGTTCCTTAATAAAATGAGTTCATTTATGCAAGTATGATGTGATGATATGTGATATGATGAGTGTTTCATTGAGATGTTATGTCTATCATGTTCATGAAAGTTAAATGAGAAAAACATATGTGTTATGAGATTCGTGGCACAAAGTTAGTTTGAAGGAAATTCGGTGTACAGCTGCTATGCTGCCGAATTTCCGTCAAAACTAAAAGGACTTGAGAATGTTTTTGAAGAAACAAATGACATTAAAACCCTAGGTGACATCGGTTCGACCGAGCACCCCCAGGAGATTTTTATGTGACGTAGCACTGAGATGTACTTCTCCTGTTCCGGTGGGGAGGAGGCAATTCCGTGAGGGTATAAGTGGATGTAGCCTATCAAAGTGGACAATTTGCTGTGCACTAGATGCCAGTAGAGCGTTTCAAAGAAGGAAATAATCCTAAGAGAGGTGATCCTTAAGCCCCCTAGCCCGTACTCTAGTTGTCAGGATTATATTTATTTTTCACTTATCCAGATGATAAGTAAGAACTAGTGACGACTAGTTAAGGTATGAGTTCATAACCTAGATGATATTTAGGGTGGCTCTTTAATGCTAAGGCATGATGTTCTAAGTCACAATGTTGAGGAAAGCTCCACTTGAAAGTTATATGCCACTTTATGCCACTTGCATGCTTCTGGATTTTATGATTGGTTGAGTTGTTTGTTTAAGGCTTTACCATGCATTCATGCTTGGTATATCACATTCATGACATTAAGATGCACTCTAAAAGGAACGAATCTTGGATAATCTAGTTTTATAAACCTAAAGAGTGAATTTATATGCATGCTCACCTTTTAATAATAAACCCAAGGTTCCTGAGAATGTGAACGATGTAACCCTAGATAGGAGGACCCTACTGAGTTTCTTTAGTAAGATTCTCACTCCTTTTTCTTTCTCTCTTCCTTCCCGTCACATCTTCAGAGCTCAATGGCGACCTTCGTCCTGTTCATTGACACGCTGGTTTTGGAGGTGCATTATGACCCGAATCACCGCTGCTATCACGTAGAGGGTCGATGCGCCGTACGCATTTTTGTATATATGGGAAGACCTTTTGCTTATCTTGTATCCAGTTATCGCTTCACTCCTACTACTCCTTATGGTGATGATGACCTGATCTTCGAGCGCACCTGCCCCCGCGACGAGCAGACTCGTCGTGCTCATTCATCCACCTCGGTTGTACGTGATTACCCCGAGTATGTTCCCCGCTCGCAGCAATCTGAGACAGATCCGTCCGAGGACTCCCCGATGCACATCTTTTCGAAGGGCTCTGCTCCTGCGGTCCCGATGGACATTGGTGGCCATAGCGAGGATACGGTGACTCAACCCCATCGAGCTCGGCGACCAGAGATGCATCCATGCCGTGGAGGCCATACTCGATCCCCGTTCCGCTTGTTCACCTCCAAGGAGCTCGCGTAGTTTCCTGGGTACATACCTCCATCGCCCGAGGATTCTCGCCGCCTGTAGACCTTATTGGAGGGCTTTTCGAGTGCTCGAGCTGTCACGAGGTCTTTCCCCTTTTGTAGCATCTTTTGATAGGGGTATTCTAGTTTAGCACTCATAGCCTTAGTAGGAGGATAATGTAGATGGCTTTTGATCTTCGTTGTACCATGTATTTTACTGCTTTTTGTATTTTCCTATTATTTCCTTATATTGCAAGCTCAGCCGATTCTATAGGGGTGTGAAGATATGTATCTTTCACTATGATATTAATAAAGTATTTCCTTGGTGTGCTATTGACTATTCATCTATTATGTATTCTTCTATTTTGTGTTTATTCCTTATGAATTGCAAGGTATGTTTAGTTCACGATGATGTCGAGCATGGCTCTCACTTTGTTTTTATATTTCACAAAAAATTTTACTCGTATTTTCCGCTAAGTATTTTAACAAGGAATGAGACTAAGAAGTAATAACCTAATGATTAACCTAAATATGTTCTAGAGTATTGGGTTAAAAATTAGGATGTTACACCACAAGTTTAGAAAATCATAAGGATTCCCGAATTTGAACTAGAACTCAAAAATTGGATTTTGATTGGTTGGGGTTTTAATTTTTATGATATTTTATTTGAATGTAAATTGGGGATATTTCCTAATTTACATTTACGTTTTAAAGTTAATGGAGAGTAAATAAGTGAATATTGAGATAACCCATATGTTAAATGACAAAAGAAACACAGATGTTGGAGTTTATGTCACTGCTATTACGGTCATAGGAGTGCACTTCACGTGTTTTGTGATTTGAGGACCGCTATAGCTATCTAGGACCGCTATAGTAGTCGTAAGTAAGGCATTATCCCATTGGATGGTCTGAGGACGGCTATAGTAGTTATAAGTGCACAATATATAAATAAGCAACACGCCCCGACCGTTATAACGGCCCCTTAGAGCATGAACAAAGTCAAACGGTATCATTCCATTTGCTAATACCTCCCCTATTTTGTAAAACTCTCCCCCACTCTTTCTTTTCCCCTTTTTGTGAACCAGAACCTTCCCCACTATTTTCTCTCTTTTTCTTCATTCCTATTCCAATCTAGCTCCCCCAAATCATCAAGGTATGTTTATGTTGATAGATTTTGTCTCTTTTCTTTCTATTGTTCCATGTTCTTAGTATGGGTATTTATTTTCTCTTATTATTGCCAAGTAGGGGTGTTCCCCCAATGTTGTTAGGGTTAGTTTAGAGTAATGTAGAGCTATCCATAGATCTTTGATGAGTTTATGGTTGTAATGGTAGATATTGGTGCCAACCTTCCTCCCTAGAGTCCTTGTTGGTGTTGGCACCATCACTTCCTCCCCTCTAAGCGAGTGGGTTCAAACTTATAGCCTTATCTTTTGTCATTACAAGTATGTTTTATACATGATGATTATTAAATATAGTATTAGAGATGAAAATATGATATGATTTCGAATATATAGCATGAAAATAAAATTTAGAAAACCATGGGACCATGATTGATAGATTGTATGTTATGGAAATGTTTATGTGCAACTCTAAGAGATTTATTGCAAGAATATATAATTTAATAAGTTATTATTTTGTCAAACATATTTTAAGAGTTTATGATATATTTATGATTCAAGACTTGAGATTTCAAAATATGATTGTAGAGTATTCAATTGAAGTACATATTGGAAAAAGGTGAACAAGAGTGTGATTGAGTTTTTTAATAAATATGTTATATGATTTCAGAGTTACATGATTTAGAGCCCCAGTATTTTGAACTATGATATTAGAATTATCAAGTATATGGAAAAATATGTTAGTAAAGATATGAATTCAGAACTTAGTTTTATGGTGCCAAGAAGTACCCAATTCAGTATGATTCATAGCAATTGCTACATACATACTTTGTGGGCTTGAAATTGGAATGCCTACAAGCAATAATCTCTTGGGCTCGAGTTTCACAGCCACAATTATGCTAAAGTCAGATCGTTAGAGTTATATGAGTCTAGAACTCTCAGAGTATTAAGAATTTTGGGGCTCTTATTCACTAAGGACTAAGCACCCACCCTTCAAATTTAGATAATTTCATATGTATCCAAATATTTTATGATTTTAATAGTAGAATAATTATATAGTTTTAAACCCAGAGAAGAGCCAGAACAGAGTTTTAGAGAAATAATTAATTTTCTATGATTTAGAGACGTGACGGTACCTATAGAGAAATAAACAGTGACTTAACAGCTGGGAAAAACAATCATTAATCTTGGTACCAAGTTGCCCAAAGGACAATCTCATAGAGCAGAGAATGGAACCTGGTTAGCTGTCTACATTAGATCCCCAGTGAGGCCCATGTCTAGCACCCACTGGAACAAAACCTTGTGTTCCCCAATAAGGCCCGTGTCTAGCACTAGTGGAGCATAAAGGACAATCTCGTTTCTCTATTAGAATACCGTTATGTATTTTTTTCAAATATTATTTATGATTTCAGATAATATTTGATTTAAGAGCTATTATGTGTATTCATGAAAAATGATTTCTCATTAGGATAAGAATTTGGATATATTTTTCTATGAATTTATAAATATAGATATATCTTTTCTATATATAGCTATGGATATGAATATCAAATGATTTATGATTGTTGCATGCATATTGTATTATATTCATTGGCTGTCCTATGTAGGTGACGGGTGAGAACTCACTCACTAAGTCCGTTGACTCACCCATTTCCTTTCCTCTCATAATTGCAGGTGCAGTCATCATTCAGGTTCCAATCTAATAGCGGTAGCTATCCTTTGGTGAGCTTTACATTACTGTAAGGCCTAGATTAGGTTGTGTTAAATTTAGAGTCCTCCAATAGTTTTTGAGTCAGGATCCAAGCCACACATGTATTTTGAGATGTTATAGTTATTTTCAAGGATTATTTATTTCCCTATATGTTTCAGAGTTCAAGAATATATTTGAAATATAGACAATGCTTAGAGATTCATGTGACAAGCTAGTGATAACGAATTTATGATTCAGTCTTCAAGCCTTAACTAGATTTCAGAGCATGACAAAAAATGTTTTAGATTTATATATGTGAATACTTCAGTTTTATGAATTTAAATATTATGTTTTAATTAGAGAAAATGATAAAGATTTGGTAGAAAAATGTATTTTAAGTATGATATTATACTATTTTATGCATTTAGAGAAACACGTCACTCAGTAAGCTTACTTGAGGATAGGATTCCTCACATGCCAGTCACGCTCCCAAATCAGGTCGTGACAAAGTAGTACCCCATCCTATACATGTGACCTTTGTAAGGGCCGCCAACCACCTTGACCCAAACATCCTCCTTGTTTGGAGGAGGAGGAATATTAGCATTGGGCCTAGACTTAGCCACCTAAGTCTAGTACTATGTCTGTGCTTGCTCCTAGAATTCTGCAAACTCGTGCTGTAGTGGAAAAAAGAAGATAAAACATATTATAAGTAATAATTATGACGTAAGTGAAAATAGTAATAAAAATTAAGTAAAAAGATTCCTGAATTCAAACTTGACCTCAGAGTGAGGATCTATCCAGACCTCTCCAGACTCCCCTTGCTACTGACCTTTTCAGGTGTGGGTCTCCTAAAACAACTGTCCTTGTGTCAAAGGGCGGTTTAAATCCCTCAACTATACAAATATGCACAATAACGTAATAAAAACATAGCATTTGCCACAATTTTCAAATATAGTAAATTAAAATTTAATACTATATTAGATATAGAAAGGTTAAAGAATTATCAGACACTTTCGGGTCCCTTCCTAGGTGCTTAACCCATTAATATGCAGTGACCTGCCTTTCTATGAGACCCGATTTGTCTTCCCCCTGTCGGACCTATCGTCGCTGGCACAATGGCATTGTAGCTTACTGATATTGGCATCATTCAGCCATGAGCTATTCATGGGTCCCTTACGAACATTATGGAACATATCTCGCACTCGATTGGAGGACCAAATCCTCTAAGCTCTCATTATAGTGGGCTCATGCTCGGGCAGAATATAGAAGTTCCCCTACATACACAAAACTCACAACCATAAGTAATCATAAGAATATAAATAATATAAACATATATAATTTAACAAACGCAAATAAAACCATAGATTTACCTGCCACTCCTACCACCATATCTCCCTAACATCTGTTAGGAAGTCAGTCCAAGTGTGTCATGGATGGTTATACCTACTCTGTATAACCTCTATGATCTAATGGTGACCCTCAGTAAATGGATCGAAGCTATTACATGAATGAATGGAATTAAAAGTAATGAAAATATATTATATATCATATGTAATCTGAAATGTGAATAGAGTAGAAAACATGCTTGAAACTTACCTCTTTTTACTGTCCAACCAAATTTGGTAGAGTGGTTTATCATTAGGCCAAGTTGCCAACCATCTTGGCTAAGAGGCTTCCTATCCCAGTCCCGTGTTTGTGACCCACCCAAGAAAGCAAAAGTCTAATGAGATACAGGGGTAGGAGTCAGGCCAGTGGTAGGGCTAGGGGAAAGGTCACTGTTGTAGGTGGGCCATGAGTGGGAATGAGAGGGAGGTGGAGGGCCAACATATCCAGGAGTAGGCATCATCCTAGAGGGAAGGGTGGTGGTGACAAGGACAGAGGTGGAAATAGTTAAAGGGGAGGTGGTGGAGGTGGCGGAAGTAATGGTGCTAGTGACAACAATCTCTGCAACCGCAAAAGTGGCTCTAATACAGCCAAGCTAATCTTCTAGGTTGTATTTCCAAGCCATAAAAAGAAGATAAACACGCGTTACTATGAAAACAGATCAAGGGCAACGATCAAAATTGAAGACCAAGTATAAAATGAGGTTACGTGCTTACAACTCAAGACTTTTGAAAAGACTTTTGGCTGAAACGCTTGAAAACTCATTCAAGAATGCAAGAATTCTCTTTTTCTTCTTTAAAGCTATTACTGCTTGTAATCAGTTTCTACTTCTATAAAAATTGTCTTTCTAAGTTCTTATTAGATAACATTTGCTTCCTAGGAAGAATTTTAAGAAAGAAGGCATTCAACTTTTCAGCTCATACATTGTTTTATCCTAATAAAACTTAAGTGTTTGTTAATTAGAGTGAACCAGCCTTCAAAAATCATTGTACTCTGATCCAGTAGTGATCATCATGAGTTTAGCTCGGAAAAGCTTATCAAAGACTACTTGGGACTTGGGAGTGACAATAGAGTGAGCTACTAGTCATGTGAGATTGTGAGATAAGGTTATTGAAAGACCATCTGACTTTCTTAGGGTTGAGAAAAGACTCAATAGATAGTTGAGAACTTGATGTTGGTAGGTTAGCCAAACCAGTATAAAACTCTCTGTGCAATATCTTTTCTCTCTTAATCTCTTTTATATTATGCTTTGTGTTTATCTTTAACACATTTATGAAAAATAGCATTTAATCAATTTTCTTATCTTTATTTTAGTTCAGAAAGTTACTTTCTAATACTCATTGATGCTATTTTCGCTGCACTTCAAGTGTGCACTTGATAGTATTTGTTTATAAGTTTTCAGAAAGAAAAAGGAAGAAAAGTAAAAGTACGATTCAACCTTCCCCTTCTCATGCACATTTCAACCTACAAATAAGACTAATGGTAATGCCGAGAAAACTAAATTTCACTAAAGTGGATTTTAAAAACTCCTTACTAACACTATGAGAGGCTTTCTCAATATCAAAGTTTAAATACCAAAGTTCCTTTCTTCTCTTTGAATTTGTTCATGAAATGTAAAATCTCATCGCCATAATAATAATGTTTATAGTTGCCCTTTCCAATATAAAGTTCCATTGGAGGCAATCCATAATCTTATTTAGAAAAAGTCTTCACCGTGACCTTTGTAATCACTTTATAAATCAAATTGCATAAACTAATTGGCCAATAGTTCTTAAAATATACTCGGTAATCACTTTTTGGGATGAGCATAATCAACATTGCCACAATGCTCGAATCCACAAACCCATTCAAAAAAGTCTCATTGACCAACCTCCACAAATCATCTCGAGCTATCTCCTTATAATGTTAAAGAAAAATGGCTAAAAACCATTTCGGAAGGGGCTTTCATATATTGTAAAGACATTACAACAACTATCAACTGTTCTTTTGTAGTTTTACCCACTAAGATTCACATTTGAAATTTAAAAATTGACAAAGAAAAAAGGTTTACACTCACCAGCTTACAAAAAAGTTATCAAATGAAATCCAAGGTCTTCTTCCTAAGCTACAACTAGTTTGTACACAAAGTAGCATCACCTAGAAACATGCCATGAATTGAATTCTATACCTGTCAAACCAAAATATGTACATGAAAACACTTTGTATTCTTGTCACCAAATCAAACCCAATTTTCTCTAAATCCTTGGAACCATATCTGTTACTAAAAAGGAACAATCTTGTACTCCTCTTGCAACTCTCGTCTAATAGGCCAAGGAAAACAAAGTCAACTCTATGTATTGTTCTTTAATTCCATTAGTATGTGCTTCCAGTTCCTTCTTCCTTTGTAAAATGCTCTTACACACGTCTTTATTAACTCTACCAAATTAGCCCTCATAGCTTGCAAGCTATGTGGGATGTAACACCCTAATTTTTAACCCAATACTCTAGAACACCTCAGGTTAATCATTAGGTTATTACCTCTTAGTCTCATCCTTTTAATAAAATACTTAGCGGAAATTACGGGTAAAATTTTTTTTTGAAAACATAAAATCAAAGTGAAAGCCGCGTTCATCGTAAGACAGGAATGTAAAGCATAATAACAAGTCAAGTAAAGCATAGTAAATAAAACATATAGCAATGGAACAATGAATAACACAACATAGTAAAACACTTCATTAATATCATAATTAGGTTTACATATAGTCACGCCCTTATAGAATCGGGCTGAGCTTGCAATACAAGGAAATAACAAGGAAGTAGTAAAGTACATGGTACGACGGAAAATAAAAACCTACTACACTACCCTCCTACCAAAGCTATGGGTACCAAACTCAATCCCCCTCCCAAAAGGTGCAGTCGAAGGGGGAAACCTCGTGACGGCTCAAGCACTCGAATAGCTCTCCAACGAAACTACTGACGACGAGGATCCTCGGGCAATGGAGATATGTAACCGGCGAACTACTCGAGCTCCTCCTGAGTGGGCCAATGAAGTGGAATACGGACGCGAGTCGGCTGAACATGAGCTCCTCGGCGAGGGTGCATCTCGGCTCTCCTCGCCAGGAATGACTGCATCACGGTATCCTCACTCCCTTCCCGTCTGAATGGGGGAAAGGGAGCAGAGCTCTCTGAATAAACGTGCATCAGTGAGTCCTCAGACGGATCCATCTCCAACCTCCTCGAACGAGGCACATACTCCGGGTAGTCATGGGTGGCTGAGGCAGATTAACGGGCACAACTAATCTGCTTATCGCAGGGGCAGGAGCGCTCGAAGATCAGGTCGTCGCCACCATAAAGAGCAGTATGAGTGAACTGGTAACTGGACACTGGGTAAGCAAAAGGTCGTCCCATATACACAAAAACACAAACGGCACATTGACCCTCAAAGTGATAAGAATGGTGATCCGGGTCGTAATGTACCTCCTAGACAAGCGTATCAATGAACACCACGAAAGTCGCCATCGAGTCTGAAGATGTGATGGGAGAAAGAGAAAGAAGAGAGAGGATTGAGAATCTTACTAAAGAATCTCAGTAGGGACCTCCTATCTAGGGTTACATTGTTCACATCCTCAGGAACGGTTTAGTTATGAAAGGTGAACATGCGTACAAGATTCATTATTAGGTTTTATAACTAATTATCCAAGGTTCATTCCTTTTAGCATGCATCTTAATGTCATGAATGCAACGTATCAAAGCATGAATGCATGGCAATACTTTAAGCAAATAACTTAGCAAATCATAACATCAAGAAACATACAAGTGGCATAGAGGGCATATAACTTTCTAGTGGAACTTTCCTCAATCTTTGTGACATCAATCATGATACTTTAGCATTATAAGGCCACCCTAAAAACATCTAGGCTATGAGCTCATACCTCAGCTAGTCATCACTAGCTCTTGCTTATTATCTGAATAAGCAAAACATAATAAAAATAATCCCGACTCCTTGAGTACGGGCTAAGGGGCTAAGGGGCTAGGGATCACCTCTCTTAGGATATACCCTCTTTGAAACGCTTTGCGAGCATCTAGCCACAGCAATTTGTCCGTTTTGGTAGGCTGCATCTATTCATACCCTCACGGATTTGTCTTCCCTGGGGGTGCTCGACCGAACCGGTGTCACCCAGGAAAGTGCGTCTCAGTGCTTTGTCACATAAAAATCTCCTGGGGGTGCTCGGGGTGTCACCCAGGGTTTTAAATCTCATATGGTACTTCAAAAACATTCTCAAGTCCTTTAGATTTGACGAAAATTCGGCAGCATAACAGCTGTGTACCGAATTTCCTTCAAATCATCTTTATGCCACAAGCTTATAACACATATGCATTTCTCATCCAACTTTCATAATCATGATAACTTAATATTTCAATAAATCATTTCATCATAGCTCACACATCATCAAAGCATACGCATCAATACATCATACTTGCATTATCAAACTTAAAACATCAAAGTCTCTTAACGTCTTATGCTTTGACCTTTAAGGTACTTTAACTTGAAATCTAAGTTGTAAATCATCATAACTTAAGCTCTCGAGTACCTATAAGCTCATATCTAAGTATTCCTCACTCAATACTATGATCATAAATAATTCTAAACCTCAAGAGTGCAGAATCTATAATTCATACTTTACGGGTAACTAGGAGTCACAACATTGACCCTTTCTAAGTTCGGTTTGCTCCTAAAGCATCAAGATCAAGTCCTAAACCAATTATGAGTAGTTCCTACACATTTAAACTAATTATAAACCATGATTTCTAATTTTAAACCTTTCTAGACAGAATCCAAAAAATTACATCTTTAAGGGATCTAAAAGTCTTAAATTAATTTCTTTCTAGTTACTAACTTGTCTTAACTTTCACATATTAATTATAACATCAATTATGCATGAACATACTCATATTATCATCATCAAAACAGCATAAAACAGTGAGCATAGCAAGCAAGGCAAAACTGAAATTGTCTCCATCATAAAATGCATAAAACTTCATTTTTAAAACACATAAGTTGTTAGTTTCTCTTGGGACCCTTTTAAAACTTTCAAAACTCATTAGTAAACATTTTTATCTTACTAAAATCATCAAAATACTTTCAAGGGCAGTAGCTATTTCGAATGAGACTTGAAAAGATTTAAAATCATAAAACTTTGTTCAAAACATTTCTTAGGCTTATCTAAACTTAGGAAAATTATTAAACATAAGTTTTAGTATTTGTAGCTACTCAAACCTCCTAAGGCTGAAAATCAATGAGCTAAGAAACATATATTTTCAAGTCTTTGTTTGAGATAATAATGGGTAAGTCTATGAGCTCTAAATCTCTTAAGTTATGGTATAAAAATAAATATGGAATGCACTTTATTTTAATCTTTATTTAGAGGTGAGAACATAAAATAAATATGCTATGCAAACTCATTATTATCTTAGAGATTTAGTGAGAGCATAATCATAAATATGGAGATGCAAGTTCATTCCTTAATCATGAGCATTTAGTGATGACATAAAAGTAAATATGGATGCAAGTCTTTTATCTTAAACTTAGAGCTCATATGAGACTTTTAAAGAGAACCAAAAATCTCAACGCAATATTTATCTCATCAACAAAGTGAGCTTTAGAGTTCTTAAACCAAGTTCTCAAAGGAACCACATGGTTCTTGAACATCATCATCAAGCTCAAAAAGAAGCAAACTTTAAAAGGAAACAAAACTTTAAGGACATAGAAACCAAGCAACATTATTTTCTTGATACAAAGTAAATATAGAGACACTTTAAAAATTTTAACAAAAACCTTGAGGTGAAAACTATGGGGACCAAAACTATGTAGGAAAAGAAAAGGAAAGAAAAACCAAAACTTCGCTAGATCAAGAATAAAACTCAAGCTTTAGAGGTTTCTTTGAGATGAACACAAAGTCATCATCTAGAAACACTCATCATCAAGCCATCATGCTCACAAAGAGGCCAAGGGGCCGAAATGAAAAGAAAAGAGAAGCAAGGGAAAGCTTTAAAAGAAACCAAGAGAAACTTTGAGTAAAACACATTTTTGAGTAAAACAAAGTTTGAAAGCAACTCCCTACCAAGTGATGAAGAGGAAAGCTTGAACTTGAGATGAAAAATGAAAAGGAAAACTCCTCATAGGATGATGAGATGGCTTCAACCTTGTGAGGGGAAAAAGAAAAAGAAATGTGTTTTGGTTGTGTTTGTGTTTGAGGTTGAGTGTTTGAGTGTTTAGAGGAGGATTCAAGGTTGTGAAGTGGTGGTTTATTGTTATGAGATGATGATTCAAAAGGAAGATGAAGAAGATGAAGACGAAGGGGAAGAACTCTTAGAACTTCTAGAGAGAAAAGGAAAGAACTCAAAGGAAAACTTGAAAAACTAAACTTAGCAAATGATCTAAAGTGTTTCCAAGCTCAAGTAAGCAAGGTATTTATAGAAAAATGAAACAAATGAAGGCTCATGGTGGGGGAAGGCTGGCTGTAGCATTGGGGGCATGGGGGAGACAAAAATATCTCTTAAATGTGGTCATTTAAGCATGGTTTGAAGTATGGGAAGCATAGGCTAAGACATGGTTCAAAGCATAGTGTTTTGAGGTGATATTCTTTCAAATTTAAAATGAAATAATTCTTCTAGAAGGCAAGAGGGCTGGCGGTTTTTGAGCCACAAAAATGAGAGAAAAAGTCTTCTAGAAGTTGTCATATGAAGCATGGATGAAAGCATGGTGTTTATGACTCAAAGCATGATTCATGGGGAGGTGGAAGCATGGTTATTTGAGTGTAAAAATTTACACATGTGATGGAAACAAGGGGTATGGGTTTCAGCCAGATTGGGGACAGCCAAGGGGAGAGAGATTTGTTCATGTAATTGTGTGTTAATGATAGGTTTAGATGTATATTAGTTTAGATATAAGATTAGGAATCACTAAGCACAAGTTTAGGTAATTTAAGAATATGGTTAGGAATTTTATGACAAGGTTAAGGAGTGCTCATACATATCTAGAGAGTTTTAAATTCATTTTATGAGTAAACTATGTAGACAAATTTCCATGATTTAAGGAATTGGATAGAGAAAACACTATTCAAGATTCCATGATTAGGAATCTTGAATTTAAAATAAGATTTGAGTTTAAATTAAGCAATCTTAGGTTCTAATTAGCTCTAATAAATTATTTTGACTTTAGATTAATTAAGGGAATAATTAATCTCCAATTAGAGCCTAATATTGCTTAGGTTTGCTTAATCACGTGATTAACCTCAAGAACACAAAACTAGGGGCAAAATCATAATTTTGCACAAATTTTGCCCGGGACCACCGGGACTAAAATTGATGTCACAGGATACTTAAAAATGCCTTTTAAAACCATATGGAGAGGTTTCGGGTTCGTCCGTCACTTGTAATCGAGTCAAACACCACAGGGGTATTTTGGTCATTTTGACCCGAAAACTCATAAAAACAAGATTTTCGATCCCGGAAAGGTGCACAAGTCAACTAATCCCCTTCGAACATTGAGTTAGCCCCTCGAGAACTGCCGAGTTGGCTATCCTCGAGTTCCAGGCTAAAAGTGACCTCAAGGGTATTTTGGTCATTTTCACTCTAACAGAAAATCGAGGCGTTACATGAGAAATCGTGCTTGCTTTCATCTAGAGCTGTATATATGTTAGGTGAGTTGTCCAAGTAGCTCAAAAGTGAAATGGTCTTTAACCTCTGAGCATAGGAATGCCCCCACAACGAACCAAAATGGGGCTATGCTCTAGATGCATGTGCCTTTAGGGGCAAAACTCTCCAATTTATTTAAACAAGCTAAAGCTCTATCTAAACATTTAGACATTAGGAGATCACCTTGAATATTTGGACACTCTTCCAAGGCTAAGCACAATCTCTGAATACATAGCTAAAGTATTGATAACTCGAACAAAATCAATTGTAGGTTCTTAGACTTCACTTTGTGTCAATGTTCATATATCCATACCTCATCAACCTATGCAAAAGCCAAATGGAACTCAACAAAAACCCTAGAAAAATTATCTGGCTCTGTCCAAAGCAACCCTCCAATAATAAAAGTTATAGTTTCACACTCTTCAAAATACATAATGTTCATACTAGATAACCAAATCCAAATCCAAACTAGAGACCATTGTTTCATGGCTAAATAAGGGTCCCGTCATCTATGATCCTCAATAGGTTTAACGTTCTCTCTATCCTCAAGTATATGTGTGTGTTTGGGGGTTGAAAAGAAGGAGTGAAAGGATATGGCATGGATATGATGAATCTTGTTTTATAGCAATGTAAAAGGTAGGAACAGAGTGTACAACGAGGGCAAAGAAGACATATTGTCCCCTCCCACTTAAAATCCCCAAATTGTCTAAATTAAGGGTCAAGATAGGATTGTGCTTTCCCTTCCTCATTAAACACAGTAAAGGCTTGTTTGATTTAAGTTTTCAATTTTCAGTTTTCCAGTTTTTCAGATTTTGTGAAAGAAATACTAAACTCTAAAAACTAAGGGTGCGTTTGGTTTCAGTTTTCCAGTTTTCAATTTTCAGTTTTTGTGAAGAAAAATCAAAATCGAATTTTCGCCAGTTTTTTCAATTTTTCCTTCACAAAAACTGAAAACTGAAAATTGAAAATTGAAAACTAGTAAAGCAAACACACCCTTAAATTCCAGTTTTCAAAATTTTAAGTTTTTCCTTCACAAATTCTAAAAAACTGGAAAATTGGAAATGAAAACTGAAAACTGGAAACTCAAACCAAAAAGGCCCGTACAATTTTCAGTTTTCAGTTTTCATTTCTAGTTTTCAATTCTTTTTCATTTAAAACATTCTGAAAATTGAAAAACTAAAAAAGAAAATTTAAAACTCAAACCAAACAAGGTCTTGCATCCCAAACTTTCTAAATATGAGAATGGCAAAATGTTTTCCACTATACCCCATGTTTTTCTATCCTACTCCATTATTAGACACTTCCTTCCATTGTATATAAAACTCACAAATAACTAACGTATCGTTTCATGATCGTGCAATCCCATTGATAAGACTCCTCAAAACAAAGTATATGGCACTTTTTAAACCTACCTCGACCTCAATCTTTTGCAAGCTCGTTTTGAATCAAATAACCTTCCAATCCATCAAAGGGCTCCTTATTCAAACAAGAACTATAACACCCTAAAAATATTTAAAAATTAATTTGACCTTTACTAGTCATAATTTCAAAAATCTAATAGACATAGTAATGATGAGGACAATCCAACGAATCTATAAAAAAAATGAAGTCCAATGATCACGTATAGGAACGAGCTTAGTCCTGATAAGCACTCTATTTCCCATATGTGGTGTTGTCCACTTTAATAGTATTTGATATAAACTAAGTCTTTCCTATGTCGATGAAAAGATAAAAATGCATGGAATTGAGTTTTGCGACTATAAGTAGAAGCATGATATAAACTAAGTCTTTAGTATGTCGATGAAAAGAGAAAAATGCACTTAATTGAGTTTTGTATCCATAAGTAGAAGCAGGCCCCTTGAAGGTAATTTCACTGTAATTGGCATATGCATGGTTACATCATATTGAGTTATGTTGTTTAGCATTATTTGCTATGATCTTGAGCCTTATATTACCATTGAACTAAGTGATTGATTGTTAAAAGCTACCCACTTTGGAAATAAGATTTGGAACTTTAAAAATGAACCATTGTTATGTAATGTGTGATCATCCCTTTTTCTAATAAACCGAAGTGGCTGGAACAATGACGATGACATTTACTATTATGTGTCTGGGGGAAAGTCCTACTGAGAATTGTATAATTATCATCTCTATATGTTTTTGTGTTCCTGTGTCGTCTCTAGATTGGACCAGAGCACAAGGAGACTATTGTATGAAAGGAATTAACTTTGTAATAGTTTAGTAGAGAAGACTTGTACTTGTTATAGTTAGTTTTATATAAGTATACATACATACATACATACATACATATATATATATATATATATATGATTGCACCTTTAAGAGATAATAGATGTACTGTAAAGCCCTTAGAAGAGCTTCCCTTTATATTTGACTTTGTAATTAAATAACTACTTTGTTTATTAGATATATATTTTACATAGAACCATGAATTAGTTACTATACGATTCACCAATTCTTGTTATACATACTTAAGAAAGGTCTACTAATTAACAAGTAACAACTCTCGAATATGATATCATGACTTAAGAATAGTATTGTACTTGGGAGGATGTTACATTATGGTATCAGAGCAGTTCATCCTTGTAGTACCTTGAGGAATGGACTGAATATGCTTCCAAAGTGTAGATAAGTCACGCTTTGAATCTGAGCTATATGATAGGATATAGGATTTAGATATGCATGATAGTCTAGTGGTGTTGTAGTTGGTTGATATCACACTTAGCATAGTGTTGAGCATGATCAACTCAATATCTTTGTTTGGTGTGTTCAGGAACTAATAGCATACCATAGACGTACTAAGAAGAGGAAGGCTGGACAGGACGACATGAAGAGTACTCTTTGTGAGATGGCTTCTGATATAAGAACACAAGCTACAATGGCCAACTAGATGATGGAAAGATTTAATCGGAACGCAAAGGAGCTGGAGTTCATAGCACCCGAGCAAGGATCCATGAGTGTATCAGTGCACGTGGTAAAGTTTGATGAGCTATGCAAATCTTCTACTCTCCATCAATGAAATCCTGATGAAGCTTAGAAGTGCAAGAAGTATGAACGAGGCTACAAGAGGACATTGAAGTAGTTATGAGTCTCTCAGAGATCAAACATTTTGCTACTCTGGTGAACGAGTGTCGACTTATTGAGGAATCTAATAGGAAGCTATCAATTGCCAAATTTGCTAGGGACGATCCTAAGAAGAGACTGGCACTTGATGACTAAGATTTTGAGGAAACCTTGCCCTAGAAGAAGCAATTTCAACCTAATCTACATAAGGATAGAAAAAACAATGATCAACCACGAGCCAAGATTGCACAACATGTAGGAAAAGCCATGGAGGTAGACCTTGTAGGGCAGAGCAGAATGTATGCTACCGCTGTGGAAAACCAGGACATAAGATTTAGGAGTGTCAGAGAGATATACAAAACTTGATGGGAAGTCACCATACAAGAGTACCAAGAGCTGAGAGGACATCACCACCTAATAATCCAATCCGAGGTAGGAATGTTAAGAATTTAATTGAATTATCTGAACTATGTGAGAATTCCTTGTTTGATTCTTGAATTTGTCTTTTTGTTTTCAAATGAATTTTGAGGGCAAATTTCTTTCTAAGGTGGGTGATAATGTAACACCCTAAAAATTATTTAAAAATTAATTTGAGGTTTATTAGTCATAATTTCAAAAATCTGACAGATGTAGTAATGATGAGGATGATCTAATAGATCTATAAAAAAAAAAATGAAGTCCAATGATCACGTATAGGAATGAACTCAGTCTTGATAAGCAGTCTATCTCCCATATGTGGTGTTATCCACTACAAATAGTATTTGATATAAACTAAGTCTTTCCTATATCGATAAAAAAAGAACAATTCATAGAATTGTGTTTTGTGACCATAAGTAGAAGCATAATATAAACTAAGTCTTTCATATGTCCATGAACAAAGAAAAATGCACTGAATGGAGTTTTGTAGCCACAAGTAGAAGAAGGCCCCTTGAGGATATTTCACTGTAATTGGCATAGGCATGGTTACATCATATTGAGTTATGTTGTTTAGCACTATTTGATATGGTCTTTAGCCTTATGTTACCTGTGAACTAAGTGATTGATTGTTAAAAGCTACCCACTTTAGAAATAGGATTTGGAACTTTAAAAATGAACCATTGTTATGTAATACATGATCACCCTTTTTTCTAATAAACCGAAGTGGCTGGAATGATGATGATGACATATACTATTGTGTGTCTGGGGAAAATCCCTACTAAGAATTGTATAATTATCATCCCTATGTGTTTTTGTGTTCCGGTGTTGTCTCCAGATTGATCCAGATGACAAGGAGGCTACTGCATGAAAGGAATTAATTTTGTAGTAGTTTAGAAAAGAAAACTTGTACTTGTTATAGTTGGTTTTATATATATATATACGCACCTTTAAGAGATAACAGATGTATTGTAAAGCCCTTAAAAGAGCTTCCCTTTATATTTGACTTTGTAATTAAATAACTACTTTGTTTATTAGATACATATTTTTTATAGAACCATGAATTATTTACTTGATGATTTGACTGATTCCTTTTATAGATACTTAAGAAAGATCTGTTAATTAACAAGTAACAAATCTCAAGTACGATGTCATGACTTATGGATGGTGTTGTACTTGAGAGGATGTTACATTATGGTATCAAAGCAGTTCATCCTTGTAGGAACTTGAGGAATGGACTGACTATGCTTCCAAAGTGTAGATAAGTCATGCCTTGAATCTTATCTATATGATAGGATATAGGTTTTAGATATGCATGATAGTCTAGTGGTGTTGTAGTTGGTTGCTATCACACTTAGCATAGAGTTGAGCTTGATCAACTCAATATCTTTGTTTGGTGTGTTCAAGAACTAATGGCAGACCATAGACATACTAAGAAGAGGAAGGCTGGATAGGACGACATGATGAGTACTCTCTATGAGATGGCTTCTGATATGAAAACACAAGCCACAATGGCCAACTGGATGATGGAAAGATCTAATCCAAACGTAAAGGAGCTAGAGTTCATAGCACTCAAGCAAGGATCCACGAGTGTATCAGTGTACGTGGTAAAGTTTGATGAACTATGCAAATCTTCTACTCTCTATCAACGGAATCCTGATGAAGCTTGGAAGTGCATGAAGTATGAACAAGGCTACGAGAGGACATTGAAGCGGTTGTGAGTCTCTCAGAGATAAAAGATTTTGCTACTCTAGTGAACGAATGTCGACTTACTGAGGAATCCAATAGGAAGCTAGCAATTGCCAAATTTGCTAGGGATGATTCTAAGAAGAGACTGGCACTTGATGACCAAGATTTTGAGGAAACCTTGCCCCAGAAGAAGCAATTTCAACCTAATCTACATAAGGATAGATAGAAACAATGATCAACCACAAGCCAAGATTGCACAACATGTAGGAAGAACCATGAAGGTAGACCTTGTAAGGCTGAGCAGAATGTATGCTACTGCTGTGAAAAACCAAGACAAAAGATTTAGGAGTGTCAGAGAGATATACAAAACTTGATGGGAAGTCACTATACAAGAGTACCAAGAGCTTAGAGGACATCACCACCTGATAATCCAATTTGAGGTAGGAACATTTAGAATTTAATTGAATTATTTGAACTATGTGAGAATTCCTTGTTTGATTCTTGAATTTGTCTTTTGAAATTGTTTTCAAATGAATTTTGAGAGCAAAATTCTTTCTAAGTTTGGTGGTAATGTAACACCCTAAAAATTATTTAAAAATTAATTTGAGTCTTAGTAGTCGTAATTTTAAAAATCTAACAGATATAGCAATGATGTGGACGATCTAACGGATCTATAAAAAAAATGAAGTTTGATGATCACGTATAGGAATGAGCTCAATCCTAATAAACAGTCTATATCCCATATGTGGTGTTACCCACTATAATAGTATTTGATATAAACTAAGTTTTTTCTATGTCAATGAAAAGAGAAAAAGGCACGGAATTGAGTTTTGTGACCATAAGTAGAAGCATGATATAAACTAAGTCTTGTCTATGTCAATGAAAAGAGAAAAATGCACTGAATTGAGTTCTGTGGCCATAAGTACAAATAGGCCCCTTGAAGATAATTTCACTGTAATTGGCATATGGATGGTTACATCATATTGAGTTATGTTATTTAGCATTATTTGATATGAGCTTGAGCCTTATGTTACTTGTGCACTAAGCGATCGATTATTAAAAGCTACCCACTTTGAAAATAGAATTTGGAACTTTCAAAATGAACCGTTATTATATAATGTATGATCACCCCTTTTTCTAATAAACCGAAGTGGCTGGAACGATAACGATGACATTTGCTATCATGTGCCTGGGGGAAAGCTCTACTGAGAATTGTATAATTATTATCCATATGTGTTTTTGTGTTCCCGTGTTGTCTAGGTTGATCCAGAGGACAAGGAGGCTGCTGCATGATAGGAATTAACCTTGCAGTAGTTTAGTAAAGAAGACTTATACTTGTTATAGTTAGTTTTATATATATATATGATAGAATCACGAATTAGTTACTACACGATTCGATCGATTCTTGTTATAGATACTTAAGAAAGGTCTGCTAATTAACAAGTAACAACTCTCAGAGTACGATTTCATGACTTAAAGATGATGTTGTACTTGGGATGATGTTACAAGAACTAATTTGAGCTTTTTATTGAAAGAAATGATTGTTTTTAATTATTTTAGATTGGTTGAGTTATATTAAATTGATTTAATCAATCTAACTATCTATACTTTCATCAAATTTTTTATTGACCCTTTTAATTTAAAAATGTATAATCAAAATCCCATAATGAATAAAATTTTATAATAAAGTCCCTATAGTTAATATCCATTACAAAACACATGAAATTAACTAGCAATATTCCTTAATTATATCTATTGTCAGCCTTATATGGGTTAATTTGAAGCCAACAAAGTTTAAAAACCTAATAGTATTGTTAAACTATTTTCAAAAATCATCACAATAGACTTGTATCCTTTTATTATTACACAAGAAATGAATTCCATTAAATTTAAAAAAAAATTCTTAGCTTCTTTCATACATGTGCACTCATATCAAAAGTCATAAAGTAATATTTTGTTTATTCTCACAATTTTTATAATAGTAATTAACCTAATTACTTTATTAGAATTTTTTATTTCATGATTTGATTACAAATTTTAAAACTATAAGTACCTAATTAAAAATTTTGATAGAATACAGAAACCTTCAAAATAACAAAACTTCTTAAATTTAAACACTCCCAGTCATTCGGATTAAACTTCGAATTTTGAACTTGTATTTTGAATTAAATATTTTTCAGCTCAATGTGTTAATCACGGTTCAACCATAAATTCTATATATTGAATCGATTAAATCACGATCTACAACCCTTGCTAATATAATTTCCAGTTCAGTTTTCGTATCGTTGCAACCAAATATTGCTGAAAATTGAAAAGACATGAAAAAGAAAATGTCAATGCCTAGCTATGTTTCGAGCCCAACGTTTTATTTTTTTTTTGGTAAAACAACATTTAGATCCCAACTACTGAAATCACATCATCGTGTTGACAGCAAAAAGCGAAACCACTGCCTCTTAACAAACCAATCATGAGGGCTGATTTGGATATGCATGTCAGAAAACAAATGCTAATACATCAATTTCCAGTTACTGCCAATGGCTGTAGAGTAGGACTTCAAATTGAATCAACTACTAGATTTAGGGAAAAAAAAAGAGTTTGGTCAGAGCTGGTCTACTTATATTAAACTTTGAGATCATTAAACATTTATTATAGATAACTCAATTAGACGAAATGTTCAGTTGGATATTCATGTTCTAATCCATTGTAGTCATAGTACAATCTTTCCCCTTTTGTTATATCTCTGGTGGCAATTAAGAGAACCCGACATTCACCATTAACATCAAATCTCACGCACTTCATGTTCTGCTTCTTTTTTCCTTCTCTGCATGAAAAAGAAAGGACTTCACTAAGGGTTATTTCTATCAAACAAATCCATTACTTGGATCGAAAAGATAATGTTGTACTTGATATAAACTACGAGTCTATGATGGATCATGAGCTTTAAGGAGGTCTTTAAGTTGAAAGCATTTGGGATTCAATAAAAATGCGGAGGTGAATAATGTTTTGTTATTCAAATCAAGTCCACAAGTCAACCAAGCAAACTCAACTGATCCGTTCATTTTAGACCCTACACCAAAGTTATTAGCTTTGTTTAATACAGAAACTCACTAACTTGTAATTTGCTTATCCATAAGATAGGTGAGCACAGAATGGATCCACTTTAGTGAAATTTTTGTATGACCTTGTCATGTAAAATTTTACAAGATATTGTCTTGTGTTGATTTTTTACCATTGATTAATAAGATAGACAAGTGCATGTCCTACAAGAGAATCTAATAAATGGTGAAAATTTATATATGACAAGATCATGTGAATTTTTCACAAAAGATCCACTCATAGAGATAGCATGTATAGGCAGAGATAAGATTAGAGATTGAAGAAACTTACGGTGTGTGATTATTGATGCCATTAATGAAACGTGCTATGTTGCTACGTTTATCTGGACAGATGACAAGAGTTTGGGAAGGATCAGAAGCCGAAAGAAGTGTCATCATGCTATCACCATCATCATTTTCCCGATTCTGTAAAAAGTCCACATCTCCAACATATTCTGTGATTATTGTCAAATCTCTTATGTATCTATCGGCCTCAACAGTGAAGCTGCAGAATGAGAAATTAAAAAGTCAAGCTTAGAGTGCAAAGGGAGAGACAAAGAAAAATGCCAGTTTATGCTGCATATGTGGTTACCCTTCTAGAGGATCAAAAACAACCATGAGGGGTGGGCATTCTCCTCTTTTCATCATAGCTCTGCATAAGTCCAAAGTCTCGTTATCTTCTTTCGATAAGACCTGAATCACACGATATACAAAATTGTCTGATTTGCAAATCTAGATCAACAGGAAAAGGTGGAACAAGAAGAAATTACCACTGAAGCTATACATACTCAATTACTCATGTTTTGCATAACTGGTTTTTCAAACCGAAACTATCTTCTATAATCCCTCTTACATTAAAATGAGAAAAAAAAAAGTATATGATCTGGGTTAAACCTTAAAATGTTTGTTTATATCATGCATATTTAAACAATTGGCAGCAAGACGAAGTAAACCAGGCTTGTATAATAAAACTACAATAATCTTGTTTCTTAATACACAGGTGCTAGTCTTGAGCAAAACAAAAAAAAAATTAAAGGTTATGATAAACTGCACTAAATACTTCTCTAAACAATCAATCAGCATACACATTGAAATGGTTCTCTACCTAAAGAATCCTTAACATCAAATATCATCAATGTTCAAACTGCACCACATTGAGAACAAATTTACCCAATTTACAGAATGACAAACCAATTACCTGCATCCCACCACGCTCCAAAGCAGGGCAATTAGCAGACCTCGGTGCCATTCCAGGCATGTAAGTAAGCTCATTGCTGAACACTGTTTTGGTTGCCGTCAGTGCCGTCGCCAGCGATGCCATCTGTTCTATTCTCCTCTTAGGATCCTCACTCGGCGTGAACGGCAGCAATTTCCTCTTCTTCTTCGAAACGACCAAGCTGCTACACCGCTTCCGCTTCCTCCTAGCATCTGAAATGACACAACAAAAAGGAAAGTTAAAAACTAGAATCCAATTAGTTTCATATCCTCACTTCGGTTGCAGTGATATTTGCCTTACCTTGACTTGATATTAGAGGTTCCCCTGAAGACCGTTTGATTCGGAAAAAGTCAATGATTTTGGTCTGAACCAGAGGAAAAGCTACAATTTGCGAAGGAAAAGCACCAACTGTTAGTTATTTAATTTTTTTTTAAAAAAACTTGATAATAAATTAAAAGAAACTTCAAGGTAATTATGGTTCCCTAAATGTGTAATTGGTTCACGAGTAAAAAATTACACATAAAATTTATCAATAAAATTGTTCCCTATTTCTACTCTTCAACCAAACATACCCTAGATATTATACTCAGGAATTGAAATTAATAAAAAAAACAAAAGATATATACACTTGGGCTTTTTGTTGTATTTGTCGGAGCAAGTGGGACAGAACCAAGAGCCTTTGGGGACTGAAGGAAGGATGGGTCTGAGGCAGAAAATGTGGTACCCTCGGTCGCATCTGTCGCAGAGGAGCAACTCGGCGGGGGAATCGCCGGAGCCGCATCGCTCGCAGCTGACGTCGTCTTCGTCGCCAAGGGCCGAGAACGTGGGCTGAGTGGGTTTGGGAGGGTGAGTCCTTCTTCGCCTGAGTGACACGGAGGTTGTCGAGGAAGAAGCCATAGTGAGGGAATGGCAGTGACAGATGCAAACGAGAATGGTGATTCCAAGCGTGTAATATGAAGTAGTGAAGAATGAGGTAATTTCGCGCGCTGATTTGGTTTCGCGGGAAGTTGGTCTTGGCGCCACTTTTTTTGGTGTTTTTGGGGTCGGGCGGTACGCTTTCACATCGACTTTTATTTTTTATTTTCTATTTTTTGCTGACTGGCTGCCGCAGCTTATAAAATGAACATTGGGCCGCAAAAAGAGAATGCCAAGGCGGGAAGGGAATGGACTTAAAAAGTTTAAAATCAACGGAAAAAATATTTTTTTTTTTGTTACAAAAATATAATTGTGTTTAAGGCTACGTTTAGGGATTTTTTGGGTTATGGGATTTGTGATGATATTTTGACAAAAATTGTTGCCATGTGGTGTTTTATTATCTTGCCAAAGGTCATTTTGATATCAACCCAAAAATAGAAAGTTCTTGACTAATACTTGCCGATGGTAAGTTCGATATAGAAAAAAACGACAATATTATATTTGCCTAGTGAATTTTTTTTAATATATTGAATTTAATATTTATGTATTATAAATGGGTAAGCTTTCATGTTATTATTTTGGTCCTACTGAACTCTATTTGTGTTCTTATGAGTATATTATGGTTCTTTGGAATCTTAGGTTACGAGATTTGGGGATTTTGCGTTAATAAGCTAGATTCTAAAATTTTTGCCATTGTTGGCTCATATATATTCTGTTTGTTTTGCTCCTAGAGTCTTAGCACAATTGATCAACAACCATAGTAATAAAACCCGGACCGGTTTGCTTCGACCGGAACCGGTGAACCTACTGTTGACGTCCGGTTCATGATGTGGACCGGTTATGCATCCAACCCGGTCAAACCAGTCAAACCGGTGAGAACCGGTCAAACCGGCCGAGTTTGCAATTGAACCGGGTCATGTGAGCCGTGGGTTTGAGTTGGCAATTATTGGAAATTGCAAACTCAAAAATGCGACTGTGGGACTCGAACCCAAAGACCAAAGAAGGAAGGATGAGCGCTCCCCACCACTAGGCTGCTCACGTTTATGTGTCATTGTGGGTAAATAATTATATATATTGTATAGTTATCATATTTTTATATATTTATTTAATTAAATCTTATTCAACCGGTTGAACCAGTGACCCACCGGTTGAACCAGTGACCCAATGACCCGGTACCTTGACCGAGTCGATCACCGGTCCGAGTTTTAAAACTATGTCAACAACCATTGAATTGGAGGCACTCGAGAGTTGAACTTTGACTCTTAGGAACTATTTGTGAGCAAATAGTATATCTATTATTTACTTTTTACATGATAAATTTTAATTATAAGAATTATTAAGTAAGGAGTCATACAAAATTTTTGCAATGAGAAATCTCATTCAAGCTTAGTAGATTTTCAGAAAATTTTCCTAAAAAATTAGGAGACTTCAAGAAAATCTCAAAGCAAAAGTATGTTGATATAAGAGAGAATAATTTATTTATCGAAAAGGAGGCTTCATGTTTAAATGGAAGCTTTCATATGGAGGCCAGAACTTACTTATTGTGCTTATTTAATTATTGTAGTTGAAAGGTAAAGTATGTTAAATTTTAGAATATCGTATGTCAATTATTAAATTTGAGTTTATTCTATGTTCACTATATCTCATATAACTTGAGTATGGATTATTTGGTTAGTTTGATTGGTTGATTTTCTTAAATATGATTGTTATTAAATATGAATTGATGCTTTAATTGAAGTTATTGCTAACTCTTTTTGTTGATTTTATAATACCATGATTTTGCTATATGTTATTTCAATGTGCATTGGAAAAGTTTATGATATTTGATACTTGTAAGGTTAGATTAATATGAAGATTGAATTTTAGATTTGTAAATTATGTTTGACAAAAATTTATTTAAGAAAACCATGATGGGTTTTAAATGGAAATACCACTCGCCATAGCGAAGAGATATAATGGCAATACTACTCGCCATAGCGAAGAAAAATAATGGCATTACTGCTTGCTATAGCAAAGAGATATAATGACATTATCTCTAGCCATAGCAAAAAGATATAATGGCAATACCCCTCGCTATAGTGAAAAGTTATAATGGTAATATCGCTCACCGTAGCGAGGAGATATAATGGCATTACCACTTGCCATAGTGAAGAGATGTAATGGCCTATGTGCACATAGTTTTTTTCACTGAGATCAAAATTGTGATAAAATCTTATTTAAGGTACCATAAATCTTGTAATTGACGAGTTGAGAATACTCCCTGTTATGTTTGGATTTATACAATTATGTAATAATATGTCTAAATCTCATGTAATGAGTAGAACCATACTCTTATGAGTATGTCTATGTTATTATATTTATCTTATTTATGATTGCATCCAGTAAACTATGGATATTTTATCTTTCACTAAGTTGCAAAACTCACCCTGTTGTCTTTCCATCTTTTTCAAATATAAGTTATGGTTTTGGATATGGTTCTGTTCCTCTGGCATAACATTAGTTGATTTCGAGGTGGTGAGCCTTCTCGTGGAGGCCCTTTTTGTTTGAACCCTTATTTTGTTTTAGCCTGTAGTTGTCAGTTGCTCTATATGTCATAGGCAGGGTCCTTGGATCTTAGTCATGCTTATGTTTGAGAAATTATGACTTAATTATATAGATTATGTTGTAAAAAGGATTTGAAACTTAATTCAATTTTACACTTTGAACTATGTTTTGGACTATGTTGGAACACATAACTTGTGGTTATGTATTATGTTTAAAAGAGTCTGAAAATTAATTTAATATTATGGTTGGACTATGCTGAGATATTGTTATATGTTGAAAGGATGTATTCTGAGAATGTATGATGCTTAAGTGTTGTAGATTTATTTGGGAATTTTGTAGTATCTTTTGTTTGGGGAATATATGAGAAACAGAGGAAACTCTATCTATTTTCCTAGAAAATTGTGTGTTAAGGCTTGTTGGGGAAAGTGTTCCCTATGCACCGATCATGGCCTAAGTTGGGTTGTGATAGGGACATCGTAAATTTTTTACGTTCCATTCCATACACATTGCTACCTCATACCTGTGCTAACTTAGACGTCGAACTCCTTGCAAGTATACCCCCCCCCCCCAAAATTCCCTAGAGAAGAAGATCTTGAAGTCTTGATTGTGTTTCCTAAATCCCACCTTGAAGTATTCATGTAGCTAGTCTTTTGCTCTTTCATGAATTACTTCGTAACATTGGCACCATCTGTGGGAACATGACACTGACCATTTTCTTCTTTCTTGTGCTACGCTTGTCACCAATCCTAATCATTTCCATTGCGAGGAGGATCGCGTTTGAAGTGTTGGAGGTGAACAACCTCCTAGAAACATGTTCCATAATTTATATTTTCACAAATAGGCATAAACTAGCATGCATACAACAAATATGTCCTATATGATTTTGAAAATAATAAATTTCATGACTTTGAGGCAAACTGGCATCTATCCTGGGGTTTTTCATGCTCATGATATTATACACATAATGATTTATAATTTTTGAAGTAATTATAATGCCCAAAATATGGTTATGAGTAACATTCTCACTCACTATTCGTTGCCAAGAGCATTTGGCTAATGCTTACAAGAGATCAAAACTAAAACGGTGTCCCCAACTGACCAAAAACTATAAAAGTGGGTTAGGTATAATTTTTAATAGAATGGGAAAGAAAACCAAACCATAATAACCCAAAGATTGCCTAAACTTTTAACCTATACAAGAATAAGGTGAGAGCACTTATCGAATGAGATTAATAGGAGGAGATTGAGAGAAATCACGTTCTCTTTGGGGAATAGGCTTTTGTGCTACTAGGGTTCATGCAAGAGTGTTTGGGCATGTTATAAAGTGTCAAATATATACTACGAGTCAAAACAAACCCACAAAAGATGTGTTTCTGTGTTCTACACTTGGAAGTGGGTGTTTTACCACATTGGCAATGTAACATCCTAATTTTTAATCCAATACTCCTAGAACGTATTAAAATTAATCATTAGTTATTACTTCTTAGTCTCATCTTTTCTTAAAAATACTTAGTGGAAAATACGGGTAAAACTTTTTTGAAATACAAAAGCAAAGTGAGAGCCGCGTCTAACTTAATTATGAATTAACCTGCATTGCAAAACATAAAGGATAACCACCAGATAAAAGAACATATCATAACAAATGGGCAATCAATGACACATTAAAGGTAATACTTCATTAATAATATCATATGCCCACCAAATGGTGGGACTTAGTTTAGTACAACAGAAAGTAAATACATAAGGAAAACAAATACAACTGAAATAGAAAAGTACAAAGGAAACATACAAAAACACCACCCATACCCTAATGCACGTAAAGTGGATAACCTCATAACAAAAGAAGGTTTATCCTAATCTATGAGTGGTGTGTGCACTAGCTCTCCCCAAAACCTCTACTGCTGTGACCCGAGATAAGGTGGGGATGAAACCGATCCACTGACGCAACTCGACAGGGACAGGTACACGTAGTGGCTGAACGTGTGCTCCACGATGAGGTCGCATCTCAGCTCTCCTAGCCAGCCTCGGCTGCGTCACAGTCTCTTCGCTCCCTTCTCTCACGAATCGGGGAGTAGAGACCGAACTCTCACTGTACATATGAGTCGGTGGATCCTCCGAACCCTGAGAACGGGGCACGTAGTTCGGGAAGTTGTGGACAGCCAAACTTGCAGTGTACGTCTAAAGAATCTTCTCATCTTGCGTCCGGGCACTCTCAAAGACCATGTCATCGCCGTAGGGAGACGTTGGGGAGAAACGGTAGCTATGTACAGGGTGCATGAAGGGGCGTCCTATGAATATGAAGACCCTCAGCGTGCAGCGCCCTTCAAAATGATATGACCGATGTTCCGAGTCATAGTGGACCTCCCATGTGGGGGTGTCTACGAACAGGATAAAGGTCGCCATCGCGCTATAAAGATGTGACAGGAAAGAAAAAGAGAAGAAAGGAGTGAGAATCTTACTAAAGAATCTCAGTAGGGTATCTCCTATCTAAGGTGACATCGTCCACATCCTCAAGAACCTTAGGTTAGTTATCAAAAGGTGAGCATGCATAAAGTTCCTTATTAGGTTTATAAAACTTAATTATCCAAGGTTCGTTCCTTTTAGAATGCATCTTGGTGTTTTGAATGCACATATCAAAGCATGAATGCATGATCATACATTTATGCAAGTGAATAAATAAATCATATAATCCAGAAGCATACAATTGGCATAAAGAGGCATAAAATCTTTCAAATAAAACTTTCCTCAACTTGTGACTTTAGAACCTCAAACATTAGCTTCATGGGGCCACCCTAAAACATCATCTAGGTTATGAGCTCATACCTCAACTAGTCATCACTAGCTCTTACTTATCCTATGATAAGCGAAAACATAATAATCTGACTCCTAGAGTACGAGCTAGGGGGCTTAAGGATCACCTCTCACAGGAATATTTCCTTCTTTGAAACGCTCTACTTGTAACTATTACATTGTGATATTGTCCACTTTGGCAAGCTCGATGTCAATACCCTCACGGTTTTGTTTCCTAGGGGTGCTCGGCCGAACCGGTGTCACCAGGACGCGTCTCAATGCTGTCACATTAAAATCTCAATTTCCTGGGGGTGCTCGGCCGAACTGGTGTCACCCAGGACTCATCTCATATGGTTTTCAAAAATATTCTCAAGTCTTTTAAATTTGACGGAAATTCAGCAGCATAACTGCTGTATACCAAATTTCTTTCAAATTTATTTTATGCCACAATAACTTTTAATGCATGTACATTCCTCATTCAACTTCTATGATCATGATAAACTTAAAACCACATAAAAACACTAATCATAGCATATGCATCATCACATCACATTTGAAATAATAAACTTATTGCATTAAGAATCCTACGGTGTCTTATGCTTGATCCTTAAAGTCTTTAAATCTTAAAACTTAAGTTCTGTAATCATCAAATCTTAATTTCTTGTGCACCTATAGGCTCATAACTAATTATTCTTACTATTTATTATGATCATAACCTATTTTAAAACCCATTGGTGCAGAGTCTATGTTTTGCAATTTATGGGTACCTACGAGTCACAACTTTGACTCTTTTTAAGTTCAGTTTTCTCCTAAAGTATCAAGATCAATTCCTAAACCAATTATGAGAGGTTCATACACATTTATACTAATTATAAATCATTATTACTAATATTACCCATGCTGAAACAGAATCTATAATTCTTACTTCTAAGGGTTCTAGAAATCTCATTTTAATTCTTTTCTAGTTATTAACTTGTCCTAGCTTTCTCAAATTAATTCTTACATCCAATATACATAAGTATACTCATTTAATCATAATAAAATCATCATCAATAGTGAGCACATTAGCATGGCAGAACCGAAATCATAATCATCATATCATTCATAGAATTTCATTTCTAACACATATAATTGGTAGTTTCTCTTGGAACCTTTTTAAAGCTTCTAAAACTCATTAGAAAACATCTTATTTCATTGAAATCCTCATAAAACCAATGAGGGTTGTAGCTATTTTGAAAACAATCTCAAGAGGGATGTAAATCATAAAATCTTGCTTACAATATTCCTTAAGATCATCTGAGCTTAAGAAAATTATAAAACATAGATTTTTGGCACTTGTGACTAGATGAAACTTACACCAAGCTCATCATCATCACATGGCCAAATTTAGGTCCATTCAAAACTCCTATATTTCCATTCTTTACTTGAGATAACAAGGGACAAGTCTTTGAGCTCTAATATTCTTAGGTGATAACAAGAATGTAAACATGTTATGCACTTCATTTTATCTTATTAGAAAGTAAAGTGAGAACTTAAAATAAATATACGATGCAACCCATTTTTATCTTTAAGATTAGGTGATGACTTAGAAAGTAAACATGAAATGCAAAGCTTGAATTTAAACATGGTAATGCAAGTTCATTTCTTTATCTTGGAGAGTTTAGTGATGACATAGGAAAATAATATGCTATGCAAGACATAAAATTAAATATGAATGCTAGTCCATTTTATATGTCATTAGAGCTCATACAAGACTTTAAAGAATTAACATCTAAATTCCAAATCATGATCTTATCAAAATAAAGCAAGCTCTAGAGTTCTAAGTACCAAGGTTACAAAGGAACCTCATGGTTCTTTGAACACCATCATCAAGCTCAAGGAAATGAATTTAAGAGAACAAAACTTCAAAGGGAAAAGGAAAGGAAGGAAGGAACCGAAACACAAAGAGAAGGAAAATACACCATGTTCTTTATTATGTATCCAAAACCCTATCTAGAGTAAAACTCTAGAACGTGCCGGCTAACTTTAAGGTTGACAAGAGTAAGCTTTGGGCTTATTGAAATCCTTATAATTATTTTCTTAAGTTGAAATCATTAGTAAGCTAAGTAACATAAGTAAAACTTAAAGAAAGAAAGGAAAACTCAAACTTTAGAGGTCTCATTGAGATGAACACAAAGTCATCACCTAGAGACACTCATCATCAAGCTATCATGATAACAACTAGGCCTCGAGGCTGAAAAATGAAAAGGAAATGACAAAGGGAAACCGAAAAGAAAACCAAGAGAAACTCAAGGAAACAACATTATTCTTCAAGAACGAAACTCATTTGAGTAAAGGAAAATAATTTAGAACAACTCCCTACCAAGTGTGAAGATGAAAGGATTAGTCTTTGAGATGAGAATAAGAAGAAAAGTTCCTCCCAATATGATGATGATGATTTGGCCTAGAGGAGGGAAAAGGAAAGGAATATATTTTTGAGTAAGTTTGTGTTTGAGGATGAGGTTTTGGTGCTTAGATAATGATCTAAGGTGGTGGGGTGGTGTTTTGAGATGATGATATGGTGGCTCAAGGTGGGGGATGAAGAAGATGAAGAAGAAGAAGAAAACTCTTTGAAACTTGAGAGAAAAAGAAAGAACTTGCAAGAATGCTTAAAACTAGAGCTTGACAAATGATCCAAAGGTTCTTTCAAGTCTCTTAGCATATGTATTTATAGAGAAACAAAACAATGAGAGCTCATGGAGGGGAAGGGTTGGCTGTGTGGTTTCATGGAGGGAGGGAGAGAAAATATCTCTTACATGTTGTCATACAAAGCATGGTTGAAAGTATGGTAAGCATAGGCTAAAGCATGGCTCAAGGTAAGGTGTTTTCGTTTTGAATTGAACTGAAATAAATCCTCATGAGTGGAAGAGGAGGGCTGACGATTTGGACAGCAAAGAGGGAGGAAAATATCTCATTCATTTAGTCATTCAAAGCATGGTTTGGAGTATGATCAAGCATGGTGCAAGGTAAGGTGCAAACATGGTGTAAACATGGCTATGGAGTGCAAAACAAATTCAACATGTGGGAAATGAATGGGAGAGGTTTTCAGACAGCCTTGACAGCCCATGGGGAGAGAAAATTGTTTCATCTAAATGTGTGTTAATGATGTGTTTAGGTGTAACTTAGATTAAACTTAATATTAGAAATTACTAAGTAAGTGTTTAGGTAACTAAGAAAGTAATTAGGAATCTCAAGACATGATTAGGGAGTGTTCATATATATTAGAGGAATTTAAACTCATTTTATGCATAAATAAATGTAGACATAATTCCTTAATTTAATGAATTGGAAAGAGAAAACACTATTCAAGATTCCATGACTAGGAATCTTGAATTTAAAAAGAGGTTTAAGTTTAATTTAAGCAATTTTAGGTTCTAATTAACTTTAATAAATTATTTTGACTGTAGATTAATTATGGAAATTAATTAATCTTTGATTAGAGCCTAATATTTCTTAGGTTCTCTTAATCACGCGATTAAGCTCAAAAACACAATGTTTATGGGTAAAATTGTAATTTTGCACGAAAACTGCTCAGGACCACTGGGACTAAAACAAATGTTGCGAAATATATAAAAACACCATTTAAAACCATCTAGAGAAGTTTCGAGCTCATTCAGCACTCATACCCACGTCAAATGCTATAGGGGTATTTTGGTCATTTTGACTTAAAACCTCAGAAAATGAGCTTTTCGTTCCCGAAACTATTCACAAGTCATCTAATCCCCTTCAAACATTGAGTTAGCCCTTCGAGGACTACCGGGTCAGCTATCCTCTAATTCCGAACGGAAAATGACCTCAAGGACATTTTAATCATTTTCACTCAGACAGAAAATCGGAGCGTTACAAGTAGTATTTTAGCACCCTTGCTGATTTTGGAAGAGGGCTTTAGCATACAAAAGTTGCACTTTAGCATAGCCATGTTTTTGTTTTAAAGCATATATTGCAACTTAATTTCCTTGTAACTCCCAGTAAGGTTGGAAATTGCCCTTAAGAATAGAAACAATACATGTAGAAAATTGAGTTAGATTTCTAATTATTTATTACAAGTTTTGACGCTTTACGTCGACAATAAATAATTGACAATTTCCTTTGTGTAGGAGGTAAAACTGCTTTAAACTATGTGTTTGTTAACAAACTCAAGAGTTTGGATGTCAACCTTTACTTTTCTATATCTTAATTGAAGGAGCAAAAAACTACTCCTCTTAGGTGCCATACCAAAAAGAATCGAGTGTCACATGTGTATGAATGAAATGAGGATGGAATATGTAATGTGATTTGTGTGCTATATATAGAATGTTGACTATCAGAATTTTAAAGTATAGAAAGATTGCAGAATGTAAGGTAATTGATTGACAAATGTAAGAAAAGTATAGAAACTGCAAAGGAAATAAAGGAAATCTATGCCTAAGAAAGCAGTAAATGGGGTTAAGAACAATTACTCAGAGGACTCTAGACTCTGTATAGTCATTAGGGTGACATTGTAGAGCAGGTGTGTAAGTGAAAATTCCAATCCCTTACAAATGTATAGAAATTATATTTATAGATATCCTAGGACTTTAAGATCTTGACACTTGTCTTTGGCTGATCTTTGGATTTATTCACGTGTCTTTGACAATTTCTTTATTTGTCATACACCTTCATCATAGAGTGGTTATCACTTTATCACGTTTTCATGAAGCTTTTGTTAGTAACTATTAGAAATCACTGATAACCATTGTTAACCATAGCTCAACCAATGTCTATCTCCTACTAATCACTATGGTGATCTTCTTAAATCTTTCAAAATTTTCTAAGTCCCAAATGACAAACATAGACTTCAACATGTCGAACTTGAACATGGGAATCTTGTCATCATTGGCTTGCAATCTTGGACATTCAAGCTTCATCTTGAGTGACTGCCATCAATTTCAACATGTCAACTAACAAACTTGAAGTTTTGTCAATTCCAATCTATTTCTCCTTGCAAATCAGCCTTCATTGTCTTGGTCAACTTTGGCATGCCAAACATATTTATGTACTATCATCACCAAGAGCTTTCATACTTTGTCAGTTGAACTCTTTTCATTATAGCCCTAATTTCACCAAGGTCGAATGACAACTCGACATTTTAATACTTAGTGAAATTTGATGCCAACATAATGTCCCCACAACTCCAATTTCGAAGAGCAACTTCTGTTGATGAGAAGTTAGGGAGTTGTAATTTTGAATTTTAAAATATTTTTCACCAATAGTGAAACAACCCTTAATGATAATTAATGTGGGACATTTATGGAAACTGCCTCATCAATCCAATCACATCGTGGGCTCGAATTCTGTAAGGCCCTATAGCTCCAACTCATGGCATTTGCGAAGGCTATAAATATCTTACTACTGCACTTTTTTGCACCTATGTTCCCATGCTAGGAAACTATTCACCTTCTTATTTTCTTTCTTTCCTTGAATCTTGCCTTCTTTTTTCCTTCTTCAAGAACTCAAGGGTAGTTCTTTACAAACCCAGAAATGGTCTATTCTCCATTTTTTTCAAAACTTCAGAGGTTTTGCAGCAATGACTTCCTCATCCAAGAAAATATCTTCCAAAGGAGAGGCCTCTATGGTTCTAGCTTCAAGCGAACCAGAGAACACCCTTCTAGTAGCTTTAGTTGAAGAACCTAATGTTGATGAACACAGAAAAATCCAAATGGGCCCTAATCCAAAGGAGTATTCAAGGCTCTCCAAGCAGGTACTTCTCCCTTTTTTCCATAAGTTCTAACACTTGTGCTTATATTGGTCCCCTTCTATCTTCTTCACAAGCTAAATGGTTAGGATCTTTTTTCCTCTGTTCAAAACACCAAGAGAACCTAGCCAGCTGTAAGTAAATATTTTGTAAATATTTTAATAAAAATGCTAGGATGTTTTGGAACCAACCTAAAAACTCCAAGGCCTATGTTGCATGGCTAGTTAGAGTTCAAGTCTTGTGGAAAGTGATGTTGAAAATAATAAATCGATAACTCTTAGCAAGGTTACTCTCAAGAATAATCAATTGAATTAGGCAATATCGAGAGGAATATTTCAACAGACTAAGTACCAATTATAACTATCGAACAATGAAAAAAAGTCAAGTAATAGCCAAAGTAGATCAATGGCGAGTTTGATTGGGATGATGCCATGAACCATGATAAAGGTCATCAACAGTACTTGTGGTGCAATGGGAATCCAGCTTTCAAGTTTGAAGAGCTCAAACATTGATTTTTGTTGATGAAGTAAACACTTAAGAAAGCTCATTGTTATGATTTGTCAACGTTTGCAAGGTTAAAGTTGAATTCATGTATGGTGAGAACATCAAAAGATGGACTTGATACCTTTAATGATGAACAAGTGAAGTGTCAAACAAGTTTTAAGAGGAGAAAAACTCAAGGATATTTTTTTAAAAGAGCTATTTTTAAGAAGATAAAGCACATGGTAGAGTAATTGGCAAAGGAACGTGGGCATGAAACATGAAGACTGAAAGTGGGAATAGAGACTATAGGCTTTTGGACACGTGGCAAGTAATTATAGATCGCTTTTGTCTAGAAACAAGAGTTGTGTAAGATTTTTAAGGATCATCAACAATCAAATTTCAGAATTGGGAGACTAAGAGAACACAATTCCCTCACACCCTCATCATGTGCACTTTGACACTTAAGAGTCCCCAGACCCTCAAATAATGTCCCCTTAATTCCTTATTATTACATTCCTTTAAGCATTTGAGTCCTTTTGTTTTACTCTTTCAATTGCAAATTTTTCTACATATTTTACATTTTTTTCAAAATTATCATAAAATACAAAAATAATTGAAAATCCACTCAAAGGAACCACTTTTATTCCCTGATACAAGATTGAGAAGTAAAGCTTGGTTAGTGAAATTTATGTTGATGAGAAAATGCACGAGAAAGAGGGGTTGAATTGTGCTACCTTTTTGAAACTTTCCAGACCAAAATTTTATAGCAAAAATCTATCAAGCATTGAGCTTAAAGTGCAGTGGAAAATAGGTTAGATTTTTCAGAAAGTAACTTTCTCAATTAAGCTGTTTAAGTAAACAGATTAAGAATAAGAGGTAATAATAAAAAAATATTTATGTAGAATCAAATGCTGAAGATAAATAAGTGAAGTATAAGAGGATACTAATAAGGAGTTTTCACTGGTTCGGCCAACATTTGCCTACATCTAGTTCTTAGTCACCACTGAGTTTCACTAAACTTCCTCAACCCGAGGAGATGAAAATACAGGATAGTCTTTATAATAGCCTTCTTAAGCTCTTACAAGTGTCAGTAGACAATGTTTACTAACACACACAACAAGTAGTTTTGCAGTAGCTTCTTCAAGCTATTCACCTTCCGATCACTATTGGATCGAGGATACAAATGGTTGGAGTTTGATGTTTAGTTCAAAGTATCTTGTACTCAAGCTTCTTTTTGAACGGATAAAGAAATAACAAATGTGAAACTACTTGAGTAACTTCTTTCTACTTATTCTTCCTTTGAAGAACATGTTGACAAATCTGGAACTTAGAAAGACAATTTTAATGTACAGAGGAATCAGCAGTTGATTTTCACAGAGTGATTTGGAAAGATTTTTTCAACATTTTTGGCTCACTTCTTCCTTTTCTTTTTGAAAACTCAATCATCTGTATTTATAGATGGTTTCCCTTTATTACCGTTGCCCTTGATCTTCTATCCAGGCCACACGTGTTAAGCATCAGATTGTGCATTGGAAACATAATTTAGAGGAGTAGCTTGTTTGGTGTAAAAGCTCATTTTCAAAAGTCATTGATGAGTTGAGGTTTTTGAAGTCTATCAGAAACTACTTTTCTACTTTCTGAGCATTGTTTCTGAAATCCTTAATATGCCTTTCACAGTTGATCAAAGGTGCTGAAGAGATGATATGCCAATTAAAATAAACTAGTTTGACTTTTGATTTTGAATTTCAAATTTAACTGCTTTCCTTCCCTTTTTGTGAAGCAAAATTTTTGAAAAGTGCTGCGAGTTCCTTGTTGATTCATTTGTCTTGTGATATTCAATCTTGGCTTTTGATGATGAATAATCCACGATTGTGATGATTGAAAATTGAGTAACACGTTGCTTTCAGCTTTTGTGTATTTTCATTGTAGCCATTCTTTCTGAAGTTCAGTGTTACTTTCTGATGGCCATTTTCTTGGTTTCTTATTTATGTTTCGATGAGCTTTGTTCCTTGATGCAGAAGAGCATATTTTGCTTAATATAATTTTCTCTTCATTTAAGCTTATCCTCTTCCTACGAGATAAAAATATGTTTGCATATGCAAAGTGAAATCATTTTCACTTAAGTCTGATAGTGCACTTCGGAAATACCTATTAAGGTTGGTGAAGAAACTCAAGGCAGTTATTAGTCATTCTTTAAAGTATTTTCTTTAAATTAGCTTTGTTGTCATTCAAAACAGTAAAGCTCATACTTTCTAAAAGGTTCTGGAGTTTACAATCTCCCCCTTTTTTATAATGAAAAATCAATTTGAAGAAAATATTTTCAAGAGAGGTTGAAAGAAATAATACATAATATAGTATGATGAATTGCATTTTCTTTCAACACATCATGATTCTTAAATCTTAGTAAGTCATTTTCTTAAGGCACGATTAGATATGTTCAAGAAAATTTTAAAGCCTTAAGTTGACTCAAATCAAAGATGTTTGGTTCATGATGATATTTTCTGATTTAAATTAGAGAACTTCTTTAATTCGTATCACTGAGATACTAACGCAGATGTCATTGTTTTAGTCCAAATCTGCCAATCAACTTGATTTTAGTCATAAAATGACTTTCTAACATTTAAGTGTGCTTAAATAAGTGACAACCAGGTAAGTTCATTAAATAAATTCCTTATTCAACACTTTCCTTTAGATGATATGCATGGCATGCAGATGTTACAAGAGATTTTGAAGATTCTTAAACTTCTCTTCAGTTTTACTCCCCCATCCAAGATTTTTAAACTTCTTTTTGAGTATCTCCTTATCAGTTTTACTCCCCCTATTTTTTACAGCACAAGATTTTAATTTCTCTTCTCCCATTTTTGTCATCAGCAAAGAGGAGGTGTGTTGGAAGTCAGAAACAATATCACTAGCACCAATGATACTAGCTAGAAGTTTGAGTAGTTGAATGTCTTATGAAATTTAAAAAGGCTTTAAGTTTAACAGACCATTTAGAATACAAAAATGATCTTCTGCTAAAGGTTTAGTGAAAATGTCGGATATTTGGTCTTCAGTATTTATAAATATTAATTCAACATCTCCTTTTTGAACATGATCTCTAATGAAATGATGCTTATATCAATATGTTTTGATCTGAAGTGCTAAATAGGAATTTTAGCAAGATTTATAGCGCTAGTATTATCACAGAAAATGAGGATTTTGGAATACCTTAGGTGATAGTCTTCTAGCTTGTTTTTGATTCATAACATTTGAGTACAGCAATTTTCGACTGCTACATATTCTGCTTTTGCAGTAGAGAGAGCAATGGTATTTTGCTTTTTGCATGACCATGTGATCAGGTTATTTCCAAAGAAGCAATAACATCCACTAATGCTTTTTCTTTCTACTGTATCTCCTACGAAGTCAGCATTACAATAACCTGTAACCTCACAAGATGTACTTTTCTCATACCATAAGCCGCGATTAGTACTACCTGATAAGTATCTGAAGATTCTTTTAATGGCATTTAAGTGTGATTGCTTTGGGTTTGATTGAAATTTAGCACAAATCCCTACATTTAATTGAATGTCTGGTCTACTAGCTACAAGGTACAACAGTGACCTAATCATTCCTCTATAACTACTTTTTGAAACTTTTTCGCTATTCTAATTACTATCAATGATTTGCGATGGATGCATCGAAGTACTCAATGGTTTTGATTGATCCATGTGAAATTTTTTTAAAAGTTCTTTTGTATATTTTTCTTGATGGATCAGGGTTCTATCCTTTTGTTGTTTTATTTGCAAACCAAGGAAAAATTTTAGTTCACCCATCATACTCATTTCAAACTTACTCTCCATTAGTTTTGAAAAATTTCCACAGAGAGAATGATCAGAGGCACCAAATATAATGTCATCAACATATATTTGAACTATTAGAAAGTGATCTTTAGACTCAAGAGTAAATAGAGTTGTGTTAATGTTACCTCTCTTGAACCTGTTCTTTAACAGAAAATTGCTTAACCTTTTTTATCAAGCACGAGGAGCTTGCTTCAGATTGTAGAGTGCTTTTGTTAATTTGAAGATATGATTTGGAAGGTCATCACTCTCAAAACCCGGAGGCTACTTCACATATACTTCTTCAAAGAGAAAACCATTTAAAAAGGCGGACTTGACATGCATCTGGTAGAGAGTGTATCCCTTGTAGGCAGCAAAAAACGAGTAACATTCTTATGGCTTCCAATCTAGTGACTGGTGCAAAGGTCTCATCATAATCAATTTCTTGTTTTTTATTGTAACCTTACGCAACCAGTCTTACTTTATTCCTATTAACTCTCCTTGCTTCATCCAATTTATTCCAAAATACCCATTTTATTTCGATGATGGTTTTTCCTTTGGGTTTCTCCACAAGAGTCTAGACTTTGCTTTTTTCAAATTGATCCAGCTCTTCTTGCATGGTCTCCACCCATCCGTTGTCACTCAAGGCTTCTTCAATGCATGTAGGTTCAATGGTGGAGATGAAGGCATAATTTGAAGTACTTTTTAGGGATAATTGAGTCTTTACCCCCTTAGAAATATCTCCAATAACCTTATTCTGAGAAACTATTTTAAGATCAGAAACCCCTTTGTAGTTTCTATGCTTGTAATTTTCTTTACTTTCTCTTTCATCTTTAGGTTCTTCTTGTTAAGAATTATTACTTTGTGATGGCTTTGGTGTTATGAGCATACTTTCTGAAGAATTTGAATCCTGGAGTCTACTTTTTAAGGTTTTTATTTGCTTGATTTTTGAGTCTTCTCTAAGATTCAATCTTTCAAGAGCTTCTTCCGAATCATCTGAGTCATCTACAAAGTCTTTTTTGAGCTTTTGAACTTGATATGAATTGTCTCTTCTATGCATAACGTTCTTTTATTGTATACCCTATAAACTTTAGAAAGACAGAAGAATATCCTAGAAAAATACTATCATCAGATTTAGGATCAAATTTGACAAGTTTGTCCCTATTGTTAAGTATGAAGCATGATGAACCAAATATGTGAAAATATGATATGTTAGATTTTCTACCCTTCCATAGCTCATAGGGGGTCTTTTTGAGAATTGGTCTTAGAAAGATTCGATTTTGAATGTAATAAGGGGTATTTACAACTTCTTCCCAAAATCCTTTAAATAAATCACTTTCTAAAATAATTGTTCTGGCTATCTCTTGTAAACTTCTGTTTTCCTTTTAGTAATCCCATTCTGTTAGGGAGTTCTTAGTGTAGAGAATTCATGAAGAATGACATGTTTTTCACAAAACTCATTAAACATATGATTTTCAAATTCTCCCCATGATCAGATATGATCGAAATAATTTGTGAATTCTTTTCAGTGTAAATACATTTTGCAAAAAATTTGAATCTTTCAAATACTTAATCCTTAGAAGGTAGGAAGAACACCTAGGTAAATCTGGTAAAGTCATCTATAATGGCAAGACAATATCTTCTCCCGACAAGATTAGCAGTTTGAGTTAGATTGAAGAGATCCATACATAGTTATTCTAGTGGTTTAGTGGTAGATACCACATGTTTATTATGGAAAAAAGCTTTGGTTTGCTTGCCTTTTTCACAGAAATCGCACGTTGAATCCTTGTTAAACCTGATCTTTGGCAGTCCTTTAACAAGTTCTATTTGAGATAACTCAAAGATGAGCTTCATGTGAGCATTCCCAAGCTTCTTATGCCATAACTACCTTTCATCCATGAAGGATACCAAACATTTTACGTCTTGATCTTGAAGATCATCCAAGAATAACACATAAGAGTTATCATGCCTTTTGCCGGATACTATAACTCATCATGTGATAGGACTAACTATTTTACAATTATGAGCATTAAAAATGACATTAAAGCCTTGATCACAGAATTGGCTTACGCTTAATAGATTGTGAGCCAGACCATAAACAAATAATACATCAGAAATTTGGTGAGAATCATCATTACCAATATTTCCAATACCTGTGACTTTTGCTTGTCCTTCATTAGTGAATTTTACAAATCCATAATTCTTTGGTTTGAGATTTTTGAACCATTTTCTGGATTTGGACATGTGTCTGGAGTAGCCACTATCCATGTGCCACTTATTGTCAGATTCTATATGTGTTCTTAGGCACACCTACAATAAACGCATTTTTTTAATTTAAGTACTCAGATTTTCTTAGTCCTTTTGAGTTAGTATTGTAAAGAAAAGATTTTCCAACTCTTTTGATAGACTTCCTTTTCATGAAGCATTTGTCAGGTGGATGTCCATTCTTATAACAGATAGTGCAGGAAACTTGGTTTTTATTTTATTTAATTGAATTGCATTTCCTTTCCCTTTTTCCACTTCTTTATATCCTAACTCGATTTTTTGAAAATATGGCCTTTGTCCTCCAAGCATTAGTTCAAGATTTTTTGACCCATTTACCATTTTTTCTAGATCAGACTTCAAAAATTTAACCATTTTCTCTAGTTCTGATATAATTTTCTGATTTTCTTCATTATCTTTTGATACCTTGATTCTTAAGGTGTTGAGTTCATTATTTTCCTTTTTTAATTCTTTCTTTTTAATTTTCAGATTTTCAACTTCTATTTTAACCAATTCAAGTTCTAAAACAACTTTTTGATGTTTTTCTTTAGATTTAGATAATGAGAGGAAATGGTTTGAGTATTTTCAAGAAGTTCTTCATATAACACCATTAATTCATCATAGGATAGATTTTGGTCAGAATTATTTACCTCAGATTCATCCTTCGAATTATAGCTGGCCATAAGGCATAGGTTGGCTATATCTTTTTGTCTTTCTAGGTTTTTTGTCCCTTCCTTTTCTTCATCAAAGTCATTCCATGTTGCTAGCATTCCCTTTGTCTTATTTAAGAGCTTCTTCTGTGAACCTTTTAGTTTGGGATATTCAGGTCTAAAGTGACCTTTTTCTCCACAATTAAAGCACATAATGCTATCTGGCTTTATTTTGCCTTTTTTATCCCTCTTTATGTCCTTTTTTCTTTTGAACTTGCATTTCCAGGCTCTTGAGATTTTTCTTACAAGCATGAAGATTTCATCTCCATCATCATCTTCAGAGTCATCATCAGACTCGTCCTCTTCATCAGAGGTTTCTGTGATTTTCATTGCCTTTCCTTTGCTTGACTTAAGATAGGAAGATTTTAGGGCAATGAACTTGTTTTTTTCTCATGGATTCACCATGCATTTCTACCAGCACCACCTCATGGGTTTTGAGAGATCCAATAAGTGAATTCAATCCTAGAGTTTGAAGATTGTTGGCTTCAGTAATGGCTGTTATCTTAGGTAGCCATTTTGTGAAGAGACTTCTTAAGATTTTTCTATCAAACTCAGAGTTAGAATATCTTTTGCCAAGACCTTTCAATTGATTTATAATGTGCATAAATCTTGTGGTCATATCATAAATGTTTTCCTAATCAGTGATTTTAAAACATTTCACACTGGTGGACTAGCATGATGATCTTTGTCTCCTTGACTTGATCAGTTCCTTCATGCAACATGAGCAATCTATCCCATATTTATTTCACTGTGTCATAAGCAATAATTTTATCATATTCAGCTTTCCTTAGTGCACAAGTGAGCAGATACTTAGCTTTGGAGTTTAGTTGAATCCTGGCTTTATGTTGCCCTGTCCATATGCTTCTGGGGACTTCTCTTGATATGGAGGGTTCATCATCTGTTGCAAGGACCTCTTCAGTTAGAATATAGTTGCCTTCTTTGATTATTTCCCACAAGTCAAGACTTGTATTTTTATGAACAACTCCATGCAATATCTCCAATAGGCATAGTCTCCACCATCAAAAAATGGTGATCTGTTGATTGAGTCCCCTTCTGCTATATAAATGCTTTGTGCCATTTATCTTTGGATCTTTTTCCTTTGTAGTCGTTAGAATGCTCAACCCCTTAGAGGCCAAGCTCTAATGCCACTTGTTGGTGAGAAAATGCATGAGAAGAGGGGGTTGAATTGTGCCACCTTTTTGGAACTTTCAAAATTGAAATTTTAGAGCTAAAATATATTAAGCGTTGAGCTTGAAGTGCAGCAGAAAATAGGTTAGATTTTTCAGAAAGTTACTTTCTAAATTAAGCAGTTTAAGTGAATAGATTAAGAATAAAAGGTAATAATCAAACCTAGGTCATCTTCTTGGAGGAAAGGAGAAAGCTTGGTCTCTTGTAAAGGAAATGAGAAGAAAAATCTTCTTTTTGGAGCAAGTGTGGGTTTGGCCAAGAGGAAAAGAGTAAGAGAAAGGATTTTTCTTGTGTTGTTAAGCTTAGGAATAGAAAGGTTATGTGTCTTGGATGTGGTTTATAGTGGTGGTGTGGTGGTTTGAGATTGAGACGAGGTGGAGGATGGATGTTTCTTGAGGGCAGAGGAGGAGAAAAAAAAAACTTAGGTTGAGAGAATTGTAAGGGCATTTTTTTGACACAAAACTTTTGCCAAAAAGTAAATGGTAAAATGAGAGTATTGTGAGTGTTGGTGTGTTAGAAGAATTAAAATATGAGGGTAAACAATGGGGGTACTATAACACCCTAAATCTTAACGTAATACTACTAGTATGTATTCAGGTTAATCCTTAGAATATTATCTCTTGGTTTCATCTTTTACTTTGAAAATACTTAGTGGAAATATGGTAAAATTTTTCTTTTTGAATTAAAACCAAAGTGAGAGCCACGCATGATTCTTTGAATGGGAATTCATACAAGTCATATGAGCAAATCATAATAAAACACATAAATAACATGGATACATCAACTGATTATATATATAGATAATGTGCCTACCAAAAAGCAGGACTATTCGGTACATAGAAGAACGGAATACAACTGAAAAGTAAATACAAGGAAATCATAAAAGCAACACCATACCTATGTGCACCTAGAGTAGACAACCTCATATACAAAAGAAGGTTTGTCCTCAACTATGTGGCGTGTGTACACTAGCTACTACCCATCCTATGCACCTACTCCTGCTAGTCCGAAATCTTGAGGGTGGAATCGATCCACTGGCGGATCTCGGTGGGAGTGGTCGTGCGGATCATCGGAGCGGGTCCACCGCGGCGAGGGCGCATGGATGGCCTACGAGCCAACCTCGGTTGAATCACCGTTTCCTCACTCCCGGCTCTCATCGGTGGGGGAGCGGGGCTAGAGCTCCAACTGTACATATGCGAGGGCGGGTCCTCTGATGGATCCATCTCCGAATACTGAGTCCGGGGCACGTACTCTGGGTAGTCACGTACGGTTGACGCCTCGGGCTGCATGCGGAGGATCTGCTCGTCACATGGTCTGGCTCGCTCAAGAATCGTGTTATGATGGTAGGGAGCAGTCGGGGTGAAGCGGTAGCTCTGTACTGGGTGTGCAAAGGGTCGTCCCATAAACATGAACACTCTAACTGTACAGCGACCCTCAAAATAGTATGACCCGAGTGCTGGGTCATGGTGCAGCTCCCACGTCGGGGTGTCGATGAAGAGTACGAAAGTCGCCATATGAAGATATGATGGAAGGAAAGGGGGGGAATGAGAATCTTCTAAAAGAATTCTTAGTAGGGCAATCCCTAACTAAGTGACATCATCATATCCTTAGGAACCTTGGGTTTTATTTCTAAAAAGGTGTGTATGCATATAAACTCCTTTTAAGTTAGTTTTCTAAAGTATTAATTATCCAAGGTCCGTCATATTTTACAATGCGTCTTATGACTAAGCATGGAATACACTAATGACATGAATGCATCATAAAGGTAAACCAATCAATAGAATAACTAAGGAACATTATAACAATGGCATAAGGTGATAGGTGTAAATCTCATAATAACTTTTCTTGGTTTTTCATAGCATATGTGACATTTTAAACTTTAACTTTTTATCTCATGGGGCCACCCTAAAACATCTCTAGGTTATGAGCTCATACATTAACTAGTCTTCACTAGTTCTTACTTATCCTATGATAAGCGTAACATACATAATCCCGACTTAAAGTATGGGCTAGGGGGCAAATTAAGGATCACCTCTTAGGGTCATTTCCTCTTTGAAACGCTCTACTAGCAACTAGTGCATAGTAGTATTGTCCGCTTTGGCAAGCTCTGTGTCAATACCCTCACGGATTTGTTTTCTTGGGGGTGCTCGATTGAACCGGTGTCACCCAAGAAGGCGTCTCAGTGTTGTGTCACATTTAAGTTCTCATGATTTTCAAAAAAAGATCTTTTTCTACGTTTCTCAAATTTGATGCAAATTCGGCAGCATGACGGCTGTAGACCGAATTTCCTCAAATTTGCTTATGCCATGAAAACATATAGGACATACAAACATTTCTAGCATCTTATCATATAAAACTTCTTCATAGCATAAACATCAAACTCTTCATAGATAAAGCCCATGTATCATTTATCATATTTACATAATTTAAGCATCATAAACACTCAAGACTTCTTAATGTCTTATGCATTGACCCTTAAGGTCCTTAACTCACGTTCTAAGTTATTAATCATCAAACCTAATCTCTTGGGTACCTATGAGGTTATTAAGTATTTCTCACCTCACACTATGCTCAAGAACATCTCTAAACCTCAAGGATGCAGAATTTATAATCCTAACTTTACGGGTACCTAGGAGTCACAACATTGACCCTTTCTAAGTTTAGTTTGCTCCTAAGGCATCAAGATCAAGTCCTAAACCAATTAGGAGTCATTCCTACACATTTAAACTAATTTAAAACCATGATTATCAAATCTAAACCTTGCTGGACAGAATCCAGAAAATTCAATAATTAAGGGATCTAAAACTCTCAAATTAATTCTTTTCTAGTCTCTAACTTATCTTATCTACATAAGAATCTTAACATTATTTTTACTCAAACATAAGCATATTATCATCATTAAAACAACACATACAGTGGAAAATAAGTAGCAAGGCAGAACTGAAATGTGCATCTCCATAAAAGGCATAGAACATAATTTTTCAAGCACATAGAATACTAGTTTCTCTTGGAACCTTTTTAAAACTTTCAAAACTCATTTATAAACACTTTTATCTTTCAAAATCATAAAAATACTTAAGAGGGCAATGACTAAATCATTTTCATCTCACGAGGTCCTAAATTCATAAAACTTAGTTCTACATATTTCTTATACTCATATAAGCTTAGGAAAATTATAAAACATAATTTTCAATACTTGGAAACCTTAAAACCTCTTAGGGCCGAAATCTCAACTATGGAAAATAAATATTTTAGACCTTTGTTTGAGACAACAATGGGCAAGTCCTTGAGCTCTAGGTTCATTAAAGTGATGGCATAAAGATAAACATGCTTATGCACTTGTTTTAGCTTTTATTAGAAAGTAAAGTGAGAGCATAAAATAAATATGAGATGCATCACATTATTATCTTTGATATTTAGGTGAGAACTTGAAATGTAAACATGATAATGCATAGCTTGAAATATAAACATGATAATGCAAGTTCCTTTATTATCTTGGTACTTAGTGATAGCAAGGAAAATAAACATGATATGCAAGGCATAAAAGTAAACATGATGCAAGGTTCATTTTATGGTTAGCTAGAGCTCATTCAAGACTTTAACAAGATAACAAGCCAACACATATCTCATTACAAAGAGAGCTTTAAAGTTCTTGAACCAAGTTCTCAAAGGAACCATGAGGTTATTGAACATCATCATCAAGCTCAAGATAAATAAACTTTCAAAACAAAACAAACAAAATCTCAAGGATCAAAGTACCAAAACCGAAAACCTTACAAAGGGAAAGAAAATGAAACTAAGTCAAGTTCTTTATAAAATATCCAAAACCCTTATCTAGAGAAAGATCTCTAGAATGTGCCGGCCAACTTTAAGGTTGACAAGGGTAGACTTGGGCTTTTAGAAATCCTTAGATTAATTTTCTTAAGTTGAAAAATCATGTGAGCTAGATATCATATAGATGAAGTTTTAAGAAAAGGAATACTCAAGCTTTAGAGGCTTCTTTGAGATGAACACAAGGTCATCATCTAGAAACTCTCATCATCAAGCTATCATGCTCATAATCAAGGCCAAGAGGCCGAAATGAAAAAGGAAAGAAAAAAAAAACAAAGGAAAGTTCAAAAGAATCCAAGAGGAAACTAGAGAAAAACACATTCTTGAGCAAAACAAGTTTGCAAAGCAAATCCCTACCAAGTGATGAAGATGAAAGCTTGAACTTGAAAAGGAAAATGAGAAGAGCAACTCCTCCTAAGGTGGTGTGATGGCTTCGGCCAAAGAGAAAGAAAAGGAAAGGAGATGTGTTTTGAGGAAGCTTGTGTTTGAGGTTTAGTGTTTAAGAGATTTGATGATGATCTAAGGTTAGGATATGGTGAATTGAAGTGGTGAGGTGATAATGTGAAGAGAGAATGAAGATGAAGAGAAAGAACTCTTGGAACTTTGAGAGAAAAGAAAAGAACTAGCAAGACAACTCTAGAATCCTAAACTTAGCAAATGCTTCAAGGTGCAACTAAGCTATCACAAGCATCCTATTTATAGAAAAACAAAACAATGAGGCTCACCAAGGGGGAGGAGTGGCCGTAGCTTTTGAGGGGGAAAAGGGAGAGAAAAATATCTCTTACACAAGGTCATTCAAGCATGGTTTGATGTATGGAAGCTATGCTACAAAGTATGGCTTGATGTGAGTTAATTTCCTATCAATTTTTGATGAAATTAGGCTTCTAGAAACTTGACATGGCTGAAACTTTTCCAGCCACAAATAAATAGGAAAAATGGGTTGTTTTAATTATTTATTCATGTGGAAATTCAAGCTTGATTGAAAGTTATGACAAGGTATAGTGTATGTGACTTGAGGTATGGCCTTGGAGTGTTGAAAAATTGAACATGTGATGCATATGGGAGGAGGGAGTGCACGGCCAGGTCTGGTACAACAAGGGGGAGGTGAGTTTTGATCATCTAATTGGGTGTTAATGGTAGGTTTAAATGTGTATTAGCTTAGGTACAAGGTTAGGAATAATTAAGCTTAAGTTTAGGTAACTAAGAATGTGTTTTAAGGATTTTATGACAAGATTAGGAGTGCTCATACATCATTAGAGAATTAAAAACCCATTTATGAATAAACAATGTGTAACACAATTCCATGATTTAAGGAATTAGAAAGAGAAAACACTATTCAAGATTCCATGACTAGGAGTCTTGAAATTAAAATATGATTTTAAGTTGTAATTAAGCACTTTTAGGTTCTAATCAACTTTAATAAATTATTTTGACTCAAGATTAATTAATGAAATTAATTAACCTTCGATTAGAGCCTAATATTGCTTAGGTTTGCTTAATCACGCGATTAAGCGTAAAAACACGAAACTAGGGGCAAAGCCATAATTTTACACTAATTTCGCCCGGGACCTCCAGGACCAAAACTAAAGTCACAGTCTACATAAAAACACCTTTTAAAATCATCTGAAGAAGTTTCGGGTTCATCCGGCACTTGCAAACGGGTAAAACACCACAAGGGCGTTTTGGTCATTTTGACCCGAAAACTCAAAAAACGAGAGTTTCGATCCCGGGAAGATACACAAGTCATCCAATCCCCTTCCAAAATTGAGTTTACCCTTCGAGTACTGCTAGACCAGCTTTCCTCGAATTCCGGGCTGAAAATGACCTCATGGGCATTTTGGTCATTTTCACTCTAACAGAAAATCGGGGCGTTACAGGTACAGCTACGACCTTAAGGCTATTTGAGATAAGCATGATTCAAACCCCCATTATTGTGCTCATTTCTACCTACAATATTAACTTAAAACCATTATTTTCTCCCAATCATGACCAACAGTACTTTAGTAGAGAAATAGGGATCTCTGGTTATGCACAAAGTATGTGGCATAGTAATATAATTCTCTAGTTATGCATAATAAATATGACATAATAATATATTCTCTATAACGGCTCTGAGCTCTATGGGTTCCTCAAAAGACTCAAATTGGACACCTAACTAGGTTCCATATCTAATTTCTCTAAGGAAAGATTGTTTCTTAAGGACAACTTAGTACCAAGGATAACGATATCTCACAGCCGTTAACTCTCTATAAGAAGCTTAAGAAAGTAAGATAAAGCATAAGAAATCAAGTATGTGCCTTCAAAAAGTGACTCACATATTCAAAAAGTTATTTGTATATTCAGAAAGTGATTCATAAGTTAGGAAAGAGCTATGACAAGTTGAGAAAGTGGTTTCTCATGCTCATATCAAGCACATCATCATCAATCACAGTTGCAATCATCCCTGAAGAATATCAACATCATCTGTGATAAATATCAACATCATCTAAAGATCATCATTAGTCTCAAAGAATAGTTTAGAAGAAGCATAAGAGGTCCTAAAAGCGTAGAAAAGCACTAGAAACTACCTATTCATTAGAAACTACACTTGGCCAACAAAAATTGAATGAATATTTGAATTTCAAATGAAGTCAACAACTTCAAAAGTATTGATAGAGACGTATCAACTTTGTGCTTGGATATTTCTCACCTTCTAGAAAGTTCTCGTAAGAAGTAAAGTTCAGAAATCATGTTTAGAATGAAGAATTAGTTTATGAAGCACTATTCAGAAACTATTATCAATGAATTTTGTTCTAACAAGGACAGTACTGACACGACTCAACCTATATTTCTAAAAGGAAAATCATAGGACAAAAAAATTATGATCAGCATGTGTCAATAAGAGAAAAGATCAAGGAATAACGGTCTATTTCAAAATCCAAGTATAAAAGGAATAAACCTTCAAACTTGAAGGAACTTTTTCACTCTTAATGCTTAAGCTCTCTATATTTTTCGAAGTTCATTTATTCTTTGAATTCAATTTCTAAAAAGAAAATCTTGTTTCTTGTATTGTCATAACAAACATTTTTCTTAGAAAGATTAGAAAGAAGTCTCTTAACTTATATCCTTGAACATTGTATTATCTTAGGCAACTTGAGTGTTTCTCTTGGAGTATAACTCACCAAACCTTATAACTCTTTGTACCTTGATCTAGTCATGATCAAAGTAAAATTAAATTGGAGAGATTAGGAAAAAACTAGTTGTGAATGGGAGTAAATTGTACCTACTGCTTACTAGAGATAGCTTGAGAAAGCTATTCAAAGAACATCTTAGGGGCTGTTTGGTTGCTATTTTTTAAAATAGTTTTTTAGTTTTAAAAATAAAAAAATCAAAAGAAACTATTTGGTTGTTTGTTTTGTAAAATTTGGTTTTAAAAATTGAAAAACACCATTTGCATTTTAAAAATTGAAACACAAAAACAATTTTAACATGTTTTATTGTTTTAGAGATGATGAAAACACGGTGGCAAATTTGCAATTATGTTGAACTTCTGTTCTTTTCTTTCCTTCGACTCTTGTGGGAGAGTTTCTCATTTTATTTTGTCTCACCATCCACAACTCTATCAGAGCTCCTTCCCTAGCATCACGACCACCCCCAGATCTGCTAGAGCCAGGTCGCAGATCAACTGGCAGGCGCAAACCAGGCCCTAGCCTCCTCTGCGACCTAACCAAGCCCCTCGGCAACCTAACCAAGCTCCTTTGTGACCTAGTGAAGCTCAACTGCGAACCAAGCTCCTCTGTGACGAAGCTCGTGGGTGACCAAGTTTCCACGACAAGCTCCTCCGCAACCCAAGACCCCACAACCTAACTCGGCCACCTAGCCCGCGATCTGCCGCGCTCGACAACCCCATACCCCATATCTACCATGACCCGTGGCTCCTCAACCTAGATCTGCCGTGATCCAAGGCTCCATGACCTACATTTGCTATCCTCCGCATCTTCCACTATCGTGAGTCCCTCCCTCTTTCTTTCGCTTTCTCTGCTTCTCTTTTTTACTCTATAAAAGTTGTGGGTTTTGATTTTTTTTTTTGAGTTGAAAGTAGCAAAAATGATGTCTACTGAATATTGCTAAGTATTCAAAGGAAACAATGTTTTGCATATTGACAATCTGGATTGATTCATCGTGGTTTGTACTGTATAATTGTACTTTTGTTGTTGGTGCTTTAGTTTATCAACGTCATCTTTACTAGTTAATTTGTTTAATTATGAGATTAGAAAGTTTAAATTGCTATTAACAAATTGACAACTTTGAGGGGATTTGTTAATAAGAACTTATATACTCACTATGTTAACAATATATAAGGGTGATTTGATTTGCTATCAATATATCCATTGACAATACCACGTTTGTTAACTTAAAGGTCTACGTTTCCTTATCCAATTGGCTGATATTTCCATGTTTGTGCTCTAATAGAAAGGGCAACCTAGGATGGGGTTAGGGAAGACAAGTCAAGATTTAGGAGGTCTCACATTAAAAGTTTTGTTGCTTAATAAGGAGAATAGAGACAAGAGATGTTAACAAATGTAATATGGCATTGCTCTTTACATAAAATGGAACATGCAGATATGTGAAATAATTTATATGATGATAATGGGAATCTTAAATTTGTGAAGATGTGATTTATTAATGTCAATTGGATGTCTTATTGCATTATATGGCCTATTTGTTAGAAAATTGTGCCCTTTGAAAATTGCTTAGTTAGATAAGATTTTGTACTGTAACTATGTTTTGTTTCATGTTTTTGCCGGTTGATGGTGGAAGGCTTGATATTAACTATGTTTTATGGTGAATCTATGTTATTACTAAGGCTTATTCAAACAATGCAATAGATGTGGAAAGCATGGGTTGCTTCACGAAGAGCATGAGTTTTTGATCTTGAATAAAAGAAAAATATGAAGCTGAAAGAGTTTTTGATCTTGAATAACTAATGCTCAAAAAGAAAAATATGATGCTCAAATTGTTTGGCTTAGGTATATATGATGAACAAATTTCAATGGACAAATTGTTTGGGCAATTTGTATTGATGAACCACTTACGTTGTCCTGCTTGCTTCTTTTCTTTATTTTTATGTTATTGTTAGACTGGATGTAAAATTTTCATTTTAACTATATAACAATTTTTTTAGTTATACTCCCCTTAATATCTTCTTATTTTTATATATCCCTTTTTGCTTATTTGTGATCACCATTGTAAATGGAAAATCAGAAAAAAAAAAAAAAAGTCTTCACTTTGGTCCTCTTCATTTGTCAAAATCTTTATAGACATTTATGGTTGATGACGTTAATAAGGGGATAATGAGGAATAATGTGTTTTCACCTAAGGTGTGACAAAACATCTTACAAACCCTTAATCAAAGAACTGGGCATGAACATGACATGAAACAAATTAAGCAAAAATTTAATAGGTTAAGGCAACAACATGGAATATTTTCTCAGTTTGTACAACAAAATAGATTTGGATAGGATGCTGAAACAAATACTGTCACTACTACAGAAGAATTTTGGTCAACCTACATTCAGGTATACTTTTAGATAGAAGTTAGCATGTTTATTCATATTTATACATTTTTAGACTTAGTGTACACAATTTTTTAATTTCCTTATAGGCATATCCCGATGCTCCACCATTTAAGAAGAAAGGTTTGGACAGTTACAAACTATTAGGAGTGACTTTTAATAAAACTAGTGCAACATGAGTGCTTCATCATTCCACTCAAGATCCACCCAACATGGATGATGAAATTGAGCTTGATAATAAATTTTTGCATGATAGAGTTCATGTAAATCTAGATGATGATGATGAGGAAGATAATAGCCCAGAAATAGAGTTACCCATAGTGGTAAAAGAAGAATTAAAGTTCATAACAGCAAGTCAAGGAGAGGGAGTAGGAGCATTCAATTGGAAGATGCACTTCAAACATTCATTGAGTCATCTAAGTTGAAAGCAGAAGCTATGGTTGAGGCGTCTAAGAAGAAAGCCAAAGCTTCAATGGCTAGAACTGAGAGGTATAGCAAAGAGTGTAGAAACCATTAGTTCTACAGTTGCATCAGTTGAGTACACTTTAGCTAGATGTATAACATAGCTTGAAAAGATGGATGATGTCTCAGATGATTTTTATAAGAAGGCGGTGGAAAAATTTAAAGATGATGATTATAGAGAAGCACTTTTAAATATGACTGTACATAGGAGAAAAGCATGGTTGGATAAACTTGAGTAACTACTTTTATGTATAAATATTTGTGTTGATGATACTTATTATGTATATGTTTTTTAAATTTATGTGACTGGTTTGTTTTGACATATATATTTTGTTGTTTAGAACAATATGTAATAGTTAATATTAGTACTTATTAAAATGCATGCTATGTTTAATGTCAAGTTCAATTGTGATGGAAATTGATAATCATCCTTTAGGCAGTGGAAGTATCCCAGAAGATACTTTTGAAAGATCTTTATCCTTATCTGACTCTAGCAATGAATTATTGTTGCTAACTTTGATTGCTGATTATGAGTCCCAATTTTATAATAAAATTCCTGTTATTATATAGGCATTGAGTGGTCAAGAATTTGTTAGTGAGCTTTTGAAGGAATTTGGAACAGTTTGCTTTGAATTATTGCATGTGGAAAAAGCATGTTATGTTACTTAGTGTGAAGAATTGAAAAGCAAAAATTATTTAGAAAACTCAAGAGGTGTGTTTTTAGAAGAACAAGTAGAAATGTTTTTGTTCATTTTAGGACATAATGTACATCATAAAGTAGTAGTAGATCGATTTCAACATTCTACATAAACAGTTTCTCATCATTTCAAGAATGTTTTAAGAGCAATTTGTCATGTAGGTAAAGAAATCACAAAGTAAGAATCCACAGAATTGCCTGAGCATATCCAAAATAATCCAAAATATTATCCATGTTGCAAGGTTAGTCCTTTTTCCTTCATCACATGTGATGTTTGGTACTATTTTCTTTTGTCAAATTAAGATATTATGATAAATTTATATGTTTATATCATATGTTTCTATTAGAATTGTATTGATGCGATTGATGAAACACACGTAAGTGCATGGACTCCAGCTAATAAGCAAACATCATGTAGAAGTAGAAAGGCAGCTATCACACAAAATGTTATGTGTATATGTGACTTCAATATGCTATTCACACACACACACACACACACACACACACACACACACACACACACACACATATATATATATATTCTGGTTGGGAAGGTAGTGCTCATGATTCAAAAGATTTTCTGGAGGCATTTACTGATTAAAATGCAAATTTTCCTTGGCCCTCTAAAGGTGATATATTTATATTTGATACCATAATTTTCATTATGTGTTAAATTGCTCTTTATTAATTGCTATCTAATGATGTTGTCAGTGATTGTGTTGATAGTTGTTCATTGCTTTAGGTTCATATTATCTTGTGGATTTCGGGTATCTATGTGCTGGAGGCTTTCTCCTACCCTACAGAGGTGAAAGATATCATGTACAAGAGTTTCATGGATTAGGTCAACATGCTAAAACTGCTAAGGAATTATTTAATTTTAGACACTCCTCTTTAAGAATGACAATTGAGAGATGTTTTGGAGTCTTGAAATAAGATTTTCCATTTTAAGGCAAATGCTACCATATAAACCTTTTAGACAACGCCTTATTGTCATAATATGTTGTATAATTCATAACTATGTGCGTAAGTGTGGAATGCGGGATAGATTGTTTAGAGAATGGGAGAATAAGGATTTGTCTGACGTTGAAGCTACGAATAATAATGTAAATGTAGATGTGAATTCCAATAGGGACAACACAACAAGATTGAAGTTGTAAGGGAAATGACAAGATATCGTGACCCAATTGCAAATTGGATATGGCCACAAGAAAATCATGCATAGCTTATAAATGGATTTGTAAATATAAATTGACATCAAGTTGTGTTAGATTATTTTTATAATAGGAAGTTGTATTGAGACTTTATTTATTAAGTATGTATGGAAAATATTATGTATAAAACATAATAATTAAAATTTGTCATTTATACTAATACAATTTGCCAAACAGTTTTTTGTTTTATTAGTTTTAAAAGTTGTTTTTTTTAAAAATTTATCCAAACATGTTTTCTGTTTTTTTATCATTATAAAACTGTTTTTGAAATTAAATTACCAAATAAGTTTTTCTATTTTTTTAAAATTGAATTTAAACTTATTTTCTAAAACAATTTTAAAAAATTTAAGAAAAAAAAATTTCCAAACAACCCCATCCTTAGTTGTTTCTTTCTTTTCCTCGTTTTATCGATTTCGTTATTTGTAATTTGTATTTATGCTTCGTCTATTCCTTTCTTTTTCCAGTTGTTTATGCCTCCTATATTACTTTGCTCTTGCCTCGGTGTACTTTTGTATATTTTAGAGTACTTCAGAAGCATTTTATGTTTATATTGTTATAAAACGAGGAAGATCAGTGAAAATTCTACGATAAATTGACGTTTTAAAATTTGGTCTTTAGGTGTATTGGTTTTACGGTTATGGGCGTGTCATAAGTTGCTGGAAACAGCAAGAAGAAAACCAGCCATATTGATAAAATTATGTTCCTGTTGTGTATTATTAGGAAAAAAAATTCTTGATAAAATTATTTTATCTGTCATTTGGTTTGATTTTCGATATGTCATATTGTCTAATGAACAATTGAAGTTATTAAAATATAATATTTGATTAATAAAAAATAAAATAATTAAGATATACAATATATTTTATTTTAAATTATACTTTCAATTTTATAATTTAAAAAGTTTATTCCAAGAATTTAATTCAAATGCAAATCTATTTCAGTTCTTAATGAAATTGAATTTCATCACCTATTAATTGAATGGAACTAACGAACGAACAAACTTTTTCTGTTCCATGGATCCCCAGAGCCAGAAGAGCCCCCTCAAAGTCCACCTAGTATCCTCTACCGGCTCGCCCGAGTTCGCTCTCCTGATTGGTGCCCTGACTCGGTCCTCACTCGTCGGCCTCGACGCTGAGTGGAAACCCGTCCGAACTCACCAAACATCGTTCCCCACCGTTTCGCTGCTCCAAGTCGCGTGCCAACTCGGTGGCGGCAGTGACTCGGCGGTCTTCCTGCTTGACCTCCTCTCCCTCCCGCTCCCTTCGCTATGGGAACCGCTTCGAGAAATGCTCGAATCCCCCCATATCTTGAAACTCGGGTTCAGATTCAAGCAAGATTTGATGTACTTGTCCTCCACCTTCTGTTCCCAAGGCTGCGATCCCGGTTTCAACAAGGTGAGAGAGCCAAAACAGCCTTGTTTGGCTCTTAAATAAAAAACAAAAAAGAGAGAAGTTATGCTAATTGGTGGTCATTATATAAAAATTATCAGTATATTCATTTTACCTGGGATACTGTCGACCCATCACTATTGAATTGAAACGATAAGTTTTCTCTTTTAAATATTATATGGTTATTTTCAACGGTGGATGGAGGATGAATGAGTTGCCACGATGTCCCGAGTGAAATGAACTTAAGTAACACAACTCTTATTATATAGTTGGTGGTGAATTGTTGATAGGTTGAGCCGTATTTGGATATCGCGAGTGTGTACAATCGTCTGCACCATAAGAAAAATGGAAGGAGTGCACCGAAGCAGAGTAAGAGTTTGTCAAATATATGCGCAGAAGTGTTGGGGTTTCCTCTCTCCAAGGTTTGCTTTCATGTGCTATTCATTTTTCTGGCATTTACATGTGTGAATTGAGAGGATAACCAGCTGCGTTGGAGCTTGGAGAGTTTGTAACCTCGAGTCTAGACTGCGCAATTTCTATTTTGATCTAAATTACATTAATCACTTGATCAATAACAACAATTACAATCGAGTCTTAACTCACTGGATGGGGTTGGTTATATGGAAGCTCTAATTATTGTGTTAAATGAGTCTTCTGTTAGCAATTTAGATGCTGTATTTACTGTATTAATGGCAGTTAAGCTCTTCCATTATTGCCATCAATAGTCTTTTCTTGTCTTCCACTTCAATCTGTTTTCAGTTTTTCCAGCATTTAGTTAAGGAAATACAAAAACAAGAAATTCTTATTTCATGTTTTCACTATTTCCTTCTATAATCCTGAAGAATTGGAAATGAAAACGGAAACCGAATAGGCCGTAATGATTCCATATTTTTTATTCTAAATACTGATTTTGGGCTGATCAAAGGTGGGATTGAGATTTGAGATTATGAGTATTCAACCATTCGTATCTGTTTAAAGCTGTATTAAATCTGTCAAGAACCAGTCATCCTTAAAGTTTAAGATATTAGACACAAGCACATGAACAGTTTTTAATTGAAGTCATGCCCCTTCACTCGAGGATTGAAGCATGGATTGTGTACTGTTGGCTCACTTTTACCATACGATGCTATAATTCAATTCTGAGGAGTAATGTTAGCAAGCATTCTAGTACTCACCACTGGGTTCTATAAGCTTTGATACGATACCATGTTAAGAACAAATCATTGCCAAAGTTTAAGTTGTTAGGTGGAGAACACATGAATGATTGTATTGTATATCCCCCTCCATTTTATAGTTGGACATCATATCATATTCATGTCAAACTTAAGGCCTTGCTTCTTATCTGTGGGCAGTAGTAACAATTATCAATTTCAGGATAATAATGAGACAAATAATATTAGTTCTGCTTACCAGTGGGCTGATTTTAATTCTACCAGAGCTAAGCTGTGGTAGGCTGTCTTTGGTTAAAGTAATAGGAGCATCATAGTTTTGGCTTTTTCATTGTTTATATGCTTTCTAATAAGAAAACATGTTTGCTCTCCTATTTGCAGGATTATATCAATCAGAAAATCTTAGCTATGCAATGTGGTTTCTGAAGATATCAGTTTGTTTGATCACAAAACAAATATTTGCAAGTTACTGATAGTTATGTATATTGAGGTCCCAAAAGCAATAATAGGATTGAGCTGAAAAGAAATAGAAAGATATTGCTGCCTATACTTTAGTATTTTAATGGAAACAGGATGTCTCTAATAGTACATGAAGAGGAACCTCTTGTTCATACAAGGATTTTTGATCCCTTGGAACTTTGGGTTTAGGGACTTGGTCAAAATGGCATTTTCAATTTGCACAATGTGTTAACCAAACTTATATCTGCTTTAGGAACTCCAATGTAGTGATTGGTCATGTCGTCCTCTTACAGAAGAGCAGATGACATATGCAGCTATGGATGCTCAATGCTTGCTTGAAATATTTAAGGACTTCCAGGCAAAGATTGCCAATGAAGGTTTGTAATGCTTGTAAGCTCTGCACAAATTTCCCGCCTGTCATGTTATATAATTTCATAGCAGTATTCAAAATTTTGTTTTACTTTGCAGTTGGATATTTGGTCACTATAGTTTATCAAATGTTGCAAGAATCAGAGAAATAGGGAAAGAAACAGAGAAAAATGAATGTAGTGTATATTATTCAATGGCTACCCTCATATCGGGGTGACCTGGAGGTAGAAAACGAAAATACCACTCAGTCTTAGGGCATTCAAGAGGCCCTGAACGCTCCCAATTCCTCCTAACTCCTTCTTTGAATCATTTTTCTCTCAGTCTCTATATGCAGAAGTACCCTCCCAACTGCTTACTTTTTAAGCTTTGTTTAAAGAAATTGTTTAGTTTTTTGCTTATTCAACTTCAGAATATACAGAATTCATGCATGAATGGGTAGTTAAAGAAATTTTTTCTTGTTATTTATTTATTTATTTTTATAGAAAAAGAAATTTATTAGATAGAAGAGAATGTACAAAAGAGGATGAGACATCCTCATATAGATACAAAAAATACATCTATGACCTAAAGGAATGTACGATGTTGCAAAGTATGTCAATGCCTTTGAATATCAGTTAAAGGAACACTGTTGAAAAAACCATATGCTGAGCACCAAAGAGAAGCCAAAAAGGTGATCCTATCCCAAATACAATCAATAGTGGAAAAGGAATCATTAAAAATCCTAGGATTCCTTTCCAACCAAATACACAAAATCATGGCAAAACAGCAGACTGCCATAGAATCTTAGCTTCTTTATGTGAGCCAAAACCTTTGAAATTAGTAGAAACCAATGCGAGTCCTCAGGATAAACCCGTGATTCTTCAAAGATTCCAAAAAGCCTCATCCAAAGAGATCTTGTTGTAGGGCAATGCAAAAAAAGATGAGCCCCTGAATCGGAATTTAAACCACACATTATGTACAAGTTAGGAGACAAAGCAATGAAGGGCTTGCGCTTCTAGAGCATGTCATTAGGGTTAATCCGATTAAAAGCAGCTGTCCAGACAAAAGCTTTGACCTTAGGTGGAGATTTAGATTTCCAGATAAGTTTATCCAAGAGAAAAACTTTCTATGTTAGGAGAAGAAGTTAGGAATCGAAAGTAAGATTTACATGAAAAAAATGCCAAAGGAGTCTAGAGTCCAAATCCTATTGTGTGGGGCATTGGAAAGGTGAATGGGATTAAGGGAAAAAGGGACACTAATTCATTAACTTCTCTATCGTTCATGTTTTGAACAAAATGAAAATTCCAAGAAGATCATCTTGAGAGAGAAATTGACAAACTAGGGCATTATGCAGGGAGGAATGGCGAAAGAGTCGAGGAAAGATAACAGATAAAACGTCACCAACCCAAATGTTTCCAAAATTTGATGCGACAATCGTCACCCAAATGGAAGGACAACAGAGAGCAAAACGAAGGTGATCCTTGAGAAATGAGTTTCCAAGGACAATTATGAAATACTCTACTAGCAGACTTGGTGTCCCACCCTTTCATATGCAAGACATACATACTTTGAATTACTTGGTGCTGTAAAGAATTTGGATATAGAGGAAAATGCCAAAGCCACTTAGCTGCTAATGATTTGCTCTTGGACACTATGTTGTCCAGGCCCAAACCCCCTCAGTATTTTGGTTTACAACAGACCTCCAAACTAACTAGGTGATCTCTCCTAGGGTCCTCAACACTTGACCGGAAGGAAATCCCTCATGATTTTTTCAATATTTTGTGCTACAGCCACAGGAATACGAAACAAGGAGAGAAAGTAAATGGGATTGCTAGATAAACATTACTCAATGAAGGTGATTCTACCTCCCAAAGAGAAAAAGGCATCTTTCCAATAGTCTAACCGGTTAATAATGTTGCGCACCGTGGGATCTCAAAAGGATAACACACGAGGATTATCACTCAAAGGAATACCTAGATAGGTAGAGGGGCCATTGTAACACCTGACACCTCGCCAAAGAAGCAAAAACTTTCATAACTTGATTGTCAAAATTGATGCCCGGTAGACTGCTTTTGGCAAAGTCGATCTTAACACCAGAGGTAGGCTCAAAGAAACCTAGAATAGATAGTGTTAACAAAATATTTTCCTTTTGGCTCTAGAAAGAAAATAGTGTCATTAGCAAACTGAAGATGGGAGATTTACACTTGTTCCCCCCACATTGATAGACCCCTAACTAAACCATTACTGGCAGCTCTTGATACTAAACAACTAAGCACATCTACCACCATAGAGAAAAGGAAAGGAGATAAATGGTCTCCTTGTCTCAAACCTCTTTGACCTTTGAATCACAATCTAGGTTTACCATTAACAATGCATGCAAAAAAGGTAGAGGATTGGCATCCTAAAATCCATTTTCTCCATCTGATCTCAAAACCTTTTCTATCCAGAACTTTATCTAAGAAATCTCAACAAACCCGATCATAAGCTTTTGAAATCTCCACAAACTTGATCATAAGCTTTCTCAAAGTCTAATTTAAACACAAGACCGTGTTTCCCTTGGGATCCAAGATCATCCACCACCTCATTAGCAATCAAAGCTAGGTCAAGAATTTGCCTACTAGGGATAAAAGCACTTTGGCTTTTAGAAATGGTATTAGAGAGAGCTTCACTTAGCCTGGAAGCAAGCACCTAGTTATGTTAGTTTATTCTATATCACCAAGAAGTGGATTTCTAAAATTTTACTTCTTTTAATATTCTGATTTTTATTATGCCAGTTTTATTAGGTTGTGCTTGTACTAGTTGTACTGCACTAGTATTTTAAGTACATTAATAGTATTACTTATTGGTTAAAGCTTTATGACATGTTCAGCTTGATTTAGCACATTATAATTAATATCATTAAAGCTTTCATGAATTCACAGGGGTAATTAATAGGAATGCTTGACTTGCCATGGTCTCACAACTAAGCATTGATTTATGAAATGCTCAAAATTTGTGTAGCATCCTTGCACACAGATCTTATATAGCTGTTTTCATTGTAGAACAAAGCAGATTATTCCAGATTACACCTTGGAAACAAATATCAAATTTTAATTGTGAAATAATTGTTAAAGTAAAATGGGAGAGGAATGCGAAAGATAGGCGGAAGATGCATTAATTTTTTGAGGGTTTATTTGCCAATTTTTCCCCCAAGTATCATTCGTAAATTTATGGGATATTGATGAAAGATCAAATTAATATTCCAATTGGACCAAATATATGCAGCTCTGTTAACCTACATATTTCATGCGGTAGATTTTGTTTATTATGCATCCACACAGATAAATATGGACACTTATTCTTTACATATTTTGATCTTATTTTTAGATAACTGGATATATTAATTCATTCTTCGTATAGCCCTTTCATCTACTAAATTGAATTATTCCCCATCGATGTAATGAGGCTCTATACAGAGAATTATTTTCATCACATTCTTTTAAATTGTCACTGCAGGAGACTTTTCTCACAAGACAACTGAATTGTCTAATGCTGATGCAAATCTTGGGTTGAAAGAGGTTTTTGTGAAGCATAATTTGAGCGATAAAATCCTTGGAACACAATTTTCTGAAGCTTTAGCTATTGTCCAACCGACTACTTTTGATGCGTCCCGGGTGATACCTTCAGCTGGAGGAATGATTCAAAAATCATCATGTAGGGTTACGCTGCCAGTGGATGAATTTATGTTGAAGATTGTGAGAAAATATGGTGATAGAATTTTGTTAAAGGAGTCAGACAAAACACCCGGAATCTCAAAAAAGAAAGGGAAAAAGCGGTCACCATTTAATGGGATTCACAAAGAAAAATATCTAGAGAAATTTGAAGAATGGCAGGGTCCCTCACCTTGGGATCCATCAGTGGGGGGTGATGGGTATCCAAAGTTCCTTTGTGATGTTATGGTAAGCATCTTAACTATGAATATTTGATGTCCTCTCCATTCAATTTTAAGAGATTTAGCTGTTTAGTTTTATTATTGATATAATTAAATTCCAATCACCTTTGGAATGCAGAAGATATATGAAGTTTATCAGTACCATTAGTTTTCTGTACCCTTTTTTCTGGATTTGTATTTTGTTTTTGAATATTTTATTGAAATGTTTTCTCCAAAAATGAGATTCTATTGTAAGTTTGATCTGAATGATTGGTATTTTTAAAATAAATATGAATCTGGTAAGGAATTTACTCAGGTTGAAGGCTTGGCAAAACATTTACGATGTGTTGGGATTGATGCTGCAATTCCTTATTCAAAGAAGCCTGACCCAAGGTCGTAAATATATTGTGCTTCATTTTTATTATCTTATAATTGTTGTTGTTCTTCTGACTGTTGATTTGATTTGATTTATTTATTTTTCTGTGTGAAAATTTCCTTTCATCATATCCAGGGAGTTGATAGAGCAAGCACATAAAGAGAAAAGAGTTCTTTTGACACGAGATGCCAAGTTGCTAAGATATGAGTATCTAATAAAACACCAAATATATAAAGTGAACAGTCTTCTAAAAAATGAACAGCTACTTGAGGTATGTGTACTTTAATTATTAACGTAAAGCGATTGGTATTATACATTTTATTTGAGTGTAAAAAGTTAAATAGTATATCGCCTCTAGTGTTTATGAACTCTATTTATTAATTGAGTACTATTATTTGAAGTTTGAACATCACATTTGTGAATATTATTTAGACACCTAAGTAGCGTTTGTTTACTGTCTCTGAAACAGAAATATAGGGACAGTGGAGATGGAGACAAATAATAAATATGCATAGCGGTATTATTGGAAGAAAAAAAATTAAATTTTTATCTTTGTATCTTGTCCCCGCTATTTCCATATTTTGGAGGTACAGAAATTTTATGTTTTTCTGTTCCTTGTTCTTGTCTCAGCTATCAAATAAAAAAAATTAAATTTCTATCTCTGTATTCTGTCCTCACTATCTCCATATTTTGGAGGTACAAAAATTTTATCTTTTTCTGTCCCTTGTTCTTGTCTCAACTATCAAATAGGTTTGTGTCTCCACTGTCCTTGTATTTCTATCTTAGAGACAGTAAACAAACGCTATCCTAAAGAATCACTGGAAATAACTGGTGATTGTAATTGCATTTTTGGTGCAAATGCCCATGAGAAGATATGAAGGATCGTGTGTTATTAACTGCAGATTTCAGTTGTGTTACTAGTAAATTTGGGGAAAGGATTTCATACATATTTTTAGTTACCTTACCGCATCCATCACATATTATATACCTTGGGTTTTCCTTGTTGGGATGCTCCTAAAGCTGCCATGCCTGGCCAGACCCTATGCTGAAACTATGATTGAAGTGATGAGTCCCACCTTGAGGACAAGGTGGAAGTTTTGTTGTTTTATGGTGGGGTGGGGGTGTTTTTGTTTTTGTTTTTTTTTTTTTTTGGGGGGGGGGGTGTGGGGGGAGTATTGTTAGGTACCTGGATTGGAACTTGGGCCTAAATTATAATTGTTGGGTCTGTGAGATGAGAGAGGAGGGGGCGCACTTTGTGTAACTACCTGCTGAGTTAGCAATAGGATAGTGGGGAAGGGAAATACATGTGATTCTGTTATGAGGGGGGTTATATGTATGCAAGGGATGAGCGGAGAGGGTAGGTAGAATATTGACAAGGCACTTAGGAGAGTAGAGCTGCAATAGTGCTCATTTTGTCTCTTGTACTGCATTTTCTTACTGAGCCAATTCTCTATCAAGTGCAATATAGCACAGCTTCCTCCATTTTTGTTCTTCCCATTTTTGGTTTCTATTAAATTCTGTTATTTTTACATCAATTCTCATATGTCATAATGATGTCCAAAATTATGAATACAAATATAATTTCTCTTATTTATTTTAGTATATCGACTTTTATGGATAAATGCAAAATGTACTCATGTTTGAATCAAGTTTAGCTCATGGATTTTGAAGTTGCATCCTTATTTAACCTGCAAGGTTTCTATGAAGTTCAGCCTTATTGCAGAGCAATTAGAAGTATTGTTATGCATGTCGTGCTTGAGAAACTGATGGAATGATGTCACGGGCTAACATTGAGTGTTTTCCAGGTCATTGAAACTTTTCAACTCAAAATTAGTGAGGATCAGCTGATGTCAAGGTGCACAAAATGTAATGGTAGATTCATTCAGAAGCCACTGTCAACTGAAGAGGCTATTGAAGCTGCAAAGGGTTTTCAGAAAATTCCAGATTGCTTATTTAACAAGAATCTTGAGTTTTGGCAGTGCATGGACTGTCACCAGCTATATTGGGAGGTACGGTTGAGCTTTTCAGTTCGTTTTGCAATTCTAGAGTGTGTTTCTTTGATACTTGAGCTATTTACTTTTTGGTATGGACAATACTATCTAGCTTTACTGTTTGTTTGGTCAACTTGTATCCCTTGCTTGTTGAACGGCTTCTATGCTTGATTTTTGACATATTGAGAATAAATTTCTACGTAGAGGGCATAATGGAAGGACAAACGAAGCCAAACTGATGTTCCTTATTTGTTAATGCTCAACATCATATATGTTTGTTCGGTTATTTGCTTAACTAATATAGTTGGAAAAGGAAAGAGAAATTTCTTTAACAGTGGCTATTATTATGGCCTTCTAGTCATTATTACAAGGCAACTACACTTGCATACTCATTACATTTGTACAGTTTTCAGCATCCTATTTCGGTTAGTCCTAAGCCGTTTCAAGACACATCTACATTCATATCAACCACTGGTGTGAGAGATGTGAGGGGGTAATGTGCAACTAGCATTTTTGTTCTGGATATATGCATGCGTATGATGTTGTAACAACCTTTCTAACAATGAACTTTCTGTGCCTGCCCTCTGTACAGGGAACCCAGTACCATAATGCAGTGCAGAAGTTCATTGACGTTTGCAAGTTGAGTGATTAATTTGAACTTCACTGTGGATGTGCACTCGACGGGTGGTGCCATCGGAGAGCCCTCCATTGTATGAAGTTGTCGATTTCGCTTGAATGTATTTATTTGCAATGCAATTTATTTATTTGATGAATCTTTCATTTGTACATCATGTTAGGCTACCACATCTGGTCCCCAATCATGGAGTCGACTCTTCGATTTCAATGGGAAAAAACTGAATGCTGATATGGATGCCTAGCACAACTAAATTATAATTGCTGGTTTCAACGAATATTTGTACTGTAATTAAACAAAATCGTTTCCCAATGATATTTAGATACAAATTTAATCATCTCGGAGAGAAAATAGGGGTTGGGGGTGGGGGTCTTTGCGGTTCTGAAGGCAAAAATTAATAGATACGATATAATTAATTAATTTTATTTCAGTACAGTTTGATTCATTTTGATTATTTTTAAGAACTTAACTAAACCAAGTCAATTTAAGTTGGTTTAGATTGGTTCAATTTTTAGTTTTGACTAAAATTTATAAAAAATAAAAAATAACTATAAATAATATTAAATTAGACTAAACATTATTTTACACTATATAATTACGAAATCTAAGTTAACTTTTAAAAGTTATGCTATTATGTAATGCTACTAACTAATAAGTTAAACAAATAATAAAACATTTGAATAAAATCATAGCAATTAAATTACAATAATTAATATATATATTTGAAAATATAAAATATTGAGTTTAAATATGATAAGTATTTAAATATGGATAAGAAATTTTGATAAATAATATATCTAATTAATGTATAACTATTGATATAATATGTTATTGATTCGGTTTGGTTTGGTTCGATTTTGGAAACAAGAATAAAAATTGATCAGTTTAGTTCAATTTTTACAAATTAAGAACCAATTCAAACTAATTTATTTTAGTTTTAATTAATTTTTAATTTTTTGGGGATAATTTTTTTTATTTTAATTCGATTTGAATCGGTTGAGTGTTTTTAAAAAATTGCTTTTTCATAAGCTTTAAGTATTCTAACTTTTTAAATAGTACTAAAAATATTTTTTTGGGAAATATGAAACAAAATGTTAAAAATACAACTTTTGACTGCTAAGATTTTTTATTCAAAAAAAAAAAATCATTAGTGTTATTCAAATGAGCCTTTAGCGTATTTAATGAAGAAATTAGAGTATTACTTTTCAAAAAAGTCTTTTTAATATAAAAGGTCATGGTATAAGTTGTGAAAAGTCTATTAGGCCTAACTGATTGGCTTTTTATTGTTGTTCCAAAAACCCTAATGATAATAGAAGACTATTGGCCTATTTTGGAATAGAGTGATGTTAGATATACAATTAAATTGTGTAATAAATCCACACTACATACTTTATCATCATTGGATTTGATGAATAAGTGGGATGAATAAGGACCATACATCACATCTAATAATGATAAGTTGTGTGATATGCATTTGTTAAACAATTTAGCTATACACTAAATATCATTATTGGGAATAAGGATGGTCAAAAGTGAACTAAGTTAAGCCAAAAACTGAATCATAACAAAAATGACCTAGAAATAAAAAAGTTGAAGCAAATAATAATAATAATAATAATAATAATAACTGGATTGGTTTGGTTTTTCATTTTAAATTCCAAAATTAAACTGAACCAAAGCAAATTGAATTGGGCTTCATATTTCATGCCAGCATACATGCCATTATAACTCTATGTTACTCCAAAAATACCCTGCGGCCATCCCCTCAAACAGTAGAAGTCCTAACTCTCCACTAACATTCATCATAGTTATGCATATACAAACATTAAAAATTCACTTTAATCTTTAAAATTATAAGTGTTTTTCACTTTAGTACTCAAAATTTCACAACTAACTCTTTAATTCCTAAAATTTAATTTCACAAGTCACTTTAGTCCCTATTCAAGTAAATGTTAGTCAATCATTACTGTTCTGCTGACATGACACGTGTTAACATGCCACATCAGCAGAACAGTAATGACTGATTAACATTTATTTGACCTTGGACAAAGTAGCCTACATAATGAAATTTTAGAAACTAAAGAGTTAATTTCGAAATTTCGAGAACTAAAGTGAATCATGTTTACAATTTTAAGGACTAATGTAAACCTTTACTCCATATAAAAATGACACATTGCCTTCCACTCCAACCCTCCATCTTCTTCTCTCATTTGAATCACCCATCATGTGGCTAACATCCGCCACCATTGTGCAGCCACCCCACACCATCATCAAGCACAACTACTATGACCACCACCCATCTCGCATGTCGTGGTGCATATAACACCCTAAAAATTATATAAAAATTAATTTGAATTTTTCTAATCATAATTTTAAAAATCTAACAAACATAGAAATGATGAGGACAATCCAACGGATCTGTTAAAAAAAAAATGAATAGTAACTTGTAGGCCCCGAAGGCCCACCAAGACAGCTAAAACCCTAGAATTTGAGCCCGAAGATACCCGAAATTGAGAAATTATTGGATTAAAAGCCACATTCTAGACTCCTTATATTTCTGGATGTAATCTTATTGTTTTCAGTGACAACAAACTGGTCTAAAAAATTTTCTCTTATAAGGACTAATGTTTTATCAACTGTTTTGTATACATAAAGAGCTCTAGCATGCTTGAGAAAGTACTCTTTACAGAGATTTCTTCGATAAATGTGTTTTTGATATCTTAAACGATCATATTTCGATCCAAGAACGCTTTCAAAAAGAAGGAATAAAAGTTTCTCATGCAAAAAAAGAAGCTCAAACATTCAAAAAGAAGATGTTGATCGATCAAAAAGCAAAACCAACCATGAAATAGATCACAAAAGGATCAAAAAGATAAAATGATCAGTAATTAACACCAAGGATAAGTTGTCAAACCTTGGAGTTTTCCTAGGTTATTCTTCTATTTCAAAAGTTTATAGTGTATACAACGAGAGGACAAACATCATAAGAGGAGACCATCCACATTACGTTGAAGGAAAGGAAACAATACTTCAAGAAAAATCCGAGAGATTTAGAAGACTGCATGGAAGACTTGTCTTTGAACGATGCTCCTCAAGGCCAAATTTCAATTAAGAAAGCCACAGAAGATGAACGAGTAGTTGATATTCTTGAGATGAACCTGCCTCGACTTGTTTATGATGAATCTCTAAAAGGTTATGAACCACCAAACAAAGAAGATACACTGGCGCTAGAGATTTAAGAGCTAGTGATTTGTACTTGGACAGTCACGAGATGGCGGATGTGCATAGACTATAGAAAACTCAATGATGCCACTGTCACAACGTCCTGTAAAGCACTACGACGGGAAGAAGTTATTTTAAAAAATAAATTTCAAATTCAATAGTGCACCGAAGTCGGCACCAATTTTTGTTTATGATAAAATTTGGAAAAATCCTCTAATTTGGAAAAAGTAGTCTTTTTTAAATAAAATTGAGTTCAGTAGTCTAATGAAAACTTAATCCTACTACACCTCTAATACATCTGTCTCACAATGGTTATCCAAATTTTGTTGTGCAAATTAAAATAATGACTTTAATAATTTTATTTTTTCCAAAAAAGAAGTAAAGCCTAAAAGAATTTATAAAAAGACAGAAATAAACAAAATTTAGGAAAATTTAATTTAACATGCAAGGTAAGATAAACCTATTCTTATGTATCGGATGATATAATGAGAAATTTCAAAATCATGTAGTTCTTCTAAAAACTAATTATATGCAGGTTAATTTTATTTATAGAAGTAATACATAAAAGACAAAAAACCATATGAAAACATTTCTTAAAAAGAATAAAAGTGAAAAAAGATGGTTTAATAAATCAAATTCATTAAAATATTTATAGAATGAAAAAAAAAAAGTGCTGCCCAATGATGCCACCCACGATGACAAGGTCATCAAAATAACATACCAGTATTTATGAAAAGATTGTGAACCCAAAAGAGAAAAACATGATCTGATTAGAATCGTTTTTTTCAAATAAAGAAAAACAAAGTCTTAAATTCAAAGCCTGTGAACCTAAGAATGTGAACTAACCGCGGTTGTGCAAGTGAAACAAGCCAAAAAAGAGATGGGCACCGCGACTCTAGTGCAGTAATTTTGGCGGTGGTAGCAACGCCGTGCAAGCAAAGTTGTTCGGCTCAAGCCATGATGAACGTAATTAAGCACCTCCTGCTGCGATCTGCCCCCTTTATCTCTTAGATTACATTAGTTTTTAAAATTTAAATCCTAAATTTCATTTCCTTAATTCTATACCTAACTAAATATAAAATTAAATTAGTTGAGTTACTACATTAGAATAATATGTGAGTACAGGACAAGTTAATCCCTAATTATTTATAAAATCATTTAAATTAATCTCTAATGAAAATATAAATAGAATAAATAAATTCGCTAAAATACTAAAGAATAATTAATTGGTTATACATTTTTAATTGCGAGGAATCATAAATGTATTTTTTTTCTTTGAGAGATCAATTTATCCGCGCTATTCTTTTTTTATTAGGGTCAACTTGGAAGTTTGCTTATTTTTTTAATATATTGGCGTTTTCTTATAAAGCCACCCAAATAAATGAATTATTTTATTTTATTTTAAACTAGGCATAGATTTGAGAATATAAAATTTCGGCTTTAAATTTTAAGAACTAAGAAATTTATCGAGTAAAATTATATTTATAAAATTTATTCTATCTCACTAGTGTTTATTTTCTATTTTATTTATTTATTATCATTTTATTTTTTTGAAGAATGGGTGGAGTGTCAATTTTATAGAAGAATGTGGTGGAATTCATTTGAGCAAACTTCAATAGCAGTATTTATTATTTACCCTTTAGAAAAAAACTATGTCCACTTATATACAAATGAAAATTAATGATGTAATGATTTAAATTGATGTGGATGAATAAAAATATAATTTTATTGAGATTTCTTGAAATACTGATTGGTTCCAATTTAAAAAAAAATCAATTTAAAAAGGAAAAATTGCTAAAAAGGAAAAGATCACATTGACAAAAATAAGATGCAATTCTAATTTTTTTTATTTTCTTTTTTATTTTTATTTCTTGAACTAATGGACCAAGACAAGCCTTGAAACATGGACTAAAAAGGATTTTTTTTTTCATTTTTAACTGAAACATGAAAAAGAAAAAATCTTTTTTGACCCGAGCAGAAGTTGGGTGCTGAGAGCCACTCGCAAGGATCATTTTCCACTATCATTTATGGATCAAATGTTGGAAAGAATAGTTGGAAATGCCTATTACTGCTTCTTGGATAGCTATATTCAAGGTACAATAAGATTCACATTGCCCTTGAAGAGTAGGAGAAGGCTACTTTCACCTGCTCATATAGGACATTTGCTTATAGAAGGATGTAATCTGGGATGTGCAATGCCCCGACAACATTTTAGAGATGCTTCCTGGCCATCTTCCATGACATTGAAGAGGCTCATTGAGGTCTTTTTGGATTATTTTTCAATTTTTGGCTCTTCATTTGATAATTGTTTATACCATTTGTCTTCGGTTTTGCAAAGGTGTTAGGAAACTAATTTGGTTTTAAGCCAGGAAAAGGATTTTCATCACAAGTATGGTTTTGAACACATTTACTCCTTATTCTTAGTATCCTAAATCTATTTTAAGCTTAATTGGGTATAGTTGTATCATATTTGAGTTTGGCCACCAATTTGAGTTTTAATGAAATTTTCTACATAATTGCACTTTTAGCATTTTTTTATTTTTTGGATAACTAGAGTTATAGACCTCTCATAAAAATTGTGTTTTTTATCTTGTAGGAAAGTAAAGAGGATTATTTTACAACATTCACAAATAGCACAAAAGCCGGAGCAGAGGTCTAGCTTGTCAAATTAAGCTTGGAAGTAAAACAAAAAAGGGGTGCTAATTGTTAAGTTTCTAGATTAGAGATGCATCAATAAGCAGAGTACATATTGTAACACCCTAAAAATTATTAAAAAATTATTTTGGGCTTTACTAGTTATAATTTCAAAAATTCAATAGACATAGAAATGATGAGGACGATCCAATGGATCTGTAAAAAAAAAATTAAAATAGTGTTTTGTGGGCCACACGGGCCCGTTGGAACAGCCAAAACCCTAGAATTAGGGTCCGGAAATGCCCGAAATTAAGAAATTATAGGATTAAGATTAGAAATGGATAGGAACAAATATTTTATATGTAGAATTAACTTTTAGCCAATATTTTATTATCCGAATACACTATTTTACTGGTTCAATAGAATTTCGGTGTGTAGTTTTTAACACCAAAGAAGCTACTTGTTCACCAAGTTAAAGTGAGCCACTTATCTTGAGCCAAATGGATGGCCAATCTTCCTTATCACTCCACAAAGCTTTTCTCGGCCTGCAAAAGGGAGCAAAACAGCCTCCATTTTGTTCTTGTAAAGAGCATGAAACTTGATTTCAAAGCTCCAAAATCATTGCCTACACTTGATAAAATCACGAACTCCCATCACAAAACTTACTTTACTCATCACTACTTACAAAACTACTAGTTAGAATTTTTATTTGTCATTAATCTCCACTTTGAGATATCATATACCTCTGTTTTTAAAAGTATTAAGGGCTGTTTGAGGAGGTTTTGAAAGAAGAAAGTACTTGGAAGAAACAGAGAAGTGCAAAGATCTTTTAGTAATAAGTAGGGCTTTATTTATCCGCTTTTCTTTTCAATTTTATTCTAGAAATTTCTGATTGATTGAGCCTGATATTTTTTGTTTTGTTGGATGATAACACATGAATATTGATATATTAATTTTGGTAGAGAGTTTTGATGAGGTAAGGAAATCCTTTTTACTAAAACATGTTGTGATTCATGCTGCTGGAAATCCCATTTTTGAGTATGTAGGTGAATTGTTTTGATTTATTTAATTAATTTAGAGACATGATTTTGAGCTGAAATTTTTATGTGATGTAGCTAAAGGATGGAAGTATTTCTAGAAATTTTCTTGAGGCATATTAATCATTTTTGATAATTTTTTAAAAATTGCAAACTGAGAGGATCAAGGTTGTTGCCAAGCCAGTCCAGCTTGTAGTATTGAAATTGTCCAATTTTTCTACTAGATCAAACGGTTTAATTTTTAGCTGAAAATTTTATAGAGCGTTGAGAACACATCAAAGTACAACCCTGAATTTTTTTTGTGAGTTTATATGATCATTTTATAGGGTAGAAAAAATTAGACTTCTGGCTACTAGCTGAAACGGAGAAATTCTGACCACTAAAATTGTTGAATTTTGTTAAATAGCTAGAGATATTTTTTTCCTATGAAATTTTTACAGGGTCTCATAGACTTATCAAATAAACTTTGAAAAATATTTTGGTTCTGTTTTTATAAGATTCAGTAATGGTTCCATAATTTTGTTTAGAACTGAAATTCTGAAAGCATACTAGATTGACTGAAAAGATGATGAAATGTATATGATTTGATTTCATTAATACCATGTGAGCTTAAAGATGATGTTACACCTATATAAATGTGAGTACTCATGATAAATGTTCCTATACAAAGAGAGGATTAGAAGGAGTGACATATATATATGGTTGAAATATTAAGAAACTTAGAAATTGATGTTAATGCATATTTGTTTCTGATGCTTGTATATGTGAGCTTGTTGATGTTGTATGTGCTAAGTGAAGATGAGATCCCCTTGGGTATGTTAAGGGCATGGAAAGATCCCCTTTGGTATGCCAAGGGCACATAATGACAAGAAATATGTGAGATCCCATTCGATATTTCAGGAGCACATAATAATGAGATCCCCTTCGACTTGTCAAGGGCAATTAATGGAAGATGAAATCCCCTTCAAATTGTAAAAGGGCAAGTAAAGAAAGATTGAAATCCCTTTTGATCCATCAAGGGCACGTGAATTTAAGAAGGATACCAAAGTAGAGAAAAGATCATTGCAATTGTCATATGCATACGCATATCTTATTAAATTACTTACCAAGAAGGAGTTTCTATGATGTTAAGTATTATGACATATGAATACCAAGTGATTTAATATTTAAAAGAAACTCACTTCGAAAGTATGATTTTAAACTCTAAAATGAAAAATTATTATTAAATGCATGATCATATTTTCTTAATAAACCGAAGTAGCTGGGACGATGACGATGACATGGATTTATTTTACCATACATTTTGGGGATGTCCTACTGAGAATTTTAGAATTTTCAACCCTTATGTTTGTGTGTTCCCGTGTTGTCTCCAGATTGATCTAGAGAACTTTGGGGTTGCTACACCAAAGGCAGTTGGATTGCCAGTAGTTTGTGTCTAAGATTGTATTGGATATACTTAGATGTATGTATGTATAGGTGTGTAAACTTAACAGAGAACATATGTGTATCAAAGCTCATAGAAGAACTTCCTTTTGTACTTGACTTTGTATTTAACAAATGTTTTGTTACCTTGTTATATACTTTAATAGAACCACGATTTAGTTACTACCCTATTCGATCAAACTTACTATAGATAATTAAGAGAGGTTCGCTAATTTATAAGTAAACAACTCCTAAGTACGATATCATGATTTAAGAATGACGTTATACTTGGGAGGATGTTACACATCTTCCTCATTTAAAATCTAAATGAGGCAAATAAGATGTCTATTTTGAAGAGAAGCAAAAGATATACAACTTTTATGCAAACATCAGGAGCTAATTCGGATGTTTCGAGGGTCAAAACTAGAGTGAAGTCACTATAGATAGGCTTTAGCTCCTGTAGTGAACCCCCTTGTTTCTCACCTAAATTTTGCTTATGAGTTTTTATGCATTTTGACCCTAATTTTGGGTCTTTAAACCATGCATGTCTTAGCATGAAACATAAAAGACCTACCCCTTAGCTCAAATTAGGTTAGGTTAGGCTTAGTTTTGGGGATTTTCCTCTATTTCTCCTCCTCATTCTTTGTCTTCCTTCTCTTCCATATTCTTCCTTTTCACCCACTCATCTTTTGTCTTTCTTTCTTCTCTTCTATCAGGTTTAGTTTTAATTTATGTTTTTGTCTTGTAATATCTCATGAAGGAGTAGGATTTTCTTTAATTATATATATATATTGAATACAGTAAAGAGCTTCCTATAACAATACCAAAAAGGAAAAAGAAAAAAAAAGAAGGCTCTTGCAAAGTACAAACATATATTTATTCTTTTTGGTGTTTTGAGTTCACAATTTATTTCCTTGTCATTTTCCTTTAATTAGGTAGCATAGGATACTTAATTAAGTAAGATTCACAGCATTTTAGAGTTGTGTTATTTATATCCTCTTGGTCTTCGTGCTTCCTATTTGCATGTCAAATCATTCACTTTACATGTTTGATTTGGAGAGTGAGTAAGGTTATATCTTTTTCCACCCTCTATTATCACTTTCCATGTAATAAACTTTTGTTTAATTATTTTAAAACATTTTTTTTCTTTTATAGTTAAATTAATGATTTGATGTTACATTATTTTAAGAGAAATGTTATTTAAGGATAAAAGTTGTTTCCCATTATAGGATTTAGGTAGGTTTCTATGTTTTTTTTTTTTTGATTCACTACGGGGCTTAGCAGCCTAAAGTGAAATCACAGGGAAATAAATCTAGGGAACTTAGTCCCTATAAAATCAGCAATAAACAACAAAAGAACAAATGAGGGGAGGGAATCGAAACACATAACATCATTGGAACATAGGTGTCCATCATTGGAACATATGCACCGAAGATAAGCGAGCCATGAGAGTGTGAATTCCTCGAACCAAGGGGGTAGCAGCATGAGAGTCCAGCACTTGACCATTACAAACCGTAACAGCAGTCAGGGAGTCCACTTCCACAATAACCCTGGTATAACCTTTCCCAAGACTCAGTTGGAGACCATGAAAAATACCCGTAGATTTGTAAGAGCAATAGAACACAACCCAAGGTTGACATTATAGCCCAAAATGAAATTCCCATTAGAATCTCTAAGGATCCCGCCACAGGCTGCAACACCATTTTGCACCACTGAGCCATCGAAGTTCAAGTTAACCCAACCTTCTGTTGGAGGGAACCAGTTAACAAGAATAAGTGACCCTCCCTAATCAAATTTCCAATATTGGCAGTAGTATTGATTGCAACAGAATACTCCTTAGCTAAATAAAAGATTTTATGTTTCAAAGGACTGATGTCGATGAGAAGACCACAAAAAATAACTCGATTTCGGTGGTACCACAACTCACTATAGTAGGTCACAAAGAACAGAGGCCAATGAACCTCTTGGAAAGAGCGAGTTCAGTTATTGAGATTAACCTCCAACCAGCCAGCAAGAGAACTAGAGAAGAAGTCCCCAATGATAGAACCAATACTAATGCTAGTCTAAATGCTTCTCGCCACCATACAGTCGCGAAGAATATGGCGCACTGACTCATTATCACCACTACAAAGAAAACAAGCAGCTGAGTCGGACAAGCCACGTTTCTTACGGCCCAAGTTCATGAGCAGGGATATATTAGCCGCCTGCCACATGAATGCCCACAAACATTGAGGGGCCTCCAATTTTCAGATAAGTTTGAAAACTATCAAGGCCCATATGAGGTTTGGATGCATCAAAGAGTTGTTGGCCGATTTACAGGAGAAAACACCATCAGCATTTGGGAACCAAGCCATCAAGTTGTGGACATCATTAGGCCTAGGGGGCTTGATCAGATGGAATAGTCCAATACAGGCTTGCGATAAGACTTGAGATAGAAGATACCAGTCCCAGTGACCTTGAGGAGAAACATAATCAGCCACCTTCTAATGGCTTAACTCATCATCAACATCAATAATAGCAAAATCTCTCACCTTGTACACATTGGGAATCCAATGCTAACTCCAAAACTCAACCTGAAGCCTGTTGCCCAGCCTCCAGATCATATTATTAGAGACATGATTCCATACACTGCAAATGCCTTTCCAAGCATTGGACGAAACAGACTTCGCTTGCACATCAGGGATAATATCAGCACCACATCCGTATTTACTCTTCATTACTTGAACCACAGGGTATTTGTATTATGAATAAGCTTCCACGCAAATTTCATCAAGAAGGCCTTATTCGTCTCACGACAGCGACGAAAGCCCAACCCCCTAGCATCCTGGGGACTACAAATCTTCACCCAGCTAATCAAGTGAACCTTCTTTTTATCACTAGAGCCATTCCAAATAAAGTCCCTACAGATTTTATCAATCTTGTCACAATCTATGGACATCCATTATTTTAGTTTCCAAATAACACTATATTCTTATTTTAATACTATTTAACCGCATTTTTATTAATATTGTTAGTTAAATCTCCTTTTAATATGCTGCCAAAAAAAATCTTCTTTTAATTTATGATGATTTGTGCTTTCTATACTTTTTTATTTCGAGAAAAAGTTTTCATAATAATTTAATATATATGGCTGTCTTTTTAAATAATAATTAATTTAATTTCGAAATCTATATAGAAGAGTGCAAAGAGTATTCTAGAACAATTAAATAATAATATATTAAATAAGTAGTTATAAGTTGCAACAGGCAATTAGGAGTGACAATAGCAACTCCTTTGATTTAGTTTTGTTGTCGTATTTTAAATTACCATGATATTTATTAACATTTTATTATATTAATTTTTTTCTTTATTTTCAAGGTAAAATTTGAGGAATCTGGACCGATCAAGGAAAATATCTAGATGAGATAAAGAAAACCTTTTTAAATATTGATTGGGTTAAATAATAAAGGTTTTTAATTGAAATTGAAAGAATCAATCGTTAGAATACGAAACATGTTTATATATATATAAGTTTTCTCTATGTTCAGAATTTACATTGCAAGGAAACACCATGATTATTGTGGAAGCCTCGTCCTACGCAGCAGCAACAGCCAAACTACGACAAACAAAGAAAATAGGAACAACAGCCACAAACCACCGCGAGCTGGTGAGTTACCAGTAGCTCTGGTGAAAAGCCATTACGTTGTCCTCATTTTTGGCAGCCGAGCGGACAGAATTTCCTTCTTCATGGCGATGTGCAGTGGACAACAATAGAGGAAAAACGGCGACAAGCCACCACAAGCCAGCCACCTCCTTAACGGCGGCCATGCCACCCCTTTTGCGAACAAGTCCTAGTGAGCAATGGCAGCGTTGTTAGGCCATGAGTCACACCCGAACATGTGTGACAGCTGCACACTCCTCCCGCGTAACTCCACACTGGCAACAAAAACGGGTTAGTACCTTCCCCCCCCCAACACACACACACACGTATCTATTATCTCTCTTTTTTTTTTGGCCTAACAAACGTGATTAGCCATCTTCAATCAACATATGATCTAGCTTACCTTAATTCTCAATCAATGATGATGTGAAGAAATTTATAAGTGCTATATATATATATACTTAATTATGTTATTCTCATACTCGAACAATTTTGACATGAAGAATTTTTCTTCTCAATTAGCTTTGAAATGAGTATTCTTGGATGTTGAGAATTATCTATGGCAGGCTAAGCTCCATCGTTGCTTCTAGATAAGCTCTGACACTGCCTCCGGACGAGCTCTGATGTTGCCCCCGGCTAAGCTATCTCATCGTCTCCTGGCTGAAAGTTAACAAGATATGCCTTTATCATTCTCATAACATATTTATTATATATCTTCTTCTCATAATCAAGTATACCTGTATCACGGAATTCAAGTAATTTGTAGGATCTCTTGGATGCTGAGCATACCTTCTCTTTCTTGAAACTATTTTGATCCAAATATATTTTGGATGCTGAGTATATTACTCTCATTACTATCATGCCTTTTGTTGATCCAATGATCCTAATTCAAAATCAAAATCTTTTATGTGAAGCTGGGATACAATATGTATATATATATATATATATATCGACATATTACTATCATTACCGTCATGCCCCAAAATGAAGGTCATAGATCACAGGAAAGCTTTCTATAAACCTTATGAGTTCATAAATGCATTATATATAACTCTTTGATTTCTCATCATGAGCATATTACTTTATTGTCTTACTTTTCAACATCAGATCACCAAGCATTAAGCCCTGATCAACATCCTGACCAAGAGCTTTACTTTTCAGGTCAAGTCTCTAGACAAGCCTTGCTTGGCATCCCTACTAGGTATTCCACCCTTTCAGGTCGAGCTATGCTATTGTCTTTATTACTCCTTATAATAATCTTATTTATAATCTAAAGATTTTTTATGTAGGATATATCCTCTTACATCATATAAAGATTCCTTTTATGCAAGCCATATCGTTTCATCTCATGATTCAATTCATTTATGATCTAACTATTTTGTGTGCCAGATAACAGGCCCTCTCCAACACTCACTGTTACAGTGAGAAGGAACTTAAGAGTAGATCTCCATAGACTAAGATGTTCAATTCTAGGATTTCATCGGACCAACACCGATCAAGTCCTAAAGCACAAAAGCCTCACAGCTCTTGGATTTTATCAGACCAGGGTCAAACAAGTTCCAAGGCACATAACCCTGCAAGGAGAAATGATCTAGCAAATCTTTAAACATGTAAGCTGAAGAAAGCTAACAAACTCAAGCAACAAAAGGCTTAAGCTTGGAATAGAAGTCCTGATCAACATTCTGACAAGGCACTCTACCGTTTTCGGCTGAGTTCTGACAAAGCAAAGTTGATAGCATGATTAGACAACTTGTTAACCTTGACCGAATTCAAAGATAAGGGCTTATTTTCAAAGTTAGATGGGTAGATCTCATTGACTAAGAGAATCCTGACAAAATCTCCAAGCTCAAAAGTGAAGATAAAAAGGAACAAAAGATTTTGCTTCTGACCTACATATTGTAAACTCCAGAACCCTTCAGAAAGTATGAACTTTAATGTTTTGATTGATAACAAAGCCAGTTCAAAGAAAATACTTTGAAGAATGACTAATGGCTACCTTGAGTTTCTTAACAAAGCATAACAGGTTAATCCATTTTGTAACACATGGACTTAAAGCAAGATTAATATTTCACTTCACATGTGTAAGCGTGTTTTATCTCATGGGAAGGGATTAAGCTAAATTAAAAGTGAATATTATGTCAAGCAAAGAATGTGTATACATATTAAAACACAGTACGGACTTAAAGCAAGAATAATGTTTTACTTTGCATGTGAAAGCATGATTTATCTTGAGGGAAGAGATTAGGTTAAAAAGAAAGTGAATGTTATTTTATGCAAAGCAGGTTTTCATGTGTACGGACCAAAGGCATAGTAGTAGATTTGAATTGGGAATAATTTCACTACAAATGAGAAATCATGTTTATCTCAAAAGAGGAGATCAATCTTAAAAAGATGAATATTATCTCATGGAAAGAAAGTGTAAATGCCTGACGACTGAAGCAGATCAAGCCAAAGATAAAGAAACCAAGGAGAATATTTTCATAAAGTAGCACGGGACATCAAAAAGTACACTCAAATGAAGAAATCAATTCATTTCCAAGAGCAACGTGTCACTCAGTCATCAATCACTACAATAACAAAGAAATCATCATTAAACAACCAAGATTGAAGACTAAAAGATTGAAGAAAAGTTAAAGAGATTGATTATGCCGTCAGAAAGCTCACTTAACTATGGAATACAGAATGCTAAGTAAAATGGAGGGAAAATTCAAATTTCAAAATTCAAATCTCATATAAGACCCAATGGTATAATTAGTACGTTATCTCTTCTGCCTAATTGATTCATGGTCATATCTTCTAGGAGGAAGAGTTCATAAACCATTGTCAGAAAATAAAAGGAAAATGAGGACATCAGAAATCTCTATAATACAACGACTTCTGCAACCGATGTGACAAGTCTATCAGCCTACCTCTCTAGAGTAACGTTCCAAGACACAATTGATGATCTACATGTGTCACTTGGAGATCTGATCAAAGGCAGTGGTCATGAAGAAGGAACTGTATAAATAGAGATGCCATACATGAATGCAAATGAAAGAGTTGAAGATAAAAGAGTAGAAACTTTGGAAAAATCTTTCCACACTTCCTGTATTCATCATATTATGTAATCAATCATTTTAAAGTGTAACAATCTTCTTTCTTTGTTTTGTAACGATTTATATGTTCTTCTCATGAAGAGATATGTGAAAGTAGTTGCTCATGTTTCCTAGGTTTGTATTAGTAAATGTTCTTAAGAAAACATAGGTGTATGTTAGTTTGAGTGGAAACCTAGACACATAGCCTTTGTAACCTTGATCCGGTAGTGATAAATATGAGACATAGCTTGGAAAGGTTACGGTAAAACTACTTGCAATGGGATAGCAAGGGTATTTGCTTATCACGGTTCAGCTTGGAGAGGCTAGTTTAAGACTACTTACAACGTAGTAGTAGAAGTTGTTTGTAGGTCATGGTTCAGCTTGAAGAGGCTGGTACAGAACTACTCGATTCAGCTTGGAGAGGCTGGTATAGAACTACTCAGTTTAGTCACAGTTGGGTTTGGCCATTGTGCAAGTTAAAGCTTGGGAAGGCTATTATAAAGACAATCAGTTACTTTCTCAGGTTGAGAAAGTTGTTGTTTAATAAAATCTCAACTTGTGTTGAGTACTGGATGTAGGTAGGTTGGCCGAACCAGTATAAAATACTTGCGTTCATCTTTTTCTTCCCTAACATTTTATTTTCATGTTGTGCACCTTAAGTTAATTATTAATCAAGTATTGTTAAAATGCATAATAATTATTAAGCTTAAAAAACCTTTCTTCTGAAACATCTAACCATTATTCCACTGCACTTCAAGCTTCATGGTTGATAATATGTTTTATGTCAAATGTTTAAGATTGAAAAAGAAGACTTCAGAAAGCATGATTTAAGCCCCTTTCTCGTGCACTCTTTTACTAACAAGTGGTATCAGAGCTAAGCCTCTGAGGGTTGAGCAATCCAACAACTGTAGAGGTCAAAGATCAAAGGGATAGAATGAAGGTCAAAAATGCATCTTCTAAAATTGCATAACATGAGAAATAGCCTACAGAAGCACACAAGGTATGAATACTCAAACTCCCTTCCTTATCTTCATCAATGTCATATGACAGGTTGTCACATAATAAGCTTACTTTCTCTTCAAAGCACCTTTGGAAGAATAAGCCTAAGTTTGAATAGAGAAACTTAAAAAGAAAATATAAATTATGTTTTAAAACTTTAGGAGTTTAGAAACTAAAGTCTCAGAATTAAATTAGATAGATCTCAAAAAGTCATTTTTGAATTCGAGAATCTTCCTTTGTAACTTCTGAACATCTGATTTGGTCAAATGTCAAAAGAATCATTATCCTCAAACTTGTGTTTAGAGAATAAATACCATTGCTTCAAAAAATGAATCTAAGAAATGAAGAGAAAATAGGAAGTAACAAGAAAATGCAGTCTCATCAAACATCATTTTTTTGTTGCTCTTATTATCTATTACAAGAAAAGATATCCATATGCTAAATGTCTCTTAAAAAGAGAAATCTGTTTAAAAAGACTTGGGAATATCCCTCCTGAACAACTAACCAAGATGGACTCAAGAAAATTGAGGACCAAGATAAATTTTCTTTCAGGTACTATATCAGACATCTCTCACAGCTCAAGAAAGAAGATCAAAAGCAGGATTCTCTAAAGTCCCTAAAGACCTAAATTTGTTGATAAAAAGTATTTAAGAACTAATTTGCTAATTGTCTTGAGGATAAGAGTCTCAAGAAGATTCTTGATCAGCAAATAGAATGGAAGCTGCATCCTCGGAAAAGTAAACTCTAGAAATCAGATATTGCAGAAAGCATGCTGAGAAACTTCAAAGAAAATTCGAAAAATATTTCTGAGCAATAAACTAAAGCAATCTGAAAGTTCTAGAAACATATGCTTCCATCTTCACCTTTGAGGCTAACCTGTGAAAAAAGCTTCGAACAGTCAATATTGGGTGGAAACTTCACTGCAAAAGCTGATCCTAACTGGAAAATGCAAAGCTTGAATACTTGAAAACTAAATGAAGACATTGGGATCTGAGAAACTCCAAAGTGCTTCCACTCTTAATAGATTCATAGACTTCTAATTATACAAAGAAAGGAACAAGAAAATTTTTAGAGGATTGAAGCAATCTAGCATGCCCAGATGCTGTAAATAAGGAACCAGACAATACATCAGACAATAAGGTATTCCTAAGAACTCTAAAATAATAGTGGTAATTGATTCTGATTGGAAGAGTCTTGTTCAGCATTGCAAATCCATGTTCCTTTATTAACTATCATTATGATAAGCCAATCTTACTTTGATTTAACACATGGGATATACTTAGCAAAGCTTTTCAAAAATTTGCATAAGCATTTATACACAAACATTTTTTTTTTTGGGCACTCTGCTCTCCATGAAAAGACCTGAAGCTCATATAGATGCATCAGTATGAAGGATCAAACTTACCTCATGTATTTCAAATAGGATAAATCAAAATCACAAAGTGGAAGATAATAAATAAGACTTAAGAAGGTCAGATAATCAAATAGGATAAATCGAAAAAGACTTAAGAAGTGTTGGCATCATGTTCCTCATAATAAATAACTATCTCGCTAAAACTTCTCCGTTCTGAAGAAGGTCAGAAAGTAGACCCTTTAGAAAGTAATTCTAAAAGGTTAGCAATCACTTATTATAAGGAAAGTCTAAAGAGTGAAAAAAGCTTTCTCAAAATACTATCTTCTCTCTCCCACGTCGCTTCAACTTCAGATCATCACGTTTTAACACCTATTAACTAACCTCTCCTTACATGTTCCTTCTCTCACCTTTATCTTTTTCTACATGTTTCCAAAATCGTTTAAGTTCTCTACTCTCTTTTCTGTCTTCTCTTACACGCTTCCTCAAATCATCTCATTCTCCTTTCTCTCTCTCCTTGAAACCCATTGAACCCAAAATAAGCCTCTAATTACTCTCTTCAATCACTCACGTCTTTTACTCGTCTCTCCTATCAATCATCCTCTTCAGAAGCAGATTCGAAACATGGCTGATGGAACGAAGTTTGACGACAATGCAGCTAATCTAGGAATACTCCAAATGTATGATGAATCCTTTCATTAACAATACTATGATGATAATTTCGCCGGGAAAAAGGCTCTCCAAAGAACTGATGAATATCTTTGTATTCCTTCTAGAAATTATCACCTTTCAAGGATGGGAGGGATTTCTTAACATCTCTGATAGAGTATTTACCGGAATGGTAATAGCCTTCTATTCACAACTAGTACAGATAACTGACTCTATTCTTACCTCCTATATTAGAGAAATAAATCTAGAACTTAGCATAGATGACCTCACCCATATTTCTCTTGCTCCTAATGAAGGAATCCAATGTCTTGCTGATGAAAACTGGTTCACTACTCTTGGAGTATCAATGGAAGAAGTCTCAAATTATCTCACAAACTCTCAGGAGTATCATCCTAGTAAAATAACTGTCACCATGCTTAACTCCAAAGCAAGACAAGTTTACAAACTTATTCATTTCTCTCTTCTTCCTAGAATAAGAAGCATGGACTCACTCTCTGGGGTAGACTGCATGTTACTTTTCTGCTTCTAATAATAAGAAAAGTTAACCTACCTAGACTAATCTTCGACTACATGATTGATGCCACTGCTTCAAAAGAGGAGAAGACAGAATTTGCGTTGGTGCCATATGGAATGTTCCTAACCAAAGTATTCGAACATCTGAGCTATCTTTTGGCAAATGAATGGTTTGTAGACATAGTTGGAATTGACTACACCATATCTTTTTTTAGAGCTAAGAGAAAATTCATTGGGGCTCCCACAGGACAATTCAAAAGAATGAGAGACGCCATCAGAAATGCAGAATGTTCTGAAGAAAAGAAAATGATATTCAATTTGGACAGCGGCTTAGAAGATTTTGCAAAACTTCAAACTGACATTAGTGGTGAAGACATACTTGATCCACTGTCCAAACCTGTAGAGTCTGAAACTGATCAAGGAAGCAAAGTTGGAGGAAACAAAGAGCAACCCTCATCATCTACTAAAAGGAAGTCATAAGATGATAATACGGGAAGCATTGTTCCTAATACTGACTTCACTTTAGCATATGATTCTCCTCCTGCCTATATCAAGGAATCTTCAATGCCTGCACTACTACCTATCCATAAGCCTACTCAAGAATCAAACCAACCGTCCACTAGTCGTCCATAGCGACAACCTCTTCTAGTCACTCCTCGAATACAAATGCTGCTTGAAAATCAATAGCTAATTGCTGACAGGCTGTATAATTTAGAAAAAAAAGTGTCTTACCTTGAAAACTTAATACTTCAAATCCTTTAGACAAATCAAGAAATCTTACAAGAGTTGAGATGAAGAGGCCAAATAGATTACTTTGGTTCCTCCCTTACATGTTTCTTTTTGAAAATAACAAAAGGGGGAGAAGAGAAGGATGAAGAAAATATGTGCAAACATTCAGAGGGAGTTATGTTGAAGAAGAGCCCAAAATTTTTTGTAAATTGCATAATTTCTTGTTTTCTTTAACATGGTTACAATATTTTGAACATTATCTTAAATGCAGCACTTATTATCTATTATATTTCATGACTGTGTTTAGTCTTTTATCTATTATGTTTTGTGACTGTGTGTAATCCTTTATACTCTAGTACATAGATGTTTATCCTCTGCTTTGGTACTAATCAATGCCTTATCCATCATGTTTATGCTTATGCTAATGCTTGCTCATTTACATATCCATCTCTAATACTGAGTGATATTTTTTTAAGCCATAGTACATAATCAATGCCTATATTATTATACATAGCTAATCATATAGTATGACTGAAAACGTGTGGCTCAATTGCGTATTATCTATCTAGCCTAATCATCAACACACAAATATAGTCAGTGCACACACACACATCCATGATTGGCCATAGCTTGATTTCATCTTAGTGTCATTGATATGTATGATAAGCTTAATATAGTATCAATACATCATTATCTACTACTCACTTGAGATGTGCTTAATGTTCTTTGCTTAACTTGTCCAAAATTGGTTATGTATATGTTGTTTCTGATGGTCTTCAGAAACCTATCCTCTCCATGTCTTAACATAACAAAGATCAGTTAGGGAGAATTAAAATCTTTCTCAAGTGTGTTACACTTACATTGCAAATGATGTGTTACAGTGTAATCATAATTGAATCAGTAAGCAAGTTGACACAGAAAAACATGAGCCATATGTTATATTCTAAGTAAACATGTATTAGTTGGCAAAATCTATTGTTGAAAAAGAATTTCAAAAGTCATTTCATTCTCTGATACTCATAAAGTTTCCTAGCTCATGAAAATAAGCTTACAAAACATAATGCTTGATAAAGCTAGAATGAATTCCTATTTGAGCTTTAGAAATCTCATATTGAATTTCTTCAATGTCATTAAATATCAAGGTTTCTTTGAGTATCAGAAACTTCATTTGTATCTCTCATCATGCTCAAAATTTTTATTATTATTCATATATATATATATATATATATATATATATATATATATATATATATATATATATCATTGAGCATCATTTTCTTTGTTGAAAAGAGAGTATAGGAAAAGGTAGTGCTGAATAAGATTTTCTATCAGGAAACGATATCGCAAGTATTACTTGTTTATTTATTCAAGTACACTTAAATGTTTGAAAGTCATTTTAAGACTAAAATCTAGTTGATTGGAAAATTGGATTAAAACGATGACATTTGCTTAAATATCTTTGTGATACAAATTAAAGACGTTCTCTGATTAAATCAAAAGCATATCATCATGAATCAAACAGCTTTGATTTGAGTCAACTTAAGGCCTAAAAATTTTCTTGAACGTATCTAGTCATGCTTTAAGAGAAAGACTTACTAAGATTTAAAAATCATGATGTGTTGAAAGAAATTACAATTCATTGTATTTATATTCTGTCTTATTTTTTTTCAACTTCTCTTCAAAATATTTTCTTCAAATTGATTTGTTATCATCAAAAGGGGGAGATTTTAGAATCCATAACCCTTTAGAAAGTATAAGTTAAATGTTTTGATTGACAACAGTTTAAAGAAAATACTTTGAAGAATGACTAACGGCTACCTTGAGTTTTTAGACAAAGCATAACAGGTTAATCTGGCTTGTATCACATGGACTTAAAGCAAGATTAATATTTCACTTTGCATGTGTAAACATGTTTTATCTCATGGGAAGAGATTAAGCAAAATAGAAAGTGAATATTATGTCAAGCAAAGAATGTGTCTACAGATTAAAGCATAATATGGACTTAAAGCAAGAATAATGTTTCACTTTGCATGCGAAAGCATGATTTATCTCGAGGGAGGAGATTAAGTTAAAAAGAAAGTGAATGTTATTTCATGCAAAGTACGTATTCATGTTTACGGACCAAAGGCATTTAAGCAAACTTGAATCGGGAATAATTTCACTACACATGAGAAATCATGTTTATCTCACGAGAGAAGATCAAGCTTAAAAATGTAAATATTATCTCATGGAAAAAAAATGTAAATGCCTGAGGACTGAAGCAAATCAAGCCAAAAATCAAGAAACCAAGGAGAGGATCTTCAAAAAGTAGCATGGGACATCAGCAAGTACACCCAAGTTGAAGAAATCAATTAATGTTTAAGAGCAACGTGTTACTCAGCCATTAATCACTACAATCACAAAGAAATCATCATCAAACAACCAAGATTGAAGACTGGAAGATCGAAGAAAAGTTAAAGAGATTGATTATGCCGTCAGAAAGCTCATTTAGTTATGGAGCACAGAACGCTAAGGAAAATGGAGGGAAAATTCGAATTTCAAAATTCAAATCTCGAATAAGACCCAGTGTTATAATGGGCATGTCATCTCTTTTGTCTAATTGATTCATAATCATATCTTCTAGAAGGAGGAGTTCAGAAACCATGATCATGAAAGTAAAAGGAAAATGAGGACATCAGAAACCTCTATAATACAATGGCTTTTGCAACCGATGTGACAAATCTTTTAGCCTACCTCTCTAGAGTAACATTCTAAGACACAACTAATGATCTACATGTGTCACTTGGAGATCTGATCAAAGGCAATAGTCATGAAGAAGGACATGTATAAATAGAGATGTCATACCATGAATGCAGATGAGAGAGTTGAAGACATAAGAGTAGAAACTCTGGAAAAATCTCTCCACACTTCTTATGTTGTTAATCATATTATGTAATCAATTATCTTGAAGTGTAAAAATCTTCTTTCCTTATTCTGTAACGATTTGTATGCTTTTCTCATGAAGAGATATGAGAAATGAGTCGCTCATATTTTCCAAGTCTATATTAGCCAATATTCTTAAGGAAACATGGGTATAGGTTAGTTTGAGTGGCAACCCAAACACATAATCTTTGTAACCTTGATTTGGTAGTGATCAATATGAGACATAGCTTGGAGAGGCTGGTTCAAGACTACTTACAACGTGGCAGTAGAAGTTGTCTGCAGGTCATGGTTCAGTTTGGAGAGGCTGGTACAGAACTACTCGGTCCAGCTTGGAGAGGCTAGTATAGAACTACTCAGTTAAGTCGCAGTTGGGTTTGGCCATTATGCAAGTTAGAGCTTGGAAAGGCTATTGTAAAGACTATCCGTTTACTTTCTCAGGTTGAGAAAGTTGTTATTTAATGAAATCTCAACATGTGTTGAGTACTAAATGTAGGCAAGTTGGCCGAACCAGTGTAAAAATACTTGCGTTCATCTTTCTCTTCCTTAACCTTTTATTTTCATGTTATGCATCTTAAGTTGATTATTAATCAAGTATTGTTAAAATGCATAATAATTATTGAGCTTCAGAAACCTATTTTCTGAAACATCTAACCACTATTCTGCTGCACTTCAAGCTTCATGCTTGATCATATGTTTTATGTCAAATGTTTTAAATTGGAAAAGAAGACTTCATAAAGTACGATTCAATTCTTCTTCTCGTGCACTCTTTTACCAACACATATATCTAGCACATGACTAAACCAAAGCAAGATCTTGGAGTGATTGATGAACTGAGGGCTTTAATCGTCCATTGACATAAATAAGAATGTGCCACATGACTAAATAGTCATCTAACACACACAGTGTGCACATCCTTCACAAGTATGACTCCATAGTTGAAGATTGAATCTAGGGGCCAATAACTCGGCCTTGACTCACTCAAATCGCCCTTAAACAACTGCAAGACCATTTAGAATGGACGAAGAATCGCTTTTGGCAAAGAGAACAACACAAACAAATTACAAAATAGATACCCCACTTAATCAATGATTGGGGGCTCATCACTTTAATCTAATAGCTAACAATAGTCGCACCACAACTGTGCTTAAGAAATTAAACCTTGACCCATAGTCCTTGACAACAAGCCCTGACATCAGGACATCGGCACTCAATGCCCGACCTATAATCAAAACCAAGATACCTAAATCGCCTACCTTATCCAACTACTAAGGGCTAATCACTTCAATTCGAGGCCAATATATAAAGAACTATTGCGACTCAAATGTCGAAGTAGTTACCTTCCATTTAAAGTGAGCCGCATGTCATAACATGATCTCCCAAAGACTGTCACTATAGCAACTGAAAAGACATACCAAACTGGGCATAGCTGGTCAACTCATTCGAGCTCGGTGTGCAATCCTTAACAAACACACCTTGATACCTGCTACCAGGCCTACAACCAAGCTTGGGGGCTATGTACTAGATTAGAAGTATGGGCGAAGTATGGGCCCAAGACCGCATTCCATCATAGAGAATTTGGCCTAAGGGCCCTAAACCTTGCCCACATTGTATAGTGGCTTCTACAGATTCTCCACCAATTTAGCTAGGATATGATCTAGATTGGCTACTAGATTATATAAGATCCCCTAATAGCTCACGAAATCTGCCATCAGTATATCATATCTCATACAAATACAGAATATATCTAATTTCTACTATCTTTGGACTTATCATGGGGTCACCTCTCACTATAAAAGGGGCTTAACACCCCCTCCCCCAAAATATAGCAATCTCAATATATACTACTCTTTTACTACTATATGCCTCATTCATTCACTATCTTTGCAGGTACCAATCCCTAGTTCTCACGAACGATTGGAGAAACCTGTGCCCTTACCACATTTTTAGGTAAGAACAAATACTAAATCAAGCTTAGCTAAGACCCCTTGCTTTAGATTATAATGTAAATGAAACAACACAATCCTGTCAATATTGGGTTCACTCATGAATTGCAAGCATCTTTTATCTTGAGAGCTGATCCACTCTATTCACAAACCTCATTCCGATATTCTTCTTATAACAATTATTTGGTCAATTTATAAAGAACCTTGATTCAATAGTTTTTTTTTTGGAATAAATAAGTTTTTATTCCTAAAAGATAACCAAATTTTTATCTTGATTCTTAATATTCTTTTTCTCAAATATGTTTTTAATCTCTTAAAATTAAGTAAATTGTAGTTTAGTTCTTAAAAATTTTATTTGATTTCGATCAAAACATTTTAAAAATCGTTTGATTTTAATTCATATTGTTATTATTATTATTTTATCATGAAACACTTAAGGCAGCAAAACAATGGGAGAATAAAGCATAAGCAACGCAAGACAACAAACTATAACCAAAGCACCCAACAAATCAAGCTACATGAGACAAAGACATGTAATTTGCCTCAACCATATAACTAAGGACAAGAAGAAACAAATGCAACCGGTCAGCAAAATGGCACAGTTCCAACTTTCCAATCAGAACAGCAGAGGAACATGAAAAAAAAGAAAGCAGCAGCACATAAGAAAGACTATAGCACCAAGCGCAAGTATACATTCTGTTGGAAAAATTAAATGAAATAACACAAATAAAATCAAAATAAAATAAAAAACAAATTCTCATAATATAAACTATCTATCCCAAAAATTATAAAGCAAAACATGACAATTAAATAACATAATTAAAATATAAATTAGAGTCAATATAGTTGCTTATTGATTATTAATTGAGGTGTACTGGGCACTAAACTTAAGATTATTTCACCACCATGAGTCAATCACTCGGTGCAGATGATTTTCATGGCTAATACTTTCCAATATACACCTTAACCACTCACATGGGTGAATTTATCAAGTGCATACTACAATTAAGCACACCACTCATTCATGAGCTATAGATTCATTAAGAGTATAAACTTACCCTTTATTTCGCTGTAGTCATGCACTATCCCTCCAGATATTATTATACAAAATAGAGATGGACTAAAATGGATATAGTTTAAATGATTGACAAGTGACTTTTTTTTTGACCCACATGAACCTAACCTTTGAGGAATTCTCAAATTTATGGTGGGTTATTATCACTCTTAATCTATGAGTTGGGCTAAAGCCCCCCTCGATGCATCTTCATTAGCTTGTTGCTTAGTGGTTTTGTCAGAGAATCCACTAAGTACATCTCTGATCTCAAATAATTTGAGAGCTCTCGAACACTTTACATCATTTACTAGTCTACTTGGATGATTTCCAAGTGACAACACTAAAGTAGTCATCAAGTACATCTGGATAACTCCACAACATAGACTAGTCTACAGTTCACATTTATTTACACAAACTGCAACCTTTGTTGCCAACACTCTTAATTTCCTCTACATGCCCCACAGTTTTGTAAGAGATTGAAACACTCTCATAAACTTAATTTTATTCCTGTACATATATCGGAGAACACAATATTTAAAATTTTCACAAATTAATACTTGCATATTATCTTGAACTTTCGAGATTTCTTATTAAAATCATCTGGAATGTATCCAAGCCTTCCTCGAAACTCTTTAAAACTGAATATCGTTGGCTTGGGAGGAACCACAACCTTTGTTGATGAAACATTGACTCTGCTAAATCCCATGCGATCCTTGCTCTGGCGGTAATTAGATTCTTGAGTCTTTCCATGAGTTACTCTCATATTCTTGTGGTGTAGTTGCCCATTAACACCTAGTTCCTTTGCTTGGGCCTTATCGCCAATTAGATAGGCCCATAACTTTTTCCAAACTATAAACAACAGTACTGAAGAAAAAAAAATCCTATTGCACATAAAAAAAATATAGAAGTAAATAAACAAATGCCTAATTCAAAGCGGGGACAAAAATGAAGAATAGAGACAAGAAGCAAGAAGCATATACCCAATGTCATTACTTTATTTTCTCATTCAGTTGCCATTACCTTCAAAGTAAGAATAATATACCCACTACTTCATTTTGTACACTTAGTACGATAATATCACGATGAAAATAAAATAATGATCGAACAAGTTATTGTCTTGCATGCGTTCAACTTTCTAGGAAAAATAATAATGCTTAATAGAAGCCAATATGATATGATCAAAATATGAAAACACATGCAAATGAAAATGAAAAATATTCCTACACCTTCTATATTGTATTAACACAATTTTTGAGGCAACTATTTCTTGTGAAGCAAACGAACACTCCTGAAAATAAATTATAAGAAACAAATACTCTTAAGATTGTTGGAAAAATTAAATGAAATAACACAAATAAAATTAAAAAATAAAAAATAAATTCACATAATATAAATTGTATGTCGCAAAAATTATAAAGCTAAATATGACAAGTAAATAACACAATTAAAATATAAATTAGAGTTAATAGAGTTTGTTATTGATTATTGGCTCAAGCGTGCTAGGCACTGAGCTTAAGAGTATTTTATCACCATGAGTCAATAATCACTTGGTGTAGATGGTTTTCACGGCTAATACTCTCTATGATACAACAGCCACTTACCATTAACTCTGCATGTGAACTAGTAGGGTCACATGAACAATTTTATTGCTAGATTGCTCATGGGAACCAAAAACTTAACTGAGTAAAAAATTCTCAATGTTGATAAAATATGGTATTGAGCTATATAATTTCTCTGATAAAAGGTGTTATTTTGACTAGTATTTAATTTATAGAAGAAAATATAAATTACCATTGCTCACATTTAATTACTTATTATAACGTGTGATAAAAGACCAATGTTCAAAAACTGATCAATTCTAACATTCAACGTTTAATTAGTAAAAACTCATTAAAACTTGATTTGCCCAACGGTTTAGTTACAGCTTATACCATCGAATAGCAGCATAATTGTATTGTGATTGAAAAACAAAGCATGTGATAATAGAATTAAAACCATAATATGATTATATATTATTTAATAATAAAATTAATTTTGAAATATACTATAATAAATAGACTGTTGAAAAAGTAAACTTGATAAGAAATTAATGATAGAAATTAAAGGTTGATTTGTAACCATAGTTTCAATGGGTGACATTGATAAGTTTTAGATTTTTTATTATTGGTTAAAGGCATTCATTATTTGGGGATGCTAATTTTAGGATACTTTATATTATTATATAAAGCCTTGTATTATAGTTATTACATGCAAGACAAAAAGCGTGTAAACATAAATATGAAGCTTGCAACTTCTTCTTGTATCTTTCTTCTTCGTTCTTGTGTTTATGTGTACATGTGCATACATTCTTGTATTTCCAACAAAGTGGCATAAGAGTTGGTTGAGAGGATGTCTTCAAAAGGAGCCATCATTTACTTTCAATACCCATAACTATCCAGGCTCAATTATAACACCTGGGAAGTTCGAATGAAGGCTATTCTGATTGCTCAAGGAGTGTGGGAGATAGATGAGAAAGGATACGTAGAACCATACAATATGAGGATTTGGATAGTATATTAAAAAAAAAAGATAAACTGTGCACTTACTAGCATTCATCAAGTCTTGGATGATCATATATTTGAGAAGATTGCTGATAAAACCAATTCCAACCAAGCTTGGAATAGTCTTCAAAATTCTATCATAGGAGTTGAAAAGGTGAAGAAGGAATGTCTTCAAACTCCAAGGGATGAGTTTGAGTTGCTAATGATGAAAGAGACAAAATTCACTAGAGTTCTAGCACCAAATGAAAAAACTTGGGGAAAAGTTAGAAGATGTTTGTGTTGTTGAGAAAATTCTTCATTCTTTCAACTCAAAGTTCAACCATGTGGTGGTGGTCCCTGAAGAATCTAAAGTCATGGAGACAATCTCCATTGATCAATTAAATGGTTCCTTATGAAGGCAAAGGCAAGCAAGAATGTGTGGAGCATGTCTTGCAGGAAAGTTTTCATGGAATGCTAAAGGGGAAGCCAATGAAAGTGAAAGACAAGGACAAGGTCAAGGCCATGGATGAAGATGTGGTCACATAAGAGGAAGAGATGAGAAAGATTATTATCAAGAGAGAAAACATCAAAATCTTTCTCAAGGTCATGGAAGAGGAAAAACATTTGATAAAAGACATATTGAATGCTATCCATATGGAAAGAATGATCATTATTCTTGGGAGTGTCATAAATCTAAAGAAGAAGAGAATAAACTTGTTGTGCAAAGTGAAGATGTTGAAGAAACATCATTATTCCCTATGCTCAAGAAAGATCAAAATTCAAAAGATAAGTTGTGGTATCGTGACAATGGAGCTAGAAACTATATGATTGGTGGCAGAAATAAATTTGTAAGCATGTGACACCAACATGATAGGCCTTGTACATTTTGGTGATGAATCAAAAGTAGAGATCAAAGTTTAAGGGAATGAAGAAGATGGTAAAAGGAATTTCAACAACTGATTATTCTTACCGGTTATGTGAAGCTTGCTTATGTGGGAAATATTCAAGAAAGATTTTTCCAAAGCAATCCAAATCAAGAGCTACCAAGGCACTTCAGTTGATTCATATAGATTTTAGTAGGCCAATTAAGCCTCTGTCACTTGGTGATTACTTTTTGCTTTTCAAATGATTATTAACAGAAAGCATGGGTTTATTTCTTGAAGCAAAAAAGTGAAGCATTCAAAATGTTCAAAGCTAATGTCAAAAAAGAAAGCAACTATGAGATCAAATCTCGAAGAACTGATAGAGGTGGAAAGTTTACTTCAAATAAATTCAAAACCTTTTGTGAGAATCATGGTATTTGACGTCACTTGATTGTTCCTAGATCACCTTAACAAAATGGAGTTGTTGGAAGAAAAAATAGGACAATTTCAAATATGGCGAGAACATTGCTGAAGAGTAAGTCATTGTGAAAAGAGCAATGCGGAGAAGCAACTGTATGTACAATCAATTTCACAAATCCTTCACCTACTAAAAGCTTGAAAGATGTGACACCTTAAGAAGCATAGAGCGGCTTGAAGCCTAATGTTTCACACTGAAGGGTTTTTGACTTTAAGGGGGAGTGCTGAGAAAGTAAACTTGATAATAAATTAATGATAGAAATTGAAAAGTAGTTTCTAATTGCAGTATCAATAAGTGATATTGATAACCTTTAAATGTTTTTATTATTAGTTAAAATCATTCATTATTTGGAGATACTAAATTTAGAATACTTTGTATTATTATATAAAGCCTTATATGTAGCTATTACACGCAAGATAAAATGAACGTAAACATAAACGTAAAGCTTGTAGCTTCTTCTGATATCTTTTTTCTTCCTTCTTGTGTTTGTGTGTGAGCGTTCATTCTCGTATCTCCAACATAGATAGGGGCTTTTTAAACCATGGAAAACTGCATAAGAGAGTGCATAAACTTCGAAGGTGCAATTTTCGGAGCCTGACATGATTTAACTTGTTACTGCTACTTCAACTATTGAGGAGTTACATTCAAGTCAAGCAAAGTCAACCTTTAAATATTTCTAGTAAAATAGTAATGGGAGAAAAATGTTGCAGTTTTCTTGTTGCCTCCAGTCAAAGATTTATATCTGGGTTTCTCATTTATCAGTGAAGAAAGCTTAGAGTGGATTCATTTTCTTGTGTTTCTTGTATTGAGGTGAGTTCTTATGGTACGGGTTTTGGATCATATGGTGCTTGTCACTACAGGAAACACGCGGAATACCGACGATGAATTTACTGATGGAATTAAAATTTTTACCAATAGAAAATAATAATATTGATCGGTTTACGGTCAGCATAATCCCATTGGATATTTCCTTGTTGGAAATAATTATCGATGGGTTTTTACTTCCATATGTAGCTTTCGATAGCATTGCCGAAGATAGCTTAATATGTTTTCGTTATTTTTTGCTTTACATGTCTGTCGAAAAAAAAAAACTGTCAGACAATAGCGAAACAAGAAAACATATTTTAATTAAATTTCATTGGAAACCTATTAGGACTTGTATGGTTTTTCAAAAAATATTCTATCACATTCTGTTAGAAATTTGAGGAGAAGAGGTTCTTTTTTTTAACCTTTTTTGGGATCTGATTATTATTATTATTATTATTATTATTAACTTGTTATTGTTACAATAGTTGTAATTATCAATATATATTTCAAAATATATAAAAATTGTAATAAAAATCACAAACACATAAAAAAGAAATAAAATTTTAAATTACATCAATAAAGTTGTGCAATAGACTTTTTTGATAAATTGAATATTTCAGATTCTCAAACTACACAAGAAATAGTTCTTTGAGATGTTGTACAATATTTTCATCCAAAATGGTCAAAGTAGCTTTTAACTCTTGAAATGTTAGAAATGATAATGAGTTATGATATCCAAATGCACCATAGCTCACTTGATAGAAAGCATGTTTACAATGATAGTTGGGAAAGAAAAAATAAAAAAATAAAAACTAACACTTAGGATAAGCCTAAAATGAAATTAAAAAAATCACGCAATGAGTGTTAGTGACTTATAATAAAAAAAGCATAATATTAGCAGCGATCTAATTAACGCAAAATAATTACATAACTATATTTCATGGAACAATTCCTAAGGATACACACATGTTCCAGATAAACATCTTGAAGCCAACTAAAATATGCAGCTCAGATGCTAGATGCTCCACGGCCAGCTAACGGATACCAAGATTTTTGCCATTATTTGAAGATCCAGTGACTAAAATAAAATCTTACCACCACTGGACTATGTGAAGGCACTAAATGGAGTGCACCTTATGTCTGAGGGCCTTGAGAAACTGTATCCAAAGAAGGCACACTAAAAATCCTACCAAAATAGTTCAGGAAAAGACCACATTATGAACTTTGCAAAGATGTCAGACTCCAGAAATTCAATATGTGCAGCCCGCCCAATGAAAGAGTTCAAATTCTTGCCATAGGCAGTGGCATCAAAGTTGACATCACAGCGCATAAAAACTAGCTGTTCAGAGGGATTGGCATGGATCTGGTCTAAACAATCATTCAGCATTTCCAAGAACACTCTTCCCTTCTTTGATCTGTCATATGAAGCAGCCTGGCATGATTCAATTATAGCAGAATGGTACGGAACATAACCATTCTGGAAAATGCATTACCAGTTAACAGCAAACCAAATAAATTCTTAGTAATAGCAAATTACCAATTTATTATTGTTGACCTTTCATCATGAAAGATAACCAAACATCAAATATTCTAATATCTTGCTATTTGAAAATAATCACATACATCTGTTGTAAATATAATTGATTAAACGTACAAATAGAATACAAATAGGATGCTAATTGTTGTCAATCCATAAATCTAAGGGATTTGATTGTGTACATAATTATGTATTCAGCCTATATATATTCATGGACTGATGGGATTTATCTATAGTCAATTTCTACCCACTGTCTCTTTAAGAGTCGCAGTAGAAGGGAGTACCTGAGAGGAAGATACCGAGATAATGTTCCTAAAATGATCCAATGTCTTCTGCTGAAGAAAGAAAGAATGAAATGAGAATTCTATTAGAACCTCATCAAAGCAATTAAACTAATATAATTAATATGTGAATGATTCATGCCTTTGAGGCAAAAGTGCTTAGGACCCTCGCAGATGCATGTTCAACACATACAGCCATTGCTCTTACATTATCCAACTAATAACGTACCCATTAATGCTTTAGTAGAATTATTTTCACCAAAAACAGTCATTCTACATTAACACGAATAAGTGTTGAAACAATTTTCAAAAGATGGGGCTGGTTTTCCAAGAGTAAAAGTTGAGTGATAATATTAATTGTTTTCCCAAAAATATTACTCACAGACATTGATAAGGGAAAAGATTATATAAAACTAAACTAGCCCTGCTGCACATTTTGCACACTACATGTGTCAAGAATTACCAGTGGGCTTGGAGGAAGCCATTATGCAGATCATTGATGCCAGATTTTAAAAATCAAATCAACATTATTTATGTTTTTCAAATTCAAGTAAACATTACGCTGATCAAATAGCTAATAACTTAGATTTGATATCCAAATTGGCATACAAGATCAAGCACAATAAATTTTTATAATGCAAAAGTGATTGTTAACAATCATATCTCACAATATACGATTCAGCAAATTAAGACATTGAGCTTATGCTAGCCCCTTTTCATCCCATACTTACTTTCCATACCTTGCACAATTTATAGAGAAAAGTATTTTCGATGTCCAGATCATCTGTGAAGGTGAGCTGATGAATACACTGTGTGCCTTTTAGCTTCTTGAAAAGCCATAAGCCAGAATTAAATAAAGAGTTTGAACTATAAAGATACCCCAAATGTGGACCAGATACTGAAACATATGTATGAAGGTATCGTAGAAATGGCTCCATCATGGTCTCTGCATACATAGGATAAATTTAGTGTCAACAGTCAAACAGATGGACATTGGCACTTCCAAAATTATGACTTACCTGATATTGCCGTTCTTATAATGAGGTTACCAATAGAATGTCCAACAAAACTTAGACTAATATCACCCAAATTCCCATATCTTGATGCTTCGTCCATTTTCTTTTTAACAAGAGAAATGACTTCCTGTGCTAGCCTTTGTCCCATTTCCCTGAAGTCTCCAGTTGTTTTATCTTCATTAACCTCTGACATGAGAAATTCTACCTTGGGATCAAGCAAAAGCCATTGATTTCGAACAAGTCTTAGATCTAGAAGGTGGCCCTACAAGATTTAAGTGATGAGGAGTAAGCACTCAACCAAATTTGTCAAAACCCAGATCCAATAATGCTCAGCAAACTGGATACAGATGAAACGAAAATGTTTTATTCTGATGTCCATGATATGTTTTTCAATTTACTCAAGTTTCTTTAAAAAACAACCAATTTTGAACATATGAGCATAGTAGTCAATCCTAGATCGTGGCACAAAGTGGCTGACTCCAAAATCACTACACGGGATCAAGAAGCAGTCTGGCTACACCAAATAGCGGCTACAATGAAAATATTAAAATACGTATGAAACATTTATAATCTTATTAGCTTAAAAATTTTAAAATTTTGCACCTTAAACAAATGAACAATAAACAAAGTTTCATCACTCAACAACATGGTTATCAAATCGGGATACGAATCATGAATTGGAAAGACTAATTTCCGAATCATGAATTGAATCAAATTGTTAATCGTAAGATTTATGATCACTAATAAAGAATAGCACAACAATATTTTCATGCAAAGAAACATAAAAAAAAATGTTCTCATGTAATATCCTCCTTTGTTTTCTTAGTCCTAGGAGCAACATAATGTAACTACGTGAATTGTGAAACTTTAATTTTAGAAGAATGGAAATAGAAATAAAACAGTGGAATAACCAAACAAGATGCATATAGAGTGAAGGAATAACTGTAAAACCTTAAGTTTCTTTGACTATTTAATTCCTCGTGTGAGAATTGGTGAAAACAGTTCAAAAACGAAAGGAAATTAAAGAATCGTTGAATCGCTGAATCATATGAATTGTATTTGAATCATATATGTATTGTAAGATTCATGCTTATTTTAGATACACTGCATGATATGTATTGCTAGCATATTAAATCATATCGAATCGTGAGATTCAAATTGTGAATCGTAAGATTCTAACTACTATGCTCAACAATAAAAAAAATTTTTAAAATACAAGACTGTAAGGAGTGGTGACTACAGGGACAGAGACTGGTTTTTCAATAGCCATACCAGTGGTCAGGCATACTTTGTCATATGGTAGAGATAGCTCTAGATACCATGATGAATTTTCAGTGGGGAGGAAACAACTACATCCAGAATTGAAGCTTTCTATGATTGGTTCAATCAAACTGGTTTGTGATTAAACTAGATTGCACATTGCATCCAATCTAGTCTTTAATGAATGAAACAAACATATTGAGACCCAATTGTCACTTTATTCATGAAAAGGCTGTCCCTAGATACATCAATGCTTCTTTTGTGAACTCTAATGATCAATTAGCAAATATCTTCACAAATCTTTTCAAGGACCAAGTGTAACATACATTGGTAGCAAGCTGGATGCGTATGACATATATGCACCAGCTTGAGAGTGAGAGTTGATTCTGTCATAATATAATTGATTAGGCTGTAAATAAGTTGATATTCTATGAAAATAGAATAGGCAATATGCTACAAATCTCTAGTTAGTCGATCCCAAATCTAAGGGATTTGATTATGTATATAATTATGTATGTATTCAGCCTATATATATATATTCATGGATTGAGGGGTTTCTTTCAAGTCAATTTACATTCAAAATCAGTGCTTCAAGTAATATTAAGTAATCAGATCCTAACTGTAGGGATTGTGCTTGATTTACCTAGTGACAGGTCAACCGCTTGACTGTTTTTGCTTTATCCATTTTGGCAGTACTATTGATAGTTCATAAATATGCGTCTTACAAACAAGATTTCCTAGACAAAGATATAATTTTCTAAAGTTCAGCATTTTTACTGGAAATGCTATCTGACCCTTGAGCACTAAACTGAGCTTATCTTTTTCTATTAAAATGCAAAACATGTAAAATTGATTTTGTTGAAAAGCTAAGATCTTAAGGAACACAGAGATATAAAATACATTCACTGAAAATATGCACATGGTTCTAGAACTACAAAATAAGCTATGGGTTGAGTTTCTGGACACTACTGGAATCGAGTAAGTTTGTAGGGGTATAAAAGTAATTTCACTTGGTATATTTTTACAAAAGCCACGTTCAGAGAAAGAAGAGTGATTCAGGATTCTGAGCATAACTTTATGTTTTTAAAAGAATAAGTATAATGAGAGAAATTAATTTTTCATGCAGATATGTCAGAATTGGAAATAAGCTGAAAACTCTAATAGGCAAAAATAGCACTTTTTGATGACAAATCTGTAATTTATCATTTTCATGAGGGCTAAAAGGTATTTACTAAGACTTATTAGATTAATATAATAATAATAATTATATATAATCCAGGATCACACATAATTAAGGATTTTCCCTCATAAATAACTAAGAAAACTTAACTCTTGAACTATAAGCTTACGTTTTTAATTAAACAAGACTTAGTGACCTTAAAACAACTATGAAATATGACTTATCTATGATCTTGAATGTATATGAAATATAGTGAATGATTATACATTATCAAAGAGCATTTCCAGTAAAAAGGCTAAACTTTAAAAATTATATCTTTGTCTAGGAAATGGATTTTTCTATGCTTTCTGTTGAAGAATATTCTTTAAGAAGTTAGATTTCATGTGTAATTTTTCCAGCTGAAATAACACAGTTTGTAAATATTACATGTTTTTGTGCTCCTAGCTCAATTAGAACCATTTTCCAGCACTAATGTGTGTGTGTGTATTTGTTTCTTTTCAACTCAAGACGTAGATTTTCATTATTCCAGCGTGGTCAGCACATAGATGTATCAATACAGAGACATAGAACACAACACATATCTTAAAGCATGTTCATCATGGGAGGAAACAACACAATACTTAGAGAAGGTAGATGTGCAAGCTTTAAGCCTTTAGATCTAAAATGAACTAAAGACTTAAAACTTTCACATCCTCAAAGATAAAAACCACCTACCAAAAAATGTAGAGGTGATATGAGTCCTTCAACCCTTGATAAAGTTCTCGAACAAATAGAAAAAAAAAAGGGTAGAAAAGAAATCGTTGCTCCTAATTCCAAGCTTGAGTGTCTTGTTTGCAATGGAAGCTAGCGTGTATGTTGGAGTATATTTACAAATGTTAGGAGTTGTAACACCCTAAAAATTGTTTAAAAACTAATTTGAGTTTTTCTAGTCATAATTTCAAAAATCCGACAGATATAGAAATGATGAGGACGATCCAACGGATCTATAAAAAAAAATGTGAATAGTAACTTGTGGGTCCCACGAGTCCACCGAGACAGCCAAAACCCTAGAATTGGAGCCTGGAGACGCCCAAAATTAAGAAATTATAGGATTAAGATTAGAAATGGGTAGAAATAAAGATTTTATACTTAGAATTAATTTTCAGGCAATAGTTGATTACCCAGGTACACTGTTTTACCCGTTCGGTGAAATTTCGGTGTGCGATTTCTAACGCCGAAAACCGTTTTAATCTTTACAAACTAAAGAACCTTATCACTTTATATTAAATGAATGGCTAAGATTCAATCTTGGAATGCAAGATTAATCTTAGCCATCTATTTTCTTTCTTAGGTCAAAGATTATTAAATTACATCATATTATATTCATTCTTTATATATATGAGATAAATACAACAAAAGCTTGTCCAGGAAGCCACAAAACCTCATCATTTTCAGCTTCATTCTCGGCCATACATAGAAGAAACAGCCATTCTCCATTTTTACTTCCTCTAAGAGCTTGAAATATGATTTAAACTTCCAAACTCCTAACCTACACTTACTAAAATCACAAACTCCTAACCTACACTTACTAAACTTGTTCTACACATCAATATCTACCAATCTAATCGATCGAAATTTCAATCCCTCACCTTGATACCTCATACCTCACTGATTAGGGAAGGGCTTGGGGCTGTTTTGGTGGCTCAAAGTGAGCAAGATCACTCTTGGAGCCAAGATCACTAAAAGCCATCAAAGTAGGGTTTATTTCATCCACTTTTCTTTCTAATTTTTGCTCTGGAATATTCTGATGGATGAATTCCGAAACTCCTGGTTTTATTGGATCATTATACATGAATATTGATGTGTTAATTTGGTAGAGGGTTTGGATGAAGTTAGATGAGCTATTTTCTTAATACATGTTCTAACCCTTGTTACTGGAGATCCTGTTTTTGAGTAAGCAGCTGAAAAACTTGATTTTTCTCACTGACTTAGAGACATGATTATGAGCTAAAATTTTATATGATGAAGCTAACATATGGAAGAGTTTACACTAATTTTTTTAGCTCATTTTAAGTACTTTTTCTATTTTTAAAAAATGGAAAACCGAGCAGGTCAAGGTTGCTGCCTGTTCAGTCCTGCTTATAGCACTGAAATTGTCTAATTTTATTACACTAGCAAATGAACGAATTTTTAGGTGAAATTTGTACAGGATGTTGAAGACATCTTGAAGTTGAACCTTAAATTTTTGTATGAAGTTTTGAGCTCATTTGATAGGGTATTAAATTTGAGACTTCTGGTGGTTGGCTGAAATTGAGCAATTCTAACCTCCGAATTTGTCAAATTTTATAAATATAATTAGAGAACTTATTTTGCTCTGAAAATTTTACAGGAAATTGGGGACACATTGAGGTGTCATGGAGAATTTTTCTGGACATGAAATTGATGGTTTCATATGAGAAATAATTTTTATTACTTGAGTGAGAAATCTGTCAATGTGCTGAAATTAAGCTAAATTCTTGATTTGGAAGTAAAATGTCCTTTAATGCAACTATAATGAATATAAATACATGCTATGTACTTTAAAGTTTGGTTTATGAGAAACGAATGGGAATCACATGTGATTGATTGTTCATATATGAATAAAGCATGTATTGGGAAAAAGATAGGTGATAAATGAATGATATATATGTTTGAAGCATTATGAAATTCAAAAATTTATGCTAATGCATGCCTGTATATGTGAGCTTGAGGATGATATATAAGCTATGTAAAGGAGGAAAAGTCCCCTTTAGAGTGTGAAGGGCACGGGAAAGTCCCCTTAAATGTGTGAAGGGCACGGGAAAGTCTCCTTTAATGTGTAAAGGACACGGGCAAGTCCCTTTTAGTGGGTAAAGGGCACGAAAAAGTCCCCTTTATTTGGTTGAGGGCACGAAAAGACAGGGATAATATTTCTAAGATTCTTTTTGATGTACCGAGAGTACGTAAAGTTATAAATAAAACACTATAATGTTAAGTAGTATGCTATATGTATATCAAGCGATTGAATAATAAAAGATACCCACTTCGGAAGTATGATTTAGAACTTCAAAAATGAATCATTGATCTAGGTTGTATGCTCACAGTTTCTTAATAAACCGAAGTGGCTGGGATGATGACGATGACATTAATTTCAGTGCATGTTTTGGGGAATGCCCTATTGAGAATTGTGTAATTCTCACCCCTATGTGTTTTTGTGTTCCCGTGTTGTCTCCAGGTTGAACTAGAGAACTATGGGATGCTACACCAAAAGAGGTCGGATTGGCAGTAGTCGGGTGTTTGAGATTGTATCAGATGTACTTAGATGTATGTATAGATGTGTAAACTTAACAGAGAACATATGTGTATTAGAGCTCATAGAAGAGCTTCCCTATGTAATCGACTTTATATTAAATAAATGTTTTGTATCTTGCTATATATGTTGAACGAATTACGCTAGTTAGTACACGAACCCATCGAATTTGCTATAGTTGTTTAAGAAAGGTCCACTAATTAAAAAGTAACAACTCTCGAGTACGATATCATGACTTAAGGATAATGTTGACTTGAAAGAAAGAAATTAGAAATGTGTAGTAATTTTTCTGTATTTATTCATAAGAGGAAGACACAATTATATATACAATGCTTGGACCCATTTAGGACCCACACAAATAAATGTAAAAGAAACCTACACGGCTACACCTATTCATCATAATGAATATAGAGACAAAAACATTAAATACTAAGGTCAACAATGTCAGACAATTCAACACTCCCCCTCAAGCTGGTGAATGGATATCTATTATTCCCAGCTTGCATGTAAGCTCTTGAAACCGCTCTTTGGGTAGGCCTTTAGTCAACACATCTCGCTAACATTGTTCAGAAGGAACATGTATTGTGGCTATTAGTCCACTATCCAACTTCTCCTTGATGAAGTGTCGGTCAATTTCAATATGCTTTGTCCTATCATGTTGGACAGGATTATGAGCGATGCTAATGGCTGATTTGTTGTCACCTAACATCTTCATAGGAGTCTCATATTTTATTTTCAAATCATCTAAGATAATTTTCAACCATAGTAGTTCGCAAATCCCTTGTGACATGGCACGAAATTCTGCCTCTGCACTTGATCGAGCAACAACATTTTGCTTTTTGCTTCTCCAAATCACCAAATTTCCTCCCAAAAACATACAATATCCTGATGTTGATCTTCTGTCACTAATAGAGCCTGCGTAATCAGCATCAGTGTAGACTTCTAGAGAGAGCTTGTCACCACTGTTAAACAGCAGTCGTCTACCGGGTGTAGATTTAAGATACCTTAATATTCTTTCTACTGCTTGCATGTGTCTCACTTTAGGATCATGCATGAATTGGCTTACCACACTTACAGCATAAGCCAAGTCTGGTCTAGTATGGGCCAAGTATATGAGTTTTCCCACCAATCTTTGGTATTGTGTCTTATCAACACTAGAACTCTCTTCTTCACTTCCCATTCGATGGTTTTGTTCAATGGGAACACTAGCAACTTTGCACCCAAGTTTCCCAGTCTCTTTAAGTAGATCCAGGATATATTTCCTTTGAGAGATAAAGATGCCTTGCTTAGAGTATGCCACCTCTATTCCAAGGAAGTATCTCAATTTTCCTAGATTCTTCATTTCAAATTCAGAAGTTAACTTCTCCTCCAAGAGCTTCTTCTCAACTGGATCATTACCTGATACAATGATGTCGTCCACATATACTAGGAAAACCGTAAGTTTTCCTCCAACTGTATGTTTAAGGAAAAGGGTATGGTCCCCTTGACTCTACTTGTATCCGAGTGACATCATAGTCTTTGCAAATCTCCCAAACCATGCACGAGGGGACTGTTTCAACCCATACAAGGCCTTTTTGAGCCTGCACACTTTGTTTCTTCCATCGATGACATCATATTCGGGAGGAATTTCCATATAGACTTCTTCCTCTAAGTCTCCATGTAGGAAAGCATTCTTTACATCGAATTGATGCAAATCCCATCCAAAATGAGCTGCAAGAGAAAGTAATACTCTGACTGTATTCATCTTTGCTACCGGAGCAAACGTCTCCTCATAGTCGATTCCATATGTCTGTGTGTATCCTTTTGCAACTAGTCTTGCTTTATATCGATCTAATGCACCATCTGACCAATACTTCACATTGTATATCCACCTACATCCCACTTGCCTTTTATCTCTTGGCTTCTCAACAATCTCCCAAGTTCCATTCTTCTCTAACGTCCTCATTTCCTCATTCATGGCTTGAACCCAGTTCTTATCTTTTAATGCCTCTTGTACTGAGTTTGGGATTTGTATGGAATCAATAGCTGCAATGAAACTCTGATGCTGAAAGGAAAGGTGTTTGGATGAGACAAACAAGGAAATAGGATGTTTAGTAGAATTCCTTTTTTCTTTTCTCAAGGCAATCGGTAAATCATCTAGGTTGGGTTCACAAATATTGGAAGAGTCAGTTTCTTCAGTACTTACCATAGGTTCAGACTCTTGAAGTTGCGGTTGGATCGTTTTAGGTTTCTTTCTCCTTTCATATACTAAAAGTGGTTTCTTCTGAGTTTCTTCATGTGGTGTAATGGAAGACACTAACTCTTGGGAACACTCTTGGAAACTAGGAGGAGCTAATTCTTGTGATGATGGGAGAGGAAGAAAGGATTGAGGAGAAAAGGTTGAGGTCTCTGCTTCTACTATACTCTCCCCCTGAAGCGGAGGACTAAACAACGACTCGGTTTCAGAAAATGTAACATCCAAAGAGACAAAGAAACGACGACTGGATGGGTGAAAACATTTGTATCCTTTTTTGTTAGGAGCATAACCTATGAAAACACATTTGAGGGCCCTAGGATCAAGTTTAGTACGATGTTGACGATGCACATGGACAAACGCTACACATCCAAAAACCCGAGGTTCTAAACTTTGCATAATTGGAACAGAAGGAAAGTGAGACAACATAGATTGAACAGGACTGACATTACCAAGGATTCGAGAAGGCACCCTATTAATCAGGTAGGCAGCTGTTAAGACTGCTTCACCCCAATAAGAGTAAGGGACAGACATTTGAAAAAGAAGAGCACGGGTAACCTCTAGCAAATGTCTATTCTTTCGCTGTGCCACACCATTTTGTTGAGGAGTATCCACATAGGTAAGTTCATGAATAATGCCATGGTCTTTCGTAAAGGTACAAAACTATTGATTCACATATTCCCTACCATTATCTGAACGTAAACGTTTAATGAATTTTCCAAACTGTGTTTTAATCATATGATAAAACTGAGCAAAGAGTTGAAAAACTTCAGATTTATCTTTCATAAGAAAAAGCCAAGTCACGCGTGTGCAATCATCAATAAAAGAAACAAACCATTTTGTACCAGTGATATTAGGAATAGATGCAGGACCCCAGACATCAGAATGAATGAGTGCAAAAGGTTCGTCACTTTTATTAAAACTAGATGGAAATGACGCACGGTGGTGTTTAGCAAACTGACAAACTTCACAAGAAAAAGACTCAACTGACTCTTTTAAAAACAGAGACAGATACATGGACTTTATTAATTGAAATGGAGGATGTCCTAGACGTCTATGGTGTAACCAAATTTGTGATGCTTGAGACTCTATTTTTGCAGTATAACCTGAGGTTGGTGTCCTCTGTCTATCATCACCTTTATTTTGTGCATTAAGGAGACAATATAACCTTCTTTGTTCCTTAGCAACTCCAATCGTCCTCCCCGTGGCAAGTTCCTGAACAACACAATGTGAATGGAAAAAGTTACAGCAAAGTTAAGTTCTTTGGTAAGTTTATGAACAGAGATAAGGTTACTGGCGAGTTGAGGAACGTGAAGAACATCATTCAAGTGTAAGGAAGGGTGAAGAGAAATGCTACCAGATCCTACAACTGAGGTTTGGGAGCCATCAGCTACAGTGATATGACGTTTTTCAAAAATGGGAAAGTAGGAAGAAAAATGAGGAATTCTAGAGGTCATATGGTCAGTCGCACCAGAGTCAATGATCCATAAATCCTTATGTTCAGTATTAGATACATGAAAAGATTGAGAACAAGGAACCTTACCAGACAAGGTTAGAGAGCAAGAGCCATACGGCTTACTGATAAGCTTATGAGAGATCGCAAGTGTGTAAGCTCATCTTTACTAAGGGCAGGAATTTCTTCATCCACTTGAGGAGTGGGGGCAGTGTCTAATGCAGCCATTGAGGCTTGACTGTTTGACAACCCTCGAAATCCTCCTGTGCGGCTGAGAACTTTGTCTTTTCCATGAAATTTGAAGCAAGTTTCTTTAGTATGCCCGGACTTCTTACAGTATGGGCACCAACGACTATCTCGGGAAGGCCTTGAAAAAGAAGGGGGTCCTGGCTTGGTTGTCTTGCCAGTGACCAAAGCTGAACCACTACTGGGTTTGTCATCAAGCATAACTGCCCTACGACTTTCCTCTCCTCGTACAGTGTAGAACACCTCTGATATAGATGGGAGTCGCTCTTTACCCAGAATTTGAACTCGAGTAGGATCATATTCTGGATTTAAGCCAGAGAGAAACTCAAAAATTCTGTCCCTGTTAACAAAGTCTGCCAAAGTAGAAGTATCCTTGCTACATTCCATCTGCAAATTTTGATATTGGTCCAACTCAGTCCACAAACCAGTGAGAACACCATAGTAATCTGTTACTGACATCACTCCTTGTTTGGTGGAGAATATTTTTGTCTTCAACTCATAACAAGTAGCAATATCTTGCTTCTTGGAGAAAGTTTTGCTAAGTACATCCCAAACTGCACGAGAGGAAGTAAGAAACATACAATTCCGACTAATTTCAGGAATCATAGAGCTCCATAGCCATGTCATAATAAGAGAATCCTCATTATCCCAAGCCTCAAAAGTAGGGTCGTCCTTCTCAGGAGGATTTCCCTCAATGTGGGACAATTTCTGACGTCCTTTAAGAGTATGCCGGATAACTTGAGCCCATTGCAAGTAATTTTTGCCGTTCAAGTGGTAAGTTGGGTGCAAAACAGGAAGGTCATTGGGAATTAAAGGTGTAGGTGTAATAGTTGTAGAGATTTTTGGTTCTGTCATGGTACAAGGTGGTCAGAGGATGAAGAATGGTTATAGTCTGAGCCAATCTCGTCTCCTGCAATTTGTGCTCTTCAACAAAACTTTCTTTCAGGAACCAAAGAGCCCCACTTCAGTCCTATGTCACTTAATCTGGATGTTAAAACATGTTCTGGCTCCTTTTGTTGTTTCAAACAAGCTCTTGGTAAAAAAAACCAATCCCCATTTTCATTTCAGGGACAAGAACATCATCAAAGCTGTCGAAGCTCCCTAAAATAACAAAAAAATTCGAAGAGAGAAAGTGAGGGTCGTGGGAATGAAATAATGGTGGTCAAGATGGAAGGAACAGGTCGGAATTAGTCGGAAACAGGTAGCACGACCGGAGCTGAGTGTCCATGCGCCTTCACGCACTGCAGATGTGGCGGCGCGTGAGACTGTGTGCAGAATATTGTGGCGGCACGTGGAGGCGCGTCTGACGGCGGTTGGTGGTCGGATTTGGTGGGTTGGCCAGTCTATGGGTGGCGGTTTGGATGGAGTGGTTGGTTAGTCGAAACAGTGACTGGAGGGGTGGCCGGCGGCAGTAACAGTGGTGGAGAGGAGAGAGAAAAAACGGAAAAAGAAAACAGGCAAAAAATGGGAGAAATGGCTTAGCAATGAAGGCTGTAGATGAAGTATTGCAATGAAGGCTTGAACCGGTGTTAGTTGTGAAGGCTGAGAAAACAAAGTCAGCAATGAAGGCTGAAAAACACTCCTACAACCCAAGAATGAAGGCTGGAAAAAAACAACAGCGGAGAGTGTTCAGGCTCCCATATCGGGAGCTCTGATACCAACTTGAAAGAAAGAAATCAGAAATGTGTAGTAATTTTTCTGTATTTATTCATAAGAGGAAGACACAATTATATATACAATGCTTGGACCCATTTAGGACCCACACAAATAAATGTAAAGGAAACCTACACGGCTACACCTATTCATCATAATGAATATAGAGACAAAAACATTAAATACTAAGGTCAACAATGTCAGACAATTCAACATGTTGTACTTGGGAAGGTGTTACAGGAGTGACAACCTTTGTAGAACAGAATAAGGACTTAGAGCTGGAGATATGAGTGTATAAGAAGGAGGCTTGAGAGAAAAATACAAGAGAATAGAGGCTTGAAGCTTAGGAGTGACTAGAGAATAGCAAAGAACAAAATGAAGTTATCATTCCCCGTTATATAGGCCTCTTTGGCCGTGAGGCAGTACGACTTGTTTGGAGGGTTTTTAACCTCTCATCTAGTTCATTTAGTTGGCCACTTAGTTAGGGCAATGGGAAATTAAAACTTAGTTAGGTTGGCTAGTTGGTCTTTGTACTACAAAAACAATAACCTATAGCTAGTTTTCATGCCTAAAGACAACTCACAAGTGACACCTATCAACCTTGCATCTATACATTTAAGCAAGCTTCAAATCAAGTTCTTAATGGAGGCTGTATGCTTTGGCCTATGCAGAGAAAATAATAAGAATCTTGTGTTTTTTATTTTGATGTAAAACTTGGTGTTGTCGTGTAGTTAAATTAGGTTTAGTGTAAATTGTTTTGAAAAACTTGTGTGGGTGTTTTCCTTTACATGTTGGCCAAAAATATGAGGGTTAAAAACAGTCCAATATGTTTTAGGAGTTGCTGTGTAGAGAAACATATTATCTGCTGGGTATTCGGGTGCTTAACCACTTTTGGCAAGGGTACCTTTTATCAAAAATGGTTTAACCCATCTTTTAACTATATTTTATTTTTAATGAGAAATCTATCATATATTAATTATACTAAACCCTTACTGGGTTAATAATCACTCTTATTAGTAGTTAATCATGTCCACTTGAATTATTTTAGATATAATTCATTTTTAAGATCAATACTATTTATAGTAAATTACTACATAAGCTTATTTTATTATTATTTGGCGAATCCTATCCTATTTACTTTATTATAATCTATTATTAGAATATTAAACCTTGAATATCTTAAATTAACTCACTTGATCATGATTTAATTGGTCTTCAATCATTATTCGGTTTCTATATTGACCATTGCATGTTTTAGTTGACCTTTACATGATTTTGTTGACTTTCTTAAACTTTTGACTTTTTTTGTTGCCTTTGACTTTGTGGTTGACTTTTGACCCTGACGTTTGACTTTTTGACTTTGGCCTTGACTCTTGTTGACCTTTGGTCAACATTTAACCTTTTACATTGATTTGCCCATGTTCGAGTGAAAGTTCAATTGTTTTAAGTGAAATCATTCACTTGGGTCATCACCGAGCTAACCTTCATTTAGGATAAAAATGGGGATGTTACATAGTGTGTTTGCATGGGTGTCCCTTGACCATTGTCACTGAACGAGAGAAGATTTTCATGAGTTCTTTTTGGGCTGAATTGTTCAAGCAGATTGGCACCAAATTAAAATATAGCTCAGCCTATCATCCTCAAACAAACAGGCAAATTGAAGTTGTAAATAGATGTTTAGAGACCTACCTAAGGTGTTTCACTAGTTCTAAACCTAAGCAATGGACCAAGTAGCTTAGTTGGGAACAGCTTTGGTTTAACACCACTTACCATGCCTCCACAAACACGTCCCTTCAAGGCCGTGTATGGCCGAGGTCCCTTGGTCCTTACTAGAGGAGATGTGTCACCCTCTACAGTGGAAGAAGTGAATTAGAGGCTAGCCAATCAGAATGCCATGTTGGAAGAGCTTAAATGGCAACTTAACAAGGCCTAAGAGAGAATGAAGCATTATGCTGACCAGAAAAGGGAAGTAGAATTTGAAGTGGGTGAACGTGTGTATCTTAATGTGTCAATCAAGAGCTGAGTGCTAGATATTATAGACCCTTTGAGGTGCTGGAAAGGATTGGAAAAGTAGCTAATAAACTGCAGCTTCCCTAAGACTCATTGGTGCATCCGATATTAATTCGAAGGTGCCTCACTCCTGAAGCAAAGTGCCAACCTCTGCCACTTGGACACTTCGAAGAATGGGAGTTAAAGCTCCAACTGGCTAAGGTGTTGGCCAGTTGAGTGAATACTCACGGAGAGACCGAAGTCTGATCAAGTGGCCAGATATGCCAGAATTCGAGAACATTTGGGAAATGGCAGCAGACATACATCACAGTTTTCCTCAATTCCACCTTGAGGACAAGGTGGTGGTTCAATAGGGGGTCATTGTTAGAGATAAATTCCTGGAGGGACTAAAGTGTATCAGCGGAAAGAGTTAAGGGTAGTTTTGGGAAAACATTATTGACTGACTCAGCAATTGTAGCTGATGGTAGTGGGGCAGAACCTTAATGATTTGGGGGTAGAGAGCTAATGACTTTTGCCGAGGCCTAGTGAGGGTTGAGTCACGTGAATTCTGTTAGAGGAAAGGAATTAATTGGCTGCTAGTGGGGGAATATCTTTACTTAGGCTATTTTGCTATTTTAGGCAAGGAGAGGGTGAGCTGCTTAGTGCTCTGACTTTCCTCTCTGCTTTTGCTGCTATTTGTCTATTTCTGCTTCAATTAATATACACTCGTACTATTTAGTATCTGTTTGCATATTATTTGCTGTTTCTATTAGAAGCAAAACGCAATGCTGCTTAATTAACATAAATGAGTTCCATAGAATCAATATTGCAAAATTTCAATTCCTAAAGGAGTTGTTTTAACTATACAAGTTTACAAGCACAAAGAGCTATAGCTCGATAGTATGGTCCTACACTTCAACTTGCATTTGACTTCTACTTTTCACTTTTCCACGAGATAGATAATCCTAACAATGACAAAAAAAAATGAAAGGTTGATCTCCTATAGTAGAATATCCTAACCAATCTGCTTCTACAAATGCAACAATGTCTGTATTATCTTCATAAGCCAGCCCTTTTAGTGAGAGAAATCTAGATATATCTCAAGATTCAAATTACTGCCTCTCAACTGCTGTCACAAGGAAAGATAAGGATATGACTTACAGCACCATCAGTGATAGAAATATTTAAGGCAAGTTCAGTAATAGCATATTAAGGGAAACAATCAAAAGTTGTTTCACGAAGCTTTTGACTATACATACTTCTAACCCAACATAATACAATCCAAACCTGAGGTCCTCACTATACCACATCCTCTTGTCCCAGTCTAGTCTTACACCCCGTAGCCTTTTTCTGAGGTCAAGGTTCAACTACCACTTCGCACCCTTCATTTTAGGAATTTCCTAAGTTACAGAGTTACAATATGTAAGAGACAATGTGCCTCATGGGTGTTTAAAAGTGAATAAAAGAAAGAGATTCAAGGGTTTTTTAGATAAACCAAATGGGTAAATGATTGTGTAGCCTAACAACCTTGCTAAGTCAGCAGGTAGTGCTGCGAGGGGGAATTCTGTTAGCTGAGGTATATCAGCTGCGTAGGTTTGGTTTGCTTTTAGGCAAGGATTAGGATTTGGGTGATAGGTACCAAGCCATTCACAGCAGAAAAAGGGTGTGTATTTCGTGTATATTAAGAACAAACTGAAAGAAAACAATGGTTGCTAGGTATTAGAGAGACCTAGCTACTCTCCCAAGCCCAATTCCAATTCCCAGATGATCCCCTCAATATCCCTCCCCTTACCTATATAGGCTATCTCTAACTAACTAGAGTATTCTCTCTCTGCCTAGGTGGCAGAGTTAGTTACAAAACCCTCACAATTAGTTAGAAAACCCTTACAATTATTACTAGACCTAACAATACTCCCCCCCTAAAAAATCACCTTGTCCTCAAGGTGATGTGCATAAAGGCAACAATAGTGCTAAAAAATAAAAGACTTCCTCCTGGTTCCGTATCTTGAGGAAGAAAGAAAGTGAGCTTGCATTGTTGAGTTGTCCCCCTGGGTCCCAAGGATCTGATCCCATTCCAATCCCTAGGCTTTCTTGGTTTTGGTTGAATTAACAATAAATACTTTTCTTGTTCACCAATCATACTAGCCTCATCTTCCCCCATCTGCAGTGCTTGAATATTAGGAGTCTCCAAAGATATTATCATTTGCTGAAGTCTTTGTCCAGGTTGAATATAGGCAAAACCATGCTTGATTGTAGTCTCCATTTTATCCCCAATCCGGTCTCTTTCAGAATTCCTCGTGAGCTTGTCAATGCAGTTAGGACCCCATTTTGGAATTTGCAGTCACCGTTGCACTAAGAAGCACTATACTCCTCTTGATCTTGTATGATGTTCCCTGCAAACTCAGTGCATCTTCCATATACCTGTCACCATTCTGTTTAGCAAAAGCACAACTAGTTTCTGAACCCTTTCCCCGAGACTTGATCCTTCCGGTCTCTTTCAAATGCCCAAGCAGCAAGGGATCCAAAGAATAGTTGAAATGCTCAAGCCAACACCTAAGGAATTCTAATTGTACTTCATTAACAGAAAATGGAATGATCACATGATAAAACTTCACCCTGCACATCTTGCTTGTCCCTCTCACCATTATGTTCAATAACTGCATTTTTATTTTCTTGACCCCTTCCCAGAACCCTGATTTTTCCCGTTTCTTTAGGAGGTCCAAGCCACAAAAATTCCAAGGGTTTATTAGAAATTTTATTGTAGCATACAATCATTCCTATATGCAAATCTATCTCACCCCTTTTTAGGTAAGACTCATCAAAATAGGATGCTTGAACCACCATATACAAATCAAATATCGCTGAAGCAGAATTAGCAGTGAAGAGATAATTTGAGGTTGATATGCAACCAATAAAACTATTACCCGTCAGTAATACAGCTTGTCCCTTGGCCTCATCGGTTCTTGACTCTGGAAAAGCCAATAGGTGTCCCCGGCAGGTTCCTAGCGACGTCTCTAGTTGTAGGCATGACCGAGCCTCTTTACTGACACCTTTTTGCCGTTCTGCCATTCCAGCAATTGCATCTCGAACCATCCCCGCATTCTCATTTTGAGCATCTTCAATTCTCTCACTGTCAGCAAGTGATGGAGTCAAGTAGAGTGTCTTCTTCACGCTGGACCCGTATGTATCACCAACTCCTAATGGTTGGGCTGAGAATGGCTTCAATTCTTGGGGCCCAATCCTGAGTATGCATACAGCTTGTGCATCTTCATTCATTTGGGCTTGGCTTCTTAATGTCACGAGAAAGCTCCCTTCTCTGGTGCTCCAATACTCAATGTGGGCTCTGCCTAATAACTTCATGTCACAGGCCCTTTGAGAATAACCCCAAATAATACCTCCACATATATGGGCCTGGCCCAATAAGTCCAAAGACTGACCCAGCACTTCACTTACCCCACGTGCTACCCCTTCTCCCTTCTTCCTTGTCACACAGCAAAAACCGAGGGGATCTCCCTCTCGCCGATGATCGCTTACATCAATCCGCGGTTCTGGCGGCGATCGTAGGTTCCCAAGCTGAAGCCCAAAGCTTCGCCGCGGAAGTGCACTCCTCTTCGCTCGCTTCTTCCTCAAGCGTCGTGATCTCGCCTCGTTGCAATCGACGCCATCGGATCTGCAGCGGTTGAACGGTGGCACGGTGGCGGGCTCGGTCGAATGCTCGGAAGCCCAACTTGATCCGGCAGATCGCGACTTCTCCCTCTCTTTTTGGGGACGCGCTTAGGTGGCAGCTATGGCGGTGCATGTGGTTTCGGCGGCTCTGGAAACTCCAGCTGCAATAGCTTGGCCGATCTTCGCGGAATCCCGAGATCGCAAACGATAGCGAACTCTTTTCCCATCTGTTGCTTACGCGCGAGACTCCCTTGCGCGACCCACTTCATCTTCTGTTCGACCACCTCCGTCCCCTTCACAGCCTCTACACCACTAACAGCAAGGGATTGTGTCTCTACCATCCCGTCCATCCCAATAGATTTCTCAGAAGTGTTAACAGAAATCACTTCCCTCGTTCCTTTGTTTTCCATCGATTCCTCCATTACAATTGAATCCGAGCATGGAAAAGGGTGATCGATCTCCCCTTCCTCAGGTTCACTGAGATATGCTTGTTCTGCATCGTCTTCTTCCTTCTCCTCCATCTGCATGCTTTGAAAAAATGCATGAACATTAGGAGGCCATTCATCCATGGAGGATGTCCTTCTTCTTCTCCACCAGCGATCTTCATCACCCTCCCATACAGATAGTCGACAACGCCGATGGTTCCTCCCTTTTATGAGGTGTTTAATTTTCTTCAGATTATGCTTGATCTTCATCTTCTTCTCTGATTCTAACTCCACGGCAGCAGCGATGCGATCGGCCGCAGGCTCCCAAGACCGGGAGCTCTGATACCATTTGATAGGTACCAAGCCATTCACAGCAGAAAAAGGGTGTGTATTTCGTGTATATTAAGAACAAACTGAAAGAAAACAATGGTTGCTAGGTATTAGAGAGACCTAGCTACTCTCCCAAGCCCAATTCCAATTCCCAGATGATCCCCTCAATATCCCTCCCCTTACCTATATAGGCTATCTCTAACTAACTAGAGTATTCTCTCTCTGCCTAGGTGGCAGAGTTAGTTACAAAACCCTCACAATTAGTTAGAAAACCCTTACAATTATTACTAGACCTAACATTGGGCTTAGAGAGACTCGGCTGCTTGGTGTTGAGACCCTCTTCTCTCTCTACTTGCATAGTTGTTATACTCATCTTTTCTCTTCTTCCCTAAGCTATGATCACATTGATTCTAGTCTAGGCGGGTGAATAATACGCATGCCTCGATACTATTTTCTGTATTTCTTTGTGGTTTCTTTCACAATATTGCAGCATATATTCCTGTTTGAAACCACAAATGGCCACCAAAAAAATAAGAGAACTGAATGTATTATTAACACCCTCAAGATGAAGCAATGTGGCTCATTTGAGGAACAAGAAGAAGAAACAAAGCTTGCAAAGAAACTGAAAAGGAAGTTTCTGAGCACTATAGCAGCTCAAGACTCTCCCAATGCATAACCCAATATTTGCCTCCCTCATTTTCCCATATTCCCTTCCCTTATATACTACCCTCACCCACTTATGCAATCTGTTACAACCCTCACACTCAGTGCACATTCTGTTACAACTAGGCCCAATATTGGCCCAATTCCCCCCAAGTTCCTATCAATTTCTGATTCCAAACACAGCATATATCTAGGGACGTTACCATAAGCACCAATAACAACAACTGCTTTACCAAAATATTAAATGGACACACTTCATGTTATTGTCCACAGGTCCAATGAGTTGCCAGGGAAAGTAAACAAACTTCCACTGCCAAGCATCGTTTGCTCTATAGCTCAACTTAAGCATACCAGGACTTAAAAAACAAAAAAACCTTAATAATGCAGCAAAAATGATACTTTCTGGACATAGTGAGCAAAGGGAAATAGTTCTGTAAATACTTCAATATTGCTCAAACAAATGTCTTTTTTGCTGCAGCATATTATCCATATCACAGAAGAACTCATCCAAGAAAATGTAACCACACAATAAATTTCATTAAATAATTCGAAAGCTATAACAAAATGATACTAGTTCAAGACATAGGAGGCCTAAATTCCAAATATTGTTGTGTGGCATCAAACACAACAATTTTTCCTATTGACCACAAGCAAAAGAGAAAACAAAAAGCATGTAACAGCTCAACTGTGGGTAATAATTGGCAAATTTTAGTCAGCCATGTGGCCATACAACACATAAACGAGTTCCCTCAAACAGCATATTTTGACAGATTACCTTCATATTGAATAACTCTAGTTGGAATTCCAAAAGATACATGTTCATCGTCCTCCCATCATAGCAATCTTAATCTGATACCACCTATATAAAACAAAGCACACATATCAGTTAACCAAGTAAGAATTCATAACAAAAATTGGAAAAAAGAGCTGGAAAAGGTCAAGGTTGTGAAACCTATGAATGTAGATGGCAATCTCCTGTACAGCTTCCAACATAGCTGCTGGCCTGACTTTGACAGAGTCAGGCATTACATGAGGAAGCCTCTCCGTTGGCCACCAGCTTCCATTTACACACCAACAAACAATCCTACTTACTTGCGGTAGCATGCATATATATGTGACAGTAACCAGTAAAACACAAGCATTCCCCTTCTTTTCATTCATAATTAGCAGCAAATTCAAGTGGCCCTTCGGATCTTATCACATATTTCATACAACTCTGACTCTTGGTCAAATTATCCAGCATTTGAAATGAAACACTGGACTGTAATTTGTAATATTCACTCTCAACACCCTCCTCGGTCAACTACAGCTGCAAATAAGCTTAATAAAGGAACACAATCACGAATGAGCTTGTGAGACAGAAGACATGATCAAAGGCATTCACAGAAGCAGTACTCAGGTACGCGAGCGTGCACACACGCACACACAAAGCATGTCATTAAAAATGGGATATGCCCGTACATTTAGTGAGATTAGTAGTTTTGAGAAAGCAAAATGCGAGTGTTTGTTACCATCCACTGCCATTTCATTTAGGAACTCGCATAAAAATGGAAAATTTTGCTTTCAGAGGCACTTTTCCCCACCGGTAAAACAAACAAGTACTTAGAAGTTAAAAACCGCAATTTCTGGCTTCTTTTAATGTGATCATGTCATGGAATACACATTCACCCTCAAAAGTCAGAACATGAAAACCAAGTACAAAATCATAGAACGCGATGATGAATGAAATGAGGTGAATTTTACGCTGAGAATTTTATCCTATATACCAAGCAACAAATTATTCAAAATTACAATGTTAACTTTGAAAAAGTAATTAAATATGGTGATTAAAATTGCGTGTAGTTAACGACGTTTTGCCGAACATAAATAAATGACATAACAAACAAGAACAATGCTCAACGAATTGGCAGGCACTCGAAATTGTGATAACGACGCTTCCGTAGAAAGAAAGAAGTTACGGAAATGGGGGGAGAGAGAGAACGAACCATGAATACTAATACGGTGATCTGAAATTATAAAGTTCGTACACTTTTTGAATGGAACGGTTGATTAGAGGTACGTTGCAAGTTGCAACAGAAACTGAAAGCGAGGCAGGGCGGCAAGGTGATCAGGGTAATCGGGTGATGTTTGGGACTTTGAACCAACCACACGTGCTGTCCTCTTCGCCTTGATGGGTTTGCGCCAGTGCGGGCGAAATTTGCCTCAATTTGGGGCTTCGTGTGCCGTCTGTCGAGTCCATCTAAGAACTCCCTCCCCACTTGAATAACGGTGCAGTTTTTACGAAAATTAAGAAAGAATTGATAAATAAAACATGAATGTTAATAAATGATAAGAATAATTTATTGAATTATTTTTATTTCTTTTCAATATTTTAATTTTTTATTTTCTTTTATTTATGAACCAATAATATTTAATTTGAGTATTATTAAAAAATAATTAATATTATTTAAATTTTTAAAATAAATACTTATTTAGATTTAATTAGAATACACTGACAGTATAAAAAAACTTTACACATTCATCCAATCATGTAATGACACATCAACAAATATAGCTATTTTTTCACCCCATTACTTAAAAATTTATATTAAAAAAAAATTGATTGGATGATAATATAAAAGAGTTTTACAGTATATCAAAATTAAATCCTAATTATTTTTAGATAAAATAAATTTTTAAAATGAATAATTATTTAAATACATGAAAGTTCTTAGATGGACTGTATATATGTCAACTATTGGAGTACATCAATCAACTAGTAAAACTACCCGTTCTTTGCATGGGTAAGTAGTAAAGTTGAATTAATAATTTTACATAAAAAATATTAAAATAATTTTAATGAAATATTATAATAGGTATTTGGTTTATGTCATTTCAGTTAAGATTATTGTACATCTTACTAATAAGTTTAAATTAAAATATAGAAATTAAATTTATTTTGTCATGTGCGCATCGTTATTTTAAATTAAATAAGATTTTAATATGAACTTTTACTTCATTTATTAATTCATTACACCATTACATCTATGATATTTCTATCAATAAAAATAAACAAATAACATCGCTTATTAAAACATTTTTTTGTACATTGAACACAATGAAATTTAAATATATGATTTCATTCATTCTATTTAATAAATATAACTACAACATATAAATATGATTGATGTTATAATTTTTCCTGAATTCTCTAAATCCAATATGCATTGCTAGGCTATGTATATCATGCCTTTTTTGCATTTTTAATTCTTATCTTTAGCTGTAACATCGCTCAATATGTTAAGGATAAAATCAAACTGAATAAATGTTAAAAAAATTATATCAACTAAGTTGAAAGTCAATTCAGTTAATACTAAATTGGCAAAATGACTAACAAAAAAACAAATACAATACTCTTTTAATTTATGGAAAATAAGCTAATTATAGTAATACGTTTAAATACATTATTATAAGTAATAATATATTAGCCCTACCCAGATAACCTAAAAATGATAACAAAAAATATAAACACATCAAGTACTCAAATTTAAACAGATTAAGGCCCCGACGTATGTTGGATATAAGGAACCTCCTCATGTCACAAAGCAAAGAGAAAATAATAATAAAAGAAAAAATTGCTATTAATGAACCTCAACATTTTTTTGTCAATAATTCAAAATGCCAATCTACACAACAACCACCTATTTGGATTGCATCAAGATATTTAGTCACAGACACAACGGCAACAAACCACCATCAAGAATCGGGATACTCAATTTGCATACCACTATAATGAAATTGGCCTTTCAATCAATAAACACTTTTCCTATATAAATTAATTCTCAAGCATATTTCTTTTCAACAAATCAATTTATCTCTATCTATAGTAATCATCAACTTTTGAGACCGGAATGTAATACATCAGTACTCATGAGATAATGTCCTAATTCAGACTCCCATGCCAAGTCTTGAGTTCCTCATATCAAAATTCATTCATATTTAGGGATTATATGCTTTCTGCCATTCATCATTTACAAACACATACTAAACCATTTTCTTAGCAATATTCAGCCATGCGTAGTCACTCTTATCAACCATGCAAATACCATAGATGATTCCAATGCTCTGCAAAGAACAAAAATGCAACTCCTCCATTGTAACATTTTACCTTCCCTTAAGGCATATTTTGTTCTCAGCAAGCAGCATGAGTCCATCCAAACGACATCATCCTACATTTATGACCTTTAGATAGCAGATGCAAGATAATCAAAGAATAAGATATTAAAAGGAGATAATGAATATCAAAGCATCAATCAAGGAAATGTATATATGTTACCATGATCACCTCTCACAAAGTAGGCACTCTTTAGCTTCTAAAGTTAATCATAGTTTCTTTGGTCATAGGTACCTAACAAAGAGATAGATAAATATACATACATACATACATACATATATATATATATAAAGATCTTTTTGATGTCTAGCTACTAAACCTTCTTTTATATATGGAAGATTTCTAACGACTGTCAACATGAAAGAGCAGCATCATATAGGAACATAAACAATCACAAAATAATATATCAGAAGTAAACTACATCCAATAATACAGACTTACTAAATAACCTAGTAACATTTAATCTCATCCTTCCAATAATTAGATATTTACATACTTCTTTAGCCAATATCATTATATTGTGACTTCACTCAATAGATCCCCTTTTAGGGTATAGTTGGTTGGGGGGTAAAAATGAGGATAAATTTTCTATAGTTTAGTTTTATGTGTAATTTTACACATAGAACTTAATCAAGAAAAACTTAACCCCATTTTTACCTTCCAACTAAACATATCCTAAATCGTAAAAACCTTTCAAAGGCCCAAATGAAAAAAGAGAGATGTTTAGGAGCATTTTAGACAAAACTCAAGTTGAGCTAGGAATGCATCATTTGAACTCAATTCAACAGCTTAACCAGCTTGTTGAGTCAGTAATTGGAGCTGCAGGGGATGCACATTGTGTTTGTGGGTATTTTTTTTGTGAGGGGTTGATTCTGTTATGCTGAGTATAACGACCGAGGGTGGGGGTAGTTGGCCATTAGGCAAGGATTAAGACCAACTTACCTTTTACTAGCTTTTTAATTTTCTTCAGATTCTGCTCCATGTTCTTCATCTGTTGCATTTGCTTCTTGTACTTTGACTCTAACTTCACAGCAGCAGCAACTCGCATGGTTTTTAGCATTGGGCTCCCAAGATCGGGAGCTCTGATACCATTTGATAGGAACATAGTATCAGATAAGAAGAATGGAAATATATTGAATAATTTGAATTTGAGATTGTATTTGTATCAATCACAAAATGAAAGAAACAAAGGTTGCTAGGTATTAAAGAGACCCAACTGCTCTCCCAAACTCCAATTCTAATTTTGAGATCCCCCCTGAGTATCCCTTCCCTTGCCTATATAAGCTCTCCTTTAACCAATTAGAATATTCTCTCGTGCCTAGGTGGCAATTAGTTACAAAACGCCTTACCCATTAAGGTAGCTAAGATCGAGATCTTACGTAGGATCGGCAGGGGGATACAAAATCGTAAAACATTAAATTGTAACACAAATTGTAAGATCCCACCAAAAAACAAAAATTACATTTATATAAATATATATACCACATGTCATAATGTAAATTAGTAAATAAGTCACAATTAACATAACTAAAACTCCATGGTGTATAAATAATATTTACTAATTAATTATTTTTTAAAAAAATTAAACCATATAAATTTACCCTTGAACTCAAACTCCCAATTATTATTTTTCTTTAGCTGATATAAATAAAAAAAATATGGGCCAATATTAAGCATCAATCTTTTTTCAAAGGGTAGCAGCCAAATAACTACAAAGAAAGAGAAAGAAATAGGAATAAAAGAAAGGAAAAAAGGCCAACATTAAGCATCAATCAGCCAAATATCAAGAAAGAAAGAGAAAAAAAATAGAATAAACAAAAGTAAAAAATAACACAAAGTGGAGGAAAGTGTTAGTTGTATGCACTAGAGCTAATAAATATATGTATCAATAATTCTTTTTAATGACAGTTTATTATTCTTTTATACATAATTTATGTTTATTAGAAAGTCCATAAGATATTTGTTAGACACTTCATTCTCAAGAGTTGAGAATATGAGTGACAAAGTAGTCTAGTACAATATCTTTAAAATAGTTCACGATCATAGGAATTCAAATTGGACATTTTATTCCGGAAGATCGTCACATTTATCTGTTTCCATGATTAGTATGAGATATCAAACCCTAAACCCTAAGTCTCATACTATACAATATTAGATGCCAAAACAGATATGTGAACACTTATAGGATAAGTGGGTTGAACGTGACAAATAGATAATTTTCACATGTTAATTTTACTAATGTCAATGAAATATTATCTGGATCATATTAGTGCATATGATCCTTAGACCTGAGATGGCATGGTTATCTTGCACACAAGTAGCTATAGTTTGTGACTCTCCATATACTCATACCATGCATAAGTATCAAGCAATTTGTGGCTATAATTAGTTATGTATTGAGATATGTGACCAGTCAAGATGGGATTTATTACCTCATGTAAATGAGGATATGTCTGATGGATGAGGAGTTGTTCTTGATCATGAAATCCTTAGGCCGAGGTACTTGAACTTAAATAGAAAAGGAGTTTCTAGTTCATGTCATATTGATCAAAGAATGAAAAACTCAGAATCCATATGATCTAAGCTATAAGGTTTGACATTATTCATGACCCTAGCTAGATTGAGATACTGTAATGAAAGAATTTGAGTGCATGGAAAATATGATTATTGGTTCACTAGAATGTTCTAATTGATACATTTGCACTATTTGGGTGGTCATGGCATGTTGTGCTAGGTGTTACCCATGACTTATGAGAACCAAGGGTATTTCAGGAATTGTACTCCAAGTTCGGAAATATACTCCATGTTTGGAGATGAGTTTCTGACAAGATCAAAAGTTTGATTTTGTGATGTTATTATCAACTAGTGATGAACCTAGTTAGTCATACACAATAGAACATGTATATGCCATGAACGAATTAATTTTAATTAAAATAGTTAATTAGAAATTAAGTACCAAATTGGACTTGCAATTTGATTGCAGGGTTGCTAGCATATCCCAAAGTCAAATTCAAGATGGTCATAAATCCTCAAAAGGTTTTATATGGAAGCTCCATATTTTAGAAACATGTGTCAAGTGCATTTTGGTTTTTTCAAGTTTGGGTTCATATATGGCATCAGATGCCCTATATGTGAGATAATGTTATTTTGGTAAATACCAAAATTACATTAGGCTATTTAAAATGAGAATTATTTTAAATATAAATTAATTCAATTTTTAAATAAATTTTTTAATTGGGAATCAATTGAGAATTGATATTTGACATAAATATCATCCCAATATTTGCACAACCTAAAAGAAAAGAATTTGACATATAATGAGGAGAGAGAGAATGTGGCTCATTGTTTTTTTTTTTTAAAAAAAGGGAGAGAAACCTATTAAGTCAAAAGGATTTCTCTGTTATGAGAAAAATCACTCCACCTCCCACTCCATAATAGTCTAGGTTCTCAAGGGCAACAAAACGGGACTTGGACAATAAGGAGTTTCTTGGCAGATCCTGTTCGTGTCAATACTAGAGAAAACATTATTACCGACGGATTTTAAGGCATTACCGATGGATTTGTATGTTAATGACGGAATTACTGATGGATTTTGTCAAACGGTAATAACGTAGTCGGTAAGCATTATCGACGGATTTTATCCGTTGATAATCTTTACCGATGGAATTTTTGACGGTTTTTTTCAAAAAAAATCCGTCGGAAGTTAACTAAAAAAATCATTGTTGAATTCGTTGGCCAAAAAATTTTTGATGGAATTTATTGAAGTTACCAATGTAAAAATCCGTCGGTAATTGAATCCAATTATTTTATCGCATATTTTACTGACAGAAAAATCTGTTGGTAATTTTAATTTTTTTAAAAGATTGGTCGGTAATTTGAATGTTCTCCATATATTTAGGAGCCTATATTTTTTAAAGCTAATTATAAATATGTAAGTATAATTAATAATAAAAAATTTAAAACAATGCGTAATAAATACCAAACATGATAAATTTAAGTCTAAAATATAAAATAGATAGAAATATTAGAAAGTCTACAAGTCAGAAATATAAATAAGTCAACCACAGAAAAATAAAGGGAAAAAAACAACAACTAAATCAGGAAAAATTTGCAGAATCATCATCATCGCAACATCACCATCACCATCACCATTATCATCATCCTCATCATTGGTGCCTGGCGGTACAGAGGAGCCTGCCAGCATCTTCTTCCATAAGGACACCATCTCTTTCTTCATCTGTTTTCTTAGTCTAATCTCCTTCTCCTTCATCTGCTTTCTTATTTCTATCTCCAAGGCCTTTTCCTTGTCGTTCATCTTCTTTTGCATCTCCAGCAACTGGCTTTGTCTCTCTGCATCCTGCTCTTGCATACAATGAAGTTCTGCGTTGAGCAAGTGAACTTGCTCATGAACCTCATTATCTTTGACTATGGATCCAGTGCTTATAGATGCCCCAGTGACAGAGGCAGAGGACAGATTACTAGCATAAAATGATCCCATGCCATAGATGCAGTTCTTGTAAGGACCGTCAACTACCTCTTGCCACAACTAGTCCTTATCAAGCAGTGGGCATTCCTCACCAGCTGCAATCCTCTCCTCTCGCTGGGTTGTAGCCTCCTAATAGCGCTGCTCATAGGCATGCTGTAAGAAAATAAAATTAATCAAACCTCTACCAAATATAGGAAGTAATAAATTAAATATATATACAAATAATGAGTGGTCAGAACATATATACCCAAACATTCTCTGAGCGAGTATCAACCCATATCTTGTCTATTTTGCGCATATGAGTTTTTCTAAATAACTCACTCTGTGTGGGTGGCCTCTTCAACTCATTGGCCTACATTTTGAGTTAACATTGACAACATTAATAAGTGAAAATATAAATTTAACAAGAGGAATAAAAAATATTTAAAATAATGACTAAACCATCCAGCGATGCGTAGACTTGATAGTAGCTAAACCACCATAATGAATGGATCCACCCTTTTGCGATGCTCTGCTCGCCTTAGGCTTCAAAGAATTCCCTTTAAATGCCTCACTTCTCCAGTATTGCCACAAATAGTCTAGGCTGGCCTGAGTCATCCACCTGGTGGTCTCATCCCGCCTTTCTCGTATGTCGATGTACATGTCTTGCAACATGTGAGATGCCTTGGATTTGAAGAGCTTAAACATGTAATCTTCATCATTGGGATGGATGATGAAGTGGCTCTACCCATGGAAATAAAAAATTAGGGTAATTGAAAGCAGTTTATAAAGTAAAGCACATATTTTTATAATAATTATTTTATTTTACCTTCCACTCATTAAATAGGCACAACTTCTCATTCTTCGACAGCTTGCCAAATGACTCAATCGGCCGTTCTTACAGTTTTTGGATGGTTTGTGTCACTTCATGCATGGCCCGTGTGGTTGGATGCCAACTACATAGGAAATAGGAAAAAATGTTATTATATATAAAGAAATTGTTCAAATTATTACAACAAGATTCATGAATGATGAACAATTAAATTACTTACCTATTCTTATTGAGACGTATAAACGATACCCATTGCTCTCCTATGGACCCATGTCCTGATTGTCCCGCTAAGGAGCCACCAACTATCTCGCTTTCAACACCCCCTTTTTAATTCATGTGTAGGGGTGGGGACAAGATCAACCAGTGGTAGTGGAGGTGAAGGCACCCTCCAGTCACATGCCCAGCTGTTAAGACCACGATAAACTCCCGATGGGTACGGGGTGGTGGCATGGAAGGGCTAGAAGTAGATGTGTAAGCGGCTGTGGTAGATGCCTGAGTGGGAGGGGAGATTGTCTGATTAATTGGAACACCCTTACCCTTGCCCTTGTTTTTCACTTTAGGTTCCATATCTAAAAAAGAAACAACAATGTATAAAAAACCAAATAATATGATAATTTTAAATAAAAAGATGTAATAAGCATGAGACTAGTAGACGCATCACATTTAATTTGAAAGTTGAGGGCTATTTTCATCATTTTCAGTCTCAACATCATCCTCAAACTCATCTTCCTCTTCCTCTTCCTCTTCTTCCTCCTCCTCCTCATCACTATCATCATTTTTGTTGTGTTCACTCACAAATTGATCATTGGAAGAGTGAATAATCTCAACCTCACTCGAACCGGAATGTAAACTTGGCAATGTTTCTGTATCAATGACTACCCGAGGGGGGATTGGATCATTTACTTCATATGCATCGTCAGGTAGTTCTTCGACGTCAACTCGACCCCTAGGTTTAGTTTTCATTACCATTTTCCAATCCTTTCTGCACTTTCCAGGGTATGATGCATAATATACCTATCTTGCATTCTGAGCAATAATGAAAGGGTCATATGCACGGTTTCTCCTTGTATGATTCACCTCGATAATATATATTGGTTGTGTATGCGTGTTCTATCAGGACGTCTTGGGTCGTACCAATCACAATTAAATAACACTACCAATTTTTTAGGTCCATCACCCACATATTCAATCTCTAGTATTTGTTTGATTACTCCATACCAATCACCCTCCCCATTGCCTGCATCTCCTCTTACACAAACCCCACTATTCTCTGTTGCTCTTTTGTGGCCCCACTCAATTGTGTGAAACTTGTATCTGTTGGCATAGTACATTGGCCAACTATTTGGTTTGTTAGCAGGACCCCAAACCAAACTTTGTAAATAAGAACATGATACATTATTATTTTTATCAAACACCTACATGAATAATTGAAATTCAAATATTAACATAGAATAAGACAACTAGAATATGTGTGTGATTTTGAATCAAACTAGAGATCACATACAAAAGTTCTAAAACATGCTGGAAATTGGTCAAGGGTGTGTCGCTCATCAAGTTGTTCAAAATACCTGTAAATTAAATATTGCAGATGAAATAAGATTTGATTTATGATAGTGTATCAATAGTTGAAAGTGATACATTGATATCACTTATGTTTTAAATGGTTGCACTTCATCACAGTTGATTAAGATATGCAAATGCACAACATGTTTCTCTCTCTCTGATAGCCAATGTGGTTTGGATTTTCTAGCAGTGTGTCCTGGCTGATTGAATACAGACAACATATATTGTATTGAACTTTCACCCCCATCATCATTCCGACCAACCCTTGTTTGTCTGGATTGAACATGCAGCTCAAAGTACAAAGAATAAAAGAAAGATATCTTCCTGGAGATATATGCCTCATATAAGGAACCTTCTATTTGAGCCCTATTTTTAACAGTTCTCTTGAAACTTCAAATATTTCTTTCAAACAGATACATCCATCTGTATTGAACCGGCCCACACACCCGTGCTTCGTATGCCAAGTGTATGGGCAAGTGTTCCATGGAATCAAAGAAACCGGGAGGAAATATTCTCTCTGATTTGCAAAGAATTATAGGGATATTTCTCTCCATAATTAAGAGATATTCAATCCTCAAAGAGCATAGGTCTCTAAAATATTGACTCAATTCAGTCAATGGCTTCCAAACAGGGAGAGGTAATTCTCTAAATGCAATAGGAAGTAAACACTCTATAAATACATGACAATCATGACTTTTCATACTAACAAATTGTCCTTGTGCAACATTGACGCACCTACCCAAGTTTGAGGCATAACCGTCAGGCATCCTCAACTCTTGCATCCACCTACACACAACTTCTTCTGCACAGAAGTTAGTGTGTAACTGGCCTTCGGCTTACACACATGGCCATCTGGAAACTTTTGTAAACTCAACTCAGGTCACTTATAATACTTTGCCAAATCTTTCCTTGCTTTCACATTGTCCTTAGTCTTATCGGTGTCCATCATAGTATTTATGATGTTATCACACACATTTTTTTCTACATGCATTACATCAATACAATGACGAACTAGATTATCTCCCCAATAAGGTAGCTCCCAGAATATACTTTGTTTGGTCTAATTATGATCTACCCCATATCCTAGAAATCGTATGGCTTTACCTAGATCAGTTATCTTTGGAAAGTTTCTAACTCTATGCTAAACCTGGTTACCACTTAGCCTCACAGGAGGCTCATCATGTTCAACTGTCTTCTTTTTAAAAACACCTTCTTACGCCTAAATTCATGATCAAAGTCCAAAAACCTCCGATGACAGTCAAACCAAGAGTTTTTTCAACCATGTTTCAATGTAAACGCTTTTGTATCCTCCATACAAATTGGACATGCCAATTTTCCTTGTGTCATCCAACCTGACAACATTCCATAGGCTAGAAAATCATTGATAGTCCACATTAATGATGCTCGTAGCAAGAAATTTTGTTTCATGAAAATATCATAAGTTTGTACACCTGAATACCATAACTCTTTAAGCTCATCAATTAATGGTTGAAGATAAATATCAATCTTGGCTTTAGGATTATCAGGGCTAGGGATTATACAAGTTAGAAACATGTAAGGATCTTTCATGCACATTTCAGGAGGGAGATTATAAGGTGTAACAACCACAGGAATAGGGTTTGCTAAACTAATTATTCAAAGTAAATCCATCTGTACAAAGCCCCAACCTAACATTTCTAGGATCCGCAGCAAAATTAGGATAAGTTTGGTCAAAGTGTTTCCAAGCTTCACCATGGGAAGGGTGGGTCATGACACCATCATTTCTCTTATTCTCAAAGTGTCATCTCATGTGAGGTGCTGAACTCATTGAAGCATACAACCTTTTTAACCTTGGAATTAGGGGCAAATAATGCATTCGTTTATAGGGAACATCCTTATATCTTCCATTTCCAGATCTTTTTGGTTTGAACATAGGACTTTCACAAAATTTGCATTGGGTTAGGTATGCATCAACTTTGTAGTATAACATGCATCCTTTCAAACAACAATAAATTTTTTCTGATTTTAGCCTGAGTTTTGAAACTAATTTCTTAGCCTAATAAAAATCCTTTGGAATAGAACTGGGTTGTGGACTAATCTCACCTATCAATGTTGCCCACTGGTCAAACAAATTTTGACTTTGGTTAGCTTTTGATTTTGTAGCTAACATTCTAACCGCTAGAGACAACTTTGAGTGTACACACCTTTCTCATAGTGGGGCCTTTACAGCCTTTAATATAGAGAAAAATTTCTTAGCCTCGGGATTAGGAGCCTCGACAGAAGGTTCATAATCTGCATGATTTTGAGGACCAACTGCGTCATAAATCATTTCTTCATATCGTCTAGAGTTATCTTCCCAATTAATATTTTCCATGACATGCTCACCAATATTAATTCTACTTGAACTACCTCTAACATATGTATTTTCAACACTAGCATGTTCAAAATTTTGTGTGGCAATTTCCCCATGAATAGTCCAAACCCAATAATCCGCCATGAAACCATCCTTATACAGGTGATACCTAATGGTATCCATATCAAAATATTTCCTACATTTGCACCTAGCACAGGGACACCTAACTTTCTGCTCATTCAGAAATTGTGTTGTCTGACAAGCCACCCTTATAAATTGTTCAACTCTCGCATAAAATTCAGGTTTGATTCCCCCTCGACTGGGATGCACCCTATCGTACATCCATAGTCTGTTTGTGGGAATCATGCTTCTTGAATATGTAATTTAACCTAACAAATTCATTTAAATTTTAGAAATTAAAATCTTATTTAATTATAAACATCTTTTAATAGACCATCTTCTGAAAGTAAGATTCAACTCTTTAAATTTTTCGCAAAAATCAGTAGCACCTCCTCTTAAATAAAGACATCCCAAGAAATTGATTTCATGACATACAAGATTCAACTCTTTAAATTTAATAAAATTTTGACATAACCTCCTCTTAAATTAAGATTAAACTCTTTAAATTTAAAAGAAAAATCAGCAGCACCACCTCTTAAACAAAGACATCCCAAGAAATTGATTTCATGACATACAAGATTCAACTCTTTAAATTTAACAAAATTTCGACAGAACCTCCTCTTAAATTAAGATTCAACTCTTTCAATTGAAAAAAAAAAACCAGTAGCACTTCTTCTTAAACAAAGACATTCCAAGAAATTGATTTCATGACATACAAGATTCAACACTTTAAATTTAATAAAATTTCAACAGAACCTCCTCTTAAATTAAGATTCAACTCTTTAAATTTAAAAGAAAAACCAGCAACACCTCCTCTCAAAGCAAAGACATCCCAAGAAATTGGTTTCATGACATACAAGATTCAACTCTTTAAATTTAACAAAATTTCGACAGAACCTCCTCTTAAATTAAGATTCAACTCTTTCAATTGAAAAAAAAAAAAACCAGCAGCACTTCCTCTTAAACAAAGACATCCCAAGAAATTGATTTCATGACATACAAGATTCAACGCTTTAAATTTAACAAAATTTCAACAAAACCTCCTCTTAAATTAAGATTCAACTTTTTAAATTTAAAAGAAAAACCAGTAGCACCTCATCCCAAAACAAAGACATCCCAAGAAATTGGTTTCATGACATACAAGATTCAACTCTTTAAATTTAACAAAATTTAGATAGAACCTCCTTTTAAATTAAGATTCAACTCTTTCAATTGGGGAAAAAAAAACCAGTACCACCTCCTCTGAAACAAAGACATCCCAAGAAATTGATTTCATGACATGCAAGATTCAACTCTTTAAATTTAACAAAATTTCGACAAAACCTCCGCTTAAATTAAGATTCAACTATTTCAATTGAAAAAAAAAACCAGCAGTGCCTCATTTTAAACAAAGACATCCCAAGAAATTGATTTCATGACATACAAGATTCAACTCTTTAAATTTAATAAAATTTTGACAGAACCTCCTCTTGAATTAAGATTCAACTCTTTAAATTGAAAAGAAAAATCAGCAGTGTAACGCCCCGATTTTTCTGCCAGGGTGAAAATGACCAAAATGCCCCTGAGGTCATTTTCAGCCCGGAATTCGAGGAAAGCCGATCCGGCAGTACCCGAAGGGCAAACTCAATGTTGGAAGGGGATTAGATGACTTGTGTATCTTTCCGGGATCGAAAATCTCATTTTTCGAGTTTTCGGGTCAAAATGACTAAATAGCCCCTGTGGTGTTTAACCCATTTGCAAGTGCCGGATGAACCCGAAACTTCTCCAGATGGTTTTAAAAGGAGTTTTTATGTAGACTACGACTTTAGTTTTGGTTCTGGAGGTCCTGGGCGAAATTAGTGCAAAATTACGGTTTTACCCCTAGTTTCGTGTTTTTACGATTAATTCGTGATTAAGCAAACCTAAGCAATATTAGGCTCTAATCGAAGGTTAATTAATTTCCTTAATTAATTTTGAGTCAAAATAATTTATTAAAGTTTATTAGAACCTAAAAGTGCTTAATTACAACTTAAAATCATATTTTAATTTCAAGACAAGTCATAGAATCTTAAATAGTGTTTTCTCTTTCCAATTCCTTAAATCATGGAATTGTGTTACACATTGTTTATTCATAAATGAGTTTAAAATTCTCTAATGATGTATGAACACTCCTAATCTTGTCATAAAATCCTTAAAACACCTTCTTAGTTACCTAAACTTGAGCTTAATTATTCCTAACCTTGTACCTAAGCTAATACACATTTAAACCTACCATTAACACCCAATTAAATGATCAAAACTCACCTCCTCTCTGCTGCCTAAGGCCTGGCCGAAGCTGTCTTCCTCCCATATGCATCACATGTTCAATTTTCTAACACTCCAAGGCCATACCTCAAGTCACATACACTATACCTTGTCATAACTTTCAATCAAGCTTGAATTTCCACATGAATAAATAATTAAAACAACCCATTTTCCCATTTATTTGTGGCTGGAAAAGTTCCAGCCATGTCAAGGTTCTAGAAGCCTAATTTCATCAAAAATTGATAGGAAATTAACTCACATCAAGCCATACTTTGTAGCATAGCTTCCATACTTCAAACCATGCTTGAATGACCTTGTGTAAGAGATATTTTCTCTTCCTTTCCCTCCAATACCACACGATTACCCTCCTCCCCTTTTGAGCCTTCATTTGCTTTCATTCTCTATAAATACCTTACCTAGAAACACATACAAACACTTTAGTTCATTTGGTAAGTTTCAAGTTTTCCTAAGCTTTCTTGAGTTCTTTCTTTTTCTCTCAAAGTTTCAAGAGAGTTCTTCCTTTCTTTTCATCTTCATCTTCTTCATCTCTTCATCTATCATCATCTCTTAACTATCAAACACCACCCCAAGGCCTTGAATCATCTCCTAACCTCTCAAACACCTCACCTCAAACACAACCTCACTCAAACACATTTTCCTCTCCATTGTTCCTCACAAGGCCGAAGCCATATCCACCTCAAGGAGGAGCTCATCATCTTGTTTTCCTTTTTAAAGTTCAAGCTTTGTGTCCTCACTCTAGGTAGGAGTGTTTTCTAAACTTTGTTTTCTTGAAAATGAGTTCTTTCTAGTTTTCTCTTGGATTTTCTTTTGAAACTTTCTTTGTTTTTCCTTCCTTGTGATTTCGGCCATGAGGCCTTGATGAGCATATGATAGCTCAATGATGAGGACTCCTAGAGGATGACTATGTGTTCATCTCAAAGGAACCTCTAGAGCTTGAGTTTTTCTTTTTCTTTAACTTTATCTATACTATACTTAGCTCACATGGTTTTTCAACTTAAGAAAACTAATCTAAGGACTTCTAAAAGCCCAAGCCTACCCTTGTAACCTTAAATTTGGCCGGCACATTCTAGAGATCTTTCTCTAGATAGGGGTTTTGGGTATTTAATAAAGAACTTGACTTAGTTTCACTTTCTTTTTCTTTTGTAAGGTTTTCGGTTTTGGTATTTTGATCCTTGAGATTTTGTTTGGTTTTGTTTTGGAAGTTGTTTACTTGAGCTTGATGATGTTGTTCAAGAACCTCATAGTTCCTTTGAGAACTTGGTTCAAGAACTCTAAAGCTCTCTTTGTAATAAGATATGTGTTGGGTTGTTATCTTGTTAAAGTCTTGAATGAGCTCTAGCTAACCATAAAATGAACCTTGCATGATGATTTGGTGACCTTCGAGAGAAGATCTTGGAGGAGGCTCACAAGAGCCACTTCACCATACATCCTGGTACTACCAAGATGTACCAAGATTTGAAGAAGATGTTTTGGTGGCCCGGATTAAAGAAGGATGTGGTCGCCTGGGTGAGTAAGTGTTTGGTCTGTCAAAAAGTCAAGATCGAACACCAAAAACCTTCTAGCATGTTGCAACCCCTGTCGATCCCCGAATGGAAGTGGGAGAGTATATCAATAGATTTCCAAGAAGGAGAACATATATCTCTAAGAATCAGCCCCACTACAGGAAGAGGGAGAGCCATGAAAGTTAAAAAGTTGAGTCCCCGATTTCTCAGTCCTTTTGAAATTCTTCAGAGAATCGGATCTGTAGCTTACAAAATAGCCCTGCCACCCAATCTGTCAAATCTTCATGATGTCTTTCACGTCTCTCAGCTACGTAAATACGAGTCCGACCCTAGCCATGTCTTAGAGCCAGAACACGTACAGTTAAGGGAGGACCTGACGTTCAATCTACCGCCAACGAGAATCATGGACCAAGGCGTCAAGCAGTTAAGGAACAAGTCTGTTCCTTTGGTGAAGGTCGCGTGGGGATGTGGCAACACCGAGGAGTTCACATGGGAGCTTGAGTCCGAGATGAGATTGAAGTACCCCGAGTTGTTCTAAGGTACAAATTTCGAGGGTGAAATTCTTTTTAAGGAGGGGAGTAATGTAACGCCCCAATTTTTCTGCTAGGGTGAAAATGACCAATGTAACACCCTAATTTTTAACCCAACTTTCTAGAACACATTAGGTTAAACATTAGGCTATTACTTCATAGTCTCATTCTTTCATTAAAATACTTAGCGGAAATTACGGGTAATTTTTTTTTTTTGAAAACATAAAACAAAGTGAGAGCCGCGAGCTTAACCAATCGAATGACAGAAATGTAAAGCACGCGTAACAATCATAAACAACCTTGTAAAATAAAACATACATCAGAAGAATATAGATCATGAAGATAACAGAAACATTTCAATAATAATAAGGTAGTTAAAGTACATAACTAGTCATACCCTTATAGAAACGGGCAGAGCTCGAAATACAACGGAAAAGGAAATTCAACAGATAGCAAAGTACATGGTACAATGTAAAGATAAAAACCCAAAATAGTACCCTCCTATTATGCTACGAGCACTAAACTACATCCCCTCCCAAAGGGTACGGCCGAAGGGAAGATCTTCGCGAAGCTCGGGTACTCGAAAGCTCTCCAATGGAGTCTAGTGGAGACGGGGATCCTCGGGTGATGGAGGTAGGTAGCCGGGGAAATGCTCTAACTCCTCTTGAGTGGCCCAATGCAACGTGATAAGCACACGAGGTGGCTGAATGTGGGCTCCTTGATGCGGACGCATCTCGGCTCTCCTCGCCAGGCGCGGCTGCACCACAGTCTCCTCACTCCCCATACGTCGGGATCAGGGAAAAGGGGCCGAACCCCCCGAAGGAACATGCGTCGGCAAATCCTCGGATGGGTCAGTCTCGGATCTCCTCGAACGAGGTACGTACTCCGGGAAATCTCGGACGGCGGAGGCAGAGTTGATTATAAAATAGTGATCATGCATATAAGGTTCAATTTAGGGTTTTCCAAACTAATTATCCAAGGTCCATTCTTTTTAGCATGCATCTTGATGTTATGAATGCAACATGTTATATCATGGATGCATGTCAATACTCGAACATATAAGACAACACATCAAAGCACATAAACATAAATCATGTGGCATGAGGGCATATAACTTTCAAGTGATTCATTCCTCAACTTCGTGACATCAATCATGGTACTTTAGCATATAAGCCACCCTAATAATAACTAGGTTATGAGCTCATACCTCAGCTAGTCGTCACTAGCTCTTGCTTATTATCTTGAATAAGCGAAACATAAATAATAATCCCGACTCGCAAGTACGGGTAGGGGCCAGGGATCATCTCTCTCTGGGATTACCCTCTTTGAAACACTTTGCTAGCCACGCATGGCCTCGCAATTTGTCTGCTTTGGTAGGCTGCATCTACTCATACCCTCACGGATTTGTCTCCTCCCAGGGGTACTCGGCTGAACCGGCACCTCATTGGGGGAAGCGCGTCTCAGTCCTTTGTCACATAAAAATCTCCTGGGGGTACTCGGCCGAACCGGTGTCACCCAGGGTTTTCAACTCATATGGTACTCATAAACATTTCTTTCAACCCTTTGAAGGTTTGACGGAAATTCGGCAGCATAGCAGCTGTTAAACCGAATTTCCTTCAAACTGCCACAAGCTAATTCACACAACATGTTCTCATGAAAACTCATGCTATGATAAACTTTAACATTTTCATCAATCATTTTCTCATGCATCAAGCACATCTCATCATATCATTGCATCATACAACACATCATAGCATTAACAACCTTTTAGTGTCTTATGCATTGACCCTTAAGGTCCCTAACTCACATTCTAAGTTATAAATCATCAAACCTAATCTCTCGGGAACTTATAAGGTCTTAACTAAGTATTTCTCACCTCACACTATGATCAAGAACATCTCTAAACCTCAAGAGTGTAGAATTCATATTCCTAACTTTACGGGTACCTAGGAGCCACAACAATGACCCTTTCTAAGTCCGGTTTGCTCCTAAGGCATCAAGATTAAGTCCTACACCATTTATGAGTCATTCCTACACATTTAAACTAATTTAAATCCATTATTAGCATTACTAAACCTTGCTGGATAGAATCCAGAAAATTCAAACATTAAAGGATCTAGAACTCTCAAATTAATTCTTTTCTAGTTTCTAACTTCTCTTATCTTTCACATATGAGTCTTAACATTAATTATAGTTAAACATAAGCATATTATCATCATTAACACAGCTCCTACAGTGGCTAAACATGGCAAGGCAGAACTGAACAAACATCTCCATTTAAAGGCATCAAACACAATTTCTAAAGCACATGAAATACTAGTTCTCTTGGAACCTCTTTAAAACTTTCAAAACTCATTTATAAACATTTTTAACATCTAAAACCATAAGAATATTCAAGAGGGCAGTGACCAATTCATCTTTGTCTCAAGAGGTCCTAAATTCATAAAATTTAGTTCTACATATTCCTTGTACTCATAAAAGTTTAGAAAAATTATAAAACATAATTTTCAACACTTGGAAACTCCAAAACCCCTTAGGGCCGAAATGTGAACCAAAAGAAATAAATATTTTAAAACTTTGTTTGAGACAACAATGGGCAAGTCTTCGAGCTCTAGGTTCATTTAAGTGATGACATAAAAGTAAACATGCTCATGCACTCATTTTAGGTTCCATTAGAAAGTAAAGTGATAGCATAAAATAAATATGAGGTGCAACATATTGTTATCTTTGATATTTAGTGAGAAATTGAAATATAAACATGGTAATGCACAGCTTGAATTATAAACATGATAATGCAAGTTCATTCATTATCTTGGTATTTAGTGATAGCAAGGAAGTAAACATGATATGCAAAACATAAAATAAATATGATGCAAGGTTCATTTTATGATTAGCTAGAGCTCATTCAAGACTTTAACAAAATAACAACCCAACACATATCTCATTTCAAAGAGAGCTCTAGAGTTCTTAAGCCATGTTCTCATAGGAACTATGAGGTTCTTGAACATCATCATCAAGCTTAAAGAAAACAAACTTTCTAAACAAAACCAAACAAAATCTCAAGGATCAAAATACCACAACCGAAAACCTTACAAAAGAATAAGAAAGTGAAACTAAGCCAAGTTCTTTGTTAAATACCCAAAACCTCTATCTAGAGAAAGATCTCTAGAACGTGCCGGCCAACTTTAAGGTTGACAAGGGTAGGCTTGGCTTTTAGAAATCCTTAGATTAAATTTCTTAAGTTGAAAAACCATGTGAGCTAAGTATAGTATAGATGGAGTTAAAGAAAAAGAAAAACTCAAGCTCTAGAGGTTCCTTTGAGATGAACACATAGTCATCCTCTAGGAGTCCTCATCATTGAGCTATCATATGCTTATCAAGGCCTCATGGCTGAAATCACAAGGAAGGAAAAACAAAGAAAGTTTCAAAAGAAAAATCCAAGAGAAAGCTAGAAAGAACTCATTTTCAAGAAAACAAAGTTTAGAAAACACTCCTACCTAGAGTGAAGATGAAAACTTGAACTCTTTGAAAAGGAAAATAAGATGATGAGCTCCTCCAAGAGGCAAGATAGCTTCGGCCAAGAGAGGATGAGAAGGTTGGAATTGTGTTCCAAGTGAGGTTGTGTTTGAGGCGTGGTGTTTGAGAGGTTTGATGATGGTTCAAGGCTTTGGGGTGGTGTTTGAAGGTTGAGAGATGATGATGAGATGAAGAGATGAAGAAGATGAAGATGAAGAACAAGAGGAAACTCTCTTGAAACTTAGAGAGAAAAAGAAAGAGCTCAAGAAAGCTTAGGAAAACTAAAAGTGTGCAAATGAACTAAAGTGTTTGTATGTGTTTCTAGGCAAGGTATTTATAGAGAATGAAAACAAATGAAGGCTCAAAAAGGAGGAGGAGAAAATATCTCTTACACAAGGTCATTCAAGCATGGTTTGAAGTATGGAAGCTATGCTACAAAGTATGGCTTGATGTGAGTTAATTTCCTATTAATTTTTGATGAAATTAGGCTTCTAGAAACAATGCATGGCTGGAACTTTTCCAGCCACAAATAAATGGAGAAAATGGGCTATTTTAATTAGTTATTTACTTGGAAAATCAAGCTTAATTGAAAGTTATAACAAGGTATAGTGTATGTGACTTGAGGTATGGCCTTGGAGTGTTGAAAAATTGAACATGTGATGCATATGGGGAGGAGGACAGCTTCCGCCAGGCCTTAGGCAGCAGAGAGGAGGTGAGTTTTGATCATTTAATTGGGTGTTAATGGTAGGTTTAAATGTGTATTAGCTTAGGTACAAGGTTAGAAATAATTAAGCTTAAGTTTAGGGAACTAAGAAGGTGTTTTAAGGATTTTATGACAAGATTAGGAGTACTCATACATCATTAGAGAATTTTAAACTCATTTATGAATAAACCATGTGTAACACAATTCCATGATTCAAGGAATTGGAAAGAGAAAATACTATTCAAGATTCCATGACTAGGAGTCTTGAAATTAAAATATGATTTTAAGTTGTAATTTAGCAGTTTTAGGTTCTAATCAACTTTAATAAATTATTTTGACTCAAGATTAATTATGGAAATTAATTAACCTTCGATTAGAGCCTAATATTGCTTAGGTTTGCTTAATCACGCGATTAAGCATAAAACACGAAACTAGGGGCAAAACCGTAATTTTGCACTAATTTCGCTCGGGACCTCCGGGACCAAAACTAAAGTCATAGTCTACATAAAAACGCCTTTTTAAAATCATCTGGAGAAGTTTTGGGTTCATCCGGCACTTGCAAACGGGTAAAACACTGCAGGGGCATTTTGGTCATTGTGACCCGAAAACTCGAAAAACGAGATTTTCGATCCCGGGAAGGTACACAAGTCATTTAATCCCCTTCCAATCTTGAGTTTGCCATTTGAGTATTGCCGGACCGGCTTTCCTCGAATTACGGGCCGAAAATGACCTCAGGGGCATTTTGGTCATTTTCGCTTTATCAGAAAATCGGCGCGTTACATTACTCCCCTCCTTAAAAAGAATTTCGCCCTCGAAATTCGTACCTTAGAACAACTCGGGTTACTTCGACCTTATCTCGGACTCAAGTTCCCACGTGAACTCTTCGGTGTTGCCACGTCTCCACGCGACCTTCACCAAAGGAATTGTTCCTCAACTGCTTGACGCCTTGGTCCACGATTCTCGTTGGCGGTAGATTGAACGTCAGGTCTTCCCTTAACTGTACGTGTTCTGGCTCTAAGACATGGCTAGGGTTGGACTCATATTTACGTAGCTGAGAGACGTGAAAGACGTCGTGGAGATTTGACAGATTGGGTGGTAAGGCTATTTTGTAAGCTACAGACCCGATTCTCTGAAGAATTTCAAAAGGACCGAGAAATCGGGGACTCAACTTTTTGACTTTCATGGCTCTACCTATTCCTATAGTGGGAGTAATTCTTAGAAATACATGCTCGCCTTCTTGGAATTCCAAGGGCTTGGGCCTTTTGTCCGCATAGCTTTTCTGCCGACTTTGAGAGGTTAAGATTCTATCCTTGATCTTCTTGATTTGCTCCGTCGTTTCCCTCACTACATCAGGTCCTAAGACACTTCGTTCTCTGGGCTCATACCAACACAAAGGTGATTGGCACTTCCTTCCATATAACGCCTCGTATGGTGCCATACCGATGCTCGCGTGATAACTGTTGTTATACGCAAACTCGATCAAAGGCATGTACTTATCCTAACTCCCTTTTTGGTCCAAGACACAGGCTCTTAGCATTTCTTCCAGGGTTTGGATTGTCCTCTCAAATTGACCATCTATTTGTGGGTGGTAAGCAGTGCTCAAGCACAACCTAGAACCAAACGCCTTTTGAAAGGCTCCCCAAAAACGTGACTTAAACCGCGGATCTCGATCCGAGATTATCGTCGATGGTACTCCATGTAACCTTACTATTTCTTGGATGTAAAGCTGAGCCAACTTATCCAACGAGTACGTGACTCGAATAGGCAGAAAGTGAGCCGACTTAGTCAGTCGATCCACGATTACCCATACGGCATCATGGCTAGCTTGGGTCTTTGGTAATCCCGTCACGAAATCCATTGATATACTCTCCCACTTCCACTCGGGGATTGACAGGGGTTGCAACATGCCAGAAGGTTTTTGGTGTTCGATCTTGACCTTTTGGCAGACCAAACACTTACTTACCCAGGTGACCATATCCTTCTTTAATCCGGGCCACCAAAACATCTTCTTCAAATCTTGGTACATCTTGGTAGTACTAGGATGTATGGCGAAGTGGCTCTTGTGAGCCTCCTCCAAGATCTTCTCTTGAAGGTTGCCATCTTGTGGCACACAGATTCGCCCCTCGAACTTCCACAACCAGTCGGGGCCTCGTACAAAACCTTTCAACTTTCCGGCCTTAACTGCCTTGATTGTCTCCATAAAGTCCTCATTTTCTCTTTGGGCAAGCATAATCCTTTGCTTAAACCCACTGGTCACCGTGAGATAACACATCACGATACCTTTTTTTGTCATAGACATCCCAAGATTCATATCCCTAAACTGCTCTATTAACCCAACTTCGTTAACCATCATACAAGATAAACGCAACGACTTTCGACTCAAGGCATCGGTGACTACATTAGCCTTGCCGGGGTGGTAACTTAAGCCAAAATCGTAGTCCTTGAGGAATTCCATCCATCTTCTTTGCCTCATATTCAACTCCTTTTGATCAAAGAGATGCTTGAGACTCTTATGATCGGAGAAAACTTAAAACCTTACACCATACAAATGGTGTCTCCACATCTTTAGGGCGAACACGATGGCCGCTAATTCTAGGTCATGGGTGGGGTAGGTTACTTCGTGAGGCTTGAGTTGTCTGGATGCATAGGCTACCACTTGCCTATTTTGCATCAACATGCAACCTAAACCCTTGCCAGAAGCATCACAATATACTTTGAAGGGTACATTGGGGTTAGGTAAAACCAAAACTGGGGTCGAGGAGAGCTTTTCCTTAAGCTCTAGGAAACTCTTTTCACATTCGGGGCTCCACTCAAACGGGGCATTCTTCCTAGTGAGCTTGGTTAAGGGTAGGGCCAATTGGGAAAATCCTTTAATAAACCTACGGTAAAAGCCAGCTAAACCCAAAAAGCTTCTAATCTCGGTTACAGAGGTTGGTCTATCCCAATTCATCACGGCTTCTATCTTACTTGGGTCGACAGCTATGCCACCTTTTGACACGACATATCCTAAGAATTTCACCTCATCCAACCAAAATTCACACTTAGACAACTTAGCGTATAACTTCTTCTCCTTTAACACCTCTAAAACCAGCCTCAAATGACGCTCATGCTCCTCGTGGGTCTTTGAATAGATGAGAATATCATCTATGAACACAACCACGAATTGATCTAAATAGGGTCTAAAGATCCTATTCATGTAATCCATAAAAACTGCGGGAGCATTCGTCAAACCAAACGACATCACGTTGAACTCAAAGTGTCCGTACCGAGTTCGAAAGGTGGTTTTAGGAATGTCCGAATCTCTAACCCTAATCTGATGGTAGCCGGACCTCAAATCAATCTTAGAAAACACTACTGCTCCTTTTAACTGGTCTATAAGATCGTCATTCCTAGGCAACGGGTACTTATTCTTTATGGTCACTTGGTTCAACTGCCTATAGTCTATACACATCCTCATACTTCCGTCTTTCTTCTTCACAAATAAGACCGGAGCACCCCAAGGCGAAGCACTCGGTCTTATAAAACTCTTTTCCAATAGCTCCTCTAACTGGGTTATCAATTCCGCTAACTCCGAGGGTGACATCCTATACGGGGCTATAGAGATAGGTCTCGTTCTAGGAACCAGCTCTATGGAGAATTCTACTTCTCTTTCGGGAGGGAACTCGGGTATTTCCTCTGGAAACACCTCGTGATAGTCTCTCACCACAGGTACATCACCTAGGTTTTGCTCAAAGTCTACATCGCAGGTGGCTAGGAGAACATATCCCTTAGTTTTCTCCCCAGTACAGAAGACCTCTACGGAGTTTAGGTACAATCTTAGAGGTTGATCAATGGGTTCGGGAGGAGAAGGAAGAACAATGGTTTGGGGCCCACAGTCTAACAACACACGGTTGGTGTGAAGCCAATCCATGCCTAAGATGATTCCTATGTCTTTCAAGGGTAAGCAAATTAAATCTATGATAAAAGACCTATTTTCTACAACAAGATGACAGTTTAGACAACATTTGCAGGTATTAATAGGGCGATTAGTAGGAGTAGAAACAATAAGATCAAAAGGAAGTTTAGAGACTCGCAAATTCAAGGACTCGACACTAGCAAGTGAAATGAAAGAATGAGTAGCGCCAGAATCGAAAAGTACAGTTAAGGTTCTACCGTTAAGCTCGCACGTACCTTGAATGAGATCGTTGGATGTTCACGCATCTTCCGCATTGAGGGTGAAGACCCATCTTGGTGTTGAGGTCGAGGGTTTTGGTTTGATGATCCTCCATTGGTGCAGTTGTTGGCATAGTGGCTGGGCTTGCCACACTTGAAACAGACCCCTTGCCCCATAAAGCAAGGGCGATTCCCATGATTCTTCCCAGAGCGGACATCGCCAGCTGTCGCCCGGGTAAGCAGTAGGGATTCCTTGTGGTGCCTTGTTCTTGGCCCCACTTGGTCCTCCATTGTGGTTCCGGGGTCCACCCGGTCCATGGGGTTGATTGCTGTTGAAGTTCTTCGAGCCTTGATGTTGAAACGGCGGCCTTTGGTGTTGCTTGGACTGTTGGTATGCAGGAGCTCTTGGTGGTTGTTGTTGTTGTGGTCGGAACTGGTTGGTCTGGTAAGGATTGTAGTGATTCCTTGAAGGGTACTGCGGTTTGAACCTCGGCGCTTAAGGTCCAAGTCCCTTAGCTCGTTCCGCCCTCATGGCTTGCATATTTCTCTGTCCTTCCTCAAGGATCCGGCACTTGTTTACCAGAGTTAGGAAGTCTCTGATCACCGTGTGGGTTACGACATAGTTCATTTAAGCCTTCAAACCGACCTCATACTTGACGCATTTCCAAACCCCATCGGGGTTCCCTTGAAACACCCGAGAGAACTTGATCAGCTCCTCAAACTTAGCAGTGTACTGGGCAACAGTAGACCCTCCCTGGGTCAACTACATGAACTCTATGTCCTTTGCATTCCTCACAGACTCGGGGAAGTACTTCTCGTAGAAGTAAGTCTTGAACAGCTCCCAGTCGATGAGGGTTCTAGCAGCTTCCAACAGGCGCTTCGTGCCGTTCCACCAGAACTCGGCATCTGACTTCATCATGAAGGCAGCAAACGTAACCTTCTGCTCCTCCGAGCAGGTAACCACAGAGTAGATCTTTTCCATGTCCTTGATCCATTCATCAGCTTTGTCGGGGTCCATTACCCCTCGGAATACCGGTGGGTTCGCCTTGCGGAACTCGCCGAAGCGGGCTTGTTCCACCATCTCAGCAGCAGGTGGAGGAGGGGGAACAGGAACAGCATTCGCTTGTTGATCCATCCGGTCGAACATCCGTTCCATGGCTTGTGCCATTCTACGAACAGCAGCAGCAGTCGCATTGTCTTGGTCAGCCTCGGGCATAGTCCTAGGCTGTCGCCGCGGTGCCATTGGTTCCTAAACACATGAAACAATGAACATCAAGTTGATCAGGCTCAATATTCATGCAAAATGAGCTAGTTACCATGGCACTTGCAAGCAACAGAGGTCATGCATCTCTAGACCTATAGCTTATCTCTATCACTACACATGACATAACTATCGCATCATGCTTATAAAGCATGGTTAGTCCAATCCTCAGGAACTGCTCTGATACCATAATGTAACACCCTAATTTTTAACCCAACTTTCTAGAACACATTAGGTTAAACATTAGGCTATTACTTCATAGTCTCATTCTTTCATTAAAATACTTAGCGGAAATTACAGGTAATTTTTTTTTTTTTGAAAACATAAAACAAAGTGAGAGCCGCGAGTTTAACCAATCGAATGACAGAAACGTAAAGCACGCGTAACAATCATAAACAACCATGTAAAATAAAACATACATAAGAAGAACATAGATCATGAAGATAACAGAAACATTTCAATAATAAGAAGGTAGTTAAAGTACATAACTAGTCATACCCTTATAGAAACGGGCAGAGCTTGAAATACAATGGAAAAGGAAATACAACAGATAGCAAACTACATGGTACAATGTAAAGATAAAAACCCAAAATAGTACCCTCCTACTATGCTACGAGCACTAAACTACATCCCCTCCCAAAGGGTACAGCTGAAGGGAAGATCCTCGCGAAGCTCGGGTACTCGAAAGCTCTCCAATGGAGTCTAGTGGCGACGGGGATCCTCGGGTGATGGAGGCAGGTAGCCGGGGAAACGCACTAACTCCTCCTGAGTGGCCCAATGCAACGTGATAGGCACACGAGGTGGCTGAATGTGGGCTCCTTGATGCGGACGCATCTCGGCTCTCCTCGCCAGGCGCGGCTACACCACAGTCTCCTCACTCCCCATACGTCGGGATCGGGGAAAAGGGGCCGAACCCTCCGAAGGAACATACGTCGGCAAATCCTCGGATGGGTCAGTCTCGGATCTCCTCGAACGAGGTACATACTCCGAGAAATCTCGGACGGTGGAGGCAGAGGTACAGTCACATCGCAACTGCTCCTCACGTGGGCGGGTGCGCTCGAAGATCATGTCGTCACTACCAAAGGACGCAGTAGGAGTGAACTGATAGCTCGAAACTGGATAAGCAAAAGGTCGTCCCATGTACACAAAAACACGAACGGCACATCGACCCTCAAAGTGATATGAACGGTGGTCGGTGGTCCGGGTCGAAGTGTATCTCCCAGACTGGCGTGTCAATGAAAAGCACGAACATCGCCATCACTCTCTGAAGATGTGACCGAAGGAAAGAGAGAGAGGAGTGAGAAATCTTACTAAAGAAATCTCAATAGGAGTCTCCTATCCTAGGGTTACATCGTACACATCCTCAGGAACCTTGGGTTTAATTATAAAATAGTGATCATGCATATAAGGTTCAATTTAGGATTTTCCAAACTAATTATCCAAGGTCCATTATTTTTAGCATGCATCTTGATGTTATGAATGCAACATGTAACACCTTAATTTTTAACCCAACTTTCTAGAACACATTAGGTTAAACATTAGGCTATTACTTCATAGTCTCATTCTTTCATTGAAATACTTAGCGGAAATTACGGGTAAATTTTTCTTTTTTGAAAACATAAAACAAAGTGAGAGCCGCGAGCTTAACTAATCGAATGACAGAAACGTAAAGCGCGTGTAACGATCATAAACAACCATGTAAAATAAATCATACATCAGAAGAACATAGATCATGAAGATGACTGAAACATTTCATTAATAATAAAGTAGCTGAAGTACATAACTAGTCATACCCTTATAGAAACAGGCAGAGCTTGAAATACAACGGAAAGGAAATACAACAGATAGCAAAGTACATGGTTCAACCCAAAGCGCTACCCTCCTACTAGGCTATGAGTACAAACTACACACCCCTCCCAAAAGGTACGACCGAAGGGGAAGATCCTCATAAAAACTCGAGTACTCACAAGGCTTTCTATCAGGAACTAGTGACGTCGGGGGTCCTCGGGTGAGGGAGGCAGGTAACCGGGAAAATGCTCTATCTCCTCCTGTGTGGCCAATGCAACGTGAAAGGCACATGAGGTGGCTGAACGTGGGCTCCTTGATGCGAACGCATCTCGGCTCTCTTCGCCAGGCGCGGTTGCACTACAGTGTCCTCACTCCCCATACGTTGGGATCGGGGGAAAGGGGCTGAACCTTCCGAAAGAACATGCGTCGGCCAATCCTCGGATGGGTCGGTCTCGGATCTCCTTGAACGAGGTACGTACTCCGAGAAATCTCGAACGGCGGAGGCAGAGGTACGAGCACGTCGCAACTGCTCCTCACGCGGGCGGGTGCGCTTGAAGATCATGTCGTCACTATCGAAGGGCGCAGTAGGAGTGAACTGGTAGCTCGAAACTGGATAAGCGAAAGGTCGTCCCATGTACACAAAAACACGAACGGCACATCGACCCTCAAAGTGATATGAACGGTGGTCCGGGTCGAAGTGTATCTCCCATACTGGCGTATCAACGAAGACCACGAACGTCGCCATCGCTCTCTGAAGATGTGACGGAAGAAAGAAAAGAGAGGAGTGAGAAATCTTGCTAAAGAAATCTCAGTAGGAATCTCCTACCCTAGGGTTACATCGTACACATCCTCAGGAACCTTGGGTTTAATTATAAAAATAGTGATCATGCATATAAGGTTCAATTTAGGGTTTCTCAAACTAATTATCCAAGGCCCATTCCTTTTAGCATGCGTCTTGATATTATAAATGCAACAGGTTATACCATGGATGCATGTCAATACTCGAACATACAAGACAACACATCAAAGCACATAAACATAAATCATGTGGCATGAGGCATATAACTTTCAAGTGAATCGTTCCTCAACTTCGTGACATCAATCATGGTACTTCAGCATATAAGCCACCCTAAAAATAATAACTAGGTTATGAGCTCATACCTTAACTAGTCGTCACTAGCTCTTGCTTATTATCTTAAATAAGCGAAACATAAATAATAATCCCGACTCGCAAGTACGGGTAGGGGGCAGGGATCATCTCTCTCTGGGACTACCCTCTTTGAAACGCTTTGCTAGCCACGCATGGCCTCGCAATTTGTCCGCTTTGGTAGGCTGCATCTACTCATACCCTCATAGATTTGTCTTCTCCCGGGGGTACTCGGCCGAACCGGCACCTCCTCGGGGGAAGCGCGTCTCAGTGCTTTGTCACATAAAAATCTCCTGGGGGTGCTCGGCCGAACCGGTGTCACCCAGGGTTTTCAACTCATATGGTACTCATAAATCATTTCTTTCAACCCTTTAAGGTTTGACGGAAATTCGGCAAAGATAACAAATTTATTAAACCGAATTTCCTTCAAACTGCCACAAGCTAATCCACACATCATGTTCTCATGAAATCTCATGCTATGATAAACTTTAACATTTCATCAATCATTTTCTCATGCATCAAGCACATCTCATCATATCATTGCATCAAACAACACATCATAGCATTAACAACTTTTTAGTGTCTTATGCATTGACCCTTAAAGTCCCCAACTCACATTCTAAGTTATAAATTATCAAACCTAATCTCTCGGGAACTTATAAGGTCTTAACTAAGTATTCCTCACCTCACACTATGATCAAGAACATCTCTAAACCTCAAGAGTGCAGAATTCATATTCCTAACTTTACGGGTACCTAGGAGTCACAACAATGACCTTTCTAAGTCCGGTTTGCTCCTAAGGCATCAAGATCAAGTCCTAAACCATTTATGAGTCATTCCTACACATTTAAACTAATTTAAATCCGTGATTAGCATTACTAAACCTTGCTGGACAGAATCCAGAAAATTCAAACATTAAAGGATCTAGAACTCTCAAATTAATTCTTTTCTAGTTTCTAACTTCTCTTATCTTTCACATATGAGTCTTAACATTAATTATACTTAAACATAAGCATATTATCATCATTAACACAGCTCATACAGTGGCTAAACATGACAATGCAGAACCGAAACAAACATCTCCATTTAAAGGCATCAAACACATTTTCTAAAGCACATAAAATACTAGTTTCTCTTGGAACCTTTTTAAAACTTTCAAAAACTCATTTATAAATATTTTTAACATCTAAAATCATCAAAATATTTATGAGGGCAGTAGCTAGATCAAACTTGTCTCAAGAGGTCCTAAATTCATAAAACTTAGTTCTATGCATTCCTTAAACTCATAAAAGCTTGGAAAAATTATAAAACATAGTTTTCAATACTTAGAGACACCAAGACCCCCTTAGGGCCGAAATATGAACCAAAGGAAATAAATATTTTTAGATCTTTGTTTGAGACAACAATGGGCAAGTCTTTGAGCTCTAGGTTCATTTAGGTGATGACATAAAAATAAACGTGCTCATGCACTTATTTTAGGTTCCATTAGAAAGTAAGGTGATAGCACAAAGTAAATATGAATGCAACTCATTATTATCTTGGTATTAAGTGAGAACTTAAAATATAAACATGATAATGCATAGCTTGAAATATAAACATGATAATGCAAGGTTCACTTATTATCTTGATATTTAGTGATAGCAAGAAAGTAAACATGATATGCAAAGCATAAAGTAAACATGATGCAAGGTTCATTTTATGGTTGACTAGAGCTCATTCAAGACTTTAATAAGATAACAACCCAATACAATATCTCAAAGATCAAAATACCAAAACCGAAAGTCTTACAAAAGAAAAAGAAAGTGAAACTAAGTCAAGTTCTTTATTAAATACCCAAAACCTCTATCTAGAGAAAAATCTCTAGAACATGCCGGCCAACTTTAAGGTTGACAAGGGTAGGCTTGGGCTTTTAGAAATCTTTAGATTAATTTTCTTAAGTTGAAAAAAACCATGTGAGCTAGATAACATATAAATGAAGTTACAAGAAAAGGAAAACTCAAGCTTTAGAGGTTTCTTTGAGATGAACACAATGTCATCACCTAGAAACTCTCATCATCAAGCTATCATGCTCATAATCAAGGCCTCATGGCTGAAATGAAAGGAAAACAAAGAACCAAGGAAAAGTTTCAAAAGAAATCTAAGAGAAAGCTAGAGAAACTCATTTTTCAAGAAACAAAGTTTAGAAAAACACTCCTACCTAGAGTGAAGATGAAAACTTGGACTCTTTGAAAAGAAAATAAGATGATGAGCTCCACCAAGAGGCAAGATAGCTTTGGCCAAGAGAGGATGAGAAGGTTTGAGTTGTGTTTCAAGTGAAGTTGTATTTGAGGTGTGGTGTTTGAGAGGTTTGATGATGGTTCAAGGCTTTGGGGTGGTGTTTGATGGTTAAGAGATGGTGATGGGATGAAGAGATGAAGAAGATGAAGATGAAAAGAAAGGAAGAACACTCTTGAAACTTTGAGAGAAAAGAAAAACTTAGCAAGACAACTCTAAAACTCTAAACTTAGCAAATGCTTCAAGGTGCAACCAAGTTATCACAAGCATCCTATTTATAGAAAAACAAAACCATGGGGCTTACCAAAGGAAACCTTGGCCGTGACTTTGAGAGGGAAAAAGGGAGAGAAAAATATCTCTTACACAAGGTCATTCAAGCATGGTTTGAAGTATGGGAGCTATGCTACAAAGTATGGCTTGATGTGAGTTAATTTCCTATCAATTTTTTATGAAATTAAGCTTCTAGAAACAATGCATGGCTGGAACTTTTCCAGCCACAAATAAATGGAGAAAATGGGCTATTTTAATTAGTTATTTGCTTAGAAAATCAAGCTTGATTGAAAGTTATGACAAGGTATAGTGCATGTCACTTGAGGTATGGCCTTAGAGTGTTGAAAAATTGAACATGTGATGCATATGGGGGAGAAGGGTACACGGCCAGGTTCAAGTCAGCAGAGAGGAGGTAAGGTTTGATCATCTAATTGGGTGTTAATGGTAGGTTTAAATGTGCATTAGCTTAGGTACAAGGTTAGGAACAATTAAGCTTAAATTTAGGTAACTAAGAATGTGTTTTAAGGATTTTATGACAAGTTTAGGAGTGCTCATACATCATTAAAGAATTTTAAACTCATTTATGAATAAACAATGTGTAACACAATTCCATGATTTAAGGAATTGGAAGAGAAAACACTATTCAAGATTCCATGACTAGGAGTCTTGAAATTAAAATATGATTTTAAGTTGTAATTAAGTACTTTTAGGTTCTAATCAACTTTAATAAATTATTTTGACTCAAGATTAATTAAGGAAATTAATTAACCTTCGATTAGAGCCTAATATTGCTTAGGTTTGCTTAATCACGCGATTAAGCGTAAAAACACGAAACTAGGGGCAAAACCGTAATTTTGCACTAATTTCGCCCGGGACCTCCGGGACCAAAACTAAAGTCACAGTCTACATAAAAATGCCTTTTAAAATCATCTGGAGAAGTTTTGGGTTCATCCGGGACTTGCAAATGGGTAAAACACTGCAGGGGCGTTTTGGTCATTTTGACTCGAAAACTCGAAAAACGAGATTTTCGATCCCGAAAAGAAACACAAGTCTTTTAATCCCCTTCCAACATTGAGTTTGCCCTTCGAGTACTGTCGAATCGGCTTTCCTCGAATTTCGGGCTGAAAATGACCTCAGGGGCATTTTGGTCATTTTCACTCTAACAGAAAAATCGGGGCGTTACACAACATGTTATATCATGGATGCATGTCAATACTCAAACATATAAGACAACACATCAAAGCACATAAACATAAATCATGTGGCATGAGGGCATATAACTTTCAAGTGATTCATTCCTCAACTTCGTGACATCAATCATGGTACTTTAGCATATAAGCCACCCTAATAATAACTAGGTTATGAGCTCATACCTCAGCTAGTCGTCACTAGCTCTTGCTTATTATCTTGAATAAGCGAAACATAAATAATAATCCCAACTCGCAAGTACGGGTAGGGGGCAGGGATCATCTCTCTCTGGGATTACCCTCTTTGAAACGCTTTGCTAGCCACGCATGGCCTCACAATTTGTCCGCTTTGGTAGGCTGCATCTACTCATACCCTCACGGATTTGTCTCCTCCCGGGGGTACTCGGCTAAACCGGCACCTCCTCGGGGGAGCGCGTCTTAGTCCTTTGTGACATAAAAATCTCCTGGGGGTACTCGGCCGAACCGGTGTCACCCAGGGTTTTCAACTCATATGGTACTTATAAACATTTCTTTCAACCCTTTTAAGGTTTGGCGGAAATTCGGCAGTATAGCAGCTGTTAAACCGAATTTCCTTCAAACTGCCGCAAGTTAATTCACACAACATGTTCTCATGAAAACTCATGCTATGATAAACTTTAAAATTTTCATCAATCATTTTCTCATGCATCAAGCACATCTCATCATATCATTGCATCATACAACACATCATAGCATTAACAACCTTTTAATGTCTTATGCATTGACCCTTAAGGTCCCTAACTCACATTCTAAGTTATAAATCATCAAACCTAATCTCTCGGGAACTTATAAGGTCTTAACTAAGTATTTCTCACCTCACACTATGATCAAGAACATCTCTAAACCTCAAGAGCGTAGAATTCATATTCCTAACTTTACGGGTACCTAGGAGTCATAATAATGACCTTTTCTAAGTCCGGTTTGCTCCTAAGGCATCAAGATCAAGTCCTACACCATTTATGAGTCATTCCTACACATTTAAACTAATTTAAATCCATGATTAGCATTACTAAACCTTGCTGGACAGAATCCAGAAAATTCAAACATTAAAGGATCTAGAACTCTGAAATGAATTCTTTTCTAGTTTCTAACTTCTCTTATCTTTCACATTTGAGTCTTAACATTAATTATAGTTAAACATAAGCATATTATCATCATTAACACAGCTCCTATAGTGGCTAAACATGGCAAGGCAGAACCGAACAAACATCTCCATTTAAAGGCATCAAACACATTTTCTAAAGCACATGAAATACTAGTTTCTCTTGGAACCTCTTTAAAACTTTCAAAACTCATTTATAAACATTTTTAACATCTAAAACCATAAGAATATTCAAGAGGGCAGTGACCAATTCATCTTTGTCTCAAGAGGTCCTAAATTCATAAAACTTAGTTCTACATATTCCTTGTACTCATAAAAGCTTAGAAAAATTATAAAACATAATTTTCAACACTTGGAAACTCCAAAACCCCTTAGGGCCGAAATGTGAACCAAAAGAAATAAATATTTTAAAACTTTGTTTGAGACAACAATGGGCAAGTCTTTGAGCTTTAGGTTCATTTAAGTGATGACATAAAAGTAAACATGCTCATGCACTCATTTTAGGTTCCATTAGAAAGTAAAGTGATAGCATAAAATAAATATGAGGTGCAACATATTGTTATCTTTGATATTTAGTGAGAACTTGAAATATAAACATGGTAATGCATAGCTTGAATTATAAACATGATAATGCAAGTTCATTCATTATCTTGGTATTTAGTGATAGCAAGGAAGTAAACATGATATGCAAAGCATAAAGTAAACATGATGCAAGGTTCATTTTATGATTAGCTAGAGCTCATTCAAGACTTTAACAAAGTAACAACCCAACACATATCTCATTTCAAAGAGAGCTCTAGAGTTCTTGAACCAAGTTCTTATAGGAACTATGGGGTTCTTGAACATCATCATCAAGCTCAAAGAAAACAAACTTTCTAAACAAAACCAAACAAAATCTCAAGGATCAAAATACCACAACCGAAAACCTTACAAAAGAACAAGAAAGTGAAACTAAGCCGAGTTCTTTATTAAATACCCAAAATCCCTATCTAGAGAAAGATCTCTAGAACATGCCGGCCAACTTTAAGGTTGACAAGGGTAGGCTTGGGCTTTTAGAAGTCCTTAGATTAATTTTCTTAAGTTGAAAAACCATGTGAGCTAAGTATAGTATAGATGGAGTTAAAGAAAAAGAAAAACTCAAGCTCTAGAGGTTCCTTTGAGATGAACACATAGTCATCCTCTAGGAGTGCTCATCATTGAGCTATCATATGCTCATCAAAGCCTCATGGCCGAAATAACAAGGAAGGAAAAACAAAGAAAGTTTCAAAAGAAAAATCCAAGAGAAAGCTAGAAAGAACTCATTTTCAAGAAAACAAAGTTTAGAAAATAGTCCTACCTAGAGTGAAGATGAAAACTTGAACTCTTTGAAAAGGAAAATAAGATGATGATCTCCTCCAAGAGGCAAGATAGCTTCGGCCAAGAGAGGATGAGAAGGTTGGAGTTGTGTTCCAAGTGAGGTTGTGTTTGAGGCGTGGTGTTTGAGAGGTTTGATGATGGTTCAAGGCTTTGGGGTGGTGTTTGAAGGTTGAGAGATGATGATGAGATGAAGAGATGAAGAAGATGAAGATGAAGAATAAGAGGAAACTCTCTTGAAACTTAGAGAGAAAAAGAAAGAGCTCAAGAAAGCTTAGGAAAACTAAAAGTGTGCAAATGAACTAAAGTGTTTGTATGTGTTTCTAGGCAAGGTATTTATAGAGAATGAAAACAAATGAAGGCTCAAAAGGGAGGAGGGCTGGCCGTGTGGTATTGGAGGGAAAGGAAGAGAAAATATCTCTTACACAAGGTCATTCAAGCATGATTTGAAGTATGAAAGCTACGCTACAAAGTATGGCTTGATGTGAGTTAATTTCCTATTAATTTTTTATGAAATTAGGCTTCTAGAAACAATGCATGGCTGGAAATTTTCCAGCCACAAATAAATGGAGAAAATGGGCTATTTTAATTAGTTATTTACTTGGAAAATCAAGCTTGATTGAAAGTTATGACAAGGTATAGTGTATGTGACTTGAGGTATGGCCTTTGAGTGTTGAAAAATTGAACATGTGATGCATATGGGGAGGAGGACAGCTTCGGCCAGGCCTTAGGCAGCAGAGAGGAGGTGAGTTTTGATCATTTAATTGGGTGTTAATGGTAGGTTTAAATGTGTATTAGCTTAGGTACAAGGTTAGGAATAATTAAGCTTAAGTTTAGGGAACTAAGAAGGTGTTTTAAGGATTTTATGACAAGATTAGGAGTACTCATACATCATTAGAGAATTTTAAACTCATTTATGAATAAACCATGTGTAACACAATTCCATGATTTAAGGAATTGAAAAGAGAAAATACTATTCAAGATTCTATGACTAGGAGTCTTGAAATTAAAATATGATTTTAAGTTGTAATTAAGCAGTTTTAGGTTCTAATCAACTTTAATAAATTATTTTGACTCAAGATTAATTATGGAAATTAATTAACCTTCGATTAGAGCCTAATATTGCTTAGGTTTTCTTAATCACGCGATTAAGCGTAAAACACGAAACTAGGGGCAAAACCGTAATTTTGCACTAATTTCGCCTGGGACCTCCGGGACCAAAACTAAAGTCATAGTCTACATAAAAACGCCTTTTAAAATCATCTGGAGAAGTTTCGGATTCATCCGGCACTTGCAAACGGGTAAAACACCACAGGGGCGTTTTGGTCATTGTGACCCGAAAACTCGAAAAACGATATTTTCGATCCCGGGAAGGTACACAAGTCATTTAATCCCCTTCCAACATTGAGTTTACCTTTCGAGTATTGCCGGACCGGCTTTCCTCGAATTCCAGGCCGAAAATGACCTCAGTGGCATTTTGGTCATTTTCGCTCTATCAAAAAATCGGGGCGTTACAACCAAAATGCCCCTGAGGTCATTTTCAGCCCGGAATTCGAGGAAAGCCGATTTGACAGTACTCGAAGGGAAAACTCAATGTTGGAAGGGGATTAGATGACTTGTGTATCTTTCCGGGATCGAATATCTCATTTTTCGAGTTTTCGGGTCAAAATGACCAAAACGCCCCTGCGGTGTTTTACCCATTTGCAAGTGCCGGATGAACCCGAAACTTCTCCAGATGGTTTTAAAAGGAATTTTTATGTTGACTACGACTTTAGTTTTGGTCCCGGAGGTCCCGGGTGAAATTAGTGCAAAATTACGGTTTTGCCCCTACTTTCTTATTTTTACGCTTAATCGCGTGATTAAGCAAACCTAAGCAATATTAGGCTCTAATCGAAGGTTAATTAATTTCCTTATTTAATTTTGAGTCAAAATAATTTATTAAAGTTTATTAGAACCTAAAACTACTTAATTACAACTTAAAATCATATTTTAATTTCAAGACTCCTAGTCATAGAATCTTAAATAGTGTTTTCTCTTTCCAATTCCTTAAATCATGGAATTGTGTTACACATTGTTTATTCATAAATGAGTTTAAAATTCTCTAATGATGTATGAGCACTCCTAATCTTGTCATAAAATCCTTAAAACACCTTCTTAGTTACCTAAACTTGAGCTTAATTATTCCTAACCTTGTACCTAAGCTAATACACATTTAAACCTACCATTAACACCCAATTAAATGATCAAAACTCACCTCCTCTCTGCTGCCTAAGGCCTGGCCAAAGCTGTCTTCCTCCCATATGCATCACATGTTCAATTTTCTAACACTCCAAGGCCATACCTCAAGTCACATATACTATACCTTGTCATAACTTTCAATCAAGCTTGAATTTCCACATGAATAAATAATTAAAACTACCAATTTTCCCATTTATTTGTGGCTGGAAAAGTTCCAGCCATGTCAAGGTTCTAGAAGCCTAATTTCATCAAAAATTGATAGGAAATTAACTCACATCAAGCCATACTTTGTAGCATAGTTTCCATACTTCAAACCATACTTGAATGACCTTGTGTAAGAGATATTTTCTCTTCCTTTCCCTCCAATACCACACGGTTACCCTCCTCCCCTTTTGAGCCTTCATTTGCTTTCATTCTCTATAAATACCTTGCCTAGAAACACATACAAACACTTTAGTTCATTTGGTAAGTTTCAAGTTTTCCTAAGCTTTCTTGAGTTCTTTCTTTTTCTCTCAAAGTTTCAAGAGAGTTCTTCCTTTCTTTTCATCTTCATCTTCTTCATCTCTTCATCTCATCATCATCTCTTCATCTCATCATCATCTCTTAACCATCAAACACCACCCCAAGGCCTTGAATCATCTCCTAACCTCTCAAACACCTCACCTCAAACACAACCTCACTCAAACACATTTTCCTTTCCATTGTTCCTCACAAGGCCGAAGCCATATCCACCTCAAGGAGGAGCTCATCATCTTATTTTCCTTTTTAAAGTTCAAGCTTTGTGTCCTCACTCTAGGTAGGAGTGTTTTCTAAACTTTGTTTTCTTGAAAATGAGTTCTTTCTAGCTTTCTCTTGGATTTTCTTTTGAAACTTTCTTTGTTTCTCCTTCCTTGTGATTTCAGCCATGAGGCCTTGATGAGCATATGATAGCTCAATGATGAGGACTCCTAGAGGATGACTATGTGTTCATCTCAAAGGAACCTCTAGAGCTTGAGTTTTTCTTTTTCTTTAACTTCATCTGTACTATACTTAGCTCACATGATTTTTTAACTTAAGAAAACTAATCTAAGGATTTCTAAAAGCCCAAGCCTACCCTTGTCAACCTTAAATTTGGCCGGCATGTTCTAGAGATCTTTCTCTAGATAGGGGTTTTGGGTATTTAATAAAGAACTTGACTTAGTTCCACTTTCTTTTTCTTTTGTAAGGTTTTCGGTTTTGGTATTTTGATCCTTGAGATTTTGTTTGGTTTTGTTTTGGAAGTTGTTTACTTGAGCTTGATGATGTTGTTCAAGAACCTCATAGTTCCTTTGAGAACTTGGTTCAAGAACTCTAAAGCTCTCTTTGTAATGAGATATGTGTTGGGTTGTTATCTTATTAAAGTCTTGAATGAGCTCTAGCTAACCATAAAATGAACCTTGCATGATGTTTATTTTCCTTGCTATCACTAAGTACCAAGATAGTAAAGGAACTTGCATTATCATGTTTATATTTCAAGGTATGCATTATCATGTTTACATTTCAAGTTCTCACCTAAATATCAAAGATAATAATATGATGCATCTCATATTTATTTTATGCTCTCACTTTACTTTCTAATAAAAGCTAAAACAAGTGCATAAGCATGTTTATCTTTACGCCATCACTCTAATGAACCTAGAGCTCAAAGACTTGCCCATGGTTGTCTCAAACAAAGGTATAAAAATATCTATTTCCTTTGGTTCATATTTCGGCCCTAAGAAGTTTTGATGTTTCTAAATATTGAAAACTATGTTTCATACTTTTTCTAAGCTTATATGAGTACAAGGAATTTGTAGAACCAAGTCTTATATGAGTACAATGATTTAGTTACTGCCCTCTTACATAATTTTATGATTTTAGATGATAAAAATGTTTAGAAATGAGTTTTGAAAGTTTTAAAAGGGTTCCAAGAGAAACTAGTATTTTATGTGCTTTAGAAATGGTGTTTGATGCCTTTAAATAGAGATGTTGTTTCGGTTCTGCCTTGCCATGTTTAGCCACTGTATGAGCTGTGTTAATGAGGATAATATGCTTATGTTCAAGTATAATCAATGTTAAGACTCATATGTGAAAGATAAGAGAAGTTTGAAACTAGAAAAGAATTAATTTGAGAGTTCTAGATCCTTCAATGTTTGAATTTTCTGGATTCTGTCCAGCAAGGTTTAGTAATGCTAATCCTGGATTTAAATTAGTTTAAATGTGTAGGAATGACTCATAAATGGTTTAGGACTTGATCTTGATACCTTAGGAGCAAACTGGACTTAGAAAGGGTCATTGTTGTGACTCCTAGGTACCCGTAAAGTTAGGATTATGACTTATGCATTCTTGAGGTTTAGAGATGTTCTTGACCATAGTGTGAGGTGAGAAATACTTAGTTAAGACCTTATAAGTTCCTGAGAGATTAGGTTTGATGATTTATAACTTAGAATGTGAGTTAGGTACCTTAAGGGTCAATACATAAGACACTAAAAAGTTGTTAATGCTATGATGTGTGGTATGATGCAATGATATGATGAGATGTGCTTGATACATGAGAAAATGATTGATGAAATGTTAGTTTATCATAGCATGAGATTTCATGAGAACATGATGTGTGGATTAGCTTGTGGCAGTTTGAAGGAAATTCGGTTTAACAGCTGTTATGTTGCCGAATTTCCGTCAAACCTTAAAGGGTTGAAAGAAATGTTTATGAGTACCCTATGAGTTGAAAACCCTGGGTGACACCGGTTCGGCCGAGCACCTCCAGGAGATTTTTATGTGACAAAGCACTGAGATGCGCTTCCCCCGAGGAGGTGCCGGTTCGGCCGAGTACCCCCGGAAGGAGACAAATCTGTGAGGGTATGAGTAGATGCAGCCTACCAAAGCGGACAAATTGCGAGGCCATGCGTGGCGAGCAAAGCGTTTCGAAGAGGGTAATCCCAGAGAGAGATGATCCTTGCCCCCTACCCATACTTGCGAGTGGGGATTATTATTTATGTTTCGCTTATTCAAGATAATAAGCAAGAGCTAGTGACGACTAGCTGAGGTATGAGCTCATAACCTAGTTATTTTTAGGGTGGCTTATATGCTAAAGTACCATGATTGATGTCACAAGGTTGAGGAATGATCTCATTTGAGAGTTATATGCCCTTATGCCACATTATTTATGTTTATGTGCTTTGATGTGTTGTTTTATGTGCTCAAGTATTAACATGCATCCATGATTAACATGTTGCATTCATAACATCAAGATGCATGCTAAAAGGAATGGACCTTGGATAATTAGTTTGGAAAATCCTAAATTGAACCTTATATGCATGATCACTATTTTATAATTAAACCCAAGGTTCCTGAGGATGTGTACGATGTAACCCTAGGATAGGAGACTCCTACTGAGATTCTTTAGCAAGAATTCTCACTCCTCTCTATTCTTTTCTTCCGTCACATCTTCAGAGACCGATGGCGATGTTCGTGCTTTTCATTGACACGCCTACTTGGGAGGTCCACTATGACCCGGACCACGGGTCATATCATTTTGAGGGGCAGTGTACCATGCGCGTCTTCATGTTCATTGAACGCCCCTTTGCACATCCTGTATAGAGCTACCGTTTCTCCCCGACGCGATGGCGAGACGAGAGGATTCTACGGACGTATACTGGTGGTTCGATGCCTCGAGACTTCCAGGACTACATGCCTCGATCCCCGAGTTCGGAGGACGACCCATCCGAGGACCCGCCGACGCACATGTATAGTGAGAGTTCTGCTCCTACACCTCAGTTCATGTGAGACGTGCGCGAGGAGACCGTTACGCAGCCGAGGCTAGCGAGGCGAGCCGAGAGACTCCCCCACCGAGGAGCCCACGCTCAGTCTTCACGTGTTCCCACTCCTGCTGCTCTGTGTCCATGGATCGGTTACACTCCACCGTTTCCCGGATTCCAGTAGTTGACATCATAGGGGAGGCTTAGTGCATACACCACACGTAGAGTGGATAAACCTTCTTTTGTTTTTGAGGTTATTCACCATAGGTGCACTCGGATAGTTATGGTTTATTTCTGCTTTCTTGTTTCCTGTTGTATTTCCCTTTCCGCTGTATTACAAGCTCTGCCCGTCCCTATGAGGGCATGACTACTTATGTACCTTAATTACATTATTAATGGAATGTTTCTTTTATTATCATGATTGTTCTTTGGGTATATGCTCTACTTTATGACTTCTGATAATCGTTATGCGTGCTTTATGTTTCTGACGTTCAACTAGTTAAGTTAGTGGCTCTCACTTTGTTTTATGCTTTCAAAAAAAAAATTTAACCGTAATTTCCGCTAAGTATTTTAATGAAAAAATGAGACTATGAAGTAATAGCCTAACGTTTAACCTAATGTGTTCTAGAAAGTTGGGTTAAAAATTAGGGTGTTAAATTATGGTATCGGAGTCGATTCTCACGGAGCCTGAGGATTGGACTAACCATGCTTTATAAGCATGATGCGATAGTTATGTCATGTGTAGTGATAGAGATAAGCTATAGGTCTAGAGATGCATGACCTCTGTTGCTTGCAAGTGCCATGGTAACTAGCTCATTTTGCTTGAATATTGAGCCTGATCAACTTGATGTTCATTGTTTCATGTGTTTAGGAACCAATGGCACCGCGACGATAGCCTAGGACTACGCCCGATGCTGACCAAGACAATGCGACTGCTGCTGCTGTCCGTCGCATGGCGCAAGCCATAGAACGGATGTTCGACCGAATGGATCAACAAGCGAATGCTGTTCCTGTTCCCCCTCCTCCCCCTGCTGCTGAGATGGTGGAACAAGCCCGCTTCGGCGAGTTCCGCAAGGCAAACCCGCCGGTATTCCGAGGGGTAATGGACCCTGACAAAGCTGATGAATGGATCAAGGACATGGAAAAGATCTACTCTGTGGTTACCTACTCGGAGGAGCAGAAGGTTACGTTTGCTGCCTTCATGATGAAGTCAGATGCCGAGTTATGGTGGAAAGGCACGAAGCGCCTGTTGGAAGCTGCTGGAACCCTCATCGACTGGGAGTTGTTCAAGACTTACTTCTACGATAAGTACTTCCCCGAGTCTGTGAGGAATGCAAAGGACATAGAGTTCATGCAGTTGACCCAGGGAGGGTCTACTGTTGCCCAGTACATTGCTAAGTTCGAGGAGTTGATCAAGTTCTCTCGGGTGTTTCAAGGGAACCCCGATGAGGTTTGGAAATGCGTCAAGTATGAGGCCGGTTTGAAGGCGGAAATGAACTACGCCATGGCCCACATGGAGATTAGAGACTTCCCAACTCTGGTCAACAAGTGCCGGATCCTTGAGGAAGGACAGAGAAAGATGCAAGCCACGAGGGCGGAACGAGCTAAGGGACTTAAACCTTAAGCCCCCAGGTTCAAACCGCAGTACCCTTCAAGGAATCACTACAATCCTTACCAGACCAACCAGTTCCGACCACAACAACAACAACCACCAAGAGCTCCTGCATACCAACAGTCCAAGCAACACCAAAGGCCGCCGTTTCAACATCAAGGCCCGAGGAACTTCAACAACAATCAACCCCGTGGGCCGGGCGGACCCTGGAACCACAATGGAGGACCAAGTGGGGCCAAGAACAAGGCACCATAAGGAACCCCTGCTGCTTACCCAGGAGCAGCAACTGCTGATGTCTGTCCCCAGTGTGGGAAGAATCATGGGAACCGCCCTTGCCTTTTAGGGCAAAGAATCTGCTTCAAGTGTGGCAAGCCCGGTCACTATGCCAACAACTGCACCAACGGAGGACCGTCAAACCAAAACCCCCGACCTCAACACCAAGGACGGGTCTTCACCCTCAACGCGGAAGACGCACGAACGTCGAACGATCTTAGTCAAGGTAAGTGCGAGCTTAACGGTAGAACCTTAACTGTACTTTTCAATTCTGGCGCTACTCATTCATTCATTTCGCTTGCTAGTGTCGAGTCTTTAAATTTGCAAGTCTCTAAACTTCCCTTTGATCTTATTGTTTGTACTCCTACTAATCACCCTGTTAATACCTGCAAATGTTGTTTAAACTATCATCTTGTTGTAGAGAATAGGTCTTTCATCATAGATTTAATTTGCTTACCCCTTAAAGACATAGGTATCATTCTAGGCATGGATTGGCTTCACGCTAACCGTGTGTTGTTAGACTGTGGGACCTAAACTGTTGTTTTTCCTTCTCCTCTCGAACCCATTAGTCAACCCATGAGGTTATACCTAAACTCCGTAGAGGTTTTCTGTAGTGGGGAGAAAGCTAAGGGATATGTTCTCCTAGCCGGCTGTGATGTAGACTTTGAGCAAAACCTAGGTGAGATACCTGTGGTGAGAGACTATCCCGAGGTGTTTCCGGATGAAATACCCGAGTTCCCTCCTGAAAGAGAAGTGGAGTTTTCCATAGAGTTGGTTCTTGGAACGGGACCGATCTCCATAGCCCCGTATAGGATGTCACCCTCGGAGTTAGCGGAATTGAAAACCCAGTTAGAGGAGTTGTTGGAGAAAAGTTTTATAAGACCGAGTGCTTCACCTTGGGGCACTCCGGTCTTATTTGTGAAGAAGAAAGACGGAAGTATGAGGATGTGTATATACTATAGGCAGTTGAACCAAGTGACCATAAAGAATAAGTACCTGTTGCCTAGGATTGACGATCTTATGGACCAGTTAAAAGGAGCAGTAGTGTTTTCTAAGATTGATTTGAGGTCTGGTTACCATCAGATTAGGGTTAGAGATTTGGACATTCCTAAAACCGCCTTTCGAACTCGGTATGGACACTTTGAGTTCAATGTAATGTCGTTTGGTTTGACGAATGCTCCCGCAGTTTTTATGGATTACATGAATAGGATCTTTCGAGCCTATTTAGATCAGTTCGTGGTTGTGTTCATAGATGATATTCTCATCTATTCGAAAACCCACGAGGAGCATGAGTGTCATTTGAGGCTGGTTTTAGAGGTATTAAAGGAGAAGAAGTTATACGCTAAGTTGTCTAAGTGTGAATTTTGGTTGGATGAGATGAAATTCTTAGGACATGTTGTGTCAAAAAGTGGCATAGCTGTCGACCCCAGTAAGATAGAAGTTGTGATGAATTGGGATAGACCAACCTCTGTGACCGAGATTAGAAGCTTTTTGGGTTTAGCTGGCTATTATCGTAGGTTTATTAAAGGATTTTCCCAGTTAGCCCTACCCTTAACCAAGCTCACTAGGAAGAATGCCCCGTTTGAGTGGAGCTCCGAGTGTGAAAAGAGTTTCCTAGAGCTTAAGGAAAAGCTCACCTCGACCCCAGTTTTGGTTTTACCTGACCCCAATGTACCCTTCGAGGTATATTGCGATGCTTCTGGCAAAGGTTTAGGTTGCATGTTGATGCAAAATAGGCAAGTGGTAGCCTATGCGTCCAGATAACTCAAGCCTCACGAAGTAACCTACCCCACCCATGACTTAGAGTTAGCAGCCATCGTGTTCATTATTTAATTTTAGATTCCTTTAAGATACATGGAAGCTGGTGCATTCTATATATTGGAGATGTTGTTAGTTTGAAAGATGAAAAGAGAAAATGCACTTCAAAGTTATTCAAATGATTAAGTTCATCATGTTGTACGTACAACAACAAAGTTGTTATAAAAAATATATTACAAGATCATTCTAACATTTTTCTTTGGAACACTCTCAACTATCAATTCCTAGTTCTAAGAAATTACTTGAGAGGCAAAGAGTGTGAATAGAATCACTCAAAGTAACAATAATAAGAAATTATTGATACAAAAATAGAGAATATTACCTTGACAATGGAGGACGACGTGAAGAGAGGAAATTCCATGGAGAGAGGGGCTGATGCATGGAAGGCTTCTTTGGTGAGAATGGGCGGTGGCGGCGAGGCACAAGTAGCGAAAGAGAGAGAAAGGGTGGTGAGCTATGGCGACTTGGACCAGCGAGGTGTGGATGGCCAACGTCGAAGTCGAGACCGACAGTGGGTTGCTCGTCACGGATGGTCACGGCTGCGTAGGGGTGGCCTTCGCGACTTGCAGGGGCTGGTCGGCAGGGAGGAGGGATCGATGGCGGGGGGGAGGGCCAGACCCATCGCGTAGGGGGGAGGCAGGGCATGATCGGTCGGCCGGGGGGTGTGTGGCTGGAATGGTCGCACGTGGGAAGGGGAGGGCGGGATCGGTTGCTGGGGGGAGGGCCCGATCGGTCGCACGGGGGAGGTGATCAGTCGGTGGGAAGGGGGCGCTGAAACAGTCATGTGCCGCCAGGGGGCGAGGGCGCGATCGATTGCATAGGGGAATGCCCGGGGACGAGGGCGAAGAGTGATCACCGATGCAAAAGAAGGCACAGACAAGGAGCAGTTTTTCACAAGGCCCTCTAAGCGAAGGGGGTACATGAATGAACCGATTACACACCCAAATGAGAAGGATCCTGAGACTGTATAGGTATGGGACTATACAATTGAGGAGGGCATATATGAATTGATTTGTACTACCTATACCAACTAGATGCATCTTCTTTTCGGTAGCCCAAATTGAAAGAGAACTCCACAATTAAGCGTGCTTGACTTGGATCAATTTTGGGATGGGTGACCACCTGGGAAGTTTTCCCAGGAAGCATGTGAGTGAGGACAAAGCATGTTGAAAAGACCCGTGTTGGTTTGTGGGGATAATCGTTAATCCATAAAGCAGCAGGGGATGTTACAAATGGTATCAGAGCCTGTACCTCTCCCAGTATAGTGTGGTTTGGGGACAAACCAAGCAGAAGTTGATGGGCATGTAACACCCAGGGACAAAGGAGAGGAGTGATCGCCGGTGCAAAAGAAGGCACAGAAAAGGAGTGGCTCCTCACAAGGCCCTCTAAGCGAAAGGGGTACATGAATAAATTGATTACACACCCAAATGAGAGGGATCTTGAGACTGTATAGGTATGCGACTATACAGTTGAGGAGGGCTTATATGAATTGATTTGTACTACCTATACAAACAAGATGCATCTTCTTTTCGGTAGCCCAAACTGAAAGAACTCCACAGTTAAGCGTGCTTGACTTGGAGCAATTTTGGGATGGGTGACCTCGAGGTTCCCAATATTATTTGCAATTCGTGGTTGGTTTTTCTTTCCCTCTTATATTCTCTCTTTAATATTGGTTGTGATGATTATTACAATTGTATTTTTGAGGATTGCCGAATTGTGTGTTCATTCATGTACATAATTGGAATTCCATTGGGGTATCAAATTGATTGATTAAATTATATCAATTGGTAAGGGATTGAAATTAACTCCATTAGGAATTAGGTTGTTGTAATTGGTAATCAGACTGGCATAAGTTCAGAGAATCACAATCATGAATTACTAGTTCATATATTAGCCAAACCCTTAATGGGAATGCGATTGTATGACTACTAAGTAGAATTGCATCATTGTTGTGTGATAGCATAGCTAATGAAAGTAACCACCACCATGAATTTATCTTTTGAACCGATTATTGAACAACTCATAATATGAGGGAATCCTTGTATAGGTAGTTCTTCTCATCCTATGTTCTCAATTTAATTTTGCTTTCAGTAATTCCAAAAATCCCCCAATTTCTTGAATCAATTAGAACACTTCCTTGTGAGACGACCTGAGTTGTGCCCTTTACTATATTTCTTGTGCAAGTTAGCACTTTATAAATTTTAATTTGTTTGTGACTCGTGTAACATCCCCAAATTTATAACTAAGATAAATATTAATTAGCGATAGCAAAACCAAGAGAATCTGGACAAATGTTATGAAACACAACAAATAGACTACTTAAGTATGTCTAGAGAAAAATGCAAAGAATTACGAAAATGCCATCACTTAGTGGAAATTACAAAAATGCCCTTGCTATGTAAAGGAAATTACCAAACTACCCTTGCCTTATTAAATGACAAAGATACCCTTACTCTATGAATGGAATTACAAGAATACCACTATCATTGTCTAATTACAAAAATATCCTTGTCTTAGTTAAAGAAATTACTACAATGCCATTTGCACAAATCCCTAGACTTGTCTTTAGACAAGAATGAATCTAAGTCATTGGATTAAGATGATAACACAATAATTTAACCACATACATCATACACATTTCTGAATCACATACATGTACTAAAGGTTAGAAAATCTCCACTAACATCTTTGCACAAAACATGGAGCATTTTCATCCAACATGTTTGCACAAAACATGGAAACATGTTTGCACAAAACAAGGAGTATTTTCATCCCAAAATTCAGCCAACATGTTTCCATAAATCATGCTCCAAGTGCTTTCCTTCTTCTATTTTTTCTCTAATCTTTCCACTATAAATACTCCTCAAACTCTCTTCAATTCAGAAACTCCCTAAGTGTTCTTTCTTTCTTATTCTATCATTCTTCTTATGTTCTTCAAAGACTTCTCTTGATCCTCTAAACTTCATCCAAACACTTCAATCCTAAGTCCAAACTTTCACTAGCCCTCACAAGAGTTACAATCTTTAACTCTAGTGAGAAATATTTTCTTAAGCATTCAAGTTCTAGAGCCAAGATTCAAGGAGGGTCATCCACTCCAAAGACTCTTGTTCAAAGCTTAAGGAAGAAGAGAATGACCCTTTTTAGACCCTACACAAGAGGTAGGAGCTTCATCTTTAATTGTTCAAGCATTGTTGGCTTCTAACCTTAATAGAATGCCTCGAGTTTGAGTTATTGTCAAAAGTTTTAAATGATTATTTGAAAAATATATTTTTAGAAATATGACATGTTCTATTCTGTTATGAGTACCCTTATGATGTTATCAAACTCAAATATAACTTGAAAAGATTGTATGTGAAACCTGATTTAATAAAGGTAACTTAAGACATGAAAATGGTAGGTGCTGGAATTTCTAGTTGTTTCTGGCAGCAGGTACTTCGAAAGCTACTGTTCATAAAATATCAAGTATCTCGAAATTATAATAATTTTACTATAAACTAGACTCATTATAGAACACTCTCAAAAAAGAATCACTCAAAACGGAGTTTTCTAGCTCAAGATATAAATTTTTAAAGTAGAGTCTAAGACTGAAACTTTAAATCTGACCTTGTAGTAGTAAAATAGGTGTAACTCACTCTAGAAAAATGCAAATGGACTGATTTCAACTTTGTTGGAGAGCTAACACATATAGGAATACACCCATGTATGTTATGTATAAAGTTTTGTACTACATAAATACAGAATGAGAAATAAATTTCGGGATAGTGTACTGTGAAAGTGCAGTTTGGAAAGGTTCTGGCTAAGGAAAGACTTGGTATTTAAGCATGTCCATTGTGACCCACCTCTCTTTCCTGGGAACCCTCCTATGCATGGTTTACAGTTGATTTACACTATTCCAAAGATGTAAATGCTAAAATTTGATGATTTAGGAATTTGGAACTACCTTTACTAAGCTGAGATAACAAGTATATAGAGAATTATAAACTTTCTTCTAAAAGATGTCAAAACTATAAATAAAAGAATCAAGTCTTGTAAAGAGAGAATTTTAAGAATTTAAGTAGAATAATAATCTTCAAGAGTTATATGAAAGTCATAATAATAATATATAAAGAACCTATAATAATATTTTGAAGTACATTAATGTATTAATGGAATGCTAAGAGTACAAAGAACACTAAGAGAAAAAGATAATACTAAGACATCCATTACCTCTTAGGAACACTAGGAACTCAACTTGATAACTTTGGTTGCTTAATATGAATCATTTATGAAAATATTTACTATGAGATTTACATGATATTATCCATGTTTCATGAAGTGAATTATAGTAATGTGAATGTATGGTGATGAGTTATGAAATGATGAGGGTGAATGATTGATTGCCCATGATTTATTGTGATTACATGATGATATGCATACATTCATTTTCAAAGGAAATAATAAAAGTAAAAGCCTGGGAAATTAGCAATGAAAGTCTGGAAAAGTGGACTCGAGCTAAGCTCACTCTTAACCATTGAGATTACGACAATGGAAAGAAAATAAAAATTAAGTCTGAAAAAGTAGCAATGAAACTATGGAAAAGTGGACTTGAGCTAAGCTCACGGCTTAACCTCCTAAACCGTTGAGATCACGGCAACGGAATGAAAACCAAAAAGGTTGTGGCGACGGCCACGGTATGAGCTCATTACCCTTTAGGGTGGTCTAAGGCATTGATGCATTCATCCCGTGAGTAATTAAGAAATATGTTGATGAAATAAATGAAAGATGATGATCACTAAACAAGTGAATGTTGAGGATGATTAATCATGAAATGCATGCAGCTCCTAAATGATTATTGCTTATTAGTGGTTTTAAATGATATGCTTATATGTATGCTTGATGAAATACTGAATGGATATTTCTGCTAATGTTCAAGATTAGTTTAAAAGTAACTGCACTTCGGCTAATCACGTTTGTGAAAGTTTGATAATTGAATCCTTACCTGTTCACCTTTTTATAACAAACCCGAAGTGACTGGGACGACAACGATGACACTTTTAGTACAAGTAGGAACTCCTACTGAGAAATCATGTATTTCTCACTCCTATGTTTATTTTCCGTTGTCGTTACCAGAGACAAACGTGTCCACCTAAAGCAACGAAGCTGTAGCTGAGGAAGGAGGTAGCGCGTGAAGATTTCAAACTTTTCAAGTAGGAGCATTCCGAGCTTTAGTTACATTATAGTTTGTGAGAAACAATTAGTAATAGTAGAACTTATATTGTTATTTGTAATAACTTATCAGTATGATATATGCCCTGTTGTAACTTATGTATTAAGTGATTATATTTCAGTTTATGTGATAATAGTTTTACACTTAGTCTCTTATTCCGCTTATTTAATTAAGTGCGCAATGTAACTTGATTATTATCTATAAAAGCGCTATGTATTTCACTTCTCGTTACAGGCTTAAGTTTTCGAAAAATTAATTTATTTAAAGAAAAAAAAACTTCCACTATTTTTCTAAGTTAATTTCAAAAGAAAATAAATGCAAGGCATAAGTGACAACTAATAGAATCCAAATGTGAACTTAAGCACAGTGGGGTTCTATTAGGGTGTTACAACTCACGACAGCTTGCATCAAATTTTGGCACCGTTGCCGGGAAAGTCGTGCTATTTGATTCTTTTTGCTATTTTTATAATTTTATTTTAATTTTCATATTTATTTATTTTACTTATTTTAATTAATTTTTATTTTTCTTCTTAGTTTTAACTGCTGCCTGTTTTTAATTAAAAAAATAAAAAATATTTAGTTTAATTTAATTTTAATTTTGTTCATTTGTTCTTTTCTTTCCTGGTGTATTTGATTGTTGCTATAATTAAATTTTATGATCCTTTGCCTTCCTAGTTTTTCCATATTACCGATTAATCCGGAAATTGAGAAAACTGCCAAAAGGCTCAAGAAGGTCGCAAGGGAGAGAATTAATTTATCAGGAAACCCCTCTTCTTTTGATACAACTAAGGAATTTGATAATTTTTCTTTTTATTCTCTTGAGCTTTCTGATCCCACTGCTAGTGTTTTAGGTGACATGGCTGAAAATAACAGGACCTTGAAGGAGCTCACTGCCCTAGACTTGAACTACCAACCTTTGGGGATCATTTATCCTGACTAAAGAGGTGACTGTGAGCTTAAATCAGGAATCCTACACCACTTGTCCAAGTTCCATGGGTTAGCTGGGGAAGACCCACATGAACACCTCAAGCAGTTTTTGCGTGATGATGAAGCCTTAGAGGGTAACAGAGGACCAAATCAAGCTAAGGGCTTTTCTGTTTTCCCTTGAAGGAGCTGCAAGGACTGGTTCTTTTACATCCCCCATGGAATAGTTGATAGCTAGGCTAGCATGAAGTGCATATTTTTGGAGAAATTCTTCCTAGCTTCCATAACAGCTTCCATCAGAAAAGATATTTATCGCATTCAACAGCTGCAGGGTGAGTCTCTCTATGAGTATTGGGAGAGGTTCAAGAGATTATGTGTCAGTTGCCCCCAACATCAGATTTCAGAGTAGCTTCTCATTCAGTATTTCTATGAGGGACTGCTGGTTATGGAGAGGAACATGATTGACCCTGCTAGTGGGGATGCCTTAGTTGACAAGACTCTTGCTGCAACTAGAACTTTGATTGAGAACATGGCAGAAAACTCGCAGTAGTTTGGGTCCAGAGCTAGTAGTAGTACCCATCATGTGGGTGAAGTGTTTTCAGTTGAGAGCAGTAGGGTAGAAAAGAAGTTAGATGAACTGATAGAGTTTCTCAAACAAATAGCCTTGAATAAGTTGAGACAGGCTCCTTCACCTCAGATAGCTTGTGGTATTTGTTCTTGTAATACCCATACTACTGATGTATGTCCACGGCTATAGGAAGACCCTACTTTAGTTTCTGCTAGCAATGTTCTCCTTAGCAGACCTCAAAATCAGAATAACCAGCAGGGGTATGATCCTTACAGCAACACATATAACCCAAGTTGGAGAGATCACCCCAACCTCAAGTGGAACAACTCATCATAGCAACATCAAAAGTATGTTCCACCCCAACAAAGACAGCAAAGCAACCCCTATGTCTACCAGCAACCACCTGTCCCACAACTTCCTAGCCCTTAGCAGCCTCTAGCACTACTTGTCCCTCCTGCCCTTCAGATGCACCATGGCAGGAGATGATGAAAATGATGATAGAAACACAGAGGAAACACGAATAATCCATGCAAGAGATGAGAAATGCAATTGTGAGGCTTGAGAATTCCTAATCCCAGCAGGGAAGTGCATCTACCATTCCTTCTCAAATGGTTCCCAATCCCAAGGGGAACGTTTCTGCTATTACTCTGAGGTCCGGTACAGTTTCACCTGAGGTTGCTAGTCCTTCAGAATAGGTTGTGGTTGAGAGTCAGGAGGAGGAGACAATTCAATCAGAGGTGCATCAAGATAAGCCTGCATCCCAGTAAAAGGAAGCAGAAGAGCAGGTAACAAGACTAATTCAATTGCCCTTTCCATAGAGAGTTACAAGACCCAAGAGGTCCAATGAGTTGGAGTTGTAAAAAGACCTCTTGGAGACCTTTTGGAAGGTAGAAGTCAACATCCCTCTGTTGGATGCAATTAGGCAGATTCCCAAGTATGCCATGTTCTTGAAAGATTTATGCACCAATAAGAGGAGACCATAGGGTAGTGAAAAGGAGAAAGTGACTATGGGGGTGCATGCTTCCTCCATCATCATGCCAGGCAACTTGCCACCTAAGTGTAAGGACCCAGGCATGTTCAATGTTCCTTGCACCATTGGGAACCTGCAAATCAAGTAAGCCATGATTGATCTCGGGGCTGGCATTAATGTTATGCCAAAATCACTCTATAGGTCCTTACACTTTGGGGAGCTCAAGCCCATCGGGTTGACAATCTAGCTTGCTAACCGTAATACACAAAGTTAGAGGGGTTACTAGAAGATGTCCTGGTCAAGGTAAATGATTTAATATTCCTTGCTAATTTTTATGTGATTGAGATGGAGAATGACACTGATGCCAACCAGCATACATTAATCTTAGGTAGGCCCTTTTTGAAAATTGCTAAAACCAAAATTGATGTTTATATCAGTGTGTTATCCATGGAGTATGGGGACTTGAAAGCCCAATTTTGTTTGTCTGATGCCATGAGATTCCCCCTTGAGGAACACTTTGTGTTTGACATTGATGTCATTGACTTCCTAGTGGAAGATGCATGTGGTATTTTACTTTGTAAGAATCTAGATCCTCTCTTCTCCACTTTTTCTTCTTCCATGGGATATGATGCACTTATTGTTTTAAAATGTCCCAAGTTTTCAGATACAAGTACACCTCCCAGCTAGCAATCATCAGTTTGCTTAGTGCTCCATGACCAATCCATGTTGGGTAGAAAGCCCTGTAGAGGCGGTGGATCTTGCTGTATGAACCCCAAGCAAAATAGATGGCTGGAGAGGCAAAGTCTAGATGGAAGGGACCATTCTTGGTCAACCATGTGCACCCTAATGGTGCAATTGAGTTAAAGAACTCGAAGATGGTTCGATGCACCTTTGATGAGCACCGGCTAATGTACCTCTATGAGGTCCCAACAGATCTAAGGGCTCAGTTGGCCTATCTTTGGGTTGAAGCTGCACACCCTCCATGAGGGTCCTGACCGTCCAACTTAGGGACATTAAAAGTGCTAGGTGGGAGACAACCCACTGTGAGGTTTTTCTTTACTTTCCCTTTTATTTTTTTGTATTTTATTTATTTTCATTTTAGTTTTGAGTCTTGCATCATATTTATTTTTATTTGTGTCCTACACCATTCCTTTGACACCTTAGAGATCACATGTATAGGCTCACATTACATGCACCTTATTGACTTGCTTGGCATTAACTTTATCTTGTATTGCATGCTTGGTGGATTCATTGTTGTTTGGATTGAGTACATGCACTTTGACCTGTGAAATTTTGAGCCTCTTTGATCGGACTATCATGTGCCATACTTATTTTTTCATGTGTGTTTCCCTTTTTGGATTTTCATTCTAGAAATTGCTTAGGGTCTTGTTTGAAAATATGTTTCCATATGCATGCTTGAATATGATTGAGGCATTTTTCTTGTTTTTAGCCACTTGCCATATACCCACCATTTGCATGTTACCATTGTTTAACCTTTTTGAACCTTATTGCCCATTCTTTTATTTTAGCACATCCTTAGCCAAAAGTGAAAAACCATGAACATTCCCAACCTTTTAGGCTTAGGAGAGTATTTGTGCAAATTCTTATATGTACTTGAGCATAAGTGTGGGGGAGAGCATGAGAACATACCCTGGTTTAAGTGTGGGCGGAGGAACAATGTGTACAAAAACAAATTCAGCAAGTGCACACTAATACAAAAAAATTCTAGAACAGTTTAAAAAAAAAATCTTCTGGAAAAGTTGGTTGAAGGTATGCCACATTGTAAAAGAAAGGCCTGCAATTATGTTAAATTGGACAAAGTATACCATTAGGCACTTGTGCTCTTTGTATATGCATTTGCTTTCTTTTGACTAAAGGTTTAGCTCACTGGCCTATATAATTACCTACCTTCACCTAAGCCCCATTGCAATAAAAGGTAAGTCCTCTTGATTCAGTATGCGTGTGTATATGACAAAATAGAGAATGAGACCCATGGCAAGCCTATGGTAATGCATTTTCATTTGAGGTTATTGAGTGTGCATCTTAAAGCACAAACACTTGAGTAAATGAGTGACAAACACTGACCATGGGAGGATTTTTGTGCTTGATCCATGCATCATATTTGAATTCTACTCTGTGTACTTTGTTCTTGTTCATGCCTTGCTAGTTGAGATCCTCTTTCATTGTTGGTGTGAAAGCTTATTACTCGTATCTCTAAGTCCATTGGATTGGCATATTATTGTTTTTCAAGCATCATACATTTTTAGAGTTAGTAGACTTAAAAGTTCAGTCTCTTTGCTGCATCTATTTGAGTCTCTTGCATGAGGACATGCAATTGTTTAAGTGTGGGGGAGTTTGATAGGTTGCATTTATGCACCCATTTTCCATCCTAACTATGAATATGTTGCAATTGTTTTGTACTTAATTGTTGGTTAAATTAATGAATTTGCACTTTGTCCTCAGTATGCATCATAGGTTAATTTCATAGCTATTAATATTGTTTTTAGTGCATCATCATTTTTTGGATGTGCTTTGTGCTTTTAACCTCTTTGTGGGAATGTTGTTTGCTAATAGGAACTTCCAAGTTAATGCACTAGAGCAGAAAAGGGAATTCATCAGTATTGATGACTGCCCAGGCGGTCAATGACTACCCAGGCGATGAACAAAAGGAGCAGAATTTCAGCAAATCATGCTGATGATCGGCTAAGCGGCCATTATTTAAGTGACCAACGTCAATGAGACATAATTTTTGTAGGCTGAGCCCAATTCTTAATTAATAACCTATTAGGTCACAAGAACAAAAAGGGAGGTAGTAGCTTGATACTCTCAAACTCTCTCTCTCTCACACTCGCTCTACTTTCTCTTTCTAGGTTTAGGAGTTCTCAATTGTTGTTTAGAGTTATAAAATTTTGATTGTAATTTGGCTTCTTCTTCCAATAAAGACTGTGACACTCCCCAATGGAGGAGTAATTTCTTTACCATGTGCAAGGATTACTGAAGATTAAGATTGTTCTTGAGGTTCCCAATATTATTTCCAATTCGTGGTTGGTTTTCTTTCTCTCTTGTATTCTCTCTTTAATACTGGTTGTGATGATTATTACAATTGTATTTTTGAGGATTGTCGGATATTGTGTTCATTCGTATGCATAATTGGAATTCCTTAGGGGTACTTAATTGATTGATTAAATTACATCAAATTGGTAAGGGATTGAAATTAACTCCGTTAGAAATTAGGTTGCTGTAATTGGTAATTAGACTGGCATAAGTTCATAAAATCATGATTATGAATTGCTAGTTCATATGTTAGCCAAACCCTTAGTAGGAATGCGATTGTATGACCGCTAAGTAGAATTGCATCATTGTTGTGTGATAGCATAACTAAAGAAAGTAACCACCGCCATGAGTTGATCTTTTGAACTGATGATTGAACAACTCTTAATCTAAGGGAATCCTTGTGCAGGTAATTCTTCTAATCATATTTTCTCAATTTAATTTTGCTTTCAGTAATTCCAAAAATCCCCTAATTTCTTGAAACAATTAGAACACTTCCTTGTGAGACGATATGAGTTGTGCCTTTTGCTATATTTTTGGTGCAACTTAGCACTTGGTAAATTTTAATTTGTTTGTGAGTCATGATAGCTCGCATCGGCTATGCTATCGTCTACCCAGATATGTGTTAGGTCTACTCCAACACTCAATATCATGGCAAAACATCCAACTTCCCACATTAAAGTAAGGTATGTAACGCCCCGATTTTTCTGTTAGAGTGAAAATGACCAAAATGTCCCTGAGGTCATTTTCAGCTCGGAATTCAAGGAAAGCCGGTTCGGTAGTACTCGAAGGGCAAACTCAATGTTGAAAGGGGATTAGATGACCTGTGTACCTTCCCGGGATCGAAAATCTCGTTTTTCAAGTTTTCGGGTCAAAATGACCAAAACGCCCCTGCGGTGTTTTACCCGTTTGCAAGTGCCGGATGAACCCGAAACTTCTCCAAATGGTTTTAAAAGGCGTTTTTATGTAATCTATGACCTCAGTTTTAATTTTTGAAGTCCCGGGCAAAATTAGTGCAAAATTACGGTTTTGCCCCTAGTTTCGTGTTTTTACGCTTAATCACGTGATTAAGCAAACCTAAGCAATATTAGGCTCTAATAGAAGGTTAATTAATTTCCTTAATTAATCTTGAGTCAAAATAATTTATTAAAGTTGATTAGAACCAAAAAGTACTTAATTACAACCTAAAATCATATTTTAATTTCAAGACACCTAGTCATAGAATCTTAAATAGTGTTTTCTCTTTCCAATTCCTTAAATCATGGAATTGTGTTACACATTGTTTATTCACAAATGAGTTTTAAATTCTTTAATGATGTATGAGCACTCCTAAACTTGTCATAAACTCCCTAAATCACATTCTTAGTTGCCTAAACTTAAGCTTAATCATTCCTAACCTTGTACCTAAGCTAATACACATCTAAACCTACCATTAACACACAATTAAATGGTCAAAACTCACCCCCATTCTGCTGTCCAGACCTGGCCGTGAGCTTCCCTCCCCATTATGCATCACATGTTCAATTTTTCAACACTCCAAAGCCATACCTGAAGTCACATACACTATACCTTGTCATAACTTTCAATCAAGCTTGATTTTCCAAGTAAATAACTAATTAAAATAGCTCATTTTCTCCATTTATTTGTGGCTGGAAAAGTTCCAGCCACGCATTGTTTCTAGAAGCCTAATTTCATAAAAATTTGATAGGAAATTAACTCACATCAAGCCATACTTTGTAGCATAGCTTCCATACTTCAAACCATGCTTGAATGACCTTGTGTAAGAGATATTTGCCTCTCCCTTTTCCCTCCAATACCACACGGCCACTCCTCCCTTTGATGAGCTCCATGGCTTTGTTTTTCTATAAATAGGATGCTTGTGATAGCCTTGTTGCACCTTGAAGCATTTGCTAAGTTTAGAGTTTTAGAGTTGTCTTGCTAGTTCTTTTCTTTTCTCTCAAAATTCCAAGAGAGTTCTTCCTTTCTTTTCATCTTCATCTTCTTCATCTCTTCATCTCATCATCATCTCTCAACCATCAAACACCACCCCAAAGCTTTGAACCATCATCAAACCTCTCAAACACCACACCTCAAACACAACTTCACCCAAAACACATTTCCTTTCTTTTCCTTCCTCTTTGGCCGAATCATCACCACCATCCTAGGAGGTGTTGCTCATCTCATTTCCATCTTCAAGTCCAAGCTTTTACCTTCATCACAAGGTAGGGATTTGTTTTCAAACTTTATTTTGCTCAAGAAAGTGTTTTTCTCTAGTTTCCTCTTGGATTCTTTTTGAACTTTCCTTTGTTTTTCCTTTTCTTTTCATTTCGGCCTCTAGGCCCTATTATGAGCATGATAGCTTGATGATGAGAGTTTCTAGATGATGACATTGTGTTCATCTCAAAGAAACCTCTAAAGCTTGAGTTTTCCTTTTCTTGTAACTTCATCTATATGATATCTAGCTCACATGGTTTTTCAACTTAAGAAAATTAATCTAAGGATTTCTAAAAGCTCAAGCCTACCCTTGTCAATCTTAAAATTGGCCGGCACGTTCTAGAGATTTTTCTCTATATAGGGGTTTTGGGTATTTAATAAAGAACTAGACGTAGTTTAACTTTCTTTCTCTTTTATATGACTTTCGGTTTTTGTGTTGTGATCTTTGAGATATTGTATTGGGTTGTTATCTTGTTAAAGTCTTGAATGAGCTCTAGTTAATCATAAAATGAACCTTGCATCATGTTTACTTTATGCTTTGCATATCATGTTTACTTTCTTGCTATCACTAAACACTAAGATAATGAATGAGCTTGCATTATCATGTTTATATTTCAAGCTATGCATTATCATGTTTATATTTCAAGTTCTCACTTAATACCAAGACAATAATGAGTTGCATTCATATTTACTTTGTGCTATCACTTTACTTTCTAATGGAACCGAAAATAAGTGCATAAGCATGTTTATTTTTATGTCATCACCTAATTGAACCTAGAGCTCAAAGACTTTCCCATTGTTGTCTCAACAAAGGTCTAACAATATGTATTTTCCTTGGTTCATATTTCGGCCCTAAGAGGTCTTGAAGTTTCTAAGTATTTGAGACTATGTTTTATAATTTTTTCCAAGCTTACATGAGTTTAAGGAATGCATAGAACTAAGTTTTATGAATTTAGGACCTCTTGAGATAAAGATAAATTGGTCACTGCCCTCTTAAATATTCTTATGACTTTAGATGTTAATATTGTTTATAAATGAGTTTTGAAAGTTTAAAAAGAGTTCCAAGAGAAACTAGTATTTTATGGGCTTTAGAAATTATGTTTTATGCCTTTTATGGAGAAGTATATTTTCAGTTCTTCCTTGCTCTTTACTGCCACTGCATGTGCTGTTTTAATGATGATAATGTGCCTATGTTTGAGTAAAAATAATGTTAAGACTCACATGTGAAGGATAGGATAAGTTAGGAACTAGAAAAGAATTAATTTGAGAGTTCTAGATCCTTTAATTATGTAATTTTCTGGATTCTGTCCAGCAAGGTTTAGATTTGATAATCATGGTTTTAAATTAGCTTAAATGTGTAGGAATGACTTATAATTGGTTTAGGACTTCATCTTGAAGCCTTAGGAGCAAACTAAACTGAGAAAGGGTCATTGTTGTGACTTCTAGATACCCGTAAAGTTAGGATTTCAAATTCTATATCCTTGAGGTTTAGAGATGTTCTTGACCATAGTGTGAGATGAGAAATACTTAGTTATAACCTCATAGGTTCCCAAGAGACTAGGTTTTGATGATCAATAACTTAGAATGTGAGTTAAAGACTTTAAGGGTCTAAACCGTAATTTCTAGAACCCCATAATCACACAAATATAAAAGCTGTCCAAATCTGTATAGTGCTGTTTGGATAGGTTCTCGAGCATAAAAATTAGTAAAACTTATTAGTTGTGAACCTATAGGTGTGTAAGAGGTTAAGAATAATACTAGAACTATTAGCTTACAAGTTTAAGACTCAAAAGAACCAAAGCATAACATACTATAGGTTTATAACATAATAAGCTTGGGAGTTTGTATGAATGATTGTCTAAGGTGTGATTATGTGATAATGTATATGCTATGGTTTTATGTATACACTATGAAGAAGTTTCATGTGATGATGTATATGCTATGAAAAAGATTTATGTGATGAATAAGATGTATCTATGAATTAACACTTTATGAGAACTTAAATGTGACACAACACTGAGACGCCTTCTTGGGTGACACCGATTTAGCCGAGCACCCCCAAGAAAACAAATCCGTGAGGGTATTGACATAGAGCTTGCCAAAGCGGACAATGCTACAATGCACTAGTTGCTAGTAGAACGTTTCAAAGAGGAAATGACCCTAAGAGAGGTGATCCTTAATTTGCCCCCTAGCCCGTACTTTAAGTCGGGAATTATGTATGTTACGCTTATCATAGGATAAGTAAGAACTAGTGATGACTACTTAAGGTATGAGCTCATAACCTAGAGATGTTTTAGGGTGGCCTTATGAGATGAAAGTTAAAGTTAACAATGTCACATATACTATACTTATGCCAATGTTATAATGTTTCTTAGTGATTGGTTTACCTTTATGATGCATTCATATCATTAGTATATTTCATGCTTAGTTATAAGACGCATTGTAAAATATGACGGACCTTGGATAAATAACACTTTAGAAAACTAACTTAAAAAGAATTTATATGCATGCACACCTTTTTAGAAATAAACCCAAGGTTCCTGAGGATGTGACGATGTCACCTAGGTAGGGATAACCCTACTGAGAATTCTTTTAGAAAGATTCTCATTCCCTCTCTCTTTTCTTCCGTCATATCTTTTGATGGCGACATTCGTACTCTTTATCGACACCCCGGTATGGGAGCTGCACCATGACCTGGCACTCGGGTCATACCATTTTGAGGGTCTCTGCACGGTTAGAGTGTTCATGTTTATGGGACGACCCTTCGCGAACCCAGTCCCGAGTTACTGTTTTACCCCGACTGCTCCTTACCGTCATAACGGGATTTTTGAGTGAGCTAGACCACGCGATGAGCAGATTCTCCGCATGGAGCCCAAGACATCAGCGGTACGCGACTACCCAGAGTATGTGCCTCATACCTAGTACTCGGAGACGGACCCATCCGAGGACCCGCCATCACACATGTACAGTTGGAGCTCCAGTCCCGCTCCCCCACTGATGAGGGCTGGGAGTGAGGAGACGGTGGTCCAGCCGAGGTTGGCTCGTCGGCCATCTATGCGCCCTCGCAGCGGTGGACACGCCCCGATGATGCGCTCGACCACTCCCACCGAGATTCGTCAGTGGATCGACTCGACCCCACAGTACTCAGACCAGCAGGAGTAGACATAGGAGGGGTAGTAGTTAGTGCACACACGCCACATAGTTGAGGACAAACCTTCTTTTGTATATGAGGTTGTCTACTTTAGGTGCACATGGGTATGGGTGTTGTTTCTCTTGTATTTGCTTTTTATGATTTCCTTGTATTGCATTTCAGTTGTATTCCGCTTCCCGATATATTAAATAGTCCTGCCCTTTGGGTAGGCACAGTATGTATATATATATATATCTATGTTTCAGTTGATGTCTCCATGATATGATGTGTTTCTTTATGCTTTGCTTATATGTTTTGCTATGCTTCCTCTTAAAGATTCGTGTGTGGCTCTCACTTTGATTTTAAATTCCAAAAAGAAAAATTTTACCCATATTTCCGCTAAGTATTTTCTAAGTAAAAGATGAGACCAAGAGGTAATATTCTAAAGATTAACCTAAGTATATACTAGTAGTCTTGGGTTAAGATTTAGGGTGTTACATTATGGTATCGTGAGCGATTCGATTCTCATGGAGCACGAGGATTGGGTGACTATGCTTTATAAGCATGATACGATAGTTATGTCATGTGTAGTGCTTGATAGAGATAAGCTGTAGGAATAGAGATGCATGACTTCTATTGCTTGCAAGTGCCATGGTAACTAGCTCATTTTGCATGGATATTGAGCCTAATCAACTTGATGTTCATTGTTTCATGTGTTTAGGGACCAATGGCACCGCGACGACGGCCTAGGACTATGCCCGATGCTGATCAAGACAATGCGACTGCTGCTGCTGTCCGTCGCATGGCGCAAGCCATGGAACGGATGTTCGACCGAATGGACCAACAAGCGAATGTCGCTCCTGTCCCCCCTCCTCCCCATGCTGTTGAGACGGTGGAACAAGCCCGCTTCGGCGAGTTCCGCAAAGCGAACCCGCCGGTGTTCCGAGGGGTAATGGACCCCGACAAGGCTGATGAGTGGATCAAAGACATGGAGAAGATCTACTCTGTCGTTACCTGCTCAGAGGAGCAGAAGGTCACATTTGCTGCTTTCATGCTGAAGTCCGACGCTGAGTTTTGGTGGAACGGCACAAAACGTCTGCTAGAGGCTTCTGGAACTCCTATTGACTGGGAGCTGTTCAAGACTTACTTCTACGAGAAGTATTTCTCGGAGTCCATAAGGAATGCAAAAGACATTGAGTTCATGCAGTTGACCCAGGGAGGGTCTACTGTTGCCCAGTACACTGCGAAGTTCGAGGAGCTGATCAAGTTCTCTCGGGTGTTTCAAGGGAACCCCGATGAGGTTTGGAAATGCGTTAAGTATGAGGCCGGTCTGAAGGCGGAGATGAACTATGCCATGGCCCACATGGAGATCAGAGACTTCCCAACTCTGGTCAACAAATACCGAATTCTCGAAGAAGGGCAAAGGAAGATGCAAGCCATAAGGGCGGAACGAGCTAAGGGGCTCGGACCTCAAGCCTCGAAGTTCAAACCACAGTACCCTTCAAGGAATCACTACAATCCCTACCAGACCAACCAGTTCCGACAACAACAACAACAACAACCACCGAGAGCTCCTGCACACCAACAATCCAAGCAACACCAATGGCCATTGTTTCAACATCAAGGCCCGAGGAATTTCAACAATCAACCCTGTGGACCGGGTGGACCCCGGAACCACAATGGAAGACCAAGTGGAGCCAAGAACAAGGCACCACAAACCCCTGCTGCTTACCCCAGAGCAACATCTGCTGACGTCTGTCCCCAATGCGGGAAGAATCACGGGAATCGCCCATGCTTAGCCGGTCAGAATGTATGCTTCAAGTATGGCAAGCCTGGCCACTATGCAAAGAACTGCACCGGACAAGGGACATCGAACCAGAACCCCCGACCACAATACTGAGGAAGAGTCTTTACCCTTAATGCGGAAGACGCCAAAAAGTCCAAAGATCTCATTGAAGGTATGTACGAAGTAAACGGTAAACCCTTAACTGTACTATATGACTCTGGTGCTACTTATTCTTTTATTTCACTTGCTAGTGTCGAGTCCTTAAATCTAAGAGTCTCTAAACTTCCTTTTGATCTTATTGTTTCTACTCCTACGAATCGCTTTGTTAATACCTACCGTTGTTGTTTAAATTGTCTCTTGTTGTAGAAAATAGGTCTTTTATCATAGATTTAATTTGTTTACCCTTAAAAGACATAGGCATTATCTTAGGCATGAATTGGTTTCACGCCAACCGTGTGATGTTAGATTGTGGAACCCAAACCATAGTTTTCCCCTCTCCTCCCAAAAACATCACTCAACCCATTAGGCTGTACCTAAATTCAATAGAGGTCTTCTGTAGTGGGGAGAAAGCTAAGGGATATGTTCTCCTAGCCGCCTGCGATGTAGACTTTGAGCAGAACCTAGGTGAGATACCTGTGGTGAGAGACTATCCCGAGGTATTTCCGGATGAAATATCCGAGTTCCCTCCCGAGAGAGAAGTTGGATTCTCCATAGAGTTGGTTCCTAGAACAGGACCAATCTCTATAGCCCCGTATAGGATGTCACCTTTGGAGCTAGCAGAGCTAAAAACCCAGTTGGAGGAGCTGTTGGAAAAGAGTTTTATAAGGCCGAGTGCTTCACCTTGGGGCGCTCCAGTCTTATTTGTGAAAAAGAAAGACGGAAGTATGAGGATGTGTATAGACTATAGGCAGTTAAACTAAGTAACCATAAAGAATAAGTACCCGTTACCTAGGATTGATGATCTTATGGACCAATTGAAGGGAGCCATAGTATTTTCTAAGATTGATTTAAGGTCCAGTTACCACCAGATTAGGGTTAGAGATTCGGATATTCCTAAAACCGCCTTTCGAACTCGGTATGGACACTTTGAGTTCAATGTGATGTCGTTTGGTTTGACGAATGCTCCCGTAGTTTTTATGGATTACATGAATAGGATCTTTAGGCCCTATTTAGATCAATTCGTGGTTGTGTTCATAGATGATATTCTCATCTATTCGAAGACCTACGAGGAGCATGAGCGTCATTTGAGGCTAGTTTTAGAGGTGCTAAAGGAGAAGAAGTTGTATGCGAAGCTTTCTAAGTGTGAATTTTGGTTAGAGGAGGTAAAGTTTTTAGGACATGTTGTGTCAAAGGGTGGCATAGCTGTCGACCCAAGTAAGATAGAAGCTGTGATGAATTGGGATAGACCAACCTCTGTAACTGAGATTAGAAGCTTTTTGGGTTTAGTTGGATATTACCGTAGGTTTATCAAAGGATTTTCCCAGTTAGCCCTACCCTTAACCAAGCTCACTAGGAAGAATACCCCATTTGAGTGGAGCCCCGAATGTGAAAAGAGTTTCCTAGAGCTTAAGGAAAAGCTCACCTAAACCCCAGTTTTAGTTTTACCTAACCCCAATGTACCCTTCGAAGTATATTGCGATGCTTCTGGCAAGGGTTTAGGTTGTGTGTTGATGCAAAATAGGCAAGTGGTGGCCTATGCGTCCAGACAACTCAAGCCTCACGAGGTAACCTACCCCACCCATGACCTAGAACTAGCAGCCATCGTGTTCTCTCTAAAGATGTGGAGACACCATTTGTATGGTGTAAGGTTTGAAGTTTTCTCCAATCATAAGAGTCTCAAGCATCTCTTTGATCAAAAGGAGTTGAATATGAGGCAAAGAAGATGGATGGAATTCCTCAAGGACTACGATTTTGGCTTAAGTTACCACCCCGACAAGGCTAATATAGTAGCCGACGCCTTAAGCCGAAACTCGTTACGTCTGTCAAGTATGATGGTTAATGAAGTTGGGTTAATAGAACAATTTAGGGATATGAATCTTGGGATGTCTATAACGGAGAATGGCATCGTGATGAGTCATCTCACGATGACCAGCAGGTTTAAGCAAAGGATTATGCTTGCCCAAAGAGAAAATGAGGACTTTATGGAGACAATCGAGGCAGTTAAGGCTGGAAAGTTGAAAGGTTTTGTACGAGGCCCCGACTGGTTATGGAAGTTCGAGGGGCGAATCTGTGTGCCACAAGATGGCGACCTCCGAGAGAAGATCTTGGAGGAGGCTCACAAGAGCCATTTTGCCATCCATCCTGGTACTACCAAGATGTATCAGGACTTGAAAAGGATGTTTTGGTGGCTCGGATTAAAGAAGGATATGGTTGCCTGGGTGAGTAAGTGTTTGATCTATCAAAAGGTTAAGATCGAACACCAAAAACCCTCTGGCATGTTGCAACCCCTGTCAATCCCCGAGTGGAAGTGGGAAAGTATATCAATGGATTTCGTGACAGGATTGCCAAGGACCCAAGCTGGCCACGATGCCGTATGGGTAATCGTGGATCGACTGACTAAGTCGGCTCACTTTCTACCTATTCGAGTCACATACTCGTTGGATAAGTTGGCTCAGCTTTATATCCAAAAAATAGTAAGGTTGCATGGAGTACCATCGACGATAATCTCGGATCAAGATCCGCGGTTTACGTCACGTTTTTGGGGAGCCTTTCAAAAGGCGTTTGGTTCAAAGTTGTGCTTGAGCACTGCTTACCACCCACAAACGGATGGTCAGCCCGAGAGGACAATCCAAACCCTGGAAGATATGCTGAGAGCCTGTGTCTTAGACCAGAAAGGAAGTTGGGATAAGTACATGCCTTTGATCGAGTTCGCGTATAACAACAGTTATCACGCGAGCATCGGTATGGCACTGTACGAGGCGTTATATGGAAGGAAGTGCCAATCACCTTTGTGTTGGTACGAGCCCGGAGAACAAAGTGTCTTAGGACCTGATGTAGTGAGGGAAATGACGGAACAAATCAAGAAAATCAAAGATAGAATCTTAACCGCTCAGAGTCGGCAGAAAAGCTACGCGGACAAAAGGTGCAAGCCCTTGGAGTTCCAAGAAGGAGAACATGTATTTCTAAGAATCACCCCCACTACAGGAATAGGAAGAGCCATGAAAGTTAAAAATTTGAGTCCCCGATTTCTCGGTCCTTTTGAATTCTTCAGAGAATCGGATCTGTAGCATACAAAATAGCCTTACCACCCAATCTGTCAAACCTTCATGATGTCTTTCACGTCTCCCAGTTACGTAAATATGAGTCCGACCCTAGCCATGTCCTAGAACCAGAGCATGTATAGTTGAGGGAGGACCTCACTTTCAATGTACCACCTACGAGAATAGTGGATCACGGAGTCAAGCAGTTAAGGAACAAGTCTGTTCCTTTGGTGAAAGTGGCGTGGGGACGAGACAAGTCGGAAGAATACACGTGGGAACTGGAATCAGAGATGAAGTCCAAATATCTAGAGCTTTTCTAAGATACGAATTTCGAGGGCGAAATTCTTTTAAGGAGGGGAGTAATGTAACGCCCTGATTTTTCTATTAGAGTGAAAATGACCAAAATGCCCCTGAGGTCATTTTCAGCTTGGAATTCGAGGAAAGCCGGTTCGGCAGTACTCGAAGGGCAAACTCAATGTTGAAAGGGGATTAGATGACCTGTGTACCTTCCCGGGATCGAAAATCTCGTTTTTCAAGTTTTCGGGTCAAAATGACCAAAACACCCCTGCGGTGTTTTACCCGTTTACAAGTGCTGGATGAACCCGAAACTTCTCCAGATGTTTTTAAAAGGCATTTTTATGTATTCTATGACCTCAGTTTTAATTTTTCAAGTCCCGGGCAAAATTAGTGCAAAATTACGGTTTTGCCCCTAGTTTCGTGTTTTTACGCTTAATCACGTGATTAAGCAAACCTAAGCAATATTAGGCTCTAATAGAAAGTTAATTAATTTCCTTAATTAATCTTGAGTCAAAATAATTTATTAAAGTTGATTAGAACCAAAAAGTACTTAATTACAACCTAAAATCATATTTTAATTTCAAGACACCTAGTTATAGAATCTTAAATAGTGTTTTCTCTTTCCAATTCCTTAAATCATGGAATTGTGTTACACATTGTTTATTCACAAATGAGTTTTAAATTCTTTAATGATGTATGAGCACTCCTAAACTTGTCATAAACTCCCTAAATCACATTCTTAGTTGCCTAAACTTAAGCTTAATCATTCCTAACCTTGTACCTAAGCTAATACACATCTAAACCTACCATTAACACACAATTAAATGGTCAAAACTCACCCCCATTCTGCTATCCAGACCTAGCCGTGAGCTTCCCTCCCCATTATGCATCACATGTTCAATTTTTCAACACTCCAAAGCCATACCTGAAGTCACATACACTATACCTTGTCATAACTTTCAATCAAGCTTGATTTTCCAAGTAAATAACTAATTAAAATAGCTCATTTTCTCCATTTATTTGTGGCTGGAAAAGTTCCAGCCACGCATTGTTTCTAGAAGCCTAATTTCATAAAAATTTGATAAGAAATTAACTTACATCAAGCCATACTTTGTAGCATAGCTTCCATACTTCAAACCATGCTTGAATGACCTTGTGTAAGAGATATTTTCCTCTCGCTTTTCCCTCCAATACCACACGGCCACTCCTCCCTTTGATGAGCTCCATGGCTTTGTTTTTCTATAAATAGGATGCTTGTGATAGCCTTGTTGCACCTTGAAGCATTTGCTAAGTTTAGAGTTTTAGAGTTGTCTTGCTAGTTCTTTTCTTTTCTCTCAAAATTCCAAGAGAGTTCTTCCTTTCTTTTCATCTTCATCTTCTTCATCTCTTCATCTCATCATCATCTCTCAACCATCAAACACCACCCCAAAGCCTTGAACCATCATCAAACCTCTCAAACACCACACCTCAAACGCAACTTCACCCAAAACACATTTCCTTTCTTTTCCTTTCTCTTTAGCTGAATCATCACCACCATCCTAGGAGGTGTTGCTCATCTCATTTTCATCTTCAAGTCCAAGCTTTTACCTTCATCACAAGGTAGGGATTTGTTTTCAAACTTTGTTTTACTCAAGAAAGTGTTTTTCTCTAGTTTTCTCTTGGATTATTTTTGAACTTTCCTTTGTTTTTCCTTTTCTTTTCATTTCGGCCTCTAGGCCCTATTATGAGCATGATAGCTTGATGATGAGAGTTTCTAGATGATGACATTGTGTTCATCTCAAAGAAACCTCTAAAGCTTGAGTTTTCCTTTTCTTGTAACTTCATCTATATGATATCTAGCTCACGTGATTTTTCAACTTAAGAAAATTAATCTAAGGATTTCTAAAAGCTCAAGCCTACCCTTGTCAACCTTAAAGTTGGCCGGCATGTTCTAGAGATTTTTCTCTAGATAGGGGTTTTGGGTCTTTAATAAATAACTTGACGTAGTTTCACTTTCTTTCTCTTTTATATGACTTTCGGTTTTTGTGTTGTGATCTTTGAGATATTGTATTGGGTTGTTATCTTGTTAAAGTCTTGAATGAGCTCTAGTTAATCATAAAATGAACCTTGCATCATGTTTACTTTATGCTTTGCATATCATGTTTACTTCCTTGCTATCACTAAATACCAAGATAATGAATGGGCTTGCATTATCATGTTTATATTTCAAGCTATGCATTATCATGTTTATATTTCAAGTTTTCACTTAATACCAAGATAATAATGAGTTGCATTCATATTTACTTTGTGCTATCACTTTACTTTCTAATGGAACCGAAAATAAGTGCATAAGCATGTTTATTTTTATGTCATCACCTAATTGAACCTAGAGCTCAAAGACTTGCCCATTGTTGTCTCAACAAAGGTCTAACAATATGTATTTTCCTTGGTTCATATTTCGGACCCAAGAGGTCTTGAAGTTTCTAAGTATTTGAGACTATGCTTTATAATTTTTTCAAGCTTACATGAGTTTAAGGAATGCATAGAACTAAGTTTTATGAATTTAGGACCTCTTGAGATAAAGATAAATTGGTCACTGCCCTCTTAAATATTCTTATGACTTTAGATGTTAAAATTGTTTATAAATGAGTTTTGAAAGTTTAAAAAGAGTTCCAAGAGAAACTAGTATTTTATGGGCTTTAGAAATTATGTTTTATGCCTTTTATGGAGAAGTATATTTTCGGTTCTTCCTTGCTCTTTACTGCCACTGTATGTGCTGTTTTAATGATGATAATGTGCCTATGTTTGAGTAAAAATAATGTTAAGACTCACATGTGAAGGATAGGATAAGTTAGGAACTAGAAAAGAATTAATTTGAGAGTTCTAGATCCTTTAATTATGTAATTTTCTGGATTCTGTCCAGCAAGGTTTAGATTTGATAATCATGGTTTTAAATTAGCTTAAATGTGTAGGAATGACTCATAATTGGTTTAGGACTTAATCTTGAAGCCTTAGGAGCAAACTAAACTTAGAAAGGGTCATTGTTGTGACTTCTAGGTACCCGTAAAGTTAGGATTTCAAATTCTGCATCCTTGAGGTTTAGAGATGTTCTTGACCATAGTGTGAGGTGAGAAATACTTAGTTATAACCTCATAGGTTCCCAAGAGACTAGGTTTTGATGTTCAATAACTTAAAATGTGAGTTAAAGACTTTAAGGGTCTAAACCGTAATTTCTAGAACCCCATAATCACACAAATATAAAAGTTGTCCAAATCTACATAGTGCTGTTTGGATAGGTCCTCGAGCATAAAAATTAATAAAACTTATTAGTTGTGAACCTATAGGTGTGTAAGAGGTTAAGAATAATACTAGAACTATTAGCTTACAAGTTTAAGACTCAAAAGAACCAAAGCATAACATACTATAGGTTTATAACATAATAAGCTTGGGAGTTTGTATGAATGATTGTCTAAGGTGTGATTATGTGATAATGTATATACTATGGTTTTATGTATACACTATGAAGAAGTTTCATGTGATGATGTATATGCTATGAAAAAGATTTATGTAATGAATAAGATGTATCTATGAATTAACACTTTATGAGAACTTAAATGTGACACAACACTGAGACGCCTTCTTGGGTGACACCAGTTTAGCCGAGCACCACGAAGAAAACAAATCCGTGAGGGTATTGACATAGAGCTTGCGAAAGCGGACAATACTACGATGCACTAGTTGCTAGTAGAGCGTTTCAAAGAGGAAATGACCCTAAGAGAGGTGATCCTTAATTTGCCCCCTAGCCCGTACTTTAAGTCGGGAATTATGTATGTTACGCTTATCATAGGATAAGTAAGAACTAGCGACGACTAGTTAAGGTATGAGCTCATAACCTAGAGATGTTTTAGGGTGGCCCCATGAGATGAAAGTTAAAGTTAACAATGTCACATATACTATACTTATGCCAATGTTATAATGTTTCTTAGTGATTGGTTTACCTTTATGATACATTCATATCATTAGTATATTTCATGCTTAGTTATAAGACGCATTGTAAAATATGACGGACCTTGGATAAATAACACTTTAGAAAACTAACTTAAAAAGAATTTATATGCATGCACACCTTTTTAGAAATAAACCCAAGGTTCCTGAGGATGTGACGATGTCACCTAGGTAGGGATAACCCTACTGAGAATTCTTTTAGAAAGATTCTCATTCCCTCTCTCTTTTCTTCCGTCATATCTTCAGATGGTGACATTCGTACTCTTCATCGACACCCCGGTATGGGAGCTGCACCATGACCCGGCACTCGGGTCATACCATTTTGAGGGTCGATGCACGGTTAGAGTGTTCATGTTTATGGGATGACCCTTCGCGCACCCAGTTCCGAGTTACCATTTTACCCCGACTGCTCCTTACCGTCATAACGGGATTTTTGACCGAGCTAGACCACGCAATGAGCAGATTCTCCGTATGGAGCCCGAGACATCAGCAGTATGCGACTACCCAGAGTATGTGCCTTGTACCCAATACTCGGAGACGGACCCATCCGAGGACCCACCATCACACATGTACAGTTGGAGCTCCAGTCCCGCTCCCCCACTGATGAGGGCTGGGAGTGAGGAGACGGTGGTCTAGCCGAGGTTGGCTCCTCGGCCATCTATGCGCCCTCGCCGCAGTGGACACGCCCCGATGATGCGCTCGACCACTCCCGTCGAGATTCGTCAGTGGATCGACTCGACCCAACAGTACTCGGACCAGCAGGAGTAGACATAGGAGGGGTAGTAGTTAGTGCACACATGCCACATAGTTGAGGACAAACCTTCTTTTGTATATGAGGTTGTCTACTCTAGGTGCACATGGGTATGGGTGTTGTTTCTCTTGTATTTGCTTTTTATGATTTCCTTGTGTTGCATTTCAATTGTATTCCGCTTCCCAATGTATTGAATAGTCCTGCCCTTTGGGTAGGCACAGTATATATATATATATATATCTATGTTTCAGTTGATGTCTCCATGATATGATGTGTTTCTTTATGCTTTGCTTATATGTTTCGCTATGCTTCCTCTTAAAGATTCATGCGTGGCTCTCACTTTGATTTTAAATTCCAAAAAGAAAAATTTTACCCATATTTCCACTAAGTATTTTCTAAGTAAAAGATGAGACCAAGAGGTAATATTCTAAAGATTAACCTAAGTACATACTAGTAGTCTTGGGTTAAGATTTAGGGTGTTACAAGGTAGCCTCGACACCAACTGAGCATGCTCTGAACTACTCGGCAGTCCACCTCTAGTGAAAGTAGGATAGCCTCGGCACTAGCCAAGCATGCTCTGAACCACTCAGCAGTCCACCTTGAGTGAAAGTAGGATAGCCCGACATTAGCTAAGCATGCTTCTGAACCACTTACTAACTCCAACTTCCAGTTAAAGTCGGACAACCTTGGCACCAGCCAAGCATGCTTTGAACCACTCGGCCACTCCAACTTCTAGTGAAAGCAGTATAGCCGCGGCCCCATCCAAGTATGCTCTAAACCACTCACTAACTCTAACTTCTAGTGAAAGTAGGACAGCCTCGGTGCCAGTCGAGCATGCTTTGAACCATTCGGCAAGTCCAATTTCTAGTGAAAGTAGGACAGCCTTGGCACCAACCGAGCATGCTCTAAACCACTCGGCTACTCCAACTTTCAGTGAAAGTAAGATAGCCTTGGCCCCAGCCGAGCATGCTCTGAATCACCCGGCAACTCCAACTTCTAGTGAAAATAGGATAGCCTTGGCATTCTTTGAACCACTCAGCAAGTCCAACTTCTAGTGAAAGTAAGACAACCTCGGCACTAGTCGAGCATGTTCTGAAATGCTCAGCAAGACCAACTGGAATAGTATTGGCACCAGCCAAGTATAGCAAGACACTCTCCAACGAGAGAATTACAAGATCAAAATGTACTAGGACAATTGCCGAACACACCTGATTCTCGAAACATCCTTGAGTTAAGCACTCTCAAGAGCTATGTGACGATGAGGTATCCACACCTTAGACCACCTCAGTTCAAGACATCCTCCAACTTGCTCTGAACATATTTCCAGACAATGGACACTCTTACATGTACATCGACTCGTCCTCGAATTCACATCCGAGCTCTCCTCGTAGCACAATAAAGACCGAGACATCCCCGGCATATCAAAAGTAAAGCACAAATGTAAAGTAGACAAATTGACCTCTCACAGACTTTGCCTCATGCTTCATAAACCCAGTTGTAATCCCAACTAGGCACCATAGTGTTGTAGGCCAACCTCTACTCGATATAAAACTTTACAAGCCCTAAGCCAATACCTTAGCCAGGAACTCTGCCAAGATCAAGGACTAGGGGCTCCCCCTTTTTGATCTAATGGCACACAACAGTCGAGAAGACACACCACAACCATACTTGCATATTCAGTCAATTCAAGCTCACCCAATGTCCTCAGCACTCATCACCTGACCTATCACCAAAGCCAAGAAATTTGAGCCATCCCCCTGTCGAACTACTAAGGGTCGTTCACTTTAAATCAAACGATTGTCAATACAACAAATAAAGAGGTGCACCAAACTGCGCAAAATAGGTCAACTCATTAGAGCTCAGCATGTTGTCTTCAGCAGACATACCTTGATCATGACTCCTAGGTCATGACACCTTGGCACCAGCTACTCGGCTTATGACCAAGCTCGGGGATTATGTACTAGACTAGAAATATGGGCCAAACACCTCGGCCCAAACCACTGGAGCTTGGCCATGGGTTCCTAAAGATTGGCCAATGGCACCTAGATCCCCCATGGATTCCCCTTGAATTTAGTTGGGGATATCTCTTAAATCCCATATAGGATATCTCTATATCTCTCATTATATCCTATCATTATTGCACCATATCTTATAAATTATATCATATCTCCTGCAAATACAGAATATATCTAATATCTACTAAATCCCAGGAATATCTACCTTATACAGGGAAGATTATCTCCTAACTTATCATAGGGTCATCTCACACTATATAAGGGGCTCTATGCCCCCAAATATCACAAGCTTATTGCATGCTGTTATTTACTACTCTATGCCTATTTCATCTACTGACTTAAGCGTTGAAGTGTCTTTGCAGCTACCCCACCCCCTACATGCATAGATGTTGGAGCAACTTGTACTCTTGTCGTATTTCTAGGTAAAAACATTTGGTTAATGAATGTAGGTAAAAGAGTGCACAAGAAGGTAGGTTGAATCGTGCATTTGCTTTTTCTTTCGAATCTAAAATATTTAACAAAAAGATACTATATCTAGTGGTCTGTTGTTTTAGAAAGTATATCTCTGAAGCAATTTAATAATAGCATAACTTTAAGAACAATAATAAAAATTAAAGCACACAATCATAAAAATTAAGAGATCAGGGAAGAAAGAAATGACACATATATTTCTATACTGGTTTAGCCAACTTGCCTACATCTAGTACTCAACACGTGTTGAGATTCCACTAACAACAACTTTCTCAATAGTGACTAGTAGACAACTCCTATTGTCATGAATCGAGTAGTTTATTCGTAGCCTCTCTAAGTTGAACTGAGTAGTCTTGAACCAGCCTTTCCAAGTTGAACCATAACCTATAGATAACTTCTACTGCCACGTTGCTAGTAGCTCTTCCCAGCCTCTCCAAGCTAAACCATGATGGCTGAAATGCTTCCATCATCATGTTGCGAGTAGTTTACTCACAGCCTCTCCAAGCTGAACCGTGATTAGCAGACTCCTCTGCCATCTCGTTGCAAGTAGTTTTACCTTAGCCTCTCCAAGCTATGTCTCACTCTGATCACTAATGGATCAAGGTTACAAAGGTTATATGTTTGGGTTGTTACTCAAACTAACCTGCACCCATGTTTCCTTATAAATTAAATATTCAATAAAACAAACCTGCGAAACATGAGTGACTTCTTTTTAACATCTCTTCCTAAGAAGAGTATACAAATCATTACAGAACATAGAAAAAAGATTTTACACTTCAAGAAGATTTTTTACATATAATGATGAACAACACATGAAGTGTGGAGAGATTTTTTTAGAATTTTCACTCTTATGTCTTCAATTTTGTCATTGGCATTCAAACATAGCATATCCATTTATATTGGTCTTTCTTCATGACCGTTGCCCTTGATCAAACCTCCAAGTGACATGTGTAGATCATCAATTGTGTCTTGGAACATTAGTCTAGAGAGGTAGGCTGACAAACTTGTCACATTGGTTGCAGAAGTTGTTGTATTGTAGAGGTTTCTGATGTCCCTTTTTCTTTTTACTTTCCGATCATAGTTTTTGAACTCCTCCTTATAAAAGTTAGGATGGTTAACCAATTAGGCAGAAGAGATGACAGACTAGTTATAAAACTGGGTTTAATTTGAGATTTGAATTTCGAATTTCCTTCCATTTCTTGCAGTGTTTTGTGCTCCACAGTTAAGTGAGCTTTTTGACATGCTTAATCAATCCCCTGATTATTTTTTGATCTTCCAGTCTTCAATCTTGCCATTTTGATGCTGTTTGATTCGCGATTGTGAAGATGGTTGACTGAGTAACATGTTACTTTCAAGGTTGGTATGATTTCCTCATTCTTTAGTGTACTTTCTGAAGTCCCATGTTACTTTCTGAAGGTCGTTTCCTTGGGTTTCTTATTCTTGTACTAATTTGCTTCATTCCTTAATGCATGTAAGCGTTCTTTACATGATATAATATTCATTTTGTTTAAGTTCATTTTCTTCCCACGAGATAAAACATGTTTGCACATGCAAAGTGAAATTATCTTCACTTCAGTCCGTGTAATGCACTTTGGAATTTCCCTATTAAGCTTAGTCAAGAAACTTAAGGTAGCCATTAGTCGTTCTTCAAAATATTCACTTTGTTATCATTCAAAACAATAAAGCTCATACTTTCTGAAGGATTTTGGAGCTTACAATGAACTCCAACCTTTTTCAAAATTAAAGGAAATTTATATGAAAAATTGATAAACTACATGTAAAAAAAAATTCTAAAACAAAGGATTAACTTATTAAATCAATTTTGAAATTATAGATCATAATTTTGAAATCAAATTAGTGAGAAATTATTGAAACATAACATTTGAGTTTTAATATTGTAACACCCCGGTTTTTCTACTTAACAAAAATGACTAAAATACCCCTATGGCGTTTTTACACGAGATTTAGTACCGACTGAGCCGGGAAAGATTTCCCGGGAGTTTAAAATGTTTGTTTTATGTGATGCATGATATCTGGGTGGATCCGGGTGGTCCTGGATAATTTTGATGTAAAATTGCCATTCTACCCATAAATTAGTGCATAATGAGCTTAATTAAATGATTAAGGAAACCTAAACGATATTAGGCTCTAATTAAAGATAATTTAATTTTAATTATTAATCTTAAGTCAAAATAATTAATTAAGGTTAATTAGAGCCTAAAAGTACTTAAGGAATTTCAAATTCCATTCTTAGTCAAAAAGCATCTAAGACATCATGTTATGTCATGCCCAAATAGTGATTTTTCTCTCCTGTTCCTTAAAATTAGGAAGCATGTTGGAGTTTGAATTTCAAATTAAACAAGGCTAATTCAAACTAAGTCTGACAACTTCTAATCATGTCTTGAATTGCTAAACACTTGGTTACAACTCCTAACACTCAATTATCAATTCCTAAACTTGTGCCTAACCAAACTTGCCTCTATACACCTCCTAACTCACTTGAAATGAAAATATTTCCCCCATTACAGCCAAGAGGCTGCAGCCTCACCCCCTCTCCCAAAAAAAATGCCACCATATTTAATTCTTTTGTAACCCTAAAATGCCATTATTTACCACTCATTTTTTTGGCAAGCTTTAGTGTCAAAAAAGTTGTCATAAAACTCTCTCAACTCCAAAGCTTTCTTTATACTCTTCTAACTTCAAGAAACTTCTTCCACCACCACCACAAATAACCTTGAATCAGCACACCACCACCCTAAACCACCTCCAAGATACACAACCTTTTCATTCCAAGAGACAAAATCTCAAGCAAAACTCCCCACCCTCTCCACCTTATCTTGGCCGAAACCTTGAGGGCCTTAAGAGAAGATTTTTGTCTTCTCATTCCAACTCCAAAAAGACTAGGTTTTCTTCTTTCCATCAAGATAACATCTTTGGTAGGGTTTTGTTTTGAGTTCTTTTACTTTTCTTTGCTTCATTTTCGGATTTAATGTTGGATGGATGGACTAGTTCTTTTTTTTTTCTTTTCTTTATTTTTTGGATTCGATCTTCCTCTCTTGATCTATATTTTCGGTTTTGGTCTTTCTTTTCTTATGTGTTTAATTTTTGGTTGTAAATAAAGTGTTAGAACCATGACTTGATGATGAGGGCCCTTGATGGCGGTTTTGACATTACCATGTTTAAGGCCTCTAAAGCCAAAGGCTTGATTGCCTAGTTTCTTTTCATTTTCAGTTTTGATATCTCTTTTTTCCTCATAGATTTTCAGTTTTGTTGTTGGTAAAAGTTTAGAAACATGGCTTGATGATGATGGATCTTGAATGATGGTTGTGAAACCACCATGTCTTGGAACTCTAGAACTTAGGGTTCGGTTTTGGCCTCAAGGAAATATAAAGACTAAATGCTTGTTAGTTTCTTGAATGGTTTTCTTTTGAGCTTTATGATGAGTCTAAAGAGTGTGGTTCTGAGAACCAAAATGATTTGAGACTCTAAAGTTCATTATAGTTTGTTTAAGGTTGATTGGGGTTGGGAGTTGTACTCTTTAAAGTCTTAAATGAGCTCTAGCAAGATGTAAAAATAAACTTGCATTCATGTTTATATTTCAAGCCCTTGCATCTCATGTTTAAGTTTTAATGCCTTGCATATCATGTTTATTTTCAAGTTATCACGATAAATCTTGAAGATTAAATAAATGGACTTGCATTTTCATGTTTAAATTCAAGTCTTGCATTTCATATTTACTTTTCAAGTTATCACCTAATCTTAAAGACTTAAAAATGAGCTTGCATCTCATGTTTATTTTCAAGTCTTGCACATCATATTTATATTTCCAAGCCATCACTCTCTAATAATAAAGATTAAGAATAAGGTTGCATAGCATGTTTATGATTTTGCCATCACCTAAAATTCCTAGAGCTCAAAGACTTGCCCTTGTATCTTAAATGAAAATTTTGCTCATGGTTATTTTCCTTGCTAGTAAGCTCAACCATCACCTTATGGTGGGCTTGAAAATGAATTTTTGTTTTGTTCTAAGGTTCAAACTTGTGTCTTGTAATTTTTACAAGAATTAGAAGCTCTAAGGATAGTAAATATATGATTTTTATGGACACAATTTATTTAATGTGACTTTTAGTTTTGCTACTGCCCTAAGGGCCATTCTTTGTATTTTCAAAGGAATAAATTAGTTTTCAAGGCATTTCCTAAGTCTTAAGTTAATTCCAAGAGAAACTAGCAACTAGCAAGTAGCAAAAATGTGATTTTATGTGCCTTTAAAACTCAAACATTTCAGCCATTGCCTTGACATTTCCTTTTCTATTTGAGGCAGTTTGGAAGGGTAAGAGAATGCAAAAGTTGGTATTAAATGTTGTAAAAATTGTTTTTGGCATCCTAGGATACATTAGTAACAAGAACGGGTAAAAGATAGATACATTTTTTGGAAGTTCCTAGGAAATGAAATTTTTGCTACTGTGTCACTAATTTAATTTCTGTAAAATGTTGTTTAGAATGATTTAAACGTGTATAAATCACTAGAAGTTGGTGCGAGAATTCAATTCTTTTATTTTGAGGAAAACTAGAAACTAGAAAGAATCGAAAACGTGTTTTTGAGACTTCTAAAAATTGAGATTTTATATCTACTGGCTTGGTAACTTTGTTTTGGTAAGAATTCTGTTTGAAACTGAATTCAAGTGTAAAAAATTTCATTAGTGGTGGTAAGAATTAATTTTAGCAATTTAGGAAAAATCGGTAATTAAAAAGAGTAAAAATACGATTTCTAGAACCCCAAAACGGTTTATTTTAAAATGTCGCCCAAGCTATCTAGCAACATTTGAAAATGTTTATAAGGTTTAAAGTTAGTGAAAATCATTGTGGTGGGTCCCTTAGATGCCTAAACGAACAAATTTGGAAACTAGGTTAAGTCGGGTGTAGTTTTAACCCGTATAGGACTATAGTGTGATTTCTGATAACTTGGGAATAATCGCATGATAAGTGTCCAATGATTATGTTTAATACGTTGCCCATGTGTGTGTATATTATGTTGATGAGCATAACATGTGCATTAGCTGAGCCCGGTCCTTGATTCCGGCATATACTACGTAGGAGCATGTTTATCTTTTAGTAAAAATGATGATGATAAGTGCTGATGAATGTATGGAAGTAAGAGATGATTATGTGATTTATTTTGGCATGCTATGATTAAGACTGAGCTACTGAAATGCATGATTGATATGTTTGTTGATAGGTAGCAAATTTGGGTAAAACTCCATTTTCAGTCGTTATGCTGCCAGATTTTTCGCCAAATTTGGGAACTTAGAAAAATTCATGAGATTTATGTGCATGGAATGCTATGTGACAAGTCATGATGATATTTAGAAATGTTATGCCCATGCATGCTTCTCTAATTAATATGTTAAGACGAAGGGTGATATAAAACTCATGGAAATGATCTTCTAGACTCTAGGAATTAATGGTTATGAGAGGTAATCCAAAAAGTACCCTTTGGACTCTAGGAATTAATGGTTATGAAAGGTGTTCCTATGCTCCCTACCCTGCACTCTAAGATTCAGGAAATTGCTTATCATAGGATAAGTATAAACTAGTGACGACTAGTTAGGTATAAGCTCATAACCTAGAAATCTCAAAAGAGGAGAGTATTAGGGTGGCCCCATAGAGGAAAAGTATAATGAAATTAAGTCACCTCAGGAAAGGAGTAAAGAAAGACTTCATGTGAAATGATTATGTATGCCATGCTGCATTCATTTAATATTTGTCTCGTATTACATTGCATATGGTATTATCATGCATTCATGATGTAGTATGATGCATCTATGACATCAAGACTCATAACTAAAAGAAACAAACCTTGGATAATGGTATTTAGAACGTAATAAATGAACGATGTATGTATGCTCACCATTTTCATAATGAAACCCAAGGTTCTTGAGGATGTAAATGATGACATGCATTAGGAGGAGAGTACCCTACTAAGATTCTTGTTTAAGTTTCTCATCCCCTCTTTTTTTCTTTTCTTCATTACATCTTCAAAGGTTGATGGCAATATTTTTTATTTACATTGATGCTCCTACCTGGGAGTTTCACTTCGACCTTGTGCACCAGTCCTACCATTTCGTGGGTCGATGTTCAGTTCGCCTTTTTGTGTTCATGTAGCGCCCATCCTCACACCCCGTTACTAGCTTTAGATTTTCTCCTGTTGCCCCTTTCGCCGAGGATATGATTTTTGAGCACGCTCGCCCTCACAGAGAGTAAATTCGTCATGCCCATACCTCTACTTCATTTGTTCGAGCTTACCTTGAGTACATCCCTCGTTTACCACCCTGTTCATCTGAGCCCAAGACAGACCCCTCGAAGGAGTCACCATCCCAGTTTTCTTCCAGAGGTTCTGCCCCAACCATTCCCATGGAGATCGGAGGAGACTATGATGGAGAAGCCACGGTTAAAGGCCTAATGAGAGGAGTTACTCGCCCCCATCGAAGAGCCCGAGGAGTTGGCACATTTGATTGGTTACATCCCTCCCCTTCAGTAGGGGCATCCCTAGTAGTTGATGATGGATCTTATGGGAGTTCTTGAGTATATGCGATGGATAACCTTCTTTTGCTTCTATATTTTGAGGTTATCATACATAGGCGCACCTTGGTAGACTTAGGAGAGGAGAGAGGTCTTTAGTGGTTTGATTTATGTTTACTTTTATGCACTCTGTTTACCGACTCTGGATTACTGTATTACCCCCAACCAGTATTGGTGGGAAGGATATTATGTATGATGTTTATCCTTTGGGTGTGATGACTTTGATTTTATATAACTCCATGGTTGTTATTCATATCCTTCTTACTATGATCCTTTCACGTAGTGTTTGTATATGATATGTTTATTATCCACTTGCATGTGAAGTAGGACGACAACCTTCATTATTTTATGCGAGGCTTATATTTTTATCTTTAAGTTCAACAAAATTTTTATCCATATTTTCGCTAAGTATTTTTTTTCTTCAAATGTAAATACAAGAACTAGAACAAAAGAGTAATAACTAATAATTAACTGGAATACGTCCTAGGCGTATTAAGGTTGAATTATTAGAGTGTTACAAATATAAAATATATTTTATAGTATTTAAATGAAATTTAATAATTAAAATAAAAAAAACTTCCAAAATTATTCTATTTTTGTCTTTATCTCTTTTAGTTAGCCTCCAAATGGTGATTTTCTTTTTGGAGTGCTGTAAGATTAAAAATAATTAATAATCTTTGAAATAGCTTATATTTTCGTATAATGTCAAAAAATATATATTCACATGTAATATTAAAAAATTAATGTGTATGAAAACGTAAAGAGAAATGTTTGTATTTGGTGTAATAATTTATCAAATTGTATTTGGGAAGTATTGTCTTTGGATTCTTGGTATTAAATAAAATCACATTTTCCACAAAAATATCTATTTGTGGATATAGATTATGCTAAAATTAAAATATAAGTAAAGAGTTTAATTTGCATGCACTGATAGTGTAAAATTTTTTTATATTATTATCTAATCAAATCATCTTATTTGCATAATTTTTTAATTAGTGGGGGTAGGACTTAACCACTTTTGCTGGTATAGCAATACATAATTAGATAATAGTGCAAAAAAAAATTTCACATTGTTAGGGTACAGAGATTAAACTCATAAGTAAATTAGAAGCTATGATAACGAAATATTTTAAAATGTTTTTTTAAGAACTAAAATCAAGCAAATACACTCAGTAAGAATTTTTAAAAAAAATTATATACCATTAATTAAATAAATTAATCTAAAATGAATTAAAAATAGAGTTTAATTTTGATGTACCATGAATGTAAATATATTTTATATTATTATTCAATTACATTATTCCATTTTTATAACATTTTAAGTAGTGAATATGAGAGTAAGCTATTATGGCTGATGCAATAGTACATAATTAGATGAGTTTGTAAAAAATCTTTTACACTGATAGTATATAGAAATTAAGGATCCTTAAAAATAATTAAATAATTATAAAAATAAATAATTTAAGATAAATATGATGTTAAAATATTCATTCTACACATTAGATTGATAAATAGATTAAAATAGACATCCAAATATAAGATAAACCAATAATAGATTATAAATACTTTAATATTTGTTTATGATTATTTCTACTAAGTGAACATACATCGTTATATTTATCATAAAGGATTATAAAATTATGTTTGAAAAAAATGCATTCAATGTAATAATGGATAATAGAAAATTATTAAGAAATTGTATGAACAAAATGCATAATTAAAACAAATGCTTTACTTTTGAGTTTGTATTCAAACTTTGATCTTCTTGTATGACTCAGAATTAAATAATTTTAGATAGTAACAATGAATTAAAAAATTATAATAACTAAATGTAATGAATTTTTTAATGCAAAAAAAATTTAAAAAAATGTTAACCTATAATTAAAAGTGGCATTGAATACTCACTATTTGACTTTCACAATAAAAAAGTTAACTTAGTGTTAAAAGTGGTCCGGAAAAAACTTGGGCAAAACCAATAAACAAACAAAATTTATATGAAATACATTTGTAGAGGTATTAAAACTATAATACAATTGCAATTAAAACTTGCTATTGTTAGGAATTAATTACAGAATATTAATTATAGGAAATGTAGAGGTAATAACTAAGCCTAATTAAATTTTTAGAAGAAAGCAGAGGTTGCAACTTTTGCAATTCAGAAGATGAAAAGAGTACCCTTTAAAATTCTTTAGTAGTATTACTTTTAAATATAGATATATGTCGATATGAAAAGATTTTTCAATAACTTTTTAATTATTAAATATTTATTTTTACATTGGAATGTTAAAATGAATAGAATTATCAAAATTTGAAATTTAAAAATGTACCTAATTGGTTAGTATGCGTGGCTGAAATAGGAAGAGAAATATGGAATTTGATCAGCAAAAAATGATGGCAATTATGTGGATACTTTAATGAGAGAGAATTAAAAAAAGAAATAAAAAATTATTTAATTGGCTATCATGAGTGGCTTAAATTTGCCTTGTGATGACTGAACATGTGGCAAAAGCTTTTGGGCAGGAAAATTGAATTGCCATGTGTTTGATGATGACTAATGTTATTATCCTTATTTTACATGAATAAAGAGATATACAATAAACACATGTATTGTAAAATCAATTTTTTTAGATTTATTATTTTATGGTGTTTGCTTGGGTATTTTCAATTAATTGAATAGTATCAAAACAAGTCCTAATATGTTAAATTTTTATTGGTCTTACAATCCATATAAGCACTTAGTCAATATTTAATTTGCACTTTTAAATATTCGAACTTATAATCTTTTTAATTTTTACTTTAACCCCCAAGGTTCAATTAACAAAAACATAAACTTAAGTAAAATTCCTAACTTATCTTTGAGCTAAATTCCTAATTGTCATCACACATCTCCGCCACCTCACTTCCCCCTGTAGCTTCTACACCATCGACAAGTTCCTCAGGAGATGTTCAAAGGGGAAACAAGCAATCAAGTTGCATGTTAGACTGACATTTTGCTAATCTTAGCTCGTGAAAAGCACCCAACTTATTTTGCTAAACCCATGTTGGTCATTTCTTTTAGGAGATATGATATTTGGACACACTGAAATGGACGCATATGCGACACATATGTACAGAAGGAGGGTTGCTATTATTATAGTCACACATATTGAAATCCTACCATGGGGAAGGAACCATTAAAAAAATAATAAAGGAAAATGTAGATAGTTGCACATTTTCCCTTTCTTGTATGCATATCCTTTTGGCATTAAAGCAATTTCTCTCCCCTGAGAAAACTCATTTATGAAAACCCCAAAAAGAAAACCCAAAAAAAACCCTTGACAATTTTGTTGTTGGCACTCCTTTTGCTTCTATCTCATTGATGGAGCTTTAAGGTCGCTTAGATGAGTGCTTCCTTGAGCGAAAAAGCCAGAAGAGGAAGCTTGACCAATCTACAAGGAACAATGCTAGATCTTCGCTTCTCCCAGTGGCGGCACCCACGATGCCCTCCTTTCTGACATCAAGAACCAGGTCTTTATCCTCAACTCCATTATCTCCAGCAACGACTTTGATTAAGCCGCCACCAAGTGCACTATTCATGTGCTTACCGTCTGGCAATTGTTTGAGTGTTGTATAAACTATAAAAATTAAAGCAACATGTGTTTAACATGAGAGATCATTTCCTAGTGACTTTTTATTGAACATCTAGAATCTCGATTGGAAGAGCCTGTGGTGGAGCTTCCACTACTCAGAGTGAAAGGCCTTCCTAAGATTGAGACAAGCAATGCTAAGATGTTTTATAAACTAATTTGTTTGCTAATGAATACAAGGCCTCTTCTGGGGTGATTTGTAAAACCTTCAAAGAGTTGGAATAATTTGGACTGGCAAAATTGTGCCAAGTATTTTTCATTCTGATATACCTTATTAGCCCCTTTCACAAGCACTTTCTTCCATACTCAGCTTCTACCAACTTATTGACTCCAAATAGCAGCTACATTTCTTGGTTAGGTAAAAAGGAACATAACAATGTTGTTTATGTGAGTTTTGGGAGTTGAGTGAATATGTCAACAATAAGTGAGGCTGAGTTTTTGGAAATAGCTTGGGTTTTAGCCATTTTGGCCAAATATGTAAGTGATGTTTGGAGGGTTGGGGTGCAATTGTAGCATAAGCTAGATAGAAGGGAGATAGAGAAGACCAATAGAAAACTAATGGCCAGGGATGAAGGGAAAGAGATAAGAGAGAATATCTTGAATCTAAAGGGAAAAGCTAATCTTTGCTTGAAAGAATGCAGTTCATCTTACTCTTCTTTGGATGGTTTGATTAGTGACATCCTGTCATTGGAATCATCTACGTTTGAAGCTCATTGATTCCTCTACTAATTTAATAGTGTTAACTCATCCTTTAATCCATAGTACAAAATCCAACAACATAAAATTGATGGATGCATACCTCAGTGGAGTTGAAAAAACATAAAAATTGATGACTCTTTGAATGAGATATTTGTATTAAAATTTTTATGTGTGTTAAGTTCATGTGTTGTTTTCTATTTCATTCTAAAGATGATTGTTGCGTAGTTTGGTTGTATTTTGTTTATTGTCCTTCAAATCTTTGGACTTTTATTTCGTAGAGTTTGGATTTATAATATTTATGGTTTTCAACATTGTTCAAAAGACCACAAAACTATATAGGCCAAAATGTCAACAACTTGCTTAGAATGTTGGTAATGTTTTAGATTTTGTTAATTCTCAAAATATTACGATTCTTATGTGAATTTTGGATAGAGAGCAAGTTAAGGGGACTCCTTATTAATAAAGCGGGCCTAATTGCATCACCCATGTGATGCTAAGATGGCAAAGTGACTTAAAATTTTCCTGCACTATGTTGGTAATTAGCTCAAAGATGTTAGTAATGTTTGTTCAAAATGTTGGTAACTTTCTTAAAATGTTGGCAATGTTTCAAACTTTGTTAACTTTGAAATATTAGCATTCTGATGTAAATTTGGGTTACCAAGTAAGTTAAGTGAACTTCTTAGTACTATAAATTGATGAAGGGAGTCTAATTGAATCATGCAAACAATGCTACAATGGCAATGAGACTTGAAGTTTTTTCTGCAATAAATTAGTAATTGGCTTACAGATGCTAGTAATATTAGTTAAAAATGTTGATAACTTGATTTGAATGCTAGGAACATTTTAGATTTTATTAATTTTCGAAATATTATGAATCTGATGTGAATTTGGATTAGCGAGCAAGTTAAGAGGACTTATACTATAAATTAATAAATGGAATCTAATTGAATCAAGCAATACTACAATGGCAAGGGGCTTGTAATTTTTTGTGCACTAAGTGATAAGTAGCTCACTCGTCTTGGTAATGTTAGTTGAAAATGTTGGTTACTTGCTTCAAATGTTGGTAATATTTCATATTTTGTTAATTTCCAAAATATTAGCATTTTCATGTAGATTTGGGTTAGAGAGTAAGTTGAAAGAACTCCTTGTTGTCAAAATCATTTTGTGACTTTAATTTTTTTCCTTTTCCTACTAATGGTTGGTAAATGGCTCAAAACTGCTGGTGATTCTAGTTTAAAAAGTTGGTAAGTTGCCAAGAAATCTGGTATATAATCAAGTCTTTTGATTCTTGAAAATAATAGGATTTTTACGCAAATTTGGATTACATAACAAATTTGAGAGAACTTTTTGATCCCAGAATTGGTGGAGTGAGTTTCAATACAAGAGACAATTAGTGCAAAAATCGTCTTGCAACTTCAAATTTTTCTTATATGAATTTTTTTTTTTACATGAGTAATTAATATTACTTTTGCTACGAGTCATATAAATCAGTCATCTAACTCAATTTCTCAAAAAATTCTCATCTCCTTTAATATAAATACTAATAAGATGTTAGCTTTTTTGCAAGACCGCCAACAAATTAATAAGGATTCACCAACATGAATGAAACACTTACCAACATATATTACCAAAAAAAAAAAATTTAAATCACTTTGATCTTAGAACACAAATTGGATGTCAAGTTGAGACTCAATTTATCAATCCATAGAGTCCAAGTTCTGTATACTAGTTCTCTAATTCAATTTCTCATAAAATTTATATCTTCTTTAACATAAACTTTGTTGAAGGATCACCAACAAATTAACAGAGAATCACCAACATATAAGAAACACTTACCAACGTGTTTCCGAAAAAAAATTTCAATTATTTTAGTCTTGGAACAGGATTTGGATGTTGTGCTGATGTACAATTTATCAATCCATAGAGTCCACGAATCTTCTAAACTAGTTTTATAACTCAATTTTTTATAAAATTGTATCACCTTATATATATATATAAACAGAACCTATTAAGATACTACCTTTTTTTGAAAGATCACCAACAAATTGATTGATAGGGAATCATCAACATATTGAAAATATTCACCAATGTTTTTGAAAAAAAAATCGAATCACTTTAATCTTAGAGCACAAATTGGATGTTGTGTTGAGTCTCATTTTATCAAATCATAGAGTCCATGAGTCCTCCAAACTAGTTCTCTAACTCAATTATTTCTCATGAGATTTATATTTCATTTAATATAAACATAAACTGAGAAAATACCAGCTTTTCTAAAAGAGTATTGCCAACAAATTATTAAGGAATTACCAACATATGTACTAGAAAAAAATTCGAATAACTTTGATCTTGGAGCACAAATTAGATGTCGTGTTAGGACCCAATTCATCAATTCATGGAGCTCATGAGTCCTCTAAACTAGTTTTCTAACTCAATTTCTCATTAAATTCATATTTTCTTTAATTTGAACATAAATTGAGAAGATACTAGCATTTTTTATGGATTACCAATAGATTGATAAAAAATTACCAACATATTGAAAGTAAACATGCATTAAGAAAAAAAATTCGAATAACTTGAGTACTAGAGCACAAATTGGATGTTGTGTTGAGACTTGATTCATCAATTAATAGAACCTATGAATCCTCTTGACTAGTTTTCTAACTTAATTTCTCATCGAATTAATATTTTCTTTAACCCAAACATAAACTGAAAAGATACTAGCTTTTTTGAATGGTTACCAACAAGTTGATAAGAATTACTAACTTATTAGAAGCAGTTACTAATGTGTATCAGAAAAATTTGTGAATCACTTTGGTCTTGAAACACAAATTAGATGTTGTCTTGAACCAATAGTTTTGAATCACTTTGGTTATTAATAGTTGATTCTTAATGAACCAATTGTTTGTACAAGTTCTAGAACATGAGTGCTTTCATACTTAACTAGTGTAAATGGACATGTATAGGCCTCCAAATCGAGCATGGAAGAAGGAATTAGTCCTAGAGGCCTCCAAAATATACAGAGTATACTAGCATTATACATCCTGTATGACAAAAAAAAAGAAGAACAAAATAGAACCACTGACATAATGTACAACATAAGAGGAAGGGTATCAAATGTACCTGAGCATAAAAAAACTATACAAATAAATAGCCAAGGCTATTCCAAAAATAGCATGAAAGAAGCCTACAAAGCCCTTTTGTCCTTATTTTTATAGTCCAATAGTAAGTGATTATGCCTTTGCATTGCTTTCTATCAATTTTTTAATGTCTATATCACTTCCTTCAATCCAAGATTACTTCATTAGACAGCATTAAACCAGGAACTAGGATTTATACTTAGCCAGAAGTTATCCTGTCATATTAAATGCATTAAAACGTGTCACTTTCCTATAAGAGAGTTTATACTAAACACACCAAGTCCCAAAAAACAAAGCGCACTTCCATAAATTTGAACAACATAAATAGATGGTGGGCTTATAAAAAGGAGAATAATCCATAAAATTGGCATTGTTTAGATAAAATTATATATGCTCCTCTGTCAAGTTCTTTTCAATATGTTCCTTCAATTGTTCATTAAGGCTTTACCACCAATAAGTTGTAAGGAAAACAAAATCAATTTCAGTGGTATAAGAAACATAAACCCAAAGACACATAAGAAAGGAAGAGAGAGAAGAAGAAGGAGTAGAACCCCAAGTCAATATCAAAGTCACTAGTATGCTACTAAAGAGTTCCCTTCAAATGTCTACATCACACTTATTAATACTCTCCATGACTTGAACATATTCAAAAGAAATAGCAAAATCATGACCAATGAGATGAAAAATCTAAATTCTAAAATCATGACTAGTGAGATGAAAAATCTAAATTCTAAGACATACAAAACAAAAGCATTCAAAATAACACTAAAATAAAAAGAACACCACCTTTAGATGAGCAGGAGCTGACATAGTAATTTCTACAAAACTCTCCATGTTAGAGATTGTATGGGATTTACATGGAAGTAGTAAACATACTCTATAAAGGAGCAGGACACAAGAGGGTAATAATACAAATTCAATCTTACAACATATCATGATTCTTCCACCCAATCCTGATTTGTTTTTTTACTCCCTAAAGCCTAGCACAGAACCAAATAGTGGAAAACTACTAAATGTGTGCCATATAGCAAATTATTTCAAACAAATTAAAGTAAATATCCATGCATCCACGTACCTAGACTATAGATTAATTAAAGATAACATCAGGAATCATGAATATGTTAGATCTAATTTCAATTATCCCATGTCATCCATGACACTAAAATTAAATGATTACTTCATGAAACAAAGCAGTAAATAAACCAAAAAATAATAATTAGGCTTTAACCCATCAAAGATGTTTGTCGATAAACCAAAAGATGAAAGAAGCTACAAGCAAATAATTTAAAGATGAAAACCATAACTCATTGAATTTTGATTATTTTAGGGAGTATAAAGTTAAACTCACTGGCTATGAAGAAGCTCAGATGGGGTCATTCAAATGTTAGAATATGCACTCTACCATATAAAAGGAATAATCATTTTTCAAGGACCAAGCCTTTGGCTGAATTCAAATTGTACATGAAGATGGGTCTTGGCTAAATTGAAAACCATTAAACCTTAAGGTCAAGAAAAACATAGTAATTGATTCTAAATATTGCCAATGTCACCCATGCTATATAACCAAATGAATAAAGCATGGGAAACTTTTCCCAATCTCTTCATCTAACCTAATCCAAATAAAAGTGAGATTAGATAACACTAATTTATGTAATTATTATTCAATATGAAAATAATGATTTGTCAATTGTAGGTGTTTTACACATACATGGACATTTACTAAGCTTTTTTTTGTTGTGCACAAGCAGATGAATTGGGATTATTGGCTTTAAACTAACATGAAAATAAGAGAATTGAAATGCAGTGATAACCACAAAAACAATATTGGAAAAAAGCCCCAAATTGGTGAGATGCTGACTAATAATCACAAGCTTGTTGATTTGGTTAATTATGTTACGTTATCGCATACTGACCTGTAGCCAAAAGAAGCATGCAACTTTTTATGCTGATGCCTTCCTCTTTAGTAGAAATGTTTCTTCTTTTAAGATCAACTTGCAAATAGTTTGTCCATCTTAATTTGTACCTCTTTACACATCTTAGTAGCCCTTTAAAAAGCCCAAAATTAAAAGTGTCAATCAGAGAGGAGTCTATCAATAGCACAAGTTAGACCTTTGACAATGAAATGGTGACTTTGTAGGTCATCAGCAGCTAAGAACCAGCCATGTGAGTGGTGGCACAACACGGCTAGAGTTAGTTGAGGATGGAAGAAGAAAGAAAAGGAGGCAAAGTTGAGACTTGAAAGAGTATCAGGTTAGAGAAAGGAAAGGGTGAGGTGGTGTGTCCCTCTTTTTTTTTAATTTTTTTTTCCTTTATGAGTTTTTAATTTTGTTAATATATCCACCCAGCATATGGCCTCAAAGTGATGATACACAATAGGCTACTTACCTTCTGTACCGTATGTGTTCGTGTATGCATCCAAATTATGCATCACAATATCATTTCTCTTCTTTTAATCACCAAGTATAGTAGCACTAAACTAACAAAACATGAGTCACCATCCTCCAATGTCTTTTGCTAGAGTGAATTGAATTGAATTAATAAAGTCACCTTGAAGTGTGAAAATTATTGCGGGGTTATTGTGAACACATTCACTGAGTTAGAAGGAGAGTGTGGTGAGTCTTATGAGAGTCTAGGAGGAATTGAAGTGTGATATGTTAGGTATACTTCACTTATGGTGGATTATTGTTGCCAGACCCAAAAGGTTGGTGATGATATTAGTCATCATCATGAGTGCCTCGATGGTCTTAGCTCCAAGGAACTTTGTTCAATGGTTTACGTATGCTATCAGATGAAAACACCGATGAAGGATGAGTTGGAGGAGGCATGAGGTGCGACATAGGGATTTAGCTCAAGTATAGGTTTGAAATTTTACTTAAGTTTATGCTTTGTTAATTGAACCTTGGGGGTTAAATTAAAAATTAAAAAGATTATAAGTCTCAATATTTAAAAGTGTTGGTTAAATATTGACTTGAAATTTATATGAATAGTAAAACCAACAAAAATATATCATGTTAGGACATGTTTCGATACTATTCAATTATTAAAAGTCATCAAGAAAACACTTTGCTTTATTTTAAATCGAAAGTTAAATTACACTTAATATTTTGTCCTTTCATTTCTTAACCTAATTATCGATGACCTATTGCGCTTTTCGGGCCTGTTTGGTTTCATTTTTCAGTTTTTAAATTTGTAGGATTTTGTGAAGGAAATACTGAAAATTGGAATTTATAGTTTTCAGAATTTTCAATATTTCTTTCACAAAATCTAAAAAACTAGAAAACTGAAAACTGGAAACTCAAACCAAATAGACCTTTGTTCTTCCTATATGATAATTTATTTTAATGAGCTATTAGTTATTTTTTAAGCTAAATTTCTATACACTAGTAATATAAAATAATTTGACATAATTCGTATAAATTAAATTCTCTTTTTCTTTTAATTAAGGTATGTGTTTAATTTAGGGAAAAATGTATTTTACCCACTTGAACTTTAGCTTGTGTGCAATTTAGACCGTGACATTTTAAAATGTTCATTCGACCCCCTGGAGTTAACAAATTGTGCAAAATGGCCTTTCTGTTAGAGTGTCATCCAATTATCACTGTTAAGTATCATGTGCCTCTCACATGATCACTTTATGGAAAAAAAAATACCCCCACTTAAATTGAATTTTCCATTCCAACTCGTCCTCTACTCAAACACAGTCACTCCACCAAGGGTTTCATGTAACCATTCTGCGAAATCCCTAAATCCAAATCAAAATCAACATCTTTGAGACTCTTAATACAATTTAGAAGGTGGGATATGTTCTTTATGGCATCACAAGCAATAGTGGTGGAAGAATAAGGAGGACAAGAAAGAGAACAAGAAGGAGAGTGAGGAAGAAAGAAGGGGTTAGGATCAGAACTGGTACCTATTAGAGTTTGTTGAAGAAGACAATGAGGAAACCAGAACACAAGCATTTGTTATTGTTGGATCAAAGTTGAAGTTACAGAAGGATAAAAAAAAGACACAATTTTGGTTGGATCAGAGAAGATGGGAGTTTGAACTTACGGAGAAGAAAGTTGGCTTTCTTTGTCTCCAGAGTGGCAACACATCCTCTCATTTTTCAATGGTTTGAAGCTCGCCATCGGACCGTTGCCGAGGATGCACCGCATCACTGTTGAGTTCCCTCCCCAAGCACCACTCTTTTTACTTCCTTGCCGCTGCAGTGCTGCACTAGCTGAGGCCCCAAACCCTCGCCATCTTGCACCTCCACCATCGCAAGTTCTGCTGCCTCAGATCGTGTCATAGCCGCCATAGCGCTCCTAGAATAAGCCCGTATTGCTATCATTTCCTCCTCCCCAATAGTGCTGCAGATCTATTGGCACTACGCCACCATCTTTCCAGTTCCAGCCATGATAGTTGTTGCCTTCTCTTTATCTTTCTTTGCGTGTGCATGTTTCAGGCCCCCAAATGTATCAGCCAACGGGGGTGGAGTCGGACTGGAAATTTGAATTTAAGTGGGGGCATTTTTGTCCATAAAAGAGATCATGTGAGAGGCAGATGAAACTTAATAGTGTTAGTTGGATAGCATACTAACAAAAGGGCCATTTTGCACAGTTTGTTAACTCCAAGGGGTTAAGTTATACAATTTAAAATATCAAGGTCTAAATTGCACACAAGCTAAACTTCAAGAGGGTAAAGTGCATTTTTCCCTTTAATTTATACGTATCGATAATATAAAAGAATTTTAAGTTATCAACTATGCAATTTTGATAAAGTATAATGATACTAGATAATCATTGGCTAAAATAATTAGCTAGGGATTTAACGTTTGTTTGAATTTTTATTAGTTCATAGTGTAAAATTTTTTTCACACATCAATGTATAAAAATTAAACGTTTTAATTGGTGATTAAAAGTTTAGATTGAGATGAAAGCTCTCCCCAATCTAGGGTCAGGGCATATTTCTCTAGCTCATCAAATGCCTATGAAAGGTATTTACAGATCATGTACTAACAAGGGAAGCTTGAGAATTGAACTGAAGTCATAGTGATGCATGAGTAAAAGACTAGCCTTTGTTGGCGAGATAATTAAACTCTTGACACAACAAGGGAAAGAAAAAAATAAATATTTGTTTGGTCCTAAATATAAGTGGAATTTGATCTCCAAATCTTTTCTTTCAATCTACTACAAAATAGATTGTTAGGTCGGGGTAAAATTAGTTATTGGGTTAGATCCACTGGATTATTAGGTGACATGCGCGTGTGTGTATACTATATAGGATTATTAGTTGACATGTATGATTTGTTGATGTGTTTTTCAAGCAGACAGCTCAACATTTAATGGTAATAAAGTGTGTGGCGTGCATTCATTGTGCAATTTTATTGTACACATAACATTACCATTATTCCTCACAGCCACCTACATCTCTCCTTTTTTTTCCCCGTGTAATGATACACAAACAACAAATTTGCATAACATTTTCACATCGTAGAGTATAAAGGAAGAAAAGGACAAAAAAGGTATAAGAGGGGACAAAAGGGCATATCGTGAAGAACTAAAGAGTTAAATCATGTTAGAGGCCTCTTTCACTCAAACTCTCATTTCTCTGTGAGGGAAACACCAAAAGGAAACATCAAATCACTTCTTATTTTGCTTTTGTTCTCACTCTTACTCTCGAAGGGTTAAGAATAGCAACCCAATCCCATCGCTATTGCAAGCATCCACCACTTCCTTTGCGAGTCCCCTTCTATCATGAATCCTCATAACCACAAACCCACCATGAGCTCTGCCTAGTCCTTACCACCATGCCGCCTCTTCTTCGTCACCCATTGAAGCTCATTCTATCATCTTGGACCAACACCAGCTGTGTAGCCAAGAAAAGAAGTGAGCTTTCTTGCTACCTCATCTTGCCAACCCATAACCACCCCCATAGACCACTAACTATTATGCCTCCCAAGCTCATACTCAGTCTCACTCTCTCAATAGCAGCTTGATGTCAAGTGAAAATAATGCCACCACCAAGTCATTTTCCATTTTGTGCTGTAATGTGCCGCTATTCCTTTGTAAAGCTCTTTCACTTTTCTCCTAGTTCTATTTCTTTACTTACTAGAGTGCAGAACAAAGATTTAGGTTGAGTTTAGTAGAAGAAAATAGTAAAAAAAAGACCTTTCTAGAAAAGAAACAAATAAGCCAAAAAATTAAAGGTTCTATTCACTGATAGGTTGACTTCAATATAGAGAAAATTGTGGGCTTCTTTATGCACATTTGTGCTCAAAACAAATAGACACCTAATAATTTCTTATAGTAAAATTAGGATAATGATTGGGTTTGGTTCTGGTATGAATAGGGTAAACTTTTGACTATTATAGAGACAATTGATAGTAAGTAAATGTTACTAGTATCTCTTCCTTTTATTTTGAGGCATAAACAAAAAAAAATATTGTTATGTTTTGTGATATCTTATGTATCTTCTAGATAATCATTGTACATAAGTTTTACTTAGATTATCTAGGCTTTCCATTTGATTTGTACAAATTGTCTAGCCATTAGAACTAATATGCTGAAGTGTTTATTTTGAAATGTCTAATATGTGAATTTTCATGATAAGGTCAACTAAAGTGTGAAAGTAGTAATGAACACCGTATATGCAATATGTCAATGTTGCATTTACTTTTATCTAAATATCACTACATACTTACCTCATATGATGATCACTACATATTTACTCCACATGAATGTATAAAAAGTATATATTCTCACTAGGCAAATTACCTTTGTTCCAATATTCTATTATAAATGGGTTTTTTTGTTATCTTACATGGCATGCCAGTCTAATAATTTGTGCTAGTCTGGATCCTCAAGAATTCCAAATAGGAGCTTTAGCTTGCAGTTTAATACGACAAAATATTACTTGGTAGTTTTAATAGGAGGCTCAGTTTTGGAATGAAAACTATTTTTAATTTGTTTAATGTTTTGATGATATACTTATAGCTTGTGCTTTAAAGATTCTTCATGATCATGAACTTTTTCATCGTTTCACCTTATTCTATAATTTTTAAATAATAGTATAATTCATTTACTATTTTCAAGGTTTTACAGGGTCCTCACTAAACCAAATACTACTCTCAATTCATATGTATAAAAAGTAGAGACAATTACAAATTTGTTTTTTTGTGTTTGTGGCACAGTTTGAACTATATGTGTTGATTTCATTTAACAATGCTGAGTTTGAAAATAAGCTAAGTTTATGAATTTGGCTTACATGGTGCAAAACTCAGTTTCTTGATCATATGTTTTGTTCTTGTTGATTTTCGTTTGATTATTTTTGCTTTTTCTTTCTACTTCATTTGGTATTTCCTTTTACAAGATTTTTTTTTTATGTTTTCTTTTCAAGATTGCATACTTGGAATCATCGTTGTGGTAGTGCCCCGAAGACCATTTTTCTACTAGTCATGACCTTGGACATGGTGGATAATCAAACAGTTAGCTTATTCTTGATGCCCTTCATTTTAGTTCAATCTTAGGACTATGGAACTTGGCTCTCTTTATAATTGCAAAATTATCAAGACTTGCACATTTTGTAATCTTCTTTGAAATTTATTTGATCCACTATGATGCTTTTATTTTTTATTTTGATTGATATTAACTAGGACTATGGATCTTGTGGTTGCATGGTGTAAGGGGATGAACTACTACATAACAAAAGCATTGTTCCAACAAATTCACAAAATGTTGATATCTAATTCACATATGTTAGGGTTACTATAAATTTAAATTTAATTGAGTAGTCAATTTATAGAATAAGGCCATGAGATGAGACAGAAGAGAGAAATTTATTGTAACCTCTAGAACCCTTCAGAAAGCATTAGAGCTATATGTTTTGAACGACAACAAAAGCAATTTCAAGAAAATATTTTGAGGAATGACTAATGTCTACCTTGAGTTTCTTGACAAAGCGTAACAGGTATTTCCAAATTGCATAACATGGACTTAAATGAGAATAATTTCACTTCACATGTGAAAACATGATTTATCTCATGTTAAGACATTGAGCTTAATATAACTGAACATTATATCATGAAAAATACGTTTACATGCATCACGGATTGAAGTAAATCAAGTCAAGAACAAGAAACTAAGGCACGGGTCTTCAGAAAGTAGCACAGGACATTAGAAAGTATGTTGAGAATGAAGATATCATGCAAAATCTAAGAAGAACGTGTTACACACACTTCAATCTTCATGATCGCAATTCTTTTATCATCATAACGCTCAGATTGTAGATTAGAAGACCAAATTTGTATCAAGGAACTGATATCGCACATAAGAAAGTTCACTTCATTGAAAAATGAGGGAAATTTTGAATTTTGAAATTCAAATGTAAAGTCAAACCTAGTTTCAGACTGGCATGTCATCTCTTTAGCCCCTTTGGTCAACCATTCTAACTTCTAGAAGAAAGAGTTTAGAGACCATGTTCAAAAAGAAGAAAAGTAGTTTATGAAGGACATTAGAAATCTCAACCTTTCAACTGCTTTTGTGAAAAGCTCTAACATCAGACAAGCTACTCCTTTAGATTACGTTTCCAAGACACAAATAGACGATCAACATGTGTCACTTGGATAACTGATCAAGGGCGGCAGTCACAAATAGAGACCATCCATAAATAGAGGTGATGATGAGCCTTTAAGAAAATAGACTTAATGATCACAAGAGCTAAAACGCTGCAAAATCTTTCCCTCATTTGTTCTATGAAGTTTATTACTTCTTGTAATCAGTTCATTTGTTCATAAAAATCTTCTTTATAAGTTCTTAGATTGTTCATACATTCTTCTTAGGAAGAATCATTAGAAAGAAGTCACTCAAGTTATCTCAGGATTATTCATTGTATATTTATAAAGAAACTTCAGTTTAGGTTAGTTTGAGTGGAAATCCAAACACAAAACCTTTGTATCCTCGATCTTGAAGTGATCGGTGTGAAATAACTTGAAGAGGCTATGGAAAAACTACTGTAACGTGATAGTAAAGGTGTTCGTGCTGCTCACAGTTTAGCTTGAAGAGGCTGATGAAAGACCACTCAGTTCAGCCTGAAGAAGCTGGTAAAGAACTACTTGATTTGTGATAGTAGGGAATGTCTATGTAACACCCTAACCTAATACGCTCGAGTTGCATTCTAGTTAATTATTAGTTGTTACGCATTTTTTTTTCAGAAATTAACTTATTCTTCTTTAAAATACAAGTAATAGAAATGCATAGATATCGGTCAATACTCGCATAATAATAGCAATTATATAAACCTCATCATAATATATGTGTAAACCATATCATAATATATCATAACTAGATTAATGTATAATAATCCAAGGCTAAACATAATTATAGCAAAACTAAACTAGTATTCGGTACATGTCCATCAAAAGACTAGGCTACAAACAGGTATAAGGGGATGACAACTATAAAGTTAATGTCCAAGGGAAAGCTATCTCCATGCTTCCACTGCGACCCTCTGATCCTATTCGTAGTGTATCTCCTATGTCCATGTCATAGGGAAAACCATGAACAACGTCATCATCCTCATCTAGAGACGACACGGAAGAAAAGAGAGGGATGAGAAACTCATTCAAGATTCTCAGTAGGGCTTCTAACACAATTGTCATCGTCATCATCCCCAGCCACTTCGGTTTTCATTATGAAAGAGATTTACATTCATAAGGTTCAATTTTAAACTTCTCAAAAATTCTTTTATCCGAAGTGGTGTCTTTTAGCATAGGTCTTCATATCATGAATGCAACAGATATTTCATGTATGCATGACAATACCTTAAGAGCATAAATAACACATGTATATAACACAAGTATACAAATCTATAACACAACATAATACTAGGTATATAAGCAGGAGATAAGCTAAAGAAATAAAGTCACCTAGCACATATCACATGCTTAAATGGGCCAATGGAATAATAATGTAAGATATGTATATGCACCTTTACTTTATTTTCTTATGATTGAACTCTCAAGTTCTTTTCTCAATGACCACCTTCTTACATAATCATCCCAAGCCAACCATCTCACCTTCCCTGGCGATTTTACAATAACCTCCAAAACTCCACCTCACCGATTGCCTAGGATGAGCTCAACTTAACTAGGCATCACTAGATTCAACATGGGATAATAGAAGGGGAACACATCACTTCCTTTCTTTAACTTAACTATCTTATCATGAATATGCACTTCTTTGGATCACCTCTCATAATCATTAATTCTTGGAGTCTAGAGGATTATTTCCATGTGCTTTATGTCACCTTTTATTTTAACATATTAATTAGAGATACATGCTATGCTCATCAATATATATATATATATACACACACACATAGGCGGTGTATCAAGGCTCATCATAAGGCACTTATCATGCAATTCTTCCCAAGTTGTCAAAAATTATGCTATAGTCCCATATGGGTTAAAATCTACGACTCGGCTTAACCTAGTTACTATAATTATTCTTTTAGGAACCTAAGGGACCCACCACAATTATTTCCACTAATTTTTAACATCATGAATATGTTCAAACAATGCTGGACAGGTTGGGAAGTATTTGAAAATAAACAGTTTCAGGGTTCTAGAAATTACATTTTTGACCCTTTTTAGTTACCGGCTTTTCCTAAGATGCTAGAATTAATTCCTACCACCACTAATAGAAATTTTTATAGTTAAATTCAGTTCCAAACAGAATATTAGAAAAAAATAATTTTGTCAAAATAGTAGCCATAAAATTTAGATTTCTAGAGTCTCAAAAACCATATTTTCAGTTCTTTCTAGCTTCTAATCTTTCTTAAGGTGCTTAAAAATAATTTTTGCATCAACTACTAGAAATTTATACACATTTGACTCATTCCAAACATCCCTCTATGGAATTTAGATTGTCAAGACAGTGGCCAAAATTTCATTTCTTAGAAGCATTAGAAAATGGTATCTTTGGTCCATTCTAGTTACTAGTTTTTCCTAGAATGTCAAAAAAAATTTTTGCAACAAGTAACAACACTTTTAACATATAAAATCCCCTCTAAACAGCACCTCACAGAAATGAGAGATCAAAACAGTGGCTGAAAATTTGATTCCAAAATCATTTGAAAATCACATTTTTTTAATACTTTCTAGGTACTAGTTTTCTTTCTTACTTGATTCAAGACATAGGAAACACTTGAAACTATTTTTGCCTCTTTGAATGCTCAAATATCAACACTAAACAAGGAGCAAAACTCAAGTTTCAAAAATAAATCTTCTTCTCATAAAAATACTCTTTTACCATTTTTTGAGTTTTCAAGACTTGCAAAACTTCAAAGGCATAACTTACAAAAGTTCTAAAACACAAGATATGAGTCATAAAATCAAATAAAACTCATTTCAACCCCATTTTTCATGTCATGGCCGAATGCATATCTATAGGTGTAGCCATGATTTAAAATTTTTTATTTGATATCCAAGGATAAGTCTTGAGGTTTAAGGTCTTAGGTGATGACTTGAAAGTAAACATGCTATGCACTTCATTTTTATCTTCAAGATTTAAAGTGAGGGCTCAAAGATAAACATACTATACAAATCCAATTTTATCTTTAAGATTTAGGTGATAGCATAAAAGTAAACATGCTATGCAAATCCATTTTTATCTTTAAGTTTAAGGTGATGACAGTGAAAGTAAACATGCCATGCACTTAATATTTATCTTCAAGATTTAAGGTGATGGCTCAAAAATAAACATGCTACGCAAATCCATTTTTATCTTTAAGATTTAGGTGATAGCACAAAAGTAAATATGAGTGCAAGTTCATTTTACATCTTATTAACTTAAAGCTCAAAACTTTACAAGATTAGGTTATTGTCCCTAATAGATCTTAAACAATAGTGGGCTTTAGGGTCCTTCCAAGAACCTTATTTTTTGGATTCACCGTCAAGCTCAAGGAAATGAACCAAGGCAAGAAACCAACCAACAACATTCCTTTTCTGTTGCTCGATGAAAACCAAAAAGAAAAAAAGGAAAAAGAACCAAACTTTTAGGATCTAGAGGTCATAAACATGGTAGTGTTAAAACTACCATCAAGAGCTCTCATCATTGAGCCATATTTCCAACCATTCTTTCAACAACCAAAACAAACATGAAAAGGACAAAGAGGTATAAAATCAAAAACTGTGAAGGAAAAGTCAACATGAAAATTGAAAAAAAGATTCACAACCAAGGAGTCAAAACTTAGGCTCTAGAGGTCCAACACATGGTAGTTTTACAACCACCATCAAGATCCATCATCATCAAGCCTTGATCTTAAACTTTTATCAACAACAAAGGCTCAAGAATGCCAAATCAAAAAGGAAAAAGGAAACAAAATAAAAAGCTCTAACTGAAAAATGGAGAGGAAGAACACAACATAAAGAAAATATAATCTTGTTCATACTTTCATCATAAAAATTGAAATGAAACAAGGAAAAGAACAAAGAATTCAAAACAAAACCCTACCAAAGATATCTTCTTGAAGGAAAAGGAGGAAGCTTAGTCTCTTGTAAGGTTCTCTTTGGAGCAATATAGCTTCGGCCACAAAGAAAGAAAAGAGAGAAAGGATTTTTCTTGTGTTTTTGAGCTTAGGAATGGAATGGTTATGTGTTTAGGAGGTGGTTTGTGGTCGTGGTGTGGTGGTCTAAGGTGGAGAGGTGATGGAGGAAGAAGTTTTCTTGGTGGTGGAGGAGAAAAAGGAAAGTTGAGCTTGAGAGAAAATATGAGCACTTTTTTTACATAAGAGTTTGGCCAAAAAAACAAGTAGTAAAGAATGAGATTTTTGGGTTGTAAAAGAAATAAATATGATGGTGTTTTGGGGGAGGGCAGCTGCTACCTTTTAGGGCTGTTTGGCATGGAAAAATATTTCATTTCATGTGGGTTAGGGTGTGTGTTAGAGGTAAGTTTGATTAGGTAAAAGTTTAGAGGTTGGTAATTAAGTGTTTGAAGTTGTAAGCATGTGTTTAAGACTTTTCAAAACATGATTAAAGAGTTTCTTGCTCATTTAGTTTGAATTAAATATGATTAAATTTGAAATTCAAATGGCAACACAATTCCTAATTTTAAGGAAATGGAGAGAGAAAATACTATTCACCATTTTGACTTTCTTATGTCTTATGAACTCTTTGATTAAGAATGGATTTTTAACTGTCCTTAAGCAATCCTAGGCCCTAATTAACCTTAATTAATTATTTTGACTCAAGATTAATAATTAAAATTAATTTATCTTTAATTAGAGTCTAATATTGTATTTATTTCCTTAATTACTTAATTAAGCTCATTTTGCACTAACCAGAGGCTAAATGGTAATTTTACAGGAAAACTTCCCGAGACCACCGGGACCTTTCTAGACATTGTTTACCCCTTATAATTGATATTCCTAACCTCCGGGAAATGACCGGCTCCAGTCGGCACGTGATTTTGTGCCAATTTGCCACAAGGGTGTTTTGGTCATTTCGTGCGCGGAAATAACCAAAGTTGAGATTTTCACTCCTATTGTTATCTCTGATACATCTAATCCCCTTTAAATATTAAACTAACCCCTTGAGGAGAGCCTGAGTCAGCCATCTTCGAATTCCAGGCAAAAATGACCTTAGGGGCATTTTAGTCATTTTTACACGGAAAAAATCGTGGATTATAATCTTTGTACAAATTGCTATCTAATCCTTATATAACCTACTCCTAGTATTAAAATATCCTTTTTGGGGGTGGCCGGCCTTGATTTTCAGACAAAAATGACCTAGGGGTATTTTGATCATTTTTGCTAAGCAGGAAAAATCGGAGCATTACAATCTACTTCTTAGAGCTTGGGAAGGCTATTGTAAAGACTATCTAGTTTTTTTTCTTCTCGTATTGAGAAAGGTTAGTGAAACTCAGTGGTTGCTGAGCACTGGATGTAGGTAGGTGTTGGCCAAACCAGTATAAAACCCCTATGCAGTATTTTCTTATCCTTTATCATTTTACTTTCATTGTTCAGCTTCACAAAATATATATCTATTAAAGTTTACCATTTTAGTTTATCTACTACTAACATTCTAATTCAGAAAGTCACTTCTGAATCTTTTAACTGTGTTTCTACTGCACTTTAAGCTTCACGCTTAATAGTCTTTGTTTTAAGTTTCAGTTTCCAAAAGGTTTAGAAAAGAAAAGCACGATTCAATTTCCCTTCTCGTGCGCTTTTATACCTACATTTACATTTCATAGAAAGGAAGAACTATTTGATATAGTAATAATACAATCTAAATGCTTTAACACACTTATATATGGGATTATTGTGCATTCACAACCAAAGTAAATGTCCTTATCATAAACTAAACCACTTAAAGCATAACACCAAACTTACTAGCATTTGGTAAACAACTTATCAGCAAAAGTGTCATACTTACTAGTTGAAATAGTACCCATGTACAATTTAGTCCAACTAATTAACTTGAACCTTTTTGGCTTTCACATAGGTTGTGTCACCAATGGGAACATTATGGTGATGATGCTTTGTTCTGCAGGAGGAAAATATGACCATTGCTAAGAAGTAGAAGAGTCATGAAGATGGAGGAATCTGGAATTAGGAAACCAAAAATCCTAAAAAAAAAAGTCAAAACTCAACCAAATCAAATATGGGAAAAATGAAGAAAATGCAACAAAAGAAAAAGATGAAGAAGAAGTACAAGTAATGAACAGGGACAACAGTGCAAAGGAAGCACAATGGCATAGCAGACAAGGCACGATGGTGGAGGTGTATAGGAAGTGGGGAGGTGGTAGCAAAAAGAAGGAAGAGGAAGGGGCTTGGGATTCAGTAGTAGTAAGCATGACAAGACAGAGGATGAGTGAGATTTAATTAAGAGAAATGCTATGGTAGTCTTTATTTTTTCCTCTATCAATGCAGTCATTCCTTTTCCCTCCTAGGTCCCACACTCTTTGTTTGTCTTTTTCTGCCTCATACTCTACAGTGTGGGTATGTTTGTGCAAATTTGTTGTGCAAGTAGCATTTCTCTTCTTCCCCTTTTTTTATTTTTATTTTTATAGAAACATGAGGCTACGAGCTTTGAAAATCAATAGGCTAGGGGCTACATTGCCTTCCTCCAATCTCTCTTTCTATCTGTTTGTTTTATCAATCAACTTTCATAAATGATGACAATTAATATAATACTTTTAAACTATTGGCACTAATTAACTAAGATAAGCCAACACTTAGTAATCTTAATGTGAAATCAGGACAAATGCATTTTTGTATCAGTGTCAATTTCAGCAACCTTTTCACCTAATGTAAAAGAAAAACCAAAACTTTTTTTTTAATCATAATTCCTTTACAATTTGACCCCTCCATTCGTTACGGATGCTAGAGCCAAAAAATTAAAAAAAAACCAACATCTATTTTCATAAGACTAGATGGTACCCATACAAAAATAATTAGTTTTAAAAATTATTCTTAATTTAAATTTATTTAAATTCTTTAACATTTTTATTTATAATATATTCAATTAAATTTGATAATTATATATATTATATAAAATAAAAGATTATATTCGATGTTATATAGTTATTAATAATGTCTACTCATATCCTCTATGTCCTCACCAAACTTTAGGAAAAATGGGTTGAAAAAAATGAGGAAGTGAAATGATTTTAGGGAAAAAAAATTCCATACTTTCGTATATAAATGGTTAGTTAAAATAATTTTAAATTTATATTTAATCATAAATAGAAAAAGGAGAAGGTGTACTAATTAAGGCTTTAATAGTGGAACATAATTTAAATGATTGTAGATAGAAAAAAAAGAGAGAAATATTGTCATTCAAGCATAAACTTCAAATTAAACAACAAAGCTAAACGTAGTTTTAGTAGTTAGAGAAAGGTAAATAAGGACATTAATACTTTTTAACTTTGTTATGCTTTTTATACTTGGTGGTATATATTTTGGACTTAGAAAATTATTGATCATATTTAGATATTCTATCATTGAAGCTTTGCTCAGCAGGTATATCAAACCAAATTCTTCGTCAATTTTCCTTCTTTAGCTTGATTTTTGATAGGATGATAAACATCTATCTCGTAACAACATCCTAAGAACAACATCATCCTTAAGCCATGATATCAGACTCAAGAGTTATTACTTATAAATTAGCGGATCTTTCTTAATTATTTATAGCAAGATTGATGAAATCATGAAGTAACTAATTCATAATTCTATTAAAATATATAACAAAGAAACAAAACATTTATTAAACACAAAGTCAAGTACAAAAGGAAGCTCTTCTATGAGTTTTAGCACACATCTGTTTTCTATTATATTTACAGAGAGATAAATAAATAAATAAATAAATATATATATATATATATATATATATATATGTATAACTAAGTACAATCAATACAAGCCTCAACCACTAAACTACTACAATTCCAATTTCTTTCATGTAGCAGCCTCACTGTTCTTTGAATCAACTGAAGACGACACTAGAACACATACACACACGTAGGGGTGAGAATTCTAAAATCCTCAGTAGGGCATCCCCAAAATACATAATAAAAACTCATGTCATCATCATCATCCCAGCCACTTTGATTTATTAAGAAAAATGTGATCATGCAACCCATATTAAATATTATTTTTTAGAGTTCAAAACCATCCTTTCGAAGTAGGTTTCTTTTAGTATTCAATCATTGTAAACATGTGTTTCATATCATTCAAGATCATAATACTCTCATAGTAAATAATTCTAAACAAAATAATTTGATATGGTATGAATATGTATATATTAAATGCAGTGGAATGACTTGGTTCATATCATTCAAGATCATAATACTCTCATATTATTTGTGGTCATAGAACTCAATTCCATGCATTTTTCTCTTTTCATCGACATAGCAATGACTTGGTTCATACCAAATGGTATTCATAGTGTATAACACCATACATGGGAAATAGATGTTTATCAGGATTGAGCTCATTCCTATACGTGATCATCAGACTTCATTTTTTCTTCTCTAAATTACACACAGATATGCTCCTAGCTAATACATCTACCGTCTAATAATATCTACAGGGAAATTCCTCTGTTTGCCTTCCCCTTATTCAAAATAAGTCTTATTTTTGTTTTCTCCATATGTCAAAACATGTACAATTGAAGTTTATACATTCTCTATTACCAAATATATGCATCATTCACTTTTCTTTTTCCAAATGCATGCATAAAGCATATATAGGCATTCATTCATAATGTAATCTCAATCATGCCTTATAAACCAATCTTCACTTTCTCTAGCATGCATTTACATGTCATAATTCACATGCTTAATCATTCACAATAAAGTATTCATGTCATACTAGAACCAAAATACCATTATGTCATTAATTCAAGGCATTGGTACAATTACAACACATTGGCATATTTCACCCCTATATGGAAAATTTAGTATTTTTGTCAAACAACTAAATCCAAGGCTACAAAAATTATCCATGACACTTCAATGTGTCCCCAAGATCCTGTAAAAATTTCAGAGGAAAATAAGCTTTCTAACTATGTTAACAAAATTATACAAATTTAGAAGTTAGAAACCCCCTGATTACATCTAACAGTCAAATTTTGTAATTTTATTACCATATAAAATGAATATATAAATTCTTACAAAATTCAGGGTTGGACTTAAATATGTCCTCAACACCTTATAAAATTTTCAAGTCAAAATTCGATCATTTGGTATAGTAACAAAATCAGAAAAATTTAGTATTCCAGAATTTACTATTTAGGCATAAACCCTAACCCTCTCGGTATTTGAATTTTTAAACATAGCAAAATTACTTTTTGAGGCTTAGAAAAATTATTAGAGACACCTTCATATGTTAGCTTCATCATATAAAGCTTTTGGCTCAAAATACAGTCTCCAATTATATGAATAAAATCATACAAATTGAGCTGTCAACTTAATCTGAAAATTCCAGCAGCATGGTTCAAAATTTATTTTGCCAAAAAGAGTTTTCTAATATCATTCAAATAGTCCACCAAATTAGAAACATCAATATCTGTATAATATCAACCAATACAACAAAAAATATCAAATTAAATCAGTAGCAAAAGTATAGAAACAAATTTGAAATAAAATGAGGTTCAAAGATCGGGCTCCAAAGGGTGTTCTAAGAATGATTTGATTAAAAACTGGAAGACCATTTGTTCATCATGGAACTGATTCTGTACCTTAGAAAGCTTACTTGATAGTGAAATAGTGTGCTCTACAAGAAAAAGAGTGAAATTTGAAATTCAAATTTAAAGTCAAACCCTGTTACAGACTGGTATATCATCAATTCTGCTAACTTGGTCAACTGTCCTAGCTTCTAGAAGGAAGAGGTTAGAAACCATGTTCAAAAAGTAAAAAGTAGTTTATGAAAGGACATCAGAACCTCAACTTTACAATAGCTTCTGCAACAGATCTGACAAATAGTCAAGCTACTCTTCTAGACTGCATTGCCAAGATTCAAACAGATGATCAACACATGTCACATAGAGAATTGATCAAGGGTAATGGTCCTAAATGAAGACCATCTATAAATAGAGATGCTATGCTTTCAAAGAAAAAGGATGCTGCACAAGTGCTAAAACATTATGAAAATTTCTCCTCATCTCTTGTAAAAGTTCATGATATCTTGTAATCAGTTTCCTTGTCTATAAAATATTCTTTCTATATTCCTGAATAGTTTATGCATTTTTCCAAGGAAGAATTGTTTGAAAAAAGTCATTCAAGTTATCCCAAGCTATTCATTGTATATTTTAAGGAAACTTGAGTATAGGTTAGTTTGAGTTGCAAACCCAAGCACAAATCTATCTATATCCTCAATCTAGTAGTGATGGTGTGAGTTAGCTTTGAGAGACTAGTCAAAAACTACTTGTAACATGACAATAAAGTTGTTTTACTAGTCTCGGTTTAGCTTAGAGAGGTTGGTTAAAGACTACTTGATTTAGGTTGAAGAGGCCGGTGAATAACTACTTGGTTTGTAACAGTAGGGGTTATCTACTGGTCACAAGTTAGAGCTTGCAAAGGCTACTGCAAAGACTATTCGATTTTTCTTTATTAGATTGAGAAATGTTTTAGTGAAATTCTATAGTGACTGAGTACTGGATGTAGGTAGGTTGGCTAAACCAATATAAAAATATCTATGTAGTATTTTCTTCCCCTTTATCTGTTTTTACTTTCTCAATTCAGTGCTATTATTTAATATCTATTTAAAGTTTATCTTTTTAACTCATCTGTTACTGACATTGTTTTTCAGAAAGTCACTTTTTGAAACTTATAACATTGTTTTCACTGTACTTCAAGCTCAACACTTGATAGTATCCTGTTTGAAGTTTCAGTCGCTAAAAAGAAAAAGAGAAGTGAAACACGATTCAACCCCCCTTCTTGTGTACTTTTCTACCTACTAGTGGCATCAGAGCCTAGCCTTTAAGAGCTTCAGCATTCTAATAAGTGTAGAGGATAGAGATCCAAGGGACAAATGGCACAAAATATTCATATAATGGAAGGACATTTTATCAATAGACTGCCATTCGTTGATGGTAAGGACTATGCCTACCGGAGAGATCGCATGGAGTTATTCATAAAATACATAATTCTTGACTTATAGAAAATAATTCAAGAAGGCAACTATGTTCCAATTAAAGAGGTTCCTGGAACCGATTATGCACCTTCAATATCAAGAGAAGTCCCTAGGAGCAGGTAGGCAAAGTAATGCAAAGCCAAGGTTCAATTAAACTCCAACGCTAAATAACTACTCATGTGTGTACTAAGCAACGCTGAATAAAATAAAATCATTGCTTATGACACAACAAAGGAGATTTGGGAAAGATTGCATATGTTGCATGAAGGTACTGATCCAGTGAAAGAAACTAAGATCAGTATGCTAGTTCATCAATATGAAATTTTTAAAATGACAAATCAAAAAATATTGATGAAATGACCACAAGGTTTATGCATATCATAAACCAGCTAAAGGGACTAGGCAAAAGATACTCTAACTTTGAAATGGTTAGAAAAATCTTAGGAAACCTCCTTACCAAATGGTTGCCTAAGGTTACAGCCATTACTGAGGCTAAAGACTTTCAAACTCTCGGTCTGGATATACTCATTGGTTTACGTTAAACTCATGAAGTTGTGCCCTCTGAAATGCATGGTGAATCCATCAAGAAGAGCAAATCCATGGCCTTGAAGTCATCTTATCAGAAGCTTTGTGAAGCCAAGACAATGAAAGTTACTGAAATCTCTAATGAAAAGGAACAGTCCAATGATGAGATAGAAGAGGAAGATAGAGATGAGCTTTCCATGCTTGTAAGGAAGATGTGTAAAGCTTGGAGAGGCAAGACAAAGAGAAGAAGGGACATTAACATAAGAAAAGACAGAAAATGCAAATTGAAATTGGAAAGCATCACTTGTTATAACTGTAGGGTGAATAGACACTTTAAACAAGAATGTCCAAAACTCAAAGGCCGACAAAAGAAGTTCATGCCCAAAAAGAAAGGCATGTTGGTCACCTGGAATGAATCAGAAGAAGAAAAGGAAGGATCAGAAGATCAGGAAGAGCAAGATGTTGCAAATCTATGCCTCATGGCCGGCTATTCATCAGAAAGTGAACCTAAGGTAAATGACTCTAACTCTGATATTTCCTATGATGATCTTTTAGCTTTATATGAAGAGTTGCTTGAGGACTCTCAAATTCTTTCCTCTCATTATCTTAACCTAAAAAGGAAACATCAAAAAATTATTTTAGAACGTGAAATGGCCAAAACATAAGTTGAGAGTCTAACGCTTGAAAAAGAAGAACTAAAAGGAGAAAATAAAGTTTTAATGTAAAATTCAATGCCTTATAATTTGAAGTCTCAAATAAAAGTAAAAAATAGGGAACATATCAAAGAACCTTAATCTAATGCTTGGAGGTCAATGGCCATATCTTCAAAAAATCAAGTTAGGATATGAAGAGAAAATAGATGAGAAATGAAAGCCAACTCAGTTTAAGAAAGTAAAAAACAAGGTTTCTTGTACCTTCTATCATAAGAAGGGACATGGACCTAACAAGTGCTTCATAAGAAAAAAGTCTATAAAAAAAGTTAGGAAACCTTCTTCTTACAAGACTAACCTAAGAGGACCCAAGAAAGTCTGGCTATCTAAATTGAAAGCTGTGTTTGTTACAGGTTTGCCTAAGAATGCATGTAGAACCCGACAACAAGTAGTACATGGACAGTGGCTGCTTTAGGCACATGTCCGGATCCAGAAAATGGTTCAGAAATCTATGATCCAAAAATCTTGGATCAGTGAAGTTTGCTAGTAGAGGTAAGGCTAAGGTCAAAGGCATAGGAAATGTTGGTAAGGATAATTCCCACCAAATTTCTGATGTGTTGTTTGTTGATGGTCTAGCTCACAACTTGTTAAGTATAAGTCAGCTCTGTGACCAATAATTAATGTTCTTTTTAATGCATATGCATGCAAGATAGTAAATCCCATATCAAGACAAGTCATTTTGTCTGGTAAGAGGCATGATAATACGTATATGTTATTCTTGGATGACCTACGAGATCAAGATGTAAAATGTCTCGCATCCTTCATAGATGAAAAGTGGATATGGCATAAGAAGCTTGGGCATACTCATATGAAACTTATTTCTAAGCTATCTCAGAAAGAGCTAGTTAAAGGCCTACTAAAAAGCGAATTTGACCAGGACTCAACTTGTGATTTTTGTCAGAAAGGTTAGCAAACCAAATCTTCTTCCCTAAACAAACTTATGGTTTCAACCACTAAACTACTTGAGCTTTTACATATGCATATCTTTAGACCAATCAAGACTACAAGTCTTGCCGGGAAAAGATATTGCCTTATTATAGTGGATCACTACTCAAGATTTACATGGGTTATCTTCCTAGCTTCTAAGGATAAGGTGGTCGAAAGATTCAAAGTTTTTGCAAAACGTATTTGTAATGAAAAGTATCCTCAAATCATCTCTATCAGAGCTGATCATGGAGAAGAATTTGAAAATCATATTTTTGAAGAGTTTTGTGAAAACAGGGCATCATTCACAAGTTTTTTGCACCTAAAACTCCCCAACAAAATGGGATTGCTAAAAGGAAAAATAGAAGCTTACAGAAGATGGCTAGGACAATTCTTTTAGAAAGCAGTTTATCAAATAGTTTTTGGGCATAGGTTGTAAACACCTCTTACCATATACAAAACAAAATCTTTCAAAGGCCAATCCTCAAGAAGACCTTATGAGCTTTGAAAGAGCAGAAAACCTAACATTTTATATTCTCATGTTTTTAGCTCATCATGTTTTATTCTTAACATCAAGGACAAACTCGCAAAGTTTGATCCTAAGTCTGATAATGGTATCTTCTTAGGTTACTTTTTTGCCTCTAAAGCTTATAGAGTATACAATAAGATAACGCTATGCGTTGAAGAGACAATTCACATCAAGTTCAAGCAGCTCAAGAAAGACTTTACTAATAATTTTGAAGAACTGGAAGAAAACCTTGAGAAAATAAGTCTTAGGGAAACCTCAGAAATCAAACAGATGAAATCCAAATCTTCAAAATGTAGGCTCCAAAACGTTAAATCTTCAAAAAGCCTGTTCAGAACTCCAAAGCAATCAGAAAATAGTATTTTTTAACATGAAGAAGAGCAATTTGAAGATGAAAAAGAAACTGAAGAACCTCAAAGGTACAAAAACTATAAGGGAGTTTCTGATTTAAAGGCAGTTTCTCATAATAGAGTTCTTGGAGACCTCTCTAAGGGTGTGAGAACTAGATCTCTACCATCGAACCTGAATGCATTGAAGAAGCTTTGAGTGATCAAAGTTGGGTAGATGCTATGCAAGAAGAACTAGACCAATTTGAGAAAAGCAAAGTTTGGACACTTGTTGAAAAACCAAAAAGGAAGACTATTATCAAGACAAAATGAGAGTTCAAAAATAAACTCGATGAAGCTGGCAAAGTGATTAGGAATAAAGCAAGATCGGTTGCTCAAGTTTATATTCAACAAGAAGGAATTTATTATGATGAGACCTTTGCACTAGTAGCTAGGCTAGAAGCCATCAGAATGCAACTTAGTTTTTCTACCTTTAAAGGATTCACTCTTTACTAAATGGATATTAAGTCTACATTTCTAAACGGATTCTTCTCTAAGGAAGTATATGTGAAATAGCCTCCTGGTTTTGAGAGCGAAGACATTCCCAACCATGTCTTCAAGCTAACAAAGGCTTTCTATGGTCTAAAACAAGCTCATCGAGATTTGTATGAAAAACTGAGCACTTTTTTTGCTGAAGAATAGGTTCAAGAGAGGTAACATAGAAGAGAAAACTGGACCGAACCGGCCAGTCCAACCAGTTCGACCAGTTTGACTGGTTTGGAGCTTTTGATTGTTTTTTTTTTTGTTTCAAAGCTTAAATACTGATATCTTGTGGCAATCGCAAAGCAGAAATGAAAAAAATGGAACTAAAAAAGGGCACTGATAAAGATTGTTGGGTTATCCTTCTTCTGTCTTTATCATCGCAGGCTGCTCACCATAAATCTCACTGGTCACTAACAAATATTGCTTTCAAATGCTTTTGTGATCATGTTGTGAGGTTGAAGTTAGAGAAATTTTATATGGATTACATTTATATTTATAAACCTATGAATATATATATTTCGGTTGGACCCTGTTTGAACCGGTTGGACCTCTAAACCTTTAAACCAGTACCTTGATTGGTTTTATGCCCATTTTAGTTTTCCTTTCCTTGGTTTTTACTCTTGATCAAGATAATCACTTTCTAATAGGTCAAATATATGTAGGTGACATTATATTTGGCACCTTTGATCATTCTCTCTGTGAAAAGTTTTCTAAATTAATGCAAGGTGAATTTGTGATGAACAGATAGGTGAACTCAAGTTTTTCCTCAGTATGCAAATAAAACAAAAAAAAATGGAATCTTGATCCATCAAGAAAAATATACTAAAGAGCTTTTGAAAAAGTTTAATATGTATCAAGCCAAACCCATGAGTACCCCTATGCATCCATATCAAACAATTGATGCTGATGAGAATAGTGAAAAGATATCAGAAATTAATTATCGATGAATAATTAGGTCACTTCTGTGTCTTATAGCTAGTAGACCAAACATTCAATTAAGTGTAGGAATTTGTGCAAAATTTCAATTTAATCCAAAGAAATCACACTTAAATGCTATTAAAAGAATTTTTAGATACTTACTAGGTACTACTAATCTCGGCTTGTGGTATGAAAAAGGTACATCTTGTAAGATTATAGGTTACTATGATACTGATTTCGCCGGAGATAAAGTGGAGAGAAAAAGCACAAGTGGTTGCTGCTGCTTCTTTGGAAAAAGCTTGTTCACTTGGTCATGCAAAAAGCAGAATACCATTGCACTCTCTATTATCATAGTTAAATATGTAGCTGTTGCAAACTGCTGCACCCAAATACTGTGGATAAGGAATTAGCTAGAGGATTATCACATGAGGTATTCCAAAATCCTTATCTTTTGTGATAATACTAGTACTACTAATCTTGCTAAGAATCCTATCCAGCACTCTAGATCCAAGCACATCGATGTAAAACATCATTTTATTCAGGATCATGTTAAAACAGGAGATGTTAAGTTAATGTTTATGAATACTGAAGCCCAAGTGTCCGATATATTCACAAAATCATTAGCTGAATATCGCTTTTGTGTTTTGAAAAAGATTTTAAACTTAAAGGTTTTTTACTCTGCATAAGCATTCATGCACAAACATCTCTAGGCACTCTCCTTCATAATTCAAAACTGAAGCCTAAACAAGGAAATCATTTTACAAGACCACAGATCAAATCGAAGATTAGATTTTCAGCTTAGAAAGAAGTAAAAATAATAAAAAAGAAGAGTTAAGGATAAGAAAATGGGGAACATATGGTTTCATGAATTTCAGAACACAAACATGAGTTTATAGGAAAAACATGGTGAAATTCCAATGTCTCAGAAAGTGAAAAATGAAGCTCAGAAAGTAACATCTTTAGAAAGTCATCCTAAGAGTCATTAACCACTCTCTCTGAAGAAAGATAAAAAAAGGTGGGATGATTCCAATCCCATTCTTTTGAGTTTTTTCCACGTCTGTTCACCTTCAGTTAGTCAAGTCCCATCACTTAAATAACCTCCTACTTTGTACACATCATACCTTTGCTATCATTTTCTACCACATGCTTCCTCAACCGTTTCGTATTCTTTCAAACCCTTATTCCTATCAACTATACCACTTATCATCTCTTTCAAACCTCACCTTCCAACCCTCTCTAGCTTCAAATTTTTTGTTCTAACCTCACATACCATCTCTGTAATGGCTAAAGGCAGAAAACTTGACCAATCAACTGATGAGAGAGCTTCATTTCACATGTACGATGATCCTAAAATGTAGGATCACTATGAAAAACACTTCTCCTTAAGAAAGATGGCACCTAGAAAGTCACTGAGAAAGGATATTCATGAAAAAATATCCATTTTGAATGAAGTATTTTCATTTCAAAAATAGGAAGAATATTTGGAGATAAATGAACCAGTCTTCCCAAGGTTAGTTACTGCCTTCTAATCTCATCTGGAAGGAATCTCAACCTCATCCATAAAGACAATAAGAAGAGATTGTGCTATAAAAATTACTCCTATAGACTCTCTCCAAATTCATTAAGGCACCAAATGTTGGAATCATCTATAGTCCTTCACCAAATTGGGCTCACTCCCTAGGAATCAATGAGCGAGATGTTTCAAGGTATCTTACTGATTCCATTATTCACAAGCCAAATGAGATCACTACTGCCATGCTTAGTGCTAGAGCTAGAAAAGTATGTACGGTGATACAATTTTCTATTCTACCTCATATCAGAAGCACAGATGCACTAGCTAGCATGAACTGCATGCTCCTATATTGTGTAATGGCAAAGAGAAAAGTGAATCTACCAAGACTCATTTTGGACTATGTGATCAATACAACCATGAAAGGAAAAATGAAGAACTGCTAGTGTTCTGTATAGGATAGATGATTAAGATGATGTTTTAGGAGGATATAACAAAATTCTTTGCAGTTTCTGATTCTTGAATGGAAATCTTCTTCGGCCCCTAATTTATGCTTTAATTTCTATCTATCTCATCTTACCAATCATATTTTGTCATTTAGAAGATAATATTTCTATTAATTAGTACATACTTTCTCTGTCTCTCTCTCATCTTATGTGGAACTAGTACTTACTTTCATTTTTAAAAGGACAAAATACATTAACCTTGATCTTTTAAGATTTGGTTAAATTTATCTCAACTGCTCTCTATTTGTCTGGGTGATATTGATTTCTCCTTGATACACTATTCACTGTGCGATGGAGGAGGTGATGGTGTGAAATGATTTTACAAACTCAACAGACGTTGATGTAATAATTTCAAAAACTTAGGGATCTTTTGAGCAAATATTATAAATAAAGAATAGTTGAAGTGAATCTCACAAATTTTCATAAGAGTTTAGCTTTATTTTCCATTTTTAAAATTTTTAAATATTCTTTTGGCAAATATCAAATCAGTGATGAGACAAAGAACAGGATTTACCCTCACTCCTGTCTATATATAGTTCTTGTCATGCATGATTTTCAATACTGTAATCGATCCCAGCCTATGCATTATTGTTATCACCGTTAACAGATTCACTCTTGATTAATATTAATGCATACAGGAAATGGAGGAAAGCGTCCCCCAGACTTGAGGACAATGAAAAATAGCAAAGGTCAGAATCAGACACCAAAGGATATATTTTATGCTAATCATAGAGAGTTATCTAAGGAAGATAAAGAGACAGCCAAAGGAACAACCAACTCTGGCATGCTTATGGTAGCACTTATTGTAATTATAGCCTTTGTTGCAGCTCTCACTGTTCCAGGTGACAAGACTAGTGCGTGGTTTGTTGTCTTCATCCTCACAAACACAGTTGCACTATTTGCCTCTTCTGCATCCATAATCTCCTTCTTGTCAATTTTCACAACACCATGGTTCATAGAAAATGAGTTCATCATCTCACTAACTCTAGTTAATCTTGGGCTTGTGTTGCTCATCATATTTGCTGTCACAATGGTTCTGTCTTTTGTTGTAGCCTCCTTTTTGATCTTTGGTCACGTATTCAAGCGGGTTGCATATGTTGTGGTTTCATTGGGTTTTCTATCAATACTTTTGTTTCTTGTTCTTCTGTCTAAATACGTTGATGGTTTACTTAACTACTTCTTCTAGTTTAGATATTAGTTGTCATCTGTATCCAAGTAAAAATAAATTACAAAACCATTTGCCAACAAATCAGTGGTTGTAATTTCAAAAGTTCATCAACTATAGAAGTCAATGAATAGAGATTGAAGTGTGTCAACACATATAACACAACATTCAATGTGTTATTGGTTTGTAGAATTGATTTTGGAGTAAAGTGATTTATGTTTGATAGTTTAATGTGAGAAGTGGTTTTGACAAAGATTACAAAAGTAAGAACCTAAAAGCAATAATATTTCACTTTTACTCAAATTTATTTTGGATTCAAAATCAATTCTAGAATTTGCATTTGATAATTCTTCGGCAAATGCATCGAATAATTTAAGTTGTAACCACAGAAAGTTGTATCGTCTCTCAAGGATTGACGTTATCAAACAACACTTCACTAACAAAATTTTTATGTAGATTATATCAAATTAAGTTGGATTGAAGATAACTCTCAACAAAGAAACGGAATAACAAAAATAAGCTATAAGTGAGCAATAAGCATACTAATGAAATACGTAACGATTTAAATAGAGATAATTCAAGAATCTAAAACACTAGGGGATTGGGGTGGTCTGATTTTTCTTTACACTCTTATGAATTCATAAATCACATGTGTTGGAATTACTAGACTAATGAAAGGATTTTAAGTAGTTGATGCTAATTCCTTAGATAATCAACTCTCCTCTTCCTGTAGAACATGTTAATTCCTTAACTATGCTTCAACAAGAAAAAGGGATTAGGTATGAAATTCAATCCACAATTCACACAAAATTCAAGATAAATTCCTAAACCTTGAAAATCATGAGGTATATCTCTATATCTGGTTCATACATAACTTTCCCAAATTCTGCAAAAATTTTAAATCACTCTATGAACATAATTCATAAAATTTGCACAATAAAAGAAGAGGTAAACCATCAATCTCAGAATTCCAACACTGTAAATTCAAGAATTCAAACCAATTGCAACCATCTCAGATCAAACCCCTAGCCCCTAGCTATAGAGTTTAGCAGCTCATCCTAATAAAGAACAAAGAAAGCAAAAGTGCAAAAAAACTCATAAAGAACCCAAGAAATGGAAGATAAATCTTCAATCTCCACCCTTCCCCTTATTCCCAAGGTGTTCCAATAGCCTCAAAGCTTCCTTTCCTATGTTTCTTTTTGAGTTCCTCTACCTAGGTTTCCCAGAACTCGCGTCTTTTCCTTTATTTAATTGAACTTTTGTGTACAGGTTTTTTCGCCACCGCCTAGGTAGTGATTGTTTAGTACCTAGGCAATGGCTCTCTAGTAGCGACTCTATTTTCACATTTGAGTGCCTGGGTGGTGGATTTTGAGCACCCAGGCTCTCCCTGTAAGGTAACAAGCATAAACTTTTAATTAATCTAAGCTATCTAAAGACGTAAATATAATTAAAATGAAAATAAACTGAAAATATATTTGCTAAATATGCAAAACTCACAAGGACAACAAATCCTAATAAAAAGCATAATCAAAGGTTCAAAATATGCTGATTTTGGACAAACTTTCACATGCACAATTGCACACATAGATAGCACATTAGCATTTTCCTAAAAAAACCAAACAAATTAGAAAATGGACAAAATCAATATAAGTTTGCACCTCCAAAATCGATTTTGGAGTGTCCTACTGATTTTCCAAACACTTTTAAACACACTCAATTGTGTCTTGCAATTTATATAAGTAAAACAAATTTTGTGTTTCAATTTGATGATAATATATAAATATACACACACATACGCACGCAGATATGTGTGTGTGTGTGTGCTTCTTTTCTCCCAACGTAGCTAACTCTTGAAATTCGAGTTGACTTGGGTTGAAAGTTCTTTAACCTAGTATATATTGGGTTTGGAAATTTTCAACACATACAATTCAATATTAGCCAATTTAAGAAAGTAATTCCAACAAATATATCGGGTCATAAATAATAAGAAAGTGAATACGAAATGTCATTTCCACGAGGATTATGAATAAGTACCTATTTAAGCAATTTAAATTTGGTTGAACACGTTACTATTTAGGCAATTGAAATTCAATTGGATTTAAAGAAAACTTAAATGAAAGTAATGAAAAATAAAGAAAAAGAAAGCAAAGAATAATAATCAATGGAAAGCAATGTTAGGAACTAATTTCATCGGATTTCTTGAATTTTGCATTACTTGATATGAATTTAATTTTTTTCCCAATTCAATTACTGATCAAATTTCCCAAACCTTATAACTGCAATTTAATGCCTTAATATTGCAATCCTCTTAGAATAAATTGAATAAATTAATGGCTTAATATTATTCTAAAGGTTTAATTATACCGCAGGTCCCTATCATTTCACTCAATTTCAAATTAAGTCCCTATAATTTAAAAGTTTTTAATTATATATCCCTATTTTTTCAAAAAAAATTTAATTGGGTCCCTACTGTTATCTATCAATAAATTCTTTTAATATAGTCTATACAAAAATTACACATTAAAATATTATAAAATTACAATAAAGCCTCTTACCTCTGTCTTATTTTCCCCAACTTCCCCACCACCTCCTCCTCCTCCTTCTTTTTCTTCTTCTTTTACTTCCATCCCATCTCCCACAATGCCATCCACCTCTGCCATCCCATCTCCTACAATGCCACCCACTTCCGCCCCGTTGCCACCATCGCCGTCCCCGAGAAGATGGAAAGTTTGGCATCAAGATCTCTGGCCTCACCCCCATTCTTATGTGTGCTCCCTTTCTCTCTCTACCTTTGCACTTTCTTGTGCACGCCATGGGCATTGCCACCCATCTTGTCATCATCGAACGCTGGCGGTGGTGGACTAGTTGTTGCACATTGGCTGGCTTCTTCCCTAGCTTCCTTTGCCTAAGCCACCACCCATGCTCCACAATCTGCCTCCTCGGCAATCTGCTACTAAGATCCCTAGCTTCTTACCCAGCATTTCTTTTTATGATTCATAGAACAAACCAATATTGGGGCTTATTATGTGTAGGTGCATTTGGTTGATAGTTCAAAGTTGCACCTTCTGATCCAAAGAATGGGAGGGAAGGTTTTTGGTTTATGATGCTGATGGGTGCTTAAAAAAAAGCTTTCCTACCTTCCCTTTTTGTTAATTTTCTTGAATTTCGGTGGTTGTTTGTGATTTGATTATGATTGTTGGGATGATTTCCTGCTTGTGTCTAGGGTAAGTCGTGGCAGTTTGAAGTGTATTGTGCCTCGACTTTGTAGTGGTTGTGTCACAGCTCATGATGATGATATCAGGAGGGGGCGGGATGGATGAGGAGTAGCGGCAATGGTGGATAAGGAGTAGCAGCGGCAAGATTGGTGGTGTCCCCACGGCTTTGTGGTGGTTGGGTGTCCGTTGCCACTGTTGGCTCTCAGGAGTAGAAGGTAGCACCGACGATTGTTCCACAATGCTTCAACAATTAAATTATTTTTTTAATATAAAATTATAATAAAAGAATATTTTGGGCATATTTTGTTAACTTACACGTTTTTCTAACGGTCATAGGGTCAAGGACCCAATTAAATATTTATTTTTAGCATAGGAATCCAATTGAAAATTTTTAAAATGTAGGGACCTAATTGATAATTCAGTAAAACTATAGGAATTGGCAGATTAATTAAACCCATTCTAAATTTACCCAAGGATGAAAAATAGGAATTCATATAATCACACAAATATGTACTTCCATGCATGACTACTTTAATTATGGCGATTTTTAAATTGGCTTATTTTATAAATTGAATGAGCATTCAATCAATATAAAACCATATAACATTCAAAGAAGTAGCTAATTTCTAGAAAGCACTAAGAATACTAAAAATTGCATAATCAATTGAGAAAGAAAATCAAATCAATAAAATGAATACATAATTCATTCCCTTAAACTACATTGTTTCTAACACTAGAAGAAAATTAACAAGCCATAAGAAAGATGAAGAACACAATATGCTGATGAATCTTGTCAACTAAGTCCCCTTACTGTGATGTCTCTAGTCTCTCCTTAAATAACAATAGAATATTTGACCAAATCCCTTGATTTTCTCATTTTCAAATTAAATCAAATATTTTACAGAGGTTGTTATTAGATATGATGCAATCTTTAAATTTTATCCAAATTTCTTAAATCTTCAAATCGGTATCAAATTATCTTTTCAAATAGTATACAAAAAGTTTTTATTTGCATACCTCTAAAAATATTTATTACGTTGATTTTAATGTATACAAGAAGTGTGTTAAACAACTTTGAATTAATGTAAAATTTTATAGACATGATCTATAATATATTAAATTACAATCCAATAGTTAGTTCTGTCAAAAAGTTATCAAAAGCAATATATATGTCAAATCTTATACTAGTATAAATGGAAATGGATGGTTTCTCATACAAAAGTATCAATATTTTTATATTATTATAACCCATGTATATTTTGTTTTATAAATAAAGAACAATTAATATTTATATCTACTAATAGGGGTATTTAAGTAAACAAAAAGATAAGCATGAAAAAAATTAATAAAAAAATTAAAAAATGGATTAGTATACCTTATATTAATTTTTCAAGGGAAGGATATCTTTTAGAAATTAAAAAAGTAAAAGCATAAAAAATCATCTCCAAAAGAAAAAGGAGTTACACTTAACTCCTTTAATAAATAATCTAAGACAAGTGGCATATTAATAAGTATTTTTTTTATTCAGGAAGACGTCCAGAAAACATTCTTAAAACCATCAAATCTGCATATAGGATGTATGAGTCCGACTTGCGTGCTCTTAGGGAAGAAAATTCTCCCTCCACAGAATATATCTTAATTAATTTTTAACTTTTGGATGTGGTCGGAAGGATGGGAGAAAATAGAAACAAGTAGTGAGATTTGTTTTATGGAGTACAACCTTATTTACTCCAGGAGTATAAAAGGAAATTTTCCACAGGATATGCTTCAAATAAAGCAAGGCGCCATTGTTGACCAATCAAAACGCTACCTTGCCAGCAGTCATACTGCCATACATAAAGAAAAATGTTACTCATGTATCATATCCACAATTAGATAGTCGTGGGTCCTGTTTGAATGACACCTGTACCTCATTAAATAATTGATGAGTTATGAATCAACATGACATGAATAACAAGTAAAGGAACTTTGTGACATAGTGAGAACAGAGAGAAACTCTAAAATGAATGAAACTTGTATTGAATGAAAATGAAATCACCACACTTACTTTACACTATAGCTGAGTTTATATATGATTACACAATAGTTGAATTATGCACGTATCTTATGCTAGTGACAGCTAGCTATAGCTATTAGACTCTAACTGACTCAATTGCATCAATTTGCTACTTATCCTAACCGCCCCCTGTAAACTCAAGGAAGCTAAAGGCTCTACCCTGAGTTTGGTTCTAAAGTGTGGAAAGTGAGTAATATATGTAGCCTTTGTAAGAATATCAATCGTGGGAGCTAATGTGGACTTGCCTCGATTGAACTTTCTCACCAACAAAGTAGAGATCTAATTCAAAATGTTTAGAGCGCCCATGGAGTATGGGATTGGCTATGAACATCACTGCATTAAGATTACCATGGTGTATGGTAGATGGCAGAGTGGCTGGTATACACAAAGCTCAATTAAGAGGCACTTTAGCCACATGATTTCACTGAGGGAGGCTGCTAGACTGCGATATTCTACTTCAATACTTGATCTTGAGACAACCACTTGTTTCTTAGATAGCCATGAGACAAGATTAGCTCCATAGTATATGCAAAAACCAGATATGGAGTGGCGATCATTAGGGTCAAATCCCCAATTGGCATCACAAAATGCCATTTGTTGTAGTGCCGGAGAGAGACTAAGATGTAATCCATAGGTGAGAGTCCTTTTGAGATAACAAAATATGCAGTTGACTACTTTCCAATGGCTAATGAGTGGCTTGTGCATAAATTGGTACGCTTTGCTGACACCAAAAGCAATTTCAAGTCTAGTTATGGTTGCATATTGGAGAGCCCCAATCACAAATCTATAGAGGGTTGCATCTTCAAATGTATCCTCACCCACTTTGGACAGTCAGACACTAGTGGTCATAGGAAGGGAGATGATTTACAATCAACCATATTTAGTTTAGGATATATGTAAGGCACCAGTTTTTGTATGTTGAACTTCAATGCCCAAAAAGTAATGGAGAGGGCCTAAGTCCTTGAGAGCAAAGTGTTTGGAGAGATCAAGGATGAGAGTGTTGATGGTTGAGGTTAAGGTAGCTATTATGATAACATCATCAACATATATAGGGCATAAATGGTGACCGAAAAGGTCACTTTTATGAATAGACTAGAGTCATATTTGGCAGCAGAAAATCCAAGGGATAAAAGTGTTTGGTTGAGTTTGTCAAACTAGGCTTGATAGGCTTTTTTGAGCCTATATAGGGCCTTTTGTAATTTGTAGACCAATGTTTTATTTGAAAGGAAAAGCCTCAGGTTGTGTCATGTATACAGTTTCTTTAAGGTCACCATTAAGAAAAGTATTGTTAAAATCAATTTGATGAATAGGCTAGCCCTTGGAAATAGCAATGTTAAAGACTGTTCTAATGCTGATAAGTTTAATAACTAGACTAAAAGTCTCATGGTAGTCAAATCCCTCTTATTGATGGAACCCTTTGGCAACTAGGCATGCCTTGTATTTGTGAATGGTGTCATCCGGGTTGTACTTGACCCAGAAAACCCGTTTACATCCTATGGGATTTCTCTCTTTTGGTAGGGGAACAAGGGCCCATGTGTTGCTTTTGAATAGAGCATCATATTCTTCTTTCATTGCTTGAAGCCATTTTAGGTTTGTCATGGCTTTCTTGGCTGAATTAGGTTCAATGATTATATGATAGAGTTTTGGCTTGAAAATGACATTCTTTGCTCATGTGAGCATGGGATAAGTATTTGTGACATGTTTTGTTGGCCAGTGCAGCAGCTGCTATTGATGGCTGAGTGGATATAGGGACATGATGAATCCAAAGTGGCTAGGTGACCTATCAGTGTTAGGTGACTTACTAGTGTTAGTGCCAAACAATGTAGATATAGGAGTAGAAGTATGAGTATATACACTAGGGGCATTCATATTTATGAGTGGAATTGTTGGTACAAGAGTAGGGATATGACTTGTTGACCTACTAGAGTCAGCAAAAGTCATTTGTAAGGGCAACAAAGATTCATAAGGGAAAAAAGTTTTATCAAAGTTCACATGGCTAGAGATATAAACTCTTCCAGATTTTCTCAATGATTTGTACCCTTTATGACTTTCAGCATAGCCAATGAACACGCACTTTTCAGACCTAAAAGCTAATTTATGCTTGAGATAAGGTCTTAGGAATCGATAGGCTGCACAACTTAAAGTTCTTAAGAATTGGTAGTTAGGAGGTTTCTAGAAGAAAGTTTGAAATGGGGGTATGTGTTTCAAGATTGGTGTTGGTAGGAGATTGATGATGTGTGTAGTTGATGTAAAAACTTCTCCCCAAAAGTAAAGCAGAGGCTAGTAGTGTTAAACATATCTCTACAATGTGTCTGTGTTTTCTCTCTATTCTATGATTTTGTTCATGTGTATGTAGGCAAATTAGTCTATGAACTATGCCATGTGTTTTAAAAAAGGTGGTAAAGGCTAGGAATTCTTTTGTAGTATCTGACTACACAACTTTAATTTCTTGCCAAGTTGATGTTCAATCATGGTTTTGACAGTGATAAAGGTACTTAGTGCTTAAGATTTCTATTTAAGTAAATCCAAGCACTACTACAAATATGGAATTCCATGACAATCATCTAGCGGTGATTCTAAGGAAGGTTTATTGGTGACCATAAGTTGGAGCATTTCCCTACGGTTGGAGGAACTGTCACTTGGCCGCCCTTAATCCCCGTGAAATTTGGCGCTTAAGCTCTCAACTACTCCCGTGTAAGTCCCTTTCTTTCTCAGTGATTTTGCGTTGCTTATTAGTTTTTCTTTATTTTGCATGTCCCTAATTTCTCCCTTAATAGCTCAATCTATCTTTCCTGATGCGAGCCTCAATTGTGATCTTAGTTCAAGCCTCAAACCCCAAATCTTGGTGCGAGCCTCAGTGCTGCTTTGATCTTGGTTCCAATAGCCACTAATCTCTCAAATCACCAATCCCTCGATCGATGTTCTCTCATTCTCACTTAAGGTCGCTGCCTTCCTCACCTCCCAGCTCAGCAATGTCAAGGTCTCTCTATCTTCCTCACCTCCCAGCTTAGTAGTGTCAAGGTCTCTACCTTCCTTACCTCCTAGTTCAATGGTGTCAAGTAGCTCCTTCCTCACCTCTGAGCTCAGTGGTGGCAGAACCCCAACAACCCTCATTGCGCCTTCTCCAAAACTTACACCTTTGCAACCTATTGCTCATAATTCCTCTACCCCATTTCCTCTATTTCAAATTTCTACTTTCAATTTCACATTTTTCATGTGAGATTTCCCCCAATGTATTATGGATGGGTATTGGAATATTAGGGGCTGTTTGGAAGTGTTTTGTATTTATAGTTTTTTAAAACTATTTTAGAAAACAACTTTAAGATCATTTTTTAAATACAAAAGAAAAAAAAGAAAACTTGTTTGGATAATATTTTTAAAAAACAATTTTTAAAATGGATAAAACAAAAAATTGTTTGGCATCCACAAAGATCATATATAACAACAAAGATCAATACTAGCATCATCCACAACAAAGATCAACAAAGAACAACAGTGAGACACCCACAAGAAAGATCAACAATGAACAATAGTAAGATCAACTTATAACTCGATGTTAATTTACATATAATAACAAAGATCAATGTAGCAAAAACTAGAACTGTGAGAGGGAGGGAGAACTAGAGAGAGAAAGATAGATGGAGGGTCGCGTGTGGCAGATCTAGGCCACGAGGGACGGCGAAGTTGGGTTACTTGTGCTAGTAAAGCTGGGTCTTGTGCAAGGTCAGCAAAGCTAGGTCGCGTGTGCTGTGAAGCTGGGTTGTCAAGTGTGTCGGCCAATCTAGGCTGCTCATGAATGCCGAGCTGGGTCGTGACTGCAGTGGTGGAGCTAGGTTAATCACTTGTGCCAGTAGAGCTTTGTTGCGTTGGATTGTCGAGTGCACTGGTGGAGCTTTGTTGCGCCGGAGGAGTTGGGAAGAGGTAGGACGAGCTTGTGTGGGTGAAGAAGTCTAAGAACAATAAAATTGTTTTTGAAAACATCAAAAATCAATTTTTGGTTTTTTATTTTAAAAACCCATTTTGGGCTTTTCTATTTTAAAAACAAACATCCAAAAAAATAGTCGTCAATCAAATTCTTTTACTCTTTTTTTTTAAACCAAAAATTGTTTTGTAAAACAGTTGCCAAACAGGGCCTTAGATGTGATTATTTGATTCTCATTTAGTCTTAGTTGTTAGTGAATGTCCCTTGTAATATTAATGATTTCCTTTCTTACCATAATTACTGTCAAGCTATTTCTGTAAATTAATATTTTATAGGCATGATCTACATCTTTATGCTTTGCAAGTTTGCATAATTATATTTTATCTACATACTTTAATCTTATGCATAACATTTTTTTAATATACTTTTCCATGCATGTCAGGTCCTATATCTGTTAGTAATTCTAAATATTCAATTCAACTAAGAAGAATTAGCTTAAAGTAGTCCATCAAAAGCTTGCTATGGTCAATGCAAGATGAGAAAGCCATATGATAGCCCTATCCTTATAACACAAAGAAATTGCAGTTTGCTTGAATTTCCATATTCAGAAATGAAGATATGTGACAGTATCTCACCTTCACAATTGCTAACAACATTGTTAGGTCACTGTAAGATATGTGTGTTACAGCCATGACAAAAATGAACCAGTGCAACTGCTCTAGGCCTTCATATGAAACAATAGGTTCATAATCTTGAGCAACAGATCAATTCCAAATTGCCCTACATTACTTTGAAGTAGTAAAAGCTAGTGATAGTCAAACTCGAAACATCTAAGGAAAATTGTTCATGCCTCTTTGTAGGAATTATTATTTATGTCATTCAACATCCTCCTATGTAAGCGTGGGTAGGTACAAGGCATCAATAATTTGCACTCTTTGGAGCTATTCTTTTCTATCTCTTCAGCATTATCATATCTACTACATGGAGATAAAGAGCTAATGTACTTGCTATTTGCTTACAGTGTATGTCACCCTTTTGCCTTTTTCTTTCTTTTTTGTGACTTCAGAATTGATTCTATGCTTGCTTTTGGAATTTGGATAATGCCCTTTACTTTTTATGCTATTCATTCTGAATACCATGTGTATTCTCTTTTGTAATGTTTGTTTATATTCTTCCACTCAATCCTCGTGTGTTTGATCTGACTATCATTTTTTTTTTTTTGCACTAAGTTGTTTCCTATTTCTCGATTTTTGGTGCCTTTGACACTGTAATTGGATTCAATTAGGCTTCTGAATCTGAATTGTTCATAGAACGATGCCATTTATTCTTGATTTAGGACCATATTGTGATTTTTCTATAATGTTTTGATATGCTTAATGTGACTTATAAGGGAAGTGATATTCATATTTCTTTGAAGTCATTTCACCAAGTTAGCTTTCTCTCTAATACTAATTTAGTTATCTTGTTTATACTTTGCTTTTGAACACAACTTGGATATTTTCAAGTGTGTGAAAGTGTAAATATTAAGAGAATTTCCTCTGATTTGTCAACTTACAGTTGGTGTATCTTATTGGCAGAATTACAATTTAGGATTTATTCGCGTTGTGAAGCTAGCTATGCAAGCATCTTGTGATTTTGATAGTCTATCACAAGTTCTTTCTAATTAGACCATTGCTGTTAGACCATTGTGGTGTCATAATATGCCATTAGAAATAATATGGTTCATTCTTTTTGAAATTTAATCACACATCGATGTAATTTTATGATCAACAATGTGCTTTATTGGTCAAAGAAATTAAGCAAAACTAAACTGGCCTATGATATTTCATGGCTATACTTAATTGTAGTAACTTCCTAAGCTTATTTAGCTCTTCTTATTGGATACAATAACAGGTACCTGCTTATCTCTAACCCAAATCTTGTTTCCTTTTAAATTAAAGGCAAGTCTTTTCCATCCATTGCATTGCAGCCCAGAGTTCCCCGGCTTCAAGTTACATGTGCTGTATGTTTTTGGCCATAAACTATCATATATTTATTTATGTGCTCATCGCATAGGTAATCCCTAACATAGAATTTCTGCTAATAAAGTTTATACAATTAACAATCTCCATTAAAATAAATAGCTGCTGGTTTTTATTATTATTATTATTTATTGAAGAATATGTGCTCACTTGAAAATGTCAGTTGTTTCCTGTATTTATAAATCTTGATTCTATATAGACTATGGCTTGAACTTTTTGTAATATTTATGGTGATAAGGATATAATAACCAATTTGGACTTTAATATTGCAAGCAGGCCAAACCAAAAATAATGATCAAGGTGTGTGATATAGTAAAGAAACAATTGGCAATATTAAAGGAGTCTAGTGTCACTGGAGAGCCCTAAATTTTGGAGCTGATTCTCTTGATACAGTATTGCCATCTTTTTTCTTCAAAATAATTATGTATGAACTATTGTTTTGGCATACAAATGTTACAGAAATACTCATTACATATGTATTGCCAATTTTTTATTTTGAAAACATACAGATATATGCTTTCTTTTTTTGTTTGTTTTGTTAGAAAGAGTTTTCCAGTTATTTTTGTAAGTATTTTTTATTTCATGTATGTCATTTTTCTTTTGTGATATCTTGTTCAAGTATTGAGATAAAATTTTGAGCAGGTTAAGATTATGATAGGACTTGATGAGGAATTTGGCATTAGAGCTAAGAGTTTTTCCTCTCTCTTTTTCTCTTTGATCAAATTGCCATCCCTTTTGTGTTAGAAAGATTGCTCTAAGCTATTGAAATTTCCTATCAATACTATGTTGCTATTTAATTGGATTTATTCATTACCTAACATTGTCTCATATATGGAACCTTTTTCTAGTTATAGTGGAAATATTTGTTGCGTTTGACAAGATTGAAAATCTTCCTTCTGTCTCACCTAACCAAATGTACATTGGCACTTCACTCATCCAACCTGATAGGACCAAACCTTTCAATGAACTTGGCAGTCCTTGTGAATGTTATATTGTAGGTTTTGATGATGCCAAAAATGCAATTGACAAAGAAATGATAGCATGGAGTTTCTTGAGGAAGAACAAGCAAAGTGATCAAGTCAGATGGTACAAATAGTTAGGACTTAGATCAATCTATTAAAAGGTTTTAAATTAATAAGTTTATTTGGCCTTATGAAATTAATTACAATTTCTTTTAACAAAGATCCATTTTGAAAAATATAAAATAAATTTGATTCCACAGAAAATTTGAGTTGGAATAATTCAAATAGTTTCTAATAAGATATTTGTTTTAATTTGTGAAAATATGAATTTGATTTAAAGGAAATATTTGAATGATGTTTCAAAGTGTTTTTAGAATGAACAAAATGACTTAAAGTGCACTTAACTTTGATTTTTCAATTTATGAGTCATTGTAATCGATTACCAAATAATGTAATCAATTACTTTGATGTTTATGTGCCCAGAATGAGATTTTAATTCATGTAATCGATTACACATGTATTGTAATTGATTACCAGCAAGTGACCGTTGCCAGTTTTCAAAAATTTGAACTATGTAATTGATTACAAGGTCATGTAATCAATTACCATGCCCAAAAATTTGAAATTGGGTGTGTTTTGAAGAGACACATCTGTTGAGATTAATCACCAACACGAATTGTTGTCTATAAATTTCATTCTTTAACACTTTTTAACACAGAGAAAACATATTGCAAAGATTCATTCAACAATCATTCTCATTCATCAATTGTTTTGATCAATACTTGGCTAAATTCTCTTATTCTAGAGAAACCTTGTAGGACTTCAACTTGTAACACTTCCTCTATTCAAAGAGTGATATCTTGTATTCATTTACTTCAGATTTTGTAAAGGGTGAGGCATCCCTTTGTAAGAACAAGAGTGAGGCATCTCTTGGTTCTTAAGAGACTCAAACCCAAGGGTGAGGGATCCCAAGGTGTAAGAATGCTCTTCAATTGTAAAGGTTAAAGTGATAGTGAAACGCTCAAGTAGGTTGCTTGAGAGAACTGGATGTAGGCTACAAGAGGTGATCGAACCAGTATAAGCCAAGTTTGCAATCTCTCTTCACTTATCTCTTTATGTTTATTGCAAATTTACTTTTCATTATCTTGTCAATCTTGTTCATATACATAATTACTCTCTTATATCTCTTGCATTTATATCCATTAAATTTAAATTTTTAAGTAAATTCTTCAAAACTTATTGAAAAAGTAATTAGAGTGTGAAATCTACGAAAAAGTTTTAGAACTTAATTCACCCCCCTCTTGAGTTCATTGAGGCCATTTGAATAACAGTCCTTATCAATCTTATCTTTTTCATTTTGTTCTTCTTCCTTATTTTTTTTGTTGGGTCTTGACGTTTTTATCTATTAATTTAGATGTAAAAGAATAGAATCACATGTAATGTAAAATTTTACTAGCCAGAAAAAGGAAGAGTTTGGTACAAATTCTAGATCAACAAATGAGCACACATAATAGTGAAATGTCTTATTTTGAGCATATAATATTTCCAATAGTATAGGAACTTTTGTCTCTCTTAAGATGCCTTTTTTTGTTCCATTTGGCTGAGAATAACAAAGGGATTAAAGTTACCAAGTGCATAAGTATGACTAGAGGCTTGAACATTGAGTATACTTTTGTTAGTTACATAAAAAATCTCAATATATTCTAGAGCCTAATAGATTGTTTAGTCTTGTTATAAACAGAAAATTGTAATATTCCACAATTAAGAAGCCAACTTATCTTTCTTATTTTTGCTTTTAGTTATTTTATTTTATCTCTCTAGCTCTTCCAGTTTCTCATTTTACAAGATTATGTTGTGTTATTTTTTCTTCAATTTCAAGTTGAAGACTTGAAATCATAAGGGCCAGCAAAACCCTCTTCTTCTGCTAGCCATGACCCAGCAAATGAGGAACTATCCAACAATTAACATATTCTTAGTTGTCTATGTTCATCAATCTTAGAATTATGGATTTCACTTTCTATGATGTTGCAAGATTATAAATACTTGCTTGTTTTGTTTTATGATTTTGTAAGAAGTTTAAATGTTTGAGACATATAAGACATTATGATATATTATATATTATGAGACACTTTCTATTACAAGCAATGAGTAATTGGAATTTTAATATTTGCTTTGTGTTTGAATTTTGTGGATGTTTGAAGGTATTTATAATAGAAAGAAAGTTATTATGACTAGATTTATGAGAAAGAATACAAAATATAAAAGGGAAAGAAATGTTTTATTAGTGATTTGCAATTATAAAAGCAATCACCACATTTTGCAACAGTTTAGGATCACCGTTAAATTATTTAAGTGATTAAGGGCCTATTTATTCACGGCGGTTAAACGGCAGTTCTTAACTGCCATTACAATTTTAAAGGAAAACTTGTATGACAATTTAAACTGCCACAAATGTTTTCAACATATTATAATTTCAATTTTTTTGTGGACCAACCGCTACAATGTGTTATGCGTCTTTTTTAACTTGACATTTTGTGATGGTTCTGAACCGCCGCTAAAGCCACTTGGTCTTTAGTGGTGTTATTCTAGCAGTTGGCTCAAACTACCACAATAAAATGTAAAAAAAAGACCACCGCGAAAGTATTTTTTTCCTGGTAGTGAAGTGAACTTAGAATGTGCATCAATAAAACTAATATGGTATTTAGCACTAAAGGTACACAACAAAGGGGCTGGGCCCCAAATATATGTGCATATCAAATCCAATGGTTCATTGTATACATTTGTCACAATGTCCCTGGAGGGGGCGCCGTGACATGAAAATATTTTCATTTTCAAAGGTTTTCAATGGAGTCATCACCAATTTTTATTTATGGTAAAAATTGGAAAACCCTTTTAATTTGACAAGACTAGTCTTTTAAAATAAATTGGGTTTGAGACTCTAATTATGATTCAGAAAGGGTGGAAATTTAATCCCACTGCACCCATAATACATCTATCTCACAACGGTTACCCAAAGTTTGTTGTGCAAATTAAACAATAACTATAACAATTTTATTTTCCCCTAAAAAAGAGTTAAAGCAAATAAATAAATATATTTATAAAATTTAATTAATAAAAAAAATTTACAAAAGGAGAAAACAAATTTGAGAAAATCTTAATTTTGACTTGACAAAAAAACATCTACTCTTATGTATCCTCTAGTACAATGAGGAATTGAAAGTCACATAGTTCTTCTAGAAAATAATTGTGTATTGAATTGATTTTATTAAAAGGAAAAAAATAAAAAAAAGGGACTAAACGAAAGCTAAACTAAAAATTAATGCTTAAAATGAAAACCTAAGAAAAAGGTAAAGCACAAAAAATGAAGATCAAAGAAAATATTAACAAAATCAAAAGTAAGGCAAACATAGCCTATCTTACTCTTATTTTAAAAAACAATTAAAATAAAATGAAAATAATGGATATGCCGCCTGTACAAAGAATTAAACAAGCCAATCTTAAACTTAAACATTTTTAAAATGAAGGAGCAGCAACTTGAATAAAAAGGAAAGCTTGAATCCTAATTTATTCAAAAGCATTTTCAGTTTCAAAACAAAAAGGAAGACACCTGTAAGACACAAAAAACAAAGATAGAATAAAGATGAATAACTAAAAGCCTAATGACATGAAGTCTAAGCATACTAACGTAAAAAGGCTTCAGTTTGGTGCGCAAGGAAATCCAGGAGGGAGCATCGATGGTCTAGGGAGGTTGTCACTAAGGTAGAGGGGTTGTAATGGAGTAAGGTCTATAATGGCGGTCTAGCAATAGTTTGGTGGCTAGTTTTGGAAATGAGATAGGGTGATATGTGGTGGATTGAGATAGAGAAAACAAATTGTGCCCCTTAGTTCTACCTCTCTTTTGCCTCCGCTCAATTATGCTTTTTCCCTCTATGTCTACAGAGCAGTGCCTGTCTCTGTGTCCGTTCCCCCACCCTTTAACTTACCAATGAAAATAATTTATACACATATTCTAACCTAATATAATTAATTACAAAATATTTGATTTGATGCTATTAACACAAATTAGAGAATAAAATCAAGCTAATTAACAAAATAAATCAGGTTATAATCAATTAATAGATGTCAAATAAGATCAACATTTTGGAAAAGAGAAAAAAATGTTAGAAACATTTGACCTTTTTTATTTTTTTTCAGATTTTCTTCTTTTTTTTAATTTTCATTTATTTTTTTTCTAGATTCAAAAGAAAGAACCTTTTTTTTGCAACTTGATCAAAATTGGGTGCTGACAATAACCCTGTTTACTTGCTCTTTTAATTTAAAAGGACAAGCAAAGTAAAAAGCAACCAATTTTCTTCAAGTCATTTTTTTAAAATCTATTTACAAGACAACAGTGATCCAATCCTAAGCTTTGCAATACTTGGGAAAGTGTCGGTGTTGTAGATGAAGGCATCACAATACCTCAAAATGATAAGGAAGGCATCATAATACCTTTTAAGGATTGAGTAGCCGTTACAATACCTTCAATGAATAAAAATAAGGCATCACAATACCTCAAAAGTATAGGGAAAACATCACAATACCTTCAAAGGATCAGGTAGGCATCACAATACCGATAGTGAATAAAAATGAGACATCACAATATCTCAAAAGGATAGAAAAGGCATCACAATACCTTCAAAAGATTGATTAGGCGTCACAATACCTATAATGGATAAAAATGAGGTGTCACAATACCTTAAAAGGATAGGAAGGCATCACAATACCTACAGTGGATAAAAATGAGGCATCACAATACCTCAAAAAGATAGGTAAGGCATCATAATACCTACAATGGATAAAAATGAGGTATCACAATACCTCGAAAAGATCAAGAAGGCATCACAATGCTCTCAAAAGATTGAGTAGGCATCAAAATACCTACAGTGGATAAAAATTAGGAGTCACAATACCTCGAAAATATAAAGAAGGTGACACACTACCCTCAAAAGGATAAGGAAGGCTCTCAATACCTAGAATGCAAATGAATTGGGATGCAAGATGAGCTAGGCTTCACAATACCTAGAATGATACAAAATGAGCTAGGCTTCACAATATCTAGAATGTAAATGTGCAAATGGACTAGGCTTCACAATACCTAGAATGCAGATAAACCATGCAAATTATGAAAAGAAACATTTTTTTTTAATAAAAAATCTTGATGAATTAAAATGGAGCTGTATTTCATTTGAGAATAATCAGAAACAATCACCACTTTGACACATCTCAAGTTCAAGTTGTCCAAGATAGATGATATGGGCTTGTAATTGGCAAGAGTGTTTGGGAATATGGTAATAAAGATGAGTCACCATGAAGTGAATTTGGCCCCTAAGCTTACTAACTTCACTGTTGCAAATGATAATGCAATAGCCTTTAGCTTCCCTTGTCATGAGAAATTCCTTTAAACAACCCCAAGTTAAAATTTTGAATTGCAGACGTCCTTCTTCTTTGGTGGTTCAAATATTTGCTTCCATCTAAATGTCACGTCCTTTTTCTTTTTTTCTCTCTTTTTTTAAACTTTTTTATTTGTCTCGTAAATAAAATGAATGAGAATAAAAGCAATCAATCAAAGATTAGAATGGACTTTATTAAGCTTGTATTGTGGCCAAAGTTAAGGTTTATGAATGAAAGCATATTAATGGCCCAAAGAAGTGTTTAAAGATCAATCAAGATCAGGGAACACTTTTCTTTTAAGAGAATAACTCCATCGGTTGCATTTTCTAGAAAAGCATCTGCACTTATCTTCATTTTGTTGTCTTTTTTTTTTTCTCTTTATGTTCCTCTTCTTTCCTTTTTCTCTTATTTGTATACACTTGCTTCAAATATGATACCTTCCTTCATTTTTAACACTGGGTTATGTTACAACATAATTGATAGAAGTTAACCTTCATAAAAAATTACCCCCAGTGTAGGGGCGATCCTTGTCTAGTAACTTTTATCAATTATGTTGTAACATAACCCAAAGTTGAATATGAAGGAAGGTATCATATTTGAAGCAAGTGTGTACAAATAAGAGAAAAAGGAAAGAAGAAGAACGTAAAGAAAAAAAAATAATCTAGCTCAAAAAGGGTAGCAATAGATAATTAATATCTTCATGAGTAGAGAAACATGGCCAAACTTCATTTTGAATCATGATTGCCCATTTTCAAAAATTTTAATCGTAAGACAAAATATGACACCTAGTTTTTTTTTAAGGGAGAAAAAGAGGCAATAAACTATGACACATGGAAAATGAGAACTTTATTGAAAATGAGAACAGTACATCAATTTATTCAAAATGGAAGCGACAAATAAATGAGCAAAGAAAACACCAAGTATGTCCTGAATAGGAAATTTCAACCCTTAAGCTGTGTGCTTCGAGAATGGATTGGTCTGCACATTGGGCCTTGTAGGCTGTTTATCTTTGTATCAAACTCGATCCTGGTTGCATCTATGAGCCTTTATACCCGAATCTTGAATGATTAACATCTTTCAATAGTATGCCCAAGTGCATCCATGTGACACTTGCAAGTCTCATTGGGATTGTACCATTTAAGGAGAGGATTCGGGACAGGTCTTGGAACTTCTGAAGCCACTAAGTTTTATGTCAATAGGGAGTCATAGATATCACTATATCTGAATGGCACCGGCTGTATTGTCACCCTCTCTCCCCCAGGCCTATCAGAATGATTGCGAGAGGAATAACTTGATCTATTACCTGGGTTACCTACAAGTGGAATAGGAAAGGAAGCATTGTTCACTAAAGCTAAGGTGTAAGTCTCATATGGACAAGGCATGTATGAGTAAGGGTAGAATGGGAAAGATTGGTAAGTAGGTTGATGTGGATTATTCTTGGGTAAATGGCTTGCAGTCATGTGGACCTCTCCTTCCTCTTTTTGAAAGCCAGGCTTAAACTTCTCTACCGGCCCACATAACTTTCCTTCTCTAACGTCATCTTCTACCTGTTCTCCAATAATAACTACATTAGAAAAATGATTAGTGACACAACCAAGCAACTTCTCAAACTATGGCCCATCTATAGTATTAACAAAAAGTTGAACAATTTCCTTCTCATTCAGTAAAGGCTGAACTTGAGAAGCTTTCTCTCTCTACCTTTGTGCATGCTCACTAAATTTTTCTGCTTCAATCTTCCTCATCCTTTGAAGATCAAAGTGATCGAGGGCAATATCTGCAACAAACTAATACTGTTTCACAAACAATTATGCTAGACTTCTCCAACTCCTTGTTTGATTTTTGTCCAGTTGTAGGAACCAAGTCAAGGCTACGCCTGCCAAGCTATGCTAAAATCAATGAATTATCAACTCCTCATTCTTGTGATACGAAGCCATGCTCCAAGTATACATGGTTAGATGAACCATAGGATTAGTCTTCCCTTCAAATTTCTCAAAATTTGGAACCTTGAAGTTTGCATGTATCTCAATGTCAGGAAACAAATAGAAATCTTGAATATCTAATCCCTCATAAGCTTCTAGCCCTTACATAGCCCTCATATTTTTTTCTAGCATCTCCATTTTGCTCAATATCCTTCTATCCTCTTCCTTAGTTGTCTCATGATTCATGGACCCCTCTTAACACTTTCGAGTGATGATCACAACTTCAGGACCACCATCATCATTGGCTTGGTCTCCTTCAACATTATCATTGTTGGGTGGCTTCTCAGAGTTGGAGGTGTTGTTGTCAGAGTTGGAAACCTAATTCGGGAAGAGTGGAAACTGAATCCCACTACACCCCTGATACATTTGTCTCATAACGGTTACCCAAAGTTTGTTGTTCAAATTAAACAATAACTTTAACAATTTTATTTTCCCCTAAAGAGAGAATTAAAGCAAATAAAAAAATATACTTATAGAATTTAATTAATAAAAAATATTTACAAAAAGAGAAAACAAATTTAAGAAAATTTTAATTTTGACTTAACAGAAAAATATCTGCTTCTATGTATCCTCTGATGCAATGAGAAATTTAAAATCACGTAGTTCTTCTAGAAAATAAGTGTGTATTGAATTGATTTTATTAAAAGGGAAAAAAATAAAAAAAGGACTAAACGAAAGCTAAACTAAAAACAAATGCTTAAGACTAAAACTTAAGAAAAAGGTAAAGCACAAAAAAGGAAGATCAAAGAAAATATTAACAAAATCAACGTTAAGGCAACAGAGCCTGTATTACTCATATTTTAAAAGAATAATAATAAAATTAAAATAAAGGAAGTGCCACCTGGACAAAGACATAAACAAGCCAATCTTAAATTAAAACATTTTTAAAATGAAGAAGCAGCAACCTGAATAAAAAAGAAAGCTTGAATCCTAATTTATTCAAAAGCATTTTCAGTTTCAAAGCAAAAGCGAAGACACCTGTAAGACATGAAAAACAAAGATAGAATAAAGATGAATAACTAAAAGCCTAATGACATGAAGGGACCATCAATGGTCTAGGGAGGTAGTCACTATGGTAAAAGGGTTGTAATGGAGTAAGGTCTATGATGGTAGTCTAGCAACAGTTTGTTTGCTGATTTTGGAAATGAGATGGGGTGATATGTGGTGGATTGATATAGAGAAAAAAACTTG